>CM066328.1:90813650-92097816 GCA_033807585.1 Hydrophis major
GTCATTGTAGTTGTGCTTTGAAAGTTGTCACAATGTTTCGGCAGAATCTCATCTGCCATCATCAGGCTTCTGTATAGTGTTCATCTGTGAGTCAGACATTTATCTGAAACCACTGTAAAAGTCTGACTCACAGATGGACACTATACAGAAGCCTGATGATGGCAGATGAGATTCTGCCAAAACAGAGAGAGAGAGAGAGAGGGGGAGGGAGGGGGGGAGGGAGGGAGGGAGGGAGACACTGAAGTGCTTGGGAAGCTACAGCCCAAAATAAGAAAAGGTTTGAGGTAAATGAATAATGTGGGATAAATGGTGGTGTTACATTAAAATCCTTACCTGTCATATTATGGGTTTACAGCCATGTAATGAAAATTAAATTGAGACTGAGTGACTAAGCCAGAGTGTCGTGTCCGCAAAAGACGCTCAGAGTCGGTGACTTTCATTCAAAGCTCTTTATTAACAATGGGAGAACCGAACCAGCGAAAGGCAAAAAGCCCGCGGCTTTTATACCTTTCGCAGCGGTGGCCGCGGCCAATGGCAGCGATTCAAGTCTCCTGCTCTTGGTTTGCACCAATCGCGGGAGACTTCAATCGGGCCAATCAGCGCGGCTCGCCTGGCCAATCAGAAATCCCCGCGCCTTAGCCAATCAAGGCTCGGTGATTTCGAGTATTCCAATTCAGGACATAACACCCCTCCCCTCTTGGTATAGTCCATCACGTGGTGTAGTCATGCAGGTAGGCGGGGCTCCGTCGAGTCCTAGTTGACCTGCGCAACTCACTTGCATGCTGTAACTCGGCCGGAGCGGTCATCTTTTTGGCTGCTCCTGCCTCTGTGCGAACCGGCTGGATGATCGGGCTGGTTCTTTCGCCGTGGCTCCCGCCTGGGCCTACCGGGTCGGTTGAGCTACGGATTTCGCCGCTCCCGCTTGGCTTCTCCGAGTCGGTAGAGCTGGCCAGGTGGTTCTTCTCCGGAGGGGACTCGCGATGGCTGTGTTCCGGTGAGTATTTTTGGTTTATTTTTTCCTGCGATTGTCTCTCCGGGTATTCCCTCCCCCCTTGGTTCGTGTCTTGGGGGTTGAGGTCAGTCGCTGTTCGTGACCTGAGCTGGTCGATATGTCGTTTCCAGGCTCGCCCATTGATGGTTTGGAGCCGGTACGACCGTGGACCAGTGACTTGAGTTATGACGGCTGGGATCCATAGGGGTTCCCCCGTCATGTTCTTTGCATAGACTAAGTCACCTGGGTCAAATGTCCGGTACCTGGAGCTGGAGTCTGGGGGCCGCTCCGGGTTATAGGTCGGGTGCAATCTGTCGAGTGGGGACCTCAGCTTTCTGCCCATCAGAAGCTCTGCAGGGCTCTTGTTAGTTGTGGTATTGGGAGTGATGTGCTGTATGAAGAGCAGTCGGTTGATTTTGTCGCTGATCTCCCCGTGGTCCATTTTCCGGAGGGTCTTTTTTGTAAACTGGACCATCCGTTCCACCCTACCGTTCGCCGCCGGATGCGCCGGTGCTGTTAATGCGTGGCGGATACCCCTCTCCGCCAGGAACCGTTCAAAATCGATGGAAGTGAACTGGGGCCCGTTGTCTGAGACGACGACGTCTGGGAGGCCGTGTGTGGAAAACAGTTTACACAGTTCTTTAACGACGGCCTCTGTGGTAGTGGATTTCATGTCGCTTACTTCCAACCAATTGGAGTACGCGTCAACTGTGATTAGAAAGGTATGCCCATTTGTGGGGCCAGCAAAGTCTAGATGGATTCTGGACCAGGGCCCCCGTGGTGTTTCCCAGTCCCGGATAGGTGCTGCGGGTGGGCTGGATCTGGTCTCCTGGCATCGGTGGCATTTGGCGACCCATGCTTCGATTTGCTTGTCCATCCCCGGCCACCAAGCGTAACTCCTGGTCAGGGCTTTAGTCCTGACAATGCCAGGATGACCCTCATGTAGCAGCTCTAATACCCTCTCTTGCAATCTGTCCGGAATTACCACCCGGTCACCCCACAGAATACACCCTCTTAGTAGTGAAAGTTCAGTCTGGCGCTGACGGAATGTTTTAAAAGTCTCGTCACTGTCTTTCTCCGGCCAGCCTTTTTCTAACCAGTGTAAGATTCGCGCCAGACGCCTGTCCTTTACGGTTTCTCTGGCAATGTCTGATGCGGTAATAGGTAAACTCTCGATACTTAGGGTGTTTGTTGTTGGTGCTGGGTCAGGTTCAGAGTCAGGTAAAGGCGAGCGGCTTAAAGCGTCCGCGTGCGAAATTTTCTTACCTGGCTTGTGTAGCAGTTCGTAACTGTAGGCTGCCAGGAATTCAGACCATCTTGTCATCCGGGGTGACAAGATGTTTGGCGTGGCTCGGTTTCCAGCGAGGATGCCCAGCAATGGCTTATGATCCGTCACGATGGTGAACGGGCGGGCATACAGGTATTCGTGAAAACGTTTAACGGCGGCAACTATAGCCAAAGCTTCTTTGTCCAGCTGGCTATAGTTCCGTTCCGGTTTAGTCAGAGTCCTGGAGAAAAAAGCGATGGGTGCTTCTCTCTGGTCTGGGAGGGTATGGCTGAGGACAGCGCCGACGCCGAAGGGTGATGCGTCGCAAGTGACAGCTAAGGGCAAGGTTTCGCTGAATTGCATCAGGACGGCGTCGGAGGTGAGGAGGTCTTTGGTTTTTTGAAAGGCGGCTTGCTCTCGTCTCCCCCAAGTCCAGGCTGCCTTCTTGTCTAGGAGTCTATGTAAAGGTTCCGCCGCTGTTGCCTTTTGAGGTAGGAAAACATTATAAAAATTTAGTAAGCCTAGGAACGCTTGTAGTTCCGTTTTGGACTTTGGGGTAGGGGCTTCCTTGATGGCTTTCACTTTTTTAGTCGTAGGGTGAATGCCATGCCGGTCTAGGAGATAGCCCAAAAACTCTACTTGCTTTGTACATAGTTGGCATTTTTCTCGTTTGACTTTAAGTCCTGTTTCTTTAAATTTTGTTAAGACTTGTCTGAGTCGGTTTTCTAATTCGGCTTCGTTTGGCGCCGCCACTAATACGTCATCGAAATAGGGCACCACCCCCTTGATGCCCTGTAGCAAACGTTCCATCAGGCTCTGAAAGATGCCTGGTGCCACGCTGACTCCAAATTGGAGCCGGTTACACTTGAAAGCCCTCCGATGGGTCACGATTGTTTGGGCTTCCGCCGTTTTCTCGTCCACAGGTAGCTGCTGATATGCCTGGGCGAGGTCGAGCTTGGCAAAGACTTTGCCCCCTCCCAGTGAGTGCAGTAAATGTTGCACTATTGGGACTGGGTAGGCGCTTTGTTGCAACGCGCCATTTAGGGTGGCCTTATAGTCCCCGCAGATTCTCACGGACCCGTCTGGCTTTACTGGGGTCACTATAGGGGTTTCCCATCTGGCATGGTCTATCGGTTGCAATACCCCTTGTTTGACGAGCTTGTCGATCTGCTCGTCAATTTTAGGCTTTAAGGCGAATGGTACCCTTCTAGGTTTAAGCCGCTTAGGGGGAACCCCTGGGTCTAGGTCAAACGAGATAAGGGGCCCCTGGTACTTGCCCAAGCCTCCATCGAAGACCTCCTGGAACTCCTGGGCTAGCCGCTGTTCCCAAGCTTCGATGGTGACGTGGTTGACACCTGTCAGCGCGATGTTAAGCGGGGCGAACCATTGTAAACCCAGTAGGCTTGGGCGGTCGCGATCGACGATTGTGAGTGGCAGTTGTTCGGTGTGGCCTTTGTAAGTTATATTGAAGTTCTTGGTGCCCACTACCGGGACGCGATTCCCTTGGTAGTCTTTAATGATGATCTTTTGGGCATGCACGTTTCCTTTTTTTAGTGTAGGCACCAGTCTTTTGATTTCGCGCCATGCAATCATGGAAAGGTAGGACCCGGAGTCCACTTCCATTTTGCATGGCTGGCCTTCGATATGGACTTCTACGTGTACCTTTCTGGCGCCGTCGGAGATGGCGTGGCCGATGGTCACCGTCTGGTGGGTTTCTTCTTTTCGCCGACCGTCGCCGCTTCTTTGAGATCGTTGAGTGCGGTCCCACTGACCGTCTGGCTGGCGCTCTCTGGTTCTGGGCGGGGAGCTTTCTCTCCGTCTGTCGTGCTGTTCCCATTTGGGCGGGCTGCGGGTCTTCTTTTGGCAGCAAACTCGGGCGATGTGACCCCGTCGTTCACAATGCCTACAGATAGAGTCAAAAAATCGGCATTCTGACCTGGGGTGATCGCCGCCGCACCCGGCGCAGTTGGTCCTCGACCTACGATCTTTTCGACTTCGTTGGTCGCTGCGTCCCGTCTGCACGCGATGTATGTCCTCCTCGTCTTCCGACGTGCTGGAGGTTGATTGGTATTCACCGTAGTGTGCGGTTGCTTCGTTTCTTATGTCGGCCGACCTTGCCGGGTTGTTGTTTCCGCCCTTCGCGTCAGATCTTCGCATGCTGTCTGCCGACGTGCGGGTTGCTTCAGCGGCTGCGGCTGCGGTAAGGGCATCGGCTAGGCTGATGTCGCCCTTGGCCATAAGTTGGCTCTGGAGTGTAGGATCCCATAAGCCGAGTACGAAGCGGTCTCTTATGAGACTGTTCAGACCTTCGAACTCGCAGAGTCCTCCTAGGCACCATAGCTCTGCGACGAAGTCGCTCAATTTTTCATCTGGTTTCTGGTTTCGGCGGTAGAACTCGTTGCGCCGTATCAGGATGGGGACTTCGGGAGCGTAATGGCGCCGCAGTATAGGTTCGAGGACGTCCCAGTCCATGGCGGTTGCGTCTGCCGGCTTGGCCAATGCTTTGGCCATCTGGAAGACCTCTGGTCCGCAGTGCGTAAGGAAGACGGCGCGTTTTAGCGGGCCCGGGGCGTCCTTCATTCCGGCGCATTCCAGGTACATCCGGAACCGATCCGAGTACGATTCCCAATCCTCGGCGGCGGGGTTGAAGGGGGCGGGCGGTGCTATCTTCGCCATCTCTGTGCTGGAGCTGGTTCTTGGGTGGACACGGGGTTCGGTTCAGGGGCGAGATCCCATCCTCGTCGCCAGTGTCGTGTCCACAAAAGACGCTCAGAGTCGGTGACTTTCATTCAAAGCTCTTTATTAACAATGGGAGAACCGAACCAGCAAAAGGCAAAAAGCCCGCGGCTTTTATACCTTTCGCAGCGGCGGCCGCGGCCAATGGCAGCGATTCAAGTCTCCCGCTCTTGGTTTGCACCAATCGCGGGAGACTTCAATTGGGCCAATCAGCGCGGCTCGCCTGGCCAATCAGAAATCCCCGCGCCTTAGCCAATCAAGGCTCGGTGATTTCGAGTATTCCAATTCAGGACATAACACAGAGGACTGTTGAACAGAGAACTAAACCATTTCCTTTATAGTCTTCCTCACTTCAGCCATAGCACCTGGCCCTTATTTCATGCTGGTACTCTGCTATCATTTTGGAACAAAAGCATGAACCCTGAATCCTGGGAAGCTGTGTTGTAATGACTCCATGTGCGCTTTCAAGCCTCCCTGGTGACTTCTTAATTTTAGCTCTGTGATTACAAATACAATTTCAAGTATTTCTAGTGATCCATATAGGGCAAGACTCCCAACGACAATTGGCAAATGAGAGCCAGAATTATTTATTATTTTACGTTCATAATCAGTGAGCATTAATTCAAGTAAGATGTTGTTTCTCGCTCTCCCCTCTATACTTCATGCTAATGCATGCCGAAATCTTTAATTCATAATGGCATGCTGCTTCTTCTCCCCCCCCTCTCCCTCTAGTCTTCTCCAGAACATGGACCCACCTCTGAATTCTCACCCCACCCCACAGGCTCTATAAAGCAGAAGAGAAACAACTGTTAATAGAGCAGGTTGTTTTCTCTTCATGTCCAGTGGCATTTTAAAAAACTCAGCACGTAGGTGCTCAATTGCAAGAGTGCTTCACTATCTCAGTAAGCAGATGTTGTGTCACCAACAGGCATCTCCTCCACAGACCTGTGGCTGTCCTCAGCCAGCTCTGTTTCAAGCCTAGAGACCAGGAGAAGCTAGCAGGTAGATGGCTTATCTGTCTGTCTAATTATGTCCATTCTGATTGAAACCGGCAGTCAAAACTGGCACGTTGGTTTACCTTTTACTTATATAAATCTGCTTCTATATTTGTAGTTGTACTATGTATTCTATAACTAAAAACACATTTACCATGTTTTACAACATTAAAAAATAAAAATGAAGACCACACAATCTTCCAATGTCAAAATATAAAATATACTCCTACAATCCATTATCACGTTAGCCCAAAGGTTGCAACTTTTCATTATAAATTCTCCTGGATGAAAGCTAGGATATAAATCTAGTGAATGAATAGGGGGGGGGGGGGAGAATATTACAGAAATTGGGGTTACTAATTTAGATATTTTAAATCCATTGTAGATGTTAACAGCAAGATTTAACAGTGTTCTCATCTGAGAAGCTTTGCAAATTTAACAAAGGAAAAGTGATGGATGGGAAAGTAAAGCAGGGAAAGTGAAGAGTTAGCCAATTACAAAACAGAGAAATTATCTACCAATGGCTTTCTCCTGTCTCTCTTCCACACAGAGATAACCATTTATGCACAAGGACAAAGCATCAAAGACAGAGCAATATTTTCCTTTGCCCCACCATACGGGCTGGGAAGGGACAGTACCTCAGTGAAATAAACATGGCAGAATCAAAACTGCTCCCCACTTTTTTCATCACAGTGATACCGTATTGGGGAGGGGAGGAGGGGACGGCAATCTGGTGGGAATGCCCCATGTAAATTAATCCAGACACATGCTAGAGTTGGTTGCTGGTTTATTTGTTATTTTTGACAGCCACTCAGATACACTTATTTTCTTGTGTGACATACCATTAACCCTTTCAGAACATCCAAGTCACCCATTCAATTAAATATAATTACAGTACAGAGGAAATAATTGGATTGCAAAGTTAAATGACCTCTAACAGGACAAAATTCCCATTCTGTCTACCATAAAATCAGAAGTGCTATTATCACTAGTTAATTTAAATTATATTAAGGAAAGACCCGAGGAAAAAAGCATTTATACACACACTCCATCCATCCATCCAACATTATTTACCCTAACTGGTTTAGGTAAAATAATAAATATGTTATCATGGTTTGTTAGTTAAAGTGTCTGCAACTTTAACTGTAGGAATGTAATTAAGGGAGTGGTTGTGAAAGCACCATAAAAGAAGCAAGGAAGGTCAGCTTGCTCTCTCTGGCTTTATGATCCCTAATTACTGGATGGATTCAAGACTGCGTTTTTCCCTACTGGAACGGGAGAGAGAAAAGACTGATTTATAGTAAGTGAACTGACATTGGATATTCTACACGGACTTTGCTAATTGAATATCCCTGAATGGACTGACTAATGGACTGTTATTTTGACTATGCTATAAACTCTAAATGGAATAAACTATATTTTTAATAGCACAAGCATATCTGTTATTTTTACTGTATGTTAACAAACATACAAACTTATCTCACTCATTTATCTGTGTGCCTATCTGACTAACGCTGCACATTCTGTTTAGCTTGTCTCCTTAACCCTGGTTGGGGAACACAGGCTTAACACATCCATCCATCCATCCATCCATCCATCCATCCATCCCTCTGAACACTGCATACACTATAAATAGTAAAGAGCCAAGCAAGGTTCTTTAGGGAGAGAGTGCCAACATTTGGGGCTGTGACCAAAATAAATCTTCATTTTCAGCATTGCTGTTTGACCCAAATGTGCTTTTTCAGGAGGCAACTGGACTTTCTTGTTTTTTTTTCTTTTGAAGACATTTTGCTTCCCATCCAAGAAGCTTCTTCAGCTCTGACTGGGTGGTGGGAAATGGAAGGATTTATATTCCTTGCAGACAGCTGGTCTTTTGCATTCTTTCAGAGAGCTGTTGAGGACACTTGGAGGTTTATCTGTGTCCTCAGAGTTACCTAGTCGTGTAAATGGCTGTGGAGCCTTCTTGGCTGCAGGATATTTTCTGCTGTGTGCCCCTTAATTGTTGAAGACAGGTGCAGGTTGTTGGGGGTGATTCTGTGCTGTCTGCATCTCAAACTGAAGTGCAAATGTAATCTGCAGTTTTTCTAAAAATCTATTCCTTCTCCCACACCATTCAAAATATGTTCATCCCAAAGTCCATAGCTAAATGTCTATAGAGATTCTCAATAATCCAGGTCATGGTTGTTTCAAAGGACCGGAATGACAGAGAATCTCCATATACTTTAGCTAGACTTGATTTGTTCTGTGTTTGTGTCCAATCCTGATTTATTGTTTTGGTAGTGTTAGCTTCTGATTGGTCCTTTGTTTGGCTTCAGAAAACTATTTCCATTCTCAAAATCTCAGAACTAGGATATTATGCTTTGTTCAGTGCAATCATTTTTGAAAAAAAAAAAACCCTTCTGGGAATCAAGTTTGAGATAGAGGATATATTACTTGGCAATCTACTACATGCAGAATGTGAAGGGAAGAAAAACTTCAAGCAGAGCTTTTCCTTCCAATATTTATTCAGAGCTACAGATTGCTTTGCATTTCAGTATACATAGCTGTACTTTTTTAGGCCATGGTCTTGTAAAAACCATGGGCAGCTGATTCTCTCAATAAAAACCAAAAACACAAGACTAATACAATTGATCTTTACATTTCAGAAGATAAATGAATTATGAATTCTTTATAGTGTTATTAAAAATGTAATGTAGGTAACAAATTGCTTTAGCGCTACAGCACACAATTTAAGTGAGAATTTCATAATGCTCAGTCTGTCAGATCTTCCTCAAGTTGCTATGAATGTGCCTCTGTTCCCTCTATGACTTTAGTCTGCTACTGATTCATCACTGTCAGCCTCCTTTGACTATTTCATTCCTGAAGGCAAATATTCCAAAAGGTCAGAGCTGTTATCTAAGACATTGTCAATTGTGTTAATCCATGTCTAAAATCAATGATATTTTCACACTGCTAGGTAAGTATCTCCCCTCTGGATTAATCCCAGGAGATTGGAATCATACTGAATAAATAGGGATTTAGGCCAAACTCTGACAAATGATAAAGGGAAAATTAATTCAAGAACAGAATTAAGTAAAGTATTCTCTTGGTGGTTTTAAGAATATAAACACATCTGGATTTGCTGAATAACCCACATTTAGAATGCATTTAGATATTATCAGAATGGTATATCAAATGAAGGTATTATACTCAACAAGCAAACAATGAAACCTTGGTGAGAATTAGATAATGATGTAAAATAGTAAAGTGGCTTATAGCTTGGTTGCAATATAGTAACATTTTTTTTTACCAGAATTGGTTGCTTCTTCATAGCTGGTTTTCTTAATGTGAAAGCCATATTCTGAGAGTGATAAATCTTTGTTCTTTATGAAGTAATGTAAGGCTAAGAAGAAATCCAGCTATCCGTGCAACTGATACGCTCCCATTCATAGGATATATAAAACAGGACCCAGAAATATATCTATCTCAGATGCTTTGATTGAATTTTTCTGAGTCCTTGCCAAAGTTGTAATTCTATCTTCAAGCTCCTACAATCCCACCAAGTGTGGCAACTCAAAAACCACAAACTCTAGTGTATGTGGAAGAGGTTCATCACTCCACCGATGCTGAATATAAATAGTCAATTTCTTACTGGAGAGAAACCCACAGCAGTCATAAAAGGAAATGTATAGTATTTGACTCCTGTGTTGTTCAACACTTTCTTTCTGTGTGATTAAGGATTGATTCTAATGTAATAGAGTTTTATAGTATCTACCAGTATATGAGTTAGGAATGGGTCCCAGGAAATATGAGGAAACCACTATTTTGTTTCATAAGAATATGTTTTAAAAAATTGCATGCAGGGATCTTTAGAGTTAAAAATAAGAATTGGCATAATCAAAAGATAGAATGAGCAAAGAAACAACAAATTGTATATAAGGATAAACAATAATGTTCTTTTCTTTCTAAGAAACATAATAAAATGTATATCCAGCTTTCAGTGGGAACCATCAATTATTTGGTTGCATCCACAAGGAAGCTATCCTATAACACAAGGCTACACTTGGTTGATTAGAAAAGTTAAAAAGTTTCCAAGCTGAAGAGAACATAAATCAAATACTACCTGTTCCCTAAATCACTGGATTATAGGCTAGATCTGGAAGTAAATACAAGTGTAGAAGAAGGCAATAGAATAACACATCCATATTTTTGTCAAGAAAACTATATTCATATTATTGTTAGTGTCCTCAGGAGTTAATTGAACCTGAAGAAAACTTAAGTTCTTCCATAGAGAAGAATAGAGAAATGAAACAGTATTGCAGAAATAGAAAAGAGATAGACAAGGGCAAATGAAACCAAATAGAAAACTATGTGGGAAACAGAATCTCAGTTTAAAGAATTCCAGATTAAATAAAGAAAGGGGCCAAAGCATAAGCCACACTTGCTTGAGGCAATGTGGATAGCAGTTGGGAGAGGTTAGGGGCAAGGGGAAAAATGAATTAGAAAGGCAAGGAAACAGCAGTACAACTATTATCTATCTGATGGTAAAAGAAATACAAAATTATAATCCAGTAGTTTCATGTAAAAGTTTTTTTTTTTTTTTTGCAAATATATTCCCCAGCTCAAAAGAAGCTGGGATGAGAGATTTGGCTGAGAGAGTCCAATTTGTTTCAAGGCCTACATTGAATGTTGGATGAACCTAATCAAAACCCAAACTCTGTTCTACTCAAACCTTCCTGACAGTACAAAAATTATGTCATGTAAAACAGGAAAGGAAAAGCTTTTTCATTTTTAATATTCTAAGTAGCCAATTAATATATGCTACTATGAGGTAAGTAGAAGCCTTATATTGTGGCATGCTTATTTGTGGGTTAGTGTATCATATCAACAAAGTTAAGTGATATATTAGCTATGTAGGATCCATGGTGGAGCTGTGGTTAGAATGCAGTACTGAGGCTACTTCTGCTGATTGCTAGCTGCCAGCAGTTTGGCAGTTCAAGCCTCACCAGCTCAAGGTTGATTCAGCCTTCATTCGTCCAATGTTGGTAAAATGAGGACCCAGATTGTTGGGGCAATATGCTGATTCTGTAAAAAATGGCTTAGAGAGGGCTATAAAGCACTGTGAAATGATATATAAGTCTAAATGTTATTGCTAGGTAGCTAAGATATGCTTAGAATGTTGCATTAATCATGCATATAAGTTGTGCTTAAATGCCTTAAGCTAATATGTGATGGCGTGCAACGTAATGACTAGTCTTTTAGGTGCTTCATCCTTACAGGCAAATCAGAGATTTTTTTGAGTCATAATCCTGGGGAAATGGTATTGGTACAGACTGAACCCAACAGAGGAAATTTGTTGCAAACAGGAAATATATTTTTACCTTAAAGCCTGTCTATCAATAATAATGTCTCTAAGAAGATGTTTATTTACATGGCCTGGAAGGTACATATATAAAGCAACCTTAAGACCATTTGAAACTTAATATACTGTATCATTGAACATAATAATATGAATGGTAGCATTGTTGACAGTTAAGAGTTTGCAGATTTTGCGTACGGCACATTATTGCAACATACCAAGAAGCCTAATCACTTTAATGAGGAACTACAATTTTACTTTTGAAATGTAAATATAAATGTTCTTTATATTCATTGTGTGTGTATATATATATATATATATATATATATATATATATATATATACACACCAAGACAAATTCCTTGTGTGTCCAATCACACTTGGCCAATAAAGTATTCTATATTTATATTCAGTTTTAAATTTGAAGTAATCTAAAATGTGAATAAGTTTTTTTAAGTAAGTTATTTAAGTATTGCAAATATTACAATCATGTGGATAATCAGGCAATATAACTTGTTTGATTAGCCTTATTCATAGAAGGGAAATTTTTGGAGCAATGGATTCCTTTGAAAATTACATTTTGGTAATTCGAGTTTAGGAAATGGATATAGGAGAAACAGCAGCAAGGTGATGTCTTTGAGTTCTGTTTTCTAAACACTCATTTAAATTCTACTTTAAGCTATGCTCCAGAAAAGCTGCATTTTCTACTTTTAAAATATTTCAGATTAAGTTTTTGAATTTTGAATTTTACCTTTATTGTCATTGCATTCCACAAATACAGTGAAATTTGAAAGGTACTCCAGCACAGTGCCCCATCACAATCACACTACAAGTATTTAAAAATTAAAATAATTAAAATAATAATAGTTAGAAACCTAGTCTAAAACCAATCTAAAACATTTAGTAAGTTAAATATTTTAAAAATGCCACTATATACATAGGCCTAGATCACAAATGTGCTGTTTGATTCAAGACAATTATTGCCTTGGAAAAGAAACTGTTTCTCAGTCTATTTAGTCCTCATTTTAAGACACCTATAATGTCTCTCTGATGGTAACAGTTCGAAATATGAATGACCAGGATGAGAATGGTCTGTGGAGATATAGTGAGAGAATAGATAAAAAAGAGACAACCAGATTCACTGTTTGCAGCATGATAGCTTATACACTAGAAAATGCTGGGAGATTAGTCTTCCTCTGTACTATACGTTCAATTTTAAAAGAAAAGATGCAGATACGATCTGTATTGTATTTTATTTCATATAGTATGTGAAGCAATGTTACTGTAAAATACATTATGCATTTAGCATCCACGACACTAGATTACCAATTTTATGAATGTACCAAAACATAATGACCAAGAAAAGTAAAGTTAAAAGGATGTTAGCACTGTTAAAGGCATCTTTATCTAACAATTTCCTATAATAAAGCCATCTTGTGCTATTCCAAATTAAAGTTTGGTTTCTGTGATTACATTGGCTGTGCCAATTGAACTAAAATCACAATGAAACATGCTCAGATTCCAATGCATTCAAAATAAAGGAAAGGAATATATTAGGTTAAGCTTGCTATTTATTTAACATTCGGTCCCCAGAAGAATTGTTAACAATGTATGTAAGAAAAAAAACATATCCTTAAGTTATATATCCATTCATAATATTAGTTATAGCCTACACATCACAAAAGGATTTCTCTCAATTGTTGCTTCATAAATTTTCCAGAATAATATCGCAATTCAAGCTGTTTAGAAAGGAACAACACTGATTTGTCCAATGCAGAAAATCACTAATGAGTTAGCAATTTGTGTGAAATATTACTGGGACTATGACGTTATTGGAAGGAGAAAAAAAAATAGGGAACAACTTGGTGGGAGTTACAACAAATATCTCAGGAGTTTGTTTGTTTTTTAAGTTATTGCAAGTAAAAGTAAAGAGAGTTGCCAATGTTTAGCATTTGTATAAATTGGCCTGTTTTTGTGGGTGGGGGGTTGAATAGATTTCATGATTGCAAAACACGTCCCATTTTTGCCATTCTTATTTCTTTTGTAACATTATGTTTGTGTGTTTTCTTCTTTCCGAAACATTAACCCTTTCCTGTTTCATGCAAAACTAAATGTGAAACCAAAAGGTAAGTCAAAAACACTTAGCACAAATTGTTTTACTTCTCATTTTTTGCAGCAGAGGTTCCCTTATGGAAAAAATAACATGAATAGAATAGAATTTAACGTCTTGCCTATTTTATTTCTATGGTGATAAAGATTCCTTGGTTTTGCAAAAGAAAATAATAGGTTGTAACCAGTGGTGGGATTCACATTGTTTTACTACTGGTTTTGTGGATGTGGCTTGGTAGGCGTGGCAGTGGAAGGATACTGTAAAACCTCCAGTCAGCAGTGGTATTTTCCAGTTTTCCAAACCACTCAAAATTTCCGCTGTTGTGAATGAATAAATGTTAAATAAAGTTATCTTGAGCTTGAAGTCAAGTGCAGGGTTCTGGCCCTGCACTTCTGATTGGCTGTTAATGGCAGGATCGGATTGGTCCATTCAGGAGAATCTGATTGGCCATTAACAGGCCATTCTCATTGGTTAACGGAGCTAGCGCTCCCGGATTGCTATTGGTTGAATAGTAAATAAGTTGCCTATATAAGGAAGGCTATAGCAGCCATCCAGTTTGAGCTGTCACATCATGTAAATAAAGAGTTTGAAGTTCACTGTTTCTCCCGGCTCGTCTCCATTATTTGCACCCATGCTCCAGACATAACATCCACTACCGGTTCTCCAGAACTGATCAGAAACAGTTGAATATCACCCCTGGCTGTAATTAACTGTGCCCATGGTGTACAGTCCTCTTCCTCTTGCAGTCTCTCCCACTGTTCCCTCCCCCTCTTTATTCTAGAAAATTAGGAGATCTTCAAGAGCAGACTTGGTGGACGTGATTAAAAATAGAAGAAAAGGAAAGTCCAACTGTATGAATAGATTATGTTGGACAAAAGCAGGGGTGGGATTCTACCAGTTTGCACCTATTCACTACAACCGGTTGTTAACCTTCTAAGCAGTTCGGAGAACCGGTTGTCAGAAGAAATTGCTGGCCTAATCCTGTAAGGAAGGCAGGAAGGAAACATTCTGGTGTTGCTTACAGAAACTGCCTCTCCATTAACCCTTATTAAATTCTTGGCAGGACTAGACTTCTGGTCTCAGAAACTTCTCTGGAGTTTTTTTCCCCTCCTTTGCTGGTACTTTGTGTTAAGTTCTGTGCATGGGCGCAAGGAACGGAGACGAGGCAGTGAACAGAGAACTTCAACTCTTTATTAATCATTCTGAACAGAGCAAAAACCTAGGGCAGCAGCAGCCTTTTTATAGGGCAGGCTGCTGATCTAGTAACCAATGAGAAATGTGGAGTGTTAACCCCTTGAACCAATGATAGTGGCTCGTTAACAGCCAATCAGATTCTCCTGAACGGACCAATCCGATATTGCTATTATCGGCCAATCAGAAGAGCAGGATCAGAACCCTGCTTTTTCTAAAGGTTTGATAAAACTTTAAGCATTTTATTAGTTCATAACACTCCTTCCCCCCGGGTTCCGTTTAAGGGGTGTGGTGATGTAATCCCTGAGGTATGAAGGTTGTTTTGACTGTCTATTAGATTTACGCTGTCCCACCGGTTCCTGTCTGTAATCCGGTTTCGGCAGGACATTTTTGGGCAAGTTAGGTACTGGTGGTTCTGTATCCTCATTGAATGACTCAGTGCCGCAAATGTTCTCGTTGTTGTCCTCCGATCTTTGCGGGCTTGCTTCTGTTGAGGAACCTCTGTGGCGAGGACACTCCCCTGCCTGATTCTTCTTCATTTGTCACGCCCGATTGCTGACTTCTTTCGCTCCTGCTTTCCACCATCTCGAATTCGGTTTCTTCGACATCCCCTCCCCCTCAGTTTGGGAGTTACCGGAGTCATGGAAACTGGGTTGTAGCCTTGAGCGAAGCTGATCTATATGGCGTTTCCATATTTTTCCATCCCAGGTTTTCACACGGTACGACCTGGGTCCAGTGGCTTGAATTACAGTTGCCTTGACCCACAATGGTTCGCCAGAAAGGTTTCTGGCAAAAACTAAGTCATCTATCTTGAACTTGCGGTATTTTCCGCTAGATCTACAGGGTTTCTCTGGCTCGTAAGACGGGTGAAGCCGGTCAAGGCGGGAACGGAGTTTGCGACCCATCAATAGTTCAGCTGGAATCTTGTTGGTGACGCTGTGTGGAGTGATGTGTTGGAGAAGGAGTATTCTGTTTATTTTATCTTCAATGTCCCCATAGTCCATTTTGTAGAGGGTTTTTTTTAACAAATTGTACTATGCGCTCGGCTCTTCTGTTAGCCGCAGGGTACGCTGGCGAAGTTAGCGCATGGTGAACACCCCAGTCCGCTAAGTATTGCTCAAAGGGTAGAGCGGTAAACTGGGGTCCGTTGTCAGAGACCAGAACGTCTGGCAGTCCATGCATCGCGAATAACCTGTTCAACTTCCAGACGATGGACTCGGTTGTATACTCTTCATTTCGTGGATCTCGAGCCAGTTGGAATAGGCATCCACTGTTAGTAGGAACGTATGTCCCTTAGTAGGTCCCGCAAAGTCAATGTGGATGTGGGACCATGGTCCCCGGGGTGTTTCCCATTCTGTTGGAGTTGCTTTAGGTGGGGCACTGCTAACTTCTTGGCACTTTAAACAAGTCTTTACCCAGGCTTCGATCTGTTTCTCGATGCCACCACGTGTAGCTTCGTGCGAGCGCTTTCATACACACGATGCTGGGGTGACCCTCATGCAGTGTGTTTAATACTGCTCGTTGTAACTGCTCTGGGATGACGATTTTATCTCCCCATAGGATGCAGCCTTTTTGCGAAAAAAGTTCTGTTTGCCGGTTCTTGAAGGGAGTGAAGTCGTCACGGTTTGTTCTACTGGCCATCCCCATTCGACCCAGCTAAGAACTCGCGCAAAGACAGGATCGCGTTTTGTTTCAATTGCAATATCTCTAGCTGTTAGCGGCGGTGAATGTAGCGTTTCAATCTGGAGTGTCGTAAGGGTTGGAGCTGGGTCGTCGACGGTTTCCAGAAATGGTGCACAGCTCAGTGCATCAGCGTGAGGAATGGCTTTCCCCGTGTGGTGTTCCAGTCTATAGTTGTACGCAGCCAAAAACTCCGACCAGCGAGTCATTCTAGGTGATAATATATAGGGGGTTGGCTTGTCTCCCGCTATAATTCCCAGCAAAGGTTTGTGGTCAGTAACAATAGTAAAAACTCGTCCATATGCATATTCATGAAACCATTTCACAGCAGATACAACAGCAAGAGCCTCTTTATCGATTTGACTATAGTTACGTTCAGCCTTTGATAGGGTTCTTGAAAAATAGGCAATAGAGGCCTCACTACCGTTTGGTAACACATGGCTCAAAATGGCTCCTACTCCAAACGGTGACGAGTCACATGTAATTGTTAAAGGCAAAGTCTCGTTATACTTCATTAAAACAGCATCTGAGGTTAATAAGTTTTTCACTTGTCGGAACGCGTGCTCCTCTCAGTGTCCCCAGACCTAGGTTGCTTTTTTGTTGAGAAGTCTGTGTAGGGGCTCAGCTACGGTCGCTTTGTGGGGCAGGAAGATGTTGTAAAAATTAATAAGCCCCAGAAAAGCTTGGAGATCAGTCTTATTTCTGGGTCTTGGGGAGTTCTTGATTGCTTTTAGTTTGCTATTGGTGGGGTAAATGCCTTGTTTATCGATTAGATACCCCAGGAACTCTACTTTATCTGTACACAGTTGACATTTATTTTTTTTAACCTTAAGGCCGGAATCTTTAAATTTCTGGAGAACTAATTTAAGATGCTCTTCTAGTATTTCTCTATTCAGGGCAGCAATTAAAACGTCATCAAAGTATGGTACGACTCCTTTGATCCCCTGCAAGAGTCTCTCCATCAAACTTTGAAAAATCCCTGGAGCTACGCTAACTCCGAATTGGAGTCGGTTGCACTTAAAGGCACCTTGGTGCTTAACGATCGTTTGTGCCTCTGCTGTTTTTTTATCTACAGGCAGTTGTTGGTACGCCTGTGCTAAACCCAATTTAGCGAAGACTTTTCCACCCCCCAGGGAATGGAGAAGGTGTTGTACCACCGGCATCGGGTAAGCGTTCTGTTGAAGGGCGTGATTCAGGGTGGCTCAGTAGTCCCCACAAATCCTTAACGATCCATCCGGTTTGATGGGTGTTACGATTGGGGTTTCCCAAAAAGCATGGTCTGTTGGTTCTAAAACACCCTGGGCTATTAATTTATCAAGCTGCTCGTCAATCTTTGGTTTAGGAGCAAAAGGTACCCGATGAGGCTTAAGGCAGATGGGGGCTACTTCAGGGTTAAGGTTAAATGATATCGGGGTCCCCTTGTACTCACCTAGTTTGTCTGCAAAGATGTCCTGGAATTCCTGGATGCGGGTCTCCTCCCAGTCGTCGCTTCGGGTTTGGTGAATGCCGGATACCTCGATCCTGAGGGGAGCGAACCATTGAAGGACTAACAAGCTAGGCCGATCACGGTCGACGACGGTCAATGTTAAAGATGCAGTACGATTTTTGAATGAGACCTGGACTAGGCTGGATCCAATGACTGGAATTCTGTTTCCCTGATAATCCTTGAGTATAATTCTTTGGATTCTGAGGTCTTGCTGCCGAACGGCAGGGATTAATTGTGTAAGGGTCTTCCAGGGAACCATCGAGAGGGACGATCCTGCATCGACTTCCATCACGCAGGGCTGATTTTCGATGGCGACCTTCACTCGGATCTTCTTTGCATCTAATGATGAGGCGTGACCAATTGTAATGGTTTGGTGTGCTTCTTCTCGTTTCGTTGAATTGGCCAGTGGTTTATTTCTGTAGGAGTGGTTGTTCCATTGGTGGTTCAAATGTTCCCAACTCACAGGACAATTCCCTGTAGTTTGGTGGTAGTTGGTTCCCCTCTGAAGTGGGCTGGATCCTTGCTTGCTTCTACAGACCTTTCTGATGTGGTTGAGCAATTTGCAGTCTGATTGTGGGTGGTTTGCCCCACAACCTGCGCATTGGTGCTGTAGTCTTCGATTCCGCTGGTGGCATTGGTCACGTTCAGACCGGAGCCGGTTGACCTCCTCCTCATCACTTTCTGATGACGATTCGAGGTCCTCGTGGTGGGTTGCCGTTGTGTGTCCCTCTAGGCGAGGTGAGGTTTCGCTGGCTAGTTGGCGGAGCGGTGCTTTGGTGCGGCGCATTTGGGCAGCCAACTTCCTGGTTGCTTCTGCTGCAGTAGCATCAGCTATGGTATCTGCAAGGCTGATGTCGTCTTTCGCCATCAGCTTACTTTGCACATGTGGTGCATCTAATCCCAGAACTATTCGGTCTCTCAGGGCTTCTTTGAGGTTGGTGAACCCACAGAGGCCTCCCAGGTTCCGGAGATCCGTGATGAAATCTGCAATGCTCTCTCCTTTCCGCTGGTTTCTCTGGTAAAATTCATGTCTTCGGACAAGCATTGATAAGGTAGGTGCATAGTGGGCCCGTAGGAGGGGCTCGAGGACGTCCCAGTCCATGGATTTCACCTCAGCCGGTTTTCGCCAGTGCCTTGGCCATCTTAAAAATGGCAGGTCCGCAGTGGGTAAGGAATACCGCTCGCTTTTTTCCTGTAGTGGCATCCTTCAAGTTGTTGGTCTCCAGAAACATCTGGGACTGGTCCATGTACGAGTCCCAGTCTTCTTGTGCCGGGTCAAATGGAGCGGGTGGTATGGTGCTGCTGGACATGGTTTCCGCTGTCGATGTGCCTTTAGCCACATGCTCTGTTTGGTGCTCTGTAGTGTTCAGTCAGCTCAGACGTCTCTGCATCCCATCCTCGTCACCAGTGTTAAGTTCTGTGCATGGGCGCAAGGAACAGAGACGTGGCAGTGAACAGTGAACTTCAACTCTTTATTAATCATTCTGAACAGAGCAAAAACCTAGGGCGGCAGAGGCCCTTTTTTTGGGCAGGCTGCTGATCTAGTAAACAATGAGAAACGTGGAGTGTTAACCCCTTGAACCAATGATAGTGGCTCTTTAACAGCCAATCAGATTCTCCTGAACGGACCAATCTGATATAGCTATTATCGGCCAATCAGAAGTGTAGGATCAGAACCCTGCTTTTTCTAAAGGTTTGATAAAACTTTATTTAAGTGTTTTATTAGTTCATAACACTTTGCTTGTGTGGAGTGACCATTCAAAGTTACAATAGCACTGAAAAAAGTGACTTATGACCATTTTTCACACTTACAACTGTTGCAGCATCTCCACAGTCATGAGTGGCCAGGCGAGGAGATGTATGCTTCAATGTGAGTGATATTGAGTTAGTCACGCCCAGCCAGTAACATGACCACCGAGCCATGCCCTCCCAATCACATGACCACCAAACCATGCCCACCAACTAAGCCACGCCCACAGAACCGATTGTTAAAAAATTTGAATCCCTGGATATAAGTCTTGGTTTTATATACATTATATGTCTATGGAGATTGTCAGTCATCCAGGTCATGGTTATTGTCAGAGTATATTCATAAACTGGAATAGAACATGGTAACAAGGTCAGCCAATGAATAGGTATAGAAACTAAGTCAGCCAATGAGAACTGTTTGGAAGCTGAAACTAGAAGTAGTCTAGGGTGGCTCTATATTAATCTCTGCAACTGCAACTATGTTAAGCTCTGCAGCTCTGAAGCTACGTGGAGCTCTGAGTCTGTCTATTGAAATGAAACTGCTTCTCTTCTCTTGCTTGCCTGTTGAGCTAAAATGAAAAAGAAACTGAGTTCCTGTTCTGCTCTGCACTTGTAACATGTCTGAAGTTACTTGCAACATGTTTCTGTCTGAGTTTGCTCCATGTTGGAGAAATCTACAACTGGTTTGTAAAATCTACTTATTATGTTTATAAAGATGTTAAATGAAACATCAGCCATCTGTTTATTTTTCTGGCACTGAATTGATGCTGCAAAACTCTGAATTGTTATCCCAAAGGTGCTTTTTTCAAGAGGCAACTGGACTTTCTGGTTTTTCTTTGAAGACATTTCACTTCTCATTCAAGAAGCTCATTCAGCTCTAACTGGATGGTGGGGAATGAAAAGATTTATACTTCTTGCAGACAGCTAGACATTTGAATTCTTTCAGGGAGTCATTCAGGTCACCTGCAGATTTATCAGTGTCATCGGGGTCACCAGAGTGGTGCCATTGGATGTGGGGCCTTCTTGGAATTGTTGAAAGAACTGTATTGTAAATTGTAGACCACTTCATAAGTGCATGGCAGAATATAGGAAAACAAATACATCAGGACTAGATTCAGCAGTCCCACCTGCATTTAAAAGATACAGGTCACTCATTTGAAGACAGCAAAGTCCACATTTTGGACAAAGAAGACTGCTGGTTTGAAAGAGGGGTCAAAGAGGCCATCTATGTCAAAATTGAACAGCACACTCTCAACAGAGGGGGTGGGATATGACACCATCCATCTATCTCCAATGTACAACACAGTCAACAATTCCAGGAAGGCTCCACACCCATTTTCATCACTCAGATGATCCTGATGACACAGATAAATCTCCAGGTGACCTTAACGACTGGCTAAAAGAATGCAAGCGTCCAGCTGTCTGAAAGGAGTATAAATCCTCCCATTCCCCACCATCCAGTCAGAGCTGAAGAAGCTTCTTGGAATAGAAGCAAAATGTCTTCAAAGAAAAAACTGAAAATTCAGTTGCTTCTTGAAAAAGCACCTTTGGGATAGGGATTATAAAAGCATGTTTACTGTTTTCTAAGCTTAGGGTACTCAATTTCTAGTCCTTTTAATCAGCCCTCTGGACAAGGGACAAGGCTTCCAAATGGGAAAAGGGGGGGAAAGGACAGGGCTTCCAAATGCTTTCCAATTTCATTTCTGCTATGCAAATTAAACGCATAAATGAAAGGAGAACATAATATGTTCATTAATGCACTTTGCTGGTTTATTTATTTCACTATAAAATTTATATTCCCCCCCCCATTTCACAAGAAATGACTCTGGGTGGCACAGAACAAAGACCTAAAACAATGGACATGTCAAAAACTTTTTAAAGGCATGTAAAAGGACAAGACACACAAGATTAGTTAGATTGGTAAGGAAAGTGCCATCAGTTCATTACATCCACAGAGAAAACTGAGCCTAGAGAATTACCACATCAGGCCCAGATTTTACAGACTTGTTCCTTTAACATTCATTACAAAGCCAAGTGAGAAAATATTTATTATTCCGATTCCTTCTTCATCAAGGATCTCTACACTGGCAAAAACATTTGAAGAACCTGTTAGAACTAGAAGTAAAACTATAAAAGAGAAAACATCTGAAAATGCAGTCTTGACTTCTGCTCCTCTGCCCTTCTCTTAGACTTCAAAATAATGCTAACAGAAAAGCTTTTATCCAGAAACTTTGAACTATTTGAAGGAGTTAAAAGACAAAAGGTGCTTTGCAGAATATTATTTGTAACCTCAGAACTGAACTTCTGAAGGAACATGGCAGGCAGATAGTAGCAAAATAAAATTGAATACCCATTAGTACTTCACCTACACTCACAAAAATAATTTCCCCAAAACCTACCACACACCATAAACATATTCCATACAGTGGTGGGATTCAATTTTTTTTTACTACCGGTTCTGTGGGCATGGCTTGGTGGGCGTGGTGGGGGAAGGCTACAGTAAAATCTTCATTCCTACCCCACCCCATTCCAGGGAGAAGGTTACTGAAAAATTCCATTCCCTCCCCACCTCATTAACCTTCTTTCCAGCTCCGTTCTCCTGTTCAGGGCAACAAAAGAAGACCCAGCCAATCAGCTGGGACCAGGAAGGCAGAGAACAGATGGAGCAGGGCCAGTCAGAGGTGGTATTTGCCGGTTTTCCAAACTACTCAAAATTTCCGCTACCGGTTCTCCAGAACTGGTCAGAACCTGCAAAAATTAAACAATTATTAGAGTTACATGATTTATTTATTATTTATTTATTTAATCTATACTGCCACCGATTTGCCCATGATGACTTGAGGCAGCTTACACAATGTAAAACCATATTTAAAACAAAAAATAAAGAACAATAAAAACTAATAAAAATAATCAAATAAATTAATAAAGTTCAATAGAACAAAATCTGGAAAAAAATTAAAAAAATCACCCCCCAACTCCCACTCCTGGCCCCAATGACAGCAGATCACATGAGCCATTTGATGGGCTCCATCCCACTCTGGGTTCCCCAGGCCCATTGGCAAAACCAGGTTTTCAGTACCTCCTGGAAGAGTATTAGAGGTGGGGGCAATTCTAATCTCTGGGGGAATGATATTCCAGAGAGAGGGAGCCACCATGGAGAAGGCCCTTTTTCTGGGTTCCACCAGGTGCACCTCCCTCAGGGATGGGATCCGCAACATTCCCTGCCTCCCCGCTCTAATGGATTGGGTAGATGCGAGCAGCAAGAGATGTTCCCTCAGATAACCCGGTCCCAAGCCATGAAGGGCTTTAAAAGTGACAACCAGCACCTTTATGCCACAGGTACAAGACCTAAATACAGGACATAAAATCTAGGGAATAAATGCAGTCTTCTAAAAAATTGGTGTGGCTCTGAGAAACCTTTAAAAGCTTTAAACAAATTGCATCTTTTAAAGATACAAAGCCACAGAAAGATTAAATATATGACTTTAATCTTAATTTAATGCATTTTTTTTTACATCCTGGCCCCTTCTACCTATTTTTAGAATGCATTTCCTGTTGTCCCTCTAAAAATTTAAATGCCCACAAAAGTTGAGCATCTTCAGTCATCAGAGAGGCACATCTGGACACCGAGTCTACATATTTAAAGCAAAGTAGTAGGTTGAGATGTAGCTAGAATATCTGCAGATACTCACTTATAGAGCCTTGGTCAATAGAGTTGTCAAGCAAATAAAATTTGACCATTTAGAAAGAAGCTATTGTTCCTAAGATAATAACACGAGTGTGCCCAAGCAATTATTAGAAATTGAGCTCAACTCAAAGGAAACTAAACTTTTATCATAAAAGGCAAATCGTAGATCAAAAAGCTGGAAAAGAAACAAAAAGTCTTTTTAATATGGCCTTCACAGTAATTAGACATGGTATAATTACATATACAATTAATGTTTGCTAGAGAGGTCAAGAACTGTTGAAGCTAAATTAATCAATTACTTTGTATTAGCAGATGTTTCTCCTCCTGGCTCTGATTCAAATACATTTGTTTTTGAAAAGGTGATGATGCCATTGAGAGCAAATTATATGGCTGGTATTAAAAACAGGACAGGAAAAAAAAAAAACCAATCCTCAGCTGCATTATTTCTATTATTTTTTTAAACTGAAGACTGTTAGGGAATATTTTGTATATCTGCTTTATTTAGTGACTGTTTAAGATAGTTCTATTCACCTTACCCCCTCCTACTTGCATCCTCTACTTAATAACAAGTAAACTGATTTGAAAGGTGACATTATTCATGATAGCAGTGTTCTGATATCTGAGGGGCTGCCACAAAGAAGAGGGAGTCAAGCTATTCTCCAAACCCCCTGAGGATAGGACAAGAAGCAATGGATGGAAAATAATCAAGGAGAAAGGCAACTTAGAACTAAGGAGAAACTTCCTGACAGTTAGAACAATTAATCAGTGGAACAACTTGCCTCCAGAGATTGTGAATCCTCCAACACTGGAAGTTCTTGAGAAGAGACTGGACAACCATTTGCCTGAAATGGTTTTGGGTTCCTCCCTGAGCAGGGACTAGAAGACCTCCAAGATCCCTTCCAACTCTGATATTCTGTTATCCTAGTGCAGGGGTGTCAAACTTGTGGCATCACATGACATATCATGACTGTTTTCCCCTTCACTAAACTGGGGGTGGAGATGGCCAATATGTGATGCATCCGGCTCGTGGGCCATGAGTTTGACACCCCTGTTCTAGTGGCTTTGAAATTACTCCAAGGATTTTTAGATGTTATGGAATGTAGTGAGAATGTGGATCCCCAGGAAGGAGGGTTATTTCAGAAGAATAAGAGGCACTAAGAGAAGAAGAGCCCAGGCATTGTGTGTGTGTGTGAGAGAGAGAAGATGAAGACAGCCCCTCCCTGATAGTTCATAGAACCATGATAGCAAACCAATGGCATGCATGCCGGAAGTGGCATGCAAAGCCATCTCTGTGGGCACGCGAGCTGTCGCCCCAGCGCATGTGTGCATGCCTCTCGTCAGTAAGCTGATTTTTGGGTATCTGCCACGCATGCAAGGGGGTGGGGTGGGGTGCATGTGGGGATGTGTGCACATGCACAGGGGGGCAGGGGGGCATGGGAGGTCCCGTGCGCATGTGCAGGGGGTGTGAGGGGAGTGCGGGGAGGGTTGCTTTCAGAACTTAATGACGAAAAGGTTAGTCATCACTGTCATACAATATATTGCATGCAGAAAGTGGAGTCAAAATTTTACTTCTAGGTGTGAAATAGTAAAGAGCTTGGAAGAATTGCATCATTCTTAGTTTTGAGCTGGCCATCAGATGTTTCAAAGCTTTAGTGACCTTTCTGGTTTTTCAGGGCGCCAAACCCATTGCAGCTTTCCTTCCATACACACACAAAAGAGGTAAAGTTAGTAAACGTTGTCTGATGACTTATGACTGTAACCGAGACCTGAATTTCAATAATGATGGTCATGAATGGGCCCCATTTTACAACCATTTTATGACAATCATTAAGCAAATCACAGAGCCATAAGTGCAAAGCCATTATCTCAAATGGGTAGGGGTTTCTCCAGAAACTGACAAAAACCTTTGCAAATCATGGTCGCGTGACTGCGGGACACTGTGGGTAGTTGTAAATGTGAACCAGTGCCCAAGTAGCCTGGTCATTTGAGAATGGGGCAGAGCCTCATGACATTTTATGATAGTTGGAAGTTCTTTAAGGGTAGTAAGGCATCTTTTCTAAGGGTCTCACAACTCTGCATGATTGTTAAACAATCATTCATAATTTGAGGACTATGTGTAGCATGATCAGATTTCCAACACAAGGAACAATAGTGAAAGTTGTGGTGTGGTTTGAATCATTCAATTTTCTTTATAATATCTTTTTAAGATAGTATGTTTTTAATTAATGTTCTTCATTAATTTATGTTCTTCATTCTATGAGGGCAGGGGTGGGATTCTACCAGTTTGCAGCTATTCGCTAAAACCGGTTGTTAACATTCTAAGCAATTCGGAGAACCGGTTGTTAGAAGAAATTACTGGCCTAATCCTGTAAGGAAGGCAAGAAGGAAACATTCTGGTGTTGCTTACAGAAACTGCCTCTCTGTTAACCCTTATTACATTCTTGGCAGGACTAGACTTCCTGTCTCAGGAACTTCTCTGGAGTTTTTTCCCCTCCTTTGCTGGTGCTTTGCTTGTGTGGAGTGACTATTCAAAGTTACAATGGCACTGAAAAAAGTGACTTATGACCATTTTTCACACTTACTATTATTGTCATGAGAGGCCAGGTGAGGAGATGCGTGCCTCGATATGAGTGATGTTAAGTTGGCCATGCCCAGCCAGTCACATGACCACCAAGCCACACCCATCACCTAAGCCATGCCCACAGAACTGGCTGTTAAAAAATTTGAATCCCACCCCTGTATGAGGGTGCATGCTTGCTATAATATTGTATTTTTCTGTACAATGTACAGAAATGTGCATTCTATATTTTACATGAAACAAATAACATACACATCAAACTTTATTTATTGTTCCAGAAGCATCATATAATATATAATTCCCAGAAGAGACTAACTTTACAAATGGACTATACCAATAACTCCCCTCATCCTTCAAGGAAAGTAAATGGTCAAACGGTCAAAGTGAATTCTTCAATCTGTAGAAAAGTAAAATTTAAAACTTTAAATTTAAATGGTCAAACGGTCAAAGTGAATTCTTCAATCTGTAGAAAAGTAAAATTTAAAACTGTTTTTGAGAATGTTTAAGCTGTAATCAGTCAATGACTATGTTAGTTCTACATAACTTGCCTACTGGCTCTTTGATGGACTGCTTGAGGGTTGCCAATGAAGGCTTCCTCATTGCACTGTCACTGCCTTAAAAGAGTTGTAGAGATATCGAAAAACAAAAGTATTGTGGTAAAACCTTTGAAATGACCATAAAGAGACTCTATGAGGTTGATTAACTTCTAAACAACTTACCATCCCTGTTATTTTCATCTCTTTCTGGGAAAATAATGAAGCAACTAACGGTATATTCACATTTCTCCCTTATAGTTTATACACGAAACTTTGAATTTGGACTAACATTTTATCTTGCTGCTTCAAATTTCAAATTAAAAATATGCTACCTTCTAATTTCATATGGATCTCAAATGGATACTTATAGTCCTGGTACAATCCATTGCTAAACAACCCTCCTACAGACTTCCAAACTTTTCCAAACTTATTCTAGAAAAGGTTTCCACTGGACTCTATGGTTTTGTTAGAGCTTGGAATTCCAAGAGGGAGGGGGGGGGAGGGAGAAAAAAAGACGAAAGAAAGAAAGAGAGAGAGAGAGAGAGAGAAAGAAAGAAGGAAAGAAAAAGAAAGAAAGAAAGAAAGAAAGAAAGAAAGAAAGAAAGAAAGAAAGAAAGAAAGAAAGAAAGAAGCTCATATATTGCCAATTTTCTATCACTATAGTTTTCCCCTTGTTCAGGTGTTCCCACAAATTTTATTTTTAATTGAGAGGCTCTCCAATTTGAAAAATGTCACCAGACTTCCAATGACTTTGGCCACCTCACAGCTGTTTCTGAAACCCTCTGCAACTCTGAGCCCTTAGATCTCTCAAAACCTGGTTATGGCAACAGTGTTTTCTATGGCATTTGCTGTAGGAGGAAATGAGATTTCTTCTGGATTTGTCTTTTCCTTCTTGAGTCAACCAATCTTTTCCACATTTAGAAGAGCAGTAGCCCAATATTAGATCAATGGGTAAAAATTATATTTCTAATCCTATGACATTGTCACGGCAGCAATCCAAGTACCAAAGAGGGAAATAACATAACAGCAGATAATTAAATAGTAGTGTTTTGTCTCTGAATCAGATTACAACCTTAACTCCAAAGCAGAGCTACTGAAGAATTGTATTGCTTTTGTAAGTTTCTATGCTGCTCAGATACACTCTGTACACTAAGAATGCCAGAGAATTCAATTTGGTTATATGTTTATACAGTATATTGATAAACTGACCTCATTCACACATTCCGGTATGATATGCAGATCAGAATACAGTTATTTTTTGATCTAAATTCGTTTAGATTTTATCAAGCATATGAAGATATGAATACTGTGGCTATTTTAGAAAAAGTACTTTATAGAAATTCACACAAGCTATATACATTAAAGAAAATTGAGTACAAAAATGTATATACCAGGGGTAAGGGACTCCAGAGGATGGTAGAGGACAGGAAGGCCTGGGGGAATGTTGTCGATGGGGTTGCAATGGGTCAGAAATGACTTTGCAACTAACAACAACAACAACAACAACAAAGGAAAGGAGATGTATACATTTTTTTTTGTTCTTTGTAAAATGATGCAATCAGTGGCCAGAATAAAGGTAACTAATTATATGCAAAAAAGAGGAAACGGTTTGCATGAAGACTGAGTCATTTTACAAGACTTCTGTAACAATGTAATAGTTGCATTTACTAATTAATATTTCTTTTTAGATGGCAATTTGCATGTTATTAAGAAGTAGTTCAAATAAAGGAAAGCCATTTGTTAAATTTTCAGGACAAAAATAGGATTAGAATGCCAGAAGTTGGGATTTTGAAAAACACAACCATGTTATAACAGTTTAAGTACTTTAAATGCCTATACTCGGTTTTTATTTTAATTTTTCCCTTCTTTTTACTGAAGATACAAAAGGAAAGTAAGTAGCTTTTAAAAATCAGTCTATTTTTTGGGTGCTTTCAAAACCCAGCCAGCATTAACTGCTGCAACCCCCCTCAACCCCATAATGTGGCATGCATACTAAAAAGCTCAATTTGCATGAGAGGTTGTGAAGTAGAGGCTCAATTTAAATGAATAAAGAAAATACAAATGGAACTGTGTCTATATTACAGGTTAATACAATGTGTGAACCCACTTTGCTAGGTAAACTAAACTGTACCACAGATAAAATACAATATTCTTTTGTTTATCAATCAACCCTTTACATGGAAACCCTTTGAATGATATATAATGTTAACTCTATCTAGCAGAGAGATTTCATAATTCTTCAGAAAAGTCTCATAAATCAAATGACACACATGGAGGATTCAGAGAGATGCTAAGATTAAGATTTTGAACCAGGAAATGGAAGTTTGTGTTCAATTCCATTGTCTGCCATTTAAGTTCAGTGTTATTGGGGGCATATATTTGGAGATATCTATATAGGCTGTTTGACAGAGAAAGCAGTAAATATATATCTAACCATTAAATAAATAGCTTGCACGGCCAGACATACATGCATGTAAAATTAAGTATGCCAGAGAATTGCTTCACTAAGCTATTTCTTCAAAGCAAGGTGTACGCACACATGGGGGAAATAACCAAGTATATAAACACTTATTCATTTACTCTTGTACTTTTGAGAAAGGTCATCCTATTTCACTAAAATAGCTTAGTTTTCCACTTTAATTAAAGTCCTCTATTAAATCATGAAATTGGCTAACCTGAAACTCTTAAAAGAAGCACAGCCATGCAAGAGGTATTTTAACAATAGCATTCAAGGGACAACACTTATTATAAGAATACTCTTCTACAAGGACTATTATTTAAAGCAGAAGTTTTAAAAGTCCAGATATTCCTTTGAGGCTCCAGAAACTCTAGATAGATTACAGTTCCATTCTTAATGATTGCTTCACCTTCATTAGTTGTACGAGAGAAGGGTAAGTAAAGGACTACAAACATATATTCATGACTCTCATTAGTAAAAATGGCACCGTGCAAATCAATTTTCATGGATCCTGCTAGGATAGGCTTTCTAATTAGTGTATCATTAGATAACTAACTTTTTATTATTTCTCAGACATCAAATACCCCTCCACCCCAACATACAACAAAGCTTACAAGGAGAATGTTAATGAAAGCACATGGTCAATAAAGTTCATAGAGAACACTCAAGATCTTATATTTTTGAGTTTTAGTTGTTTCCACGGTCAATTTATGGCTCATCGTTGTTGAGTTGTCATTGATCAGTGAAATCTGCCTTTGTCATTATGGTCTACATAGCAATAAATCAGCTTCAGTATCAGGAAAACCTTCTATTTAGAAGTGCCAATTTTCTGCTTATAGATTTGAATAGAATTTGCCTATAGTAGGAAGCATTTAGCTACTCAAGCATGCTGAAAAATAACATGTTCAGAATACCTTGCTTATTTAGTCCCAGGGATATGCATCATTTTCCAGAAGAAGAGCCCCAACAGATATGGTATGTGTGCATTACATTCAGAATTAATAATGATCAATGTGTCTCAAACAGCAAATCAATCCTATATTCTGAGATAATGTTTCAGCAGATATTAACATGCATTGTTGGGAAACTTATCCCATGCTTTTTAGGTCATTCTAGAGCAGCAGAAGCTGGAACAGTTTCAATTTGCAACATCATTTAATGTGGTGAAATATGGGAATACCAGGAGGTACCCATTATTATTCACGCCACTGCATTTTGAACCAACTGGTTCAAGGGCGCTCCCATATAGAATGCCTTGTAATAATCCAATAAAGAACATGACCAGGTCATAAGTAATTGTGTGAAAGGTCTTTGACCTCTGAGAAATTTTTTCTAATGTCTGAATGAAATCTACTCTTGTGTAATTTAAGCCAATCATATTTTGTATTTTGGATAAACTGAACAATTTTGTCTCGACTTCTATAAGACAACCCTTCAGACACTTGGAGATGGTGATGATGTCTCCCTGATGTGTTTTCTTCTCCAAACTAAAAAAGTCAACACTTCCAATTCTTCTGTACACAGTTTTCCCCCCTTACTGGTCCTTTATCATGTTGGTTTCTGTCTTCTTGAAATATTCAAGTTTGTCAATCTCCTTCATAAAATGGACTATCTACAATGGTCCTAACAGCATCTAAGACAGAGAGGAAAAATGTCTTCTCTTAAACTTGACGCTCTATACAGTAATTCCAGTTTCATTAAAGATTTTCCCCTTTTTCTCTTTCTCTACAAGCTGGTTCTCATTAGTGTAAAATTATTCTGATTAGTAAATCAGTAATTATTACCAATAATGCATTTTTAATAAAATAATATTTTGTCTAGAATAGGTAGTTATCTGGTCCAGCAGAAATACATAATCTAGCACTTTCCACTATAGTTCTGTAGTTATAGTTCTGTATAGTCTGTAGTTCTTCGGACTATAGTTCCTGTTAGCTCCAAAGAGCTCAGTGCCTGGTCAGAGGGTGATGGATACTGAGAGCAAAAGTTCTGAAGCACACTATATATATTTTTATTTGTTACAGACAGGGAAGAGTTCCATATGATAGCTGAACCTAAGAATTCTAATCCTATATATTACAAAATCACAGTCTACAGTAATTTATAGAAAAATACAACACAATCATTTGTAAGTTTGAACTGTAGCGTATGGATAATGGAGTATAAGTCCATTTATACTTTAAATACATGATAAAAAGATGCAATTTCCCGTACAGAACTCTTCAGGTTACATGGATTTTACTTTAAAGAAAACTTGAGGAATACCTACCTCCATTGTTCCTTTCATTTTTTTTAGTTTTCTAACACAGCTGAGTAGAATTTCAGATTCAGTCTCCATAAAGTATATCAGAGCATGTAGAAGTATGAACACAGCAGCTGTCTGACACTGAGAACAAATTTTCTTTCACCAGGATTGTGCAGTTGGACAAGGTGCAATTGTTTTAAAGCATTGCAGACAGGTGCTACGTTTGCCCTTATATGTATTCTGAAACATTGTTTAGAGACTGAACTCAAAATATTGCACAGACCTCTTCCTTTCTGCCTTGTTTTCCTTTCCTCTACTTTTTATTTGCATCAATATTTACATGGAAGCCAATCTTTGTAATAAAGCATTTACCTACTCCTGCAGCTTATCCCAGCCTCCCAGTTGAAACCACACTCCTCTGGGATTACATAATAAGTTTCACTCCAGCTAATCAGGATGTAATAAATTGAGGATTATGGCTTTAGGTGGGAATAAACAGGAGGAAAAGATGAATATTTAGGAAGCAAAGATTCCTAAAGATTTAGGAAACAAAGATTCCTAAAGATTCATGCAAAAACCAAAGAAGAGAAGTGAGAGAAAAGTCTATGTCAAAGCAAGCAAATGGAATAGGTGCTAAGCAGAAAGTCTTCAGTGATTTTCAGAAGGCATTCAGCTATTTTTCTAAATTCAATTCCTGAAACACCAGAAAATGTTACATTCATGAGAGTTCAATATCTTTGTATTTCTGAACAAATGATCAACACTGAGCTGCATAATAGGAGTTACTGACAGTCTATGATTGTCAACCTTAGACATTTGGTTACATATGGATAAACCAACAAATAATGACAGTGATATCAAGCAAGAACACAAGTCTTCAGAGAAACAAGAATCTTCTTTAGCAGGAAGAAAAATGCCAAATGAGAGGAATCTTTCTAGCCATTGAAACATCAGCAGGAAACAATCAAAACTTACTGTGACTTGGACATATTTGACTTATTAAATTAAATTGTGGGTGCCCAAATGGTGTGCTGTTTTCAGTTCTGTAAATAGTGATAATAGCAGATGAAACAAATAGATGGTTACCAAATGTACTGAATTCAGTTGAAGCACAACATTATTAAGTGGGCACTAAAAAGAGGGGGTTTGGAGTGGAGTCTAAGCAGTTGTCCTTTATTACAAGGCAATTTTGAGAGGCAGAATATGTCAATGTTTCTCAATCTTGCCAACTTTAAGATATGTGGACTTCAACACTCAGAATTCCCCCAGCCCAAGTTGCCAAGATTGAGAAACACTATCTTATTTGCCTCAATTCTCCTCCCTAAAGTTTTCTAAGCTTTCCATGCCTAGTCTCTGAATTCTCAGGAGTAGATCTGATGGATGCCTTGGGAGAAAAGGCTACAAGAGAGGGCATTCTTAAATATTAATGTAATATTTAAACAGCTTCATCCAGAAACAGATTACTACAGAATAAATATAACATATGTAACAGCTTTGGAGCATCCTTCACTAGTTATAATTTTGAAAATGTGATAAATACAGTACATCTAATGAATATTGGTGACAAAATATCATACTTCCATGATGTTCATGTCTTCTGGTCATTTCTGATTAGGTATTTCTGGTTATGTGTGTTTGTGTTTGAATATTTTCCATTAACTTTTAAGGACAAGATATATATTTTATCTTATTTTTCAACATGTTTTAAAATCTAACAACTGTAGTTGGATTTTTAAAATCAAATATTAATTATTTGAATACTTACTTTACTGTGAAGAGATATACATATTTTTAAACAAATAAAGTAAGCTATAGGAGCATTCATTTAAACCAAAGTAAAATAGGCCCTAACCATGGATTTCACATAAATTGTAGCAGTGGTGGGATTCAAATTTTTTTTACTACCAGTTCTGTGGGTGTGGCTTGGTGGGTGTGGAGTGGCTTGGTGGGCGTGGCAGGGGAAGGATACTGCAAAATCTCCATTCCCTCCCCACCCCACTAAGCTGCTTTCCAGCTCCATTCTCCTGTGCAGGGTAACAAAAGAAGACCCAGCCAATCAACTGGGACTTGGGAGGCAGAGAATAGATGGGGTCGGGGCCAGTCAGAGGTGATAATCTGAACTATTCAAAATTTCCACTACCGGTTCTCTGAACTATTCAAAATCTTCACTACTGGCTCTCCAGCACTGGTCAGAACCTGCTGAATACCATTTCTGGATTGTAGCCTCAGAAATTCTCTTTTTAGACTATATCACCAAATTCAGAGGCAGTGGGTTTGTTTGCTTAAACATGAGGACCAAAATAAATGGACTTAATTTCTTCTAGTCATGTATTATGCACTATGCGCCATCCATCAAGTCAGTGCTGATTCTATGACCACATAGAAAGACCTTTCCCGATCCTCATATCTATTTTTATTTCAGGGTTAAAATGTTGCTCTTGTCCATTCCAGTAGCAATATCCCATCTTTGCTCTTTTCCTTGCAACTTTCATAGATTCAAAAAAACAAACAAACAAACAAACAAACAAAAAGATTCCCAGCTTCAATTTAAAGCTTTCCTAAATTGTTCTGTTTCTTTAAGCATGGCCTGACCTTTGAGGTAAGGCAATTTCTAGCCGCCTTGTTTTCAACTCAACTGCTGCCCTTTTGCTAAAGACGGTTACAAAGTAATTCATCTTGGTGTCTACCTGTTGCTGCAGCTGAAAAAAAAAAAGAGATCTGGAAAGTAGAGTTCTATGCAATGATTCCCATGGTGAAGGAAGCTGAGGGAGTTTGGTAACCAACAAGGCTCAGATAAGTCTGGATTGATTTTTTTCATCAGACTACAAGGCTCTGTTTCTTTCATAGTCATTTCTACTTTAACTGCCATAAAGAACAATGTATGTTTAAATCATTTTTTTTTCTTCAATCAAAGATTTCCTCCCTTCTCATTTTTAGGTTCAGGTAGCTGAGAGCCTCTTTTAGTAGCTCCTACCAAACAATCCCTTTCTTCCTGTCCAGAAAGCATGGAGGCCAGAGAGGAAAATAAAATAAGCAAGTTTTCCTGCTTTAAAGTTGTACACAAGAATGCTACTAACATGGCATGTGAAAAAGAATAGGATCTCAAACACACAGTTTTAGCCACTATTTTCACTTTTTAAAAAATCTCAGCCCTATCTCCTCTGAAGGACAGGCCTGTGTAATCATTCTCATTCTTCCTTGCTCTCTCTCTCTCTCCTCTTTTTGATAGCACAACCTTATTTTGAAATTATTTGTATGAACTAGAAAGCAAAATATGAATCAGAGATCAACTGATTTTTGGTGTTGAGTTTCTTTCAGCATGGATTTTAGAAAACAGATCAGAATTGACAAGCCAATAGTTAGAACTATTACTGTTCGCCTGCTGTCTAACTTCCTTTAGCAATTTCTAATCTTTATTCATACATAGATGTCTTATGCAACTGAAATACTAATATAGTCCGCTAAGATGAGACTCAATTTGATCTGTGACTTGTAATTTCACAGTTGCTCTGTATGTTACACTTTAGTTTCTTGCTATCCATCTGTGTTTGCATCTGACAAAAATCTGGAATATAATTTTCAATGAGTTCACTGTGTGAAAATTCATACAATCATATGAATACTGATGTAAGAAATAGCCAGAGGCTCATCAACACAATAGCAGTTCTGTATGTGTCGATTCATTTATACATAGCAATCAATTTTACAAATGATTATATTAAAAAAATCTATGTTTCGCACTATTTTCCTTTGATAAAGCAGCAGTGCTGGTTAGAGCACAGAAATGAACACTTTGAAGTTGATTTTTAAAATTGAGTTACCCAAATTGAACATAATTAAGTTCTATCACCTGGCATGGTGGTACAATAGGTTTGATATTAAAATGTATTATTGAAATGCTATTAACAATATTTCTTATGTTATTTTTCATCATCTCTGTTTTTCTTGTTTATTACAAAGGGGCATTAGGGAAGTAAACTAGTTTGTCATTATAATACAATTACTATAGCAAGATGAATACAAACATCCCTACATGTATTTATTATGCAACCCCTCTCTCACATCTTGAAATATAAAAATGTGAGAAAGAAAAGAGATTATATCTGTGTTGGTTTGCAGAAAGTATAATATAATGCTTCAATTATGGAATGTAGGTACAAAATATATTGTTGAAAGTTAAGCACAGGGTAAAATAAAAACAATATATTTGGGAATACAAACAAATTATGGGAATATTATGGAATTTCATGAGCACAAATTAAATGCTTAGCAAATGGTTCCACACAGAGTAGGGAATGAAAAGAAGGAAGTGTTATATCTCCTCTGTAGTTTATGATACTTATGGATAAATGTATAAGAAAAGCTTCTGCTGACACTTTACAACTATGTTGGTCAAATATATGTATATATGTCTACTTTTGAGGACAAAGATGAATTGCAGATGATTTGCAAGAAATGTTGGGTGCAACAAGGAGATCTGGAAATAAATGCATCAAAACTTGGTTGTTTTTGACAGAGAAAATTGAATGATTTCATAAATGTAGAAAAAAGAGAAATGAATTTGTATGGTTTAATAAAATATTTACTAAAAAGCAAGAGATGGTCAGAGAAATTTTTAAATGGGCAAATGTTGATAGAATGAATCTGTAACAAGAAATAAATATTGAAAGAAGCAAAAATGTGTACAAGTGCTTCTACTTATTTTGTTAAAGAAAGTGAGAGTTTGGTATGTCAGCAGAAAGAAAATTGAATGCAATAGAACTGTCATGTGTTGGAAAAGTGTGCTAAAATGCTGAACATTGATTGAAATTAAAGTGAGTGACCAAAGTATTACTCTGAGGTGCTCAGTCATATGCAATAAATGATTAAGAATCAAATTACAAAACAAAACACGAGAAGATTGAAGAGGAGGAGATAAGGGGGAAGACTGAGCAAGTTGTGGTTGAATGGAGTTGATGACATCTTCAAAAAGAAGGAAATGACAAGAACAAAAAGCAATATATAACTTGGTGGATGGATATAGTTAAAGCAAGGAGAATTTGCAGGGACAGAAAGGTACTGAGAGGTATAATGAACAGTGTTGATGTTAACAAGGTGAAGCAATTTAGCAATATTTTCCTTTTCTTTGGTCAGTTCTTTTAATCTACTTTTTGGTTCTTGCTCCTTTTCTGTGCTTTGCATAATATTTACCCTTAAAGGGAATTGCATGATGGGTGCATGTGTATTTATGTATGCAGCAAAGTGAAAAGTAAAAATGTGTAATATAATAATAAGTTTCTATTGTTGATCAAATCAGAGAAAAGTCTCATGCAGCAGTTGTCTGGAGACAGAATTAATTCAGATTCTGGAACCAAATATTGGCTGGCTCCAACTTAATCAATTTAGCAATGTTATACAAAGTAGGATATTGGCCTTGACAATGTTTATTAATGGATGATTCATTAGGAAAAACCTTCAGCTCCACATTTTGTGCACATATTCCAAAAGGCTTTATGACTTTATCATACACTTTCTGTGCATCCTACTATTCTTCTTAAGGCTAAGCATGGACCAGGCTATATATGGGATTGACTTTCTTCCACTGTTTTTGCTCAGTTCATCAGATTTAGCAATGGGGGCATGTTCCAGGTCTCCACAATTAAACAATATCATCTTTTTGGACCTATGAGTTGTGCCTTCTCTGTACTTGCCTTCTGGAGTAGATCCCTATGAAGGTCTAGATGGCTATGATTGTATTGATCTTTTGTAAGCCTCTGAAAACCTGGATGCTTCCTCAGGTATTTGTGACAGAAAGTTGTTGATGCGTTTATAATTGGAAGGTATTATTTACCCAACATGCCATGGGCTATTGTTTTAACGTTGGATTTTTATCTGTCTCTGCCCAGAGTTACTGTTGTGAGATGGCTGACTATATACATTACTTAAATAAAATACATAAGCTACATTATGCTAATCACATTTGCTTGCCTTCACATACCAGTTGCTGAGAACAAAGGCAGGACTGAGATATTTTATGTGAAAAGGGCTAAAATAGGCATTGGCCTGGTTGAACAGAATTGTTCTGATGTTTTTATGTAAATGAAAGGCAAGAGAGAAAAGAAATCTAATGTTACCTAGTTTACCCCAGCATTGTCCACTATACTTCTCAATACATTTCTATCTTGTAAGCCATCCTTGGGTTCCATCATGCCCACATGCCAGTTTAGTTCATATAGTGTCATATACTTACTGTTTACTTAACAATCATATCCAAATTTTAATATTTCTCCAGGCATACTGTCTATATTTGCAGACAAGCAATTTTTCAACATAATCACAGAATCACTTCCTAGTCATTATTTTTTTCATGAACAGAAACTTTTATCATATTCATTTCAATGACACTCATTGACGTTTCACTGAAATTCCTATAAAACTATAAAACAAAAATCTTTCCAACAGCCTCTTACTTCAGCTTCATCCCTGATAATTTTACCACTTTTATTCTTAATCTCACTCATGTATTTCCATTAAAATTACTTTGCATTTTCTCTGCAACTTTTAATCTTAACTTTTCCTTTCTTTACTTTAATACAGTCTTCTTTTTTTCATTCTTCAGTACACATTTTCATACAATATTAATTATTGCCCTTATTTTTGCAATAATTATTTTCTTATATGTATGTTTTATATGCAACCTCTTTCACTTCATTCCACCAATAGTTTTTCCTGTTATCGTAAATCTATACTACACAGTTTCCAATTAATCTTCCCACAGATCCATTCTCCATGCACACTGATAGAGATTAATCTATCTATTAATACTTTTCCATACAGGACTCCTTTCTTCCTGAAGTTTTTCTTCTTTCACTCAAATATCTTTCTTTTCTTTTCTTTCCCAAGTATGCCAATTATATTGTATGAATTTCCTACACAGTAAGATGAAGACAACTATGTTGGCTTGTAAAATAGACTCTTGATAAAAGATATATATTCTTACTCATGTTTATACTTATACCTATTATCTTGTAAGCAATTAACAAATAAAATAAATAAATAAAAGATGGATGGATGGACAAAAAAAACATGCTAGCTTATATAGAAATGCATGAGCATGCTTGTGAGAAAGTTTGCTTCAGTTGAGCTTGTATTATACTGGCCTACATTTGGCAGAATTGATCACTACTATTCCCTTGCCATTGCCAAGGAATACTGCATGTGGCATGTATAAAGATGGTACCGTAATGTACTTTTCTTCCTCTTAAAATCAGCTGTGAAAATCCCAGTTGACAAAAGCTGTGATGGGCAATGAAAGTCAAAATTCCTGGGGTCATCTTTTGACAATGGAGGTCTGTGACTTAGGATATAAGAGAGGCATATGATAAACATCATGAATTGCTTCATGAAATGAAATCAAATAAGATATGAAGTACAAAAATCTAAGACCCAATCTTGTGGAGCAGCTGACGTTTACATACATGGGAATGAAGATATACCAGTAGATTTAATTTTAGATGAAAGCAAAGTCTGCTGAAATCTGTTACTGTCATCTAGATTGTTGTGGGTGCACATCAAAATTCAAAAGTTATTGACGGGAGTTCTGTATTATGCTCCATTGAAACAGGATAATTGGGGAAGTGAAACTGGAGAAAAACATACCAAAAACTGAGGGAAAAATAGACTCTCTTGGGTGGTATAAAGTAATGGGTGAAAATGTGGTGTCAAAGTTTGCCAAAAGTGACTGAGTTATTTGGAGACTCAAGCATGGATGAACATAGAGATGAATATCTGCTTTCAAAAAACCTATATAACAGAGTAACAGAGTTGGAAGGGATCTTGGAGGTCTTCTAGTCCAACCCCTGCTCAAGCAAGAAACCCTATACCATTTCAGACAAATGGTTGTCCAATCTCTTCTTAAAAACTTCCAGTGTTAGAGGATTCACAACTTCTGGAGGCAAGTTGTTCCACAGATTAATTGTTCTAACGATCAGAAAATTTCTCCTTAGTTCTAGGTTGCTTCTTTCCTGGATTATCTTCCATCCATTGCTTTTTGTCCTGCCTTCAGGTGCTTTGGAGAATACCCCTTCTTTGTGGCAACCCCTGAGATATTGGAACACTGCCATCATATCATCCTTAGTCCTTCTTTTCTTTAAACTAGACATACCAAATTCCAGCAACCATTCTTTATAGCTTCCTAATCATATTTGTTGCTGTACTTTTTTTAGAGTCTCAACATCTTTTTTACATCATGGTAACCAAGACTGAATGCAGCATTCTAACTATCGCCTTACCAAGGCATTATAAAGTGGTAGTAACACATGATCTGTATTCTATCTCTCTATTGATGCAGCTTAGAACTGTGTTTCACATATCTGGTTTAAACATGTATTGAAGACATGGTTTATTTATGATTATACATAGTAAAGGAAGGAATCTAAATCTAAAAGCCTGATTAATTTGACCACTTATTATATAAGATTGAGAGAATTAGTGAAAAATACACAAATGATGAATGGCTCTGGATGTGGAGCAGGACAGTATTTGATAGTATCAAGATTGAATTTTGGAACAATGATGACCATGTGCTATCCCATCGCCAAAAGATTATGATTGACCTCTGTACTTCAAAATATAGCAATATACAACTCTCTTTTGAGTTACTTCTTTTTTTTCCTTTTTATATTTCACAGCTTGAAATAAGAAATAAATGAAAAACTATTCTTGTATCTGAACATTTCAGTCAAAAGTGTGTTCAGAGAACTGAAATAATAAGATATCTCTGAAATGAAATGATCAAGAAGATTCTTAGAGTGTGTATTCTGTTGCCGGACTATACCACAACAAAAACAATTGATCAAAAAAAAAATTAACCTTACAAATTGTATTAAAGGTAATGATTTATGCTTTAATTTGTATAACAACTTTAGAAAGGATAGAAAAACAAAAGAACATTTGGGAAATGCAGCATTATTAAAACTATAAATTCACCTAGAGGAAGAAAAGTGGTCCCTTTTTCATAAATATAAAGACAGAGGAATAAAGAAGGCATCTCTTTTTCCATTAGCTCAGTATATGATGCTTTAAATTTTACTGGCTTTTGGTTTAGTTTCCACAATACACCTCAACATTCCTTCTTTTCCTGGCAGGGTATTAAAATGCTTATAAAAGTGAAATAAATGACTTTTAGTACACTCTTGAACTAGAAGAAATAACCAAAGACATAATTAACAAGAAAGAAAGAAAGAAAGAAAGAAAGAAAGAAAGAAAGAAAGAAAGAAAGAAAGAAAGAAAGAAAGAAAGAAAGAAAGAAAGAAAGAAAGAAGAAAACCCACTTTAAAATGGTTAACAATCACTATCTTCATGTATCTTCAGGGTTTTTAGGAAATAAAAGCTGTTTTCTTTATTGCTCTTATCTGCATAATATGTATAAATCTCTCAGATCTTTATACTGATGAATTTGATGGTATATAGCCTTACTGATTCAATCAAAACTCTTTAATTTAGAACACTGAGTCATTTTCTTCAGGAAGTACTTGGTAACCCACGAGCCTAGGTACCAGAAGAATAATGAAAAAAATTCATGACATCATTAGCCTGTTTTCCATTAGCTAGAAAGAAATTTGTAGGAATTGTTTGGTTCAGTGAGTCTTATGTTTATGACTATTGTAAATTATTATTGTTATGGATGGTTACACAATGAGTGGGATGCTTAGGCTGGATCCAGCATTTTTATTGACCTACAGTATTAAGTCCTTCTCAAAGACCTTGGAGAGGCAGATGGTGTTCAAGGTATTGTCACAGGATGTAAGTAGTTCTGAGTAAAGCTTCCTTTTCTAATCGACCAATGGTGATTTGTTGATGGTTTTCAGGTTGTTGCTCTAGATGTTTCAGGATGACACCCAAACTGCCTATTACTATTGGTACTAACTTTGCTTCCTTTTGCCACAGTCTCTCCACTTCTATTTGTAGGTCTTTGCATTTTGGAAACTGGCAAAAAAAATGCTAGAAACCAGCAAAACCATTGCAAATTGCCATTATTGGGACCTTAGGACATTTCAACTTGTCATAAAATGGAACCAGTTGCCAAGCGCCCAAAATGTGGTCGCATGACCATATGGAAGGCATATTTTATGGTGGCAGAAGTACTTTATTTTTTCATATCTCTAAATGGTCATAAGTTAAGGACTGCCTGAAAATGCATATGAGTCAGTAGTGGGATTCAAAAACTTTTACTACTGGTTCTGTGGTTGTGGCTTGGTGGGCATGGCAGGGGAAGGATACTGCAAAATCCCCATTCCCTCCCCACCCCACCAACCTGCTTTCCAGCTCCCGTCTCCTGTGCAGGGCAACAAAAGAAGACCAAGCCGATCAGCTGGGACTCGGGAGGCAGAGAATAGACGGAGGCGGGACCAGTCAGAGGTGGTATTTGCCAGTTCTCCAAACTACTCAAAATTTCCGCTACTGGTTCTCCAGAACTGGTCAGAACCTGCTAAATGCCACCTCTGCTGTGAGTTCAGTATTCATTGACTATTAAAAACATAGCCAAGGTTATCAACAAGGTTTTGGTAATAAAAATCTGAGAGGTGGCAAACACAATGAAAGTATAATAAGTAAGTAGTTAAGTAGTACATTACATGGTACATTCAAAAAAGGGTACACAATTTCAATCAGTAGGATAATTTGTTTTTGCTCATGAAAGATCAGGTTGATTAGAAGATTCAGGAGTTTTGTGAATGCAGTTGATGTCTTAAGCATATAAGGCTTAAAGTAGACATTTTCCCTTTAAACTCCAAATTCTAAACAAATTTAAAAAGGCCCTAGCATATTTGACCCCACCTTTTTAGGAGGTGTTTGGAAGTCACCACTGGAATGCTCTTGGCTTTCTGCATCTTTTAGACTGCCTTTTTAGAACATTGCTGCAGAATAAACTATAGGTGAGACTAAGAGAATTTGCTGAGTGAGCCAAACATTTGCTGTCATGAATCTAATCTAAGTAGAACAAAATCAAGAGGAATTGGCAAAAAAAAAAAAAAAATGGCATGCAAAGATATTTTACAAAATGTGAAAATGAATGAGGGACTTTTATCAGATGCTTTTTTGGTCCAGACAAATGCTACAAATTTTAGAACTTCAGAGTTAGAGAGAAAGGTCAAAGTTATGGAAGGGCACCAAAATGAAAATAATGAGTGCAATGAAAGTAATGAATGCAAGATAGAGTTGGGCCAAATTGTCAGATCTGATTTTGCTCAGTTCTCCTTTTTTTCTGAATTTTTAAAGTCTATGTTATATTGTTTCCTCATAAATTTGCATACTTAAAAAAATCTACATGCATAGTTGCATGTATTTTCATCCACATTTTTTCAAATATATTTGTTCAGTATACATTGTGTTGATTTGTCTTACATAGATAATCTGATGAGAAATGTTATCTAATATACAGTATATCTGCACACAATTTCCTATAATGTGCTGTCTTAATATAATTAACCCCACCTATCAAGCAGCACCTTTACCATCTCGTATGTAAAACTGGACCTCAAAACTAAGATGATGTAGGAATTAAAGTAAGGGATGAAGTGTGAAATAAATTTAAAGTTCAAGATTAGTATTCCAGATATATTCCAAAGGTCAAGAAACTATTTCCAACAAACAAAGACTAATGGAGAAGAAATTTTCACTATGCAGATGTTTCCCAGGGATCAGAATCAGGGTTAATAAGGTCTGGATCAGAGGAGAGATTCAGAAGGTTCTGACCAGTTCTGGAAAACCGGTAGCAGAAATTTTGAGTGGTTCGGAGAACTGTCAAATGCCACCTCTGACTGGAGATTTTACAGTATTCTTCTCCTGCCACGCCCACAGAAACTGTAGCAAAAAAAATTTGAATCCCACCACTGGTCTCGATTCATAAACAGCCGCATTAAACCTTATAGAAGGAATCCTTCCCATGAAATAGAACTCCATGTGGAATAAGTCTTTACCTGTGAGAAAATCTATTGCTTAGTCCTTCACTATATTTGGTCATGAGTCTTAGTTGTCAGTGCTTTCTGGGAAGATCTCCTCCTCCAAGTGGGATTAGTTTAAGAAACCTTCAGCATCACAGCAGTCCAAATCTGAAATTTTATATTTGGAGAGTCAGGCTGAACAGGGCAATTCAGAATCATCTTTTGACAGGAGCTCTTCCACAGAAGACTTTCACAGAAAAGGAAGGCTTTTTTAAATAATAAAAAATGATACATCTTTGCGCATTTTGAAAAAACGCATTCAGGTATGTAGTTACATCATTATATAGTTATATTGCAATATTATATTCATTTGATAGTAAAACTTTTTTCTTCTTCTAAATAGTTGTATATGAGCTGAGGGATAAACTGAGGGATAAATGGTTGAAAACAGAAAAATGAGCATAAGCTACAAATCACTGCAAGAATTCCTCCTTAAAAATATGGCTGCTTTTGGAGACTGGCCAGAAGTTTAGTAGCTGCTCAAGAAGGCCGTTTGCCTGGTGAATTAAACCCTTTTGCAGCACCTAAGCAGGGAATGTTTCCCTTCTCATTCTGTTCAGATACTTCCTATCTATATTTCAGCTGTACAGAAGACCTGTCTGCCTTTTATCTCTAGTTTGCTATTTCTGCTGGAAGGAGAGAGAGGAATATATGGATGTGTGATAAGTGCCAGCAATGTTCATGGGAGAGAAAATTATTGGTATAATGCAAGAATATCAATTAATTTTATAGAGGGACTACTCAATTTATAGGCAATTAATTTTTAGCAGCAGTTATTAATTCTTTTTTTCCCCTCCTGGCCCAATGTTTTTGGAGTGTAGTGTCTAAGATGTATATATAGTATATTGACAGACATATACTCTAGTAAAAAATGTGATAGAAGCATATAATTTTCAGGGAGGATTGAGGATTAATTTCAGATAGAGTTCACAATCTGAGGTTGATGCAGCAGGCAAGCTAGGTATTGTGCACCTTTTTTTTTTTTTTTAATTTACTTCTTCCTTTTTCCTTTTGTGCTAGAGGATGTGTGATATATTCAGGGTTGTCTTCTTTGGGGGAAAATACAGTAGGCTTGAGGCATGGAAATGGGTTAAATGTCATTAATATGCAATCTAAGGGAAGTATATTTCCATCCCAGATGACTCAGTAGGGTTACGAAGAAGTATGGGAAGGGAGGCAAAGAGAGAAATCTGTAAAGTAAGAGTACGAATACATTTGAAAGACAATAAAAACTAAAACAGAAGATGAGACCAGAGTTTCTCATTGTAGACTGTAGAGAATCCAGGAAAATAAACGGATGAACCCCTGTGGTCTGGCTTTAGCACCTGTAATGTTGGAAGACATTAACTGAAGTGGAATTCCCACAGATGAGCTGTGCTGAAAAGCTGCTATTCACTGTACCTACCCAATTAATTGTTAAGAGCACAATTGCTGTAGGGCCTTTTGTACTGATTTTGGGATGTTGGCTTGTTGTTGTGGACAGAGGTTGTCCGTTAAGAAGCCATGTTGTGAAAGTTATAAAGAACTGGACCAGGATTTTAAAATGGGTTGGTAAATATACTGATAACAGTTACAGTGGATAAATTCTAAGTATCATATCATTAGAAACCCAAGCAATTGTCATTTTATGTCACAAAGAAGCAGCCCCAAAGAATGGATGAAAGTAATCTCACTGAAACATTAAAAATGACTATTCTTTCCTTTTAGGTAAATTTGCTTTTTCAAAAATCCTGCCTGTAATTGTGAACAAGGATTTCTCAATCTGCGTAAATTCAAGAACATGCTCATAATCGGTGTTTTAGGGAGTTTGTCTTGCTGTTGTTGCTGTTTCTTCTTATTGTGTTGATTATAATTTGGTCATTCTATTACACCAAATCAAGAAAATAAAAAGTTCTTTTTAAAAGGAATTAAAAAACTAGGCAAGATCCCATCTGATATACCGTTTTACTGTCAATTGTATCTGTGTTTTCCTAGAATAATTTTCAAATTATTCTTCCTGATCTATGCCCACACCAGCATCAGACACTGATTCAAGAGGTTCACAGTCTACCAGTGTTGAACAGATGGAAATGAAAGGTAATGCTGAATGACACTCACATATAGGTGGCGCGTCAATCCAAGTCTCTGGAGACCTAAATAGTACTAATATTTTAACTGAAGTGTCATTTTGATTCTTTCTGGGTTTTTTTATTTCTTTTTCCTGCAGTAGTGTTTCTCTCTTTCATTATTTATTTGCACTGACAAGCTTTTGTCTTTGCCATTTCTTTCATTTAAATCCTACCAACAGAAAATAGAAAAGCAAGGGAGAGGGGAAAAAAAAACTTAAATTTTTATCTTGCATTTAAAATTTAAAATATCCTGAAATGAATGCTAAAAAATTACTGGGGACAAAAAGACAATTCAAGATGCCTTCTTGCCCCAAAACCTATAACAGTATTCCTCCCAATCTGATGCCCTCAAAATATAGTGGGACCAATGCTTCCAGCAGAACCTAGATGGAGAGTAAATGGAGTAGACGAACCTCGATGGAGTAGTCTAGACTTTATACATAGGAGAGCCTACATCCAAAATATTTCAGTATTTTAAAGATAGACAAATCAAAGTGTTTTTATTCAAGACAATAAAGCTAAGTATTTAACAAACAACACTCCAACAGTTACTTTGAGTATTTTAGATTTCTCACATGGTCCCAACAACACCAATGGCAAAAAGTCAGCAAGAGATAGATTGCACATCTATGGAATACAATGAAAAAAAAAAATAAACCAACAGGTGGGCTACAGGAAATAATTCTCCCTCTGAACCAGTGGTGGGATTCACATTTTTTTACTACTGGTTCTGTGGGCATGGCTTGATGGGCATGATGTGGCTTGGTGTGGATGGCTTGGTGGGCATGGCAGGGGAAGGTTACTACAAAATCCCCTCCCCTCCCCACTCCACTAACCTGCTTTCCAGCTCTGTTCTCCTGTGCAGGGCAACAAAAGAAGACCCAGCCAATCAGCTGGGACTTGGGAGGCAGAGAATAGCTGGGGGCAGGGCCATTCAGAGGTGGTATTTGCTAGTCCTCTGAACTATTCAAAATTTCTGCTACCAGTTCTCCAGAACTGGTCAGAACCTGCTGAATACCACCTCTGAGCTGAACTCCCTCCAAAGCTCCTAAGTCCAATATTTCTCAGTTACACTTTATCCATAGTAGTGTGTATTATCAGTTATCCTGAAGACAACTGATTGGCGAAGCCTGACCTGATTCACACACACACAAAAAAGAAAGGACAAAGAAGCACAGTATGTAACTTTCAGATACTACTGGACTACAAAATCCTTTACTACTGGCTATAGTAGTTAGCTCTAAAGATAGTTGAACAGTATCTGGCCTAACATATACTTACCATTACAATAGGAGAAGCCCTGAGGCCCCTGCCAAAGCTATTGTTGTTAGAACAGGTTACACTACATTGATCTGAAAGCAATCATTGACTAAAATAACACATGCATCTGACAATCTACTTGATTGTAGCAGATAAGATGCCCCATGCTACCTTCCCTTTAATGAATTTGAATTTTGGAGGGTGACAGGATCTCTAACAGAAAGTATCTAAAATATCTGAAAACGTTTCAACATAGCTATTAGCAATGTCTTTCCAATCCCACTATCGAGCAATTGTGCTGGGAATTCACATAACTGCATAAATCTTAAACAGCTACATTAATCTCACTTCAATTAAATTCTAATATGAAACTTCTATTTGCAAATTTCTAGGATGTCAATTCATTTTCTGGTTATCAAGATTTGCATACCCCTCCTCCTTTTCCTCCGCATCTTACTAAAAAACAATCGTTCCTTGCCTGACTCTCCTCCTTCTGCACATTTTTTTTCTAATGGACTGAGAGAGCAGAGGAAAAATGGATTAATGAAATGTCATATTTTTGTTCCTGTATATAGCAAGTATTCAGGCTCAACCTTCCAATCTGTTTCAGTTCCATGGCAGAAGGGGAAAAAAATGCCCTGTCATTATTATGCTTATTTGCTAAGAAATGAGAGAACTGTGCACTTTCCAAAAGGAAGGTGAAAAATGAAATTCCAGCACAAAAGGTACCTTGCATCAGTGATTCTCATGTGGAATATGGATATAATCGATTGTATGGGCATTATATCTCTTAGCTGGCCTAAAATAGTTCCCTCTCTTTGTAGCATAAAACTAACAAATGAATCCTGGGTTTGCAGAAAAACAGGAAAACAGAATTTATACAGTTTAATGTGTATGCCCATAGCCATGTAAATAGACACACATACTCTTAAAAATAATGCCACTAAAGATTATAATTGCAATAATACAAGCTAATACAACGAAAGAAAGAAAGAATAAAAAGTACGAAGAAAAGGGAAAAATCACAGAAAAAAGAATAAAAAAGAAAGGAAATAATAAAGGAAAAAAAAACACATACTGTGTATGAAGAAATGACTCCTAACCTTGATCACAGCAAGAAGTATAAACCATTTTGATAGCTTTTCATCTCCTTTTAATTTACAAATCTCTTCATCCCGTGTACTATTTCTTATCTATAAACAAATCCATAAAGCATCAACATTTTAGTCCTACTGTCAGCAAAAGTCCATTAAGTGATGCCAGAAACAACAACGTATCTATTTTAACCTTGTTCATTTAAACAAACTTTATATTCCCTCCTTTTATTTCTAGCAATCTTGTTATTTAGTCCATTTAAGTAATGTCATAGAATTCAATTTTTTCTCATTCCTTTTTTAGCCTGCCTCATAAGATTCATTCAAGCTTTAAAAAAATCTTTTATAAATCCAGTGTAAAGGAATTGTGAAGGTTTGCTCTTGGTTTGCTCTTTGTAATTCCCTTTTTGCTTTTTTTTGTATACCCCCAAAAATATAATTTTCCATGGTCACCTGTCATTTTTAGATCCACTTTTGATGCTCAGTCTCTGTCTTGTTACACAAAAAAATGTTCTGCCATTTGTTCCAAAACTTTTTTTTTGACACAGTCTATCCTTGGAAGCAAACATCGCTGTTGACCTCACTAATATTAACTTCTGATTCCATTTTTCAAAAATATCCTTTTTCATTTTCAATGTTACAACATTTTGCATCATTCTTCATCACAGTCACTGGCTCCTCTTTTCATGGAGCCATCTTTAATCTGCCATGTTTTCCTCAGGAGGTAAACACACAAGGATCCTGATTTTGATGTGTGTGATTGATTATTTCATCAAGTTATATTGACTGTTAGTGTAGTGGTTCCCAAAGTGGGCAGTATCCCCCTCTGGGATGTGGTGGGATGACTTAGGGAGCGCTAAGAGGCAAGGGGGCTGGCAGGGGGGGGCACTAAGAGGTGGCAGGGGGGCATTCAAGGCGCCGGCCCTGCAGGTTTACTCATTGACTGTAGTAATGCTCTGGACCAAGCGGAAGCGGTGGCACGTTATGTGCCACCGTGTTCGATGCGCCATTCCCCTGCCTCCTCTTAGCATCTCCAAGGGGGCCGGCAGAGGGGTGCTAAGAGTTGGCAGGGGGGCATTCAAGGTGCCAGCCAGCCCTGCAGTTTCACCCATTGAGGCACCGGTTCCAGAGCGATGCTAGTCAATGGGTGAACTTGCAGGGCTGGCCAGCACCTTGAATGACCCCCTGCTGCCTCTTAGTGTCCCCAAGGGGGGCAGCAGGGGGGCACTAAGAGGTGGTAGGCAGCGGTGCGTTGAACGTGGCCACGGCGGCACATAACATGCCACCACTTCAGCATTGGAGGTGCCAGCTCTGGAGCAGGGCTACAGTCAATGAGTGAAGCTGCAGGGTGGGCCAGTGCCTCAAACACCCCCCGACACCTCTTAGCACCCCTCTGCCAGCCCCCTTGGGGTTGCTAAGAGGCACATGGGGTCATTCAAGGTGCCGGCCCTGCAGGCTCACTCATTTGACTGTTGTACCGCACTGGAACTGGCACCTTGGGAAAAGCCGCCACCACCGCTTTCCCAAAGTGCCACTGCTGTCGCATTCTGTCTGTCTGTCTGTCCGTCTATCCATCCATCCAAAAGGTCTGTTTGTTTGCCTGCCTGCCTTCATGCCTACCTACCTACCTGTCTATCTACCAATATAGATTTATGTATCTATCTACCTACCTATTTACCTATCCATCCATCCATCCATCCATCCAAAAGGTGTGTCTGTCTTCCTGCCTACCTGCCTACTACCTACCTACCTACCTACCTACCTACCTATCTGTTCTGTCCTGAATTTGAATACTCGAAATCCCCGCGCCTTGATTGGCTAAGGCGCGGGGATTTCTGATTGGCCAGGCGAGCCGCGCTGATTGGCCCGATTGAAGTCTCCCGCGATTGGCTCGCTCCAAGAGCGGGAGACTTGAATCGCTGCCATTGGCCGCGGCCGCCGCAGCGAAAAGGATAAAAGCCGCGGGCTTTTTCCTTTTCGCCGGTTCGGTTCACAACAGTTTAATAAAGAGCTTGAATGATAGTCACGGACTCTGAGCTTTCTTTTGCGGACACGACACTGGCGACGAGGATGGGATCCCGACCCTGAACCGAACCCCATGTCCAACAAGAGCCAGTTCCAGTGAAAGAGATGGCGAAGATCGCACCGCCCGCCCCCTTCAACCCCACCAACGAAGACTGGGAATCGTACTCAGACCGGTTCCGAATGTACTTGGAATGCGCCGGAATGAAGGACGCCCCGGGCCCGCTAAAACGCGCCGTCTTCCTTACTCACTGCGGACCAGAGGTCTTCCAGATGGCCAAAGCATTGGCCAAGCTGGCAGACGCAACCGCCATGGACTGGGACATCCTCGAGCCCATACTGCGGCGCCATTACGCCCCCGAGGTCCCCATCCTGATACGGCGCAACGAGTTTTACCGCCGAAATCAGAAACCAGACGAGAAATTGAGCGACTTCGTCGCCGAGCTGCGGCGCCTAGGAGGACTCTGCGAGTTTGAAGGTCTAAACAGCCTCATAAGAGACCGATTCGTGCTCGGCCTATGGGACCCTACACTCCAGAGCCGGCTTATGGCCAAGGGCGACATCAGCCTAGCAGACGCCCTCACCGCAGCCGCAGCCGCAGAGGCAACCCGCTCGTCTGCTGACAGTATGCGAAGATCCGACGCAAAGGGCGGAAACAACAACCCGGCAAGGTCGGCCGACCCTAGAAGTGAATCAACCGCACACTACGGAGAATTCCAGTCAGCCTCCAGCACGTCGGAAGACGAGGAGGACATACATCGCGTGCAGACGGGACGCGGCGACCAGCGGAATCGAAGAGGTCGTAGGTCGAGGACCAACTGTGCCAGGTGCGGCGGCGACCACCCCAGGTCAGAATGCCGATTTTTTGACTCTATTTGTAGGCATTGTGAACGACGGGGTCACATCGCTCGAGTTTGCCGCCAAAAGAAGACCCGCAGCCCGCCCAGATGGGAACAACACGACCGGAAGAAGGAAAGCCCTCCGCCCAAGACCAGAGAGCGCCAACCGGACGGTCGGTGGGACCGTACCCAGCGATCTTCAAGAGGCGGCGATGGTCGGCGAAAAGAAGAAACACACCAGATGGTGACCATCGGCCATGCCATCTCCGACGGCGCCAGAAAGGTACACGTTGAAGTCCATATTGAGGGCCAGCCATGCAAGATGGAAGTGGACTCCGGGTCCTACCTCTCCATGATTGCATGGCGCGAGATTAAGCGGCTCGTACCCACACTCCATAAGAGGAACATTCATACCCAGAAAATCATCATAAAAGACTACCAAGGGAACCGCGTCCCGGTAGTGGGCACCAAGAGCTTCAATGTAACCTACAAGGGCCGCACCGAACAACTGCCACTCACCATCGTCGATCGCGACCGCCCAAGCCTACTGGGCTTACAATGGTTCGCCCCGCTTGACATCGCGCTGACAGGAGTCAACCACGTCGCCGACGACGGTTGGGAACAGCGGCTAGCCCAGGAGTTCCAGGAAGTTTTCGATGGAAGCTTGGGCAAGTACCAGGGGCCCCTTATTTCATTTGACCTAGACCCGAAGGTTCCCCCCAAGCGGCTTAAACCTAGGAGGGTACCATTCGCCCTGAAGCCTAAAATTGACGAGCAGATCAACAAGCTCGTCGAACAGGGGGTGTTGCAGCCGATAGACCATGCCCGATGGGAAACCCCTATAGTGACCCCAGTAAAACCAGACGGGTCCGTGAGAATTTGCGGGGACTATAAGGCCACCCTAAATGGCGCATTACAACAAAGCGCCTACCCAGTCCCAATCGTGCAACATCTGCTGCACTCACTGGGAGGGGGCAAGGTCTTTGCCAAGCTCGATCTCGCCCAGGCATATCAGCAGCTACCAGTAGATGAGAAAACGGCGGAAGCCCAGACCATCGTGACCCATCGGGGGGCCTTCAAGTGTAACCGACTCCAATTCGGAGTCAGCGTGGCACCAGGCATCTTTCAAAGCCTGATGGAACGTTTGCTACAGGGCATCGAGGGGGTGGTGCCCTATTTTGATGACGTATTAATAGCGGTGCCAAACGAAGCCGAATTAGAAAACCGACCCAGACAGGTCTTAACAAAATTTAAAGTGACAGGACTTAAAGTTAAACGAGAAAAATGCCAACTATGCACAAAGCAAGTGGAATTTTTGGGCTACCTTCTAGACCGGCATGGCATTCACCCTACAATTAAAAAAGTGAAAGCCATCAAAGAAGCCCCTACCCCAAAGTCTAAAATGGAACTACAAGCGTTCTTAGGGTTGCTGAATTTTTATAATGTTTTCCTACCCCAAAAGGCTACGGCGGCGGAGCCTTTGCATAGACTCCTGGATAAGGCGGCAACCTGGACTTGGGGGAGACGAGACCAAACCGCCTTTCAAAAAACCAAAGACCTCCTCACCTCCGACGCCGTCCTGATTCAATTCAGCGAAACCTTGCCCTTAGCTGTCACTTGCGACGCATCACCTTTCGGCGTCGGCGCTGTCCTCAGCCATACCCTCCCCGACAAAAGGGAAGCACCCATCGCTTTTTTCTCCAGGACTCTGACTAAACCAGAGCGGAACTATAGCCAGCTGGACAAAGAAGCCTTGGCTATAGTTGCCGCCGTTAAGCGTTTCCACGAATACCTATAGGGCCGCCCGTTCACCATTGTGACAGACCATAAGCCATTGCTGGGAATCCTCGCCGGAAACCGAGCCACCCCGAACATTTTATCACCCCGGATGACAAGGTGGTCCGAGTTCCTGGCAGCCTACAGCTACGAACTGTTACACAAGCCAGGTAAGAAAATTTCGAACGCGGACGCTTTAAGCCGTTCCCCCTTACCAGACTCTGATCCTGACCCAGCACCAACAACAAACACCCTTAGCATTGAGAACCTACCCATTACCGCATCGGACATTGCCAGAGAGACTGTTAAGAATAAGCGTCTGGCACGAATCCTACATTGGCTAGAAAAAGGCTGGCCTGAAAGGGACAATGGTGAATCCATTAAAACGTTCAGAAACCGCCAGACTGAACTTTCACTTCTTAAGGGATGTATCTTGTGGGGTGACAGGGTAGTCATCCCGGACAGATTGCAAGGGAGGGTCTTAGAGATGCTGCATGAGGGTCATCCTGGCATCGTCAGGACTAAAGCCCTGGCCAGGAGTTACGCTTGGTGGCCGGGGATGGACAAACAGATTGAGCAATGGGTCGCCAAATGCCATCGATGCCAGGAGACCAGACCCAGCCCACCTGCAGCACCCATCCGGGACTGGGAAATACCAAGGGGGCCCTGGTCCAGAATCCATTTAGACTTTGCGGGTCCAACAAATGGGCATACTTTTTTGATCACAGTCGACGCTTACTCCAATTGGTTGGAAGTAAGCGATATGAAATCCACTACCACGGAGGCTGTCATCAAAGAACTGTGTAAACTGTTTTCCACGCACGGCCTCCCAGACGTCGTCGTCTCAGATAATGGGCCCCAGTTTACTTCCCTCGAGTTTGAAAGGTTTTTGGCGGAGAGGGGCATCCGCCACGCATTAACGGCACCGGCGCATCCGGCGGCGAACGGTAGAGCGGAACGGATGGTCCAGTTTACTAAAAAAACCCTCCGAAAAATGGACCACGGGGAGATCAATGACAAAATCAACAAACTCCTCTTCATACAACACATCACCCCTAACACCACTACCAACAAGAGCCCAGCCGAACTGTTAATGGGCAGGAAGCTGAGGTCCCCACTCGACAGGTTGCACCCGACTTACAACCCGGAGCGGCCCCCAGACTCCAGCTCCAAATACCGGACATTTGCCCCCGGTGACTTAGTTTACGCCAAAAATCTGACGGGGGACCCCCTATGGATCCCAGCCGTCATCACTCAAATCACCGGTCCACGGTCGTACCGGCTCCAAACCACCGACGGGCGAGCCTGGAAACGACACATCGACCAGCTCCGGTCACGTACGGCAACAGACCTCAACCCCCAAGACTCGAACCAAGGGGGGAGGGAACACCCGAATAAAATAGCGCAGGAAAAAATCCAAAAATACTCACCGGAACGCAGCCATCGCGAGTCCCCTCCGGAGAAGAACCACCTGGCCAGCTCAACCGACTCGGAAAAACCAAGCGGGAGCGGCGAAACCCGCAGCTCAACTGACCCGGTAGGCCCAGGCGGGAGCCACGGAGAACGAACCGGCCCGATCATCCAGCCGGTTCACACAGAGGGAGGAGCAGCCAAAAAGATGACCGCTCCGGCCGAGGTACAGCTTGAAACTGAGTTGCGCAGGTCAACTAGGACTAGACGGAGCCCCGCCTACCTGCGTGACTACACTACGTGATGGACCATACCAAGAGGGGAGGGGTGTTCTGTCCTGAATTTGAATACTCGAAATCCCCGCGCCTTGATTGGCTAAGGCGCGGGGATTTCTGATTGGCCAGGCGAGCCGCGCTGATTGGCCCGATTGAAGTCTCCCGCGATTGGCTCGCTCCAAGAGCGGGAGACTTGAATCGCTGCCATTGGCCGCGGCTGCCGCAGCGAAAAGGATAAAAGCCGCAGGCTTTTTCCTTTTCGCCGGTTCGGTTCACAACAGTTTAATAAAGAGCTTGAATGATAGTCACGGACTCTGAGCTTTCTTTTGCAGACACGACACTATCTATCCATCTACCTACCTAACAATATATCTATCTATCTGCCTGGCTGCCCCCCCCCTCTCTCTCTCCATCCATCCATCCATCTATCCATGTTCGAAGCACCGGCCCTGCAGGCACATCGAGAAAGTAGAGCAAAGTCAGTCTGGGAGGGAGGGAAGGAAGGAGGGAAGGTGGGAGAGAGGGAGAGAGAGAGAAAGAGAAAGAAAGAGAGAGAAAGAGACCTGATGCATCAGATTGAATGAGGCCTAGTTTAGACTTTTCCACATTGAAACTTCTTTGGCTTTTATTAAAGGTTTTGTGGATGAAACATGGTCAAGACTATCAGGAAGCTCTCACATTTTGTTGAGTCTTTAAACAGGATCCATTGGACCAGATCTCCACCCTAAAACTTACTTTTCCCCGATGTATTACAGTGCCAATTCTGAAGAAGGCAAAATCAAAATGTACTGGAAAATTAAAAGGAGAACACACACACACACACACACTCCCTTCTAACCCTGCTGGAGCAGGTGATTGGACTAAAATAGATATCTCATTATCTTTCTCCTCCCTCTCTCCTCTTCTTCTTTATTTCTTTTTCTTTCTGGCCCTTCCTTCCATCCCTTTCTTTGTCTGTCCCTTTTTCTTTCTTTCCCTTTTTTCTTTCTTCCTCTCTTTCTCTCTCTCTTTTCTCTCTCTCAGGCTCATCCCTTTAGATCAGGGGTCACCAAGCTTTTGGACCTCAGGGACCACCAAACTCATAATTTTAAATCCCGGAGACCACTAATATAAATTTTGACTGAATGGTGGCTTTCCGGAGTTGGTGGGAGAGAGAAAGAGAGAGATCTGATCCAACCTCTCTCTCTCCCTCTCTCTCTCACACACAGGCAGGGGTGGGATTTAGACCCCTGATCTGAAACTGTCAAAACTTCAAAAACAGGTCAAGTAGCTCTGGGGATGTTGTGAATGCATAAAGCCAATAAAGTTATCATTGAGCTTGAAGTCTAGGGCAGGGTTCTGGCCCTGCACTTCTGATTGGCTGTTAATGGCAGAATCGGATTGGCCCATTCAGGAGCATCCGATTGGCCATTAACAGGCCATTCCCATTGGTTAATGGAGCTAGCGCTCCAGGTTCGCTATTGGTTAAATAGTTAATGAGTTGCCTATATAAGTAAGGCTATAGCAGCCTTTGAGCTGAGCTGTCACAATATGTAAATAAAGAGTTTGAAGTTCACTGTTTCTACTGGCTCGTCTCCATCATTCGCACCCATGCTCCAAACTTAACAGGGGAGGCCAGTCATAAATTAGAACACTTGCTAAACAACCAGCCATTAAGTGAGGACCACTTGTATTTGGTTTGCCAGTCACCTGACTACACCCACCCAGTCACATGATCAGCAAGCCATGCCTACCCAGTCACATGACCAGCAAGCCACACCCTCAAATTAGGCCACGCCCACAGAAATTTGAATCCCACTCCTGGGTGGGGGGCACTGTAGATGAGTTTGTAGCACCAGTGGAGTGGTGGACTTAAAAAGTTTGGGAACCACTGTGTTTGTGACTACTTAGGCAGATTTTTTTTTCTAAGAGGATCTGTTCTTAATCTGAACTCTCTGGTCTTCCAATGATACACCAATCACCAATGTAATTGAATATAACCATCTAGTACAGGGGTGTCAAACTCAAGGCCCATGGGCCAGATCTGGCCCATGGGGTGCTTAGATCTGTCTAGGGGCTGCCCTGGGAACAGCAAAAGACTGGCCTGTGATGTCTCTGCCAGTGAAAACAGAGCTCATGAGGGCCGCATGCAGCCCTCCCTAGCTCCGTTTTTGCTGGCAGAGGGTCACAGGAGGCCATCACAGCTGGAAATGAAGCTTGGGAACCCATTTTCATTGGCAGGCACTCAGGCCACCACAGGCACCCCTGACACAAGTGACATCAAGCTGGCCATGCCTATCCTGGCCATGTCCCCCCTTCCGAAGTCAAACACAACCGTGACAATGAAATCATGTTTGACATCTCTGGTCTAGTACATTTCTCCACATTGATTGAAGAAATATACAACATATTATATATATCAATGATATACAACTGAAATTTAGACAGTGGTGGAAAATCAACTCATAATTACCATTTCACAGACCAGTACCAAATCCATCAATGTTTTCACTTCTACTCCACAATATAATCATTATTTTAAAAGAAACAATTTCTAAAAATGTCATTACAAGAAACATGTTCATAGCAGAAAGAATGGTCCACCTATTAAAAGGTGCCAAATGGAATATAGCTCACTTAGGCATCTCAGAGAGTTGTGAATTGGAAGAAACATTTGAAAGAATTCAGCAGTGTTTTTCCAATGTTTGGGGAGTGATGAGGCAAGAAAGGGGACAAATTCAATTAAGAAAGCCATGCTTGAAACATCTGCAAAATAAAGGAGAACTTAGCAGAATGTTATGGGTTAGTAGGGAAAACCTAAATAAATTTGACAGACCCCATCACTCTTCTGGCTGAGGGAGGCCTATGTCAGTGCTTTTTAATTTTAAAATGTTCCTTTATTGTTTCAAAAGCAGATTTGTTGTGAATAAAATGAAAATCTGTTTTCAGCTCTGCCCTCACTTTCACCTTCAGGTCCTTGTGAGATCTGACAGTTGTATAAAGAAGCTGCTGAGACTACAAATAATGAAAAAATAAAAATGTGAACAGAAATGCACCTGCAACGTAGAACAAGAGTTCAAATAAACTTTATGAAGTATTTATTCTGAAATAAAAAATATTTTGCACAATTTGCTTACTGTATACTTATCAGGGACTATGAAGATGGACACTGTTCATTTTCCAATCTTTTATTCCTTTTTTGGAAACACTTTAGCATTATCAAACTGGAATACACTCAGAATTTGGTTGTAAAAGTTATTTGGGATTACCTGAGACACAGTTTGTCCCTTTTATCTGGGAAGAGTTTAAGCCTATTGGCTCTGATGAAGTGGTTAGGGCACTTGGCGCTGTATATTCCAGCACTGATGTTTTAGATCTCTGCCTTCCTGGTGGATTAAGGACTCCCATGAGGTGACAGGTGATTGGGTTCCTAACAGATTTAGACAAGTTTTGTCCAGGGTCCAACTTTCCTTTCCTTCCTCTTTCTTTCTCCCTCCCTCCCTCCCTCCCCTCCTTCCTTCTTTCCTTCCTTCCTTCCTTGTAAATGTTAATGGATGGCCAAAAAATAAATAAAGGCTCAAAACCAAATGTTATGGAGATACTTCCATTTAGGATGCACCAAACAGAGCCTTGCAACTCTCACGTAAAACTATTTGTTTTCAAGATACAATATACTATTTTATACAGAGGTGGTATTCAGCAGGTTCTGATCAGTTCTGGATAACCAGTAGCAAAAATTTTGAGTAGTTCGGAGAACTGGCAAATATCACCTCTGCCTGGAGATTTTACAGTATCCTTCCCTTGCCATGCCCACCAAGCCACACCCACAGAACCGGTTGTAATTTTTTTTTTTTAAAATAACAAATTTTATTAATTTTACAAAAACAATATACAATCCAGACATAACAACTTGAAAAATCTTTTCTAAACAAAAAAAAAAAAAAATTAGAGAAGAGAGCCAATAGAACATACAAAATAATTCCAAATTATAATATCAATATTTACATTATCTATTTAACTTCATATCTTATCCAGACTTCTCCTTTTATCCAAATTATATTTCTTGCTTATTAAAATTTTATTGCCTTTCATAAACATACAAAACACAGAACGTAGAAAAAAACAAAAACAAAACTAAAACATCTTTTCTGAAGGCTGCCTGATCCCGGGTTAAAACTCTTCTCACAGACACAAATTCAAACATCATATTCACTTTATATATCCTTCCATATCTTATTATCATTTTCTTTTCTTTTTTATAAACCAATTTTATTAATTTTACAAAAACAGTGCACAAACAATCAAGGCATAACAGCTTATCAATTCTTTTCTTAAAAAAATAGTGATAATTAAAGAAGAAAACCAATAGAACATAATGATTCCCAATTATAATATCAATATTTACTTTATCTATTCAACTTCATATCTTATCCTAACTTCTCCTTTTCATCCAAATTATTTCTTGTTAATTAAAATTTTATTGCCTTTTATCAACATACAAAACCCAAAAAAACATAACAAAACCTTTATATATCCTTCCATATCTTATTACCATTTTCAATAACATTCTTTGTCTGTTCTATTTCCAACTATCCATTCATCTTTTTTCTTTTACTATACTTCTCCTATACACTAATTGGAGTGACGCCTTTAACTCATTACCCTAACTTAAAAGTACTTCATATAACACTTAATTTATCTTGGGATTCTGTTTAGTAGATTCTAAAATTACACAATAAATTTTATACTCTAAATACACATATAAAAACACAATCTTATGTACCTTCCAGAATCCCCCTTTTATCCTTAATTAGATTCACCCATTGTCTCTAAATAAACTTTTTTTCTTTAGATCTTGCTTCCCACCATTGAGGCTTCTCCTCCCCCCCTTTCTCTCTTGCTTATTCTTCTCCTTGCCCTTTTTACCCCTTTGTCTCTCCTCCTCCCTTTTCTTACTCCCTTTCCTTTGCTTTCTAACCTTGCATCCACCTTTCCTCTCATTTTTCTCTTTTTTAGTTGTTTTTTCAAACCTTAAAATCCCCTTTTTCTTATCCTCTTTCTCCTCCTCCCCGGAAAACCCATTGTTCATCAAAGATGGCTTCTTGTTCCTCTTCTTCTTTGTCCCAGTCATTCTGTTGCATAATCAACTTTTCATAAGTACATAACGCCATTTCTAAAAATTGAAATAAAGTATCTTTATTTCTATATTATAAAGATACACAAAGTATCTTTTCCATCTTGTTCTTCCTTTTTATATTTTTGATATTCAGTCTTTAGTTCATCCACAAGCGATGCCATCCTGAAAAGAGAAACTTTCCCCAAAACAACCAACCAAGTATTTTTAATCAAAAATAATTCAAAAAAAGTTCCAAAAGTTAATACTTTTCTTCCTTCTTCTCTTTCTCTTTCTGGGGTTACTGTTTAATCAAAGAGGTCCAATTACCATATATCTTTCTTTGAGATTCTGGGCAATCTCCTCCTTTTTCCACTTCTGCTCCAATTTTTTTCCTCTCCCTTCCCACTTGCAACATCAATTTTTAAATGATCAGAAATCCATACCTCTAATAAGGGTTTTCCAATTTCTTAAATTTTTAAGTCCAATGTCCAAAAACTCTTTTGTCCCTTAACTTCAACTTTCAGAATAGTTCACCTTCAGTGCCCAAACAAATTTCAAATCTTCATCTGCTGTTTCCATGGGGTGGGAGAGTGAAGAAAAAAAAGTTCCCTTTAACAGCTTCTCCGCCGCTTTCGAACTTCTAGGGATACAATGTATCCTCCAGCAATTCAGACAGCTCAGTTCCAGCGAATTTAAAAGATGTTGATTGACCCGGCTCAGCCAGCACTTTCACTTTTCTTGCTTCCTCCAGCACAATCTAACCCGGTTGCAGGCTTCTTCATGGCGGCCATTGCTGACCGCTGTTCCACCACCTTGGGAAAAAGGGGTTTTTCCGGACGAGGAGGGTGTCTGTGACACCCCCAACCCCCTATCCGGCTCCCCTCTCTCTTCGGCTGTCCCTACAGAGCAGCCATATCCCCCTGACCCATTTGGATCGGGGGTACCTCGGCGGCAAGCGCAGCAGGAATCGCGAACGGTCATGAATTCCTGCTGCCACCGAAGCCACGCAGAACCAGAACAGTTGTAAAAAAATTTTTGAATCCCACTGGTTTTATACCATGATAAACTTGAAGTCCATTCAGAAACTACAATTTGGCTGCTGCTAACTTATGCTAGCTGTTTTCATCATATTAAACTAGCATAGACAGAGCTGTACTGGCTGACAATATAATCCTAGGCCAAATTTGTGCTCTTACCTGCTGTGCTTAGAATTAGGATAATTTAAAAAATGTTCCATCACTTAAATTTTTTTAGCAATGTAGGAATTACCTTTTTAATTACCTTTTCAATTTCTCCTTTTTAAACTTTTTAAGGTCATGAGTGAGCTATATCTTCCATTAGTGTGTGTTTTTTAAAACAATTTTGTTTTCTGTTGATGCTGATGGTTCCATATAACTGAATGCAAATCCTAAATATTTGGAGTCTGCTTACTTTCATTGCTCAAACTGCACTATTCCCTACTTGATGGCCTTTATGTTAATAGTGTTTGTGAATATAGTTTTTTTGCCTTCTGCACAAAGGTGGATTTGAAGCTGTACAGATGCAGATAGATAACTCAACAAGGCGTCCTTAACAAATTACATTTATTGGTTCATCAGGTATCCTCATAACTCACGTTTGTGATAAAGTTCTTCTTTAATGACCAATTCTTTGTATATCTGCCTTGTAGTAAAAGATGGTTACCTCCTAACCCATCTTGTAGTGATAGAAAGAAGCTGCCATGAGTTAGAGAGTTCAGGCAAAAGTGAGGAAAACTTCCCCAACCCCTCGAGAGTCAATTTAGTGGCCAATCAGGAATACAGATGTGGCCACGTGACATGAACTACATTTCCCAGGATACCTTTAACTACATTTACCATGATGCATTCCCTTAAGGGGACAGCTCATAATTCCTAAGTAACTATCCAATTCCCATAGACTGGCTGGGACACACATATAATGTCTGTGAATATATGAATAGACAGTTGGGGCTAGACTGAAGGAGGACTATCTAGTAGATATATAGCAAGTTCAGCAACTTTTATCTTTATGCCAAAGTCCTTCTTTTCACTAAATAGCATTTCACATTCAGAAAAAAGCTTGACAGTTTGAAACGAAGCATTAAGGATAAAATAAACCAGAAAATAATATCCCAGGAACTCTCTAGCCCTGGGGTGTCAAATTCATGGCATCATATTGTCATCATGTGATGCATCATGACCTTTTCCCCTTTACTAAACCAGAGGAGGGCATGGCCAGCACATGACGCATCCAGCCTGCAGGCTGCAAGTTTGACACCCCTACTCTAGCCAATTCTGTATCACTAGCCAGTTGTAGGTGTCAACTATTCAGTAGAGCTCACTGGACTAGAATGGACAATCAAAGTTAAGCCTGGAAAACATCAGCATGAATGTGAAATAATCTGGATGACCAAAATAAATTTTATGTAGCAAAAGGTGGCCATATCTAAAACATTTTGTCAACAAAATTATAGCACTCTCCTCAATTTGTTAGAATCACAAATGTTCCATAATATCCAATCTCTGTCTTTCTCTCTTTAGCAAATTGGAAATGGTATCACTTTCCAATCACTGAAATATTAATTGCAAGGCAATAGGCTTTATTTACTTATTTGTTGCACTAGTTAGCTTGTTTATTTATTTGTTTAGCACATTTCTATGTTTTATAATTCCCAGCAGACCAATCCCAAAGTGGTTAGGAGCTGAAACTGAACAACAACAATAAAATCCATAGAAGTGCAATTTACAGAAATCTATTAAAACTGTAATAAAAAATAAAGGCTATATACAAAGAAAAGTGTCAGGAGGCAGATTAAGAATCATAAATTGCAATAGATGGAAAGCTGACCTGTATAGATAGGTTTTAATTAGGGGAGGGAGGGAGAAGGTAGATCAAACAAACAGAAGATTGAATCTTTAGAGGGAGAGAATAGGAGAGAATATTTAGTGTTCCTCAAAACCAAGAATGACTCAATTCTTCCAAGCTGAGTTATTTATATTTCACACCTCTAGACAACATTTTGTCAGACTGAGGATTCTACTATCTGCATCCATAATGTAACATGTGAATCATTAGGAAGGACTCTTTCAGTCTCCTCCTGAACGCATCTCCTCCTTGAGAATCCATCTCTTCACTATCCCTGTACAATAAAATCTGCCATTGAAGAAGCCTTCTCCTGGCTTGATTCTAGGCAGAACTCTGCCTGCAATCAGATATGCAGCAAGCCTTTGACCAAAGATTATACCTCCTAGGCTATAGCATATGATAATAGTCATCCCTTCAGGAAGTGGAGCCCAAGATATCTAAGGATGTATAGATATTAAACACTTTAATTTTAAGCCATTGTAAACTGGTGCCATTCAGTCAGGACAGATGTGACATGCTGGACAGGTCTCTATTGGAGCCCATTGTTATTTTTGACTTTCCTTCAAGTACATCCTCATAAAGAAGATATTATAATGTCTTAATTGGGAGATAACTACTAGTGCATGGATAATGGCAGAATGGACCTCTTCCTAAAAAGGTTTTGTAACTGAGAAGACTAGATGTGGTTATAAATAAGGTTTCCAAATAATTGTGCTGGTCTGAACCGTTGGGAAAAACACAAGATCAAAAAAGCACCCCAAAATTATAAACCAGATCTAGAGCAGGAAGAAACTCTTTTGACTCATTGAAATCTCACCCCATCCCTTTTGTGTGGATTCAGTTTAAGCTGTTAAAACCCATCTAATTCTCAATCTGGTCTAATTACAAACCAACCAGGATGCTTGGCACAGCTGACAAAAAAAGAAAGCTCCACATAGACCAAGATATCACTCATGCAAAGGTGGGCACTCACCCCAGCAACACTGGCAATCATACTCAGCAACTTTATGTAGATGCTAAATTACATGGGAATCAGAATAGAATTCTGGGCCCTCCTGCATTACAAAAGTTGTGAGATGCAGCAGCATTGTCCTTGTTTTTCTTAGATACTTGTATATTTGCCTTCCGGGGGGATCAGGGCTACAGAATCAGAATTTGGTTTCATCCAGGAATGCTTCGACTTGGTTTACCACCTCAACTGCCTTGGCAATAAAAAAGCACATTTAACATGAGCCTATATCTGACAGAACCAGAGGAATCTAATGGGAAGCTTTCTCACAAGCAGGATGTACTGCCAAATTCCTTCATGACAGATAATATTGAGGGAGATACTAATGAAAATATTCCATAAGGCTTTCACATTTTACTTCCAAAGCCACCCACACTACTTACCTTCAACCATAGCATTTCACAAGCTCTCTCACTTTTTCTATCTTCTATCCTCCAATCAAACAGAGAACTGATTCCACAACCACAGTCTACAATCTGAACCATACTTCACACCCCCTTCTTCTTTTTCTTCTAAATCATACTCACTTCATTCGTCTTCTTCCACTTCTTGGCAATCTACAACTCCTTGATCTCCCTCTCCCCACTTCTTTTCTTCTGCCTTATTCTACTCACAACTTTTTTTTGTCTTCCTATATGCAATCCAGAAAATACTTTCTCATTTGTATAAATCCAAAAATAAAACAATTTATTTTAATTCTATTTAGATGACATCAACTCACATAATTATGCCTTTTATTGAACAAGGACAATAATCTGAATATCAAAACTTGTTTAGCAAACCGATGGGGTGGAGCTGGCATCACGACAATATGGCATGCGATCTTGGAGGTCTGAGATTGCTGCCGATATCTTTGCTCCTGGACGGTCCTATCGGATCTAAACTGTCCTGAAGAGACAGAGAAAGTGAAGAGTGCATCCTGTCGATCCCAGGGATACTGCAAACTCCCTGGTAGACCCAGGAGAAGCTCTTCTTGCCAGCGGCAAAAAAACAGCCATTAAAGCTGCTGAAGTTGGGACAGTTCCGAAACCGAAGAGAGCAGAAAGAGAGAGTGTGCCAGTTTGGTGAGAACTTTTTTTTTATTCTAAGATCTGAAAGGACACCCTAAGGAAAAGAAAGAATCTGTAAAAGTTTTGACAGAAGTGATTAAGCAGCGATTTTAAACAGGAATGTCAAAGTAATTTTTTTTTCTTCTCATTGCTGGATTTTCTATATATGATCTTGTATTTTGAAACTGGACTGTTTTTATCATTTATATTTATTTTTTTCTTCTCCTTTTTGATTTTGTGATATTTTAGGCTAAAGGCTCCCTTTAGTTATTTCTTTTTTTAAGATATCTTTTTTCTTTCTTTTTATTAATTCTTATTGTATCCTGCTCGGAAAAGGAGGGGGAAAGTGAGAGCAAAGAAACTTTGTAACATTGCCAACTAGAGGCTTGAAAATATTTTATTTCCCTGTGACCAGACAAAGCTGAGAAAGAAAGAACTGAAACTCTGTTTCAAGGACATTGCTATTTGATAAAATAGAGGGAAGAACATGGGACAGTATTATTGCAAGTGCTCTTCTGGGTTTCTATCAACAGCTGGAGTCTGGTGTTGAAATGTAGGGGGGAAAAGGGTGATAAGTTTTTGGAAAAGAAAGTTATAATAAGAGCCTTGGATAATTAAACAAAGTGCAGCATGCTCTTTTTACTTTTCCTAAGTTGTTCTATCCTTCCTCATCAGCTTTATTGTATTTCTTTTTATCTTTTTATCTTTTTTTGTAATAACTATATGGGTTTTTGGCTTTGTTGGAGCTTGTCTTTGTTTTTCTTTTTTTCTTTGGAAGTCTAATCTCTACATTTGCTTTTTATTTTAAAGGGAAAGCCTTTTTTTTCCCTTTCTTGTTTTTGTTTTTTCATCTACCTTTCTGGTTTATTCTTATGCACTTTTTTCTATTTGAGATCTTTCAATTGGATTAAGGAGCTGAAGAACCTGAAGAATTTTTCCTTTTCCTTTCTTTTCTTAAGTTTTTTACTTTATCTAACTATTGATTGGATTGAGGTATACAAGAATCTGAAGAAATTTTGTCCTTTTTTTTAAAAAAAAAATAAATTATTATTATTGGGCTTCTTTTTTCTACTATTTTTATTTTGAACTATAATTGGTTACTTCACAATTGGATTAAGGTTTAGAAGAACCTGAAGATTTTGAATTGCTTAAAATGAGTAGGAAATTTATAGCTCCTGGTTCTTCAACTTCTACTTCTTCCTCTCCACCATTTTCCTCTCCACCAACATTCAATACAGACAATGTTAAAGTAAGAAAAAGAACAAGAAAAAGTGACTCTGCAGATGATTATGCAAGGAATTCAAAATATTCAAGCAAGATCAGAGAATATTGAAAAGAGAATAGAGAACATCGAACAAAGAACAGAGAACATTGAACAAAGAACAGGGAAAACCGATGAAAAAGTGGAGAACATCCAACAAATGATGCTGAAGTATGATGACAGATTCCAAAAAAATGAAGAAGAAAATAAACAAAGAGACAAGAAGATTGGTAATTGATAATAGATATTGATAATAGATTAATGGTGGTTGAACAAGATAAAAATGGTATGTTGAGATGGGAGATGGATAGATCAGAATTCTATCTTAGATTCCAAAATGTAGAGGAAGAATAAGGACAAAACCTAGCTGAGATAATGATAGAAATATTGGCTGAAGCTTTGGAAATAACTCAAGAGAAGATGATGGATGGAATAGATGAGGTTTATCGAGTTTTCACAAGATATGCGATGAGAAATAGCTTACCAAGAGAAGTTCACATTAGATTTACAAAGAAAGCCATTGAAACACAAATATTGCAAGTGGCAAAAGAGAAAACATTGAAATACAAAGATAAGGAGATTGTGGTCTTGAAACAACTACCCAGAAGAGTGAGAGAGATGAGAAGAGAATACCGATTCCTGACTAAAATGCTACTTTAAAAAGAGGTGAATTATAGGTGGCTGATTCCAGAAGGTTTAATGTTCACATGGCAAGAACAGAGACATAGAATTGACTCAATTGAGAAAGTGGAACTATTTTATGAAGAATTTTTTGGAAGGAAAGAGGAAGAGGCAGAAAAAGAGATCTCACTAACTGAATTCCAAGAGGACTGCTAAATGGTGACTGAAAAAGAAGAAGGCGCAGTAGGTGGAAAGGTGGAAGCCAAAGAACAACGTGAACTAAGATCTACGAGAGCTGCTAAATCTAACTATAAAATATAACCATGGAAGAGAAAAAATTGGTTACAATTAATATAAATGAACTTAACTCAGCCATTAAAAGAAGGAAAACCTTTCATAAATTAGAGAAATTAAAATTTGATATAATTTGTCTACAAGAAGTACATATTAAAAAACAATATGAACAATTGTTGGTACAGCCAAAATTAGGGAAAATATTTACTTCCTTGACCCAATGTAAGAAAAGAGGAGTGGTTTTATATATTAAAGAGACCACCCCAGCAAAATTGATCTATACTGATGATAATGGAAGAATACTAATGGTGGAAATAATGGACAATAATATGAAAACACTCCTGATTGCAATTTATGCTCTGAATGACAAACAAGAAGAATTCTACAATAAATTACATATGAAAATAATTAAACTGGACTATGCTAATATAGTTATGATGGGAGATTTTAATGGAATTGTAGACAATAAATTGGACTATACAGCACAGAAAACAATAAAGCAAAACAGAAAGACTCTCCCTAAATCTTTTTTTTAAATTGTAGATGAAATAAACTTAAAAGATACATGGAGAGAAAGAAATGCTAAAACTAAACAATTCACCTTCTCTTCAAATAGACACTTTATCATGGTCCAGAATAGATATGATATGGATGTCAACAGAATTAATATCTAACATTCAAGAAATAAATATTGAAACAAGTACTTGGGCAGATCACAATCCAATGACAATTAAATGGAAAGGACAAAAAAGAAGATCTAGATGGACGTTAAATAATACTATTTTAAAGGAAAAAGACTTCACACAGTGGATGGAGAAAGAATTGGCTTTTTTCTTTAGAGAAAACAAAAAAGATACATCAATTCAGAATGTATGGGATACAATGAAGGCATATGTTAGAGGCTTGACAACAGACTATACAAGGAAAAGGAATACTGTGAAAAGGCTAACCTCTAAGGCCCTAGAGGATGAGCATAAAAGACTTGAAAAAAAGCTACAGAAAATGCCACAGAAAAAGGACATCAAGCTTGGAATACTACGAGGCACATCCTGAAAAACAAATGGCTCTGATATTTCTAGATGCACAGAAGGCATTTGATAATGTGAATTGGCAATTCATGTTATTACTGTTGGAACAGATGGATTTTGCCAGAAAATTTATTCAAGCAATAGAAGCTATATACTACAAGCAAACGGCAAAGGTAATGATAAAGGGAGAACTGACAGACTCTATCAATATAAGAAAAGGAACAAGACAAGGGTGCCCACTATCACCTTTGTTGTTCGTGTTAACTTTGGAAGTGCTAAACAGAAATATTAGAGATTAAAAGAATATAAAAGGAATGAAAACCAAAAAGGAAGAATTTAAGCTGCAAGCATTTGCGGATGATCTGGTTTTTATCTTAGAAGACCCTTTAGAAACAGCATCAAAATTGATAGAAAAGATAAAGACATATGGAAAGGTGGCTGGTTTGAAAATAAATAAAGATAAAACAAAGATTTTGACAAAGAATATGCTATTAAGACAAAAGGAAGAACTGGCAGACCTATTGAAAATTCAGGTCACGAATAAGATCTTGTAAAACATGAATGAATAAAAGTATAGTCAAATGATTGATTAATAATGATACTAAGGTATTTAATTTTTGATTGACAATATGAGATTATATGCAATGTAATTGTAATTGAAGACTACGAAATGGAAACACAAAACAATTTGTAAACCAACCGGCACATTGTATGCACACTTATGGAACATAGCTTGATGTTTTTATGTTTTGTTTGTTTATGTTTCTTTTTAAAAACCAATAAAAAATTTTTTTAAAAAAACTTGTTTAGCAAACCATTCCCATAAAACTGCTTTATAAATGACAGCTTTAATGAGAGAACTGGAGCAATTTCTTTCAGAGGATAATTTTTAAGTTGACCTTTAGCAATTCTTCTGTGGCCAAAGAAGAAACATCCAAGAATAAAAAATTAATCATGGTAAGTATTTGATTCAATTCTTAAAGGGAATTCACTGCAATCCCAAAATCTTTCTCTTGATTTGTTTTACAGCCCACATTTGGGTCCACCACACTGCATAGATGAGATGTTCATTTATATCCAATATCTGAGGACTGTTTCTTGGGCATGACTTCTCTATACCCCTTCCGGCATGCTCCTTAGTAGAAGTAGGAAGACTTACTGTAAAACATGATCCTTGAAGAAACAAAGTACAGTTGTATCTTTTCTAGCTCTTAGGGTCATTGACATCTGAGCACATCCTGAAATATATGATATGTACACATGTTGGCATTTAATGTATACCCTTATGGGAGTATAATTTAATTCAAAAAGGGGCATTGGAATACAGGCATACCTTAGAGATATTGCAGACTCAGTTCCAGGCCACCACAATAAAGCAAATATTTTAATAAAATGAGTCACATAAAAGTTTAGGTTTGCCAGCACATATAATGTATACATTCTGCTGTAGTCTATTAAGTGCGCAATAGCATTTTGTACATACCTTAATTAAAAAATACTTTATTGCTAAAAAATGCTAATCATCACCGTGCCTTCAATGAGCTGTAATCTTTTTGGTGGTGGAGGGTCTTGTAAAAATAATGCCATAATGTATGAAGCATTGTAAAGTGAAGGGCAATAAAATGAATTATGTCAGTATAGTACTGCTTGGTCATCAATCTTTTTGTAGGGGACATATAAAGTGGGGAAATTGGCCCCCCTCTTCTTCAGAGTTCATGCACTTTACTCTCATATCTGATTGGCCATCTCCAATATGCATGCATACTATGAGAAAGTATCTTCTAAAGCTGGCCTAAGCTGGGCCACTGCAAAATAGGATTAATTACTACTGATTAAAAATTCTCTGTTAACAAGATACCCACTGATAAAATGCATATAAGAAACATTCATGCTCTCTCTCCCTCTCCCCCTCCCTCCTCCCTCCGTCCCTCTCACATACACACACACACACACACACACTTACACACAAACACACATGCAAATAACTCCTAGTGTATAGAAAACACAGATATTCTCCCCTCCCTTCTTTCAACAAAAGAAGCAAAAAAGAAGGGAAAACTTGGAAATGGAGAAAAAAGTAACAACTGCTGTTGTTGAAAGAGCAAAAAATATTGGCAGGGGGAGGGAGAGAAACTGAACAAAATTATATGAAGAAAAGGAAGAAATAAATAGCTGGCCAGAAAAGAAGGAAAAATAGAAATACTGTTTAGCATTGCATAAAAGGTTAAGTATCACAAAACGGATAGTCTCCCCCCAAAGAAATCTTCTAAGTCATCCCAGTTTATTTGCTGTAGTGTCTGCAGCTATGGCTTGTTTGTATTCTTAATGAATTTAAGTTGCCCTCCCCAGTTTCAGTGTTAATTATATCTGGGTGGGGGGGGAGGGACTGTCTTTCTATCGCAGAAATGGTACATATCACATTTTGGAAATTAAATCTCTAATTACAAGTCAGCTACCACTCAAGGTCTTGCCCTTTCTTTGAAAGGACCATTCCAACCTTCAATATTTGTAGCATAAATCCATGTATAGGATGAATGGGCTGTCGCCCTAGAACAGATCAGGCCTATGGGGATGCGGGAAGGAGAACCAGTGACAGAAGGATAACTTGTTTTCTTTTCTTCTGTCAACAGCATTCGATTTCCTAATCCCTCCATCTCTCCCATAGTTACAAGAAAAGGAAGCTAATTATGTCGACTGTACAGCTCACATCATGGGGGAGTAGATCAGATACAAGTGTGACCTATTTTCCCTAAAAATGATCAACAGCATCTTTAAGACAAGGTATTATCATATGCTGAAACCTCAAAAGTCAGAAGTCTTTAAAAACAATGTACTTTGAAGACTTTTCTGTAACCATGTTGCAAGAGAGGGCATTTCCATTTCTTTTTCTTGTGCTCATTTTTCTGGAGGTTGATAGATGAGCTCCTGCCCTCCAGGTGCAGAACTCACCTCCAACCTCCCACCTTTTGTGCTTCAGAATCCTCAGAGACAGTTTCAAATAAACTCATGATCATCCTCGACCTTGAAACATACCAAACGCAGAATGAAGTAATTAAGGCAGCATGCAGCTGACCAAATCGAAAATACAGAAAAAGGTCAGTATCCTGCTCTCTCTTCGGTCTCTTTTGTATTTAGAATACCTCCTCATTCAGAGGCCAAAGGAAGTTCATGCCCCCAGCACAAATTCTTCTCTTCCATTAATTAAAAGAGGAAGGAATGCTAGTGAGAAGCCAGAACAGCTTATGCAACCTATGTAGGACAATGGAAAACTGAAGAAGTGAGAAAAATGGGGCGGAAAGCCCATTCCAAGTTCATGAAAGCCACTCTGGGGTTCTGGTGGTTAAAGCACCAGGCTACAAACCAAGAGATTGTGAGTTCTAGTCCTGTCTTAGGCATGAAGTCAGCTGGGGGGGCTTGGACTAAACACTTACTCTCAGTCCTAGGAAGCAACCAATTGCAAGCCACTTCAAAAATTTGCCAAGAAAACTACAGGGACTGGTTCAAAAGTGAGTAAACAATGGGCATGTGCACACATCCATATGTGCATGCACACATCCATAAACACACAAGTTTTGCACACTTTTGTTGGCCTTACCTGGAAACCAGATCCAGGGTATTTCCCAATGATCCACAAGAGAGCTGAAAATAAATCTACTTAGTTGGCCAAATATATCCTTGTTTCTTGGCAAAGAGTTAATTGGGGAAACGATTGAAATAGATTTCCTAAGTTTGAAACAAATGGGAGTGAAGTAGAGTGGGTGGAGCAACAGTCTATTTTTTAAAAAACAATAAAGATTAAGTTAGAAATGAGGAGCTGCTAGCTTTCCTTGCTCAAGAGTACTAATTCAAGTATTTCAGAATACGTCCTTCTGATTTTGTCAGTCTGTCCCTATGGTGGTATGCTACCAGATCTGCCAAGCCAGTAGTGGTGATAAGCAGCAGAGACCAAACCGATTCTCTCTGCCATTTTGCTGATGGGCCCGCCCACTCACCTGGGCTCACATACTCACCTTTATCCTCTGTTTTTGCAGTGCAGCTGCTTTGCACAGCACAGCAGAGTGTTGCACTGCAGCTGCTGAAGCAACCAGGAGAGTGCAGGCTTGCAGGAGGTGAGTTGGAATGCCTCTGCGCCTACGTAAATTGTGTGTTTAGCGCACAGGTACACACAAAGTGTATGCCCGTGTGCAAAGCGCGTCCACCAAAAAACACCCACCAAACAGATGGCAAAAGTTGTTGAATTCCACCACTATTTTGTCCTTGAGATCCAGAAAGTAGCATAAAGGAGATAAAAGTATGTGTGTGTGTGTGTGTGTGTGTGTGTGTGTGTGTGTGTGTGTGTGTGTATATATATATATATATATATATATATATATATATATATATATATATATATATATATATATATATATGTTTTCTTAAGTTTTCGCGGGTACTTACATGTCTGGCATTCAGCTTTGTTCGGGTATTTTCCCACGTGGTGCTTTTAAAGTTGTAGCAACGTTTCAGCAGAATCTCATCTGCCATCATCATACAGAAGCCTGATGATGGCAGATGAGATTCTGCTGAAACGTTGCTACAACTTTAAAAGCACCACGTGGGAAAATACCCGAACAAAGCTGAATGCCAGACATATATATATATATATATATATATATATATATATATATATATATATATATATATATGTGTGTGTGTGTGTGTGTGTGTGTGTGTGTGTGTGTGTGTGTGTGTGTGTGTCTGTGTCTGTGTCTGTGTCTGTGTCTGTGTCTGTGTCTGTGTGTGTCTGTGTGTCTGTGTGTGTGTCTGTGTGTCTGTGTGTCTGTGTGTCTGTGTCTGTGTGTGTGTCTGTGTGTCTGTGTGTGTCTGTGTGTGTCTGTGTGTGTGTCTGTGTGTGTGTCTGTGTATCTTTGGTTATTCGGGTTTTCTCCCGCGTAAGATTGGAAGTATCTAGGCAACGTTTCGATGAAGTCTCATTCATCATCTTCAGGCATGGTCTTCAGCTCTGTGCTTCTCAGAGTGATGTGAGCTTGCAGCTGCTTCTTCCTTTTAACTGCTAGTGGGGGTGTGACTTGATTGGGTGGGGGCTTGGCTGTGTTCTGATTGGGTGGAGGTGTCTTCTGTTCAGGTGGGGGCTTGGTTGTGCTCAGGTTAGTCTTAGTTGCTGGGGGATTTGAGCTGGTGAGCTGTGATCTTGCTGTTTGGCCTCGAGTTCGTGGTCGTGCTGCATCTTCATGGTGGGGGTCAGTTTGCTTCATGTATGGCTCAGAGGGGTTTGAAGTGGGTAGTGATGCAGCTGCAGTGTGCCTTCTGGTCCGTGGTCGTGTCTCATCTTCTGTGTGGGTGTGAGTCTGCTTTCTACATGGAAGTGTGGTGGTGGCATCTTGTGTGGCTCTCAGGGGTGTGGGTCTGGTGTCATTCTTCATGTTAGGTACTTGTCTGTTCATGAGGGCGGGTTTCCAAATGGCTGGTAGGCGGGAGTTGTCATCTCGTTTATTCATGCTGTGTGGGCGTTTTTCTATCTCTATGGCTTCTCTGATGATTCTGCTGCTGAAGTGTTCGGTTTTGGCGATAGTTCTGGTATTTTTAAAGTCAATCTCATGTCCTGTGGCTTTGAGGAGTTGGACCAGGGAAGAGGTCGGTTCTTCCTTTTTGATTGAGTTCTTATGTTCTTCAATGCGTGCACTTATTCTTCTGTTAGTTTGTCCAATGTATGTGGTGTGACAGGCAGTGCAGGGGATTTCATATACTCCTTGATTTTCTAACTCGATTTTGTCCTTAGGGTTTCTTAGGATGGTGGATATCTTTCTGTTTGTGCAGAATGCTGTCTTAATGTTGTGTTTTTGGAGGATCTTGCTGATTTTGTCTGTAGTGCCTTTTATATATGGAAGGAGGGCTTTGCCATTCTCTTGTTCTCTGTCTTGGATTTTGGTTGGGGTTTCTTTTTGGATTAGGTAGGTGATCTTCTTTCTTTCTTTGGAATCCATTGGCTGTCAGCACGCCGGTGAGAGTGTGTAGTTCGGTCTCTAGGTGTTGTTCGTCGGCTAAGCATTTTGTTCTGGAGATGAGTGTCTCGGCTACGGAATTGATCTGTGCTGGGTTGTGGTGTGAGAGTGCGTGTAGATAGCAGTTTGTATGTGTTTTCTTCTGGTAGATGGTGTGTCCTAGGAAGCCATTGGATTTTTTGTATACCAAGACATCTAGGAAGGGAAGTTGGTTGTTAGCTTCTGTTTCCATGGTGAATTGTATTTTGGGGTATAGGCTGTTGAGGTGTGTGAGGAAGTTGTTCAGTTTTTCTTTCCCGTGTGGCCAGATTATGAAGGTGTCATCTATGTATCTGAGCCAGAGTTTGGGTTTGTGATCATATTTTTCTAGAGCTTGTGTTTCAAAGTGTTCCATATAGAGGTTAGCGATGACAGGCGAGAGGGGTGATCCCATGGGTGCTCCTTCTATTTGTTTGTATTTTTGTCCGTTGTAGGTGAAGTATGTATTGGATAGGCAGTGGTTGGTCAGATCTAGGATGTGCTTGGGGGGGTTGTATTTGTTTTGGATGGCTGTCAAGGGTTCTTTTATTGGCACTTGGGTGAAGAGGGATATGACATCGAAGCTCACTAGTAGGTTACTGGGTTGTAAGTTTTGTTTCTTTATGATCTCGATGAACTGGAATGAGTTTCTTACGTGTGAGTTGATGGATTCTGCATAGGGCTGTAGTTGTTTGGCGAGAAATTTGGCTAGGTTTTGTAGAGGTGAGCCTATGGAGCTGACTTGAGGCCAAACAGCAAGATCACAGCTCACCAGCTCAAATCCCCCCAGCAACTAAGACTAACCTGAGCACAACCAAGCACCCACCTGAACAGAAAACGCCTCCAGCCAATCAGAACACAGCCAACCCCCCAACCAACCAGAACACAGCCAACCCCCCAACCAATGAAAACACCCCTCACCCAATCAGAACACAGCCAAGCCCCCACCTAATCAAGTCACACCCCCACTACACTAGCACTTAAAAGGAAGAAGCAGCTGCAAGCTCACATCACTCTGAGAAGCACAGAGCTGAAGACCAAGCCTGAAGATAATGAATGAGACTTCATTGAAACATTGCCAAGACACTTCCAATCTTACACAGGAGAAAATCCGAATAACCAAAGATCCACATACAAATATCCGCAAGAATCACAGAAATATATATATATATATGTGTGTGTGTGTGTGCGTGCGTGTATGTGTGTGTGTGTATATGTATATGTATATGTATATGTATATGTATATGTATATGTATATGTATATGTATATGTATATGTATATGTATATGTATATGTATATGTATATGTATATGTATATGTATATGTATATGTATATGTATATATGTATGGCATTCAGCTTTGTTCAGGTATTTTCCCATGTCATAGTAGTGGTGCTTTTAAAGTTGTAGCAACGTTTCAGCAGAATCTCATCTGCCATCATCAGGCTTCTGTATAGTGTTCGTCTGTGAGTTAGACTTTTACAGTGGTTTCAGATTTAAATTTGGGGCAGCCTATTGCTGTGCCAGAATGGTTTTTTTTCTTCATCCTGATTGATTGAGAGTCTTGGTCTGTGTTTATTGGTCTTGGAGTTTGCTGTGTTCTGCTTCTAATATCTTCTGTCTGATTTTTTGGCTCTTTTTGTATCTTGATTGGCTGGCAACATCGTGTTACTTTATTGGAGGCCTTTGTTTTCTTAAGTTTTCGCGGGTACTTACATGTCTGGCATTCAGCTTTGTTCGGGTATTTTCCCACGTCATAATAGTGGTGCTTTTAAAGTTGTAGCAACGTTTCAGCAGAATCTCATCTGCCATCATCAGGCTTCTGTATGGTATTTGTCTGTGAGTCAGACTTTTACAGTGGTTTCAGATTTAAATTTGGGGCAGCCTATTGCTGTGTCAAAATCGTTTTTTCTTCCTCCTGATTGGTTGAGAGTCTTGGTCTGTGTTTATTGGTCTTGGAGTTTGCTGTGTTCTGCTACTAATATCTTCTGTCTGTTTTTTTTTTTTTTTTTTTTGGGGGGGGGCTCTTTTTGTATCTTGATTGGCTGGCAACATTGTGTTACTTTATTGGAGGCCTTTAGTGCAGCTTGGCTTCGGGTAAATGGACGGCTATCATTAGTTAGGAAGCTGGGTTTCGTCTGGGTGCCTGGTTGGGGTGTGTTTGAGCTGGAGGTATCAGGGGGGATCTGTTTGTGCCCAGGTGTTTGCCTGGCTTGTGGTGTGGAGATTTTTTTGTTTGTGAGTGCAGGCTTCCAAATGATTGACAGCCTGGTGGAATCATCTCTTTTGTTCATGCTTTCTGGTCTTTTTTCAATCTCTATGGCTTCTCTGATGATTCTGTGGCTGGGATTTTCTATGGTGGCTAGGGTTTTGGTGCCATTGAAGTTGATGTTATGACCTGTGGCTTCCATGTGTTGGACGAGTGAGGAAGTGTGTTCCCGCTTTTTGACTGCATTTTTGTGTTCATCCAGGCGGGTGCTTATTCTTCTATTGGTCTGTCCAATATATGTGGCCGGGCATGATGCACAGGGGACTTCATATATGCCTTGGTTTTCCAGGTCAATTTTGTCTTTGGGGTTCCTGAGGATGGCTGCTATTTTTCTGTCTGTTTTGAAGGCAGTCTTGATGTGGTGTCTGTATAGAATCTTACTGATTTTGTCTGTAGTGCCTCTTATGTAGGGCAGGACAGCTGTTCCATAGGTCTGTTCATCTTCTGGGTCTCTATTATGTCTCAGTGTGTTTTTGTGGATCAAGTTGGTGATTTTGCTTTTGTGGAAGCCGTTGGCTGTCAATATTTTAGTCAGGGTGCATAGTTCAGTTTTAATGTGTGTCTTATCTGCCAGGCGTTTGGTTCTAGTAATTAGTGTTTTAGCCACGGAGTTTACCTGTGCTGGGTGGTGGTGGGATTGGGCGTTGAGGTAGCGGTTGGTGTGTGTTTTCTTCTGGTATATGGTGTGTCCTAGTGTGCCATCTGTTTTCTTGTAGATTAGTACATCTAGGAATGGTAGTTGTTTGTTTGTTTCTGTTTCCATGGTGAACTTGATTTTGGGGTGTGCGCTGTTTAGGTGTGTTAGGAAGTTGTTTAGGTTTTCTTGTCCATGGGGCCAAATCACGAATGTGTCATCGATATATCTTAACCATAGTTTGGGTTTGAGTATGGCATTGGCCAGGGCTCTGGATTCGAATTCTTCCATGAACAGGTTTGCAATGACAGGTGACAGTGGTGATCCCATGGGGGCTCCTTCAATTTGTTTGTATCTTTGTCCTTTGTATATGAAATATGTGTTGGTTAAGCAGTGTTCTGTTAGTTCCATGAGGTGTTTAGCTGGTTGATAGTTATTTTTGATGATTTCGAGGGTCTCTTTTATCGGGACTTGAGTGAATAGTGAAACCATGTCAAAACTTACAAGCAGATCTTCTTGCTCCACCTGTAGATCTTTGATCATTTCCAAGAAGTGGTATGAGTTTTGTACATGAGAAGCTGCTGTTTCAGCATGGGGCTGTAGCTCTTTTGCTAGGTGTTTAGCCAGGTTTTGTAGTGGTGCTCCTCTGGAGCTGACTATGGGTCTGAGAGGTATGCCTTCTTTGTGTATTTTTGGGAGGCCGTATAGTTTGGGGCATCTGGAAGATTTCTCTCTGGGTATGATCGTGTGTTGGATCTCTTTGCTTATGTGGCTGGTTATAATTTTCTTCTTGGTTAATACCCGTTATTCGGGTTTTCTCCCGCATAAGATTGGAAGTATCTAGGCAACGTTTCGATGAAGTCTCATTCATCATCTTCAGGCTTGGTCTTCAGCTCTGTGCTTCTCAGAGTGATGTGAGCTTGCAGCTGCTTCTTCCTTTTAACTGCTAGTGGGGTTGTGACTTGATTGGGTGGGGGCTTGGCTGTGTTCTGATTGGGTGGGGGGGTGTTCTCATTGGTTGGGGGTTTGGCTGTGTTCTGATTGGTTGGGGGGGTTGGCTGTGTTCTGATTGGCTGGAGGCGTGTTCTGTTCAGATGGGGGCTTGATTGTGCTCAGGTTAATCTTAGTTTCTGGAGGGTTTGAGCTGGTGAGCTGTGATCTTGCTGTTTGGCTTCGAGTTCATGGTCGTGCTGCATCTTCATGAAGAATGACACCAGACCTACACCCCTGAGAGCCACACAAGATGCCACCACCACACTTCCATGTGGAAAGCAGACTCACACCCACACAGAACATGAAACACGACCATGGACCAGAAGCCACACTGCAGCTGCATCACTACCCACTTCAAACTCCTCTGAGCCATACATGAAGCGAACTGACCTCCACCATGAAGATGCAGCACGACCACGAACTCGAAGCCAAACAGCAAGATCACAGCTCACCAGCTCAAACCCTCCAGCAACTAAGACTAACCTGAGCACAATCAAGCCCCCACCTGAACAGAACACGCCTCCAGCCAATCAGAACACAGCCAACCCCCCAACTAATCAGAACACAGCCAAACCCCCAACCAATGAGAACACCCCCCACCCAATCAGAACACAGCCAAGCCCCCACCCAATCAAGTCACACCCCCACTAGCAGTTAAAAGGAAGAAGCAGCTGCAAGCTCACATCACTCTGAGAAGCACAGAGCTGAAGACCAAGCCTGAAGATGATGAATGAGACTTCATCGAAACGTTGCCTAGATACTTCCAATCTTATGCGGGAGAAAACCCGAATAACCAAAGATCCATATATATATATATATATAAAAATATATATATAAAAATATATATATTCGTAGATTTTCACGGATACAGGTATGTAGGTCTAGGTGTGTTTGGGTCTTTTCTCTTGTAAGATTAAGAGTATCTTGGTGAAGTTTCGGCAAGGTCCTACTCACCATCCTCAGGCTGGTGCTTTCAGCTTCGTGCCAGTGCAAGCCTGAGGATGGCAAGTGAAACCTCGCCAAAATGTCACCAAGATAGTCTTAATCTTACACGGGAAAAAGACCTGAACACACCTAGACCTACATACCTGTACCCGTGAAAATCTACAAAAACATATATTTATATATGTAGGTCTAGGTGTGTTTGGGTCTTTTCCTGTTTAAGATTAAGGGTATCTTGGCAACATTTCGGCGAGGTCCCACTCGCCATCCTCAGGCTGGTGCTTTCAGCTTTTGGCTTCGTGCCAGTGCAAGTAGTATGTGATTGGAGCTGCCGTCTCTCTATAAATACTGGTGGTGGGGATGGGTGTGCTGGGCTGGTTGGCTGCGCTGTTGCCTCTTGATTGGTTGATGGAGTTGATGTTGGTATAATGGGCTGTGTGGTGGCCTTGTGAGTTTTGTTGTGGAGATATCCTGGATCTTGTGCTGTAATCTCCTGGGTCGTTTGTTTTGTAGTTATCTTTTTTCCATTAGGAAAAGAGATCAAAACACAAATGACCCGGGAGATTACAATGCAGGACCCAGGATACCACAACAAAAGAACTCACAAGCCCATCACACAACCCATTACCCAAGCCGTTAAACACGAGAGGCTAATAGAAAAAAGATATATAAGATATAATTTTAAAAAGAGTTCTGATTTCAATATATTAACTCTGTTTCAATTACCCTTAGTATAATTTTATAATTTATATACTATCATAATTGAATTCTTACTAACTGGTGTTTTGTAACAAACTGAAAATTAGGGCTGGGTAAGTGATTTTATTAATCACAATTTACCATGTCAAAGTGGTGGACAAGTTCACAAATCTTCAGATTGGGGTTTTTTGAGGGGGGGGTTTGTTCAGGCTGAATATTAAGCAAAGTAATCAAAGTAGTGAGGTGAAGAATAGAAAGAAATAGGCATAGCAAGAAAGCTCCAAATCTTCCAGTTACAATATCCTTAAAATGGAGCCTGATCACATATCTCACAATTTAATTTTGACTGTACTAGCGAAGCTTCAGATTGCACTAAGGGCTATTATACGAAACAAAAATGGCTTCTTTCATTTTGATCACTGTAATAGCTAGTCATTACTTGTCTGTCTCCAGATTTTAAAAATGCAGGCTTATACTGATTTTTTTTCCCCTCCCTTCAGTCCCACTCACTTTTGGTGAACAACCTGAAATTTATTTCACATCTCCTGTCATCTAATCTATTTTAGTCTGCATAACACTTCATTTAAGACTGTTATAAATGGCAAATAGACAAATCACTGTCATACCTAACGTTTTCTTTATCTAGATTTTCCTTTGTTTTTCTTTGACTTCCTATAGGAAGAAATACTTTGGAAACTCAAACTCTTCTGTAGTTCCTAAATTGGGAGTTGTATTATCAGGCTCCAAACTTAATGTGAGTTAAAGAATGGATAACGTTAAGAAAGACAAGATTGTTGACATTAGAAGGTCATGATTTATTATTGGTTTGGCATGCTTTTTTATGATATAAGGGAACTAAATCACAGGGTTATTTTAGAAGGCATTATATACGGGAATCATTATGGTTGAAATGGGAGAAAATTAAGAAACAGTGTTATTTGAAAATTCCAATTTTCAACTATTGAAATTCAGTTATAAACTATTGAAGCTTTTTCATATCCTATAACTTATAAGAAGGAACAAACAGTTAGATATGGGGAAATATTGGATGAAAAGGGTGAACTTAAAACGATGCAAAATTTAGAAGAACAAGGTATAAAGATGAATTGGTTTTCATATGTGCAAATACATGCAAGGTATCTTAAAGATTCTAAAATAGAAGGATTTTATGATAAATTGACTGATTTAGATAGGATTTTGACAGGTACTGATGAAAAAGTGATTAAAAAACTATATACTATATATACTCGAGTATAAGCCGAGTTTTTCAGCACATTTTTTGTGCTGAAAAAAAACCCCTCGGCTTATACTCGAGTCAGATTCCCCTCTGAAAAAAAAATGGTGTGGAGCTCCGAAGCTGGGCAGCCACTTCCCTGCTTCCATGTTTCCTTTGCAACTTTTAAGCATGGGGGTAATCGGAAGCAGAAAAGTTCTTGCTTGAGCATATATTGTTTTTTCTTTTTTAACTGTTTTTTTGGGGGGAGAAGACCCACCGCCATGTGAGAATGCTCAGACACGAAATCTATCCGGCCAAAAATAAGTGTGTGTGTGTGGAGGGGGGATTTTAACAGAGGGAAGATGTAGGGAGAAGGCAAAAGCGACGGAAGATCCTTCAGGGGAAACTGAGGGGGAGACTCACCCTTGGTCCAGATGAGCCCCCTTCCCCTTTCTCTAGGCTGAGAAAACAACGCGAGCCGAGGTTGCTTCGGCTCCACTCAGCTTCATTTCCTCAGCTCCAGCTGCTTTCAGTCCACTTGGGAGGAGGGGGAGGAGGTGGTGGTGGCAGCTCGCATTGTTTTCTGAGCTCTAGGCTGAGAAAACAACGCGAGCCGAGGTCACTCCGCTCAGCTTCGTTTCCTCAGCTCCAGCTGCTTTCAGTCCACTCTGGAGGAGGGGGAGGAGGAGGTGGTGGTGGCGGCTCGCGTTGTTTTCTGAGAGTGAGATAATTTCCCAAATTAATTGATTCACTAACCCAAAAGAAGAAGATGTTGATGACAGTGGGAGGCAGTAGTCACTCTCTCCTTTGCAAGAAAAAAGCAAGAGCCATTTTTATGATCTCTCCCTCTCTCTCTCTCTCTCCCCGTAATACAGTCAAGCCCTTTCCAGCACGCGGGAACCACCCCCGCCGCTTTGCACCTTACAAATGCAAAAACCCCAGGATTTTGCATTTGCAAGGTGCAAAGTGGTGAAGGCAGATCGCGCGTGCTGGAAAGGGCTTGACTGTATTGCGGGGAGAGAGAGAGAGAGAGGGAGAGATCATAAGAACGGCTCTTGATTTTTTCTTGCAAGGGAGAGAGTGACTCCTGCCTCCCACTGTCATCAACATCTTCTTCTTTTGGGTTAGTGAATCAATTAAACCTTTCATGATAGTGAGATCGTTTCCCAAATTTCCCTTAAATCAGGGAAGAAATCAGAAACAAACTTTTGGACTGAGAATAAGCCTGTTCCTATGATGCCATTTTTGTTCACTGCAGTGTGAAAAGTGTGAAAAAACACACTTCTTTTTCTTCATCTTCTTGTTCCCTATTTACTGGTCTCTTTCAAAGAGGAAATTGTGAACATCAAACTTATTCTCAACTGTCCTAGTGAAAGTTTTTATTGGAATCTATTTTTATTTTTGAAATTTACCAGTAGCTGCTGCATTTCCCACCCTCGGCTTATACTCGAGTCAATAAGTTTTCCCAGTTTTTTGTGGTTAAATTAGGTGCCTCGGCTTATATTCGGGTCGACTTATACTCGAGTATATACGGTAGTTATTTGTTGGAAATTAATTAGAGGAAGAACAAGTTAAAGAAACAATGATTGCTTGGGGGAAGAATTTTAGATATGGAATTGATTTAGAGAAATGGCAAAAATTGTGGTCACAAAATTATAAAATGACAATGTCAACAGTATGTAAAGAAAATTTGTATAAGATGTTTTACAGGTGGCACTTTCCCCCGACAAGAATAGCAAGAATGTTCAAGAATAAATCTGAAAAGTGCTGGAAATGTCATCAGATACCTGGCTCATATTACCATATGTGGTGGACTTGTGAGGAAGCCAGGAAATATTGGACTAGAATTCGCATGTGGTTGGAAAAAATGATAAAGAAACACATAGATTTGAAACCAGAAATTTTTTTATTGAGAATTGCACCTGATATATATAATAAAAATTTAAAGTATTTGATTGTAAATGTATTAACAGCAGCTAGAATTGTATTTGCTAAACCTTGGAAGAGTGAGAAAATACCATTAGAGGAAGAAATAATTAAGAAAATATTGGAATGTGCTGAAATGAGTAGATTGACATTTGAAATTAGAGAACAAGAAGATAAACAATTTTATGAAGTTTGGGATCTTTTTTATCAATGGTTAGATAATACAATATAATAATAGAATATTTAAAAAATTAGGAAATAATGAATATATAATTTTTCTTGGTTTTGATAATTTTTAAGAATATTTTGTTAAGATAGATTTGGTATGATTCTATGATTTGTTATAAAATAATTTAACTTAATTATAGTTATCTCGCTTAAGTATGAATTAGTAAAATTATAGTCAAATGATTGTTTAATAATGATATTGGGATATTTTATTGATGATTGATAATGTGAGTTATTATGTAATATAATTATTTTGATGACTATGAAATGGATGCACAAAAGGGAGTGGTAAACCAACCAATGCACTATAAATTTATGAAGAATGATCCTTTTATGTTATGTTTTATGTCTTACATGTTTTTTGTCTGTCGTTAAAATCAATAAAACTTTTACCAAAAAAAAAAAAAAAAAAAACCTCTTCTGTAGTTCCTGTGCTGTAATTGATTCTAAGAAGGATATTCTTTGTTTGTGGGGTTTTTTTTTTACTAAGCCCAAGTGGGTCACTTACAATTTTTGCTCTACTTTGATTTTTTTAAATCATTCCAGACATCATAAATTATAGGAGATAGGTGTTAATAAAACATTCCCCAATAGGTAATGCCTTGCCCATAAAATATCTTTCTTAATAATTTATTTCAGCATGTGATTCAGAGTCATAGGAAGCACTATAAGTGAAGTTTTACCAGGGGAGATAATATATCACATACACAAACTCTGCAGGACTTTACTTCCATGGACCTGTCAAGAACATAAGACACACAAAGCAGACATTTTATTTCTACTTAAATCTGCAATGTGGAGCCACTCGAGTTCTCTGACATGTTCATTCAAAGGATTAGTATGTGTGTAGGAAGTGAAATGTAGCCACATTTATTATATTATTTAAATGCTACATAGCAGAACTTATGATGCAGGTACATTTATTGAAAGACAGGAGCAAATCAAATAGATTTTGAATGGTAGCTTTGGACTAAGAACATTGTTTGTAATAATTGAACTTTTCCAATTTGTAGTTTTCCAATTAGGAGGAGAAAGAGGAGGAGGAGGAGATGGAGACGAGAATGTTGAGCAACTTCATACTTCCTCAAAATTAGAGAGAAATTTGAGGGAGTGGGATGTCTTCATAAAAAAGTATTATAGGGAGTCCTTGACTTAACAAACATTTGTTTAGTGACTATTGAAAGCTAAATGAGCCATGGCGGTGCAGTCCAGAGGTGGTATTCTGCAGGTTCTGACCAGGTCTGGAGAACCAGTAGTGGAAATTTTGAGTAGTTTGGAGAACTGGCAAATCCCACCTCTGACTGGAGATTTTACAATATCCTTCCCCTGCTACACCCACCAAGCCACACCCACAGAACCTGTACTAAAAAAAAACCTGAATCCCACTTGTACAGTGGTTAGAATGCAGTACTGCAGGTTACTTCTGCTGACTGCCCGCTGCCAGCAGTTTGGCAGTTCAATTCTCACCAGGCTGAAGGTTGACTCAGCCTTCCATCCTTCCGAGGTCAGTAAAATGAGAACCCAGGTTGGGGACAATATGCTAGTTCTGTAAATCGCTTAGACATGTAAAGCACTATGAAGTGGTATATAAGTCTAAGTGCTATTGCTATTTCAACAGAATGAAAAAAATGTGATTTATGACTGGTTTTCACATTTATGACCATTGCAGCACCCCCACTGTCATTATTTATTTATTTGTTTGTTTGTTTATTTATTTATCTGCCCATCTCACTTCAAGCTGCCTCAAACCTTCTCAGCCATCCTCTGACAAGCAGACTCAATGTGGGAAGCCAGATTTACTTAATGACTACATGATTTATTTACAACCTGTAGTGATTCACTTAACAAATGTGACAAAAAAAGGTTGTAAAAATGCGACAAAGTACACTTAACAACTGCCTTGCTTTAACAATGGTAATTTGGGGCTAATTATGGTCTTTAGACAAGGGCTACCTATATATGCATCCTAAAATCATGGGGCTATGCAGCATTGGGAAATCTTCAATATCAAACAATAGACTTTTGGTCTAAGGCTATATAACATTGGGATGTTAAATATTGATCTTTGCCATCAAGTCAGTGTTTTTGCTTAGTTATTATTTAGGTAGATTTTTTTTCCAGGATAATCTATCCCTAACCTGATCTTTTAGCTCTTCCATGGTGTACTTATTGCCACTTTAATCAGATGGACAATAGGTAGGTACAAATGGGTGGGATTCAAATTTCTTAACAACCGGTTCTCTGGGTGGCCTAATTTGTGGTGTGGCTTGATGGTCATGTGACTGGCTGGGCATAGCTTGTATGTAAATATTATAAATATTTATGTAAATATTGATTTTTTTATTAAAAAAGAACAACTTTTACCCAAAAGCAGGCAAAGCAGGCAGGCAGATTGAGTTGCTTACAGAATCACAGATTAACTTAGAGATCTATCTATCTGCAATTAGCTACCTGAGTCTGCAGTGAAAAGCTTCAGTCCTAAGGATGGCTTGGCTCTGCTTTTAGATTAGCTAGAAAGCAAGAAATCCAAGGATTTACTGATTTCTAGCTAATCTAAATCTCCTGGCAGAGCAGAACAGCTGATGGTTGGGAAAAAAAGAAAAGAAAATTAGCAACTTACCAAACCAGGCAAGTTGGATGGCTCGCATGCCAGGAAAGGAGTGAGTGGGTGGGAAGGGGAGGGGAGGGGCCAGCCAGTGGAGCGATTTGCTGGTTCTCTGAACTGGTGACAATCATGTGTGCAGCGTGTGCAAGAAATCATCAACTGTGCTGCCTGGACAGCTGACAAGGTCTGTGCTGGGGTGTGCAGCATTTGAAAATCCTCTTGTTTCCTGCTTTTTCAACCTCAGCTGTGCCACGCAAAGCAGCTGAGGAGGGAAAAGCAGGGAATAAAGGACAGCCTAGAGCCCGGGCCACAGACCGGACTGGTTTGGTGTCAGCCGCTCTTTGCAGCTACAGGTTCTATAGAAGCAAGCCGAACCAGTAGCATCCCACCCCTGGGTAGGTAGGAAAGTAGGCAGGTGGATGGAGGATGAATAGATAGATAGATAGATAGATAGATAGATAGATAGATAGATAGATAGATAGATAGATAGATAGATAATTAGCATGAGAGTGGGGGGTGGGAGAGAGAGAAAGAGATTATATATACTGTATACAGATGAATCATCTGTCCTATCATCTTCCTATATGTTGGTGCCCAGTATTGGTACTTGCTTATTTTAGCTGACAGTGAGAAAATAATTACACCCTGAGCATATGCTCTTGTCATAACCTCCCAGCATTCTTCACTCACTCCTCCCACGAGTACCCATCTCCCATCATGCTGCAATGAGGCAACACAGCAGGAGAACATTAAACATACACAAATATATTTCAGATTTTATAAAAACTGACCTCTCTTCATTATCTTTGTAGGAAAGGGGAAAATGCTGAAATTTTCAAGACTTTGGTAAAGCCAACAGTTTGATGCTATTCATGCATGAGGACTATCAAATAGTATTTTCCATTACTATATACATTGCAAAAATGTAGAGTAGTATTGAAAAATGGGAAGATTTAAATGGCTTCAGAGTAATTTGAGTATATAAAAAGAAAGAGAAAGAATAACAAATAAGCAACCCTGGAATGCATAATACCTTCATTTGAATTGTGGCTTACAAATATAGATGGAACATAAGAGCAAAACAGTCAAGTACTTACAATTTTCACAGTTTAAAAGAGGTAGATCACAAAAGTAAGAAATCTTTCTGTTGGGGTTTCTGAGTTTGGGACTCAGTTTTTCTATTAAATATTTTTTGACCTTAACATGTTGCTTGACTTCTGGGACAAAAACGCCCTGACAAAAAATGGGTAGGTGGAAAAAATATTATTTTTCTCTCCACAGCCTTCATCTTCTTTGTCTTGCTAAACTGCAGACTTGACAGGCTTCAAATTTTTAATGAATTTCCCTTTTTTATAGGAAATCTGACATGAAGAGAGTGCTTAATTTCTTCACAAGCATCTAATAAAACTGCATTTTGGAGACATACCAACTAAATGCTCTTTAGCACATGCACACAAAAACACATTCTCAGGCACATACCTGGGTACTTCACTCAACTGGCTCCAGCTGCCTGACATTTTAATTTAAATATATATTTTTTATCAGAAGTAATACCTGGTGAAGCAACAGGCAGCTGTTTCAACAATATTTAATTTACCTGTGAGATGAAGAGTAATATGAAAAAAGCAGTCCCTGAAGTGGTGCCAGAATAGTTGCAAAAGATTGATTCAAGATTATGTCCTAAAAGTTTTATTTCAACAAACTAGCTTATTTAAAACAAAATGAGAGGCTGTCAATGATTGATTAATTCAGCAGGTTTCCTTTATACTTATGCTCGTGTAAGAAAACTTCTTCATTTTGTCTTTTGAATATCCCCTTCATAAAAGCAAGTCAAACTAACAAAAAGTACATATATGGTAACATACCCACACATTTTAAGAATGTATTTTATCTCCTGATGTGAATCATGTAAAATAGTGAAGAAGCTATATGTGCAAATTCGTGAGATGCTTTTGTCCAGATAAGGGTGTTCAGTTGTGTTAAACTTCCCCCTCTTTTTTTTGTCTACATTTGTTTTTCTTTTCAACTTCTGGCTTGCTCTCCAACTTTTTTAAGATCCTTGTCTCCTGCTTCTTCTTAGCTACCTCCTGGATCCTATTCACTTCCACCCTGATGTCCAAAGTCTAATTTTGAGAGGCAAGCCTTTTGGACATAGGACATGTTCATTTTTATTCTCCAGACAATCACAGCAGTTGGAAGATCATTTTCACCTCGGCTGATGTGAAATATTGACCTAAGGAGGCCCACTTCCATGTCCTGTCTCAAACTGCCAGTGCTCCTGCATAAAGAAAAAAAATATCTCTGCACTATATTTCTATAAAATAAAGAATCAGGGAGGGAAAATAGTACAATATTTGGCACTTTAGTGGTCCTATATAAGAAAAGAGGGAAAGTGAGAGAGTTAATTAACTGCATCAGAGTTGGGCCAAATTTTTAATGACTGAATGGAAAAATGTCTGCCATCTTGACCATTAATTAAAAATTTGTACTTCTTCCAAGGTCATTCCAGTAATCTTTTTGATCCCTCTATCCTATCCATGTCTTTGTCCTCCACTTCTTTCAACCTTGCCAGTGTATCTTTTTTCTAGCTCATCATTCTTTCACATCACATTCTAGTCTCTGCTTGCTGATCAGTGCCCCAAGGGAAGAATCAGTCTTATTTGACCTAGGATCCCACATTAGTTTTCTTCTAGTCCATGTAATAATTATAAACCCCATAATTCAAAAGCATCTATTTTCTTTTTCTTACTTTTTGTCAATGTCCAACTTTTACAGTCAACTTCACCATGAAAAAGAACTTTGTTTTAACTGTTCCTGTCTTTGTTGTCATAGAAATATCCTTATCTTTCATAGTCTTGTCTAAATTTCTCATTGGTTTCCTTCCTGAAATTAATTTCATTTTTATTTCTCTGGCATGTTCATCTTTATTTTTGAACTCAAGAAAATAAAATTATCTACCATGCTTCTTTACTTTATTACTTGTTACTTCATAATCAAATGTCGGTTCACTAACCAGGCTTGCTGACTTAAGCTTTGCCTTCCTTATATTTAACATCAACCCAGATTTTTCACATGTTATTTTCAAAAAAATGTACTTCTAAGCCACTTTTCAGCTAACAAAATGCTATTGTCTGCACGCCTAGATTTTTTTACTTATGCTTTGGATCCCAGGTGCCTTATCTTCCAATCTGTCATTATTATAATGCAACTGTTGTATGTTAATAAAATATGGGTACAATATGTACTCTTTTCTCATTCCTTTCCCTGTTCTGAACTACTGCTTCTTGCAACTCAGTTCTTCCAACAACTTCTTGTTTGTTGTAAAGATTCCTCAGAAGAAAATATGTTCTGGGACATGTATCAACCAGTGGTGGGATTCAAATTTTTTTACTACCGGTTCTGTGGGCATGGCTTGGTGAGTGTTATGAACTAATAAAAGTGTTTAAATAAAGTTTTAACAAAACTTAAAGAAAAAGCAGGGATGTAATCCTACACTTCTGATTGGCTGATAATAGCGATATCGGATTAGTCCATTATGGAGAATCTGATTGGCTGTTAATGAGCCACTCTCATTGGTTCAAGGGTTTAACACTTCCATGTTCTCATTGGCTAATAGGTCAGAAGCCTGCCCTATAAAAAGCTGCTGCTGCCCTAGGGTTTTGCTCTGTTCACGATGATTAATAAAGAGTTGAAGTTCACTGTTCACTGCCTGGTCTCCATTCTTTGCACCCTTGTGCAGAACTTAACACTGGCGATGAGGATGCGATGCAGAGACATCAGAGCTGACTGAACACTACAGAGCACCAAACAGAGCATGTGGCTGAAGGCACATCGACAACGGAATCATGTCCGGCAGCGCCATACCACCCGCTCCATTTGACCCGGCACAAGAAGACTGGGACTCATATATAGACCGGTTCCAGATGTTTCTGGAGACCAACAACTTGAAGGATGCCACTACGGGGAAAAAGCGAGCAGTGTTCCTGACCCATTGAGGGCCTGCCATCTTTAAGATGGCCAAGGCACTAGCGAAACCAGCTGAGATGAAATCCATGGACTGGGACGTCCTCACGCCCCTTCTACAGGCTCACTATGCACCCGCCATACCAACGCTTGTCCGAAGACATGAATTTTACCAGAGGGACCAGCGGAAGGGAGAGAGTGTTGCAGATTTCATCGCGGATCTCCGGAACCTGGGAGGCCTCTGTGAGTTCGCAGACCTCGAAGAAGCTCTGAGAGACCGAATAGTTCTGGGATTAGATGACCAGATGATACAGAGCAAGATCATGGCAAAAGGGGACATCAACCTTGCTGATGTCATCAAAGACGCTACTGCAGCAGAAGCAACCAGGAAGTCGGCCGCCCGAATGCGCCGCACCAACGCACCGCTCCGTCAACTCGCCAGCAATACCTCACCTCGCCAAGAGAGGCACACAACAGCGACCCACCACGAGGACCTCGAATCGCCATCAGAAAGTGATGAGGAGGAGGTCAACCGGCTCCGGTCTGAACGTGACCAACGCCATCAGCGGAATCAAAGACTACCGCACCAATGCGCGGGTTGTGGGGCAAACCACCCGCAATCAGGCTGTAAATTCCTCAACATGCTCTGCCATTTCTGTGGGAAAAGAGGCCACATCGGGAAGGTCTGTAGAAGCAAGCAAGGATCCAGCCCACTTCAGAGGGGAAGCAACTACCAGCAGACCATAGAGAATCACCCTGTGAGTCGAGAACATTTGAACTGCCAATGGAACAACCACTCCTACAGAAATAAAACACCGGCCATTTTATCAAGAAGAGAAGAGGCACACCAAACCATTACAATTGGTCACGCCTCATCACTAGACGCAAAGAAGATCCGAGTGAAGGTCGCCATCGAAAACCAGCCTTGTGTGATGGAAGTCGATTCAGGATCGTCCCTCCCGATGATTTCCTGGAAGACTCTTAAACAATTAATTCCATCCGTCCGGCGTCAAGACCTCAGAGCCCAAAGAATCATACTCAAAGATTATCAGGGGAACCGAACTCCGGTCGTTGGATCCAGCCAAGTCCAAGTATCATTCAAAAATCGTACTGCGTCATTACCATTGACCGTTGTTGACCGTGACTGGCCTAGCTTGCTAGGTCTTCAATGGTTCACCCCACTCGGGATCGAGGTAGCCGGCATTCACCAAACCAGAAGCGGCGACTGGGAGGAGGCCATCGTCCAGGTATTCCAGGATGTTTTCGCAGACAAATTAGGTGAGTACAAGGGGACCCCGATATCATTTAACCTTAACACTGAAGTAGCCCCCATCCGCCTTAAGCCTCATCAGGTACCTTTTGCCCTTAAACCAAAAATTGACAAGCAGCTCGATAAATTAAAAGCCCAGGGTGTTTTAGAACCAACTGACCACGCTCATTGGGAAACCCAAATTGTAACACCCATCAAACCAGATGGATCGTTAAGGATTTGTGGGGACTATCGGGCTACCCTTAATCACGCCCTTCAACAGAACGCTTACCCAGTGCTGGTGGTACAACACCTTCTCCATTCCCTGGGGGGCGGAAAAGTCTTCACTAAATTGGATTTACCACAGGCCTACCAAAAACTGCCTGTAGATAAAAAAAAACCACAGAGGCACAGACGATCGTTATGCACCGAGGTGGCTTTAAGTGCAACCGACTCCAATTCGGAGTGAGCGTAGCCCCAGGGATTTTTCAAAGTCTGATGGAGAGACTCTTGCAAGGGATCAAGGGAGTCATGCCATACTTTGATGACATTTTAATTACTGCCCCGAATAGAGAAATACTAGGAAAGGGGCTTAAATTGGTTCTCCAGAAATTTAAAGACTCTGGCCTTAAGGTTAAAAATAAATAAATGTCAACTGTGTACAGACAAAGTAGAGTTCCTGGGGTACGTAATCAATAAACAGGGCATCCACCCCACTAACAGCAAACTGAGGGCAATCAAAAATGCCCCAAGACCCAGAAATAGAACTGATCTCCAAGCTTTCCTGGGGCTCATTAACTTTTACAACATCTTCTTGCCCCAGAAAGCGACTGTAGTTGAGCCCCTACACAGACTTCTCGACAAAAAAGCAACCTGGGTTTGGGGACACCGCAAGGAGCATGCATTCCGACAAGTGAAAAACTTACTAACCTCAGATGCTGTTTTAATGCAGTATAATGAGACTCTGCCTTTAACAATTACATGTGACGTATCACCATTTGGAGTAGGAGCCATTTTGAGTCATGTGTTACCAAATGGTAATGAGGCCCCTATTGCCTATTTTTCAAGGACCTTATCAAAGGCTGAACGTAACTATAGCCAGATCGACAAGGAGGCTCTTGCTGTTGTATCTGCTGTGAAACAATTTCATGGATATGTGTATGGATGATTTTTTACTATTGTTACCGACCACAAACCTTTGTTAGGGATTATAGCGGGAGACAAACCAACCCCCTATATATTGTCACCTAGAATGACTCGCTGGTCAGAGTTTTGAGCTGCGTACAACTATAAATTACAACACCGCCCGGGGAAAGCTATTCTCCATGTTGATGCATTGAGCCATGCCCCACTTCTGAAAACCGTCGACGACCCAGCTCCAACCCTTAAGACACTCCAGATTGAAATGCTACATTCACCACTGCTAACACCCAGAGATATTGCAATTGAAACAAAACGAGATCCTGTCTTGGCACAAGTTCTTAGCTGGGTCGAAAGAGGATGGCCAATAGAACAAACCTCTGACGATTTCACCCCTTTCATAAACCGGCAAACAGAACTGTTTTCACAAAAAAGCTGCATCCAATGGGGAGATAGAGTCATCGTCCCAGAGCGGTTACAATGAGCAGTATTGAAAACATTGCATGACGGTCACCCCAGCATCGTGCATATGAAAGCGCTCGCACGAAGCTACGCGTGGTGGCCGGGCATCGACAAACAGATCGAAGCCTGGGTAAAGACTTGCTTAAAGTGCCAAGAAGTCAGCAGTGCCCCACCTAGAGCAACTCCAACAGAATGGGAAACCCCCAGGGGGCAGTGGTCCTGCATCCACGTTGATTTTGCGGGACCTACTAAAGGACATACGTTCCTCCTAACAGTGCATGCCTATTCCAACTGGCTCAAGATCCACGAAATGAAGAATACTACAACGGAGTCTGTCATCTGAAAGTTGAGCAGGCTATTCCCAACGCATGGACTGCCAGACGTTCTGGTCTCCGACAATGGACCCCAGTTCACCGCCCTGGCATTTGAACAATACTTAGCAGATCGGGGCATCCGCCATGCGCTAACTTCGCCAGCGCACCCTGCGGCTAATGGCAGAGCCGAGCGCATGGTACAATTTGTTAAAAAAACTCTCTACAAAATGGACTATGGGGACATTGATGAAAAAATAAACAGAATACTCCTACTCCAACACATCACTCTGCATAGCGTCACCAACAAAACGCCAGCTGAATTTTTGATGGGATGCAAACTCTGCTCCCACCTCGACCGGCTTCACCCTTCCTACGAGCCAGAGAAACCCTGTGGATCTAGCGGAAAATGCCACGAGTTCAAGGTAGGCGACTTAGTTTTCGCTAAAAACCTCTCTGGCGAACCATTATGGATCGAAGCAACCGTAATTCAAACCACCCGGCCCAGATCATACCGTGTGCAAACCTGCGATGGAAAAATATGGAAACACCATATAGATCAGCTTCGCTCTAGGCTACAACCCAGTTCCCGCGACTCCTGGGACTCCCAAACTGAGGGGGGAGGAGATGTTGAAGAAACCAAATTTGAGATGGTGGAAAGCAGAAGTGAAGGAAGACAGCAATCGGGCACGATAAATGAAGAAGAATCAGGCAGGGAGTGTCCTCGCCACAGAGGAATACCTCAACGGAGGCTAGCCCACAAAGATCGGAGGACAACAACAACGACAGAATTAGCGGTACCGAGTCGTCCAGTGAGAATGCGGAACCGCCGGTACCAGATATTCCAAAAATGTCCCACTGAAGCCGGACTGCAGACGGGAACTGGTGGGACAGTGCAAATCTAATAGACAGTTAAAACAACCTACATATCTTAGGGATTACGTCACCGCACCCCTCAAACGGAACCCGGGGGGGAAGGGGTGTTATGAACTAATAAAAGTGTTTAAATAAAGTTTTAACAAAGCTTAAAGAAAAAGCAGGGTTCTAATCCTGCACTTCTGATTGGCCGATAATAGTGATATCGGATTGGTCCGTTCTGGAGAATATGATTGGCTATTAACGAGCCACTCTCATTGGTTCAAGGGTTTAACACTTCCATGTTCTCATTGGCTAATAGGTCAGCAGCCTGCCCTATAAAAGGGCTGCTGCTGCCATAGGGTTTTGCTCTGTTCACGATGATTAATAAAGAGTTGAAGTTCACTGTTCACTTCCTCATCTCCGTTCCTTGCACCCATGCGCAGAACTTAACAGTGAGCATGGCATGGTTTGGTGGGCATGGCAGGGGAAGGATACTGTAAAATCTCCATTTCCTCCCCACTCCTGAGGGAAGGTTACTGCAAAATCCAATTCCTTCCCCACCCTACTAACCTTCTTTGCAGCTCTGTTCTCCTGTGCAGGGCAACAAAAGAAGACCCAGGCAATCAGTTGGGACTCAGTAGGCAGAGAATAGATGGGGGAGGGGGTCAGTCAGAGGTGGTATTTACTGGTTCTCTGAACTACTCAAAATTTTCACTACCGGTTCCACAGAACTGGTCAGAACCTGCTGAATATCATCTCTGATATCAACCCTAATGTATTCCCACACTGTAGTCTTTTACTTATGGCATTGGTTTAACAACTGTTTAAAGTTACAAAGCTCTTAAAATCATGAGCAGCTGGTCCTTGCACTTATAAACTTTGCAACATCCAGGTGGTCATGTCATCAAACTTTAGGAACTTGGAAACTGGCTTGTATTTACAATAGATGCAGTGTCATTGAGTCATGTGATTGCCATTTATATCTTCCCAAGGGAAGATATAGGCAAAGTCAATGGGGGAGTCAGGGAAAAAAAGTTGTAAAATAAAGCATAACTCACTTAAAAACTATGTTGCTTGACAACAGAAGTTTTGGTCCCAATTGAGGTCTGAAGTCAAGGGCTACCTGTACTCTAGCTATATCAACACAATCATAACTGTTATAGCCAGTAAAAGAAGGTAAGCCTCGGTTCTAAATTATTTAATTTTCTCCATGTTTCTTTTCATGTGAGCTACCTGATCTCATGATCCCCCTGCTTTCTTTGAAACCTTCCACTTCTTTGGAGTCCCTTCCTTCATGCATGGCTTTGTACTTCTAAGATTTAAAGAACTGGATGGAACATGGGAAATAGAAAAGTAACGCAGGCATTTAGTTAATATAAAAGCAAGGGAACAAAATTGATGTTTATTGAATTATTTAAATAAGGTACTATTACAGAGCATCTACACTGTATCAATACTGTCTTACTCCAGCACTAAAAATATTTATAAGCCCATCTCCATGATAAGGAGAAATTCCCAGGCCTGGATATTGAACTTCCCTTAGGCATTTCTGCTTCCCAAATTGTTCTCCAATTCTTCCCAATTGCTGGAATATAGTCTAAGAGGTTATAATTATCCTTTGATTGACAGTTCCATCTCTTAATCATCCCAATCTAGTCTCCTTTTCTACCAGAGTCTTACAAATATATTCTCTTTCCACATATAATTTACAGTCATGTTTTGATGTAATTTTACAATATTTTATGGAGCTTGCTTTTTCTATCAAATTTCTTATGTTTTGCTCTAGAGCAGTTCTTCTTTGGATATACAACCCATTTTCTGCTCATATTTTTAAACATTTAAAAAAATATCTCATGTTTCTTTTCTCGTTATTTTCTTCAGTGCTATAGTCCACTAGCTTTATGTACGGCTAATGATGTTTCTGAGTCACAATCTTTGACCTAGCTGTGTCAAACATAGTACAGTGACTTTGAGACTTCATGTTCTTCCAGCATACATTAGCATAAGGATAATGCTCTGAGAGTAACAGATTGTACAACCTAGATATTAGAAAAAGAAGATTATTGTCTAACTACCTGCACGGTGAAGTCATGCTTTTTATTACTACATACATATGTATGGCTGGACTGTACATACATATGTTCTTCAGAAGAAAAGCAGGTGGAATGATGGAGCTAACACCAACAATGCTTGTTCCTGCATGAACCTCAAGTTTACACACAAGTATTTTTAAAAATTATCAAAACCAAGAAAAATTATATATTCATTATTTCCTAAATTTCCAAATATTCTATTATTATATTGTATTATCTAACCATTGATAAAAGTGATCCCAAACTTCATAAAATTGTTTATCTTCTTGTTCTCTAATTTCAAATGTCAATCTACTCATTTCAGCACATTCCAATACTTTCTTAATAATTTCTTCCTCTAATGGTATTTTCTCACTCTTCCAATGTTTAGCAAATACAATCCTAGCTGCTGTTAATACATTTACAATCAAATACTTTAAATTTTTATTATATATATCAGGTACGATTCCCAATAAAAAAATCTCTGGTTTCAAATCTATGTGTTTCTTTGTCATTTTTTCCAGCCATATGCGAATTCTAGTCCAGTATTTTCTGGCCTCCTCACAAGTCCACCACACATGGTAATATGAGCCAGGTATCTGATGACATTTCCAGCACTTTTCAGATTTATTCTTGAACATTCTTGCTATTCTTGTCGCGGGAAAGTGCCACCTGTAAAACATCTTATACAAATTTTCTTTATATGCTGTTGACATTGTCATTTTATAATTTTGTGACCACAATTTTTGCCATTTCTCTAAATCCATCCCATATCCAAAATTCTTCCCCCAAGCAATCATTGTTTCTTTAACTTGTTCTTCCTCTAATTTAATTTCCAACAAATAACTATATAGTTTTTTAATCACTTTTTCATCAGTACCTGTCAAAATCCTATCTAAATCAGTCAATTTATCATAAAATCCTTCTATTTTAGAATCTTTAAGATACCTTGCATGTATTTGTGCATATGAAAACCAATTCATCTGTATACCTTGTTCTTCTAAATTTTGCATCGTTTTAAGTTCACCCTTTTCATCCAATATTTCCCCATATCTAACTGTTTGTTCCTTCTTATAAGTTATAGGATACGAAAAAGCTTCAATAGTTGATAACCAAACTGGAATTTTCAAATAACATTGTTTCTTAATTTTCTCCCAATTCAACCATAACGATTCCCATATATAATGCCTTCTAAAATAACCCTGTGATTTAGTTCCCTTATACCATAAAAAAGCATGCCAACCCAATAATAAATCATGACCTTCTAATGTCAACAATCTCGTCTTTCTTAACGTTATCCATTCTTTAGCCCACATTAAGTTTGCAGCTTGATAATACAACTCCCAATTAGGAAGGCCAAATCCTCCTCTAATTCTAGCATCCTATAAAAGTTTTAATTTTATTCTCGCTTTCTTGCCTTGCCATATATACTTCAACACAATTTTATTTAATTCTTCAAAGTAATCCTTACTTAACCTAATTGGTATTGTTTGGAACAAATATAAAATTCTGGGTAAAATATTCATCTTGATTGTTGAAATTCTACCTATTAATGACAATTGTAGGTTTTCCCATTTTTTCAGGTCGGATTCTATCTGCTGTTTAAGCTTAATATAGGTAATCTCTTTCAGTGTAGTACATCTTGACGTCAAATATTTTATTTTATTAAGATAGATTTGGTATGATTCTATGATTTGTTATAAAATAATTTAACTTAATTATAGTTATCTCGCTTAAGTATGAATTAGTAAAATTATAGTCAAATGATTGTTCAATAGTGATATTGGGATATTTTATTGATGATTGATAATGTGAGTTATTATGTAATATAATTATTTTGATGACTATGAAATGGATGCACAAAAGGGAGTGGTAAACCAACCGATACACTGTAAATTTATGAAGAATGATATATATATATATTTTATGTTATGTTTTATGTCTTATATGTTTTTTGTCTGTTGTTAAAATCAATAAAATTTTTACCAAAAAAAAAAAAGTTTACACACAAGTATTAAAAATGCAAACATTTTAGGATATATTGGCTTGATGTGTTTGCTGTTCTGGTATATATATGTACTTGTATATACTCTTGCTTCCAATTAATGATCAGAATGTATTTACATGTGCAGCAAGTATCTTCTCCTTTAAATATACTCTCAAAGCTTCACAATCAACAGGATACAAAAAATGTATAGAATGCACATGCACAGTTAAATTTAGTAAATACATTATCAACACAATATTGACCAGTTTTCTTTAGGATAGTTTTACTGAGCAGGTGTGCAGTATTTGTGTGTGTGCTGTGTTTGTGTGTGTGCCAGGGAAGATTATGGAAAATACAATCAAGCAATGAATCAGTGGACATCTAAAAGCAAACAAAATAATAACCAAAAGCCAACATGGGTTTGTCAAAAACAGATCATGCAATCATATTGCATTCTTTGACAAAGTGACATTAATGGACCAGAGGAATGCTAGTGATATAATTTATTTGGACGTTAGTAAGACATTTGATAAAATAGACCATAACCTATTACTTGATAAAATAGAAAAATATGGGTTAGACAACATCACCACCAAATGGATTTGTAACTGGCTGACCAACCACACTCAACATGTAGTCCACAATGGAACTGCATCTATATGGAGGGAGGTATGCAGTGGGATACTCCAGGGCTCTGTTTTAGGCCCAGTACTCTTCAACATCTTCATCGTGATTTGGACAAGGGGATAGATGGGGAACTCATCAAATTTGCAACACAAAGCTAGCAGGAATAGCCAACACTCCGGAAGATAGGCTTAAGATACAGAAAGATCTTGACAAACCTGAACATTGGCTGCTACCTAACAAAATGAATTTAAATGGTGAAAGTAAGGTTCTACACTTTGGCAAGTAAAACAAAATGCACAGGTACAGTATATGTGGTACCTCGCTCAATAGTGGTGACTTGAGAGGAATCTTGGAGTCCTAGTGGACAATCACTTAAATTTGAGCCAGCAATGTGCTGCACCTGCCAAAAAACTCAACACAGTTCTAGGCTGCACAAACAGAGAGATAGAATCAAGATCATATGAAGTGTTGATACCACTTTATAATGCCTTGATAAGGCCACACTTGGAATACTGCATTTAGTTTTGGTCACCACGATGTAAAAAAGATGGTTGAGACTCTAGAAAATGTGCAGAGAAGAGCAACAAAGATCATTAGAGGACTGGAGGCTAAAACATATAAAGAATGGTTGCTAGAACTGGATATGTCTAGTGTTATGAAAAGAAGGACTATGTTGTGGTCCATTGGTGGCCTGCAGAGCTGGCAGCAGAGACGGACAGTGGGACTGACATGGGTCAGTCCTAGAGTCTGGGGAGGACTCAGACAAGGGATCTGCATCCAACACAGAGATGGGGCCAGGGCATCTGTGAGTTATTTGCAGACTCAGGATCCTCCAGAATCTGACATCAGCGAGGCAGAAGAACAGGGGGAGCCTGTTCCCAGTGAGCGCTTGTGCAGAGCTGCTAGAAGGCAAGAACAGTTAAAACAAAAGGGGAGTAAGGCTTGGAAATGATTGACCCCTCCCATAAGACATAAAGGAGGACCAAAGGGACATGAGCCTTTGCAGGAAGCAACTTTGTTTGATTTTGTGCTCCGTTTGGCTTTGTACAGCTAATTGGCAATTTAGTCATTGGCAGCATTTCAAAAGAGATAAAGGTGAGTGCTTATCAGCCTTATCCTGAAAGACTGTGAAGACTTCTGTTGGACTATTCACAAACTGTTTGGGATTCATTACGGGCTGTGAATGCATATAATTCACAACCATTGAAATTTAAAAAAAGGTTTTTGGGAACAGCATGTGATTGTTACTGTCTCAGGAAGCTTTGGTCAGAACAGACTAGGGGTGACATGATAGCAGTCTTCTGATATCTCTGAGCTGCCACAAAGAAGAGGGAGTCAAATTATTCTCCAAAACACCTGACGGTAGGAGAAAAAGCAATGTTCAAAAACTAATCAAGGAGAGAAATAACTTAGAAGTCAGGAGAAATTTCCTGACAATTAGAACAATTAATCAGTGGAACAACTTGCCTCCAGAAGTTGTAAATGCTCCAACACTGGAAGTTTTTAAGAAGAGATTAGATAACCATTTGTCTGAAGTGGTGTAGGGTTTCCTGCCTAGGCAGGGGGTTGGACTAGAAGACCTCCAAGGTCCCTTCCAACTGTGTTCTTCTAAAGACATGTTTGCATTAACTAATTTATTTATCAATGCTTCTTTAAGAAAAGTGAAAACAGCAATTTCAGGTAAGTTAGAAAAATAAAAGGACTAGTATATGGTATATTCAGTTTTATCAGTGTGTATTCCTGGTTATGTGGGGAAAAAACACAAATGTTCCAGTTTCTCAGTTCTGAATTAATTACTCCAAAGGAAAAAATACTATTTTTGCAGCAAAAGTATCTGCTGAGGTAAGTTGGATTACTACTTCAATAATTGCTAAACCTCCATGTTTACATGATTTTCCCCAGCTCCCTGATGTAATTGAAAATCATCAAACTTAACTTCTGAATTGATCTTCCTTCATCCTGAAATGTATTATAGTTGATTTTACAGAAAAATGATAGTTAGGTATCTAAGTCACCATCAACTTTTCTTGAATTATGAAGTACTAGTTCTGAAATGTTAAAATATTGGAAAAACTTTAGTTGGAGACTATGCTTGTTCCATTAATATTTGTAATGCCCATTGTTTAATTCTATTTCTGTTCATTTTTCTTCCCTTTAAACTTAAACAAATTGGAAATAAATACATTTTCTCTGCACTTTGATTAGTGCCACATAAATATGGTTAGGATAGTTAATAATATTTCTCTTCAGCCCTGTATTGAAACCTTTGGCTCTGACATGTTTTTAAAGACTTTGTTCAGTAATTGCCACTAGACTGAGTCAGTTTTAACAGTCTGCTTGTATTTGTCATCAAAAATCTTGTGGAATAATTAATAGTTGTTTTGAAAGTACTTCTCAGTGCCTATCATATTAGCCTTTGTTTTGAAAAATTCTTTTCCTAGGAAAACTGTATGCTATTAATTTGTGATTTCACTTTCTTTTAAATTTTATCTTAGATATATTTGTAGCATTCTTCATGCTAGAGATAAGTTCTAGATATGAATTTGTGAGTTTTTTATAGCTTTCATGGCTATTTCTTTAAATATTTAGCGCTGTACTTTTTAAAGAATCTATTGTTTTAGTAAAAAAAGGTGTGGTTTTTTTTTGATGATACATGATACACATACATGATAGAATCATTAGGGACATTGCTCCAACATTCAAGATTTAACTCTCAATTATTTGCACAATTCTCACTTTTTTATTTGTATCCACTTTATTAAACCATTGCCCCAAAACTTGTGCTGAGTGAATTGCATCCTAGGTTGAAGTGATTGAAATATATCACTATATTTCATATCAATGAAATATAGATTTTTCACCATATGGAGGCATCTATTGGATAAACAAAGTAAGTCATATTTATTTTCAAATAACAAATATAATAGCATTAAACACTTATATTCATAAGCTCACTTTATTTTTAACAATTTGTTTGAGGAAAGATTTCAATTATTTAAAATTTCAAAATCCATTTTTAACAAAATATTTCATTTTAACTGCCCTTCTAAGTATTTTATCTGTTTCTTCTTTCCCAGAAAATAATAATATTTAAAATACAGTAGGAACAAACTCCTGTAACCTCTTCCAGCATTTTTAAAAATTACTCTTAAAATTATATTGTATCCTCTAAATACCACCTGGCAAAGTGCCTTACAAATGCAGTAGTTTAAGAAAACCCTATAGGGAAGGGGAAAAGATTCATGAGTGAGGAAAATACCAATTATATCTTTAATAGCTTTAGTTAGTAAAAATACAATCCAGCAAAAATATCTACTTCAGAGCAAACTTTAAAATGACATTTAATTCTCTGCAGACACAATCCAGTCCACTAAAATATTGATGGAGAGACTATCTGTCTTGACCCAATCAGACCAATACACAGCTTTCAATCAAACATTGTTTACTTAAGAAAATTTTAAGACCTTGATACAAGTCATTAAAATGTTGAAATTCAGGACATAGGAAGTCATCTCTGTACTTTGATCTTGGCTGCTAGTCCCGGATTTTTCTCTTCCCAGCATAGAAAGGTAGACAGTTTACAAAACTGTCTACTGCATGTTTTTGACAGCAAAAAAAGTGATTTATGCAAGTCTTCTAAGAAAAAAAAAAAAAAATAGACACTTGAAATTCTGATTCTTACAATGAATGAGGTTTTGAGACACTTGACTTAAATAGCACCACATATCAGTCTGACGGACATTTGAGGACATCACCCCTGGGCAGCAGAAGCCTGGTAAGCAGAAGGAAAGTGGCTAATATTTTATTTATTCTGTACCTCTAAAATGACAATCTAGCCATTCTGCCTTAGTGTTCACTTTCATGATCAGGATGGTGTTTTGTAAAAAAAAAAAAAAAAAAAAAAGCTCTAATGGGTCAGTAGACTAACCAATGCTGCAAAATTATCACAAATAAAAAAGAGGGGCACCTCACTTCTGTTTATTAATTTCCTAATGTTAATTTCAGCTTACTCTACATTCTTTTTCAAAACCGCACGAGAAAGGAAAGACCGCTGCTGTTTCTCATGTTACACAGCTATATGTGAGGATTAGCACATTTAGTCCTGCAGCACATACAGATACGTGGTGGATTTGGAATTCCTTTGGTATTTCAGATGAACAAGGATAATAAAATAAATGCAAACTAATCACAGAGTCAGTGGACAATCAAAGTAAGGGATAGCACTAATAAATTTAAAGAGCACAAAGGCATTGACTTGTATGATCAAAACTTCCATAGAATTACTAGTGGGGGATTTTTCAATTGCAATTTCATTCTAACCATAGCTCAAGTCTATAGCTGAAGAGTGCTTGGTTTACAATAAACCCCAATGCTGCCTAACTGTTACTGTTCATCAATTTTGACATCTCTATCTAATCTCTGAGATTACACTGTACTTTTCCTTAATGTGAGTTGTACAAGTATAGCATAACATATAAACACAGCTTTTGTAGTACAGCTATAAACTGTTTCATAGCTTAGAGCAAGGTGTGAACAATACTTAAAACCACATCTAAACAGATGAACAAATTCAGTAACACTTGAGATGAGCAACAGCTTAATACAATCTGTGTATCTAACTAAAATGTGAAGCAGTTCCAGCTTGGTGTACAATGGATCATCAAAGCAATTATATATTTTAAAAAAATATATTTCAGTGACTTTTTTAAGTTTACAAAAATATAGCCTCACAAATATATTGGCACAAAGCTCTGCATATAAAATATACTATCATCGGAATAAGTTTTAATGTACCCACCAAGAGTCACTTACCTGTGAGATGCAGCCATATAAATTTGACAGATCAATAAATAAATAAGGGATGAAACTTATTGGGCTCATACACTCAAAAACAATAATATTGTTTACTATTTAAGCAGGTACCTTCTTGTTATGGGTTAAAAAACATACCTCCCTCGATACTGAAGCAATGTTGCTTTTTATTTAAAAATGACAGTAAAGGCAGAATAGGTTCCATTAAGCATAAGCATAGCTTTTATCTTTATAGACTTGGCTAAGATCTATCATATCAAAATCACTATTAGCTAAAATGCTGAAAAATAAATAAACTACTATTATAAACTGAGACATTTATAACTGCATGCACTTCCAGCAAGTGTTTGAGCTTTCCCATTAAGAAATGCAAGTAATAAGTATTCCAGTGCACACGTTGTTTTAAGAATGTGAGCTTACAATCTTTTCAGTAGGGATCTTAAGGTATAGGGAGTGTTGCATTTTGAAGCAGTTATAACCAATTAAATGGTTTTATATATTTTTGACTTGCTAATATCTTGACAATATATTAGTATTTTATAAAGATCACGTGTATTTTACAGTTATGAAGATTAAATAAGAAATACCATTGAACATTCAAATAACAATTTTTATACTTCCATAATATCAGGACAATGGTCTGTAATTAATTAATTAAAAACAAGTGTGTTTTGACCTCTTTACTATATATTTTTTTTACTTGCCACTCATCTCGCTGTGCTACTGTGGGCCCTTTATAACAATAAAGGGGGAGGGGGGGTTAAAAATGTTAACACAACAATAGCAAAGGAATACAAATAAAACTGGAAGTACAATAATATGAAATTTAAAAATATGGGTGGAGGAGGACCAGGAAGCACAGAAGATGATGGTGGGGTCAGCAGAGATGGCTCTTCTCCTGGATACTGTCAGTCAGATATATAATAAACCAGATCTTGTCAACTGGATATATAACAAACATATAGTATACTTTTTGTACCTATGTTTCTTTTTTTGAAAAAGATATGTAGGAAGTTAGCACCCACACTTTTCCTAGAAAATTGAAATATCCTAGGAAATATTAAAAAAGCAGAATATTGCCCCTAAAAAGAATAGAAACTCAGAAACAGAAACTCACCTCAGAAGCAGCAGCTCACTCCCACCTTTGTTAATGGGTGGGCCATTAAGGCCTAGGCCAGAATACTTTACATAACAAAGATCTCCAGGTAATGCTATAGCAATTGCCCAAGAGCCCTTTCAGTGCATCATCATCCAGCAAAGCTCAACCAAGCCTGGAACTCAGGACAGCCTACAGAGTTCCCCTGCATGGCCTCATGGGAGTCTGACAACCAATCAGAATACAAGCTCCAATTCAAACCCCAACAAAGGTTATAAAACCCAGGCACTCTCAGCACCTCACCTCTTCTTGATTTTTTCCTTCATTTTGAAGCATGATTCCTTTTCACTCTGGAGCTCCAGGCCATGTGGTGCTGTCCACCATTAAACCTTCCAAACAGCTTCCATGTTTCCAGTGTCTTTTCTCCCCACTTGGAACTGAACCCAGAAGGATATTTATTTCAACAGATATATATCCAAAATGCACTGAGCCTGATTAATAATGTTTTTTTCAAAAGCACTTAAGACTTTCTTTCTCCTACTTTTATTTATTTTTTAACTTGCATTTGTAGTTAATCAGAGCTTTGTTTAGTTCTTTGTTATCTGACTGAACTTTCCCTCATGAATAGTCTTGTGATGGCTCAAATAAATCCAAATAGCAACCAGAGAAATAGCAACTAAAAAAACTGTTAAGTTCTGTGCATGGGCGCAAGGAACGGAGATGAAACAGTGAACAGTGAACTTCAACTCTTTATTAATCATTCTAAACAGAACAAAAACCTAGGGCAGCAGCAGCCCTTTTAAATTTAATTTTAAAGAGTCTTTAAATTTCTGGAGAACCAGTCCAAGATGCTCCTTTAGTATTTCTCTATTCGGGGCAGCAATTAAAACATCATCAAAGTATGGTATGACCCCTTTTATTCCCTGTAATAGTCTCTACATCAAGCTCTGAAAAATCCCTAGGGCTACGCTAACTCCGAATTGGAGTCAGTTGCACTTAAAAGCACCTCGGTGCGTAACAATCGTTTGTGCCTCTGCTGTTTTTTTATCTACAGGCAGTTGTTGGTACGCCTGTGCTAAATCCAATTTAGCGAAGACTTTTCCGCCCCCCCCAGGGAATGGAGGAGGTGTTGTACCACCGGCACCGGGTAAGCGTTCTGTTGAAGGGTGTGATTCAGGGTGGCATGGTAGTCCCCACAAATCCTTAACGATCCATCCAGTTTGATGGGTGTTACGATTGGGGTTTCCCAAGGAGCGTGGTGGGTTGGTTCTAAAACACCCTGGGCTATTAATTTATCAAGCTGCTCATCAATCTTTGGTTTAAGGGCAAAAGGTACTCGACAAGGTTTAAGGCAGATGGGGGCTACTTCAGTGTTAAGGTTAAATGATATCGGGGTCCCCTTGTACTCGCCTAGTTTGTCTGCAAAGACATCCTGGAATTCCTGGATGAGGGCCTCCTCCCAGTCATCGCTGCTGGTTTGGTGAATGTCGGCTACCTCAATCCCAAGTGGAGCAAACCATTGAAGGCCTAACAAACTAGGCTGATCACGGTCGACGACGGTCAATGGTAAAGATGCAGTACGATTTTTGAATGAGACCTGGACTAGGTTGGATCCAACGACCGGAATTTGGTTTCCCTGATAGTCCTTGAGTATGATTCTTTGGATTCTTAGGTCTTGCCGCCGAATGGCAGGGATTAATTGTTTAAGGGTCTTCCAGGAAACCATCGAGAGGGACGATTCTGAATCGACTTCCATCACGCAGGGCTGGTTTTCGATGGCGACCTTCACTCGGATCTTCTTTGCATCTAATGATGAGGCGTGACCAATCATGATGGTTTGGTGTGCCTCTTCTCGTTTCGTTGAATGGCTAGTGGTTTATTTCTGTAGGAGTGTTTGTTCCATTGGTGGTTCAAATGTTCCCGATTCACAGGATGACTTCCTGTGGTATGGCGGTAGTTGGTCCCCCTCTGAAGTGGGCTGAATCCTTGCTTGCTTCTACAGACCTTTCCGATGTGGCCTCTCTTCCCACAAACATGGCAGAGCATGTTGAGGAATTTGCAGTCTGATCATGGGTGGTTTGCCCCACAACCTGCGCATTGATACTGCAGTCTCTGGTTACGCTGGTGGCGTTGGTCTCGTTCAGACCGGAGCCGGTTGACCTCTTCCTTATCACTTTCTGATGACAATTCCAGTTCCTCCTGGTAGGTTGCCATTGCATGTCCCTCAAGGCGAGGTGAGGTTTCACCGGCAAGTTGGCAAAACGGGGCGTTGGTGCGGTGCATCCGGGCAGCCGACTTCCTGGTTGCTTCTGTTGCAGTAGCATCAGCGATGGTATCTGCAAGGCTGATGTCGCCTTTTGCCGTCAGCTTACTTTGCACGTGTGGTGCATCTAGTCCCAGAACTATTCGGTCTCTTAGAGCTTCTTCGAGGTCAGCGAACCCACAGAGGCCTCCCAAGTTCCGGAGATCCGCGATGAAATCTGCAATGCTTTCTCCTTTCTGCTGGTCTCTCTGGTAAAATTCATGTCTTTGGACAAGTATTGGTACAGTAGGTGCATAGTGGGCCCGTAGGAGGGGCTCGAGGACGTCCCAGTCCATGGATTTCACCTCAGCCGGTTTCGCCAGTGCCTTAGTCATCTTAAAAACGGCAAGTCCACAGTGAGTCAGGAATACCGCTCGCTTTTTCCCAGTAGTGGCATCCTTCAAGTTGTTGGTCTCCAGAAACATCTGGAACCGGTCCATGTATGAGTCCCAGTCTTCTTGTGCCGGGTCGAATGGAGCGGGTGGTATGGTGCCGCCGGTCATGGTTTCCGCTGTTGATGCGCCTTCAGCCACGTGCTCTGTTTAGTGCTCTGTAGTGTTCAGTCAGCTCTGACATCTCCGCATCCCATCCTCGTCACCAGTGTTAAGTTCTGCACATGGGCGCAAGGAACGGAGATGAGACGGTGAACAGTGAACTTCAACTCTTTATTAATCATTCTGAACAGAGCAAAAACCTAGGGCAGCAGCAGCCCTTTTATAGGCAAGCTGCTGATCTAGTAACCAATAAGAAACATGGAGTGTTAACCCTTTAACCAATGAGAGCGGCCCGTTAACAGCCAATCAGATTCTCCTGAACAGACCAATCCGATATCGCTATTACGGCCAATCAGAAGTACAAGACTAGAACCCTGCTATTTTCTAAAGGTTTGATAAAACTTTATTTAAGCGTTTTATTAGTTCATAACAAAAACAATAATTAAAAATGGAAGGAATTAAAATAAAAAATAAACCAGTTAAATAAATAACAAGCAGCAAAGTCATGTTTAAGCTCCATGCTGAAGATGCAGCACAAACTCATACTGCAAGTATTTGCCACGTAAGCCTAAGGGTAACTGCCTTTGGCTATGGGGAGACAAATTAATTCACTAAATTAGAGTCATTAGAAACGTTCTTTGAGACTATCACCTACTCCCCAAAAAAGCTTCTTGTGGGGGAAAGGACCCAAATCAGTCATTCCTGATCGAACACATAGGAGAAAGTTGATCTAAGAATTGCAGGATTTTAGATGTCATAACCAGCACTTTACTCAGAAACAGTGCAAAAATGATTTTCCCGTGTCAGCAAACAGGCTGCCACATTCTGCGCCAGCTGTCATTTCCAAGTAATTTTGAAAGTGTTGCAGTAATCCAGTCTGCAAGTAATGAGAACCTGAATTTCTGTCACTCGGGCCCTCTCTTTCTAAACGAGTTGCAGCAAAGGCCACCTGGATATAGGCTGTACCTATTGATTAAGGTGAAGCTGTGAATCAAAGAAAATCTCCAGTTTACAGATCTGGGTAGAGCCCACAAATGAGCTAAACATTAGGCAGATGGGTTCTGAACAGTCAGCAAATCTGCCTTTGAGCTTGATTCACCCTCTCCAATTACTTAAAACCTCCCAATATTGGATGACATCCATGCATCTCGTTTGGCTCCAAAAAGAGACGTGCAATGTATTTTATCATCAGTATACTGATCTCTTATTCAAGACAAGATATTTATTTTACCATCTATCTATCATCTATTTACCTATCCATCTATCCTTCCATCTATCTATCTAGCAACTAGCTATTTAGCTATCTATATCATCCATCCATTCACCCATCCATCCATCCAGGATAAATGTGTATAAATCCATATAAATCTACTCTGAAATTGTGTCTGCTTCTAAAGGCGTGTCAAGAAACTTATTTATTTCAAAAAATGAATTATCCAGTTTACATAAGTAGTTAATCAAGCAGAGTTGATTTCATGGTGCATAGACACTGAGATCATACTGCACCATACCCAAGATAAGGAACGAATTGAAATTGCTCTTTAAAACAGCAACAATCTACCTGGGAATACATATCCCATTGCAACAGTTCCATGTACTCCCTCTAAAGTACTGATTTACTTCACAAGCCTGTCCCCTTTAATTTAGATTTTTATTACTACATAAGAACATATCCCAATGGTTTGAACACTGCTGTTCTTGTGTAGTCTTCCTGCACCTTTGCATATAAAACACAGTCACATATTGTATAGCACAAGATAAGCAAGCACTCTCACAAGAGTGGGCATAAATGCAAAAAAGAAATATATTTATGTGCTTGTAATAGAGAGTAAAATCAAATTAGTCTTTCTCAACCTCAGCCAACTTTAAGATGTGCAGACTTGAACTTCATTGCTGGCTGGAGAATTCTGGGACTTGAAGTCCACACATCTTTAAGTTGCCTGGGTTGAAAAACTTCACTAGAGGCTTTTAAACATCACTGGACCATCAGTGGAGACTTTTAAGAAGAGACTGGATAGCCACTTGTCTGGAATGATATAGGGCTGTGGTGGTGAACCGATGGCATGCAGAGCCCTCTCTGTGGCAGAGCCCTCTCTCTGGACACATGCGCCATTGCCCCAGCTTTACTCCACCATGCATAGGCAAATGCCAACCCAGCTGGTCTTCAGGTCTCTGCCACCCACGTGCAGGAGGATGGGTGGGCGTATGCATAAGGGTGGGTGTGGTGCATGCATGGAGGCAGGGTGCATGCACAGGGCCATGTGCAGAAGGGCACACGAACATGGGGGGTGCTTGCATCAGGGGCATGCATGTTGCATTTTGGGTATGTGTACACGCATGCACATGCTTTGAGCACTCAGTGCTGAAAAGATTTGCCATCCAGGAGTGGGATTCAAAATTTTTTTACTACCAGTTCTGTAGGCGTGGCTTGGTGGGTGTGGCTTGGTGGGCGTGGCAGGGGAAGGATACTGTAAAATCCCCATTCCCTCCCCACTCCTGGGGGAAAGTTACTCCATTCCCTCCCCCCCACACTAACCTGCTTTTCAGCTCCGTTCTCCTGTTCAGGCCAACAAAAGAAGACCCAGCCAATCAGTCAGTCAGAGATGATATTTGCCGGTTCTCCAAACTAATCAAAATTTCCACTACCGGTTCTCCAGGACTGGCCAGAACCTTTTGAATACCACTGCTGTCACTATCACTGATATATTGTGTCCTGCTTGAGTAGGGAGTTGGACCAGAAGACCCTGAAGGTCCCTCCCAGTTCTGTTGTTCTGTTATTCTGTTCATTGATCTAAACACTAGAAACCTTAGGTGAGTTCAGAGATGTTCATGAAACAAGGGAGGTCAAAATATCAAGATGGCAACCATGCCATTGAAGCCCTGCCTTTTTTATGTCCGTTGTGATTCAAGTAATAAAGGGATGAGTCTTCAAATGTATGGTTATTGTCACTGTTTTACTATTTTTGATTCCTGGCCCTCAAAGACCTCTCTGTGTCAGTTAAGTTCATACATTGGGGGGACTTTGGTTGTTCTATTTATTTTATTTTATTTGTTTGTCAAACACGTACAAGATAAGCATAAGTATGAACATACACAAGAACAAATGAAGTAAATACAGATAAATGGGGACAGTAAGACAGGGATGATAGGCATACTGGCGTGCTCATGCATGTCCCCTTTATGGACCTTGTCATGCCTCTGGTGGAGACTGATTCTGAGTCAGAGGAGGAACAGCCAACAGGGAATGGAAGTGTGGCTCCAGAGGTTCTGGAGGAGGCTGGGGAAGGGCAGAGGTTGGCTGGGCAGTCAGAGGAGGACCCAGGCCCATCCCCTCTCCATCCTAAGGCACGCAGGGAGGAGAAGATAAGGGAGAGACATGGTCTACTCAGGAGGAGAGGGCTTTGATCTTCTTCATGGGCTGCAGCTGTGACAACTGGATAAGAGGTCAGACATGGAAACAAAGCATGGAAATATCTCTAGTTTATGGTTCCTCTCTGAGTTTGGCATCCTTCCCAGTGGATGTCCTCCAACCCTTATCTTGCCTAGTTTGTGTTGTTTTTTTCCCCTCCTTCTTGTAACTGTGAGAGTTTTTTGTCTTCTGTCAAGGATATTTGGAGCTTGGAAGCAAAGTGAAGGAATAAAAGGGGCTTCACCGGGTTTTTGTGACTGTGTTTATTTTGTATCCCTACCCTGGGACATCACAGACCTCTTAGGAATGGAGTGAGGTCTATGGTAGACCGTTTGAGAATGAAGCTATGAGGGGTTGAGGCTTTAATAATGGAGTTGGATAGGGCATTCCAGGTATTCTAATGTTATTACTGTCCAGGTAATATTATTCCAGGTATTCTAATGTTATTACTGATTCAAACTACAAATGATGTCAAATGCACCTTTGATTCATCTTCTCTGGATTCTCTGTTTTTTCTTTAAAATAAAAATAGTTGCAAGAGGAGGCAACTGCAAATGGATTACAATGTGGGCACAGACCAATTCTACTTTTCCCATGCTATTTTCTCCTTATACTTCTATTGGTTTCTGAAATAAAGATCAACTACAGAAAAGTGATTTCAGTAACAAGATTTTGAGTGAAAGCATTAATGCTATTTCATCTCCATTCTGCAGTGGCAGAGTCCCTTGGAAATCACTGCTGATCCATGTTACACTTAAATACAATAAACAAAAGTCAATCTGATTGGAAGCTTGGGAAATCAGTAATAATTGTGAGAGGATGTGTAAAAAAAGGAGCTGAAGAAGTACATGGAAAGTTGGGGCATCAGACAGGTCACATATCCATGCTGGAGGAGGAGCAGCAATGTCCAATATCCACTACACAAATCAGTATACCTCTTTCACTTCACAAAACAGATTTTTACTCACAAAACAGATTTAGTTGCAAAATAAGTCTTTGATGAACCATTATTTATAGTACTTCTAAATTACAAAAAAAAAAATCCTTCTATTTTTTAATTTGTTCTTCTGGTTACTACAGGGTCATTTTTGTTAAATGTTACATATTTTTTTCCATATACCAAATTTTACAGCTGTTTTCTTATTTATACAGGCTATCTTGTCATAATGAGGATGCAAGGCAAAGAAACTTAAAAGGTAAACTGTGACTGACAACATTTCCGGGCATCAGATATCTATTATTTCTCCCCTCCTCTCCTCTCCCCTCCCCTATTTTCCTCTCCTCAACCAATTTATTCATCATGCTAAAGAATCATTGATAGAAAACAATTACATGTACTATAATACATGTAATTCAATTATATCCTAATATAAATACTTCAGTGTAATGTGAATACATCAGTGTGGACATAAATCTGTGGAGAATCCCCTTTCCCCCACACATAAGTAACCCAATATACCTACATCTTTTTATATATCAATTCACTATAACTCAGTCCTTCATGAAAAGAGGACACTGATTAGCTTTGCCCTCTGAAATGCAGGTTTCAATTCAGAAAATCTATTCTGGCTATTTTTAGGGAGGCTAAATATGCAAAGAGATTTGAAGAGAGTGCATTATTTTGCTTTCCTATCTTTAAGGCAATGCAATCCATCGCCTGAAAACAGGTACACTACTTTATATATATGCAGGGGAAACAGAAAGAATAAGTGAGAACATTGCCATCTGTTTTAAGCAGAAAGTAATGGCAATGGAGCTAGGCTGACATTTTGCTGTTGAATGTGCTTTGAGAGACGTTTTTCCAAAGAGAAAAAGGCAAAGCAAGTGACATCCTTCCAAAACATAGTTTCATCCCCACTCCCAAGAAAACAAAACATTCCTTTCTTTCCCACTTTTAAGGGCCAAAACAATTAAATTGTTTCAAATTCAAGACATTTACTCAACTCATCTTCAAAATCATCTTTTAATTTTTTTCCTTGTAAAAGCTCTATCGATAGCATTTTTGTCAGTCATGCTGGAAATCTTTTACAAGAGCAATATTAATCAGAACTTTGATGCTTTGTTTATATTTTCTCCATTTATTCAAATGGCACAATTGTTTCTCTATAAATACACAATTGTTCTCGCCTCTGTTACTTATTTCTGAAGCAAAATTCATTCTGAAAACTAAACGGTAATTTAAAAGCACTAAAAATCAATATAACTCTAATATAAAGTATTTATCTAGTTTCATTAAAATGATTGGTATTGGTGTTTTTTTTAAAATCTAGATCAATGAGAAGAAATGTATGAGAAAACTTTAAGACTGTTGTCATGATATATATTTAAATGTAATAAAGATTAAAAGCAAACTCTTTTTATAGAGGCTTATTTTTTAAAAAAAAATGAGCAGGCAATGGAAAGTAGAGAAATAGTTTCCAAAATTTTCACCTAAATATTTTCTGAAAGTGAGAGATATGTTTGAAAATATGAGTTGAAAAAGAAGGAATACAATCCTCTCTGAGTTCTTTGTTCATACTTTGACTGGATTCATGTGGTGTATTAAGCTTAATATGGCTTTGTTTCAATTTAAGGCATTGATTTATTATGATTCTGTGTGAAGTGTGACACCACAGTCCTGCTCATGAATGTCACTTCCATTTGTGCTGTGTTATAAGAGGTTGATCTAAGAGACTTTCCGCACACTTTGGGATTACAGCATAGACAGGGTGCCTTCTATATTACTCCATCTCAAGTGTAGAAACTTTAAGATGTGTGAACCTCAAATGCCACAATTCCCAATGAACATGTTACCTGCAGCATTTTGGGAACTGTCACCTACACATCTTAAAGTTGCCAAGGTTGAAAAACCCTGCTTTACATTAGATTCCTTGAGCTATGAGTGTGACTGGAATCACAGTCCCATTGTCACTTTATTCCATGTAGTTTGAAGAATAGGTCAACTTCACTACCTGCTCATAAACACACTCTTTCTCAAAAGTCAATTTATACCTCAGGTACACAGGTCCTAACAATTGCTAAGCACAAGCCAAAGGATGCAGGAAACTGTAACTCTTGGCTGCTGGTTAGTGATCAGGAGTTGACAGATGAATAATCATTTTGGAAAATATTCTGGCTCACTCTGAGAGCATCCAAAAGCTTAACTAATTTCTCCCACCCACCAAAATTCCAAAACCATTTATGCAGTGGACAGCACAATATTTAGGATGTACAAATCCAGTTCATCACAACATAGCAAACAAGAAAGATGTACTCTTTACTATCACTAAACAGATCTTAATTAACCTTCCCAATTGATTGGATGGAGTCCCTGGGCTGTACAAGCAATGCCCTAGCATATGTTCTGAATGGTGATTGGTAGAGGTTTTTCCGATGATAAGTTAATTAACTTTAAATTCAGTTATGAGAAATCAGCAGTCATTGATCTTACATCGCTATGCAGTAGAGCTGTATGGATACCAAAACAGCATGGTTCCATCCTGGATATGGTATAGGGAGAGGGAACACTATGGGGACAGGTTTAAGACAATGGGAGTTACACCTGGAATGAAACAATAACAAAAAAAAAGGGGGGGGGGCTGTGGAGATGAGTCCTATGATGCCATAGCATTGATAAGTTTTTATGGTGTATAAAGGTCAACATAGTTAATACAAGAACTCCAAGCATGAGCATCAAGACACAACCTTATCATACAGTAATGTCTATTGCAATGTGATCAGGCTCAACACTTCTCCAGATTTCCCTTTTCACTCACATTGATCCTGGCTTTTAGTTTCAGAATAGAGTGGGGGGTTTTCCAAGATGTGATAGAGCCCAGCAATTTGTTGGGTGCCAAGTAGAGAAAGAATGATTTAAATCAAGGCAATTCATTTAAATCACCCGAAAAAATAAAAGATTGGTTTAAGCTATTAATTAATTAATTAATTCCAAGCCTTTTAATTCATTTATTTCCCTAAAAGTCTGCACTGTAATTAGTTTCAAAAACAATTAAAAGCAAACCATAAAAACTTGCAAATAACAGCTTTTATGCTACCTGAGAGAATATTCCAAAACCTCTTGTTATGCCTTCCCTAGGTCTGTATTTATATGAGCTTAGAGGCAGGGGACCAATTGAAAAATTAAAAGATTTCGCTTTGACTTTCTTTACATATGCAAATGCACTACACTTCATAGCTTACTAAGCATGTTTTTTCAGAATTAAATCCTTTTTAGTTCAATGGTACTTATTCCCTTCTTAAATTGCTTAAAATTGCCTTCCTAAATTAGAAGTTATTATATGTGAATCCTGGTAAATCCAGTGAGGTTTACAAAACAAGCTTAAACTGAAAGATCTTCTGAGACTGTTGTGGTCTGGGTGAGAAGTTGCTGGTTACTTTTTACCGTTCTACCGTCGAGAGCATTTTGGTATACTGTATAATGGTGTAGATATAAACAGGATAAGAAAGAATTTTGAATCAATAATAAACTTCAGCAACTAGACAAAATTCTATTAGGCCCAGATAAAAAAAATATAACAAAATTTTATAATTACTAGAGGCAGAGTTAGAGGAAGAAATTGTCAAAGCGAATATGATAGCCTGGAGTAGGAATATAGGACATGGTATCACCTTAATAGAATGGGACAAGGTCTGGAGTAGAAATAATAACATCACAAAATCAGCAGCCTGCAAGGAAAATGCTTATAAAATGTTTTACAGATGGCACCTTCCCCCTTTGAGATTAGCGAAGATGCACCCCAACATTTTTTGCATTTGGAAATGCAAAAAAAAGGAGGGAACATTCTTCCATATGTGGTGGTCTTGTACAGAGGCTCAAAAATATTGGCAGAAAATTAGAAAATTGTTGAAGGAAATGACAACAGAACAGATCGAATTCAAACCAGAACTCTTTGTTGTTGTTGTTTTGAACAAATTTTATTAATTTTTAAAGACATACAAAACATGAAACATAAGAACATAAAACCTCTTTTCTGAAAGTTATGTGTAAATTTTAACAAAACAAATAAAACATTTTATACACCATTAGCACATCTCCTTATAAACACATACATATCCTTTCAAGTTTCTCATTATTTCTCCGTTTACTTTTATCTAACTTGCTTTATTCTCTTCTATCTTTTCTTCTCAATTGTCCTCTTCTAACATTCCTCCAAGGTTTTATTAGCTCAATCAAACATAAACACATAAAAACATAAAAAACATCTTTTCTGAAAGTTGCTTAATCCCGGTTTACAACTCTTCGTACAGACACAAATTCAAATTCATATTCATTTTGTATACCATTCCATATCTTATTACCATTTTCAATTTTCTTTATAGCTTCTCATCTCTTTTAAATTTTCTTAGTTTTATTTTATTTATCTCATCTCAATTCAAATCATATTATTTATTATTCTTTGTCTGTTCTGTTTTATCCATTTATCTTTCTTTTTTAAACAAAACTTCTCCTGTGCACTAATTGGAGTATGATGCCTTTGTTTCTTTCCTCTACATTTATAATACTTAATATAAAATACATACCGTATATACTCGAGTATAAGCTGAGTTTTTCAGCCCATTTTTTGTGCTGAAAAAACCGCCCTCGGCTTATACTCGAGTCAGATTCCCCTCTGAAAAAAAATGGTGTGGAGCTCCGGAGCTGGGCAGCCGCTTCCCTGCTTCTGTGTTTCCTTTGCAACTTGTAAGCATGGGGGTAATCGGAAGCAGAAAAGTTCTTGCATGAGGATATATTGTTTTTTCTTTTTTTAACTGTTTTTTTGGGGGGAAGACCCACCGCCATGTGAGAATGCTCAGACATGAAATCTATCCGACTGAAAATAAGTGTGTGTGTGTGTGGGGGGGATTTTAACGGAGGGAAGATGTAGGGAGAAAGCAAAAGTGACGGAAGATCCTTCAGGGGAAACTGAGAAGGAGACTCACCCTTGGTCCAGATGAGCCCCCTTCCCCGCCCCTAAGGAAGCAGAGGCAGCCAGCAAGGGCAGGCAAGCCCCACTTCATGGACTCCGTCCATCCTCGCTCCCACTCACCCAAAGCCACGAAGTCCCCCCAATCGCGCAGCCCAGAATTGCCCTCCCCTCAGGGGGCAGCAATGACGCCCGGTGTTTCCCGAGACAAGAAGCTTCACCGTGCAATGAAAGTGCCCTGGCTCCAGGCTCAGAAAACAACGCGAGCCGAGGTTGCTTTGGCTCCGCTCAGCTTCGTTTCCTCAGCTCCAGCTGCTTTCAGTCCACTTGGGAAGAGGGGGAGGTGGTGGTGGCGGCTTGCGTTGTTTTCTGAACCTGCGAGCCTAGAGCTCAGAAAACAATGCAAGCCGCCACCACCACCTCTTCCCCCTCCTCCCAAGTGGACTGAAAGCAGCTAGGGCTGAGGAAACAAAGTTGAGCGGAGCCGAAGTGACCTCGCCTCATGTTGTTTTCTGAGCCCGTGAGCCTAGAGCTCAGAAAACAACACAAGCCGCTACCACTACTTCCCCCTCCTTCCGAGTGGACTGAAAGCAGCTGGAGCTGAGGAAACGAAGCTGAGCAGAGCCGAAGCAACCTCGCCTCATGTTGTTTTCTGAGCCCGCGAGCCTAGAGCCAGGGCGCTTTCATTGCACGGCGGAGCTTCGTCTAGGGAAATACCGGGCATCGTTGCTGCCCCGAGGGGAGGGCGATTCTGGGCTACGCAATTGGGGGACTTCGTGGCTTTGGGTGGGTGGGAGTGAAGATATTGACTTTAAGCGCTGCCGATCAAGTGTTTCACAAATACCAGTGGGACCTCCGTTCAATCAGGTTTTCCCAGTATTTGCTCACAGTGCGTTTTCTCTTCTGCTGTGCTAGGCATTGAATGTGGGGATTTCTGATTCCCCTTACATGCGCGTAGATATGCCGTGGGGCATTTTCTTCCAAATGCCCCACTGGCAGAGAACACTGACTTTCATGATAGTGAGATTATTTCCCAAATTAATTGATCCACTAACCCAAAAGAAGATGTTGATGACAGTGGGAGGCAGGAGTCACTCTCTCCCTTGCAAGAAAAAAGCAAGAGTCGTTCTTATGATCTCTCTCTCTCTCGCCCCGTAATACAGTCAAGCCCTTTCCAGCACACAGGATCCGCCCCCGCCACTTTGCACCTTGCAAATGCAAAAACCCCAGAATTTTGCATTTGCAAGGTGCAAAGTGGCAGCAGCAGATCGCGCATGCTGGAAAGGACTTGACTCTATTACAGGGAGAGAGAGAGAGAGATCATAAGAACGGCTCTTGCTTTTTTCTTGCAAGGGAGAGAGTGACTCTTGCCTCCCACTGTCATCATCATCTTCTTTTGGGTTAGTGAATCAATTAAACCTTTCATGATAGTGAGATCGTTTCCCAAATTTCCCTTAAATCAGGGAAGAAATCAGAAACAAAATTTTGGACTGAGAATAAGCCTGTTCCTATGATGCCATTTTTGTTCACTGCAGTGTGAAAAGTGTGAAAAAACACTTCTTTTTCTTCATCTTCTTGTTCCCTATTTACTGGTCTCTTTCAAAGAGGAAATTGTGAACATCAAACTTATTCTCAACTGTCCTAGTGAAAGTTTTTATTGGTATCTATTTTAATTTTTGAAATTTACCAGTAGCTGCTGCATTTCCCACCCTCGGCTTATACTCGAGTCAATACGTTTTCCCAGTTTTTGTGGTAAAATCAGGTGCCTCGGCTTATATTCGGGTCGACTTATAGTCGAGTATATACGGTAACTTACATTGGGATTCTGTTTGGTACATTCTAAAATTATACAATGTTATCAATGCCAATACAAATCTATTCATTAATATTAATATTCATTTATATCTTAAACACTTAACACATTACTTTTCAATTAAATATCATACTTTTATGGGAACACCAATTTTCCCATAAAATGGATAAAATGTTTAAGAACATTAATATTAATGATTAGATGGTGTTATTCCAGTGAAATTTTTTGTGAAATGAGAGATTTGAAATAGGAGAAGGGGGAACATTCTAATGAAACAATGATTTAAAATATGTGATGTGGGGGGGGGGGGGAATAACTATGGAAAATTGGTGTTCCCAAACCAGAACTATTTATATTAGGCTCTTTAATAAACAATTTCCCCCAAAAGTGAAATATACAATAGTACATATTTTGACAGCGGCCAGACTGGCTTTTGCACAATGTTGGAAACAACCTCATGTTCCATCAGAGGAAATGATTATTCAAAAAATATCAAGTTGTGCAGAGATGGACAAATTAACTTTGGCATTAAAAGAAAAAGATACATCAATGTATTACGACAGCTGGAACTGCTGGTATGAATGGATAGATCAAAGTTCAATTAAATAATGAAGGGCAAAAGAAGATATGTTATAATTGTAGTAGTGAATATTTATATATACATATGTTTTCTTAAGTTTTCGCGGGTACTTACATGTCTGGCATTCAGCTTTGTTCGGGTATTTTCCCACGTCATAATAGTGGTGCTTTTAAAATTGTAGCAACGTTTCAGCAGAATCTCATCTGCCATCATCAGGCTTCTGTATAGTGTTTGTCTGTTATATAGTTCTGTATAGTGTTTGTCTGTATAGTGCTTGTCAGACAAACACTATACAGAAGCCTGATGATGGCAGATGAGATTCTGCTGAAATGTTGCTACAACTTTAAAAGCACCACTATTATGACGTGGGAAAATACCCGAACAAAGCTGAATGCCAGACATGTAAGCACCCGCGAAAACTTAAGAATATATATATATATATATATATATATATATATATATATATATATATATATATATATTCACACAAGGATTACTTATACAGATAGCATAAAATAAGGTTGAAATTAAGGTCCCACAATCTGTTGAGGATGAAACTGTTTTTAATTGTTTTCTTATTTTTCTTTCTACTTTTCTTTGATTCCTTTTTCTTTCTCACATTTTTTTTTGAACAAATTGTATTAATTTCCGAAGACATACAAACATAAACACACAAAAACACAAAACATAGAAACATAAAAAACCTCTTTTCTGAAAGTTGTTTAGTCCCGGGTTAAAACTCTTCGTATAGACACAAATTCAAATTCATATTCATTTTGTATACCATTCCATATCTTATTAGCATTTTCAATTTTCTATATAGCTTCTCCTCTCTTTTAAGTTTTCTTAATTTTATTTTATTTATCTCATCTCAGTTTGAATCATAATATTTGTTATTCTTTGTCTCTTCTATTTCCAGCTATCCATTTATCTTTTCTTCTCTGAAAAAAAACTTCTCCTGTACAATAATTGGAGTATGATGCCTTTATCTCTTTTCCTTACATTTATAATACTTAATATAGAATACATAGCTTACATTGGGATTCTGTTTGGTACATTCTAAAAATATACAATATTATTAATACCATTTTCTTTCTTTGTTTCCTTTTTCTTTCTCACATTTGTTGTTTGTCTATTTTAATTGTAAAATTAATAAAGTTTATTTAAAAAAGAAAAGAAAAAGTGGTCTGGGTGAGAAGTTGCTGGTTATTTTTTACCATTCTACCATTTTGGCATACTGTGTAACGGTGTGGTATGCTGGATGCTTTGTAGTGGATAAAAATGCTCCAGAGAGTTATAAACACAACAAAAAAACCATCGGTTTCTCTCTTTCTTCTTTGGAAAAGATTGCAAAATCCAGACTCCTCTCTAGAGCACTAAAAATTTGCACAGAAATTTCATCCTGGTCATTCATATTTCGAACTGTTACCATCAGGTGTCTTAAAATGAGGACTAATAGACTGAGTAAAATAGTTTCTTTTCCAAGGCAATAATTGTCTTGAATCATCAGTGCATTTGTGATTTAGTGTTATGTATATAGTGGCATTTTTAAACTATTTAACTTACTAAATATTTTAAATAGGTTTTAGATAATTATTATTATTATTGTTATTGTTAGTCAGTAGGGTAACCAAGATCAAAGTGACATCTTCTATCTGACATTTTCTTAGTTACCAGAAGATAACTATCAAGCACTCCTTTACTCTTTCTTGGAATGTTGTGACCAATTCTTTTAGCTGTTTGGTTTCTAGTTCCTTCACTGTCTTTATAGTCTTCCATTACCAGTTGAGCTTGCGTCCCATCAATAGTTCAGCTGGCGTCTTGTTGGTGATGCTGTGCGGAGTGATGTGTTGGAGTAGGAGTATTCTGTTTATTTTTTCGTCAACGTCCCCATAGTCCATTTTATGGAGAGTTTTTTTTAACAAATTGTACCATGCGCTTGGCCCTGCCGTTAGCCGCAGGGTGCCCTGGCGAAGTTAGTGTATGGCGGATGCCCCAATCCGCTAAGTATTGTTCAAACGCCAGGGCGGTGGACTGGAGTCCGTTGTCAGACCAGAACGTCTGGCAGTCCATGCGTTGCGAATAGCCTGTTCAATTTTCGGATGATGGACTCCGTTTTAGTATTCTTCATTTCGTGGATCTCGAGCCAGTTGGAGTAGGCATCCACTGTTAGGAGGAGTATGTCCTTTAGTAGGTCCCGCAAAATCAACGTGGATGCGGGACTACGGCCCCCGGGGGGTTTCCCATTTTGTTGGAGTTGCTCTAGGTGGGCCACTGCTGACTTTTTGGCACTTTAAGCAAGTCTTTACCCAGGCTTTGATTTGTTTGTCGATGCCTGGCCACCACACGTAACTTTGTGCGAGCGCTTTCATATGCATGATGCCAGGGTGACCGTCATGCAATGTTTTCAATACTGCTCGTTGTAACCGCTCTGGGACAACGACTCTATCTCCCCATAGGATACAGCCTTTTTGCGAAAACAGTTCTGTTTGCCGGTTTATGAAAGGGGTGAAATCGTCAGAGGTTTGTTCTATTGGCCATCCTCTTTCGACCCAACTAAGAACTTGCGCTAAGACAGGATCTCGTTTTGTTTCAATTGCAATGTCTCTGGCTGTTAGTGGTGGTGAATGTAGCATTTCAATCTGAAGTGTTGTAAGGGTTGGAGCTGGGTCGTCGATGGTTTCCGGAAGTGGGGCACGGCTCAATGCATCAGCGTGTAATTTATAGTTGTATGCAGCTAAAAACTCTGACCAGCGAGTCATTCTAGGTGACAATATATAGGGGGTTGGCTTGTCTCCCACTATAATCCCTAACAAAGGTTTGTGGTCGGTAACAAAAGTAAAAACTCGTCCATACACATATTCATGAAACCGTTTCACAACAGATACAACAGCAAGAGCCTCTTTGTCAATCTGGCTATAATTACGTTCAGCCTTTGATAAGGTCCTTGAAAAATAGGCAACAGGGGCCTCACTACCATTTGGTAACACATGACTCAAAATGGCTCCTACTCCAAACGGTGACGCGTCACATGTAATTGTTAAAGGCAGAGTCTCGTTATACTGCATCAAAACAGCATCTGAGGTTAGTAAGTTTTTCACTTGTCGGAATACGTGCTCCTCGTGGTGTCCGCAGACCCAGGTTGCTTTTTTGTCGAGAAGTCTATGTAGGGGCTCAGCTACGGTCGCTTTCTGCGGCAAGAAGATGTTGTAAAAGTTAATGAGCCCCAGGAAAGCTTGGAAATCAGTTCTATTTCTGGGTCTTGGGGCATTTTTGATTGCCCTCAGTTTGTTGTTAGTGGGGTGGATGCCCTGTTTATTGATTACCCCAGGAACTCTACTTTGTCTGTACACAGTTGACATTTATTTTTTTTAACCTTAAGTCCCGAGTTTTTAAATTTCTGGAGAACCAATTTAAGCCACTTTTCCAGTATTTCTCTATTTGGGGCAGCAATTAAAACATCATCAAAGTATGGCACGACCCCCTTCATCCCTTGCAAGAGTCTCTCCATCAGACTTTGAAAAATCCTTGGGGCTACACTCACTCCGAATTAAAGGCGCCTCGGTGCATAACGATCGTCTGTGCCTCTGCGGTTTTTTAATCTACAGGCAGTTGTTGGTCGGCCTGTGCTAAATCCAATTTAGCAAAGACTTTTCTGCCCCCCAGGGAATGGATAAGGTGTTGCACCACCGGCACCGGGTAAGCGTTCTGTTGAAGGGCGTGATTAAGGGTGGCCCGGTAGTCCCCACAAATCCTTAACGATCCATCCGGTTTGATGGGTGTTACAATTGGGGTTTCCCAACAAGCGTGGTCAGTTGGTTCTAAAACACCCTGGGCTATTAATTTATCGAGCTGCTCATCAATTTTTGGTTTAAGGGCAAAAGGTACCCGACCAGGTTTAAGGCGGATGGGGGCTACTTCAGTGTTAAGGTTAAATGATATTGGGGTCCCCTTGTACTCGCCTAGTTTGTCTGCGAAAATGTCCTGGAATTCCTGGATGATGGCCTCCTTCCAGTCATCATTTCTGGTTTGATGAATGCCGGCTACCTCGATCCTGAGTGGGGCGAACCATTGAAGGCCTAACAAGCTAGGCTGGTCACGGTCAATGACGGTCAGTGGTAATGACGCAGTACGATTTTTGAATGATACTTGGACTTGGCTGCATCCAACGACCGGAGTTCGGTTCCCCTGATAATCTTTGAGTATGATTCTTTCGGCTCTGAGGTCTTGATGCTGGGCGGCAGGGATTAATTGTTTAAGAGTCTTCCAGGAAACCATCGAGAGGGACGATCCTGAATCGACTTCCATCACACAAGGCTGGTTTTCAATGGCGACCTTCACTTGGATCTTCTTTGCATCTAGCAATGAGGCGTGACCGATTGTAATGGTTTGGTGTGCCTCTTCTCGATAAAATGGCCGGTGTTTTATTTCTGTAGGAGTGGTTGTTCCATTGGCGGTTCAACTGTTCCCGACTCACAGGGAGATTCTCTGTGGTCTGGCGGTAGTTGTTTCCCCTCTGAAGTGGGCTGGATCCTTGCTTGCTTCTACAGACCTTTCTGATGTTGCCTCTTTTCCCACAGAAATGGCAGAGCACGTCAAGGAATTTGCAGTCTGATCGCGGGTGGTTTGTCCCACAACCCGCGCATTGGTGCAGTAGTCTTTGATTTCACTGGTGGCATTGGTCACGTTCAGACCAGATCACTTTCTGATGGCGATTCGAGGTCCTCGTGGTGGGTCGCTGTTGTGTGCCTCTCTAGGTGAGGTGAGGAATGCTGTCGAGTTGACGGAGTGGTGCATTAGTGTGGCGCATTCAGGTGGCCGACTTCCTGGTTGCTTTTGCTGCAGTAGCATCCTTGATGACATCAGCAAGGTCTATGTCCCCTTTGGCCATGATCTTGCTCTGTATCGTCTGGTCATCTAATCCCAGAATTATTCGGTCTCTCAGAGCTTCTTCGAGGTCTGTAAACCCACAGAGGCCTCCCAGGTTCCAGAGATCTGCGATGAAATCTGCAATGCTCTCTCCTTTCTGTTGGTCCCTCTAGTAAAATTCATGTCTTCGGACAAGCGTTGGTACGGCAGGTGCATAGTGGGCCCGTAGAAGGGGCGTGAGGATGTCCCAGTCCATGGTCTTCACCTCAGCCGGTTTCACTAGTGCCTTGGCCATCTTAAAGACAGCAGGCCCGCAATGGGTCAGGAACACTGCTCGCTTTTTCCCCGTAGTGGCATCCTTCAAGTTGTTGGTCTCCAGAAACATCTGGAACCAGTCTATGTACGAGTCCCAGTCTTCTTGTGCCGGGTCAAATGGAGCAGGTGGCATGGCGCCTCCGGACATGGTTCCATTGTCGATGTGCCTTCAGCCACATGCTCTATTTGATGCTCTGTAGTGTTCAGTCAGCTCTGATGTCTCCGCATCCCATCCTCAGCGTCAGTGTTAAGTTCTGCGCATGGGTGCAAGGAACGGAGACGAGGCAGTGAACAGTGAACTTCAACTCTTTATTAATCATCGTAAACAGAGCAAAAACCTGGGGCAGCAGCAGCCCTTTTATAGGGCAGGCTGCTGACCTATTAACCAATGAGAACAGGGAAGTATAAAACCCTTGAACCAAAGAGAGTGGCTCGTTAACAGCCAATCAGGTTCCCCAGAACGGACCAATCCGATATCGCTATTATTGGCCAATCAGAAGTGCAGGATTAGAACCCTGCTTTTTCTTTAAGCTTTGATAAAACTTTATTTAAGTGCTTTTATTAGTTCATAACAATTACTGTGGAACATTTTGGTCTTCCATTATTGTGGAACATTTTGCTATGAGGTTTTCATATTTATGAATACTCTTTAGGTATTTATAGTTATTCAGTCAATTATGAATCTATCTCACACTCGTATCATCATATTTCCCATTTTATAAATGAAGCTATAACAGGAGACTTTTTGGATGCACTGCTGAGATCTAGGTATGCTGTGTCCACAGCATTTGCACACTCTGTTAAGGTAATAACTCTGTTTGAAAAAGGGATAAGGTTAGTCTATCGTAACATATTTGTGCCATACACATGTTGTCCCTTGTTAACTGTTGGCTTCCTAGTTGTGATGCTTAATAATCTGCCAAGGACTTTACCAGAATAGACATCAAGGTCCCCATTCTCCTTTTCAAAAAATCAATCTGTAGAAACAATCACAATATGTAAGCTTTACTTTGTGCTTTAATGTAGCATTTTGCAGAAGGATTCAAGTTTAAATTGTTATAAGTAGAATCATGGCATTTTTATGTGAATTAAATGGATGCTACCAATAACTGGAAAAGAAAAATGCTTTTAAAACAAAAACTTTAAAATGTTTTTCAGTTCTTTTTTTAATCATTTTATAAAATGACTTTTAAAATTATATGCTTGAAGTTTAAATCCTTGCATGATTCATCTGCTGGGACTAGTCTTTTGAATATATGATTAATAAGCTTAACACTTATGCATTGGATGATCCTCTGAGACATCTGAGGCTCAGATATTCTCAAGGAGAAAAGAAAAGATACACAAGACTGGACCTTTCTGTTGAAAGATGGCTGGGCAGAGTCATCTGTTTATAAAGCATACAATGCAATCATTGTACGAAGAGGCAAACTGAGTGATTTTCCAAATGGTACTGTATCCCAGCCAGGCACAGAAAAGGATGGCTGTATCAGAATTCTGGGAAAGAGGCCTTAAAGAAATGATAGCAAGAGCCTAAAGCAAAAATAACATTTAGGGCATCGTCCACCTCTTGTCCTGAAAGTCTACTCTAAAATTGCAAGGTGCTTAAAGTCCTCCCACTTTTCTCCCCACAGATTAGCTTGCCTTTAGAAAGCAGTCATTCTTTTTTTTTTCAAGAGATGACAGAACATGGGCAATGTATACCCAATAAACTGGTATTGCTATTGATCAACCTATGTTCTCATCCCATGAGTATTAGAGTCTCACTTTAAGGAAAAAAAATAAGAAAGAAATGGCTGAGACAATGAAGGAACATACGGTTTCGTAGCAAAATTCTGTAATGAAGGCATTAATTGGGAACCAAATCAGATTTTCCACACAAGACACCAGCCAACTAATTGGGGGTAAGGGAAGGAGAACAATCAGAACAGATGGGACATCACGCTGCCTGCCTAAAATGTAAATGCATTCAAGATCTAAACTCTAATAAAGAAAACACCAAAGGAGAAAAAAGAAATAAAAGGCCTGTGTGTAATCTTCACACTCCAGTCTAGCTTTTTTTTTTTTTTTACACAATCCTTTACAGCTCACTGCCAAAAAACATTTGGGTTCAATTTGTTAGCTTCAGATGAATTTCATAATTTAGGACTTCTTTTTACAATATAAATAGAATTCATATTTAACGATCTTTCAAAAGAGACAGGGATACTGAAAATATAAGCTATGATGATGCTGGTAGGAAAACAATGGCAAAAAATGAGGTCCAAAGACAGTCTGCTGATGTCTATTCACACAGAGCAGAGGTGGTATTCAGCAGGTTCTGATCAGTTCTGGAGAACTGGTAGCAGAAATTTTGAGTAGTTCAGAGTAGTTTGGCAAATACCACCCCTGACTAGCCCCGCCCCTATATATTCTCTGCCTCCCAAGTCCCAGCTGATTGGCTGGGTCTTCTTTTGTTGCTCTGCACAGGAGAACAGAGTTGGAAAGCAGGTTAGTGGGGTAGTGAGGGAAGGGGATTTTGCAGTATCTTTCCCCTGCCATGCCCTCCAAACCACACCATGCCCACCAAGCCATGCGCACAGAACCAGTAGTAAAAAAAATTGCATCCCACAACTTACACAGAGATACCAACAATTTAGATTCAGTATTATTGTGTTCATGTGTATTAAAGCCAATATTCCTGGAGGGAAAAACCTATAATATGCTATTCATGGGAAATGCTCTGTTTTGTTTGTTTAAGTAAGAAGTGATTTAGATTTAGGCAAATTAGTTTATTTAGCATTTTATATATGTTACCGCAAATTATACCTCAACTGGTATTAGTCTTATAGGTAGTCATCTTATTATGTGAATAGAAGAATGACAAGGCTGAAAAATGGAAACAAGCTGTAGTAATATAATACATTATAACATGTAATATACACATGCAATGTAAATAATGTAATGAAGTAAAAATGAAAACAAATCCAGAGGTCCAAAAATGTTGAGAATACACAGAAACAAGAATGAAGAGGTGACACAACCACAATGTGGAACATCAACATATACATAAGCTTTACTGGGAGAAACACCAGGCCCCTGGAAAAGTGTTAACTAAGCAAATAGATTTAGCCAGAAGTCAGAGAACCAGGGGTGGGCTGCTGGGGGCTCACATGGACTTGGGAGAGCCCCTAGCTAAGACTCTGCGGGGCTCAGAGAGCCCCCAATAACCTAAGAAGGACAAGCAGGAAGAGAAATCTCTTAATAGGGTTTAATTGAACTTCTGGGCATTCAGCCAAGAGCATTTCACACCTCGTAAAAGTGTTGCAAGCTAGATAAACAATCCACTCAGTGCTTGCAAGGAAGAGCCCTTGAGAAAATCAGATAATATAGCCACTAGCCTCCGAGGGAATTAATTCCCAAATAACAAGAATCACATAACTCATCAGAAACTCTACTAAGACTTCACTAATACAGTCACTGCTATTAAGCCTGGTTTCACCCAGTCTTTTATTTAAGTATTAAATGCATGAAATAATAAACAACTTTTTGGTATATATCATTTTTAGGTAATTAGGGCAAAGAACTGACGTCGAGTTGGCCACATCCACCCAGTCATTAGGACAGAGAGCCCCTTGCTAAAAAAAACCCTGCAAAGAACCTATGGAATAGGCAACTATGGAATAGGCAACTATGTTGGTGGACAATCTCAAGCAAACAATAACAACAAAGAAGTTCATTATTTTAAATCTCATATTATTCATCTTCCAATTTTGTCTAGAATCAAATTCATGGTTTACAGCGGCAAGTCTCAAACTACCTTGAGTCAGTGATAGATTTAGAATTTGAGACAATATTCCACGTGATGTAACTGCAGCTGTCATGGCAGCAGAGTGGCTGTATTGATTGTAACCAGTCCCAAAACTGTCATGCAAGATGGCAAAATTCAGCATTCAATGCCAGACAGAAATGTAACATGAACCCCCTTTAAAAAAAAAAAAACCTTAACACTCCTTGAAAGAGTAATTTGCTCCAGCATTAAGTTCAAAAAAGGCATGGCAATTTCTCCAAATCAATGCTAAAATAAATCCCTCTAAAATTAATTTGTTTTCTCAATTTGCTTCTTAGTTTTAGTAGAAAGATTGCATCAAGCTAATTTCTTCCAAAATATGCAATAAAGACTCCACAGCTATTTCTCTCTCAACCTGTTTCTCTGTGTCCCTAAATAACAGTCATACATACCATCCTACTACGCTGGTTAATTTCTTCCCCAAAGGAGGTGGAGAAGATTCCCTGGGTCCCCCCCACCCTTTCTCTGGCATGTTGCTCTTTTCCTTTTCTCAAGTCAAGTCTCTTTTTCATGCCTATTTTTATTCCATTTGCTCAACTTCATCTGCCATTTTTCCAAAATGCCTGAAAAAATGGGACTAGAAAATGTGCTTTAAAAAACTTTTTTAAAAAAGAAAAGTGATTGTAAAGATCTTAATGTTCTCACAGTTCTGGCTTATTTTATTATTGTTGGAAGAAATATCCTTCTGGGTTCAGTTCAAAGTGGTGAAAAAGACACTGGAAACATGGAAGTTGCTTGGAAAGAAGGTTTAATGGTGGACAGGACCACAGGTTTTGGAGCTCCTGAGCGAAAAAGGGAAGAGATGCTGCGAGTGCCTTGGTTTTATACCCTCTATTGGGCTCCACCTTGGTATTTCCTGTTCCTATGTAAGAAATGTATCCCATTGGCTGTCAGACTCCCAGGGAGGGGGTCTTAACTGGACCACATGGTTTCACCTGAGTGCTGGCTGATGCAATTTCCACAGCCAGGTGGTGAGATGGGTAGAGGCCTTTGTTATGTAGAATATCATGCCCAGGCCTTAATGGCCTACCCATTAACAAAGGTGGGGGTGAGTTTCTGCTTCTGAGGTGAGTTTTTGCTTCTGAGTTTCTACTTCTCTTTTTAGGGGAAATATTCTGCCTTTTTAGTATATCCTAAAATATTTCATTTTCCTAGGAGAGGGGTGGGTGCTAAAGTTCTACAATATCTTCCATTTCCATTAAATGCATTTTTAAACAAGCTATGTTGGTGCTCAAACCAAATCCAGTTTCACAGAAAACAGTACAACTCTGAATACAAGGTGAGTTTATTTCAGCTCATGAGGCCTTTGTCATTTTGAAAGGCTAAGAGGATGAGTAACAGCACAGAAACCTGTTGGCATTTATCCACCAGCTTTTTTCCCTAAAAACTATTTTTGTGTGTGTTCTCCAGAATATAACCTTCCTCTTTTATGGCTAATTTCTGTGATATGGTTTCTACTGAAACAAAGGAGCAAAAAGGACAATCTTGCTAAATTCTGCATTCCCTCTGACACTGTAGATAATCATCTTGTATTGCATTAGGCAAATTCCAAATTAAATTGGGTTTGCTTGGACTTATTAAAGAAATATACAAAGCAGAGTTCCTCAGACCAACTCTAAATTTAAGCTCTTCTGAAGTTTTAGAGATTCACGGAGAAGAAACCATACATGCACAAAAATGGACATTGTTCTTCCTCCATATAAGGAACATTTTAGAGTACAGTGGCAGAAGGGGTGTGTGTGTGAGAGAGAGAGAGAGAAAGAGAGATTCTGATTGTTCCTGACTGTTCTAGCTTCCTTTGTAAAGATTCCCAAGGTACAGTCCTTTGGTGGAGCAATTCTTTTACTTTAAAAAATGATTAATTTTCAAACATGCAAAATTAAAAGATAGAAGGGAAAAAACAGTTTTTGAAAAGAAAAAATCAAAAAAGAGAAAATAGTGGTACAAAAAGAAAAAGAAAAGAACATAAGAAAAATAGAAAAATAATGACTTCCAACTTCCTTTGGGGCACATAAAAATAAAAAATAAATCAAACTGTTATTCTAAGACTAATATTTATCTCTATTCTGTCTATAACCTACTATAATTATGATCATGGAATCTCTGAATCAACATTTTGTTTCTTTCAAGGTTGTTCTTTGTTTTTTGTTTGCAAAATAATACAGTAGTAGTTCCCAAGTGGCAATAAGATCAACATTTCACTTGTGGACTTTTATGAGGTCCATGCAATTTGCTAGTCTTTTTTTTCATCTAGGAATAGAAGTAGTCCCAAGAGTAAGAGAAATTCAGTGGCTTTTTTTTTATTAAGACATTTTATTAAAAAGCATCATTTTCATAAACTGCAGCTCATTTCATTAGCTGCATGGAGGGTTTAAACTGGGATAAGGAAGGAGAAAAAGGAGGAGGGCAAGACAGGGTGATTATGCAGATTATATGTGGGGCAAATTATAAGTACCTTATCATTAACAATTGTAAAATATTAAAAACCCATTGTATTTTTTAAGACTTTTTGAGATAATCTAGAATCTTTCATGCATGCAATTTCAGCAGTCTCTCATTCCATTGTGTAGTTGCAATTTCTTAGTTGCAGAACAGCTACTTGAAAATCTGCTGTGAGTTTGAAATATTTTTTGTTTTTTTTTTCATCTGCAAGTAAAGGTAGAGAATTGGTTTATTGGAGACTATTTTTTTAGTTTAGGCTCTCTATAAAAAAAGCTCTTTTTAGTAAATAATGGTTTAAATCCTTTCATCATTGTTCCACGTCTATTACCCACTCTTGTCCAAGAGCACAGAATGATTATGAAATAGACAATTCTAAGAATATCAGAAAGGAATCAGAGTAGGCTGCTCTAAGCCTGACAAGGGAATGTTTTTCTGCCTATAGTGTTCTACCATACCTGACATTTCACTTTTAAAAGGTTTTAAAACCCTAGATTTTATCTCATTGGCCATAATGCTAAGGAGAGAATCATTCACATTTTGGTTAATTCTTAATATTCTGGCTGTTTTGTGAACTCCTGATCTGATTTTAAAAATAGCATTTAAAATACTAAATTAATTATCATTCCAATATAATGTGACTTGTAAGAAGAAGAATAAATTGTCTTTCTACTGTTATGCTATCAATTCTTCATGTAAAAGGTGTATGTGCTTGTGTATGTTTGAGTCAGTGTTGACTTTAAGTGATTGCCTGGTCAATTCCATGCAGTTTTTCTTGGCCATTGCCTCCTTCCTAGGGCTTTAGAGAAAAGGATTGGCTCAAGGTCACCCAGCTGGAATTGTAATCTAACATGGGGCTAGAATTCACAGTCTCCCTGTTTCTAATGCCAAACTGGCTTTCCACACAAAGTGGTAGAACTCATAGTTAATTGGTGTCTGGCTTAGTGCATTAACCACTACCCCAAACCAACACTCATGCAAAATTATATATATATAATCTGCAGCGAGTAGAGGAGTGGAGAACTCTTCTTGTGAAATATTTCTGGACTTTCTCAACTGTGTTAATATCAGATACGTAATGTGGGTTCCAGACTGATGAGCTGTATTCGAGTATTATTAGTGTAATATTACCAGAGAAAAACATACGTAAGATTAGGTTAACAACTCTTAATGCTTTTTTGGCTATGTAGTTACAGTGGGCTCTATGACTTAGGTCATTTGAGATGAGTACTCCAAGATCCTTGACAGAGTTTGGATCATCAACAAGGTCTTGACTATTTAGCCTGTATTTTATTTTCTGATTTTTTTTGCCAATATGTAAGACAGAGCATTTATTTGTTGAGATTTGAAGTTGCCATTTGTTTGACCATTCTGATACATAGTCAAGGTCTTTTTGAAGGGTAGCAGTATTGTCTGTGGTGAATAGCTTTACATCATCAGCGAATAGAACGCAGTTGCTCTTGATATGATCACAGAGGTCATTTATGTAGAGTATGAAAAGAGTTGGTCCTAGAACAGTGCCTTGAGGGACACCACTGTTGACAGGTACAGAATTTGATAGGACTCTCCCAATTTTGACCATTTGTTGTCTGTTTGACAGGAATGCTTCTATCCAGTTATGCAGGTGTCCAGAGGTACCATAAGATTTTAGTTTTAGGAGTAGTTTGTCATGTACCACTGAATTAAAGGCTTTACAGAAGTCTATGTAGATTGTATCTATTGCTTTGCCCTGATCGAGTTGTGCAGTCCATATGTTTTTGCAGTGTAAGAGTTGCAGATTACATGATAGTTTTTTCCTAAACCAAATTGTTTATTCGAGAATAGGTTGTTTGTTTCTTTTTGATAGGCTCTTATAGATGATGGATAGTTAAAGATAGATAGATAGATAGATAGATAGATAGATAGATAGATAGATAGATAGATAGATAGATATTCAAAGAGTGAAGTATTCTTTTCAACTTAAATAAGATTTAAATAAACAGAAGTACAGGATTTTTTGTTTTGCTGAATTACTTATTTAATCTGTTTTGCTTTATCAGCATTATTTAAAAGGAAATTAAGAGAGGGCTTGCAAACTATCCATTTGCAGTTTATGTTACCATTCTACCAACCCAGGCTTCAACAAATTCAATACATAATATAGTGAAACCTTTTTCATCTAATTTTATTGCAATTTGATTGAAATGCCTTTAGATAAAAGTTTTTCTGGTTTGGAAATTAATCATTTGGGCAAGAAAAAGGGATATTCCTCGAATGACCTGGTGATCTTAAATAATATATTTGTGAGAAAACAGGTAATCCTTTCCTCAATTATATCTTACAAATATGAAGAGTCATATATAATGTTTTATTTGAAGAAACTTAAATTGATTTTTTAAAAATAGAATCATTCAGCGGGTGCTAATGCAGTAACTTGGCACTTACCAAAAACAGAATAATATAAACATTTTGACTTGTTAGGAAAAAGAAAGATAATTTCAGCAATTCAGTCTTAGGGACCCTATAGAGAGTATTAAATATATGAGATTCAGTGCTTTTCATTTTACATCTCTTAACTATAATTCACCATATGAGTAATCTTTAAAACTGAGATGTAATTATTGTAGGGTCAAAAACAACTAGGAAAATAATGGCCAACAATCTAAGAAATGCCCCTCTAAGGACTTAGAATGATATTTTATTGATAGGTGACAAGGTACTATTTAATCACTTGATTGTAAGCAAATTATATTTAATCATATTATAAATATTCTAAGAGGAGTGATGGAAAGTGCATTTATATATTATTTGGGAATTTGGTTGCATGGATAGTTCTGAGATCTCTTTAAAAGAAAAAAAACTACAAGAAATATAAAAAGTTATACCATCAGGAATAAATTTCGAGGCATAGATTTTACCAGGAGCAGCAACACTTAAAGGACACAACCACTTGTGACCATTGTATTTCTTGTTTATCAAACTTGCAGAGTAATTAATTTTCAACATCTCTTTGAATCCCACAAGATATTTCATAATATGCAGCAAAGATAATTATTCAGTATCCAAATAATATGTTTTATGTTGGAAATACAACCTAGAGGTTTTTTTTAAATATTGCTTTATTTTTCTTAAGTTATCTTATTTTAAATATTGTTAGCTGCCTAAAGTCTTGCATTTTAGATAGGCAGCATATTCAACAAATACTAAAATAGGTATTTGGGACATTCTGTGTAATTTTAGAAATAAGAATTTGGATCTTTTTATGGAATAAAATCATAAAGTAATGGTGTATAATTAGGAGTAGAGAAAAATAGCATTTCAGAGGATACACATTTGCACATTAAAAGAAAGAAATAGTTATCAGATACACTTTAATTGCACAAGACTTGAAGGACAAACTTGTGGTTTTTTTCAATCTTTGAAGATTACTTTGTGGTTCAGTAGTTGCAACCATAACTTAACTGTGTTGCTGAAAAGTTTTTGGGGGGATTTTCACAGGAATATGTATATATTCATACACACACACACACACACACACGTGTGTACATGTGCAGTGTGGCTTTTTCAGCAACCTTCTTAAAGATAGTGTCAAGTACAGGAAAATCAAGATGTTCAGTTAGTTCAAATGAATATAAAGGTTGTAAGCTTATGCTCTCTACCAGAATCTGAATCAGAGCAAATAGGTGATAGAGCTGAAGAAGCTTCTTGAATGACAAGCAAAACATCTTCAGAGAAAAAAAATGGAAAGTCCAGTTTCCTCTTGAAAAAGTAGCTTTGAGACAACTATGACTGTCCATAGACATTTAGGTGGTAGATGAGAATCAATGGAATTCAGGGTGGATGTAGATCTTTCATGGGTGCAAAGGGACTGGAGACTGATGATGTGTTTAACCCCCTGGTTATCTCCTACAAATATAACTCAACAATACTGATCCACAAAGAGACCTGATATTAGAATTCATTTCATATCCTGAACAGAGCATTTATTTCCATTTCTTTGTACTAAATATCCATACTGCTGTCTAAATGCTGCTAGTATCTTTCTGTAAAGTGCCTTATAATAAAACATCTTTCTCTCTCTGTGTGTAATTTTTTTAAAAGAATACAAAAATTAACAGAAGTTAACATTAGAAAAGAAAAAAAGAAAAATAATCAGAGAAATGCAAAAAGAAAAGAAAAAGAAAAATAGGAAAGAAAGAAAAAGATTTAGAGGAGAAAAAAAGAAAAAGAAAGCAAATGTGTAAAGTAACCATGATTGACAATTTAATTATCATCTTCACTTAAAATACAGCAAGCAATCTTTTTATTCCATATCTCATCTCTATCTCTAAACAAATCCTTACAACCTTGCATTCAGCCATGATGAGCAGAAGTCCATTAACTATCATTCAGTCATGGTCAGAAGAAGTCCATTAATGCTAAGCCTTTCATCCTTCCAAGATTGGTAAAATGAGAACCCCGATTGTTGTGGGCAACAGGTTGACTCTGTAAACTGCTTAGAGAAGGCTATAAAGCACTGCAAAGCAGTATATAAGAGTAAGCTATTGCTATTAAGGATTAGCAGAAATACCAACATCTATTTAACTTTGACCAAATAAACCAACGTTATGCTCTTTCCTTTTAACATTTTTACTCTTTAATTCTTTCAATGAACTGGAACTTGATTTTCCCCACCTTTTTTTTTACTTTCTCAACGAATTATCTCTCTTCAATTGTTCCAGTTTGTGTTTGCACATCCTTTCAGTTATTAAGACATCAATCAGTTTTATTTCTATGACCAGTATATTTTCTTTTTCAAGATCATTCTAGCAGTTTGTCATTTTTAATTTCTCATTTAAATCAATTTTACTCTTTTCAAGTAGAACTTGTTTCTACTCCTTAACATCATTTATCAAAAGTATATTTATATGGAGAAGGCGGAGCTTCGTTTCGACGATACAGCTACGATCTTGAGGCTCTGAGATCGCAGCCGATATTTTCACCCCTGGTCGGTCCCAACGAACCTAAACCATCCCGTAGAGATGGGGATTGAGAAGGGTACTGTCCCAGAATCCCAGAGATATCGCAAAATCTCTGGTTTGATCCAGGAGAAGCCCTTTTGCTGGCGGCGGAGAGGCAGCCCCCATAGCTGCTGAAGTCGGGACAGCTCTGGAAAGAAAGTGGTTGGAAAGAAGTGTGTTGGCTGGGTGACAAATTCCTTTTGTGTTGTAAATTCGCTAAGGCTTGAAAGGGCATCCTGAACAAAGAAGAAATCTGTGAGGCTTTTTTTTTTTGACCATACTGTTTGAGCGGCGTTTTTTAAAGTGATGTCAAATTGAGGCTTGGATTCTTTTTTCTTTTTCTTATTTTTTTTACTGGTGACTTTGTAGGTAACCGGATTGAATTTTCTCTTATATATATTTTTATGCTCCTTTTGATTTTTTAATTTTTTCTAGGATAGAAGCTCCCTTTAGCTATTTTCTTTTTCTTTTTTCTTTTTGCATACATTACTCATTTTTTTCTGGCTGGGGGGGGGGAAAGAGCATTAAGAAACATTGCAACACTGCCAACTAGAGGCTTGAAAATACTTTAAGACTCCTTCTCAAGGACATTTCAATGTGATAAGATAGAGGGAGAGCATAGCAAAATATTATTACAGGTGTTTTCCTGGACTCTTATCAATATTTCAACATTTGAGGCTTAGCTTTGAAGCTGCTGGAGAAGAGAGTCATAATAAGAGCCTTGGATAAATAAATAAAGTGCAGTGTGCTCATATATATATATATATATATATATATATATATATATCCCATTCCCCAGCCTTTTTGCAAATCTCAATTCTAGTAATATTCTTATTTTTGCCTTTTATTTTAAAGGGAAAGTCTCAGAGTTTTTTCTTTATTTTTCTTTTTTTCTCTTTATTTTTATTGGGACTTCTTTGCTTTTTCTATCCATGTTTTTGGACCACTTTGTTTTTCTTTTTTGATTATTGAGATTAAGGTGTGAAGAACCTGAAGGAATTTCTTTTTTTCTTTTCTTTTCTTTCCTTTCCTTTTCTTTTCTTTTTTTTGCTCTTAATCAATAATATCATTTTTGGGTTTGTTTGTTTTTTTCCTTTCTATTTTTCTTTTTTTATGGTGGACTACTTTGTAATTGGATTAGGGTCAAGAAGAACCTGAAGATTTTTCTTCTTTCTTTTTTCCTTTTTCTTCTTTGGTTTTGGGTCTTTTGCTATTGTTTTTTTTTAATTTTGGATTATAATTGACTATTCTACCAGTTGGATTAAAATTAAAAAAAAATTTGAAGCTTTGGAGGCATTAAAATGAGCAGGAAACCAATACCAGTTGGCATTTCTACTTTTACCTCTGCTTCCCCACCAGCTGGAGGACAATGTTTAATTCAGACAATGTTGAAGCAAAATAAAGAACAAGAAATAGTAACTTTACAGATGATTATGCAAGGAATCCAAGATCTCAAGATAAAATCAGACATCATTGAACAAAGAATAGAGAAGACTGATGAAAAAGTGGAAAATATTAAACAATTGATGGGGAAGTATGAGGAGAGATTCCAAAAAATTGAGGAAGAAGGAAAACAAAGAGAGGAGAAGATTGGAAATACTGACAGTAGATTAACAGTGGTTGAACAAGAAAAAAATGGGATGTTGAGGTGGGAGATGGAAAGATCAGAATTTTATCTTAGATTTCAAAATATAGAAGAGGAAAAAGGAGAAAATTTGGCTGCTATAATGATAGAAATTTTGGCAGATGCTTTGGAAATTACAGAGGAAAAGATGATGGATGGAGTAGATGAGGTATATCGAGTTTATACAAAATATGCGATGAGAAATAAATTATCAAAGGAAGTCCATATTAGATTTACCAAAAAATCCATCAAAACACAAATATTACAAGTGGTAAGAGAGAAAACATTGAAATACAAAGGTAAAGAGATTGTGGTTTTAAAACAAATACCCAGAAGAGTGAGAGAGATGAGAAGAGAATATCGATTTCTGACCAAAATGCTACTGGAAAACGAAGTGAATTATAGATGGCTGATTCCAGAAGGATTAATGTTTACGTGACAAGAGCAGAGACATAGAATTGATTCAATTGAGAAAGCAGAACTTTTCCATGCAGAATTTTTTGGAAGAAGAAGAGAGGAGGCAGAGAAAGAGGTCTCATTAATTGAGTTTCAAGAGGAACAACTGGAGACTGAGAAAGAGAAAGGAGCTGTAGGTGGACAGGTGGACAGTAAAGAACAGCGTGAAGTGAGATCCATGAGAGCTGTTAGACCTAAATATAAAGCATAATCATGGAAGAAAGAAAACTGATTACAATGAATATAAATGGACTTAATTCAGCTGTTAAAAGAAGGCATTTTTTTTCATAAATTAGCGAAATTAAAATTTGATATAATTTGTCTACAAGAAGTGCATATTAAAAAACAACATGAACAATTGTTAGTACAGCCAAAATTGGGGAAAATATTTACTTCTTTGACTCAATGTAAGAAAAGAGGAGTGGTTCTATACATTAAAGAGGCTATCCCAGCAAAACTGATCTACATAGATGAAGATGGAAGAGTATTAATGGTGGAAATAATGGACAATAATATAAAAATACTCTTGATTGCAATTTATGCTCCAAATGAAAAACAAGAAGAGTTTTATAAAAAGCTACACATGAAAATAACTGGACTGGACTATGTTAATATAATTATGATGGGAGACTTTAATGGAATTGTGGACAATAAATTGGACTATATAGCAACAACAACCAAGCAAAATAGAAAGGCTCTCCCTAAATCTTTTTTTTAAAATGACAGACGAATCAACTTTAAAAGATATTTGGAGAGAAAGAAATGTTAAAGCCAAACAATATACTTTTTATTCAAATAGACATTTATCATGGTCCAGATTAGATATGATTTGATATCAACAGAATTAATATCCAATATTCAAGAAACAAAAATTGAAACAAATACTTGGGCAGATCATAGTCCAATGACAATTAAATGGAAGGGACAAAAAAAAAAGATCGAGATGGACATTAAATAATACTATTTTAAAGGAGAAAGATTTTATACAATGGATGGAGAAGGAATTGGCTTTTTTTTTTCAGAGAAAATAAAAAAGAAGATACTTCAACGCAGAATGTTTGGGATACAATGAAGGCATATGCTAGAGGTCTGATAATAGATTATACAAGAAAAAAGAATATTAGGAAAAGGCAAGCTTCTAAGGCCTTGGAAGATGAGTATAAAAGACTTGAAAAAGAATTACAGAAAATACCACAGAAAAAAGATATTAAATTGAAGCTGGATGTAATTGAACATAAAATGGAATTAATAGAGAAAGAAGAATTGGCACAGAAAATCAGAAATTCTAAACAGAATTACTTTGAAGATGCGAATAAACCAGGTAGATGGCTAGCATATAAATTGAGAAAGGAGAAGGAATCAAGAAAAATATTGAAGTTAATAGATGATCAAGGCCAAGTTTGTTATGGTAATAAGGAGAAAAAGGAAATTATTCGAGATTTTTATGGGCAACTATATAAACAAGAGAATATTGATGAGGAAAAAGTCAAACAATATTTACAGAATGCTAATTTACCGAAGATACCTAAAGAGACCGAAGAAATGTTAGAAAGCAATATAACAATGATGGAATTAAATGAAGCATTTAAGAGACAAAACAATGGGAAAGCACCAGGTCCAGATGGGTTCCCGGCAGAATTTTATAAAACATTTCAAGAATCATTGAGTATCCCATTGTTAAAAGTCATGAATGAAGTTATGTTAAAGAAGATGATACCCAAAACATGGTCAGAGGCTTATATCACACTTATTCCAAAAGAAGAGGCTGACCCACTGCAAATTAAGAACTATAGACCATCTCCTTATTGAATGCAGACTATAAAATCTTTGCTTCAATTTTAGCAGAAAGACTTAAAAAATATTTAAATAATTTTATTCACCCAGATCAAAATGGATTTCTGCCAAAGAGACAAATCAGAGACAATATGAGAGTAATCTTGGAAACTTTGGAATACTATGAGGCTCATCCTGAAAAGCAAATGGCTTTGATATTTTTAAATGCTCAAAAGGCATTTGACAATGTGAACTGGAGATTTATGTTATTACTATTGGAACAGATGGGTTTTGCTAAAAAATTTATTCAAGCAATCGAAGCCATATATAATAAACAGACAGCAAAGGTAATGATGGAGGGGGAACTTACAGATTTTATTAATATAAGAAAAGGCACAAGACAAGGGTGTCCCCTATCTCCTTTGCTATTTGTGTTGACCTTGGAAGTGTTGAATAGAAATATTTGGGATGATAAAAGTATAAAAGGAATGAAAATTAAGAAGGAAGAATTTAAACTACAAGCTTTTGCTGATGATTTAGCTTTTATTCTGGAAGACCCGTTAGAAACAGCTCCAAGGTTATTGGAAAAGATAGAGACATATGGTGAGATGGCTGGTTTGAAAATAAATAAAGATAAAACAAAGATTTTGAAAAAGAACATGCTATTGAGACAAAGAGAAGAACTGGCAGATCTTTTGAAAATCCAAACTACAAATAAGGTTAAGTATCTGGGGATATATTTGACAGCAAGATGTAGCACATTAAAAGAGAATAATTATATTAAACTCAAACAACAGGTAGCTACAGATTTGAAGAAGTGGGAAAACTTGCAATTGTCATTAATAGGGAGAATTTCAACAATCAAGATGAATATCTTACCCAGAATTTTATTTTTGTTCCAGACAATACCAATTAGGCTTGGAAAAGACTATTTTAAAGATTTAAATAAAATCATGTTGAAGTTTATATGGCAAGGTAAAAAAACGAGAATAAAGCTAAAGCTTTTGCAAGACGCTAGAATTAGAGGAGGTTTTGGCCTGCCTAATTGGGGATTGTATTATGAAGCTGCAAATTTGATGTGGGTTAAAGAATGGATAACATTAAGAAAGCATAGATTGTTGACATTAGAAGGGCATGATTTGCTGTTGGGCTGGCATGCTTTTTATGGTATAAGGGAACTAAAACACAGGGTTATTTTAGAAGACATTATATGCGGGAGTCTTTGTGGTTAAACTGGGAGAAGATAAAAAGACAATGTTATTTGAAAATTCCACTTTGGTTATCGACTATTGAAGCATTTTCCTATCCTATAATTTATAAGAAGGAACAAATAGTTAGATATGGGGAATTCTTGGATGAAAAGGGTGAATTTAAAATGATCCAAAACTTAGAGGAACAAGGTATAAGGATGAACTGGTTTTCATATGCGCAAATACATTCAAGGTATGATGAAGATTCTAAAACGGAGGGATTCTATGATAAGCAGACTGATTTAGATAAGATCTTGATGGGTACTGATGAGAAGGTGATTAAAAAATCATATGGTTATTTACTGGGAATGAAATTAGAGGAAGAACAAGTCAAAGAAACTATGATTGTTTGGGGGAAGAATTTTGGATATGGGATTGATTTAGAGAAATGGCAGAAATTGTGGTCTCAAAATTATAAAATGACAATGTCAACAGCATATAAAGAAAACTTGTATAAGATGTTTTACAGGTGGCACTTTCCCCCGACAAGAATAGCAAGAATGTTTAAGAACAAATCTGAAAAATGCTGGAAATGTCATCAGATACCCGGCTCGTATTACCATATGTGGTGGACTTGTGAGGATGCTAGAAAATATTGGACTATAATTCGCATGTGGTTGGAAAAAATGACAAAAAAACACATAGATTTGAAACCAGAGATCTTCTTATTGGGAAAACCTGATATATATAGTAAAGATTTGAAGTACCTGATTGTAAATGTATTAACAGCGGCTAGGATTGTATTTGCTAAAAATTGGAAGAATGAGAAAATATCATTACAGGAAGAAATTATTAAGAAAATATTGGAATGTGCTGAGATGAGTAGATTGACATTTGAAATTAGAGAGCAAGAGGATAAACAATTTTATGAAATTTGGGATCTTTTTTATCAATAGCTAGATGATAAAATACGATAATAGAATATTTAGAATGCTAGACAGTAAGGAATATCTTTATTTTGCTATTATTTTGTTATTTGACATTATATTTATAAAGGGTTTTTTAGGATTGATTTGACATGATTATATGATTTGTTATAGAGTAAACTGGTTTAAAGTATTGTTAGCTCATAAAGCATGAATGATTAAAAATATAGTCAAAAACTTCTTTTTTTAGTGATATTAGGATATATAAGTTTGGATTGACAATATGAGTTGTTATGTAACATAATTGTCATTGAGACTACAGAATGAATGCACAAAATTGATGAACCAACTGACACACTGGATGTACATATGAGAGTTGATGTTTTTATGTTTTGTTTGTCTTGTTTGTTTGTAGAAAATTAATAAAATCTTTTTCAAAAAAAAAGTATATTTATGATGGCAGAAATTCTTAAAATTAACTTCCAAATTCATGGTTCACAAATATATTTGAATACACCCAGAGTAAAATTCTTTGCTCCATTCTGTTGTTAGCAAATTGAATTTAGGAGTTTCTCTTTAATTGTAATCTTTAATTTCTTCTGACTCTCTCTAGTGTCCAACCACCAATGTCCCTATCTTCTTTTTTTGTTTCAGAATGAAAAACAACAGCCATTTCCCACAGGAAGAATTCTTTAAATTAATTTCCAAATTTGGATCTTTAGCCCTTCTATAATTTTGAAAGACAGCACTCCAACCAATCTTCTGTCATTAATTCTCCTGCAAAAAAAGAAGAATATTTATACATCCTTAAACTTGTGCTTAAACCATCTTTCACTAAGGATTGAAGAAAACTCATCCAGTGAATATGATAAAATTTGCCATTCCAAAGTTTCTTAATATTTAAAAAGTTAGAAAAAAAAAGTAATTCCAAAGGCGGTTAAGCAATGAGACTCAGCTAAGTTTTATATCCTACTACATTATGAGTATCAGCTTAGAGGGAATATCTTGACTCAACAACTCAACCTGCTGACTGCAAAATCACTGATTCCTGCAGTCTACTTGGGAGGAGCAGCTGTCTGGAATGTGGGTGATCTCACAATCTCTCTTCCTCAGGAGAGATTTCAATAGTCAGGATCCCCCCATCCTCTGGCCACTGATTCTGGCCATAACTTTGGGGGACTCATTCAGGGATATCTAGGTCCTCACCAAAACAACAAGAATGAAACATTCCTAATTGTTTTATGATTGTTCTATTAAACTATTTGCTTCTTTTGGCATTTCATCATATTCCAATAAATCATTTCATTCTTAATGTAATTTGTGGACATTATGCAATTTTAAGATAAATGAATGAAGGACTAACTTATTGTACTGCTTATTGTTTTTTTTCCCCACAAATTTTATCAGTTATACAAAAACAATACACAAACAATCAAAGCATAATAACGTACAAAATCTTTTCTAAGAAAACCAATAGAACATCCAAATTAGTTCCAAATTGTAATATATATCTGTTTAACATCGCATCTTATCCCAACTTCTTCTTTTCATTCTATTATCCAAATTATATTTCTTGCTAATTAAAATTTAATTGCCTTTCATAAACAATACACAAACATACAAAACATAAAACATAAAAAAAAACCTAAAACATCTTTTCTGAAGGCTGCTTGATCCCAAACTCTTCGCACAGACACAAATTCAAAAATCATATTCACTTTATATATCATTCCATATCTTATTACCATTTTCAATTTTCTATATAGCTTCTTCGCTCTTTTATCTTTCTTAATTTTATTTTATTTATCTTATCTCAATTCAGTTCATAATACTTATCATTCTTTGTCTGTTCTATTTCCAGCTATCCATTCATCTTTTCTCTTTTAATATACTTCTCCTGTAAACTGATTGGAGTGACGCCTTTAACTCATTGCCCTAACTTAAAATTACTTAATATAACACTTAATTTTTATTGGGATTCTGTTTAGTACATTCTAAAGTTACACAATAAATTTTATAAGAAGGGTAAAAACACAACAATAACTAAATAAAATCATATATAACCACTATCCATATCATTAAAAAACTAATCATATATATTAATACTCATTTATATCTTAAGCATTTTACTCCAGATACACATATAAAAACACAATTTTATGTACCTTCCAGAATCCTTTTTTTCAATTAAATTTACCCATTGTCTCTAAATAAGTTTTGTTTCTTTAAATCTTGCTTCCCACCATTAAGGCTTCTCATCTCCCCCTTACTCTCTTGCTTATTCTTCTTCTTGCCCTTTTTACCCCTTTGTCTCTCCTCCTCCCTTTTCTTACTCCCTTTCTGTTGTTTTCTAACCTTGTATCCACTTTTCATCTCATTTTTCTCTTTTTTGGTTGTTTTTTCAGACCTTAAAATCCTCTTTTTCTTTTCCTCTTTCTCCTCCTCCCCAAAGAGAACCCATTGTTCATCAAAGATGGCTTCTTCTTCTTCTTTGTCCCAATCGTCCTGCTGCGTAGTCAATTTTTCATAAGTGCATACCACCATTTCTAGAAATTGAAATAGAGTGCCCAAAATATCTTTTCCATCTTGTTCTTTTTTATATTTTTTATATTCAGTTTTTAGTTCATCCACAAGCAATACCATCATGAAAAGAAAAGCTTTTTCCAAAACAACCACCCAAGTATTTTTAATTGAGAATAGTTCTAAAAAATTTCAAAGTTAATACTTTTTTTCTTTCTTCTACTTCTCTTTCTGGGGTTACTGTTTAATCAAAGAGATCCAATTACAGTATAACTTTCTTTAAAGTTCTAGGCAATCTTCTCCTTTTTCAACTTCTGCTCCAATTTTTTTTCCTCTCCCTTCCCACTTACAACAACAATTTTCTTTAAATGTTCAGAAATCCATACTTCCAATGAGGGTTTTCTGATTTCTTAAATTATTAAATCCAATGTCCAAGAATCCTTTGTCCCTTGGCTTTAACTTTCAAAATAATTTACCTTCAGTGCCCAAATAAATGTTTCAAATCTTCATCTGCTGTTTCTATGGGGTGGGCTTTCTGATCTTCTTAGGGATACAATGTATCTTTCAGCAATTCAAACGATTCAGTTCCAGAGTGTATAAGAATTGTTGATTGACCCAGCTCAGCCAGCACTTTCACTTTCCCTGCTTCCTCCAGTGCAATCTTACCCGGCTGCAGGCTTCTTCGTGGCAGCTATTACTGACCGCCGCTCCACCACCTCGGGAAAAAGGGGTTTTTCCAGGCGAGGAGTGGGTCTGTGACACCCCCTACCCCCTGTCTGGATCCCCTCTCTCTTCAGCTGCCTCTACAGGGCAGCCATATCCCCCTGACCCATTTGGATCTGGGGCACCTTGGCGGCAAACGCAGCAGGAATCACGGACAGTCGTGAATTCCTGCTGCCACCGAAGCCACGCAAAAGCTTATTGTTTTTAATGAATAATTCTGGAGATAATATTTTTGGATTGCAATCAAGGTTCATATTCTTATACCTGATTTTTAAAGTTTCCTATTTCAGATAGATTACTTTAATAATTTTTGTCTCAGAGTACTAATGTCTTGGTTTATAAGATTATATTCATATAATTTACAATAAGGCTACCTATGATCCCAGCTAGAAAGATCCACACTGTACTTTGCAAATTCCTTTTCCCCATGTTTTAGTTCTGCAGCTACTTATTTAAATTTCTGAATTTAACTCCTCATATTATTATTATCAAAAGCTTCCCAGCCAGATTTACTTGTAGCTAAGCTTGTAGATGTTGATTAGGAGGTATGTCTCTGAGGATGCTAAGCCTATCTGACTACATTTCCAATTGCATTCTTATGACTGCATAAATGTAGTATAGCTATAAGTAAACACAGCTCAAAATCTTTCAACCCCCTGAAGAATGTTTTTTGTTTTGTTCTGTTTGGCTGAAAACCAATGGACTGATAAATGAGAATGTTATTAGCATCCTGGCATTTTTGTTTCTTATTTTGATCTTTGTGTTCATATGTGTGTATGAAGATGCAGCAGAAGCTATTTTGCATGAAGGCCATTTGAAATTAGATTAAGGAACAGTTTTTAAAGCAACCATTGTTTTCTTATTAGAACAACAGGAAGATTTTATTTATAAAATGACTAGTCCATTTTTAAACAACAACAACAACAACAGAGTATTTAACTTTATTTAAAATTAACAGCATATATTAAAATACAGGTAATGTTAAAAATTGTTTTTAAGTTCTTAAATGAGTTTTTAAAGTCTAAACTACTGGACAGTACTAAACCAGAAAGGCCCACAAGCATCAGTTTAAATAAAAGTCTTGGTGAACTGATATGTCTTAAGCTAGTACCTCAATTTAGAACTTGAAGAGGGAAGGGATTCCATGAGTAGGAGAACGGCCTCTACTAAGTCACTGTGGATCCCTGGAAGATTTATTTTATTTTATTTGGTTTGTCAATTGCTTACAAGATAATAGGTATAAGTAAAAACATAGTTATGAATACATGGATACATATAAGAAAAATAAAAGAAACAATAGGACAGGGACGGTAGGCACGTTGGTGTGCTTATGCACACTCCCTCTTAGGAAAGGGGTGAGGTCAACAGTAGAAAGTCTAAGATTAAAGTTTTTGGGGTTTGGGGAAGAAACCACAGAGTCAGGTAGAGTATTCCAGATATTGACCACTCTGTTGCTGAAGTCGTATTTCCTGAAATCAAGTTTGGTACAATTAACCTTGAGTTTGTATCTATTATTTGCTCTTGTATTGCTATGGTTGAAGCTGAAGTATTCATTGACTGGTAGGACATTGCAATGTATGATTTTATATACTATTCTTAGATCGGACTGAAGGCAGCGTAGTTCTAGGTTTTCTAGGTCTAGAATTTTGAGTCTGGTGGCATAAGGTATTCTGCAGCGAGTAGAGGAGTGGAGAACTCTTCTTGTGAAATATTTCTGGACTTTCTCAACTGTGTTAATATCAGATACATGATATTGGCTCCAGACTGATGAGCTGTATTCAAGTATTGGTCTAGCAAATGTTTTGTATGCTCTAGTTAGAAGTGTGATATTACCAGAGAAGAAGCTACGTAGGATTAGATTAACAAATCTTAATGCCTTTTTGGCTATGTAGTTACAGTGGGCTCTAGCACTTAGATCATTTGAGATGAGTACTCCAAGGTCCTTGACAAAGTTTGGATCCTCAACAAGGTCTTGACTATTTAGCCTGTATTTTATTTTCTGATTTTTTTTGCCAATATGTAAGACAGAGCATTTATTTGTTGAGATTTGAAGTTGCCATTTGTTTGACCATTCTGATACATAGTCAAGGTCTTTTTGAAGGGTAGCAGTATTGTCTGTGGTGAATAGCTTTACATCATCAGCGAATAGAACGCAGTTGCTCTTGATATGATCACAGAGGCCATTTATGTAGAGTATGAAAAGAGTTGGTCCTGGAACACTGCCTTGGGGGACACCACTGTTGACAGGTACAGAATTTGATAGGACTCTCCCAATTTTGACCATTTGTTATCTGTTTGACAGGAATGCTTCTATCCAGTTATGCAGGTGTCCAGAGATACCATAAGATTTTAGTTTTAGGAGTAGTTTGTCATGTACCACTGAATCAAAAGCTTTACAGAAGTCTATGTAGATTGTGTCTATTGCTTTGCCCTGATTGAGTTGTGTAGTCCATATGTTTTAGCAGTGTAAGAGTTGCAAATTACAGGATAGTTTTTTCCTGAAACCAAATTGTTTATTAGAGAATAGGTTGTTTGTCTCTAAATGGAGAATAATGGATTGATTAATAATTTATTCCATGACTTTACAGGTGATGCAGCATAAAGAGATTGGTCTGTAATTTTCAACTAGGCTGGGATCCCCCTTTTTGAAGGTGGGGATGACTGTGGCTTGTGACCATAGTTTTGGCAAGGAGCTGGTCCTGCAAGATTTTTCAAAGATTATGCTTAGAGGTTCGGCTATGGCAGTAGATAGCTTTTTAAAGAAGTAGACACATATTCCATCCTGTCCAATAGACAGAGATGGTTTTAGATTGTGTCATGCTTTTTCAACATTGTCTACTGTAAAATCAATATGTATTAAATCATTGTAGTTATCTGTGGTTTGACCAGGAAATATTGGGCATGATCTATTGCTGTTTACAAATACTGAGCCAAAGAATGTGTTAAAGAGGTTGGCTTTAATGGTGTCATCATTGCAGTCTTTACCATTAGGTCCTTTCAGGGGTGGGATGGACCTTGAGTCTTGTAGTTTGTTGTTTACAAAATTGTAGAAAGTGCGAGTGGAATTGGTGCGTAGAAAGTTTTCCTCTCATTTAATGTGATAATTGGTGCAGTCTTTATCTGATGGCATAAATTTTTGTGTCGGCTTTTGAAGTTGGCAACGTGACCAGATTTGTTTTTCTGCCAAAGTGATCTCTTTTTGGATTGAAGCTTCTTTATTGTTATGGGTAATCTGGTTTTTCTGGTTTTTGGAGTTGTTATTGATACATATAGTTTGATGACTCTTTTGACTTCAAGTAAAAATATGTTGTAATGGTCTTCAACAGTATTGCATCCAGTGATTAGAAATTGCCAATCAAGGGATGAGAGATCTTTGTCTATAAGATCATAGTTGCCTTTTTTGAAGTTATAATTGGGGATCACATCGTTGTGTTGATTTTTGTGTGGAGCTATGTTGAGACACAAGTCAATCATGCTGTGGTCACTGTTGGAAAAAGGTTCTTTAATTTGTATTCTGTAAATTGAATTCAAACTATTGCAGAAGATGAGATCAAGGCAGTTGTTAAATCTAGTATTGTTGGTTACTAGTTGTTCCAGTCCCAGATTTGTTACAGCATTGTAAAAGGTTGCATGTATGGGTTCAGTTTTATATTCATTTAGGGTCCAGTTAATGTGAGGTAGATTGAAGTCACCAAGAAAGATAAAAGTGTGTAGGAAAAATGTTGCCCATGTTAGTAGTGAATTTAGGTTGTTTACATGTTCGATGTCATAATCAGGGGCTCTGTAACATAGTAAGAATCGAAATATGATATTTAAGGACAGTTCACAGATGATGGTCTCAGGAAGAGCAAGCTCTTGGGTAACTTGGATGTTTTTTAGATGTAAGGACTTTTTATAAAAGATAGCAACACCACCTCCTTTATAGATTTCACAATCTGATCGGTAAACATGATAATCTCTTATTGTGGTAATGGAGTCAGGGAGATATGCATTGAGCCATATTTCACAGACAAATATGATGTGGAATTTAGCCATATTTAGTAAGAGGAGAAATCCAGGTATTTTATTCACAAGGCTTCTTGTATTGAGTGGTTTGCATTTAAGGCCAGTTGTTGTTGGAATTGAGGTAGTTGGGGTGTGCATGCCTAGTTTTGAGTGATGGTGAGTTGGATGAGATAAGGTTGGATGTGGAGTTGTGGGTTGTGTGACTTACTTTTGATACAATCAGCATGGTAGTCAATGTAGAGATCTTTTGAGTTCCTTGTGGAATTCAAGGGAGTGGATTCTTTGCAGTATGGATAAGATGCACTGTTTCAGGACAACATCCTGGTTAGAATTTGCTGATGGACATTTTCATATATTAGCTGAAGCTAAAGCCATCTGATAATGTTCATGATCTGGAGTGTGGTCAGCTCCACACATTCACAGGTGTAAACTTCTCCTTTAATTTTATAGTCAACTTTTAGAGAAGAATGATATAGCAAAGTTGGGTCCTTGGCTGGAAAGGCATTGAATGTAAACCTGACTTCCTTGAAGGAGATATATGGGCCTTAAACAGATCAGAGTTCTCAGCTGCACCTGAAGACACAAAGACTAGAACACCTAACACATTGCTGTTTTATTAATTATCCAGCAATCAAAGTTATAAAGTAAGCCTGTTAGGTTTTGTCAACATGGAACTCACTGTTATTTACAATTTCAAGAAATTCTTGAACACAACTTTGTAAAGGTTTTCATTTAGGCATAGCAGAAAAAGAGACAGGCACAAGATTATATAGATTTACTTTTTAAAATTGGCAGTAGCATAACTGTTAAATCATGTCATAGAATCAATATTCTGTAAAAGAAATGAAAATCTCTGTACATGATACAAAACAATTGTTTGGTTCAAATGCATATTTGAAAAAGAATGAAATAAATCATTTCAATTCAATTTGTGCAAAACCATTACATTTTATTTTCTCTGGTATACTTGTTTTCAGAGAAATAATAGTCTTTCCTCTACATACTTATGTATTATAAGATCAAACTGCTGCAGATATAGAGAGAACAACCAATAGTCAAAATATAGAAGATTCAAAGTACATAAGAATATTTGCAAGCTAGAACAGGTCAGCAAGGAAGAGTAGAAAAAAATACAAACGCAAAAATAAAAGACTCTTAGTTAACTACAGAAAATGTTTTGCCTGCCAAAAGAGCTGCTGCAAACTACTAACTGAAAGAATTTTCAAACATTTGAACTTTCCTATTTTTTATTTTCTTATTTTAAAAAAGTAACCAACTACATGTATGTATTTGAATATTTACATGTATTTGTAATGGAATACTATGTATTCAGTTTTATTGTAAGTTGTCATATTAAATATAGATGTTATGTCAGTTTCTGTTTGCTTAGGGAAATATACTACTTGATTGGTATATTTCCTTAAGCACTGAAATATGCCACTTGAGTATGTGTTTCTGAATTCATGGAAACAACTCACATCTTCCCTGATGGGACATAAAGTCTAACTTTATTATTGTAGTTTTGGAACCATATTGGTTAGATGAAATTATGTTGTAAATCACTAATTGGAACTCATTTGTTTCTCAAAACAAAATATAGCTATTATGTACTTAAAGAATAATACTACAAGCTAAACATGCTGAGATGCTAGAAAAAGTCCAGAAGAGAGCAACAAAGATGATAAAGGACCTGGAGGCTAAACTATACAATGAATGACTGGGGGAACTCCAGTAGGTATGTCTAACAAAGAAAAGGACTAGGGGTGATATGATAGCAGTCTTCCAATACTTGGGGCACTGTCACAGAGAAGAAGTTGACCTAAGTTGTCCAAATTACTCAAAAGAAAGACAAATAACAGGTAAAAGATCATTAAAGAGAAATCCAACCTAGAAATAAGGAGACATTTCCTGACAGTGAAAACAATCAGTAACAGCTTGCCTCTGAAAGCTCTGGATGCTCTATTACTGAGGGTTTTCAAGAAGAGACTGGACCGCCATTGAGCCATAATGGTATTTGGTCTCCTGCTTGAGCAGAGGGCTGGATGAGAAGACCTCCAAAATCCCTTCCAGACCTATTATTCTATGTTTAAACTAGGCTTTCTCACAATTATTGGTTGATGTAACATCTTGACATAGATTATTTGTACTGACTTTATTTGAAGTGTAAAATGAATATCTATTTCTAAACATTATCCAGTCTAAGAAATCACAAATGCTCATGATATCATTCTATCTAGTCTTTCTGAAAAATTGGTTCCCTGTGACTATTGCAAAAGAACCACAATGTTCTTATTTACTACACTTTCTAGAGCTATAGCTGGTGTGCATAACATACCATGCAGAGCAAAATTTACAACTTGAGCTGAAGTAAAGATTGCTATAGTAGTTTCAAGCACACATTAGTTTATAGGGCAAATGAAATAATAAACAAATAAAACTTATTAAATATTAGCAGAAAACTAATGTTACTCTTCCATCAAATGCTGGTTGAATAAAGGACAGAAGCAAAAAGTTCAACAGCCTAATATTCAAGAAAGCTTTTTCTAGCACCCCGTGTTTTGCAATGATCTGATTTCCATACTAGAATAGATGCATGCAAAGCATTATGAGATACACATAAGCTCTTGGCATGAATGTCAATATTATAGCAGAATTAGTTGCATTATCATTATTTTCACAAAGATGGTGCCCTTAGGCCTGGTAGCTGAGTATCAATCATCAGCAAATTCTCTTCTTAACTATGATCTCTCTCCCAATTTCTCTGGATAAAACAAATAACCTGAGAAAGCAAAAAGAGAAAAATATTTTCAGTACTTTATACAATCTCTTGACAGAAACTGCTCAAAAGAAGGGAAAGTTATTTACAGAGAAATACTTCTTTTCTGCAAAGACTCAGCACAAAGCTAGAAAACATTGCTCCTTCTCCTAGAATTATCTACAATTCTCAGAGCATTTGGGATAAAACAAAAACATAACTGGAAATAAGGACCTTTAAAAGAAAAATCATGTATATTGCTGGATGTTTCATGAAATATTCTCCCTGAGCATATATTTATGACACTTTTTAATTAACACATTTTATACTGTTTTTTTTTTTTAATAGAATATTTTTTCCTAGGACAACCTCATATACTTACTTCATACCTATTTACTTGTTTTATGATAATCAGCAATCTCAACCAAAATTTGAAAGATGAATTACCATAGTTTCCATAAACTATGTAGTGTACAAAGATGAGTATCATTCCAAATTTTAATGCAAAGCACTGAACTTTTGCTCAAATGTTTGTGTCATTTACAGATGACATTTGAGTCATGTGTTTCAAATGTATATCTCATTCATTCTTGCTCTTGCACATTGTAGAAAAGAACCAGTTGAAATTTGGCAAAAGTATTTGCTTTAATCTCACACATAACAAACTGCATTCATCTCTCTTATAGCACTCTTTAAAATATTAATACAGGAGTAATCAACTGTATCTTACATTTGTGACATTATTAATGAAAATAGTAGGGCCCTCAAGAAAACACAAAGCACTTTCAGCAGAATCATTTTGTCGTAAAATTATGAAATGCACAAATACAACTCAGCGTAAACATATTTCATTCATTTCCATAGGTCCAAAAAGCTATTTTTAGCAAGTGCAGCTGTTAAATTGCTACAGCATATGAACAGCATATTTTGCAAATATATATGCAGTTTATTGTTTTAGTATGTGCATGCCCGGTATATTAAAAAATAATGAAAGAAGCAACTACAGAAAATTACATACAAAACTGATGACTCCAATCTAATAATAAAAAATAGAAAAGAGTAATAACATAAATGAGGATAATTGTTGCAGTTTCAGTTTTCATTTAAAGATTATACAGTTTTTCTACCTTCCCCCATCTGGATAGCATGCCTCAAGAGAAACTATAGCAAATTAGTTCATGGCTGTGTAAGTTTCTGCTTCATTACCCAATACAGAGATAATTGTGGAAAGTTTGTGGAGTCTCTCTTCTCCATCCCAACCCTGTTATTAATCATCTATGGAAAGTCCTGCCTCTTGGTGATCATCTTTAATGCACCAAAGGCATATCTAGTATTTCATCTTTATTCAAGCGTTGTAATTGCTTTTAATGTTTCAAATCTATTAGCAAAATCAGTGATATCATCAGAGAATAAGATAATAGCTGAGGGGAAGTGAAAACCAAATGTGGAATTTATCTTTCTCCATCTTCACACTGTGCGTGATGGTGGAAAACAAAATGTGTTTCTATTGATTTCAGCATCAGTACCACAGATATATTCCAACTGCATCTCAAATAATTTATTTGTGCTTCACCTTTCGATAGAAATGTGGGGAATGTATCTCTTTATTTTCACAAAAGCTTTCCATTTTGCTCCACACAAGCCTCCAGGAAAAATCCATAAGATATCTAAAAATTTAGGATTGAGTCCTGTTTACATAACACTGGAGTGTTGCATGATGTATTATGGCTAATTGGGGCAAAGAGGAAAGGGAGACTTGGTCCTTCATTGATTTTATTATTACATTATGGAGAAATGACCTTAGCTTCATTTGCTTTTGAATCTTCCTGGAGATGCTCTGTTGCTCCAAAATCATGGTTGCTTCCACTGCCAAAACTACCACCTGAGCAGATTACTATTACTGTCCCAAAGAAGCAAAGCTGGCAATTTTTATTGCTTTGACTCACTACTTTTAGCCCAATGAGCATCCAGTGTGGATTTATGGACAGGTGATAAGATCACTGCCAGATAACAGCCACAGTATGATTGAGGAAAGATGTTCCCTAGAATAGAGAGTAAAAAGCGGGTGAATTTTTAAGGTATTTTTGGGGGAGAGGGGCTATTAAAAGAAGAATGTGAGTTAAAGGAAGAAGATAGATACTGGTACAGATCCAGTTATAGATACAGATATAATATAGATATAGCAATAGCACTAAAGCTTATATATTGCACCCTAGTGATTTACAGCAGTCTGTGAGCAGTTTGCAATGTTAGCAAACTGGCATCAGAAGGATGGAAGGCTGAGTCAACCTTGAGCTGATAAGATCAAACTCCAGGCTGTGGGCAGAGTTAGCCTGCAATACTCCCTTCTAACCACTGCACCACAAGTAGTGTCAGACAAAAAATGATATAGATGGGAGACCTTTAGCTGACCGTTAAAGGAAAAGGGGAATCAGAAGTTTTATGCCAATACCCACTTTGAGCTTGCCCTAAACCGTATGACTTGGCACCTTGGTTTCAGGATTTTATTTATTAATGTTAATTTTATCTATAATATTTTTTTCACAACTTAGCCAAAGAAGAGGAAGCAGATCTGAGACCAATGAGATAAATCTCTTATCTGAGATCTGGTTAGATCTCAGGGTTTCAGGTGCTTTAGGAGCCACATCTCCAAGGCTTGGGAGGTAAAGACATGAAACTTGCTTTTACTAGATGCCCAACTCACAGTTTTTGTATTGCAAGTAACACCTTGAACTCATTCAGCAGTTGTTGGAATTAAACATCAGAATTCACCTGGCAGGTAGGGATGAACAACTTAGACAATGTCAATAGAAATCCAAGAGCCCGAGACAAAAAGTGTCTATGTTCACATGTATGTGTGGGTATAACAACAGCAGCAGCCTTTTATTGATTAGCCATAATCACATTATGGCCATATCATATTATGTGTGTGCTTATATATTGCATATACTCTATATATGTAAAAATATATAGATGCAATGAATTTCTCGCCCCTTTTGAAAGAGATGGCTTATATCTATCTTTCTCTGCTTTTACAATGGTCAATTTTGCTCTTATTTTGTTTTTCACTGAGTGAGAACTCTCCCACCATGCAAGAATGGGTGACTGATTAAGATGGTCTGCCTGAAACACTTAATGGATCTAATTGGTTTCCAGCAGATAATTGAGGATTTCCCCAGAAACGTGACAGGCAATTTTGTCTATGGTGCTTGTTGACTTCTGGAATGTGGAGATGCCGTGGGCTTGGGAAAAGTAGTCTCCAAGTGGCCTCTAACTGCAGATCAGTGTTCCTTGACTTACCAAAAAGCGCTCTTGGAGATGAAGCAGCAGAAGCAACAGCTAGAGTTGAACAACTGAATTCTACTGTATAGTGCATCCCAATTGCTATTCACCAAAGGACCGGCATCGATGCACAGACATTTCCATCCTCTTGAGGGGGAGTGCATCATGGAGTGAAAAATACAGCAGTTCCTGAAAATTCAGGTCGTTTTTACTATATTAATCTTTCAGAAAGCCATTTGAGTTTGACTTTCCCAGAGGAAATGCTTGCTCCTGTAAATACATTTTTAATATTGTTTCATTTTAATATTTGTGATTGTTAATTTTAATATAAATTATCTTTGTTATAGGTTTTTAACTATAGTTAGTTATGTACTTTGCAGCTGCCTTGTGTATTGTTTAAAAGGCAGGTTTAAATATCTCAAATAAATATATGTAAATAGTAGTGCTGGCCTAGTACATTGGCACATGTATATTCATATGGACATGCAGCTGTTAGTGTACAAATGAAAACATAGACATGCTTATAACTGTATTTTTGTAGGGGCATGCAGTTTAGCAGTAGAATTTGGCAATGGAATCTAAGGAACAGTTCCTAGCAAATTTCCCCTCTAAGAGAATAATGTATACTTGGTTAACCTGAAAGGAAAAGGAAAAGGAAGAAATAAAAGCCTTCAGTTCATATTATCTAAAAATATATACAATTAGAGATTGCAGGATGGGAATCTTCAGTTATGAATTATGCTGCTTGTGGAATATTTAATCTAGTGGCTGAAAATTATCTAACATACTCTTGGAGCAATTGCAAGCTTTCTTCATACCTTGAAGAAAAAAGACAAAGATCTGATGGTGACACTTCAACTGATGAGAGAGGTTAAGGAATTATCAGATTATAAGGATGAAAATAAAAAAAAGAAGTTATCCCAAAGTGACCGCAATAATCAGAAGGAAGAGCTGTAAAATATATTCTCAGAAGTAGTTTCCAGTCCTATATGGTAGTAACAGGATGATTCCCTAGAGAGATGCGGACCTGAAAAAGACAAAGAGAAAAGTCCTAGTAGTTTGTGACTTATTATGAAAAGTTCAATTCAGGTAGCAGAGCAAAGTCACTGTGGGAAGGTAACTTCAGCTTTCCACATCTCAACTCCTATCACTAGACTAAAACCAAGATGGTGGGATGGTCTGCTTTCTCTTCATTTTTTTTAGTTCAGAAAGATGCTAAATAGTAATTATTTCAGATACAGGGGAAATGGTTCCTGGACAGAATTGCAAATTATCTTGGAAGACCTTATGTCCAAGAATCTCATCCATGGAAATGAAGACATCATTACAAATACAGCATGTTTTCATAAAACTCTTACTGAGTTAGAATCACAATCTGTAAAGTTGATACATTAACATTTTATTTCACTAGAGCTTGAGGGAAGATTCAAGCCCACCACATAATCTATCAAAGCAGACTGAAGGAAATAATGAGAATTAAAAACAGCATGAGCTACTATTTATGAATATGTAATACTACATTCATATACAGAATAGACTAAAGTCATACCAGCTCAGATTCATGGTCCATTTAACCTAATATCTAACTGTTGTTGATGCAAGATGCTTCAGGATTAAAACATTTAGAAGTAGGGCAACCCAAGTTTAAAGGAAATATTTTGTAGGTCATATAGTTATTCCATCTTTTTTTTAAAAAAAAAAATCATTTCAATGAAAATCTAACGCTCCTTTCCCTTCTGTCATTTCTGGTCCTTTTTTTTGGATTTAGTAAAAATTCACCATTTGTAATTGCAGAAAGCATTTTACAGGTTTGTGCATTAGTATAAGAATTAAACTTAGGACAGAGTGACAAAAGTATTTCATTATTCTGAAAAGGCATCAAGTGAGTACAAAGCTTTGTAATTAAATTATTGTAACCTTCTGAACTTCAAACTTCTTCAGTCTTATATCCATCCAGCTGTCTGATAATGTTCTTTTTCCTAATACCACATGCATAAATTATTATTTCTCAATAGGTCTTTTCATTCTTATGCCAACAACCTTATCTTATAAGAAATGTATACTATATGGTATGCTGAATGGATAATGTTATACCAAATCCCATTAATGCAGGAACTAGGCTACTGAGGGTCCTGTTGTCTTAAGAAATAGGATGATAGGTTCTCAACTATTTATATTCTCAGGGGATGAGCAAGTATTTCCAACAGAATCCTTATAAAAAGTTTCATTTCAGGCCATCATTTATATGTCCTTAATGCATGAGAACACATGTACGTTTGTGCGTGTGGACACTCTTCCATCTGTTGGGGAGAGGGTGTTCCTCTAGAACTAAAATTACATAGAGAATGCAGAATGAAATGATACAATTTGCAGCAAAACATTTAGTTTTGCCAACAGGTCTCCGTCTTATAGATCTTCTGCAATTGATATTTAAATCTTATAGAAAAAAATCTTATAGAAAAAAATTTAAATCTTATAGAAAAAAAGAGGAAAGGATAAAATGAAACCTGAAACCATCCTTCCCTGCCAGTGCTCAAGTGCATGACTGAATGTGAGGAACAGCTGGGAGGCAGCCATTAAGCACTCGATGACACTGATTTACAGAAGTTCATACCCAGTTTGTTGTCAAACTTTCTACACTTCACCCAGCAAATTCAGTTTGCAGTAATGAGAATCTTCATACTCCAGACAAATCCAGCAGTTGAAGGCCTCAGGCCAAACATCAGTTCAACATGTGACAATAATTGCAAATGACAGATACATCAAATTTCAAATGCCAACGCTGGAAATCCCATTGGGTACAAAAGTTAATATAACTTGGAATGCTTTTCGTGGAATATAGCAAGTGCTGAAAGTTTTTTAGCTAAAAAGCAATTATCTCCCTGATATAATGTAGTTTTTATTCTGGATGTTTTCTAGTTTTTTCTTTGGATTTAAAATTGTTTGTCCTAAACCTAGAAAATGGGTATGCTACAAATCATGGCTTTAAAAAAAAAAAAAAAGCATTGTTCCTTAATCTACATTTGCTTTCACTTAAGTCCTATCCTTATCTTATATCTTTTTTTTATTTCTCAAATTTCTAAAGGTAGAAGGATATTATTTCTCCAAATCAACTATGGTTATTTTTTTGTGGGGGGAGATCGAAGATAGAATATACTGTACATAACATACATTATGATTTTTTCAATCAGATACTTCAGATATTTCTTAACATTTCTTAATTTAATAGCTCACTCAGGAGAAATACTTCCAATAATGTACAATATTTGTTCTTTAAAAGGAAGAAATAATATTTTCAGTCAAAGAAACCAGAACATTTGTAAATATCATATTTTTCAAGTGGAACAACAGATTATTGTCTATACTCTATGTGGATTCCATATCACAGTTTAAATAGTGTTTTATGGAACAATCAGGAGTGCCGGCTACTTTCTCAAAGAAACTGAAACTGAGAAATTTTCTTCATCTAAAAACTCTTTGAAAAGTAGGCTATTATCTGTCTGCAAGTATTTTAGACTTTTGGCTTAATTTGCTTATTAGTGTATCTTGAGTCTTCCTGTTGCATTTGATTATTAAGAATTAAAATGAAGGAAACATGTAGTTACATTTAATTAACAATGTAATTAAAATACCCAACAATTAAAAAATAAAACTCAATCACTGTTCATAATTAAGAAAAATGGCTAGGTCTGGCAGAAATTCAATTTGCTATTAGCAAGCCACCAGTGTCACTGCCTGTGAGTTAGATGCCATATTAATGTGTTTAATAACAATATAATAAATATTAGAAATATGTTATCCAAAAATTTGTATCATTGTTTTCCACATTCACCTCACTTTCCAATTCTGCAGCCCTTATGATATATAATTAAGTTTCCTTGTACCTATCTGAATTTTTCTATTTGATGTCCTCCAAAAGTCTTTTTGATAAAATGAACAAATTACAAATTGGCATCTTAGACATTGGTGAATTGTGATGGTGTGGAATTGAACATTTTCAAATGTAAGTTTATACTGTTTATTACTCAGATATGAAAAACAAAGTTGGAATGGTGTTGCTTTTGTAGTTAGCAAGGAATTGTGAAAGACAAAGAATACCAAAAAGAAGTCAATATGTACTTCATTGTCTATAGAAAGTCCTTTGATTGTGTTGATCATGTCAAGCTGTGGAATGTGCTTAGAAAAATGGAAATCCCAGAACACCTTATTGTTCTCACTTGAAATTTATATACAGGTCAGGAAACCACAGTATAGATAGCTTCAGATTGGCAAAGAGTGAAACAAAACTGTATACTTATTATTTATTTACTTATTTTTTAAATCAAGTTTTATTTGGGTTTTCACACACAAAATACAAGTAAAACATCTTTTTTTGAAAATAGCATGGTCCCGGGTTGAACTTCTTTATACAGACACAAAACTCAATTTCATGATCCTTTTTGTATTCTATTCCATATCTTATACTATTTTATATTTTCTATATAGTTTTCCCCCTCTTTTAATTTTCTCAATTTTATCTTGATTATCTCATCTCAATTCAAATCATTATATTTATACTTTTGTCTGTTCTGTTTCAATTTCATATTATCTTTTCTCATTAAACAAATTTTCTCTTGTAGTTACTAATTGGAGTATGACACCTTTATATCTTTTAATTACATCCATTCAACTCTTATTTAAACTTCAATATATACCTTAAGTTTATGACCTTCAATATAATACATAATACATAACTTCCAATCGAATTCTGCTTGGCACATTCTTATAATACACACTATATTCTTTAAAAAAAAAACCAAAGATTGTAAATATATGTAATTATAAACCCTCATTCCAGTCCAGTTCAGCTCTATCATTAATAATCATTAAAACCATAACATCTTTAACACTTCTTTTCAATTAAATATCATACTTCCTTAAAAACACATATAATCTCCATGATTAATTTTTCCCTTATTTCTCTTCACATATGTTTTATAAATCATTAAATATACCTTTTGTTACATTTATTTATTGACAAGCATTCCACTGAATTACGACAGCTATTTTATCAGACATTTTAATCATACATTGTTTCATATTTTCTAAAATTATTTCTGCTTCTAATATAACCATACTAACTTATGTACCTTTGCAGAATCCCTTTTTCCATTAAGTTTTCACCCATTATCTCTAAATAGACCCTGTTTCTCTATATTTTGCTTCTGTCCTTTATAACTTCTTTTCCTTTCTTTCTTCCCTCTCATCTTCTCCCTCCCCTTTTTATCCCCTTGTCTCTCTAGTTCTAATTCTCTCTTCTGCATTTCCCTCTTCTGTTGCTTTCTGATTTTATACTTATTTTTCACTCTATTTTCGGGGGAGAGTTGTTTTTCCCAATCTAAAACTTTCCATTCTCTTTCTCCCCTTTCCTTTTTTCCCCACATCTAAGATTACTTCTTCATTAAAGATGGCTTCTTCTTTGTGGCAATCTTCTTTTTCTGCAGGCATTTCTTGTTGTTTCTCATAATTCCAAATCTCCATTTCTAAAAACTGAAATACAAAGCCAAAAGAACCTCTCCCTTCTTGTGCATCTTCTTTGTACTTTTTAAGTTCCATTTTCAGTTCTTCTAAAAGTGGAACCATTTTAAACAGTTTTAAACAACCACCCGATTGTTTTTGGTCATTCAAAACAATAACGAAGAATCCAGAAATCATCAAGTAATCCAGATAGTTCCGAGTTATATCTTCTTATTTCTTTTTTGACTTTCTCTTCCTGGGGTTTTTGTTGCGATATTTCAGTTAGAATGCATTTTTTGGAAGTCTTGTTGAGATTTTGCTGTAAGTTCTTTTTTAATTCCAGGAAGTCTCCTCCCTTCCAGATCCTGCCCTTTTATTCTTCCTCTCTCCTTTCCTGTTTTCAAAAGCTTTTAATTATCCAGAAATCTTTATTATCCCGTTGACTTTTTATTTTCAGCATTAAATGCCTATTGATGTCAAAGTGGATTTTTTTCCAATTTCTTGCTTAAGTCTCTTAGCTGTCAGTATAGGAAAAGGAGAAAACCAAATCTTTTCCCTTTTCTCTCTCCTTCGCAGCTTAAAAATCTTCTTTGGGAACAATGTTGTTGTTTTTTAACAGTTTCAATTCCAGGGTACCTTATTTGTTGCTTTTGCTGTTTGACCCAGTCAACCAAAACTTTCTCTTCTTATCTTCCTCCTGCACATTCTTTTCCAGTCAAGTTCTTCTTTGTGGTGGCCATTTCTGACCACCGCTGCAACTCTGGGAAAGGGCCAGCTGGGGAGGAGATATGCGGCTCTCCTCAACCCTGCTGGCAGCCTCCCCCCTCTTCACCACCTCTACGGGGTGGCTTAGCCCTGAAACCAGCCGGCTCGGGGCGCTCCAGCGGCGAGCACGGATCGAAGCCTCACAGAGATGAGGTTTCGGTCTGTCACTGAAGAAGCTCAAACTGGAAGTCCACTCTCCCCTTATTTATTGAATGCTGACTATATTTAAGGAAGATTAGATTGGAAGATGAGCATGGTTTTAAAATTGGTGTAAGAAACATCAATAACCTATATTAAGTTGAAGACAGTACACTAATAGCCAAAAATGCAAAGAATTTGCAGGCTCTAAAATTTTTACAGATTCTCCATTCAAACTGTGTTCAAATGTGCTAGCATGCAATGAAATACAAGATACTTCCTGGAGAAAAATAAAACATGAAAGAAGAGAATATTTGTAGTTCAGGGTTGAACTATTAGGTTCTTGATTTCTCTGAGCTTAGTTATTTTCTTGCAGACATTTCATTATCAAACTAGGTAACATCATGTGGGTTAGTAGGGAGTGAGGTTTGCTCTAATTGTACATTCCAGTGGTTTGCCCTCTCAGTGTTGAGGAGAGTGGCCTTGGAGTTTCTTGCAGTACTTACACTGCATGTTGTGGATGCTTCCTGACATTTTCTTCTGGGACTGCTGGGTCTTTTGGTTTACTTAGGATAGAAGCATAGAAAACTGATGGCAAGAAAAAGACTTTGTAGTCAATTGAGTATTATAATATTTTTTATATTTTCTGATGATAGAGATCCATGGTGGTACAGTGGTTAGGATACTTCTGCTGACTGCCGGCTGCCAGCAGTTAAGAGTCTCACTGGCTTTAAGGTTGATCAGCCTTCCATCCTTCCGAGGTTGGTAAAATGAGGACCCAGATTGTTGGGCTCACTCTGTAAACTGCTTAGAGAGGGCTGCAAAGCACTATAAAGCAGTATATAAGTCTAAATGATATTGCTGTTGCTATCCCAAGCAAGTTTAGTTACATCCTTGGGTGCTTCAGACTCCATAGCAGTCTCTTCCCCGATTCTTCTAATCCCAGAAGAGAATGAATGGTGGTAAGATGTCTGTTCATAAAGATTTAATCAACAAATCTGAGCTCTAATATTAGCAGTTCTAGCTTTCAGATGACATTATTTTGTGTTGCAAAATTTCATTTTCAGCTCTGGATTCCTGTGATATATGCCTGGTTCCAAACTCTTGTATACTAATAGTAGTTCAGAAGTCATCAAGGTCTTCAGACTCATAATTTCTGACTCCTCATAGTCTGAGAGCCTTCACTTACCAGTCATAACTTCTGGATCAAATTTTGACTTTAAAATTAATTCCTTAGTATCTTCTAATGCAGAACAATATACCTCTTTCTTAAAAATGGTTTTGCTATGAAACTGGCAAAAATATTGGAAGCACCTAACAGATTTGAAACCTAATTCAACTCTAAATCTAATTGTGGAGCTAATGATCTCAATCCCTAGACATTAGAAAAGGGGCAGAAATCTTACAAATAAATATAGTCAAATATTTTTGTCTAAATCTTTGCTTTCCCACAACTCAGGGGTGTCAAACTCAAGGCCTGAGGGCCAGATCCAGCCCATGGGGTACTTAGATCTGGCCCACGAGGCTGCCCTGGAAAGAGTGAGTTGCAGGAAGCCATTGCAGCCAAAAATGGAGCTCAGGAGCCTGTTTTCTCTGACAGAGTTCACAGGCCTCCAGAGGCGCTACTGACACAAGTGACATCAAGCTGTCCATGTCCACTTCAGCCTCTGAGGTCAAACACAATCCTGATGTGGCTCTCAATGAAGTCAAGTTTGACACTCCTGTCATAACTGTCATCTCTTTTATATCTATATGGACCAAGTCAAATTAAAAGCAGGAAATCTAATGGAACTTGTTAAAGATTAAACAGATGTGAAGATACCTAGTTCAAATTAAATTTACCACCTTCGCATGCTCATGTCAGTTTTCTCAAGCACAGGAAAAAGGTAATTGTCAATTAACAAGATTGTTCACGTGTGCAGGAGAGAGTGTACAGAAATCAATAACACAGCACAATATAGAGCTATATAATCTCAATCAGCGTTTTATAATGGAAAGGTTTTCAACAGATATACAGAGTAATTGGCTACTCTCTTGTGGCTCATTCCCTCAGCTATACAACAGTCCAATTAAAATGTAACATTGAAGCACAGCAGGTATGTGGTTTCTATATGCATCAGTCAATGTTTATTCAATCCAACTTTGCAAACAGCAAAAAAAAAAAAAACACCCCTGCTTTGAATAGCAAAATAGAAGTAGATAAATCTCAGGGTCAGGCATGACAATCAGAATACCTCTTAATGAAATTTAACATAGGAGGAAAAATCCAAAAAGTAGCACCTTAGAGAATGACAATTTATTACATCTTGCTTTGCAGGCTGTGGTCCAGTGTAAAATATAATGGTATGGTGGTGCTAAGAAATCTCACACCATAGAATCCAGCAATCCTCTACCTTTGATATTAAAAAATGACAGGTTATTTTTTAAATATGAAATAACATATTTTGCAAACCTGTACAAGTAATTAAACAATACAAATATCAAAGGCAATTCTGCTTAACAATGATGCATGAAATTAAACCAGGTCCAATGAAAACCCCGCTCAAGTAATCCAAGATAAACCATTGAATTAATGGATTATTGCTTTTCCCTTATCTTCATTCCTCCATTAAATCTGAGACTTTTCTACTAAGGAGTCCACATATTGCTTAGCTGTACCAAATTAATATAATCCTCCCTCCAAATTACAATCTATAAACCATTAAATCAGCAACAACTCTCATTAATATAGTTGTTGCTAGAACATGGTCTACAGCCCTATGAAGTTCCTTTTGAGCCAGCTGGAAACTTTTGTAGGTCAACGACTGACCGTATCTGACCCTCATAGAAGCATTCTGTTCCTCTTTCTATTACTTCAAATTCAATAGTAATTTGTGAAGACCTTTATGAGGCTCATTGTATGATTTTTAATTACCAATTCACACTTGGAATATATTCATGCAGGTATTAAATATTTCATCAACGAAATGGATTACTGAAGCAGAATATTTGGGTCAAAGACTTCTCTTTAATATAGCAGCTTCTAAAGGTAAAAATTCAATGGGTAGATGAAACTGCATATCAGCAAACAGATTTATCATGTTCCTGTCACCCTATTTGCACACCCCAAATTTTCTATCTCTATTTTTGGGATTTAAGAGGCATATGAATGCTTGAAGCCTCTGCGAGGATTTAAGGCTTACATGTGATCCCTATTTCCCTCTCTTCCAAATGATAGAAAACAAGTTAAATATATCACCCCATCCACTCCATTTGTTTTATAGTATGGATTATTCTTGCTGCATTCCCTAAATCTCAATCTAATAATCTCCATGTAACCAAGGGAGGTGAGGGACTTTCTGTCACTCAATGTGTCCAAACAAAGGCTAGACAGTCACATGTTGAAAATCCTCTATTTGGGATACACTGAACAAAAAGCATAATTTGGTGGCTTAAATCTATCCTTCCTAAATCTATCATTCTAAGTTTTAAAGTCAATAAGCCAAGCACATTTTAGAATAATATCAAATTAAATATATAGAAACAACATCAAAATATGCCTGAAGTAGAGTAATAGCATAGTTTTCAAATATCTTATCCACAAAAAACCCTTTACAATTCTAAATGTTAAACATAATAATTATATTCAAACATCAATTGTCCTGTAACAGTATGACAGGTTCCTAATTTTGCCAGATACGATTATGCTAAAGAAGCTCACATTAAGATACCAAACAGATTCTTGTACTTCCAAAACAGTTGGAAAAAAAGAAAACATAATACAAGAAAATAAAATACAGTGTTTCTCACAAAATAAGGCTGGGCCTTATTTTTTTATGACCCCCCCCCCAAAAAAATGGCTAGGCCGTCTTTTCAGGGGTGACTTAATTCCCCCGCTTGCATCCTCAGGTGGGCAGGCGGTGACTTCGTATTGGGACACCTTCCCCCACCATTGCTTTCCCTTCTCCCCATGCTGCTGCGGTATTTAGAGTAACACCGCGTGTTTGGCGCAGCCACATGCGGCCAGTCAGGGCTTCTCCCTGCAACCAAAGCCTGGTGGAGACACTCGACTTCAGGTGCTCCTGTCGTCGCCTTCCCTTCGCCTTCAAAGGCAAAACCAATTCTTTTAAAAATGACGTCCTACTACTGCTACAACAAAGCCTCCCCTGCCCGAGAGGGCAGCCCAACCCCACGTGGGGAGGCAAATCTTCTGGGGCCGCAGCACAGGATCGGCCCACCCCGGGAGAAGCGCCCAGCTGCCATCCCTGCCTGGCACTGGGCAGAGCAAAAAGAGCTTCACCTGGGGCATCCAGCTCAGCTAAGAGGCGGGTCCTCCTGCCCGGCGGTGGAGCTCTCGCCAAGGCAGTGAGTGCCTCCCTGCCGGGCCCTCCACTCATTCTACCAGAGAACTCCGCTCATCCACGGCAGAGCTGTGTGGGCTGGGCAGAGCCAGGAAAGCAACCTGTGGGTGCGCACCCACCTGCCAAGCAAAAGAGCCAGGCTGACCCGAGCTTGGCTTCCTTCCCAAGTCCCTCCAGCCTGAACCCGAAGGGGCCACCAGGAGAGGCCGCCTAAGGCAGTGATAGCGCCCACCCATCCATGGACAGGGAGGCAAGGCAACAGCCTGTGCTGCCTCCTCCTCTGAGTGAGCGCCTCTGCCCGATGCCCGGGGCGCTGTAGCGTTTGGAGCTGTCGGCGTATTTCAAGATGCATGGAGATGGGGACAGGCTGGACGAGGGGTGGAAAGGATGGGTGACTTCAGGCTCTCTCCACCAGACCCACTGGCCAGGGAAGCAGCGCTGCCATCACCTCGCCTCCCTGTCCACGAATGGGTGGGCCCTATCACTGCCTCGGGCAGTCTCTCCCTGTGGCCCCGTCAGGTTTGGGCTGGAGGGACTTTGGAAGAAAGCCAAGTTCAGTTTGGCCTGGCTCTTTTGCTTGGCATGTGGGTGTGCACCCGTGGCTCACTTTCCCAGCTCTGCCTAGCCTGCATGGCTCTGGTGCGGCACTAGCAGGATGAGCGAAGGGCCCGGTGGGGAGGCGTTCACTGCCTTGGTGAGAGCTCTGCTGCCGGGCAGGAGGGCTGACCTGTCAGCTGAACCGGGTGCCCCAGGTGAAGCTCTTCGTGCTCTGCCCAGCGCCAGGCAGGGATGGCGGCTGGGTGCTTCTCCTGGGGTGAGTCGATCCTGCGCTGTGGCCCTGGGAGATTTGCTTCCCAATGTAGTGTTGGGCTGCCCTCTCAGGCAGGGGAGGCTTTGTCATACCAGTAGTAGGGTGTTGTTTTTAAAAGAATTGGCTTTGCCTTTGAAGGCGAAGGGAAGGCAGTGACAGGAGCACCTGAAGTCGAATGTCTCTGCTGGGCTCCAGTTGCAGGGAGGAGCCCTGGTTGACCGTGCATTGCTGCACCAAATGCCACAGCATTGCTCTAAATGTTGCGGCAGCATGGGGAGAAGAGAAAGCAATGGTGGGGGAAGATCTCCCGATACAAAGTGCCCCACCAATGCTGAAGTCAACACAGGCAGCACCATATCCGGGTATGCAACAAAAGTACTTCCTAATGGCAAGCCCCCCCCCCCCGCCATTTCCCCCCATTTCGCATGTTTAATATAGGCCTATATTTGTGGGGAGGGGCTTAATTTGATTTTATGCCTATAAAACATGCTGGGACTTCCTACTGGGGGAGGCCATATTGTTGAAGAAACACCGTAGTTGTTCCAGTGGCCCTGGAATAGATGTCAACCCTGAAACTGACCTGACCAAAGCCATTTTGACTCTTCAATGTTGCCACACTGGAGCTAAGGGATGGAGAGGGGGGAATAACTGGGGATAACTGGGATAACTGGGATAACTGGGGTTTGTAGCCAAAACAAAATACTGTATTTTTCACTCTGTAAGACCCTCCAGACTATAAGACATACATTACCATTAAAAGAGGAAACATTGGTGGCAAATGGGCCGCAGTGATCAGGTGATGGTGAACGGGCCATGGTAATCAGATGACAGCAAACGGGTGGTGGCAAATGGGTAGCGGCAAAGGGGCAGTAAAGAGGCAGCAGTAATCAGTGGTGAATGGGCAGGTGGTGAAAGGGTGGTGGCAAATGGGTTGTGGCAAACAGGTGGTGAAAGGCAATGGCAGTGGCAATCCCCGCTGCCTAGAACAGCTGGTCAGTATTCTGGGAGACCGATCCAACCACCAATCAGCTGCTTGGCAGCGAAGGCTCCGGGTTCCCTGGCAGTGGCACACCAACCCCCCCCCCTGCAATGTTCACTCTACAAGATGCACAGATATTTCCACCCCCTTTTTTATGGGGAGGGTGCATCTTATAGTGTGAAAAATATGGTACTTTCTCTTGGAATCCAAGGACATTCTCACACCTGGTGAGAAAAAGAGAGAAAGAGAGAGAGAGAGAGAGAGAGGAGTGACATTACCAGGCAACCGGATGGCATCTTCATTGAATCATGTGACTGATTGTTTGGGGAAGGGGAAAACATTTTACTTTTAATTATGTGAAACCACAGGAACCTTCAGAGTCAGTTTTCAACAGAACTGTGCCAATATGATACATCCATTAAAACTATTCTTTGATGAATCCACCTGCCTTGGAGTTTTGTTTGCTATGGTGTTTTACTTGGAACCCTGACAATAGAATTTTAACATAGGACTTCCAATCTTTCACTTAAGGGAGTGAATTATATTACATGCCATGCCATGCCATGCCATGCCATGCCATACCATACCATACCATACCATACCATACCATACCATACCATACCATACCATACCATACCATACCATACCATAAAATCAGTTTAGTCTAGTGGTCAAGGCATCAGACTAAAAAGAAGAAGATCATGAGTTCCAGTTCTGCTTTAGCCATGATAGCCATCTGGGTGATCTTGGAATCATCACTCTCTTTTAAACCAACTGAGTTATTCTTTTTGTGAGAAAAATAGGAGGAGGAAGGTGTGTTGGATATGCTCACTGCCTTGAGTTATTTGTAAAAATAATAAAGATAGGATATAAACAAATGAATTAAATGGTGAAGAGTACATCTAAAAAGTAGAATATTTTACACTCAACTCAAGAGGAAAAATATAATTACTTTAGCTTGTGTTATCTTAGATGTGCAACCAACAGCTTCATAATTCTGACCTTTCCCAAAGCTTTGGAATATTCTGAAATATTCAAGAATTTACCAAATTCTGCAATTTTCTAGGGAAGCCATCTTGCCCACATTGTTGTGCCACAAGTCCTTCACCTCTATTTTTTTAATCATATGACTTCTAGTTGAAGAGGTATCCTACAAACCAGTTTTATAACTTTTTGATTGGCCCTAATACATCAAAGATGCGTAATTTCTGAATCTCCTGAATTTAAGCAGATTTCATGTGGAATTATAATGAGTCAGTAATATCAATGGAAAGCTCAGGGCTCATTTTTATGCCTTTGTGCTGGGGGGGGATTTTAAAATGAGAATGGGAACAAATGATCTCCAAGAGGTAAGCCATGCCCACTCCATCTCCAAATGCTTTTCAATTATCCCAATTTATGTTGTCACAATTTGAACCCTGACCTCTTATTTGTGGGGGGGGGGGGAGAACAAAAATCCATCTGGAAATATGTTTTGTTTAAAATAGGACTTTATCCTGATGAAAATCTGTCACTTTACCATACAATCTTGGTTATGCGTGCTTAGGTTTGCAGGCTACCTAATTTGTATTTATAGCTTTTATAGCCAAACGTGGCAGGGTAGCCATGTGATTGAGAGACAGAGAAGATGTTACATATTTATGCATAAGAATTTAAAGCTGCAGCACTAACTTCTCTTGTCCCTAGAATCAACATCCTTAATTTTTCTCATTTTTGCTGTTGAACAAAGAAATTCTCAAGAGCATGGTCTACTTTTAGTATGTAAACAAACTATTGTTTTCTCTTTAGCATATTGATCTAATGGTGTATCTGATAACTCTTAACACACATCACCATTCTGAACAACATAGAGAAAAACAATTGTCCATATACATAACTCAGAATAGTCTAGAACCCAATGTGGCTTTAGATTCTGGCAGCTCCCAGATTTCTGAACCAGCTTTTGGACCTCTGGTGCAGAGGTGGTATTCAGCAGGTTCTGACCTGTTCTGGAGAACCAGTAGCAGAAATTTTGGGTAGTTCAGAGGACTGGCAAATACCACCTCTGACTAGAGATTTTACAGTATCCTTCCCCGGCCACACCCACCAAGCCATGCCGATAGAACCAGTAGTAAAAAAAATTGAATCCCACCACTGCCTGGTGGTTACTATATGGAGGAAGCTTGTTCTAATTTTATTCCAGTATGGCATGGGTGTCAAACTTGATTTCATTGAGGGCCGCATCAGGGTTGTGTTTGACCTCAGGGAGGCGGGATGGGTATGGCCAGAATGAGCATGGCCTGATCATGTCAGGGGTGCCTGTTGCCTGTCTCACCCAGTAACAGAGCTCAGGAGTCCATTTTGCTGACAGAGGTTCTGTGGGCTGGTCCCTTACAGTTTCCAGGGTGGCCCTTCAGGCCAGATCTAAGCACCCCACAGGCCAGATTCAGCCCACGGCCTTGAGTTTAACACCTGTGCAGTATGGGGTAGGAGTGCAATTTGGGTTGCCTGGTCTGGACTAATTGGGCAGCAAAAGGATTCAAACATTTTAACAACTGGTTCTGTGGGCATGGCTTAGGTGATGGGCGTGGCTTGTTGATCATGTGACTGGGTGGACATGGCTTGGTGGTCATGTTATTGGCTGGGTGTGGCCAACTCAATATCACTCATATCGAGGCACACATCTCGTCTGGCCTCTCATGACTGTGGGGATGCTGCAACAGTTGTAAGTGTGAAAAATGGTCATAAGTCACTTTTTTCAGTGCCATTGTAACTTTAAATTGTCACTCCACACAAGCAAAGTACCAGCAAAGGAGGGGGAAAAAACTCCAGAGAAGCTCCTGAGACAGGAAGTGTAGTCCTGCCAAGAATGTAATAAGGGTTAATGGAGAGACAGTTTCTGTAAGCAACTCCAGAATGTTTCCTTCCTGCCTTCCTTACAGGATTAGGCCAGTAATTTCTTCTAAAAACCGGTTCTCTGAACTGTTTAGAATGTTTGTTATGGACTAAGCCAACACTTCAGTAATAGCTTTACTTTAACAGCAGGCTCGTAATCCTGCACTTCTCGTTGGCGTGTGAACAGCGAGTCATGATTGGTCGTTTCTGGCCAATCTGATTGGCTGACAGCGGGTCTCTCTGATTGGATGCTTGTTAGAGTGGTAAACTCAAATCATTGGTTGTTTTGACAGCAGCCAGCTCTATAAAAGAGCTGCTGCTGCCCAAGCATTTTGCTCTGTTCTGAAGTCACAAATAAAGAGTTAAAGTCACAGTTCGATGTCTCGTCTCCATTCCTTGCGCCCATGCTCAGGACTTAACACTGGTGACGAAGGTGGGATGCGGAGACAATAGAGCTGACTAAATACTCATCGAACAAGACAGAGCACGTGGCTGAGAGCGCACACAACAAACGGCAGAATGACCAGCGGCACCATACCACCCGCTCCATTTGACCCGGCAAACGAAGACTGGGACTCGTATATAGACCATTTCCAGATGTTCCTGGAGACCAACAATCTGAAAGATGCTATGCCTGGCAAGAAATGAGCAGTGTTTCTGACCCACTGCAGCCCCACCATTTTTAAAATGGCTAAAGCACTTGCCAAACCAGCGGAAGTGAAGACCATGGATTAGGATAACCTCGCGCCGATCCTCCAGGCCCATTATGCACCCGCAGTACCTACACTGATACAAAGACACGAGTTTTACCAGAGGGACCAACGGAAGAACGAAAGCGTTGGGGACTTCGTAGCTGACCTCCGGAACCTGGGAGCACTCTGCAGTTTTGCAAACCTCGAGGAAGCCATGAGAGACCGAATAGTTCTGGGATTAGATGATCACACGTTACAGAGCAAGATCATGGCAAAAGGAGACAAGGCAAAAGGCCTTGCAGATGTCATCACCGATGCTACTGCCGCAGAAGCAACCAGGAAGTCAGCCGCTCGAATGCGCCGAGCGAACGCACTGCACCAACTTGCTAGCAATAGTCCGCCTTCCTCTGAGAGGCACACTATTACCGCCCATCATGAAGACCGCGAGTCATTCTCAGACAGTGAGGAAGAGGAGGTCAACCGGCTCCGCTCGGAATGAGAGCAAAGGAACCAGAGACTTCCACGCCAATGTGCTGGTTGCGGGGCAAACCACCCACAATCAGACTGCAAATTCCTTGACGCACTCTGCCATTCCTGTGGGAAAAGAGGCCACATAGCAAAGGTCTGCAGAAGCAAGCGAGAGTCCAGTCCAAGCCAGAGAGAGAATAACCTCCGCCGGGAGACAGGCAAACCACCTGAAAATTGGGACTGCCTGAACCACCAATGGAACAACCACTACTGCAGAAATTGAGCACCTGCCACTTCAACGAGATGAGAAGAGGCACACCAAACTATCACTATCGGCCACGCTTCATCACTAGATGCAAGAAAGATCCGCATAAAGATCACTATTGAGAATCGACCGTGCGTGATGGAAGTCGATTCGGGGTCATCCCTATCGATGGTCTCCTGGAAAACCCTCAAACAGCTGATCCCTGCCATATGTCGCCAGGACCTCAGCTCTCAAAGAATCATCCTAAAAGACTACCAGGGGAATAGAATTCCAGTTGTCAGTTCCAGCCACGTCCAAATATCTTTCAAGGACTGCAACGCAATGCTTCCCCTGACTGTCGTCGATCGTGACCGGCCCAGTTTGTTTGGATTACAATGGTTCACCCCACTCAGAATTGAACTAGCTGGCATACACCAAACTGGAAGCGATGACTGGGAAGAGGCCCTCATCCAGGAATTCCAGGACGTGTTTACAGGAACGTGAGGCAAGTACAAGGGGACCCCTATATCATTTAACCTGAGTCCCAATGTGACTCCCATTCACCTTAAGCCTCGTCGGGTCCCTTTTGCCCTCAAGCCAAAGATCAATGAGCAACGAGACAAATTAATAGCCCAGGGTGTGTTGGAACCGATTGACCATGCCCGATGGGAAACTCCAATAGTAACACCCATAAAGCCAGATGGCTTGTTAAGAATTTGTGGGGATTACCGGGCCACCCTAAATCATGCTCTTCAACAGAGCGCTTACCCAGTACTGGTGGTCCAACACCTTCTTCATTCCCTGGGTGGCGGAAAAATATTTGTGAAATTGGACTTAGCTCAGGCGTACCAACAGCTACCCGTAGATGTGACGACTGCAGAAGCCCAGACAATAGTTACACATAGAGGTGCCTTCAAGTGCAATAGGCTCCAATTTGGAGTAAGCATGGTACCAGGCATTTTCCAAAGTTTGATGGAGAGACTATTACAAGGCATAAAAGGCATCATGCCTTATTTTGACGACATCTTAATAGCTGCCCCTACTAAAGAGTTATTAGGACAACGACTCAGAAAGATTCTTCAAAAAAATTAAAGACGCTGGCCTGAAGGTAAAAAGGGACAAGTGTCAACTTTGTACGGAGAGAGTGGAGTTCCTGGGATACCTTCTCGACAGACAGGGAATCCACCCCACTGAAAAAAAACTAGCTGCAATCAAAAACGCCCCAAGACCTAGAAATACGACAGACCTCCAAGCCTTCCTGGGACTCATTAACTTTTATAACATCTTCTTGCCCCAGAAGGCGACCGTAGCCAAGCCCCTATACAGACTTCTCAACAAAAAGGCTTCCTGGGTCTGGGGACGGCATGAAGAACAAGCATTTCAACAAATCAAAGACCTCGTAACTTCTGATGCTGTATTGATACAATACGAGACTCTACCCTTAACGGTTACCTGTGACGCCTCACCATTCGGAGTGGGAGCCATTTTAAGCCATGTCCTGCCAAACGGTAATGAGGCACCTATTGCGTTCTTTTTGAGAACTTTGTCCAAAACTGAAAGGAACTATAGCCAACTTGATAAAGAGGCTCTCGCCATTGTATCCGCAATTAAATGTTTACATGAATATGTGTATGGGAGACCCTTTGCCATAATTACAGACCACAAGCTGCTACTTGGCATTTTAGTGGGAAACAAACCAACTCCCCACATCTTATCACCAAGAATGACATGTTGGTCAGAGTTTTTAGCCGCATACGATTACCAATTGCAACACCGCCCGGGGAAAGCCATTCCCCACGCTGACGCTTTGAGCCGCTCTCCACTAGCAGACGTCATAGATGACCCAGCTCCAACCCTAGCCATATTGCAAATCAAAACTCTTAAATCACCGCCACTGACCGCTCGAGACATCGCCTCAGAAACAAAAAAGGACCCTTCTTTGGCACGAGTCCTCAGCTGGGTGGAACGGGGTTGGCCAGACAGTGAACCCAATGACAATTTCAGGCCATTCAGGAATCGACAAACAGAACCTTTCTCTCAAAAAGGCTGCATCTTGTGGGGAGACAGAGTCGTCATCCCGGAGAAATTGCAACATAAAGTTTTAAAAATGTTGCACAATGGACATCCAGGCATCGTGCGGATGAAGGCATTGGTAAGGAGTTACACATGGTGGCCAGGTTTAGACAAGCAGATAGAGACCTGGGTGGCGACGTGGAGCAAGTGTCAGGAGACTCGCTCTGCTCCTCCAAAAACACCCCCAACTCAGTGGGAAATGCCTTGAGGTCCCTGGTCCCGTATCCACATCGATTTTGCGGGACCCACAAGAGGACACACTTTCCTTCTAACTGTGGATGATTATTCTAACTGGCTCGAGGTCCACAAAATGAAAAGCACCACCATGGAGGCGGTCATTAAAAAACTGAATTAGCTATTCACTACCCACGGATTGCTGGATGTCCTGGTCTCCAATAATGGCCCTCAATTCACGGCCCTGGCATTCAAGCAGTACCTAGCAGACCGGGGCATCTGCCATGCCTTAACATCGCCAGCTCACCCTGCAGCCAACGGTAGGGCTTAGCGAATGGTTCAATTTGTAAAGAAGACCTTACACAAAATGGACCAGGGTGACATTGACGACAAAATAACCTGGATGCTTCTCCTCCAACATATTACTCCAAGCAGCACCACAAACAGAACCCCAGCTGAACTCCTGATGGGCCAAAAACTTCACTCACACCTCAATTGCCTCCACTCTGCTTACACACCTGAACAACCCCTGGGATCCAGCAGCAAATGTCGATCATTCCAGGTAGGAGACCCCGTTTTTGCCAAAAACTTCTCTGGTGACCCATTGTGGGTCCCCGCTATCATAACACAACTTACGGGACCCCGATTCTATCATCTACAAACTGCAGATGGCAAAATGTGGAAGCGCCACATAGACCAGCTTCGATCCAGACTAGCACCTATTCCCATCTCATCCCCTGAATCTCAAACTGGGGGGGAGGGACATCGAGGGGGGCAAAAAAGAAATAACAGATGACTTAACCGGAACCCAGCAGTCTGCACAACCAACCATGAGATACTCACCACCAGAAGGAGAACCGAGCCAGGAAGTTGCCTCGCCGCGTGATAACACCGCGATGGAAACAGATCCAGGGAACCCGGATGACAGCATTGGCAAGAGCAGAGAGGACAGCCCAGAGCCATTCAACGAAACAGCGAGACTGTGTTCACCACCCAGCCCAGCAAGCAGCCCACCGGAACCAGAGTCAGAATAGAAACCGGTGGAACAGCGCAGATCAAGCAGACAGGTGAAGCGACCTGCCTACTTACGAGAATACGTCAGCCCACCCCTCAGATGGAATCATTGGTTCTTTTGACAGCAGCCAGCTCTATAAAAGAGCTGCTGCTGCCCAAGTATTTTGCTCTGTTCTGAAGTCATGAATAAAGAGTTGAAGTCACAGTTCGATGTCTCGTCTCCGTTCCTTGTGCCCATGCACAGGACTTAACAATGTTAACAACCGGTTCTAGCGAATAGATGTGAACTGGTAGAATCCCATCCCTCTATTGGGCCAAATAAAAGATACCCTTCCCCATGCTTGTTCCTTGCCAGCACGAAACACCATAATCAACCATCAATGCTTTTCTAAAGGCAATGCAGAATTATTAGAAATTTCAGGTCAGTCTCTCTGCAGAACTAATATAAGCACAAACACATTTGATGGCATTATATAGTGAGACAGTGTTTCTACCTACCAAGTTCACAATTAATTTTTTTTTTATTCTACAAGAAATGGAACAAATGCTTGAAATTGAAACTCCAGCAGAATATGGCTCTAATGAAACTTATCAGCAAATTTAAAGATTTTACAGTACTTGAAGTTGAAATTACATCTATGGATTTTTCTCCCATTATAGATGTAAAAGCAAACATAGCAAAATTAGGCCAACTGTTATCAATGCCGTGCTTTAGATGTAAATGGGCATTATATTACATTTATTTGAACTCTACATAGAAATGTCACAGATCTGTGCTAGATATCATGGCCTTTTGGCCCCACTATTTAAAATTTATTGTTTTTCCTTTACCTATGTATGCAGCAAACACATGCCAATTGAAAGTCATATTTTATGCCTCTGATGAAATGGTGCTGAGCTCCTGGAATTTTATGCCATGGTATATTAAGTCAGTCTTTAAGATATCATAATGCTTTTATATAACATTTGGAATGAATGGCAGGGAGTCATCTAAACTAGTTCTAGCCGAATACTTGTTGGCAAAATTCAAAAATCAGATTTTTAAAACCACCATAAAGAAACCGTAGAGGAACCAGAGATATAAACCCTGCACTTTTCTAAAGGTTCTAATAATCTTTATTTAAGCACTTTTATTAATTCACAACACCCCTTCCCCCCGGGTTCCATTTAAGGGGTGCAGTGACGTAATCTTTGAGGTAGGCAGGTTGTTTAGATTGTCTGTTAGATTTTCGCTGCCCCCCAGGTACTTGTTTATAATCTTGTTTGGGCGGGACGTTTTCTGGCGAGTGGGGTGCCTCTGGTCCTTCATTTAAAAACTCGGTGCCGCTAATGTCCTCGTTGTCCTCTAGCCTTTGTGGGCTTGCTTCTGACGAGGTGTCTCTTTGCAGCAAGTCCACCACTCTCTCTGATCCTTCTGAATGCTCACTTCTTCCACTCGTGCTTTCTGCCATTTCGAACTTGGTCTCCTCGTCATCTCCTCCTCCCTCAGTTTGGAAGTTACCAGAGTCGCAGAAACAAGGATGCAGCCTTAAACACAGCTGATCAATATGGCGCTTCCATATTCTTCCGTCGTGACTTTTTACTCGGTACGACCTGGGTCCTGTGACTTGGATTACAGTTGCCTCGACCCACAAAGGATTGCCAGAAAAGTTTTTAGCAAAGACTAAGTTGCCTATCTGGAATTCGCGGCATTTCCCACTGGATCCGTGTGGATTTTCTGGTTCGTACGATGGGTGTAGTCAGTCAAGGTGGGAGTGGAGTTTCTGTCTCATTAACAATTCAGCCGGAGTCTTGTTGATGACGCTGTGCGGAGTGATGTGTTGCAGAAAGAGTATCCGGTTAATCTTATCTTTGATATCGCCATAGTCCATTTTATGTAGGGTCTTTTTGATGAATTGTACCATGCACTCGGCTCTTCCATTGGCCGCAGAATGCACCGGCGAAATTAGCGCATGGCGAATACCATGGTCCGCCAAATACTGTTCGAAAGAAAGCGCGGTAAACTGGGGGCCGTTGTCGGATACCAGGATGTCTGGCAGTCCATGGGTTGCAAATAATCTGTCCAATTTCCTGATGAAAGATTCGGTTGTGGTACTTTTCATTTCATGGATTTCAAGCCAGTTTGAGTAGGCATCCACGGTTACTAGGAATGTGTGTCCTTTAGTAGGTCCCGCAAAGTCAATATGAATACAGGACCATGGTCCCCTAGGTGTTTTCCACTCTGTTGGGGTTGCTTTCGGTGGGGCAATGCTAACTTCCTGGCATTTGGAACAAGTCTTTACCCAGGCCTCGATTTGCTTGTCGATACCCAGCCACCACGCGTAGCTTTGTACGAGCGCCTTCATGCGCACGATGCCGGGGTGGCCTTCATGGAAGGTTTTCAATACCACTCGTTGCAGCCGCTCTGGGACGATGACTCTGTCCCCCCAAATTATGCAGCCTTTCTGGGAAAACAGTTCCGTCTGTCGATTCTTGAAAGGACTGAAGTTGTCAGGGATTTGATCCAATGACCATCTTCGCTCGACCCAGCTAAGAACTCATGCCAAAACGGGATCGCGTTTGGTTTCAATCGCATATCTTGAGCTGTCAGTGGTGGTGATTGAAGTGTCTCAATCTGGAGCATTGCGACGGTTGGAGCTGGGTCATCAATGGTTTCCGGAAGTGCTGCACGGCTTAGTGCGTCAGTGTGGGGGATGGCTTTCCCTGGGCGGTGTTGCAGCTTATAATTATATGCAGCCAAGAATTCCGATCAGCGAGTCATTCTGGGAGATAATATATAAGGGGTTGGCTTGTCCCCCGCTATAATCCCCAGCAAAGGTTTGTGGTTGGTAACTATAGTAAAAACTCACCCATAAATATATTCATGAAATCGTTTAACTCAGAAACGACAGCAAGAGCCTCTTTATCGATTTGACTATAGTTACATTGAGCTTTTGATTGCGTTTTTGAAAAGTAGGCAATAGGGGCTTCACTACCATTTGGTAACACATGGCTCAAAATGGCACCCACTCTGAATGGTGATGCATCACATGTAATCGTTAAAGGCAAAGTCTCATTATACTGCATCAAAACAGCGTCTGAAGTCAATAAGTTTTTAACTTGTTGGAACGCATGTTCCTCTCGATGTCCCCAGACCCAGGTTGCCTTTTTGTCCAACAGACGATGTAAGGGCTCAGCTACGGTCGCTTTGTGGCGCAGGAACACATTGTAAAAATTGATAAGGCCCAGAAACCTTGGAGATCATTCTTATTTCTGGGCCTTGGAGCGTTTTTGATTGCCCTTAGCTTGCTATTGGTGGGGTGAATGCCTCGTTTATCGATTAAGTACCCTAAAAATTCTACTTTATCCGTACACAGTTGACACTTATTTTTTTTTACTTTAAGGCCAGAGTCTTTAAATTTCTGGAGAACTAACCTCAGGCGCTCCCTTAGTATTTCTCTAGTCAGAGCAGCAATTAAAACGTCATCAATATAAGGTACAACCCCTTTTATACCCTGTAGTAGTCTCTCCATCAAGCTCTGAAAAATTCCTGGGGCCACGCTAACTCCGAATTGGAGTCGGTTCCACTTAAATGCACCTCGGTGTGTAATGATCGTTTGTGCCTCTGCCGTTTTTTTGTCTACAGGCAGTTGTTGGTATGCCTGTGCTAAATCCAATTTAGTGAAGACTTTTCTGCCCCCCAGGGAATGGAGAAGGTGTTGTACCACCGGTACCGGGTAAGCGTTCTGCTGAAGGGCGTGATTCAGGGTGGCTCGGTAGTCCCCACAAATTCTTAACGATCCATCCAGCTTGATGGGTGTTATGATTGGGGTTTCCCAGGGAGTGTGGTCGGTTGGTTCTAACACACCCTGGGCTATTAATTTATCAAGCTGCTCATCAATCTTTGGTTTAAGGGCAAATGGAACTCGACGAGGCTTAAGGTGGATGGGAGCTACTTCAGGGTTAAGGTTAAATGATATCGGACTCCCCTTGTACTTGCCTAATTTATCTGTAAAGACGTCCTGGAAATCCCAGACGATGGCCTCTTCCCAATCGTCGCTGTTGGTTCGGTGAATGCCGGCTACTTCAATTCCAAGTGGGGTGAACCATTGGAGGCCTAACAAACTAGGCCGATCCCTGTCGACCACGGTTAGTGGTAGGGATGCAGTACGATTTTTAAATGAGACACGGACTTTGCTGGATCCAACGACCGGAATTCGATTTCCCTGATAGTCCTTAAGTATGATTCTTTGGAATCTGAGGTCTTGCCGCCGGACGGTGGGAATTAATTGTTTAAGGGTTTTCCAGGAAACCATCGAGAGGGATGATCCTGAATCGACTTCCATCATGCAGGGCTGGTTTTCAATGGCGATCTTCACCCGGATTTTCTTGGCATCTAATGATGAGGCGTGACCGATCGTAATGGTTTGGTGTGCCTCTTCTCATTTCGTTGACTGGGCTAGTGGTTTGTTTCTGTAGGAGTGGTTGTTCCATTGGTAGGTTAAGTATTCCCGATTCACAGGAGGACTTCCTGTGGGCTGGCGGTAGTTGGTCCCCCTCTGAGGTGGGTTGGATCCTTGCTTGCTTCTACAGACTCTTCCGATGTGACCTCTTTTCCCACACACATAGCAGAGCGCATCGAGGAATTTGCAGTCTGATCCTGGGTGGTTTGCCCCACAACCAGCACATTGGTACTGTACTCTCTGGTTATGTTGATGGCGTTGGTCTCATTCAGACCGGAGCCGGTTGACCTCTTCTTCATCGCTTTCTGATGATGATTCGAGGTCCTCATGGTGGGCTGTCATTGCCTGTCCTTCCAAGTGAGGTGAGATTTCGCCAGCGAGTTGACGGAGTGGGGCATGAGTGCGGCACATTCGTGCAGCTGGTTGCTTCTGCTGCAGTAGCATCAGCAATGGCATCTGTAAGGCTAATGTCACCTTTCGCCATCAGCTTACTTTGTGTCGCAAGTGCATCTAATCCCAGAACTGTTTGGTCTCTCAGGGCCTCTTCGAGGTCGGCGAACCCACAGAGGCCTCCCAAATTCCGGAGATCCGCAATGAAATCTGCAATGCTTTCTCCCTTCCGCTGGTCTCTCTGATAAAATTCATGCCTTCGAACAAGCGTTGGTACGGTTGGTGCATAGTGGGCCCGTAGGAGGGGCTCGAGGACGTCCCAGTCCATGGACTTCACCTCAGCCGGTTTGGCTAGTGCCTTGGCCATCTTAAACATGGTCGGCCCGCAGTGAGTTAGGAATACCGCTCGCTTCTTTCCAGTTGTGGCATCCTTTAAGTTGTTGGTCTCCAGAAACATCTGGAATCAGTCCATATATGAGTCCCAGTCTTCTTGTGCCGGGTCGAATGGAGCGGGTGGTATGACGCTGCTAGACATGGTTCAGCCGTTGGTGCATCTTCAGCCACGTGCTCTGTTTAGCGCTCTGTAGTGCTCAGTCAGCTCTGACGTCTCGAAATCCCACCCTCATCACCAGTGTTATGTTCTGCGCATGGGCGCAAGAATTGGAGACGAGACGATGAACAGTGAACTTCAACTCTTTATTTAACATTGTGGAACAGAGCAAAAACTACAGCAGCAATGGCCCTTTTTATAGGCAAGCTTCTGATCAAATAACCAATAAGAAACCGGAAGTGTTAGTTCCCTTAACCAATGAAAGAGGCCCGCTAAGAGCCAATCAGATTCTCCTAAACGGACTAATCAGATGTCGCTATTATCGGCCAATCAGAAGTGCAGGGCCAGAACCCTGCACTTTTCTAAAGGTTCTAATAATCTTTATTTAAGCACTTTTATTAATTCACAACACTCCAGAACTGGTCAGAATCTGCTGAGTGCCACCTCTGCTTGTGACTGAATTTGCAAAATAGCTGTAAATCAGGGGTGGCCAACTATGCCCCCTTTCAAACTTGTGAACCTCAGCTCCCAGAATTTCTGGGTCAGCATATACAGAATACAATTTGAGTCATACTGGCTTAGGAATTCTGGGAGTTGAAGTTCACAGGTTGGAAAGGGGGCACAGCTGCCCACCTTTCCTATGGATAGAATCTTATCTAGTAACAGCATTGAAAATAAGCCTGACTAAAATCTGGAATCTGACAAGTTTACAAATGGCTATCAGGGCTGCCTCTAAGAAGCTTTGCTCTATTGGAAAGCCACAGTATTTCAGAAGAAAACCCAAGATCTGAGATTGTAGTATGAACAGAGGATCAAGTTAGGGTATCTTTTACAGGTGGCGGAAATTGAAAACTTAAGTGCTGACCTAGTTTTGCTTCAATAAAGGAAGCCAGGTCAGAATCATATTAACACGGAAGGCATAAAGCAGTATGGAGTAATTTAATCTCCAAATGACTGCCTTTCTTTTTCTTTTTTTTCTTTAGTCCTTCAGATACTTTCTTTTAGTTTCTCAGCACCCTTAAAAAGGCAAAAATGTGTTGACCATATAAAATAACATGCTGATAATTCTCCATTCTTTTTGTTTGATTTTTTAAAAATCTCAGTATGATGTTTTAAAGAAGCTTGTTCATGTTAAATGCCTTTATAAAGTCATTCAGTGGTAAATACATAATACAGAGATATCCTTTACACATGACATGAGACTTGCAGGAAAGAAGGTTTCAGTTCACTGCTTCCATGCCTTGTCAGCCCCAGACATATTCAAACATTAATACTGAAAGTTATAAGGAATCATGCTTGGTGTAGAGAATGAAGATACTGTCAGTCTGTGCTCCCTTCAAATCCCAAGAAAGAAATACTCAGACTCCATGGTTAGAGCAAAGTTATCCTTTTACTGGAAAATGAAGTGAAAGCTTCAGATTTAATCTGAGAAATTGGCACGCAGATCACATATACAAAGGAATGGAAATGCTCCCACCTCCCAAAGTCCAAATGACTCTTCCAATTAAAAGTTTTGAATATGATAATGTGGCCATCTCCAGATGGTGATGAGGCTTCTGTCAGTTGACCTTGACATATTTTGATAAACGTTCACAGTTGCACAAAAGGGGACAGAAGCTAGCCGAGAAACGGAAAGTTAAAGAAAAGAATCCCCCTCCCCTTGCTAACCCAGCAAAGGAATGCAAAACACCTCCAGCCTTCTTCCCCTCCAAATTCCCCCCTTCCTCCGTTGCTATTGACAGCCGAAAGAAATAGATTGGCAAAGCATCAGAGAAGCAATGCAGAATATACATATTATGGAAGATATCTTGAGGCTGACAGATACTTTAAATGCTACAAATGACAAAACATCAAATATTTAAAAACATGGTAGTCCCCTTTAATTTTAGATCTGCCATTAACAAAATTCACAAACCTACCAAAACAATCAGAGTAATAATAATACTGTGGAGCAAGACAATTAGGAGAGGGATGCCAGGAAAATCAGCTAGCCCTAACTCCTAATTTATTTTAAGTTAGAAGGAAACTAGTATACTTTACTATGCTTGCAACTGAACTTGTAAAACATCTGTAGATCTCTTAAATATATTGGATGATGGGAGATGTAGCCCAACATATTGCAGTGGTCCAAGATGCATCATGTTTCTTTCTTTCAGAATTCACTTTTCTGTGTACATTCTTGCAAAAAAGAATAACTGTAATATCCCAGGTGGGGGGGGGGGACTGCCTACACTACAATGTAAAGCAATACTGGCTGACAATTCTAGAAGCTGGCTGGCCTCAGCCACACATATCCTTTTGAAAAAGCCAACCAGTCGGCAAACATCAACTCCATCAACTAATAAAGAAAATCAACACAGCCAACTAGCCCGCTTACAACAGAGCCAGCACACCACACCTCCACACTAATATTTATAGAGAGACGGCAGCTCCAATCACGCTTTGCTCGCACAAGCACGAAGCCGAAAGCACCAGCCTGAAGATGGTGAGTGGGACCTCATTGAAATATCACCAAGATACTCTCAATCTTACATGGGAAAAGACCCGAATGCGTTAAGACCTGCATATATGTGTGTGTGTGTGTGTGTGTGTGATGGATACAGATAAGCAGATTGATTTAAACATTGAATACTGATTTGAACATTGAAAGGCAAACAAAATAAGGAAGGCATGTGGCCAACAGCTATGGTCTCAAATTATGAACTGGTCTGTGTATGCACATGTTCAGATTATAAATCAAGTTGAATTATGCACCCAGAAGAACCTTAAGAAAAGTACTTAAATCAGACACTCCACAGATGGCATGACATTGTGATTTTACTGGATGAAAGCCTTTACATAGGGAGGGGAGAGCAGCGAACATGCATAAAATAATCTAATAATGGTGAACATTTATAAGGGTGAAGGTGACATTCTATGGAGCTAATCCATATTACCCTTGGACAGCATAAGTGGTATAAAGGGATGCACTTTGAAGAAGGGTCAGCTTCTGATTCCAACTCCCTGCAAAGACTTGACACAAAACTAAAGGTTTCCAAGCCTTCTGATTGGTTTTACTGCACAAGGTGCAAGACTCATAATCTCATTTGAACAGGTATAGGTTCTCATTCAAGAGCTGTATAATAGAGAAAGAATTATTGGCTTCACACAGATTCTTACACATGATGAAAATTCCCATATGTCTGGTTATTCCTATGTCTTTTGTTTCACTGAATGGAATGATACGGGTTAGCTTAGCATCCTATCAACTGTACATAGATGTCAGTTCCTTTTACTCTTGTCAGTCGTAGCACACAAATTAATGCCAGTTATAGTAATAGTGACATACAGTAACTGTACTATGTAAGGCTATTTCAAGACAACAGATATATGATCATGCAGGGACAAGAAAGCAACTGTTCCCCCCACCTTTTTTGCTCTCCTTTTCTGGTAGTATCCAGCAATATACCCACAACAGCAGAAGCAGAGATATTTTTTTCCTGTTAAAAACACACTACTGTATATCACAGTTTTGGTAAGAGGCCACATGTGATGATGCACAAAGGTAGAAGCAAAGCGAAGAAGCACACTTTATCTTTCTTATTGCCATTCCCTTTTCTCTTCCCTTACCTCTCTGCTCCTCATTCAACTGTATTGCAAGACTGTTCTTAAGAGTTACGGTGGTATTCAGCAGGTTCTGACCAGTTCTGGAGAACCGATAGCAGAAATTTTGAATAGTTCGGAGAACCAGTAGCGGAAATGTTGAGTAGTTTGGAGAACCAGCAAATACCACCTCTGACTGGAGATTTTACAGGATCCTTCCCCTGCCACGCCCACCAAGCCACACCCACAGATCCAGTAGTAATCCCATAGTTAAGAAACCCCTATACCTATATGTGTATAGGTACAGCAATCATCTTTTCTCTACATCATTAAAATGTCGATTCCTTTAGAATTTTCCTTTGTACAAAGGACAACATGTGGAGCTGGAAGCGCAAGAATAAGAAGAGAAAGGAGACATGTTATCCCTCAGAATGCAGGAAGATTCAGAAAACTTTGAGAACACAGAATTTCCAGAACATGAATAGTGCCGCCATGCCTTGCTCAGATAACCCAAAAGTGAGCTGCAAAAAGTTAAAGCTGTCTGTATCTACTTCTGTAAAAAATCAGAGCTGTCTGTATCTCTATACACCCTTCTATGTAAGGAAATCCAAGGATTAAATAGCCAAACTATGCATAAGTTGATTTTAGATTTTTTTTGCAGCATTCCTACGTAGCAGAGTTTTGCTCTTCTCGTCCTCAAAAACTGAAACATCGAACCCTATTTTTGGATTTGCTTCCTTCTTAGAACCTCCCTCCTCTTACTTCTTCCACTTTCATTTTACATGTCCATATTTTCATAGTGCTACCTAGGTTGGGTTGTTATACGACTGCCTCAATAGAAGCAGAGAGATACAGACAGCTCACTGGTAGTTATCTGATCAAGATATGGCAACCCTATTCATGTTGGGATGAATTCATGTTGGAAGGGTCCTTGGAAGTCTTCTAGTTCAACCCACTGTTTCCGCAGGAGACCCTATAACCATAATGGTGAACCTGTGGCATGTGTGTCAAAAGTGGCACACAGAGCCATCTCTCTGGTCATGCCAGCTGTCTCCTGTTGCTTTTCTGGGTTCCAGCATGCGCATGCACACCAGCCAGCTGGTCTTCATGCATGTGGGAGTGCCAGAAACTGATAGAGCAGCTCCCCAGCGTGCATGCACATGCCAGCCAGCTGGTCTTCACACACGTATGCGCATTAGAAACCAGAAGAGCAGGTGGCTGGCATGCATGTGAATGCTGGGAAGCTGAGCTTTCGGTTTCTGGCATTCCTGCATGACACACCAGGAAGCTGCTCTTTCGGTTTCTGGTGCATGCATGCGTACATGCTCCCATTTTGGCACTCGGTGCCAAAAAGGTTTGCCATCACTGCCCTATACCATTCCAGACAAATGATGTCCAACATCTTCTTAATAACTTCTGGATCATTGGAAGATTTTAAGAAGAGATAAGGCAGCCATTTGTCTGGAATGATATAGGATCTCCTATTCAAGCAGAGAGTTGGACTAAATGAACTCCAAGCTTATTTCCAACATGGATTCATTGACAGAAAATTTCTCCTTAATTCTAGCTTCTATCTATTACTTCTTGTCCTGTTCTCAGGGTGCTTTGGAGAATAGGTCAACCCTTTTCTCTGTGACAGGCCCTCAAATATTAGAAGACTGTGTGATTTTATCCCTAAGCATTCTCTTTGTTGGACTAGATATATCCAGTTCCCACTTCTATTCATTGTATGCTTTAGCTGCCAGTCCCTTAAGCATCTTTGTTGCTCTTTTCTGAAATATTTCAAGAATCTCAACGTCGTTTTTTTGTATTGTGGTGACCAAAACTGAATGTGGTATTCCAAGTGTGGTCTTACTAGTGCAGTATAAAGTGGAATACTAACACTTCACATGATCATGATATCCCCCACTCAGTTGATGTAGTATAGAATTGCATTGAATTTTTTTTGGCAGCTGCAGCATTTTTTTCACTTACATCAGTTATAGCATTTTGATATTTGGTTGACAGCTGTAGCCAGAAATAGCAGGCTAGAAAATGAAATTGATAGTTAACTATAAGCATGCACCCCAATAAAGCTTTGCAAGGCACTACAGTATAGAAGGATCAATTGAGGAATAAACTCAGAAAACAACAAGCCAGTTACATTCTCTTGGAAAAAAATGGGATAAAAAATGTCTCAGAGAGTTGATTCCCCAAATGAACACTTGGACTTTACTGCTGTTTAGTTTCTGAAAGCCAAATAGGTTTTTCTTTTCCCTGTAATGAAAAAGAGCTAGAGGATATTTCTTACAGGATCAAAGCCCAAGTATACATACCAGATGCCTAAATTCAGATGCAGTAATATTGAAGAATTATATACAAACCAGCAATCCCAGGAAATAAGTGTTGTGTTGACTGAAAACTTAGTAATTTCTTAGGTAATTTCAAAATATTTGGAGCCTTGCGGAACCAGAAAAATAAAAAAGATGGGAGGAGAGTCAACATCCTATGCAGAATAGGATTATTTACCTCGGAGAAAATATATTCCCAGATTCAGCACTGTATTAATATACAAATCACTCATGTGTTTACTAATAGAATTTCATCCTTAAAACCAATCACCCCACCAACAACAGCAGCAAATCACTCAAAGTTAACACTGGGAATATCACACTTTCTCATGGACTATTACAGTTTTAATGCTCAGGCTAAGAAGAAGAATAATGACTTTGCAAAAAGAGACCAGGAATCCATCTGAATAGCATATATAAAAACCTTTTCATCAGAAACATTTTCTAAAAGAATTATTGAACTTATTAAATTTAATGTCAAGCTTGAAATTAAATACTCAGTATATTAAGCGCATTAGAGAAAGAACATCTTTAATCTCTAGCAGCATATCACATAGTTACATGCTAGACTGTTTATTGATGAATTGAAAGTGAAGAAAATCAATATGAAGTATAAGACCCACCTCAGTCCAATAACAAAGAGTGTAAGCTCTTGAGAACATAGCTGCTAGGTTATTATACTGATAGTTATTTTAAAACAAAGGCCATCAAAACCATAAAACATATGGCTTGGAAGAGAGTTTATTTCTCAACTCCAACCTCCTTCACAATGCAAAAACTAATCTAGGGGGTCATTTAGTCTCTTTACAAAAAATGTTCAGTGAGGGAGAATCTGTTGTTCTATGCAGATGGTTCCACTGCTTAATAGCACTTATCATTAAAAATTATCCTAGTATTCAAGGTGAATTGCCTTTGTTTTAATTGCAACCAGTCTTTGCTCTTTTCTTAGTTTCAACAGTAAATAGATCCACCCCTTTTGAATGTAACAGTCTTTTAGATATTCTGTAGTCATTGTCATACTTAAGTGCAAACCTATCCACTTACCTATTACATCCATCCATCATCTATCTATCTACCTACCTACCTACCTAAACTTGCTCAGGTCTTTTAATCTTGCTTTATGTGACTTTGTATACAGATACCTTATTAACCAAGTAGGTCTCTTTTGAATCTCACTCCTATTTCTCCACATTCCCTTAATCCAGAAGTGAACAGAGTACACCAAGAGTGGTCTAATAAGAGGGGGAAACAATGGCACTATAATCTCCCCTGAGCTGAATGCAATGCTTCTGTTAATAAAACCCTTATTGTCCTGGCTCTTTTAGCTGATGATCACATAGCTTTCTCAAGTTTTGTAGGTGGCGCATTAGGAAACTGTTATGTATGTACCATAGTTAATAAAGTATGAGCTTGAGGTTAAGTGCAGGGTTCTGGCCCTGCACTTCTGATTGGCTGTTAGGTAGCCAGATCGGATTGGCTAGTTCTTAGGAATCCTATTGGCCCTTAACAGAGGATTATTATTGGTTTAAAGTACTTGTGTTCATAGCTCGCTATTGGACAATTCTCACAAAGGTTGCCTATATAAGGCAGGGTTCACTGTTGTTGTTCTGAGAAGTCACTATGCTAATAAAGAGCTGAAAGTCACTATTCAGAGGCTGTCTCCATTTACTCCGACCCATGTCCAAGTACCTAACAGAAACCTAGATTCTTTTTTTATTCACTGCCTAGTCCTGTGCCTATATATCTATTTTTTCTAATCCAGACGCAGGACTTTAAATTTACAATTGTTGAATGTCACTGGGTTAGATTTAGACAGTATGACTTATATTCCAAATCAGTATGATGTATAATAGAGGATGTAAAAAAATACTTCTGGCTTAGTGTTAACTGCAAATTTCAGAAAGCCCTATTCTATCAACTGCAGTTTTACCCATCAAACTGCTTGATCAATGGTCATAGTTAAATTGTAATACAATTGTTGCTGTATGATCTCCATTCCATTCCCAACATTACTGCTAGCAATCCTTTTCTCTGTAACAGTAACCCTGTTCATACTGCACACAAAGCCCCTTTTTGTTTTGGATTAACATGTTACACAATCCACCCCACTGCAGTTATTCAATATGATAAGAGAAACATGGCCTATCATGTTGTGTGAATTCCCGCTCCTATTCATGTAAACTTGCAATTTAAGATAAAATTTCAGGTATCTGATGAAATTAGCTTTACCAAAAAGGTTGCAAAATCTTATGCTTCAGATCAGTGAAACATTAGCCACATCTGTTGCTACACTTTCACACCACAGGCAAAAAATAAGTTGTTGATAAATTGGGAGGACTGGAAAGGAATATTAAGAAAAATATCTATACAAATGTGTATGGGTATATGTGTGTATGTGTGTGTGTATACATATATGTGTGTGTGTTTTGTATATGTGTGTGTATATATATATAGTATTCAGCTTTGTTCGGGTATTTTCCCATGTCATTGTAGTTGTGCTTTTAAAATTGTAGCAACGTTTTGGCAGAATCTCATCTGCCATCATCAGGCTTCTGTATCCCAATACAGAAGCCTGATGATGGCAGATGAGATTCTGCCAAAATGTTGCTACAACTTTAAAAGCACAACTACATTGACGTGGGAAAATACCTGAACAAAGCTGAATACCATACATGTAAGTACCCATGAAAACTTAAGAAAACACACACACACACACACGCACACACTCATGGGTACTTACATGTATGGCATTCAGCTTTGTTCGGATATTTTCCCACGTCATTGTAGTTGTGCTTTTAAAGTTGTAGCAACATTTCGGCAGAATCTCATCTGCCATCATCAGGCTTCTCATACATCATCAGGCTTCTCATATATATTTATATATGTATATCTTTGGTTATTTGGGTTTTCTTCCGCGTAAAATTGGAAGCATCTAGGTGACGTTTCGATGAAGTCTCATTCATCATCTTCAGGATTGTGTCTTCGGCTTTGTGCTTCTCGGAGTAATGTGAGTTTGCAGCTGTTTCTTCCTTTTAACTGCTAGTGGGGGTGTGACTTGATTGGGTGGGGGCTTGGCTGTGTTCTGATTGGCTGGGGGTGTGTTCTCATTGGTTGGGGGGTTGGCTGTGTTCTGATTGGCTGGGGGGGTGTTCTGTTCGGGGGGGGTTGGTTGTGCTCAGGTTAGTCTTAGTTGCTGGGGGATTTGAGCTGGTGAGCTGTGATCCTGCTGTTTGGCTTCGCGTTCATGGTCGTGCCACATTTTCATGGTGGGCATCAGTTCGCTTCATGTATGGGTTGGAGGGTTTGAAGTGGGTAGTGATGTAGCTGTGGTACGGCTTTTGGTCTGTGGTTGTGTCTCATCTTCTGTGTGGGTGTGAGTCTGCTTTCTACGTGGAAGTGTGATGGTAGCATCTTGTGTGGCCCTCATGCATGTGGGTCTGGTGTGATTCTTCATGTTTCCCTGCCAGTGTTAGTGGCGGCTTTCTCCTTGCTAGTTTTTTGATTGGCATATTGTTTACTGTTTGATTTATCTACTTGTCTATTTGTCTCCTTGGTAGTTCCTTGAATATTGTTTTTCCAGGTCACCTAGGCAGAGGCAGGCATTGAAAGAGTCCTTTATTGCTCTGTTAAATGCCACAACAAACAGCCCTACAATGGCTGGTAAGGCTCCACCCCATACTTCCCTAAAGGCAGACGATCTCAGTCCCACAAATTAAAGCCAGTAAACAACAAAACCAATTTGCAAAGTAAAAACAATCAGAAAATCCAGCCAAGTCACATGGTGAATTGCTTAACAACCTCAATGACTTAGAACAAAAATTCAGCTGTTATCATTAAACAAAGACTTCCAACAGCAAATAACCAGAAATGGAAAAAAAGTTGGAAGCTTCTATTCTACACCATAATATTTTAAAGTGCCATAAACATAAAGTTATGCTTCTACAATGGCTATTCCAGTGGTGGCTAACCTTTGCGGCACTGTATGCACATGCGTGTTAGAAACTGGAAGAGAAGCTGCCTGATGCGCATGCACAGGAGCACTGGAAACCAGAAGCTTAGCATGTGTGCACGCCGGGAAGCTGCTCTTCTGATTTCTGGCACTCCCATGTGTGCAAAGACCAGTTGGCCAGTGCATGCATGCACTCTGTTCTTTCAGCTTCTGGTGCTCCCATATGTGTGAAGGCCAGCCAGCTGGTGCACATGCACATGCCGGAACCCAGAAGAGCAACGGGCGACAGCTAGCGTGCCCAGAGAAATGGCTCTGCATGCCACTTCCAGCATGCATGGCATAGTTTCATCATCATGGGGCTATTCTACTGACTATAATATAACACTATAGGGCATTGCACGCCAGAAGAACAGGACAGTTTTTCCCTCCCATGCCATCACTCTGCTAAAAAGCTAATTCCCACAACACTGTCAAACTATCTAGTAAGGCTGTATTACTATTATTCTTCTCATCTATCCTATTACCTATCTTCTTATGACTATAATTTTGTAACTTATATATTACAATTTATATTGTTTTATTTAGCATCCTAGTATGATTTATGTTGATTGCTTATTTAGTACCCTATGACTATAACTAAGTGTCATAAGTTATGAATTATGATGAATGTATTCTTGCAATGACTATGATCATGATGTATCATTATTGCTTGTATGTACACTGAGAACTTATACACCGGAGACTAATTCCTTGTGTGTCCAATCATCCTTGGCCAATAAAAAATTCTATTCTATTCTATTCTATTCTATTCTATTCTATTCTATTCTATTCTATTCTATTCTATTCTATTCTACAACAATCATAGGCTCAAACAGAAAATGTCCAAACTGTTCTGTAGAATCTTTAAGTTTCCTGGAACTTCTCTAGAAGTTCTTAAAGAATATATTCTTTAATTATTTTTTATTCCATAAAAAAATAGTTTGCCCTTTACAGGTGAAATAAACCATTCCTCTTCTGCACTGAACAGGGAGAGATCATCCAGGGTGCAGTTCACATTCCTGTCAAAATCCTTGCCGTTCCTACTGGAGAGGTGCATGCTAAAACAGACAAACATCCCTCCAAAAGCTTGAATGCTTCAAATCTTTAATAACTCGTACTGTGTAATAGAGCAACTTTAGAAACCAGTTCACATCCAAACAATAATCCTCTATGCTTCTTTCTGGATCATTATTCTACCTCTTATTTCTGACTCAATCAAACAAATAGCTGGCTCTATTAATTCTCAGCATCTGAATATTTTCAAGGGTTTTTGTTAGGGATAACATTGGTTACCTAACTTAGTTTGGGTAAAAATAAGACATAAACTATGTTAGTGAGTTTAAGTGTAAGTATCACTTTAACTGCAAAACATGTATTTTGGGTGCAGTTGTAAAATCACCATAAGAGGGAGCAAGAGAGCTCACTGTTAGCTGGCTTCTACTGGAGAGCTGACAATGTTGGATTGATGGTGATAACTGGGTGTTTTCCCTGCTGTTGCTGAGAGAAGAAAAGGGGTTTGATTTTCTTCATATCTCTGACTGCAAAAGAGATATATTGCTGGACTGATTATTTGTAAGTTTACTGACCTCTATTTTCAACACTGGACTTTGCAACTGATTAATCCCTGGATGGACTGAACTAGTGTATAACATATGGACTGTTTTTGACTATGCTATAACTCTTGCTGGAATAAAAAAAACTATTTAACTGGCACAGTGTATCTGTCTTACTGAGTGTAAACTACAACAACGTTTATCTCAAAACATTTGCCTGCCTGCTAGACTGCCTTTACACGTTCTGCTAGGATGTGTATCCCTAACAGTTTTGATGGAATATTTTTTAAAAAAAATTAAGTTCAGATGGTAACACATGGGCCCATACATTTAATACAAATGTGGCTTGGAATTGGTCCATGGTATATAGCATGCATCTGCATAACCTAGTTTGAAGTTTATTCCATTTCTGCTGACAGCTGCAAGCCACAAAACTGTCAGGGAAAGAACAGGCATAGAAAATGGCCCCTGAATTGTGTTGCACTCCTGATCTGTGTATGGTTCAAAAGGATACTGCATGGTAAGCTTCCAGCTATTTGAATGAGGTCATAATGAATTAAATATGAAATAATAAATGATACAGGAAACCTGGCTATCTTTTTTCCCCCTTTATACACACCTTTTGGTCTATTTGAAGCAGCCTTTTTAACTTTTTCTGTGCTTTGCAATTTCTACTGACAGTACAAAGCACAGAGGAAAACAGGTTTTTTTTTTTTGTTATCAACTAAAGTGGTATACTGATAACCAAGGAATTTATTTTGTACCTGAGATTGACTGTCCTGTAATCTCGCACCTGGCTATGACTGAATGTTCTCACTGCTGTCACTGGTCTAGGCATGTACGATCAAGGTGCAAAGATTAAACATGGGAGAGATTTCCTTATGTTGTGACTATTTCTTCAATGTGGTTTGCAACAAGACCATTCCAGTACTGGTGATTCCAATTCTCTCTATACTGTGAAAAGCAGAGAAATTTAAATACATTTTTGGGATCACAAACATTATTATCCAGAAGTCATTCCACCAGCAATGTTCAATTAGGGCAATCTAACAAATAAAGGCAAGTGGATTCAGAGAAACCCGTTCCAAGTGAAGTATATATGGTATATATGGTATATATGGGGTTGTAAATAACAATCCTATATTCACTTACTTGAGAATATATATTATGCTGAGCATAGTGAAGCATAATGATTGTTTCTGAATCACAGTTTCTCAGTTGCACTTCTACCTCGGTCCAGTCTAATCCCAGGACTTTTGAAAGGAGTCTCCATAATCGAAACTTGGAGTGAAAATACAACTCTGTGCACACAATGTTAAGCATTATTCACAACAAAATCCAAAGAAAGCTACTTCTTATAGGAAGAAACCAGAGTACATGCAAAGTTAAGGGTGTAGGTACTTATCCGCCACAGTATAGCTCCTGGGTGAAAGGAAGCATTTCAATTACATTCAATGTCCCATTTGCTACAAACCTTTTCTAGAGTGTAAGGGGCTAAAAATGCTGCACTGTTTGTATTAGGTTCTGCACATGGGCGCAAGGAACGGAGACGAGACGGTGAACAGTGAACTTCAACTCTTTATTAATCATTCTGAACAGAGCAAAAACCTAAGGCAGCAGCAGCCTTTTTATAGGCAAACTGCTGATCTAGTAACCAATGAGAAACGTGGAGTGTTAACCCTTTTAACCAATGAGAGTGGCTCGTTAACAGCCAATCAGAATCTCCTGAATGGACCAATCCAATATCGCTATTATCGGCCAATCAGAAGTGCAGGATTTAGAACCCTGCTATTTCTAAAGGTTTGATAAAACTTTATTTAAGCGTTTTATTAGTTCATAACACTCCTTCCCCCCGGGTTCTGTGTAAGGGGTGCGGTGATGTAATCCCTGAGGTATGAAGGTTGTTTTGACTGTTTATTAGATTTATGCTGTCCCACCGGTTCCTGTCTGTAACCCGGTTTTGGCAGGACATTTTTGGGCAAGTTGGGTGCCGGTGGTTCCTCATTGGATGACTCGGTGCCGCTAATGTTCTTGTTGTTGTCCTCTGGTCTTTGCAGGCTTGCCTCTGTTGAGGTGTTCCTCTGTGGCGAGGACACACCCCTCCCTGATTCTTCTTCATTCATTATGCCCTATTGCTGACTTCTTTCGCTCCTGCTTTCTGCCATCTCAAATTCAGTTTCTTCGACATCCCCTCCCCCCTCAGTTTGGGAGTTACCGGAGTTGCGGAAACTAGGTTGTAGCCTTGAGCGAAGCTGATCTATATGGCGTTTCCATATTTTTCCATCACAGATTTTCACCCGGTACAACCTGGGTCCAGTGGCTTGAATTACAGTTGCCTCGACCCACAATGGTTCGCCGGAAAGGTTTCTGGTGAAAACTAAGTCGTCTATCTTGAGCTCGCGGCATTTTCTGCGAGATCCACAGGGTTTCTCTGGCTCGTAAGACGGGTGAAGCCAGTTGAGGTGGGAACGGCGTTTGCATCCCATTAATAGTTCTGCTGGAGTCTTGTTGGTGACGCTCTGTGGAGTGATGTGTTGGAGAAGGAGTATTCTATTTATTTTATCTTCAATGTCCCCATAGTCCATTTTGTAGAGGGTTTTTTTAACAAATTGTACCATGAGCTCGGCTCTTCCATTAGCCGCAGGGTGCACTGGCGAAGTTAGCGCATGGCGAATACCCTGGTCCGCTAAGTATTGTTCAAAGGGTAGAGCAGTAAACTGGGGTCCGTTGTCAGAGACCAGAACGTCTGGCAGTCCATGCATCGCAAATAGCCTGTTCAACTTCTGGATGACAGACTCGGTTGTAGTACTCTTCATTTCGTGGATCTCGAGCCAGTTGGAATAGGCATCCACTGTTAGTAGGAACGTATGTCCCTTAGTAGGTCCTGCAAAGTCAATGTGTATGTGGGACCATGGTCCCCAGGGTGTTTCCCATTCTGTTGGAGTTGCTTTAGGTGGGGCATTGCTAACTTCCTGCCACTTTAAACAAGTCTTTACCCAGGCTTCGATCTGTTTGTCGATGCCCGGCCACCACGCATAGCTTCGTGCGAGCGCTTTCATACGCACGATGCCAGGGTGACGCTCATGCAGTGTTTTTAATACTGTTCGTTGTAACCACTCTGGGATGACGACTCTATCTCCCCATAGGATGTAGCCTTTTTGCAAAAAAAGTTCTGTTTGCCGGTTCTTGAAGGGGGTGAAGTCGTCAGGGGTTTGATCTACTGGCCATCCCCGTTTGACCCAGCTAAGATATAGGATCTGGGGAAATCTGGGAGTTGAAGTCCATCCATCTTAAAGTTGCCATGGTTAAGAAACACTAGCCTAGATCATTCATAGAGGCATTTGAAGAACTGCCTCCATAAAACTCCATAAATCTGAACAGTTAGCTAAGTCTAGTCAGAAGCAATCCCAAGTATTCTTAAAAATCTTTATATCAACTCTGAAGCAAACATGACTGAAGCCATCTTGTGCTGCCTCATAGTTGCCACAAAGCCTGAGAGAGGAAAGGGAGGGGGGAAGTAGATAGCCCAGCTAATAGTCAAAGTAAAAAAGGTTTTCCTGTGGGAACCAAGGTCATCATAACAGGTGGCTGGTGAAGGAGGAGATGAGCCTGCCAGCTGTATTTATTGGACAATGTGACTGATGACACCTGGAGGGGAGAAGTTTTACTCTTTTAATTAGGTGAAAACTACAGGAACTTTCAGAGTTGGTTTTCACTGCTAATATGATGTATCCAATAAACATGTTCTTTGAGGAATCTACCTGCCTCAGAGTTCTGCTTTCAATGGGTGCGTTACTCAGAAAGCTGACACTTTAATAAGGTCAAAATCAACATCCTGAACTGAATCCAGAAAGAGTTGTAGAGTTGATAAAAACAGAAACACACTTGTGCATTTCCCTTACTACAGTGCTGTATTGTTAGCAATCAAGGAGCCATTAACCAGCTAAATAAGATGGTGGCATTCTAGACCCCTCTAAATCTTCCGGAAAAAATACTGTAACCACATATGAATCAAGCTATAAAGTGAGCCAGCATTGATGAGCTAATGCTAACCTAATCATCTACTAGAACTGTCTCAATTATGTAATACATGCACAGTGAATGTAAAGATATTACAGATGGTAGAACATAGGGTGATTCAGCCTTGCTGTTTTTAAACTTTAAAAAAATCAGAATTAGAAGGACTAGTTCTATAAATTGTTTAATCAAACTCTCATTTCATGCTGAAATGTCAAAGTATATTTTCTCTTTGAAAGCCTCCAACAAAAAATAAACAACCACTACTACTAACTAGATGTTTTATTAATCTGCTGTTACCATCATTTTTTCTTCTAATGCTCCATCCAAATTTATCACCATGTACCTAAGTCTTCAGATCCAGTTCTGATTTTTAAAGTAACAAAGAATAAATCTTTACTTTCTTGTATGTGACAGCCTCTTCAACATTTTAGAAATGCTGTCAAGTTTCTCTCCCTGTCTTCAGGAACCTCATACCTCATTCTGTTAAACTTTCTACATAAAATTTGCTTTATGTGCCAGTTTAGCTACCTTCTATTAAGCCTATTCCTAAATTGTTCTTCATCCTTCATTATACACAAACTGGATATAATATTTTCTGAAAGAGGGTAATGTGAAACAGTTATAATTTGCTTTATTAACCTACTGTTCTACTATTGCCATTAAAAACTGCATTATACATTTTTTGCAGCTGTATCACACTTGTGACTCATGTTCGGATTGCAATTGATTTGTAAATCCTTTAAAAAAATATTTTTGCAAAGCAAGGCATGCCCAGTCCTACATCTTGTCTCTGCTGAATTTCATTTTGTTAGTTTCAGCCTGTTTCACATTCTGTCAATATAAAATGTCGGGCAAATTTTCATTTTGTGTGTGTGTGTGTGTGTGTGTGTGTGTGTGTCTAGCAGAAACTAGAAATAACTTCACTTCATTTCAGCTATCTTTCTGCACCCCTGAACATACATCAGGTTCATGATTAAGTAAAAATATAAAGAAAACATTTTTCCAGTTAGTCCTATGGTTAATGACACTAAGCTCTTATTAGTGTGCCAAATGGAGTCTAACGCAGCAGACTCCCCTGGCCTGCCTGAAAAATTATACTTGTCTATCAGCTGCAGATTGAAAAAGATGGAATGAATTTCTGTGATTAATACAATTGGAAGTAAGTAAGGTGAAAATGGTCTCCATGCTTGCTGTAGATATAATATTTCACTATAACTATGGCATTCTTCAATAAAATCTGAATGGGTCAGTTTACCTTTCTGGTCATTACCTGCAATTAGCCAACCAGTTTTAACAGTTTTTAATTTTTGAAAAAGAATTTTATTTTATTTTTTTTACAAAGGTTAAAATCTGGGTTGAAATAGACAAAGAGATACTACCATCAACTCCATGATGCCTGATCTTGGATGCATCAATTTTCCATCATAAACTGTGGAGCCTTTTTTCTTCTTCAAATCATAGTAAACAGCAAGCAAAGATTTAGCACCTACAAGTGACTGATGCGCGATGCTGTGTATGGTCTACTGTAAATATATACTACATATTAAGACATATAGTAAACAGGAGTATAGTGTATTCTAAGTAACCTGCCAAATCCAAGACACCACACACCGTCCCCCTCTCGCCCCCCAAAAGCTTTTAGAAAGAACTTGATGGTTCACATATTGGACTCTCTTATTAACAGAACAATTTTTAATTAATCACAATAATTTAAATGCAGTGACATTAGCATCAGGTAGACCTGATGGATAGCATGGGCAATTTTGTTTAAATGCAATGACATATCTATGTCCCATGCCAATCTGACAAAAATAATAATGGTTTGTGATTCAACCAGTCTTGTGACTCAATCAGTCTTGAGATTTAACCAGTCACAACCATCTAGCACCTATATAAACAAACATGACACTTCCACCCAAAACACTCCCACTGAAGATGTTACCTGGTTTGGTAATGAAATGTCTAGGAACCAAACAGCAAGCTAGAAGGACAAACCTCTGCCTAAATCTACAGCCCAAGTTGCAAATATTTTCTACAATTTCTAGTCAGTTTGGTATAATAGTTAAGGCAACAGGCTAGAAACTGAAAGAACAGGAATTCTAGTCCCAACAGGCATAAAGCCAACTGCATGACCTTGAGCCAGTCACTTTCTCTCAGTCTAGCAAGGAGACAACAGCAAACTACTGTCTGAAAAATGAAAAAAAAAACCTGGCCAAGAAAACTGAAGAGACTTGGCTAGGCAGTTCTCCAAAAATTGGACAAAATTGAACAGAAGGAAAAAAAAATTACCACTTTGTGCCTTTTAAAAAAACTAGTGAAGTAGAAAATATTAGGTACTTAATCTCAATTTAAGAAACATCTTTTAATGTCCATTAATAAGTATCTTCAAGCTTGATCTTTTCAGGTCTAAATGAGAATAGCTGTAACTTTAAACATTTCTATGTGCTCCACTTTACTGTTTCCTTGACTTGGCAGTATAATCTTTGGATGCTACACTTCGTTAGTCTTGAAATGGACCGTACCAAGAAACAGAAGAAGTAAGATAGTAGAAGTATGCGCAGCACTGCAGATGTCAAGGAAACAGGAGCAGGGAGGACTTCTCCCAGGCACCAACAAACAGAACAATTGTGTTTTTGGTAAAAGCTCCTTCCTCACTGAACTGCTGTATACCACAACCATCACTGCCTTTTTCACTAATTATAAAATTTCCTGAAAAATATCCCATGTTCCCCAGGGCAAGTTAAAATTTAAAAACAATATACAAGTGGTTGTTGACTTATGACCATAATTGAACTCAAAATTTCTGGTGTTAAGTGAGTTTTGCTACATTTCACAATCTTTCTTTTCACAGCTGATATCACTGCAGTTGTTAAGTTAGTAGCATAGTTGTTAAGAGAATCTGGCTTCTCATGGACTATGCTCATGAGAAGGTAGCAAAAGGTGATCACATGGTCACAGGAAACTACTGTCATAATAGCAATAGCACTTGGATCAGGGGTGGAATTCAAATTTTTTAACAACTGGTTCTGTGTGCATGGCTTAGGTGGTGAGCATGGCTTGGTGGTCATGTTATTGGCTGGGTGTGGCCAGCTCAATATCACTCACATCGAGGCATGCATCTCCTCACCTGGCCTCTCATGACTGGGGATGCTGCAACAGTCGTAAGTGTAAAAAATGGTCATAAGTCACTTTTTTCAGTGCCATTGTAACTTTAAATGGTCACTCCACACAAGCAAAGGAGGGGATAAAAACTCCAGAGAAGTTCCTGAGACCGGAAGTCTAGTCCTGCCAAGAATGTAGTAAGGGTTAACGAAGAGGCAGTTTCTGTAAGCAACATCAGAATGTTTCTTTCCTGCCTTCCTTACAGGATTAGGCCAGTAATTTCTTCTAACAACCAGTTCTCTGAACTGCTTAGAATGTTAACAACTGGTTCTAGAGAATAAGTGCGAACTGGTAGAACCCCATTCCTGACTTAGACTTATATACCGCTTTATAGTGCTTTACAGCCCTCTCTAAGAGTCAGCATATTGCCCCCAACAATTTGGGTCTTCATTTTACCCACCTTGGAAGGATGGAAGGCTGAGTCAACCTTGAGCCTGATGAGATTCAATCTGCCAAATTGCAGGCAGCTGGCTGCAGCAGAAGTAGCTTGCAGTACTGCATTCTAACCACTGCACCACTGAGGCTCATAAATATGAGTCAGGTGACCAGCATCTGAATTTTGATCATGTGATCCTGGGGATGCTGCAATGGTTGCAAATGTGAAAAACAGTCAAAAGTCCCTTTTTTCAATGCCATTGTAACTTTGAATGGTCACTAAATAAACTGCAGTAAGTTGAGAACTACCTATGGTGTAAAATGTAAATTAGACTCATTGGAAAGCTATGGGACAAAGGTAAGCATTGAAAATGGTGATATAAAGGAACATTATCAAACACTTCCATACTGAATTCCCAAATTTGCCAAAGCCGTGATGACTGGGAAGCATGGAATTGCAGTTGTTGATTGATTTGGGGAACAGGGACCTATAAGTGGAGGAGTAAGAAATAAAGTGATGAAAGTATTAATAACTTTGGCACATTAGATTTTTGATTTGTACATACCGTTCATTTTTCATCATATATAACACTCACTCATTCTTTTGTGATTAATTCCAACAAATTTATGCCTCCACAATTTTAATATGAAAAACCCACATACACAGACACAAAAAAGGGGTGGTGGTGAATACATTTATTCACAGCCAGTATGAGAAAAAGCAGAGGGAAGAACCCATTTACTTCCTTCATCATTGCCCTTTGAAATGAATTAATTATGAAAGAGAAAAAAAATCACATTTTAATGCTTTACACTTTAAACTTAGGCGAATTAGAAATGTAAGCTCAACAATCTTTTAAAGAAATGCCAATCTATTATTCTAAGCATAACTGTCTTCATATCTTAAAGGCTGCTTTGATGGTTATACTTGCAATAGTCTAGTTGGCTTCTGCTGCCCTCTTTTGGACATTTAGCCTGATGGACAGTGAGCTGAACAAGAAGGGAAAACTCAGATGAAATCCAAATGTGCTTTTTTCAAAAAGCAACTGGACTGTTTTTTTCCTTGAGGAGAAAGAAGTTGCTTGGATGAGAAGCAAAATATTTTCTTCCTCTTCCTCAAGGAAAAAAGTCCAATTGCCTTTTGAAAAAGCACCTTTGAGACAATTTTGACCTGGATGACTGAGAATCTTCACCAACATCAAGGATGGAAAAATTTTTACCATCAATTTATTATTTAAAATTAAAACTTTAAAGAGGTAGCTTACACTGCATTACAAGTCATCAGTTATTTTCTTAAAGTCTGAAAGTGAACCTGACAAAGAAGCTATGAATAAAAGGAGAAAAACATATCCATTTAAACAAGCTATTGCTGGGGATGGAAGAAAGGAACTGGAAAGAAAGGAATTTGGAAGAAAGGAACTGGAAAGAAAGGAATTTGGAAGAAAGGAACTGGAAAGAAAGGAATTTGGAAGAAAGGAACTGGAAAGAAAGGAATTTGACTTTTGGGTGACCCACAACAGTGACTTGATTGTCAAACAGAGGGAGAAGATGTAGTAGTGACAAAATGTCTCTCAGAATTCATCATTGCTAAAATCCAGCTTTTCTGGATAGAAATGATTCTTCCACCTTTGCATATTCAGGCTGAGACACCTGGACACAACTTAGCCAACATAACACACAAATCCAGAGATATATGGATATATGTGACTATAACTAAACTTTACCATCAAAAATGTTTTAGTCCTATGGCCTTCGAGAAATGAAATGTACGGACACAAAACCCTACAAAGAGACTTGAATATGTGTCAGATTATGGTCATGTAATTGGCAACTCCAAATTTCAACTAACAAATGCTCTGTCCTACTCATTGGCAATAAAAATCAGAACACCAAATACAAGTTGGGCAGAAATGATTTCATAGACAACCCTCACTCTGTCAAGGACCTAGGAGTACTCATCTCAAATGATCTAAGCCCCAGAGCTCACTGTAACAGCATTGCCAAAAAGGCATTAAGAGTTGTTAACCTAAACTTGAGAAGCTTCTTGTCTGGTAACATTGTATTGCTAACTATGGCATACAAAACCTTTGCCAGGCTAATTCTTGAATAAAGCTCATCCACCTGAAATCCACACTGTATATTGGACTTTAACACGACTGAGTGGATCCAGAGGTATTTCACTAGAAGAGTTCTCCACTCCTCTACTCACAATAGAATCCCTTATGCCACCGGGCTTGAAATTATGGGATTAGACAATCTGGAACTGAGCTGGCTACAGTCCAATCTAAGCATCGTTCACAAAATTGTCTGCTATAACATCTTGCCCGTCAATGACTTCTTCAGCTTCAATCACAATAATACATGGGTAAACAATTGATACAAACTCAAGGTAAACTGCTCCAAACTCAGTTGCAGAAAATATGACTTCAGCAATAGAGTGGTCAATGCCTGGAACACCCTACTTGACTCCATTGTTAGAGCCTCAACCTCAAACTGTCTACTGTGGATCTCACCCCATTCTTAAGAGGTCCTTAAAGAGGGCATGCATAAATGCACCAGTGTGCCTACTGTCCTTGTCTTACTGTCCCCATTTATCTGTATGTACTTCCTTTGTTCATGTTTATGTTCATACCTATGCTTGTTATTTTGTACATGCTTGACAAACAAATAAATAAAATAAATACAATGAAATATGGGTCCTCTTGTTATTCCTCATCTACAGACAGATCAAAGAAATTACTTCCTCCTTCATCCTTCAAATTATCCTTAAATTCATCCTTCAAATTATCCTCCTTCAGACATATTTTGCAAAGTCTGGGTTCTATGAACAAAACTGTAATTATGGAAAAAGTAAAAGAAAAGAGAAAAAGAGCTGGACCAGCAGCAAGATGGATGGACTCGGTTACCCTGACAATGGGTACCCCATTGGAATTGCTGAAGGAGCAGCTTTGGAGCAGATTATCATGGAGAAAATATATCTATGTGGTAACTAAGAGTTGACAATGACTTGATAGCACATAATCAATCAATCAATCAATATTTCACTTAATGAAGGTCAATGTCCTAATCCCTATCCTATTAATCCTAGAATTAAGAATTGCATCTTGTATTCAATAGCCATCATTTCATTTTAATTAAGCTAGCATCGCTGAACCCTAAATAGAGATTTTTCATATGAAATCTGAACATGAAATATATCCACCTTTAGAAAAGTCAAGGTTTCACATAAAAGCTTGCTGATATATGAAAAATATTGTGGGGCTTTCTCAAGTAAAAGAAACAATTATTTCTGTCAGATTGAATTATTTTAAAAAGAAATGGCGAGTGGTGGATTGGATGTCTTTCTCTTCCCATCTCCAGGAACAAAATTTTGCAGTTACTTGGTTTGGTTGAATATAACAAAAATTGTATTCATGATTTGCAGCTTTTCTGTTTTTCTTATAGCATCCCTCAGTTTGCTCCTGGGAGATTAAAAGACCCTTGAAGTTCTGTGGAATATATTATGGAAACTGAAGATGGAGTTGGTGTAAACCCTTTTTATATGGTTGAAAAGAAGAAGAGCTGACTCCAAGTTCATGGTGTCTTTAACAATTTTACTTGGTGGAACACCAATAGAAGTGCTAAAAGTTCAACTAAGATGTGTTTTTTCCTTATCTCAAGTTCTCATACAAAGTCCTTGATATGGCAACTCTAAAGGCAGTGTAGGGAACTAAAATACTTGACATTGCTTAAAGTATTGATTTTGATATATCTTGAAAGTGAGTGTGAAGGTCAAGTACTGAGGCCGAAGAAAACATATATTGGCATTGATCCTAAGAGAAGCAATATGTATCTAATATTTTAAACTTGATCTGTACAACTTCAGTGCTATTTACCAGCTAAATTAGAGCTATTTTTTATCAAATTATCAATGAATCTGGAAAAAGAACCTTCTATATTAACTTTATATTTCTCCTGGATAAGATATAAGTCCTATGGAAAGGAAATCTGAAAACTTATCATCCAGAGGAAGAAGTAATTATGAAAGAGAAAGGACATCATGAGATAGTGAAAAGTCACTTCCTTATATAACTTGTAGAAGACAAATTTAAACCAGCACAATTGAGATTCAAGGTGCATTTATTTATTTATTTATTTTATGGTGTTTGTGCATTGAAAGCCAGGGAATCTGCAATGTTATTACAGAGTAGTTTGGCTGCATAAGAGTGCTAGGTCATTTAGTTCATGTTCACAGGTGCATTGCTAGCTTCACACATAGATTGACTAATCACATTCTGTAGAGTATTGGCATCATCTGAGTTTTTTTCCATCAATTTCTCCTTACATTTGGGCAGATCCAGCCCCAACTGATTTCTTGCTACCACACAAAGGGCCATTAGCTTCCCACCAAAGTGGTACCTATTTATCTACTTGCATTTTTGCATGCTTCTGAATGCTAGGTTTAAGTGGAAGCAAGTGATGGGAGATCAATCCATGATGCAATGTTAGGACTCAAACCACTGGAGTATAGAGAGTTGACCTTTTCTGGCCAGCAAATCCAGCATCTTTAAGCTGCTGGTCCATTGTGTTTCCCAGAACTCAAGAAATAGTCATATGACTTGATCATACTGTATACATACATAGCTCTAATATATGTTCTGCTGTCTCCCTGTATTCAATACCCATTTCTTACAAAGGACTTTGTAAAGTCAGTTGGCAGATCAATTGGAAGAATAAAAATCTTGGAAAAGCTCTTGAAGAAAGCTTTTGCTGGAATAAATGAAGCTTCCTATGTCTTACTTAAGAAAGAAAATAATCTATGCCATATTATTTACTCATAACTTGATTTGGTCATGTTTACTTTTATAGTGTGTATAACTGAAAGAAGAGCTCTGTTCTCAGATTGTGTTGATACTTTCATCAAAGCCCATAAAGCTTGAATTTATATTAGCAGAGAGTAGGAACTCTATACCCCAAGCTGCAGAAAGTTGTGTTTTGACATCTGTATTATTTATTTGTACTTTTATATCCTACCTTTAGGACAATATGACATCAATGAATTAAAAAAACAAGCAATAAAATGGCATAAATATGATCAGTAGTAAAATAGCTTCCACACTAGAAAACCAAAGATTCCATAACTGGAGTTGGAAATATTGTTGCAGAAAAATATCTAGGAAGAAAAAGCTGGATGCTTTTCATTCCCATTGATTCTTCTCCTGCAGAGCTTTTGAGTGTAGTCTCCAAAGTTGGCTTCTGAAACTAGAACTGCAGAGGAAAATGATTGAAGAGTTATAAAGTGGGAAGATCAGCAAGTTCATAAAATAATTCAATAATAATTTAATAACCCGCCAGGTGATTTTCTCCTACAAATTGTCCCATATCCTTTTTACCTCGGCAGATATAATTTGCCTAGTTAATGGGCAGGTACACTTTCATCTTGTGCTATTTTCCTGATATAAAAACTCTGAGAAGGTCTCACTTTTTTGCATACAAATACAGGTCCAGTTTGAATAAGATGAAGAACAGACATGGAGTTTTGTAATATTTAAAGGAATGTTATTTATTAGCTATAAACAGATGGACTAATGTGTCAATCAGCTTCTAGATTCATACTTGCCACTGTGCAACAGAGCAAACCTTCCAATAATTTTCTGTGAAACACATTTAAAAATCACATTTCTTTCTAACATATTTCCCTAGTTTGCTTTAAAGATTATTTATTTAATTTTAGTCACTAAGGCAAGAGATGAAAAAAATGTTTATGCATACATACTAGGTGCGTATTTGTGTGTGAGGCACACATACACAGAGGTACTGTACATTTGTGGTCATTAGCATCTCACAACAAGCAGAAGAATTGTTTGTAGTGTCCAAGCAACATTCAAAGCCGAGTGATTACATTATGTAAAATGGAAATATGAAGAATAAAATACGATGGGTGTTACTGTTTCAGCTGTTAGACAGCTGCACTAATTTATAGGAAGCATGACTGCATTTCAAAGAGAAGCTGGAACAAACTCAGCATCTTTCTGTCTACAAAGCACATATAGATTGTATAATTGTATGTTTAATGTTAGGCATCTGTGACCATGTTTGGAACCCACATTACCTCACTTTCAAAAACAAATCAACCCAATTCTACCCAGGAACCAACTATCTTTGATATTTCGTTTTTTCCAGTGAAAGTATGATGGAATGTACTTTAGATAAGTGGCTAAAGGCCCATTTCAAATATCATATTTTGACAGTGATTTGTATTTATTTATTAAGCTAAAAGATGTAGTCTTAGGTTGCTAAAATACAGTAAAAACTTGACAAAGTCACCAAGATTTAGATCTGGTTACATTTCAGTGGGAAAATTCTGAGCTTGGAAGTTGAATTAAATTTTCTGAAAGAGGTAGTGGTTAGTAACATCCATATTGTCAGCCTCAGAACACATGGAAACAGCCATCTAATCTAGTGCTGGCTGAAGACTTCTGGGAGTTGAACTCCATGCATCTTAAACTTGCCAATTTTGAAAAATACAGATCTAGTCATTGCTACAAGTTTGGCTTGAGTGAAGGAAGTCTTTTTATGGAGGAAAAAATTGTGTATGAAAAGCTTTGCAAGCAGAGTCAAATTAGAGTTCAGAGCCTTTTCAGAGTTCAAAATTATATACCAGAAGAAGAAAGTTTACAATATATAGATAAAATACAGTATGTTTGAAAGCCAACCTGCCTTTCTTAAGGAGTGTTGTGAATGCAACTTCTCAGAATCAGGCTAACAGTGAGGATTACAGACAGAACATAATGCAATGACCTTTGGTAAGGAAGGGTTGGCTGCTGTAAGTCAACCTTTCTGTCTGAAATTCATTTGTTCTCAGTGTGAACTTACACACATTATTGTTCTTTGCTTTGAGATCTTCTGGTTCCAGGAGCTTCTTCTTCACTCTTCTGAATCTGGAGAGAAAGGGGAACAAATTCTCTCACAAAAGAAATATGCTTCCTCTCCTTTCTTCTCGATCTCCTCCAGAAATTGGAGCAATATGAATTTAATCCTTGACTAGAAAAAGTTTACAAGCAAATCAGAACTTCTAAATTTTATATTATTATTTTGAAGTCTAACCATAGATCAGTAGTTTCCCTTTTTATTTAAAATTTCTTTCATATACCAAATATCATTGCAAAAGATACAGCCTTTTGTAGTGAGCAACTGCAAATGCTTCAGGATTTAAGCCAGTCTATCTTCCGGTAGATATGCTCAAGCCTGAATATACCTTATGTCTCTCCAGATAGTTACAGTATTTGCATCTTGTGCATAGGAAAAACAGAATTAGATGAAGCATCATTTCAGAGCTGCTTGATAAGTGACTAAAAGTTAAAAGAATGAAAGATTGGCCCATAAAACACAATCAAGATCAGAGATCAGAGATTCTTTTCTACTTACACTGGAGCTGTAAATCATAGCAGCAGTAAGACTGAGCAACATTTAGCGATATTAAAAAGAACCAGGTTCTTCAGTGGATGGATGGGGTATCACCAGGAGATCCCAGGACTATGTGGTAAATTGGCAAGTCAAGAAAGCATTTCAGGTAAAGACAATGGGCAACTTTCATACTGTTGAAATAAAAACATCACCAAGAACCTAACTCAACTTTAAAAATATTGATTTGGCTCATTGAAAAATTATTTGTCATTTTAAACCACCACTGCAGTCTTCTTCAGGGGGAAAAAAACCAAGCCCAGGAAGGGAGATGTGGCTCCCCTCAACCTGGCTTGTGGCTTCCCCTTACTCCACCATCCCTCCAAGGCATCTTCAGCCCCTAATCGTAATGATCGGGGCTCTCCAAAGAAAGAGCACAGACCATAGCCACAGAGAGATGCAATCTATGGACTGTCAGCGAGGAGGCTCCGCTACCCCAAAGAGGAGGACTCAGCTGGATTAAGATTTGTGCAGGAGAAAGAGGTGTATAACGTCTGAACTGGGACAATTGGGTGATGCAACTAAACAAAAGTACCCCGGGGTTAAGGTAGCATGGAATTTTTAAGAAAAGAAAAGTGAGCAGCAAAATTACAAAGGGACAGGAAAAAAAATAAGAAAATATTTCTGACAGCTAAGTGGGGTTTCGAACTGGGAAAGGAAGAAGCTGGAACTAAAGATTTAACTAAATTGAACTAAAATATTTTGGGAATAAACAGGCATAAAATAAAGCTGGACTTAAGATTGTCAAAAAATAATAATAATAAAGTTTACAAATTGGAGACTGGACTGTGTTGGAATATTGAGGTTCAAAAAACCCTAAATAAAAAAATAGGGGAAAAAGGTGAAGACTTTGTATCATGGAGAGTGCCACCTTTTGACAAAAACTTGAGCTCAAACAAGGGAAAGCATCCTGTTTCTGAATGAACTTGGATGTGTAGATATAATATTAAAGAAATATTGAAACAAATTAAGAAATTTAGAAAGTGAAAGCAGAACTAGAATAAAGAAAAAAGCAAGGAAAGACTGATTGTGGGATTGATTGATGTTTTGGGTATAGACCCTGGACTGGAACAATTGAGAACTTTAGAAAATTGAAAGAAGAAAGAAGGAAAGTAAAAGTGTTTTTGTGTGTGTGTGTGTGTGGATTTTAACGATCGTAAAATACAAGAGTGTAATGATGATATCTCTTCGAGAATTAAAAATGGAACTTAAAAATATGAGAGAATTACTACAGGAAAGAGGTGAATCACTTTGTTCTATGTTAGAAAAAATGGAAATGGCGATTGAAGAACAAGAAGAAAGAGCTTCAGAGGAGGAGGAGTCCACTCAAGGAGAAGATATCTTAAATAGACAATTAACACAAAGAATGCTACAAAGAAGTGGGGAAAGAAGGAAGGTTAAAAAGTTGAGACTTAAGAAGGCAATCAAAAGGGGGAATGCCTGTGAAATCAGGAAAGGCAGAAAGACCCAGCAGAAAAGGGGAAAGGAAGATATTAAGAAAGAGAGGGATATAAATTGGAATAAGAAAAGATATGGGGAAAAGAGGGGGAGGAGAAGCATTAAGAAACAGGTGCATGAAATAAATAAAACAGAAATAGTAAAATGTTGAAAAGAAATGGTTTTTTCAGAGATAATGGTTGATGAATTAAAAAGGGGATTCTGCAGGGTGACAAGGGGTAATAAGAATATTTCTGCAATTAAAAATATTTAGAAAATAGGGTAATATAGATATTGATAACTCTTATTAAAAATTAAGGGGGGAAAATATGCTGCAGAATCCAAATGAAAAGATGTAATGATTATTATTGTAACTTCTTTAAAATAATAGTTTATTGGAAATCAAGATGAGGGAACAAAGGTATATTTTAACCACAGAGGTGTCATACTCAAAGCAGTAAAAGAGGGGAAACCTATACCTGTTTTTTTCTTTAGTGTTAAAACCTGTATTAATTTAAAATTTATAAGAAGAATGTATAATGGAAAAGGAATATGACAGACTAAAGAACCAACTAAATTGTTCCAGTTTCGCGTGGCTTCGGGGCAGCAGGAATTCGTGACAGCTCGCCCCTTTTTCCCAAGGCAGTGGAGCGGCGGTCAGCAATGGCCGCCACGAAGAAGCCAGCAGCCGGGTAAGATCACGCTGGAGGAAGTAAGAAGAGTGAAAGTGCTGTCTGAGCCGGGTCAAGTAACATCTTTCAAATTGGTTGGAACTGAGCTGTTTGAGTTGCTGGAGGATACATTGTATCCCTAAGAAGATCGAAAGCGGCGGAGAAGCTGTTAAAGGGAACTTTTTTTTTCTTTACTCTCCCACCCCATGGAAACAGCAGATATGTTTGGACATATTGGACATTGAAAGTGAATTGTTTTGAGAGTTGAAGCTAAGGGACAAAAGGGTTTTTGGACATTGAAAAACTTAAGAAATTGGAAAACCCTTGTTGGAGGTATGGATTTCTGATTATTTAAAATTGATATTGCAAGTGGGAAGGGAGAGGAAAAAAAAATTGGAGCAGAAGCTGAAAAAGGAGGAGATTGCCTAGAATCCCAGAGAAAGGTATATGGTAATTGGACCTCTTTGATTAAACATTAACCCCAGAAAGAGAAAGAGAAGAAGGAAGAAAAGTATTAATTTTTGGAATTCTTTTTTTTTTTAATTATTCTTGATTAAAAATATTTGTGGTTGTTTTGGGAAAAGTTTCTTTTTTCATGATGGCATCGCTTGTGGATGAACTAAAGACTGAATATCAAAAATATAAAAAAGAAGATACTTTGGGCACTTTGTTTCAATTCTTAGAAATGGCGTTATGTACTTATGAAAAGTTGACTACGCAGCAGAAGGACTGGGACAAAGAAGAAAAGGAAGAAGAAGCCATCTTTGATGAACAATGGGTTCTTTCCGGGGAGGAGGAGAAAAAGGATAAGAAAAAGGGGATTTTAAGAATTATAAAAACAACCAAAGAAGAGAAAAATGAGCGGAAAGGTGGAGGCAAGGTTAGAAAGCAAAGGAAAGGGAATAAGAAAAGGGAGGAGGAAAGACAAAGGGGTAAAAAGGGCAAGGAGAAGAATAAGCAAGAGAGAAAGGGGGGGAGGAGAAGCCTCAATGGGGGGAAGCAAGATCTAAAGAAAAAAAGTTTATTCAGAGACAATGGGTGAATTTAATTTAGGATAAAAGAGGGATTCTGGAGGGTACATAAGATTGTGTGTTTTATTTGTGTATTTAGAGTATAAAATTCATTGTGTAATTTTAGAATCTTTTAAACAAAATCCCAAGAAAAATTGTTATATGAAGTACTTTTAAGTTAGGGTAATGAGTTATAGACGTTACTCCAATTGGTGTACAGGAGAAGTATAATAAAAGAAAAAAGATGAATGGATAGTTGGAAATAGAACAGACAAAGAATATTATTGAAAATGATAATAAGATATGAAAGGATATATAAAGGTTTTGTTATGGTTTTTTTTTTTAGATGTTGTATATTGAAAAAAGGCAAAAAAAATTTAATTAATAAGAAATAATTTGGATGAAAAGGATAAGTTGGGATAAGATATGAAGTTAAATAGACAAAGTATTGATACTATAATTTGGAATTGTTATGTTCTATTGGTTTTCTTCTTTTATTATTTTTTCTTAGAAAAGAACTTATAAGCTGTTATGCCTTGTGCATTGTTTATATAAAATTGATAAAAATGGTTTATATATATATATAAAAAAGAAAATGATAATAAGATATGGAAGGATATATAAAGTGAATATGATGTTTGAATTTGTGTCTGTGTGAAGAGTTTCAACCCAGGATCAGACAACCTTCAGAAAAGATCTTTTAGTTTTGTTTATGTTTTGTGTTCTCTGTAAAATTAATAAAATTTGTTTAAAAAAAAAAAAAAGAACCAACGAAATTAATAAGTCAATATAGACTCTTAAAAGCAAGGAGAGACATTGGCAACCTATTATTATTATTATTAATTATTTATTATTATTATTATTATTATTATTATTATTATTATTATTATGCAAACACATATTGTTTATCTTTATTTTTAAAATAAATATTAAAGGATTATATTTGAAATAATTGAAATGAAACAAAAAGATGTTTCAATTGAGATTAATGAAAGAGGCTAGAATTAATGTGTTTGTTTCTCTCCTTACTGAAAATTTGGAATGGAAAAGGTAATAATAGAATTAAGTATGCATATATGAATGTATAATTGCTATCATATTTGTATGTAAAGGTGATGACCCAGAAATATGCTGTCCAGTAAAAAGAGATTTTTGTTTTTATGTGAAAAACTAAATAAAATTTGTTTAAAAAAAATAAAAAAAAATAAAAATTATTTGTATGTTGGCTTCTTTTTCTGTCTATATTACATTAACTATCCAGTTAATGTCCAGTATCAGAGATTTATAAATATCGCCCCTTCTGCTTAGGAAGAAAGAACTCCATTAGGCTACTTTTTTTTAAAAAAAAGAAAGGCATAGAAGGTAGGGTGTTTTTTTTTTTTTTTAAGATATTCAGCTTTTGGGGGGGGTAAATGATATAGAAATCATACTCACACATCTTCTCAGATAATCCCTCAATCCTATTTCTGGCAAATCATTTCCCCCCCTCAGATTTCTAACAGCAGGTGCTTGGAAATAGTCTCATATACACAGCAAACCATCAAGGAAGGGATTCTACATTACTGTCAGAAATCCAAGCTGTAATTCTGTGACTTCTGCCTAGGCAGCCACAAGAGGTACAGTTCACTTCAGATTTAATCAAAATATATCCAAAAATAGATACCTCAGCGGACTCTAGAAGGTGATGTGTAAGTATCAAATCTGGAGTTTGAAACTATGTTTTGAATCTACTAGTGACAGGATAAGAAAGTTACCAAAATAGTAAAGTACTTAAAACTTTTCAAACTTGGCAGCTTTAAGATATGTAGTTTAATATGCTAGCTAGGGAGTTTTAGGAGTCAAAGTCCACAAATTGAAAAACGTTGATTTAGGCAAACATTTCCATTTAAAGGAAATTTCCTAAACCTGTTTGTCTTGACTTGTAAGCTTATAGGTAGGAATAAAAACTATTTATTATTGCAATGAACCCATATTGATTTTGAATTATATAAACTATTATATGCCGGTGATACATTTTAAAATTACTAATAATGTAATTTGTTTGCACTGTAGAGTTTTATCTGTGTAGAGTTGTGGGAAATGTTAGTCTAGGGTTGCTTAAATCTAATGATTTTCAACAATTGAATTTTCTAAAAGGTAAAGGCCAAGGAATAAAGCAACCCTGAGTAAAAAGAACTTTCTATAGGAAATGTACAACTTTTTTAGATTCATTTTTTATGGCAATACTCCTTGAATAACAGAGCCATCACATATAACTGATATCGCATATTTGGCTGAATATCTGGTTGTACATGATCCACACAAACAATGGACACTGCTAAGAGTAAGTGAAGGTTTGTTCAGCCTGGTCTTCTGATGCAACAATAAAGGTCTATAGGAACCTTCTAATAGAAAGTTTATTGTAGCAAGTAGAGAATTTGTTCAGACTCCATGACTGAGTAAGTACTGTCTTCCCCTGGCTCTATAACCATGCCTCAGAGGGCCTGCCTTAAAGACTACTGCCAATGGGGGAGACTGTGCTCTGCCTTTCAATGAGTTTCATTTGCAGATCTAATCTACTGCAATATTCTGCCGATGGGCCTGACCTCATTTCAGCCCCTATGCTCTTCCTGATAAGGTTTTCTTTCTCCATTCTCCAGGATATATTAAGAATCAACGAGTGGTATATGTGTTAAGACAGCAGGTAATAGAGTCATTTGTCACCATGAGCCAACACAGAGCATCTAAGAGTCACCTATCACAATATGATTCAAGGCAAATTAAAAAAAAAAGAATTCAGGACTGTGTAATGTGCTGTAATATTAACTCTTCACAGGGAATATACAAAGAGAGGCAAGAAGGGGAAGGAGAGGGTAACCTATTCTAAATTACAAAGCTACACAAAGGTCTAGGTTTGTTCCTGTTCTTTACTTTTGTCTGTTGCTAATTCTACTAGAAACAACTATTCAGGAAGGCTATCAGCAGCACATTAGAAGATACAGGCTTCTAAAAAAAAAAAAAAAACCTATCCAAAGTTGTCTAAAAGCGTCAGCTCCCGCTATCATCTACTCATGATGAACTCATTTAAATTAATGATGCTCATGTGCATAGGGAAAAGACGTACAGCCAGGCAGCTCCCTCCTAATGAATGATAACACCTAAAGGCACAAGAGTAAAATATAAATGGGGTTCAAGGCTTTCGCGTATAGAAAAACAAACTACAGTTTTATTACTTTGGAACAAAAAGTAACCCCCTGTAGAGAGCGGCCTTTCATTTTATAGCAGATAAGGTGTCATATGCTGCCAGTTTCTCTCTCTCAAGGACCTGATGGCCTGTGCACCGTGGAATGGAAATGTGATGCCATTTCACCATTTGCAGGAAAAAGCTAGAATAGCTGGCCCTCTGGAGACCCAGCCAGCTGTCCCTCGACTCCTCATTACAGGAAGGTAAGAGACAGTGTTTCCAATTGAGAGATCACAGAAAATGAGGAGACAGCACGGTTGCAATCGCATTGCTTATGTGGGGTTTTATTTTATCTGCAAAGCATTTGATTTTATAGGGGAAGGCCTATTAAAGGGTGGGAGCCCTAATAAAGAAGTGAAGACAGAAAAGAAATATGTTTAACAGTATGTTCTATTAGAAGAACTGTAGAGATCCATTCTCATTGCAAACCACTCTGCTTTAATGATTTTGGTATCACAGTTTAGAATCTGTGCCATAGATCTTATTGTTTTGTGTAAAAAGAAAATGCAGCCTATCAATTATCGAATTTTATGATGCTCTTTGCCAGACATGTGTATAGCTATCAGTCTCCTCATCCTGACACAGATGTCATATCTGTACAAATACATGGCATCCTTCCATGGATGTTCTTGCATTTTACCTAAAAAAAGAGAGATTTATTTATTATAGCTTGTCAGTATGAAGATGGTCAATGCTAATTCAAGCACTAAGCTTTCCCTACTCCCTTTTTCTCTCGCACACCCTCTTATATCAGGAACAGTAGAAAGAGCTAGAAAAAAGAAAGTTTAGGAAAACTACAGTCAAAATGATATTCCACTTTCCAATATGAACCTTGACAAATGAAAGGAATGTGTGAGAGAAGAACAGATTCTATTTCCTTGATTATTGGATGCTTGATGGAGACTTGAGCTTGTGCTTGATTATGCTACATGAAAGACCTAAAATTAACTTTCTGGGAACAATTGCATTCTTTATGTCCCTTTCCCTTTCCTTTCCTTTCCCAAACGATCTTTAAATTGGATTTGATGAGTCCCTGCACATTTTTGACAACATGTTTTGGGACTGAACCATTTGTCTCCTTCTGATGGTTGCCAAAATATTCAACTGACTTCCATGCATAAGGCAGGATTACAATTCAAGGCTTCCTAGTCCATCATGTTAACCACTAAACTGTCTATCATGAGTTAGGAACAAACAACAATCCCTCCGGTAGCATTATCTTTGTTTTATACCAGGGGTGTCAAACTCAAGGCCCACAGCCCAGATTCAACCCAGGGGTGCTTAGATCTGGCCTGCGGGGCCACCCTGGGAACAGCGAAGGACCAGAGAAGGACCAGCCCATGGAGCCTGTGCCAGTGAAAACAGAGCTTGGGAGAGGCTCCCTGAGCTCTGTTTTCACTGGCAGAGGGCTGCAAGAGGCTGTCACAGCCAAAAGCAGAGACTGGGAGTGTTCTGTCCCCTCATTAGCATTCTTGAGATCCCCGCGCTTTGATTGGCCAAAGCGCAGGGCACTCTGATTGGTCAGGCGAGCCGCGCCGATTGGCTCGCTAAGAATCTCCCGCAATTGGTCTATTCGAATCGCGGGAGATTCAAAGTGGTGCCATTGGCCGCGGCCGCTGCGGCTCAAGGAATAAAAGCCGCGAACCTTTTGCAAAGCGCCAGTTCGGTTCCTACATTAATAAAAGAGCATGATTTGAAGTCACCGACTCCTGGCATCATTTTCGAGGACACGACACTGGCGATGAGGAGGGGATCCAGACCCTGAACCGAACCACGTATCCGACGGAAGCCAGACGAACCTCCACGATGGCGAAAATTGCACCCCCCGCACCCTTCAATCCCGCCACCGAGGACTGGGAATTGTACTCTGACCGATTCCGCATGTTCCTCGAGTGCAGCGATCTGAAGGACGCCACCGGCCCCATGAAGCGTGCCATCTTCCTGACCCACTGCGGGACCGAGGTATTCAAGATGGCCAAGGCGCTTGCCAAACCCGCCGATGCGACCGCGATGGACTGGGACGTCCTCGAGCCAATACTTTGGCAGCATTATGCTCCAGAGGTACCCATCCTGATCCGACGCAGTAAATTCTACCGTCAGGACCAACGGTCGGGTGAGAGTTTCAGCGACTTTGTCGTCGAACTACGGCGCCTAGGGGGGCTGTGCGAATTTGATAACCTGAACGACGCCCTGCGAGACAGAATCGTGCTCGGCTTGTGGGACCCCGTCCTCCAGAGCCAGCTGATGGCCAAGGGCAACATCAGCCTAGCAGACACCCTCACCACAGCCGCAGCTGCCGAAGCAACCCGAACATCCGCCGACCGCATGCGCCGACCGAACCCTGGGGACCGCAGCGGGAACAATAACCCTGCAAGGTCGGCCAAGGCCCAACCTGAGATGACCACCCACCAGGGCGATTTCCACTCGGCATCGGGCACTTCCGATGACGAGGAGGAAATTCATCGCCTCCAGACAGGCCACGACCCATGGAACCGGCGGGGTCGTAAGTCGAGGACCAACTGTGCCAGTTGCAGAGGCGACCACCCCAGGTCCGAATGCCGGTTTTTCGAGTCGATCTGCCGGCATTGTGACAAGAAGGGTCACATCGCCCGCGTCTGCCGCCTTAAAAAGAACCGCAGCCCGCCCCGATGGGACCAGAGCGAATGGAGGAGAGAGAACACACCACCCCGGACCAGAGATCGCCCCTCGGACAACAGATGGGACCGGAACGGATGATCCCTACGAGGCGGCGATAAGCGGCGAAGAGAGGAGACCCATCAGACGGTCACCATCGGCCACGCCATTAGCAATGATGCCTGGAAGGTCCACGTGGAGGTAGGCATCGAGGGCGAGCCATGCAAAATGGAGGTGGACTCCGGGTCCTACCTCTCCATGTTAGCATGGCATGAAATAAAGTGCTTGGTGCCTACCATCCAAAGGAGGAACCTAGACAGCCAGAGACTCATTGTAAAGGACTACCAGGGAAACCGCATCCCGTAGTCGGAACCGGACACTTCAACGTCACATATAAAGGGCACACCAAAAGGCTTCCCCTGACAATCATCGACCACGACCGCCCAAGCCTACTGGGACTGCAATGGTTCGACCCGCTCGGCATCGCAGTCACGGGAGTCGACCACATCACCGACGACAGCTGGGAGCAACAACTGGCCCGGGAATTCCAAGAGGTCTTCGACGGAAACCTAGGCAAGTACCGAGGGCCCCTTATATCATTCAGCCTAGACCCAAACATCCCCCCAAAATGCCTGAAACCAAGGAGGGTGCCATTCGCACTTAAACCCAAGATAGACGAGCAAATTGACAAGCTCGTCAAGCAAGGGGTCCTACAGCCAATAGACCACGCCCGGTGGGAGACCCCCATAGTCACCCCGATCAAGCCCGATGGGTCGGTGAGGATCTGTGGGGACTATAAGGCCACCCTAAATGGCGCATTGCAACAAAGCGCCTACCCCGTCCCAGTAGTGCAACACCTACTGCACTCACTAGGAGAGGGCAAGGTTTTCGCCAAGCTCGACCTCGCCCAGGCATACCAACAGTTGCCAGTCGACGAGCAAACAGCAGAAGCGCAAACCATAGTCACCCACCGGGGAGCATTTAAATGCAACCGACTCCAATTCGGAGTCAGCGTGGCACTGGGAATATTCCAAAGCCTAATGGAAAGACTATTGCAAGGCATCAAGGGGGTGGTACCTTACTTCAACGACGTCCTAGTGTCGGCAACCAACCAAGCCGAACTAGAGGGTCGCCTAAGAGAGGTCCTAACCAAATTCAAAGAGACCGGGCTCAAAGTCAAGAGGGAGAAATGCCAATTATACACGGAACGGGTTGAATTCCTAGGATACCTCCTAGACTGTCACGGCATTCACCCCACAAACCAAAAAATCAAGGCCATCAAAGAAGCCCCCACACCCAAGTCGAAGACGGAACTACAGGCATTCCTGGGGCTACTTAACTTTTACAATGTTTTCCTGCCCCAAAAGGCGACGGTGGCGGAGCCCTTGCATAGGCTCCTGGACAAGGCGGCGACTTGGACTTGGGGGAAACGCGAGCAAGCAGTCTTCCAAAGAACAAAGGACCTCCTCACTTCGGACGCCGTCCTTATACAGTATAACGAGACCCTACCTCTGGCCGTCACATGCAACGCATCACCCTTCGGTGTCGGCGCTGTCCTCAGCCATACCCTCCCTGACAGAAAAGAAGCACCCATCGCGTTCTTTTCAAGGACCCTCACCAAACCAGAGCGGAACTATAGCCAGCTGGACAAAGAGGCTCTGGCTATCGTTGCCGCCATAAAAAGATTCCACGAGTACCTCTACGGCCGGACATTCACCATCATAACCGACCACAAGCCACTGCTGGAAATCCTTGCAGGAAACCGGGCCACCCCGAACATTCTGTCTCCCCGAATGACAAGGTGGTCCGAGTTCCTGGCGGCCTACAACTACGGACTCATACACAGACCAGGTAAGACGATCTCCCATGCAGACGCCTTAAGCCGCTCGCCGCTACCGGAACCTGACACCAACCCAGCACTCACGATGACCACCCTCAGCATAGAGACTCTACCCAACCTGCCCATAACCGTGTCAGACATTGCCCGAGAGACTAATAAAGACAAACGTCTGGTGCGGGTGTTGCATTGGGTAGAGAAAGGGTGGCTGGAAAGGGACAACGACGAGTCCGTCAAAACATTCCGAAACCGGCAAACGGAACTCTCGTTATTAAAAGGGTGCATACTATGGGGGGATAGGGTGGTCATTCCAGAAAAACTACAAGGGAAGGTTCTGGAACTACTACACGAGGGGCACCCTGGCATCGTTAGGACTAAAGCCTTGGCCAGAAGTTATACTTGGTGGCCAGGGATGGACAAACAAATTGAGACCTGGTTAGCAAGGTGCCAACGATGCCAGGAAACTAGGCCAAGCCTACCCACAGCACCCGTCCTAGAGTGGGAAACCCCAAGGGGACCTTGGTCTAGGATCCATATAGACTTCTCCGGGCCCACAAAAGGACACACCTTCCTTATAACAGTAGACGCTTACTCCAACTGGCTGGAGGTAAGCAACATGAAAACGACAACCACGGAGGCCGTGATCAAGGAACTCTGCAAACTCTTTGCAATGCACGGCCTCCCAGACATCGTCGTTTCCGACAACGGACCCCAATTCACCTCGCTGGAATTCGAAAAATTCCTAGCGGAAAGGGGTATCCGCCACACGCTGACAGCACCGGCGCACCCGGCGGCGAACAGTAGGGCGGAACGGATGGTGCAATTCACTAAGAAAACCATCCGGAAAATAGACCATGGGGAGATCCAGGAGAAAATAAACAAACTACTCTTCACCCAACACATAACCCCAAATACCACAACGAATAAGAGCCCAGCCGAACTATTAATGGGGAGGAAATTAAGGTCCCCACTCGACAGGTTACACCCCACGTATAACCCGGAGAAGCCCCCAGACTCAAACAGCAAACACCGAACTTTCGCACCAGGCGACCCCGTATACGCAAGAAACCTGACGGGAGACCCATTATGGGTACCGGCCGTCATCACACAAATAACAGGCCCACACTTGTACCGGCTACAAACAGCAGACGGACGAGCATGGAAACGCCACATCGACCAATTAAGGTTGAGGACGACCAACCAAGAGACCACCGACGCACAAACAGGCGAAACCGACCCCCACAACACAAACCAAGGGGGGAGGGAATACCCAGGGGACCAAAACCAAAGAAGAATAAACCAGCCATACTTACCGGAAAGCAGCCAGCACGACCCCTCGCCAGGAAGAGACAGCCAGGCCAGCTCGACTGACCCGGGGAGACCGAGCGGGACTGGCGAAACCCACAGCTCAACCAACCCGGGAGGCCCAGGAGGGAGCTACGGAGAGCGGCCCGGCCCGACCGACCAGCCGGTTCCCACGACGGCATCAGGAGAAACAGAGATCCCGACCAAACCAGCCGGGATCCAACCTACGACTGAGCTGCGCAGGTCCAGTAGGCTTAGACGGAGCCCCGCCTACCTATGTGACTACGCGACGTAAGGACTAAACCAAGAGGGGAGGGGTGTTCTGTCCCCTCATTAGCATTCTTGAGATCCCCGCGCTTTGATTGGCCAAAGCGCGGGGCACTCTGATTGGTCAGGCGAGCCGCGCCGATTGGCTCGCTAAGAATCTCCCGCGATTGGTCTATTCGAATCGCGGGAGATTCAAAGCGGTGCCATTGGCCGCGGCCGCCGCAGCTAAAGGAATAAAAGCCGCGAACCTTTTGCAAAGCGCCAGTTCGGTTCCTACATTAATAAAAGAGCATGATTTGAAGTCACCGACTCCTGGCATCATTTTCGAAGACACGACAGGGAGGCAGTGGTGGGATTCAAATATTTTTACAACCGGTTCTGTGGCATGGCTTGGTGGGTGTGGCAGTGGAAGGATACTGTAAAATCTCTAGTCAGAGGTGGTATCTATTGAACTACTCAAAATTTTTGCTACCAGTTCTCCAGAACTGGTCAGAACTTGCTGAGAGGGCCCCCAACTCCATTTTTGCTGGCAGAGTGCTGCAGGAGGCCATTGCAACTGAAAAAGATGCCGAACTGGCCACACTCACCCTGACCATGCCCCCCTTGGAACCCTGAGGTAAACACAACCCTCATGCAGCCCTCAATGAAGTCAAGTTTGACACCCCTGTTTTAGGCTAATCCCCATTTTTTAAAATTGAAAGTAAAGTTTTGAGTTCTCTAAAACTCTTCATTAGGCATAATATTAAACACATTAAGGATTAGGTCACAAGAGAAGAAAAGAGATATTTTAACACTGAAGAGAATATTTTTAAAATTAAACTATTTGAAATAGTATTTTTTTTTAAAGGATTTGATTACAAGGTTCTTTCTCCAATAAATGCTAAACTTAAAATGTGGCTTGCTTTTGTTTACAAGGTTCTTTCTCCAATAAATGCTAAACTCTTAAAATGTGGCTTGCTTTTGTTTACTCATGGAAATGTAAGCAAAACTCATCCAACATCATGATTATTCAGCACACTATTCATTTAATTAAAATATAACCAGCTTTATAAGCAATTCACAAGTTACATCCATTTTAAAGTATCAAATTAATCAGAAGTATTTAATCACAATGCTTATTGTGGCATTTTTGTCAATTTTAAATAAACCCAAAACTTACATATTATACCTAACTTGATACAATTCATGCCCAAAAAATTCAAGCTAAACATTTTATTTCACCAACTCTAATAATCTTAGTCTACCAAGTATTAATTTGTCACTGATATGTATGTGAACTAGAAAGTTCATATACTCATCTGAGCCTGTCACGAGGCCACTTTTGCATGAAATAGCAAAACAGACAAAAGGAAGGCAGAAAACATACATATGAATAGAAACTAAAATCTAAATAGTTCATTTCAAGCCAGAAAGCTGAACTAGCACATCCACTGTGACACAACTAGATTAAAAATCATTTTATCTTTTTTCCATCCAGACATATGAAAAAGGAGAAAGAATATTTAAGTTTTATAGGCTATAATGACATTCAGAAGGAAGAGATGAATACAAGCAAGCTGGAAGAAAGGAAAGTAGTCTATACATATGGTCAAATATATAAGAGACTCTGATATAGTTCATAATAATGCACATTTGAATTTCTTGGGGCTGCTTTATAGAAGAGAATCTAGTATTTTAGTGAGAAGTGCCTTGAAGGATGTCATAATGTTAGATGTTAGAGTTAGACAAACCACCTGAAAAACCATGAAAATTATATAAGTGCTTGGAAACACATGGCATTCCTGAATCTTTTAGTATTTTCCTTGCTTTTGATCCGTACATTTTGTTTAGCAACCATTTTCCATATTTAAATCTTTCTGTGGAGTTACTGGGTTCACTATGAAAAATAATTGAACATTCTTCATCCTTGATGGTGCACTGACTACAATTCTGAGTAAGTCAGTAAGATAGAATACAAATATTCATGTATCAATGTGTATCTACAGTACTCTAACTAATGTCACAAGCTAAGAAAGAACTTTGAGAAAATATTTTTTTTCAAAATATTTGTTTTGGTGGAATCACCAAGTTATTTCAAACCAAAGACAAAAGAATGCACCCATCGCAGAGAACTTTGTTTGAAGTAGTTATCCAGCACAGGATAAAGATACACTCACAATCATATTTCCAATATAATACAATAGCATTGCATTTCCAATGCATATTCAATGAAAGCCATTTCTATTATTAGATCCTCAGTTTACACCAAATTTGTGTGATTAGAATTCAAACACATTACTTCCTTCAAATATAATGAGGTTTATTTGCATTTTGTTTTGTTTTTTAAAGACTTATATAAAGATCAGTTGCCTTAGGTTGATGAATACTATTTTTTCCCCAAAAACATAATTTACAATTTTTGAAAAGCATTTTTATTAAGCAAAAGGATTCTAAGCAATTGTCATAAATCCATCAAAAAGAGGTCATTTCATATAAAAATATGTTGAAACCAAAGCCTACCATACTGCCTGCAGAGCCAATCTATTTCTTGGAATAACAACACACTGTAATAGCCAGGAGTGTCCTTTTATATGAAGAACCAGTACATTATCGTGTATATTATCTGATTGGTTTGAAGAAATAGGAAGGTAAAAAAGAAAAAAAATCAAATGGGAACAAGAAAAATGTGTTTGTTTTCCCTCTGTATACATGCATGAATATAAAGAGTTTTATATTATATAACTCTCTCTCTCTCTCTCTCTTTCTCTCTCTCTCTCTCCATAGATAGATAGATAGATAGATAGATAGATAGATAGATAGATAGATAGATAGATAGATAGATGGATGGATGGATGGATGGATGGATGGATGGATGGATGGATGGATGGATGGATGGATGGATGGATGGATGGATGGATAGATAGATAGATAGATAGATAGATAGATAGATAGATAGATAGATAGATAGATAGATAGATAGATAGATAGATAGATATAGATGTAGTTTGGATTTGTCTAGAGTGTTGGTTTCAAAGTGTTCCATGTATAGGTTAGCGATGATGGGTGAGAGGGGTGATCCCATAGGTGCTCCTTCTATCTGTTGTGTCTTTGTCAATTGTGCATGAAGTATGTGTTGGTTAAGCAGTGGTGGGTCAGATCTAGGATGTGCTTAGGGAGGGTTGTATTTGTTTTGGATAGCTGTGAAGGCTTCTTTAATGGGTACTTGGATGAAGAGGGATATGACATCGAAGCTCATGAGTAGGTCACCGGGTTGTAGATTTTGTTTCTTTCTTGTTTCTATGAAGTGGAAAGAGTTTTGTATGCATGAGATGATGGATTCTGTGTAGGGCTGGAGTTGTTTGGTGAGAAATTTGGCAAGATTCTGTAGAGGTGAGACTATGGAGCTGACTATGGGTCTGAATGGTATTCTTTCTTTGTATATCTTGGGGAGGCCATAGAGTTTAGGGCATCTGGATGATTTTTCTCTGGGGATGATTCTTTGCTGGGTCTCTTCACTGATGGGAGAGGCTTTTATTTGGATTTGGTGGTTTTTTTCCAGGTAGGTGGTGGGGTCAGTATTTAGAAGTTTGTAAGCGGGGTCTTGGAGTAGGTTGGATTGTTTGGATTGGTAGTCCAATGTGTTCATCATGACTGTGGCGTTGCCTTTGTCTGCTGGGAGAATGATTATGTTGTCTTTCCTCAAGTTGGTGAGTGCTTTTTGTTCTTCTCTGTGCAAGTTGCTTCTGGGTGGACTGCTGGCGCAGAGGACATTAGTGACTTCAAGTTTGATTTTATTGGCTACATCTGGGTTAATTTTGGTTAGGCTAGTTTCAACTCTGCATATAATGTTTCTGGTGGGGGTGCGTTTGGGGGCGACTGCAAAGTTGAATCCCTTAGAAAGGACATTGGTTTCTGCTACTTGGAAAAAACCACCAAAGTGCACTTTTTATACATAAAGGACCCTAATAAAACAGAAACATGGAAGTCTTAAAATACAGTATTTCAGCTTCTATCTTCTCATATCAGAACAATCCAAAGAAGAAGAAACAAATATTTTGCATTTAAATTCCGTTTATTAGTTACTATCAACAATATATTTCTAATTAATAACTGAATCCGGAGATCAAGGAAACAGTAATTTGAAGTACAGTATGCAAGCAGTTCATACAAAGAAAAATAAATAAATGCTATATCAGAACCAGAAAGCTGAATCCATTAAGTAATCCCATAATTATTTCTGTTTAATCACACATTTCCATCTTGAGGACAATTTAACGTTCCACATAAATGACCTAAAAACTCACTTAGCAAACCAAATTTACAAATCTCTTGGGAGGGCTTTTGTTCTTAATTTTGCACAACCCAGTCTTTTAATGAAAGCTTTGCTGGCTATGTTTTAGTCCTGTGGGAATGCCAGTATTAGAGTTAGAACTATTCACATACCAGACAAACAAAAACAGAGTTCAATGGAAAATTCTTCAATTTTAATAAAAAGTGATGAAAAAACAACACATTTCCCAATTAGAGATATGTTATGATCCTCAAAGTAAAATGCCATAGCCATTAAATTAATGAAAATTACATAAATCAATGTAATTCAGGGCCAATGTTTACAGGTGATCTTCCACTTACAACCACAAGCTGAACATTTCTGTTGCTAAGTGAAACATTTGTTAAGTGAAACATGTGCCCCATTTTACGACTTTTCTTGCCACAGTTGTTAAGTGAATCACTGCAATTGGTAAGTTAGTAACACGGTTGTTAAGTAAAACTGGTTTTCCCATTGATTTGCTTGTCAGAAGGTCATAAAAGGTGACTCCTGGAACACTGCAGTCATCATAAATATGAGCCAGCTGCCAAGCATCTGAATTTTGATAATGTGACCATGGGGAATCTGCAATGGTTGTAAGTATGAAAAACAGTCATAAGTCATTTTTTAGTGACATTGTAACTTTGGTCACTAAAGGAACTGTTGTAAGTTCATGTAGACTACCTGTATTTATTTGTTTAAATCATTTATATGGATGCCAGTCTTATGGTGGTCTTCCATGGAAAGAATGAGACACAAGCGTGTGTACTCAGGATGGGAGCCCAGAATAAATTCCAGTTCTTCCTTTTATTGAGATTTTAGTACATAGTAAGCAAAATTACATTGTGGATTACAATAATTAGAAATAGTACAGACTTGTTTGCAGTTGTCTGAGCTGTTTAATTGTTTCTGGTGTTTGCTTTTAATTTCCTTGCATTATCTCAGTGACCTTTAAGCAGGCATGTATGTATAAAGCATTAGATTAATGCCAAAGTTTATTATTCCTACATCTCCGCTGTTTTAGTTTTTTGATGATCGCAGATGCCTCAGTAGCTTTTTGCCATTTGCAACAGCAGTTCTCCTTCCGTAGGCCTCACCCAACACATTCCTAAAAGTCCAGGGAGACACTGAATACAACAGCATACAAAGAGAGAAAATATAATAAGCAATACTGCTCCACAATTAGGTGATGAATCCATGAACCATCTGGCAACTAGGACCAAAGTTCAGACCACACGTCCAGTCCCTCACCCTCCGATTGTAATGGATTCTCCTTCAGGGTTTGTTCCATATGCTGTATAGTAGCTGTAATGTTTGGAGAATAATCAGAGATATACATGCAACAATGTGTATGAACCACAGTGCAAACTCCCCCTTGCGCAGCCAAAATAGAGTCCATAGCATAACTGGTTTGCAGGACAAAGTCAAGGATTTTTCCTTGCTCTTCTTCAAGCAACCTTAGCGTTTTAATGGTGTCTTTAAACATAGTAACTGTCCAATTGTTTAAATGATGTAAATCTCTATAGTTCATCATGACTCCTAAAGGAGGAATAACTCCCCTTGATATCTGTGTCCAGTAATCATGGGTCAAAACAGAGTTCACTTCCATTGCAGAACGCGCATTGCGGATATGAGCAGTCCCCAATGATTTTTGAATAAAATGAGATGGGATTACTTTCCCAAAGGTGCAGACCCCTTTCCATCATGCTGGCATGCAATCATAGGCCATCCGTCCACACAGCAACCATAGATTTGCTCCCAGGAGATGACCAACCTTATTTGGTTCAGCATAGATTAATTGTGCAAAGGATTCCATTAACATAGCCAAATAAGTGGACGATGGTGCGTATTTCCCATTCGCACATTTGGGCAACCAGTTGCTGTCCTCCGTGGTGGGACAACATGTAGCAGGAATATATGGATACCCATTTTCATTGATCAAAGATGTGATATCAAATCTAGAAATGTTATGTACAAAGTAAGTGAGATTTTTTGTTTTCATGTCATCTGGATATACCCGACTTCCATTGCTAATAACAATTGTTTTGTTGCAAAATGGATATGTCCCCAAGTAAGTCATATTCTCTACCGTCTCATTGTGGGTCCAGCAGATACCAGCCACCTCTTGGATCTGGCTTCCAAGGTGTAAGGTATTTATGTTACTTGTAGTCCAACTGCTAGACCATGTTCCTGAACAACCATAGCATTGTCCCTTATACCAGTCACCTTCAGACAGAGGTACTGCAACCATTGGAAGCCCTGATGTTTTATGAGTTGGCATGTGCATACATATCCAACAATCATTTTTATTATGAAGGTTTGCTAGCTTCCCCATGTCCTAGATCAATGTGTTTCTTTTCCATTCCCCCAAATCCATCACCTTGCCGCTTTTGCTGATGATAAGGATGCACACAGTGAGCAGGAACCCAAACAACTGTCCCCTCATCTTCAACAGCAGTGTATCCTCGGCCCCAAGTTATCAGTGGGACAGGTCCTCTCCACGTTGGATCTGGCAGTCTCCTATACTGAACTTTTGGTCTTGGTGTACCTGCAGAAGGGGAGGAAGCAAAATGCCTACTGGCTGCCGTAGCAGCAGGAGATCCTGTCATCTTTAAAAAATTTAAAGTATATAAAGTAATATTAAGAATGTTTTGTATGTAAGGCAAACCATATCCATCCATTTCCCCCGTTTTTGTTTTTATGTGAAGAAAAGAAGCAATCCCGCAAATCTACTACAACTAGATCCCAATTTTGTGGGATAAGGTTCGAGTTAGGCAAACCACATTGTAACGCTCCCATTGGTTGAAGGATGGCATTGACAGCTCTCAAATCATGTAAAAATCTTCATTTTCCACTTTTCTTTTTGATAACAAACACCAGAGTGTTATACGGACTAGAAGTTGGCTCAATGTGTCCTAATTGTAGCTGCTCAGTTACCAATTGATGTAAAGCTATAAGCTTTTCCTTTGGAAATGGCCATTGGTCAATCCAAACTGGCTGAGAGATTAACAATTGTAATTTTTCCATTATCCAATAACAATTTTTGTGCGAAATTGTGACAGCAAATCTCTACCCCACAAGTTTATGTGCAGGGGCAACACAAGAGGTTGAATCCTTGCAGTCTCACCTGTTGCTCTATGCAATGCCATCAACCAATGTAGACTACTTCTTGCAAACTGCATACCACCTACCCCATGAACAGCCAGAGAGTCCTCAAGCGCCCGTTCATTTGGCTACTCCTTTTGGCGTATCACAGAGACATCTGCTCCGGAATCTATAAGGCCATAAAATGATTTTTCTTGAATTTCAATTGTCATTTTTGGTTGGTCTGTAGTCAAATTTTTTGTCAGCGCTAGCAATTCTGCAGCAACTGGAGAACTGGCCATTTCAGTGGACCCAAAACCACCAGTTTGTGGGATCCCAATTAAAGGATTCATAGGAATGTATGGAAGCAATAATAACTGGGCAATAGAGTCACTGGCCATTAATGATGTAGGAGTATCAGTGTACAATTATATCTTAATAACCCCTCTATAATCTTGATCAATAACCCCTGGAATAACAGAGAACCCTTTTTTTGATGCTGAAGACCTGGGAAGTACCAATCCCACTGTTTTTTCTGGCAGTGGCCCATGCAAATGAGTGTCCTCAATGTACACTTGATTAGGAAAAGTCACATCAATTGAGTTCAACATTTTTAAACCCAAACCTGCACTCCTAGTAATTGCAGGTGATGCTTTGACAGCCTTGGGAGCGGGGCTAGCTGCATACCCCAAATTTAGTTTCCCAAATTTTGGTTCTGATCAGAGTGACATTGATTTGCCCAATGAAACCCTTTTTTGCATTTCAGACAGACCGACTTCAGGCGGACGTCCTTATTTTTGCTTTTGTTAAATGCCGTTCCCCCCCCCCCCCCAGGGGATCTGCACTGGGCTTTAAAATGGCCAGGCTTCCCACAATTAAAACAATTCCCCGTAGGTTTCATCCCTTTTTGCAATGCCATAGCCAAAGTCTCCATGTTGTAAGCCTGAGAACCCACCACTGCACATGCCTTTAACAGATCAGCCAGAGTAACCTCACCTCTAGCCACCAAAGGCTGTAAGATACGCTTGCAGTCAGTGTTTGCATTTTCGATTGCCAATCTCAGCAAAAGTTCCTTTGCTGCTTCCTCATTAGAAATTTGCCGGGTAATAGCCAATTGTAGCCTTTCCACAAAATCGTTATAAGACTCAGATGCTGTTTGCTTAATTTGAGAAAAAGACCGTGCTGGGGTTCTCACATCCTGGATGCGGGACAACGCCCCAAGGACAGCTGCCATAACCACAGGAAATACATGATCAGGCAAATTAGCAGCTTGATCAGCAGTGGATTCAAACAAGCCTGCCCCAAAGATTTCGAATTCCGTCCCCTAGTGATAGCTTCTCTTTGATATTCTGAATCAAAAACCACATACTGAGTAGAGCTCAATATCATTCTCATTAAATCTTTCCACTCATTAGGAATCATGTGTGAGGTAGCCAAACTTGTCAGGAGCCCCTTTGTAAAGGGACTTTGAATACCATAATCTTTAACTGCTTTCTTAATTTCCCAAAGTACCGCCAAAGGAATCGGAAGCCATTCTGTTTGCAGGTTGCCTTGAGCATTCACTTGCCTATTAACAGGGAACAAATTCATCTGGGGAATCTCATCAGGCTCTAATTTCCCCTCTTTCAAAGTCTGATGCATCATTGCTTGAACTTTCCCCGTTTGTGGCTGGGATTTTTCCTCTACAGGCATAGGCGCTGTTGGGGTTGAGAAGGCATACTCCAGTTTTGAAGTTGGGGGGTGCAACACAACTCCTTTATAAGGAGGAGGTTCTGCTAAAGGTTTTAAAAGAGGTTGTTGCTGGGTCTCTAAAGCAGTCATAACAACCCTTCAATAAGTCAAAATTTCAGCTGTAGCCCATGGCTCCTCATGAAGGATAGTTCCAATTTTCCTCCACGTGTCTAACTTTAAAGAGCCCTTATCTGAGTACCAGGGGCATTGCTGCCAGATCTCTTGCAGCAGCTCTTTCACATTACCTTTTGAAAGAACTATTTGCTCCCCCCCAGAAGGTTTAAAGATAAAGAAATTTGTCCTGACTAATTTTAGCAGCTCACTAACATGACATTCCTATGGCTGAGAAAGTTTTTCCCCCCATGTTCCCTGAAAAATCCTATTGTCCAGCAATAGTTAAGTATGTACTTTACCTATTCCAGGTGAGGAAACACGGAGGTCCGGACACATGCCACCTGCAGTGGATCACGTCGGGGTCACCACTTGTGGTGGTCTCCCATGGAAAGAATAAGACACAAGCATGTGTACTTGGGATGGGAGCCCAGAATAAATTCCAGTGCTTCCTTTTATTGAGATTTTAGTACATAGTAAGCAAAATTACATTGTGGATTACAAGTTACATTGTGGATTACAATAATTAGAAATAGTACAGACTTGTTTGCAGTTGTCTGAGCTGCTTAATTGTTTCTGGTGTTTGCTTTTAATTTCCTTGCATTATCTCAGTGACCTTTAAGCAGGCATGTATGTATAAAGCATTAGATTAATCATTACTTGAGCCCAATGCCAAAGTTTATTATTCCCACACAGTCTCACAGCATTGACTCTTGATTTTTGCACCTCTAGTTGGGAGAGCCTTCAGTTTAACAATGTTAAACAATGTTCCATTCAGTGCAAGAAAAGGAGACAGAGTTATGGCTTGGAGCTCCAATTACCATCCAAAGAAATATGGAAAAGAATTCCCGCTGTTTCTTCGAGCCAACAAAATCTGTCAGCGGCTGCATATTGGGAAGAGGCAGCTATCTAGTTTTACACAGCTACAGTATATCCTAACTGCTACAAACCACCATATGATTCTGAATAAGGTTTCAACACTTGATATTTTTCATGGAAAGAGCAACAAACAGCAAAAGGAAGTTGTCCTCTAAGACTGTGGTCACCAACCAGTGGGCCAGGGACCACTGGTGGACTGTGAAAATTTTTTGGTGGTCCACAGAGAAATGTCACCCCCAAAGCACACCCCAAAGCAATTAATCCAGGCTGTGTGGGAACACAAGGCTTGTATTGCTTGCATTGCAAACAATATGAGGTAGTGAGTGGAGGGAGGCAAGGGCAGAGTGAGGGACTTTGCCTCATGCACCTTGCCTGGCCACCAGGCTGCTTCTTTCCACTTCTTTCTTCTTCTGCTTTTGGATGCACGCAAGGAAAGCAGCAAAAGTCTTTCTTTCTCTCTCCCAAACTCCACCAGAAATGAATCTTTGGGACTCTGCAAGGCATCCTGCTTCAAGACGCTGTGCAGGTGTGACAAGTCTCACAAAGATTCATTTCTGGTGGAGTTTGGGAGAGAGAAAGAAAGACTTCTGCTGCTTCTGCTGCTTTCCTTGCATGCATGAAGCCAAAAGTCTCTTTCTCTCCCTTTGAGAATGGAGCTGGAGATGATATCCTGAGATCCCAAATAAAAAATGATCAATCGGTAGGAAAACGGGGTGAGGAACTTTCCTGCAGACTTTTGGGGGGATTTTCCCAGGGTCTCTGGTCTGCAGGATTTAAAATTATGAGTTTGGTGGTCACTGAAGTCCAAAAGGCTGGTGACCCCTGCTCTAAGAGACAGTGTAATGGCAATCCTTGGCATCAATCATAATACCTCCTGGTCATTCCCTGAAAAACATTGTATGCCTGCTGCTCTCCCTCTTTTGTTTCATCTGAAGCCAGTGACAACACATAAAACATCTCATAATCTTCATACATGAGATGTGGAAATGTTCCTAGTTTTGTAAAATTGACCATATCCTTCCAACAAACGGCATTAAGGGCACCAACACTCTTATCACTTTAAACTCAAAAATAACCCCTAAATCAGACTCCAGTCCTATGTAGAAAACAGAAAGCAGAGCAATATACATGAGTACTTCTGCTCTATCATTGAAGTTCTATATGAAAAGATTCAATTTCATTTATTTTCCTTGAATAAATATTAGAAGGAAAATCACACTCCAAAATAAATAAAATCTCCTTCAAATTCCTGTTAAGGTATACGTTAGAGAAATCCAAAAACTCACATTTGCAAAAAAATATAATACTGTATGAACATATGAAATATAGAAGGAAACATACATTGTGCTTAAGTGTGCTTGTCTGTTTAGATTTTTTTTAAAGCAATAAAAGAGTTGGTAGAATTACGTGAATATATGAAAAGAAAACTGCATAGATTGTGACTGACCTCTTTCAGAGCATCTATTGTAGATCAGCTCAGACTTTAGCATTAATCAGATCCCTCGCACTTTTAAAAATTGAACATGTTTATGGTGTAATATGCATGATCTGCCACAAGAGTGCAACAGCTAACCATGCTTTGAATTGCTGTTATAAGAAACCAGTTACATAAGAGGGTGAAGAAAAATAGAGGTTGTGTTTTTTTTTCACCACAGAAACAACTTCAGGAAATCAAAAGCTTGCCTGAACTTGCTTTTATTTTATATGTTCCATTTACATAATATTCAAGCAGTGTTAACTCACAAACCAATTAAAAATAGAGAGAAACAAAAAATAAGCAGAATAACAAAATGAATTACTTAAATACAGCTATACCTCTCATATTGCCTTTCAGAGTGTTAGTGTTAGGCAGAGCTCAGGAAAAGTATAATTACTAGAATAGTAAATCAAGAAAATGTTAACAACATGAGATAAAAGAAAAAGAAATACAGCTAAAACTAGATGACCCCAACACCATTCACACTACCTCGTACAGTGATACTCCCCCCCATGTCCAACCCTTCTCTCTCATCCAGATCACCAATCATCACTAAAGCTACAAAATCTGATTGAACTAAGAACAAGGAACCGATTTTCCCCAGCCCCTTTTTTCTTGAAAAATGTGTGATAACTAATAGATGAGATGATTAATACTCAAGTCACCATCAACTCTCTTTGGGCTCAATTGTTTTTGGAACCTTGGCAGAAGGAAGGGAAGGGACCAAAGGAGACCCTTTCCTAAGAAAGTCCAAAGATCCAGCCACACTTTTCCTGGTGGAGGCAGAATGGAGAGAAAATTGCATGGAAATGGCAAAATAAGTGCAGATACAGCCTTGGTGTGAGAATTGCATAAGCCCCAGAGAAAGCTGATCTCAGAAAAGCAATGGATAAAGCTAATGCTCAAGAGAAACTATCGGCAGATCGTCAAGGATTGTGGAATGGAGAACTGCCTGAAGGTGCAGAGGCAAGCTTATTTCTTGGGGAGCAAAGGTGAAAATTAGATTAGATGAAGCTCCCAATTTGCGTAGAAGTAATTCAACTGCTCCTAAAGCCCCATTTAAAGATGTTATACTTATTTTCTGTGGGTGGATCTGCCTGATTGCTTTGATAATTGCCTTTGCTATTATTATATATGAAGTTTATTGTATTTGTGCACACACTAAACTGAATTCTTGTCTGTTTGCTCCATTACAAGCATTCTTTTTGGAGCCAGAGAGCCCACAGATTTTTATCCAGTCTCTCAGTAGAATTTTAGGAGAGATTAATGTTTAAGATTCTGTGATTTCATCAATGCTATAATTTCTGTTTTCTCATGACTACCTCAAGTTCAAAGGAAATCTAATATTTCCTTGTTTTGTCATCAATAAAAATGATTTTTAAATTGTATCTTTTGTTCCAGATCCCCAAAATAGATGAGAAAGCTGATTTCTCTGATCACAGAGACCAAGAGGTGGATATAAGGATTACATATTTCTATTGCTGCTTCTGCTGGTATTATTATTTTCCTCTTCTTGTCCAGCTACTGGCAAGGATCACTGTTTGGCATATGAGATTTCTCTGAGTATTAAGGGGAAAGAGTTCAGGTTAAGGCACTCCCCCCAAATATCTGATAGGGTCAGAAGTACTACTTAACAGCTATGCCAATGCATAAACAAGGGTCAGGGAATATAAAACTGGGTGTGGGAACAAAACCAAAGCCCCCACCTGTAGGGACAGAGAGATACAGATGCAGCCAGGAGGCCCAGCTGTCCAGAGTTCTCCTCTGATAGGACACATTCCTATATCTTCTATGTTAGCAAGCCGTCCTTTCTCCCAAGCCTGAAACCACTTCAGCACTGCATTTTCTTCTTCAAATTTTTCATCTTCCTTTTCAACCATTAACTCCAATTACAATTTACTTTGTCAAATGAAAGCAAATATATGTGTTCCAGGATACCAGGACTCATTCACTTTTGCAGCTCCTATGATAGTTGGATGAGCAGGTAAAAAAAAAACAGCCAGGGAAGTGATTGAAGACTGGGAAACAGGCCCCTCATCAGTCAACAGGAATGCTGATTTGCCACCAGTCTTAGAAGGCAAGGGCTGGGCAACACTAGCAAATGACAGCTAACAACTTAAAACCTAGACAGTCAAACATGTACAAGATAATAAGTATAGGTATGAACATGAACATGAACAAAGGAAGTAAATACAGGAAGTAAATGGGAACAGTAAGACAGGGATGGTAGGCATGCTGGTACGCTTATGCACGCCCCCTTTAAGGACCTCTTAAGAATGGGGTGAGATCCATGATAGACAGTTTGAGGTTGAAGCTGTGAGGGGTTGAGGCTGTGACAATGGAGTTGGGCAGGTTGTTCCAGGCATTGACCATCTGTTGCTGAAGTCATATTTTCTGCAATCAAGTTTGAAGTGGTTTATCTTGAGTTTGTATCAATTGTTTCCTGTGTATTATTGTAGTTGAAGCAGAACAAGTTGTTGACAGGCAAGACATTGTAGCAGACAATTTTGTGTTCTATGCTTAGATTGGACTGTGGGCAGCATAGTTCCAAGCCCAAAATTTCAAGCCTGAAGGCATAGGGCATTCTATTGTGAGTAGATTAAAAGCCACATACAACAGGCACTATAAATACCACACATCCAAAACACTAAACACTCTGCTAGAGAGAGTTCCCTGAAGATGGGCTCCAGATTGAGACCAAAAGCTCAGAAGACAAAAGCTCTTGTCCCAGTGACCAACCTAGATTAGCTCCTGCAATTTACTTTCTCTTCCATTTATTCCATTTATTCTTAAACCGTTGACAGTTTCTTCTTCTATTTGTTTTCTCTATAAAACTAACCCTTCTTAAATTCTTCTTTCATACTGGCCAGTAAAATTTTATCCTGTCTGCATTCATTTAATATCCATACAGAATTTGGTTCTATAACTTTTGTCGTATGCCACACCCTTCATAAGTAATCCATTCCCATTTAATTTTTCATATATCCCACTATCATTTCACCTAGTGAAATTGGTATAAATATTTAAAGTTATATGCTGCTGCCAAGAATTGCTGCAATAGTAAGATAAGTGGTATATAAATAGCATGTATAAATAGATCTTATATAGAGCTATTTTCACTTATTTAAATAAACATATATTCCTTACAACATATAACCATTTATCCAGTATTTTCTCCTGTTAAAATTTCTTTATTTTTGCATCTTTAGTACTCATGCTATCATAGTACACAATGTCATCTACTTCAAGTTTTCTTCCCTATGATGTACTACTTGCTATTATTCCTTCCATTTTCCCCTGTCAAGAGACAACTTTTTGATCATAGATATATTCATTTGCAAATCCTTGTCTCTCACTGCATCATACATTCTGTTTAACATTCACTGCAAATCATTCAAGTTTTCAGTCAACAACAAAGCATTCTTTGCATACCATAGTACACATTCATGACACCAATAAACAAACCTTTAACGTCCCTACAAGCCTTCCATGAATGCAACAATGAACAAGGCAAACTGTTGTCAAAATGATGACTTAAGCATCATGATGCCATTGTGCAATGATGCAATTATCTAATTTGTATCAGTCACATCAAGACATTATGATGGTACCTAGTACTTGAGGAGACATATGGAGAAAAACTTCAGATAATAATTGAAAGGGCCAATGTGAAATAATTCACTTGGCCCTTGAGCCATTTAGCACTTTACAAGGGTAAGCCATCAATCTGAATTGAACTTAAAACCTAGCAGAAGCATGCAGAGAGATATAGTCACCTCTTTTATGGATACAAAGAGATATAACTTGTTAGAGGCCATGGGAATGTTCCTTGACCTTATTCCCAAAACTGTGTGACTATTTTATTCCTGGCACAGATGAGCTATGCAGGCGTGTCAAACTGGCAGTCTATGGGCCGGATGTATCACATGCAGGTCATGCCTACCCCAGCTCCACGAAGGGAAAAAAGTCATAATATGTCATGTGATGCCAACATGACACAGTAAGTTTGACACCCATGAGCTAGCAGGTCTGATGCAGGGAAGTCTGCAGGCAGAAATTTCTAAACATGTGGGATTCATCAGATATTCTGATGATATTGATCAGATATCAGATAGCTCCATATCTCATTGCTGTCCTCTAACATCATCTGGATCTTTGTAACTTGGATCTGGGATTCCTTCAATGACCAGATATTTTACTTTATTTGTACTTTTACAAGAAGGGAAGAGTCTATTTAAGCGTTGTTTGTTTTTTTAACTGGTAAGACTTATTTGTTTACTGTTTCTGTTTCTTAGTTTCTCTGGCATTTGGCTGAACTACAATATCAAGATAACCCATTATAAATAAATCTCTCTTTACTTAATGACTATTGCCATGACAAAATGTAATTTGGTGACTGTCAACAGATGGAATTAAATTGGATGATAAATATGTTTGGCATTGCTAGTCTTAGCCTTTCTTTCAAAAAGGTCTGCTGGCATGATATTTTTGGATCATTACAACTATTGTCTCTAGTTGTTTACATATGTGAAATAAACATGCAAAAATCAAATTGGGTTCTATGCTTTCTACCCTAGTGATTTGAAGACAGAGAAAAAAAGATGGCCAGATTTACAATTTCATAAAATAAACTGCTGTCAAAACAAACCTGCTGAACAGCTGTAAGATGATACCTGGTAAAGTGAGGGAACTTTCCTCACTGTAACAATAATCCCTAACTCCAGAGATCAGCAGTTTGACAAATTTGAGGAGGTATCAAATTTAAATGCAGTTATAAGTAAATATATAATGGTGCAGAATTGGGCAAAAGATTCCAACTTCATACTGTATATGATTATAGGATTTAAGGCAGCAATGCCTATTAAGGAAAGGGATCTTGATGGAAATGTTGCCCCAGTGATGGACACTATTAATAAATGATGCACCACAGTGAAAAAAAATGAAAACTATACAAGTAGTGTAAAGAATTAAACAAACATTATACTGTACAAGTCAATTCCAGCAATTATAACTGGAATACTCTGTGAAACTGGGGTCATTGTGTGTCAAAAGGAATACTGTACAAGAGAAAATGATATACCTGAGAACAGATCTTTAATGGCTGGATTTTTAGCTTAGGAAAAGGTCATGTGCAATTATGATTGCCATGGAGAAAGTGGACAGGCAGATTGTGCCTGATGGAAAGATTTAAAAAAGGGATTGTTATATTAGGGACATAACAATAGCCATCAATGTGGGCATCTTTAGAGGAGAGGATATAACTACATGAAGAATGAGACTACTGATAGCCATTAGCTTGAACTAGGATTGAAGTAAATTGAACATTGAATCCATACTATTATTTCCTGTTTTAACAACTAATCAAATCCTTTCCTGAAAACGACCTATGATAATCAAACAAGCAAAGAGAAGATTATGCAAGGAAGATTGTTTGGGGAAAATTTATTTTATTTATAAGACTCTAGTTAAAATATGTTTAGAGTTGGTGTCATTCAATTAGATAACTTCGTTGTTTTGAAGTTATTTCATGCATTGATTAAATTGCTTATGTAATTCCAATTGTTTGTTCAGATTCCATTCCACTCCTCCCCCTCCCAGTCAAACAGAGACAATAGAAATCTCCAAGGTTCACAGATTGCTCCAAGGCACAAGTCTGAAATTTCTTTTCCCCCAGCTGGAAAGAGGCATTGAGGCTGTGTTTAGTGCAGTGACCTCCTTTTTGTTTCTTTCCTTTTCCTTGCCAAATATATTTCCAATTGACTAGTCTGCTATTTTATAACCTGCAGCTGTAGAAATAAGATTCCCTGTGTCCTTTTAATGTGATTCAGAGTGGCGTACTGAGCTGGACATTCTTACAGCTATCAAAATAACCAGAGTCTTAGTTCTTTGGTCATCACTTTGAACTTATATTTACATATGTAATTGAATTGGATAATAGTAGTGCAGGGAGAGTAAATATATTCTCCCTATCATTCTTGTTACTTTAAGAATTGGAGATATACTAGCTAAAATATAATACAATTAACTCCCTTTTACATTTCCACATAGAAATGTATCAATTTAAATTGAACTTGAAAATCATGTTTGTAGGGAACAAATTAGTAACTGCTATTATTCAACCCCAGTATGATTCTAAAGCAGCTCAAAGTGATATCTGTTTTCCACAACACAAATGATATGCCACAGTATCAGATAGCGACTTGATTGAACAGTAGACAGTAGGAGATGAATCATAACAATTAAGTAGAAAGCAATTGATTGACTGATTGTTTATCATCATATGATGACTGAGGTGTTATCAAATAGTCAACTGTATAGATGGATTTTCTCTAAAAGAATGTGTCCCCAAAATTGTCCTTCAAATCTTTGAATGATGCACTCATCATAGCTGCAATCAAAATCATTCACCTTGTTGCCAGTTGTTCTCTTGCTTTCTTTCCTTCACTATGGACTCTCAAAAGAGAATGTCCTTCATAGAATATTCCCAATATTCATTTGTTCCTTAAATGAAAATTCTGGTTTAATTTGTTCAAGAATTTATTTAATTTTTTTGACTATCCATGGTATTCTCAAGAATGTCAGCATTCAAAAGCTTCTTCAATGTCAGCATTCAAAAGCTTTAATAATCTTTCCATCCTGCTTCTCAAAGTCCAACTTTCACTTCCATAGAGGGCCACCAAGAAAAACATTGTCAGCATGATTCTAAACTTTGTTGGTAGAGAGACAAATCACAGCATTTGAATATTCTTTCCCCTACCCCAGTCCTTTATTGCTGCCCTACCAAGAGTTAGCCTGTGACATATTTCTTCTTTGATGTTCCTTTACTGGTAGTAGTTGAACTGAACAGGGAGAAGTTATTCAATGTCTTTGTTTATAATTTGGTTTTCATTTTATTAAATTGTAGTCACACCTTTTTCATGTACTCTTTGACTTTCATCACTAGAGTTTTCAAATGATTTGCATTTCTAACTAGCAGAAGTTACTGATGCATCATTTTCTGGTTTAAAAATATGCGTATCTTCTTCCAATCTTGCTTTCCTTAGTACACATTCAGCTTATAAGTTGATTAATTAAGGAGAAAGTGCATTGCTTTGTCCCAAAGATGCTTATCCAAAAAGTAACTGGACTTTCTTGGTTATTCCTTGAAAACGTTTCACTTCTCATCCAAGCTGAAGCCAGAACTGAAGAAGCTTCTTGTTTTCAAGGAAAAACCAAGAAAGTCCCATTGCTTTTTGGAAAAGTACCTTTGAAACAACCGTAACCTGGATGACTGAAAATCTCCATAACATATATAGCTTTGTTTTACTCCATTGTAGACTGGAGCCAGTCCATTTCATCATGTTTCATTCAGATTGTGCCTTCTGGTTCTGGGTACAGAAAAGATTTTGCATTAGAAAAATGAGATGGTCAGAGATTTCAATTTCTCAATGGATATTCCATGTCTGACATAGTCAACAAACCTGAGCAAAACTTTTTCTATAATCATTGAAGCACTCATTGACTTTTTATGGCATTTTTTGTTTTAATGTCAAAATATAAATTTGAGACTTTATAATTTTAGAAATTAGACAGAGGAAATTAAAGATTCTACACAAAAAAAGTAAAGCTGGCAAAGTTGTCTTTTTGGTGCAATAGGCTAAATGAAACTCATTCTTCGAACCATCAACTATTGCCCAAGAGAAATAAAAGTGAATACCTAATTCTGAAACAGCATTTGACTCAAGAGGCCCTCATATTTATCATATTTAGCTTTTGGCAACTGCAGTAATGTGTGCAGATATTGTCATACAAGAACAGACATTTGTCATATATTAGAGGTCCCAAACCCCCAGGCTGTGGAATGGCACAGTCCGCAGCTCATCAGGAACCAGACCATGCACACACATGGAATATAGGCAGCGCAAGAAACAATACACCCCCCAGCCCATAGAAAAAACACCCTCCATGAAACCGTCTCTGGTACCCAAAAGGTTGGGGGGGAGCATTGTCATATAGTGTTTATATATTATCATTAACTCCTTGTCTGACACTGGACTTTTCTTGCAGTTCTTGCAGTAATCTGCACATTTGGGTCGTGGACTTGCAATCTGGATACTGCCTGGAGAAAAGCACAGTGCTATGGGTGCATAGCTGGGTTCATGCTCCTAACACTTTTTTCCTTCTCACTAATGTACAGATTACTCATACATCTTGTTATTAGTTACCCAACAGTTAGTCTTGCTCATATTGCAACATTCCTTGTTTGTTTTTGTTTTTTTTTAAGATAAAGTAGCACAAAATGATCCCTGGCCAATTCTACTGGGAATTTTCACAGCTTGTTTTTTTCTGCAAAAATACATCTTGTCATCTAACTGTTACACAATCTTTAAGCCAGCAGTCTTCACTGAAAATTGTAACCCTATGAGCAAATACAGCCACTAGATCTGAAGAAGAGGAGCTCCTTGTAACTTATAAAAACTTATGGGGAAAAAATTCGAAGATGAATCTTCTAGCACTATTGAGCACCTTATTGTTTTCCTTCCATAGACTTGCAACAAGTAAACCTGTCCAGGTGTGTCCTCAATCAGCTGAAGACAACTATCTTGACTTTTGCTTTGAAGAACTCATTTTTTGCATCTCTGCTATAGTAATACATTATATACATTAAAAATGTATTCTCTCTTTTGCAGGGAATTCTGAAAAACAAGGATTCAGGTAAGTTTGATTTATATTTATAACTCTTTTATAAATCATTGTTATTAAAAAAAAAAAAATCCCTTCTCACTCCTAGGGATAGAATGTGTCTTCCTCAGCTTCAGGTCCTCTGCCAGAGACCTGGAAGTTTGTGCATTATCTTAGCTGTTCCTAGCAATGCACTGTTCTGTACAGAGCACTCTGGTGTTGTTCCTGGGATCTATTGAAGTCCCTTTCCCATCTTAGGAGGCACAGCCCCCAGTGCTCCTACCACCACTGGGACTACTTTGGCCTTCACTACCCACATTCCACAGAACCAATTTGGTCTAGTATTTAAGGTTCTAGGCTAGAAACCAGGAGATTGAATTCTACTCATACCTTATGCATGAAAGGCTTAGGCTTTGAGCCAGTCACTCTCTCATCCCAACTAAACTCGCAGGAGAAAATAGGAGGAGCAAGGAGCATTAGGTATCATCATGTCATTGAGTTATTTATAAAAATTGTAAAGGTAGAATGTAAATAAATAAATAAAATCTTTCTAGTTCCTCCTTCAGGGTCTGGTATTCTTTCTCCTTCTCCTTCTCCTTTCTCTGTTTAAAAGAAGCAGGATAAAAACTAAAAAAGTGTTTAGAGGGAAAAGAAGAAAAGAGGTAAGAAAAAGACAAAGGCAAAAGTGCAGAAAAAAGGAGAAAGAAAAACAATATAAAGAAGTGGCTTCCAGTTTTCTTTTACAACAGTTGTAAGAAAATTAACCTCTTACTTTATGTTTACAACATTACTAACATTTTCTATAATTTGTTTTTTCTAATCATCAAGACTGTAAGTCATATCATAATTTCATCTTTCTGGTTTCATATACAAAAATCAATAAGAGGTTCCAGCCAACATTAAACTTAGACGATGTCTTTTCTCCAATCAAAATTGTCATTTTGGCTATCAGTTAAGCTATCAATTTTGTGCTAATGTCCTGAATTATAGCAGATTGTTTCTGGTTTATCTAGATAAGAGGAAATCTGTCAATTATTTGAGTTTATAACATCTTTCCTTAATTTGACATCTGGAAATAGAATTCCTGTCCCATAATTATACATAGAAGTCTTGCTTCTTTCCTTCTTCAAATTAAATAAGTCAGTATGTTAAGAGAAATTTTTTTCTCTTGAGGAAAAAGATGGCTTATGTCCTTGGTTTTGGAAATCTTCTATCAAACTGTTCAGTGTATATATTTTTCATAGTCATAGGACCATTTCTATTTTTCATTTTCAGTAACAACATGATTAATAAAATCTACCAATCATCTGTACAATAGATTAAAGACATATTGTGTCCTATTTATTTTCTTTCTCAAAAAGAAGATCCCCTAGAAGTTACAAAGACATATAGAAGAACTATTACTTTTCTTCCCAGGGTAAATAATAAGCTTGGGATCCAAAGTTACATATTTCCAAAAACGCTTTCCCATATAATCATAATAATGCTGCATCCCCTATGATAATATACTTTACTCCATAACATCAAAGTTGATATCACAATTTTACTTTTTCTTAAGATTATACACCTACCATAATACAATCTTCAGTAGCAATCCTTTGTGAAACAAGCATTTTCACTATTAGCAAAGGATTATAGACCTGACTTTGGAAAAGAGATAGGAATAAGTGAGCAATTAAGGGGACACTTTCAGAAAATATTATTCAGAGCAAAGAAAGTTGATTGCATGAGAAGGAACCCCCAAACAAATCCAATTCAGTTCTGCTTGGTATAAAAGGGGCCAATCTTGGACTTTCAAGATTCTCACATTCTACCTAACAAGAATAAAAAGCTTCCTTCTGTGATGTTTTGGTATCCTTTGTTAATCAATGGGCAATTGGTAGAGTTGTGGCATCATGATGAGCGGGGTTTTTACAGTCTTGTCTACCCCATCTTCCTTCCTTGATGCCTCCTCAGGCTGCAGCATCATGCAAGCCATGCAAACAGGAGGGATGACAAGATCCTTGTCTGCAACAGAGAAACAAAGAAAGAGATATCTTGTTTTTTATTTTTACTGTGGATCTCCAGGATAATTGGCCATAGCTTGACCTTCTAAGATTCAGTCTTCTGAGGTGGCTAGAAAATATCACAGATGTAGAAAGAGTGTGCATTACCTCATAAGTAAAAGCACAAATCACCTCAAAGCCATATTTCACAAAATTTCACAGACTCCCTCTCAAGAGCTCTGCAGGAGAGCCTTCAGATAATTAAGAAGAGGTCAGACAGCTGACAGCAGGCAAGTGCATTTTATTCTTCCTGTTACTGTTCATATCCCCTCAAGCACAAAAATACAGCTGTTTTAGGCTCTGGTGCAGCAGCTAATTTCATAGATGACATTATGATGCATTTGGGTTATCAGATAATCTTACCAGTTGAAATAACTGACAAAAAATTGCCTTGTCCTATTTTGCAATGTAAAAACTCCTCTACAAGAAAAAAAAAACAATCAAAATAATTCTTACCACTCCAAACCACAGTTTCCTTCAGTGTCTCCATAGTGGTGTGCATAGACTGGCTATAAAATCATAAGCAAGGCACTAATTTTTTTATCTCAAAAGTATCTGCAGTACCATTTTTAGGCATCTCATTCTTTTCTTTCCCTTTCTCCTGTACTCATGCCTGAATTCTTTTCCTTGAAAGAAAAATGCAAAGATTTCACCAATATTTTTTCAGAAAAGGAAAAAGCTACTGAGCATGTGAATATATTGTCTATGTGAAATCAGGAGACCACCTTCAGCTAAAAGGCACTATTCTATATCGACAGGTAAAACTCAAAAAATTAGAATATCATACAAAAGTTCATTTATTTCACTAATGCAACTTAAAAGGTAAAACTAATATATGAGATAGACTCATTACATGCAAAGCAAGATAGTTCAAGCTGTGATTTGTCATAATTGAGATGATTATGGCTTACAGCTCATGAAAACCCCAAATCCACAATCTCAGAAAATTAGAATATTACATGCAATCAATAAAACAAGAATTGTACATAGAATAATATTGGACCTCTGAAAAGTATAAGCTTGCATATGTATTCAGTACTTGGTTTGGGCCCCTTTTGCAGCAATTACTGCCTCAATGCAGCATGGCATGGAAGCTATCAGTCTGTGGCACTGCTGAGGTGTTATGGAAGACCAGGATGCTTCAATAGCGACCTTCAGTTCTTCTGCATTGTTTGGTCTCATGTCTCTCATCTTTCTCTTGGCAATGCCCCATAGATTCTCTATGGGGTTCAGGTCAGTGAGTTTTCTGGCCAGTCAAGCACAGTAATCCCATGGTCATTGAACCAGGTTTTGGTGCTTTTGGCAGTGTGGGCAAGTGCCAAGTTCTGCTGGAAAATGAAGTCAGCATCCCCATAAAGCTCATCTGCGGAAGGAAGCATGAAGTGCTCCAAAATCTCCTGGTAAATAGCTGTGTTGACCCTGGACTTAATGAAGCACAGTGGACCAACACCAGCAGATGACATGGCTCCCAAATCAACACAGACTGTGGAAACTTTACACTGGACTTCAAGTGTCTTGCAGTGTGTGCCTCTCCAATCTTCCTCCAGACTCTGGGTCCTTGGTTTCCAAATGAGATGCAAAAGTTTCTCCCATCAGAAAAGAGGACTTTGGAACACTGAGCAACAGACCAGTTCTGTTTTTCTTTAGCCCAGGTAAGATGCTTCTGATGTTGTTTGTTGTTCAGAAGTGGCTTGACAAGAGGAATACGACATTTTAAGCCCATGTCTAGGATCTGTCTGTGTGTGGTAGGTCTTTATGCACTGACTCCAGCCTCAGTCCACTCCTTGTGAAAGTCCCCAACACTTTTGAATGGCCTTTTCCTGACAATCCTATGCAGGCTGCAGTCATCCCTGCTGCTTGTGCACCTTTTTCTTCCATACTTTTTCCTTCCACATAACTTTCTATTCATGTGCTTTGATACAACACTTTGGGAACATTCAACTTCTTTTGAAATTACCTTTTGAGGCTTTCCCTCCTTATGGAGGGCGTCAATGATGGTTTTCTGCACAACTGTCAGGTCAGCAGTCTTTCTCATGATTGTGATTCCTACTGAACCAGACTGAGAGACTATTTAAAGGCTCAGGAACCCTTTGCAGGTGTTATGGCTTAATTAGCTGATTAGAATGGGACACTTTGAGCCTAGAACATTGAACCTTTTCACAATATTCTAATTTTCTGAGATTGTGGATTTAAGGTTTTCATGAGCTGTAAACCATAATCATCTCAATTATGACAAATCACAGCTTGAACTATCTTGCTTTACATGTAATGAATCTATCTCATATATTAGGTTCACCTTCTAAGTTGCGTTACTGAAATAAATGAACTTTTGCACGATATTCTAATTTTTCGAGTTTCACCTGTGTTCAAGAGTTAGCTATTTAAAAAGACCCTCTGGATGTTAATCTGAAGAAAGGATTCATCTGCCCTTTGTCTTCATTAATTTTTTTTATTAAAAAAGAAAAAGAATTCTTCTTTGAAGCCTATTCCTGATTGTAAGCTTCTTAACCATGTGGCAATTGGGAACCACTACTCACTCCCCCTCATGTCAGATCTACTGGATAGCCTCCAGAAAGCAAACATCTTTACTAAATTAGAGCTGAGAAGAACTTACAATTCAATCCCAATGAAAGAGGGCCATTAATATTTGACAAATTTTTGCAATCAATCTGGAAAATTTGAGTAATGCTCTTTTGAAAAGTTAATTGCTTCATATTCTTCTACTGATTAATTGATGAACTATTGTATGATATTTTAGGTGAATATGTAATGGTTTACATGACACACTGATCTTTAGGAAAGGTCCGCCCTTATATCAGAGTCATATCAACAATGTTGTAGAACACTTTTGTCAACATAAACTGTCTGCTACATGCATAAATGTGCATTTGATCTTCACCAGTTGGGTTATTTGGGTTACTGGATCTCTACAGAACATGGATTAGGCTAAGTGCAATCAATTTACCCATAAAAATAATCTAGAAATGTGAAAAATCTCCAATGTCTGGGGGCTTTGTCTATTTTTATCAATGATTCAATGATTTAATTTTGCAGGATACCCCAAACCATTCACTCAGCTTCTGAAAACAACACAATATTTTAAATGGTCCAATCAAAAGCAAGCCACTCCCAGGATTTGGACTTAGTTTTCATTCTAGCTGCTACTCAGAATCTCATTTACCCTTGGACCAGTGGTGGGATTCAAAAATTTTTACTACAGTTCTGTGGGTGTGGCTTGGTGGGCATGGTAAGGGAAGGATACTGTAAAATCTCCAGTCAGAGGTGGCATTTGCTACTTCTCCAAACTACTCAAAATTTCTGCTATCAGTTCTCCAGAACCAATCAGAATCTGCTGAATACCACCTCTGCCTTGGACTCTGCTTTCACAGGTCTCTGAAACCTTCAGAGCATCCGTAAAAGGGAAGGATCTCTTGCCTTGCAGGGTTGTACCAAACTTCTTTCCTAGATGAAAGAAACTAGGATATTTTCAATAGGCACTAGCCATAAAGGCAGCATTTCAACTATGGAACAATTTTCCCTCTACAAGTGAGTACACAAAAACCCACATTACTTTGGAACACCTGCAACTGATGCATAGCATCACTCTACATTAGTTCAGTTGGGCACAATTTTTCTCCTATGTTAATTTTTATATTATCTATGTTACATTAGATGCACTGTCATGCAAGTCTGAATATATTTCTTGATAATGCCACATTCTTAAAACAGAGTAATACAACTAGCATCACAACTGCCTAAAAGAGACACCCATAAAAGCTAAGAATGGGGAGACAAGAGATTTGTTGATTAGATTTGCTTGCAACAAGAACAAGATCCATACACCAGAGGTAAGAGTGAGGGCTGGTGTCAAGGACTATATTTCATCCTGTCCATCTGTCACAGGGCTAAGACTATCATGACTAAATTCACCAAATTAGTCCAACTGCTCCCATCCCTGCTTGGACTATGGATTCTAATCTGCCAGGGTGTTATTATTAATCTTCCAACTGTACGAAGGTATGCCACTATTTTGGTGGTATATTTGTTGACCAAGGTGTCTTATTTTAATCTCTGCAAGGAATTACTACTAACTCAAGAGGATGAATAACTTTTGCTAGGCCATGCTTTTAGATATAGAAGCTGAGTCAATTGACCTCAGACATCAGCACTCAATTTACACCCAGGTTTTAGAAGGCTCTTTTCTACTTCCTGGGCATTTGTATTCATTTATCATCCTTTCATCACCCTGAATTTATTGAACAATCAGAGAAAATAAGTACTTGATTAGTATTTGCATTGCTATGTTACCAACTGAAAAATTAGATTGAATTACAGTATTGCCTCATGCAGAATTTTCCTATAAGATGTTGCTGCACTCCTCTCTCATCATGCCTGCATTTCAAGTAATTTATGGCTACAATCTCCACATATTGATGTCTAGAATTCCTGCCTCCATTGTTCCTTGAGCAGTTTTTTTTCCCAGAGAGACAGGCTGCTCAACTCTTCCTAAAGGAAAAGCTAGATTTGACCAAGGGTGTATAAACAAATGTAACAAAATGTCAAACACAAGAGTGCATCAAGATTGAGATGGGGGATTTGGAATACTTCCCTCTTAGTTTTTTTTTTTTTTTTTTACATTCTTCTTACCTAAGAAACCAGACACAACATTTATTATATCCTTGTTATATATCAATTTAGCTCAGTGGCCTTGTGTTTATAGTGTCTATAGTTTTCACTCAAGATTCCTTCCCTTGTTCATGGAGAGTTTCCCTGTCCCTTGCATTTTGTACCAGTTTTTCCACCTGACCTCCAATGTTTCTGGCAGAAGAGGAAGAGCAATAGCACTTAGCAGTAGCATTTAGACTTATCTACTGCTTCACAGTGCTTTACAACCCTCTCTAAGCAGTTTACAGAGTCAGCATATTGGCCCCAACAATCTGAGTTCTTGTTTTATTGACCTCAAGTCAATCTTAAACTGGTAAGAATTGAACTTCTGGCAGTCAGCAGAATTAGTCTGCAATTCTGCATTCTAAAGTCTGAGCCACCACAGCTCTTCAAGAGAAATACAAACTGGAATATCTAGATTGTAAACACAGAAAGGAATTCTTAGAATATTGTATTTACTGGAAGGGTTACTCTGAATTAGAAAAGTTGTGGAAAGGAATTAAAGAGGCTCAAATTGTTTTCCAGTTCCCTCTGAAATCCTTACACAAGTTCTGTTTCCACAGCCTTCAAAATCACCCATTGATGATTTTCAAGCCAAAGGAGAGTCTTTGTTTCCTGCCAGTTGCAGGTGCTATACAACAGGAGGGAGTGGATACCAGCTCTATCTACTCTTTTCTTCTGAATTTACCTGCTGACTTTGGCAAGCTGGAAGTCCATCAGTTAATCAGGAAGGAGATATTATTATGTATTCATTGTGATTGGTAAATTCCCTTTTTCATAGATGGGAAAGGGCAGGGATTCTGATTGATGAAGTGGTATGAAATACTATAGGGTTCACTTTGTGAATAGGGGGTGAGACAGGCATTAAGGGGGGGGGGACTTCTAGAAAAGGTTATTTGATGCTGAGAAAAAGGAATGCATGAGAAAAAAAATCAAAATAACTCCTTGAACTTTTTGTAGCATAACAATGGGGCAGACAAAAACTTGGCCAAGCTTTCAAGATTTCATTATTTCACAAGAGTGGTGGTGGCGCAGTGGAAGTAGAAGTGGAAGTAGAAGTTAGGCTACTTCTACAGACTGCCAGCTGCCTGCAATCTCGCCAGGCTCAAGGTTGACTCAGCCTGCCATCCTTCTGAGGTCGGTAAACTCAGGACCCAGGTTGTTGTGGGCAATATGCTGATTCTAAACTGCTTAGAGCGGGCTATAAGGTACTGTGAAGTAGTATCTAACTCTAAATGCTATGCTATTCTACCTGACTATAAAAAAAGAATATCTTTGGAATTTCTGCCATGCTTGTTTCTTGATTCTGCCAACCTCCAGGGACTAATAATATAATTGCTCAGAAGCTGATAACATTTTTCAGTTGTTTGTCTCATTTTTCTTTGCAGGGGAAACTGACTTTCACCAAGATGATATTGTTTATAAAAGAAGAACACAGAGAAGTGCCATGAGCTGTAGTGGAAATTGTTACTGGCCAAGATCAGAAGATGGCTTGGTCAAGATCCCAGTTAATATCTCTCCTGAGTTTTGTACGTCTAAATCTCTCCAATGAACATCCTTTCACACAAAAGAATTAAAGAACCATTTTCAATAGAGAGCAACAAATAGAAACTGTTAATGATTTATTGAGGTGTAGCTGTGGTACTAAAGTATATTATACACTGTCCAAGTTAAGTTCAGGTGATAGCAAAGACTACTGGAATTCTTTTATCTCCAAATGGGCTTTGATGATATGGCTAAAATTGCAAGGGATTCTGAATAATAGCATTTGACCTGGAATCAATAATAAAATATAATCACATAAGAAACCACCTTTATACAGAGTCAGACCAATGATCTATCTAGCTCAGTACTCTTAACACTACAAGGCAACAGCTTTTGAGGGCTGAATAATTATTGATGCCTACAGCAGGCCCTTCTCAAAGGATTCTCTGAAAAACTCTTCCACTTTGTATGCATTTGTAGGAAACAAGTATGATTGTTGTTCCCTATAAAATGCCTGCAATCTTCAGAGCACCTACCAGGGTTGCTAATTTATCATTTCATTGCAACTGAAGGATACGGTGATTAAACACATGGGAAATAATTATCTGAATGCTACTAAATTAAATTAATTCAATTAAAAGAAATTCAGCATGCCTGATCCCTTCCCATGCCTGAAATGTTTTTGCAGTGTGTCCCCTGGCATACCATTAATACCATGGCTAAGTATTGTTTTGGCTTTAAAAAATTGTAGATCCTTAATCAGAAGGCTCATTTTGATAGGATCTCATGGTTTGAAATGCTTAAACAACTGCTTGGTAAATATTTATATGTAAGGGATTTCAATCTTTATCAAATGCTTGAAATGGTGACAAAATACTGGGCCAGACTAGGATTTATTTTCAAAACATCTAAATGGCAAATAGAATGTACATAAACTTAACACAGTTATTAAATTGTTCACATGGCTTATGCAAATGGAATTCCTCTTCAGACTGAATTCCTTCAGGGTAGTTTTAAAAAGAACTAAGTCTTATGGGCCTTTCTAGATCTACCCCACAGTCTTATTCACTTGGTGATGGAGATATTAACTCAAAAACATCCCCATCACCCACATTCTTTTTCACAGGTACTTCTCTGATAATTCTGATAAAGTTATTTCAAATTATGGACTTTCATCTTTCTAAGTACAAACCAACCTCATGCAGATGCAGCTACACTCATATGTTAGATCAACATACATTTCAAGTATGTTATAATTTCCCCCTTTATTAGCGTATCCCAACAGAAAGGCCCCAAAGGAACAATGGTTTCCAATTTTCTAAACTTCCTTGAAATTGGAACCCTTAGCCAAACTGGAACTACCATTTCCCTGCCGTGCAATAATAGAGGTAAAAAAAAAAACCTTACTTGAGTGGAAGCCATTTAAATAATAATAACATTACAGCAATCTTTTATAAAACATAAACTTTATTTCCAAGAAGCAAATGTATTTACTATTAGAATAATCCCCAGAAGTGAGCAGTTTCCCAATATCAGCAAAAATGATTTTCTTAGAACTTAATATAATATATTGCATATGAGTGTGTTCATTTATCCCTTCTATAATCTTTTGTTTCAGCCCTGGAGCACAAAGGTGTTATAATTAAAGCAATGGAAGAATTTGTCACCCTGACATGCATCCGGTTTATCAAACACACAGTAGAATATGACTACATAAACATTGTCCCTGGAGACAGGCAAGGAACATTTATCCTTCAAGAATTAACAACATATCCTTTGAATTATTTCTGCTCTTGTATTTCTACATTAAAACAGATTCGTGTTGTAAGATATGAGCAAATACTATGTGGATTAACTTACAATATTTCTTAACAAATATAATAATTCTTTAAGTTTAACCCATTTCCTGGAGCACATATGGGATATTTACTTTTAAATTACAGACCCCCTCCCACTTGTTAAAACTGCAATGATACTGCATTTCTAGCCTGGTGCTTTAACCAGAACACAAAGTGTCTCTCAGAAGTGCATAGTCTTACCTTTTATAGACAATGATTTTCTTCCTTAGAATATAATTTACATAATGATTGTTCTGTACGATTCATTAACATACTTGCAAGCACCGCTCTGTGATTGGTCAAAGCGTATGGCGACCTGATTGGCCGAGCGAGCCGCACTGATTGGCCCGCCGCGAATCCCTGCAATTGGTGGAAACTAATCGTGGGAGATTCAAAGCAGTGCCATTGGCCGCGGCCGCCGCGGCCAGGGAATAAGAGCTGCCGCTTTCCTTCAGAAGCCGAGCCGATCTCGGGACTTAATAAAAGAGCTGAACTAAGTCACAGGCTCCCGAGTTTCTTTCCAACGATGGACTTAACACTGGCAATGAAGGTGGGATCGGGAATTAAAACCCACCAAGCACGTGGCGCCGCAGACAAAGAAACCAACAAGATGGCCAGCATCGCACCACCCGCACCCTTCAACCAAGCTACTGAGGACTGGGAATCCTACATAGATTGGTTCCTGATGTTCCTAGAAAGTAGCAACCTCAAGGACGTGAGCAGACAGAAAAAAAGGGCCATTTTCCTGACACACTGTGGGCCCGCAGTGTTTAAGATGGCGAAAGCTCTCACAAAGCCTGAAGATGTGAAAGAAATGGACTGAGCCGACCTTGAACCTTTGCTGCGAAGCCACTACGCCCCCGCCATACCCACCCTCATCCGGCGGCATGACTTTTACCACCGGGATCAGAAGGGAGGTGAGAGCATCGGCAACTTCGTAGCCGACCTCCGAAACCTGGGGGCCTGTGCAGCTTCACTGATATGGACGAGACACTCCGAGACTGCATCGTCCTCGGGCTCAGGGACCCAGTTCTACAGAGCCAACTGATGGCCAAAGGCAACATTTCCATCGCTGACGCCGACGCCAAGGGCACTGCCGCCGAAGTGACCCAAAAATCCGTGGCCTGAATGCGGAGACCAGGTACCGGGGATCCAGCCATGACAACTGAGGCGACACCAGAAGCAAGCCGCCGACTCATCACCACCCACCATGGTGACCTTGACTCTGCTACTGACACCACGGATGACGAGGACATCCACCGACTCCAAACAGAGTGAGACCGGCGCAACCGATGGGGTCGTAAGTCGAGACCCAACTGTGCCGGGTGCGGAGGCAACCACCCACAATCGGAATGCCGGTTTCTCGACGCGATCTGCCAGCACTGCGACAAAAGAGGTCACAGTGCCCGAGTCTGCCGGCTCAAGAAAACCTTCAGCCCCCGATGGCAAGACAACAGCAACCGGAGATGAGACGGCACCCCCTCCCCAGACCCAGGGACCGCCCAACAGAGAATCGTTGGAACTGGGATGGACAGGGTCGACGGGACAGTGAGAACCGGCAGAGAGAGGAAACCCACCAGACGGTCATCATTGGCCATTCATCAAGCACAGACGCCCGAAAGATATACGTGGAAGTGGGCATCGAGGGCAAGCCATGCAAAATGGAAGTGGAATCCGGGTCCTACCCTTCCATGGTTGCATGGTGGGAAATCAAGCGCCTGGTGCCTGACATCCATAAAAGGAGGCTGGAAAGCCAGAAATTAATCCTCAAAGACTACCAAGGGAACCGCATCCCGGGAGTCGGAACAGGACACTTTAAAGTGACCTTCAAGGGGTGCACAGCAAGGCTTCCACTAACAGTCATGGATAGAGATCGCCCCAGCCTTTTGGGACTACAGTGATTCACGCCACTTGGGATTGAAGTGATGGGCGTCGACCACGTCGTGGAAGCCAACTGAGAAGATCAACTCGCAAGGACTTTCAGGAAGTGTTCGACGGCACCCTAGGCAAGTACCAAGGGCCCCCTATTTCCTTCAGTTTAGACCCCAGCGTTCCCCCGATACATCTAAAACCACGGCGGGTACCTTTCGCACTCCGGCCCAAGATCGATGAGAAATCGACAAGCTCATCAAACAAGGGGTCCTAGAGCCAATCGATCACGCCCAGTGGGAGACCCCCATAGTCACCCCAGTCAAGCCCGATGGGTCGGTGAGAATCTGCGGGGACTATAAGGCCACCCTAAACTGCGTCTTACAACAGAGCGCCTACCCTGTCCCAATAGTGCAGCACCTCCTACACTCACTTGGGGGAGGCAAGGTTTTTGCGAAGCTCGACCTGGCACAAGCCTACCAACAGTTGCCAGTCAACACAGAAACCGCCGAAGCGCAGACCATAGTAACCACCAGGGAGCTTTCCACTGTAAGAGACTCCAGTTTGGAGTAGCGTGGCTCCAGGGATTTTCCAGAGCCTCATGGAGAGACTCCTGCAAGGAATCAAGGGGGTGGTGCTCTACTTTGATGACATACTGATGTCGGCAGCCAACAGAAGGGAACTGGAGGGTCGCCTGAGGGAGGCACTAACGAAGTTCAAAAACGCGGGGCTTAAAGTCAAAAAAGAAAAATGCCAACTGCACACCAAGAGGGTCGAATTCCTGGGGTACCTTTTAGACCGGCACGGAATTCACCCTGCCGAGAAAAAAGTCAGAGCAATCAAGGAAGCCCCCAGACCAAAGAATAAAATGGAACTGCAGGCATTTCTAGGACTGCTTAATTTCTATAATGTTTTCCTGCCCCAGAAGGCGATCGCAGCGGAGCCTTTGCATAGGCTTTTGGACAAGGCGGCCACGTGGAACTGGGGGAAACGCGAGGAAGCCACCTTCAACAAAACCAAGGACCTGATCACCTCAGATGCCATCATCATCCAATACAACGAGACCCTACCGACGCATCACCTTTTGGCATCGGCGCCGTGCTCAGCCACACACTCCCTGATGGAAAGGAAACACCCATCGCCTTCTTCTCCAGGACCCTCTCCAAACTGGAAAGGAATTACAGTCAACTGGACAAAGAGGCCCTGGCAATCGTCACCGCAGTGAAGAGGTTCCACAAGTACCTCTATGGCCGGGTTTTCACCATCATCACCGATCACAAGCCACTGCTGGGAATCCTGGCAGGGAACAGGGCCACTTTGAACATTCTATCACCAAGAATGACAACGTGGTCCGAGTTCCTTGCCGCCTACAGCTACCGGCTCATGCACCAACCCGGTAAGACGATCACCCACGCAGACGCTTTGAGCCACACGCCGCTACCCGACCTGGAGACTGACCCAGCACCCATGACATCCACCCTGAGCATAGAGACTCTGCCTGATCTACCCATAACCATGTCAGACATTCCCCGCAAAACTAATAAAGACAAGCATCTCGTGCAGGTGTTACATTGGGTAGAGAAGGGGTGGCCGGAAAAAGACGACGACGAAATATTCAGGACATTCCAGCAAACAGAACTGTCATTACAAAAAGGCTGTTTACTATGGGGGGATAGGGTTGTTATTCCGGGAAATTTACAAGGGAAGGTATTGGAATTGTTACACGAGGGGCACTCGGGCATCATTAGAACAAAAGCCCTGGCCAGGAGTTACGCCTGGTGGCCAGGGATGGACAAACAGATCGAGACTTGGGTGGCAGCATGCAAACGCTGCCAAGAAACCAGGCTGAGCCCTCCTGCTGCACCAATCCTGGAATGGGAAACCCCCAGGGGACCATAGTGCAGGTTTCACATAGATTTTGTTGGGCCCACAAAGGGACACATATTCCTTATCACGGTAGATGCTTACTCCAATTGGTTGGAGGTAAGCAACATGAAAACCACCACCACGGAGGCCGTGACCAAGGAACTCAGAAAGCTATTTGCAACCCACGGCCTCCCAGATGTCATCGTGTCGGATAACGGGCCCCAATTTACCTCGCTGGAATTCAAAAAATTCCTAGCAGAACGGGGAATACGGCATGCACTGACAGCGCCAGCACATCTGGTGGCAAATGGGAGGGCGGAACAAATGGTTCAATTTACGAAAAAAACAATCCAAAAAATTGAACATGGGGAAATCCAAGAAAAAATAAACAAAATGCTTTTTATACAACACATAACCCCGAACACAACAACCAACAAAAGCCTGGCAGAACTATTAATGGGGAAGAAATTAAGATTCCCACTCAACAGACTACATCCCATGTACAACCCAGAAAAATCCCCAAACTCCTCAAGCAAACGCCGAACATTTACACCAGGTGACGCGGTATACACTAAGAACCTCACCGGGGACCCACTCTGGGTACCAGTAACCATAACCCAAGTAACAGGTCCCCACTCGTACCGGCTACAAACAACCGACGGACGAGCATGGAAGCAACACATCGATCAAATAAGATCGAGAACAACCACGGGAACACACAACCGACATGCAAACAAACACAGACATACACCCAGAAAGAGAAGGGAACTCTCCCAGCACAAACCAAGAGGGGAGGGAAGGCCCTGAGAACCAACCCCAAGCAGAAAGAAACCAGGAATACTCACCTACCGAAACAGAAATAGGCAGCCAGCTCAAAGCCTCACCAGGAAGAAGCAGCCAGGCCAGCTCAACCAGCCCAGAAAGACCAGGCGGGAGCGGCAACAGCAGCAGCTCGACCAGCCTGGGTAGACCAGCCTGGGTAGCCAAAGGTAGGTATGTTAGCACTCAGATAGCATGTCAACTGTTGCCTGAAGTGAGTAGTCACTTTGGCATGTCTATTTCTTATGACTGTCTATCCATCAAAGCATTCTGGATATAATATGCATTAAATCCATTTAGAAATGGACAACTGTACACATATGCATATGTACATATTAAATGACCCAAGGCAATTTAGCCAAAATCAGGGACAAAAGGCCCGGCTCACCCTTCCAGGCGGTTCTATCGACGAGGCAGACAGCAACACAGAACCCAACTGAACTGGCTGGGAGCCAAGCACCAACTAACCTGCGCAGGTCAAGTATACAAGTACGGAGCGCTGCCTACTTACGGGACTACGTTACGTAGGCCCATACCAAGAGGGGAGGGGTGATTCATTAACATACTTGCAAGCGCCGCTCTGTGATTGGTCAAAGCGTACGGTGACCTGATTGGCCAAGCGAGCCGCACTGATTGGCCCGCCGCGAATCCCCATGATTGGTGGAAACTAATTGCGGGAGATTCAAAGTGGTGCCATTGGCCGCGGCCACCGCGGCCAGGGAATAAGAGCCACCGCTTTCCTTCGGAAGCCGAGCCAATCTTGGGACTGAATAAAAGAGCTGAACTAAGTCACGGGCTCCCGAGTTTCTTTCCAATGAGGACTTAACAATGACCACTTTCCCTTTCTGTATTATCAGATGCTGGTCCTACTTTGGAAAGATTGGAGGCAGACAGCAACTCAGTTTGTTGAAACATGGCTGCATATATAAAGGATTGATTCAACATGAGCTCAACCATGCACTAGGTTTTCTACATGAACAAACCCGCAGCGACCGAGATAATTATGTTAAAATTAATTTGGAATATATTGCCAAAGGTAGGTATGTTAGCACTCAGATAGCATGTCAACTGTTGCCTGAAGTGAGTAGTCACTTTGGCATGTCTATTTCTTATGACTGTCTATCCATCAAAGCATTCTGGATGTAATATGCATTAAATCCATTTAGAAATGGACAACTGTACACATATGCATATGTACATATTAAATGACCCAAGGCAATTTAGCCAAAATCAGGGAATGGTTTCCAATGAAGATTTAATCATGCCTGATTTTACAACTTTGTTTGGTCATGGTCATTAAATGATTTGCACAGCCACAAAACAAATCCAACTTTCCTATTGGTTTTGCTTATTGAAAGCCCCCTGGGGCGGCCAGTAATTGTGATCACGTGGCCCTTGGGATGCTGCAATTGTTCTAAGTGCTTGCCAGTTGCCAAGTGCCTGACTCATACTACGAGAACCAGTTGTAGGTTACTTTTTTTCCAACACCAGTGTGACTTTGAAAAGTCACTAAATGAATAGTCAGAAATAAAAGACTTCCTCTAGTTTTTCCAGGTATCTGCTAACAATAAATAAAGTTAATAATTTGTGCTAAAATGTGTTAAAATGTACTGGAGAAGCTATGCAACTATGCTTTTCCTTGTTTCTATATGATCTTAGTACTTGTATTGGTCTGAGCCTCCTAGAGACATCAAGATTGCTTCTTAAATGAACCTTTAGATTTTACATTAGCTATGGATCAGTAGGAGGCACTGTACAACATGTTTTGTCCTTATTGGGAGTCTTCAGAACTACCAGAAGCTCCACCTTCAATTCTTTAATGAAATCTTAACCTTCAGTAGTATGGAGGATACCTAGTTTGAAGAGATCCAAAATTGGTCATGGGGTGCCTCTTTTGTTCTACTAACTCATACTGTATAACATCCAAAATGTACGTAAAACTTGAACCTTCGTTGTGGTGGGAAAATACAATGCAAATCAATACTACTTCTGATTTCCAGAAAGCACAATAAAGATGTTTTCAGATGTCTTAAGGGATATGGATGAAAGCTTTACTGGTCTTTTTCAATTTTTATAGAATAAAGGCTTTACTCAGATGTTTGAATCTAAGGATTCATTTCCACCCTGAGAAATCCAGAGCTTAGATATTCCTGCTTCCGTTTTATTTTATTATTAAATGATTAGTGGCCATGTCATCAAACTTACTTTGTATTGCAAATCACCCATGACCTTTTTAGCAGTAGTTGAGAAGCAAATGCAGTGGTAGTAAAGCAAACATGGCAATGGTAAAGTACATGTGGTGGTTATAAAGAGAATGTGGTGGTCATTAAGTGAATCCATTGTCTGCAATGACTTTTTTTTTTGCTGGAAACCAAAAGTAAACACCAGTTTCAGGGAAAATATATTGTACTCTATATGCAGTCATGACATTCAGCTTTGTTCGGGTATTTTCCCACGTCATAATAGTGGTGCTTTTAAAGTTGTAGCAACATTTCAGCAGAATCTCATCTGCCATCATCAGGCTTCTGTATGGTGTTCTCACTCACAGACAAACACCATACAGAAGCCTGATGATGGCAGATGAGATTCTGCTGAAACGTTGCTACAACTTTAAAAGCACCACTATTATGATGTACAAAGTGACAGTTAAAATATTGCTACACTCCCAAATCCTTACATCTAAAATATGTGGATGAAAATCATTTTGTCTCTTTGTGTTTGCATTAATTTATGTTTGCAAATCTGTTTATTATTTATTTTAATATATTTCAGGAGAATGGGGGAATTTTGAAAAAGGGAACACGACCAATCTGGGTCTTCCATATGACTATGATTCAGTTATGCATTATGGCGCGTAAGTTTATTGACTGAGTAGTTGACCGAATTTATTTAGTCACTCAACTTCAGCACCATAACTACTGGCACATACAATAGATGTTAAACAAAACAGAATGTACAGTTTCAGTTAAAATCCAAGCTTTCTCTCAGAGCATTTTTCCTTTTCTGACATAATTCTTTGCGATTACAAGAGAAGGAATCTACATTGTTTTTCAAATAAGGATCTTTCTTTTAAAATTAGAAAAACAATATTTTTCCATTTTCTTCTTTTGAGGGCAGTGTTTAATTTATGAAAAGTAAGGAAGCAGACAGAAGGCTAGAAGTTTAAATCTGAAACATAGTTGTGTAATTCTCTCCTTGCTCAGCCATTCACCTGTAATGTTTGGGACTTTGTTCTTTTCTGCAGCAAAACTCAGAATCATGGCTGAGGGTTGTGTGCCACGTTATTCCAAGAACTCAGTTATGGGTTAAGTGTCTGGACACCTGTGGTTTATTACCACTCTTGGGTCTGAAGTTAGCAATGTATGAGAACCAATAATACAATTGTCACTTGGGTGGGGAGCCATAAATAAAACTATACATGCTTCATAGAACTTTTGGCTGAAAAGCATTGTTAAGTGATAATTCTTTGGTCACTATTCAGTGGCTTTAGGAATAATTTGCCCCAAGTTAAGGAAAGACTCAAAAAACCTGAAACCAATAGTTTCTCATCTAATTCAACAACACACACACACACACACACACACACACAAAAAACAAGGAAAAAAAGAAGAACCAGACCAATTCCGTTGGCTATAACGAGTTTTTTTTGTTATCTAATTAATAGTCTCTGGTATTCTCTGAGTTTGGTTGTTTTCTTGCAGATGTTTCATTACTAGGTAACATCATCAGTGGCATTCTAATGCTAGTGATAACATTGATTACCTAGGTTAGCTGATGAAACATCTGCAAGAAAACAACCAATCTGAGAGGCCACCAAGGATCCCTCATGTCATCCCTGAGCTACAAATATTCTTTACTGTTGTCAAATTCATCTCCTCCCTCCAGCTCCTACTTTGACTATTATTTTTGGGAAATTCTTATTAAAACAGGAGTGGGTTTTTTTCTTTCTTCTACTTCCAATGGAAGGGGAAAACTTTCATTGCCATATTGTTGTCAAATTGAGTTTTCATGCTTATACATGACAAAAGTTTTCAGATATTATCCTAGAAATTAATGGGTTAGTTTTCCTGGATTTTATCCTGATCTTGGTTTTCCAGGATTGTCCTTCATATATTATATAAAATACGGGCTGTTAATAAATTTGCCAAGTTAGGCTTTGTAATTTGTTCCTGGGTTTGTTTGTTTTTTGCAGATATGATTTTTCTAATACTGCTGGAAAACCAACCATTATCACCATTCCTAATGGATCTGTACCAATTGGTCAAAGGGTAGGGTTGAGCAACTTAGATGTGAAAAAAATCAATAAGCTCTACAGCTGCAGTGAGTAATAAAGTCATATATCACAGAACACTTTTCATCTTAACATTGTGAATTTTTATAGCATTGAATTATAAGGCAGCCAAATTTAATAAAATAATTGGACATTGCATGACGTTATTCAACAAAGTACTTCAAACATAGGGAATAATTTTGTTAATTAAGAGAAAGTTTAAGACAGCATGAATTGGCTCAAAATATGGAGTATTTGTAAAAGTATAAAGTTGAAGAATAGCTGCTGAATGTGATAAGAGCAATATGTGATGGAAATAATTCACACCATCTTAGGGAGTGATTCTGGAAGTAAAATAAAAATCCATGACATCATCTTGATTATTTAATGTGCTTGTGATTAAAGAAATGTATAGTGAATATTTCTGGTGACTTAGTTGAGACATGAATATTTATGTACTTGAGAACTCAAATAATTTATAGCAAATGTTGGGGAAAATATGGATCTGAAAATGTATGCATTAAAGATAAAACAGGTGAAAAATTAGAGTAGATAAATTGGTATACCTAGGGAGAATGTTTACCAAAGATGGGGAAGTGAAAGGAGAAATGTTATAACATGCAAATATTGGTAGGGAAACAGTGATTTATTATAAAGAATTAATGCTTATTGAAAAACAGCTTGGTATAAGAATGTGCTTCTGTCCATTCTGATATATGGAAATGAGTATTGGCTATGTTACAAGACATGTAAAATTAAATCTAATGTAACAGGAATGAGTTATTTAAGAAAAGCACATGAAAAATAAGAAAAATGGATCAATAATGAATGTGTAATAAATGAATGTGAATGGAACACAAAACTGAGTCACCAGTTTGTTCACATAAATTGAATAAAGATTAAATCTTAAAACAAATACATAAGATAAGAATAAGCAAACTTGAAAAGATGAGAACACTGAGAAACTGATAATTCAATGCAATTGAAGAGATCCTGAGAAAAAGAAGGCTGAGAAATTTTAAGGAATAAAAAGCCATGTATGAAATTGTGTATGGTAATGATGGAAGCAAGATTTGGTTATTTACATAATGTTTCTCTATGCATTATATAACACTTCTTATTTGTAAAAGAGAATAACATTATGGATATGCATGTATTTATGTTTGCCTACTTATGAAATCTCCTTATGGAGCTTGTTAAGTCTGGAGCATGGGTGCGAATAATGGAGACGAGCCGGTAGAACAGTGAACTTCAAACTCTTTATTTACATGGTGTGACAGCTCAAACTGGAGGGCTGCTATAGCCTTCCTTATATAGGCAACTTATTAACTATTCAACCAATAGTAATTTTGGAGCGCTAGCTCCGTTAACCAATGAGAATGGCCTGTTAATGGCCAATCAGATGTTCCTGAACGGACCAATCCGATCCTGCCATTAACAGCCAATCAGAAGTGCAGGGCCAGAACCCTGCACTTGACTTCAAGCTCAAGATAACTTTATTTGGCATTATTCATTCACAACACCCCTTTCCCCTGGCTTCTGCCCACGGGGCGCGGTTACATAGTCCTTGAGGTAGGATGGTTGTTTTATCAGTCTTTTTGATTTTCGCAAAGTGCCTGGCAGTTGGCTGCACTTCTGTTGAGGTAGATCGTTTAACGGTAGGGGTGCCTCTGGTTCCGAGTTCACGTTCCCGTCGTCACCAATATCACTGGCCACTCCCTGAGGTGAACTCATTCCGGTCCCCGGTTCCTGTTCCTGCGTTTCAGTTCCATTTTCAGTCCCTTCAAAAAGGTTTTCCTCTAGTTGCAATTCGTTTTCCTCTGTATCTCCCCGCCCCTCAGTTTGGTCATAAGGGAGTTCGGAATTGTGTAACGGTAGCCGCGATCGTAATTGATCTATGTGGCACTTCCAAAGTCTATCGTCAGGGCACTGAACGAGGTATGATCTTGGGCCAGTTACGCGGATCCCACAGCGGATCACCCAATAAGTTTTTAGCGAATACTAAATCACCTACCTGGAAGGTATGGCATCGGCCGCTGGATCCGAGTGGCTTTTCCGGTTCGTAGGCTGGGTGTAACCGATCAAGGTGGGAATGGAGCTTTTGTCCCATTAGCAGCTCGGCAGGAGTTTTGTTGGTGACGCTGTGAGGTGTGATGTGCTGTAGGAAAAGGATTCAGTTGATTTTCTCGTCGATGTTGTCGTAGTCTATCTTTTGTAGAGTCCTTTTGACAAATTGTACCATGCGCTCAGCCCTACCGTTGGCCACAGGGTGTGCACGCAAAGTAAGCGCATGTTGGATACCGCGGTCAGCCAGGTACTGTTCAAAAGACAGCGTGGTAAATTGGGGCCCGTTGTCGGATACCAGAACATCTGGTAATCCATGAGTTGCAAACAGTCTTTCCAGTCTTTTGATGACCGCTTCGGTGGTCGTATGCCTCATTCGGTGAATTTCGAGCCAATTCGAGTAGGCGTCAATGGTTAACAAAAACATGTGGCCTTTGGTCAGCCCAGCAAAGTCCAGATGGATGCGGGACCAGGGTCCCCTCGGCGCCTCCCATTCAGTTGGGGTTGCTTTTGGTGGAGCGTTGCTTACTCCTTGGCATCTCTGGCAAGTTTTAACCCATGATTCGATTTGTCTGTCGATGCCTGGCCACCATGTGTAACTTTGTGTGACGCCCTTCATGCGCACGATGCCAGGGTGGCCATCGTGCAAGGTTCTTAGCAGTGCCTGTTGGAGTCGTTCTGGAATAACGACTCTATCGCCCCAGATGATACAGCCCTTCTGCAAGAACAACTCTGTTTGACGGCTTTTGAATGGTGCAAAGTTGTCTGGTACTTGGTCCAATGGCCATCCGTGTTCCACCCATGTGAGGACTCATGTTAAGAAGGGGTCGCGTTTTGTTTCTCTCGCGATGTCACGGGCAGTTAATGGCAGCGTATGGAGTGCCTCGATATGCAACGTTGTCATCGTTGGTGCAGGATCGTTGATGGTTTCAGGGAGCGGTGCACAGCTCAACGCGTCGGCGTGGGGAATGGCTTTACTGGGATGATATTGTAGCTGATAATTGTAGGTGTGGGAATGGCTTTACCGGGATGATATTGTAGCTGATAATTGTAGGCAGCCAAGAATTCTGACCAGCGGGTCATCCTGGGAGAAAGTATGTAGGGAGTTGGCTTGTCCCCAGTGATGATCCCCAGCAATGGTTTGTGGTCAGTTACAATGGTGAAAGCCCGGCCGTACACGTACTCATGGAATCTTTTAACAGCTGATACAATTGCCAGGGCTTCTTTATCGATCTGGCTATAATTTCGCTCGGTTTTCGAGAGCGTTTTTGAAAAGTAAAGCAACAGGGGCTTCGCTACCATTAGGTAATACATGGCTCAAAATGGCGCCCACTCCAAAAGGCTATGAATCACATGTAATATTTAATGGCAAGGTCTCATTGTACTGCATTAGTATGGCGTCAGAAGTCAGTAGTTGTTTTACATTACGGAACGCCTGCTCTTCTCTGTGACCCCATACCCAAATTGCTTTTTTATCTAGTAGGCGATGTAAAGGTTCAGTGACAGTCACCTTGTGCGGCAAGAATACATTATAGAAATTGATGAGGCCTAAGAACGCCTGGAGGTCGGCTTTGTTCCGGGGTCTGGGAGCGTTTTTTATTGCTCTCAATTTGCTATCGGTAGGGTGGATACCCTGACTTTCAATTAAGTACCCTAAGAATTCAACACGATCTGTACACAGTTTGCACTTATTTTTCTTCACTTTCAGGCCTGCTTCTTGGAATTTTTGTGAAACCAGTCTTAAACGATCCCGTAAAATTTTTGGATGGGGGCAGCAATGAGCACATCATCAAAATAGGGGACAACGCCCTTGATCCCCTTCAATAGTCTCTCCATTAGGCTCTGAAAGATCCCTGGGGCTACACTGACTCCGAATTGAAGCCGTGTACACTTATAGGCACCTCGGTGTGTTACGATAGTCTGTGCCTGTGCCGTTTTTTCGTCAACCGGCAGTTGCTGATAAGCCTGAGCTAAATCTAGTTTAGCGAAGACTTTTCCTCCCCCCAGGGAATGGAGGAGGTGTTGCACCATCGGCACCGGATATGGATTTTGTTGCAGGGCGTGGTTTAGGGTGGCTCGATCATCCCCACAAATTCTAATGGAGCCGTCCGGCTTAATAGGGGTCACGATTGGTGTTAATGGGGGAGTGGTCGGTTGGCTTTAAAAGTCCCTGGGCTATCAACTTATCAAGCTGTTCATCGAGTTTTGGCTTTAGAGCGAACGGGACTTGACGAGGCTTCAGGCGGATGGGAGCTATCTTTGGATTAAGGCTAAAGGATATCGGGGTCCCCTTGTACTCGCCTAGCTTTTCCACGAAGATGTCCCTGAATTCGTGGGCGAGGTCTTCTTCCCAGTCACTGCCACTGATTCGGTTAATGCCTGCCACTTCAATGCCGAGTGGTACGAACCATTGCAGGCCTAACAGGCTAGGCCGGTCCTTATCAATCACCGTCAGGGGTAAGTACGCCGTGCAGTTCTTGAATGCAACCCGGACTTCACTGGATCCTACGACTGGAATCCAGTTCCCCTGGTAGTCCTTTAACACGAGCCGTTGGAATTGAAGTTCTTGGCGCCGGATAGTGGGGATGAGTTGCTTGAGAGTCTTCCAGGAGACCATTGACAGAGACGACCCCAAGTCAACTTCCATTTGGCAAGGTTGATTTTCGATGTCCACTTTGACCCGAATTTTCTTAGCGTCTATTGAAGAGGTGTGGCTGATAGTTAGTGTTTGGTGGGCCTCTTCCCGTCTCGTAAGGCGATTCCCGGGTCGGTTTCTGTAGGAGTGGTGTGCTGGTTATTACCTTACAGGGCGATTCCCTGTCAATTGGTGGAGATTGGTACCCTTCGCGGTCTGGCTGGATCCAAGGAGACTTCTGCAGACCCGTCCGATGTGGCCTCATTTCCCGCACTCGTAACAGAGCGCGTCACGGAATTTGCAATCAGAGTGTAATGGTTGGCACCGCAGCCAGCGCACGGTTGCTGGGACTTCGGGTAATGGTTCTGATTGGACCGCAGGCGATGGACCTCTTCTTCATCACTGTCTGACGACGAAGAGAGGTCCTCATGGTGAGTTGTCTGCAACTGCTCTTCTGCCTTAGGTGCAACTTTGCTGGCCGGTTGGTGTGCTGGAGCGTGATTTTAGCGTAGTTGGGCAGCCGACTTCTTGGTTGCCTCCACTGCTGTAGCTTCAGCTATGGTGTCTTTAAGGGTGACGTTGCCCTTTGCCATTATTTTGCTCTGTACATTTAGAGAGTCTAACCCGAGAACTACTTGGTCTCTCAAAGCCTCCTCTAGGTCAGTGAAATCGCAAAGGCCTCCCAAGTTCCGGAGGTCTGCAACGAAATCGGCAATGCTTTCTCCTATCCACTGGTTTCTTTGATAGAACTCATGTTGTCTTACGAGCGTTGGAACAATTGGTGCGTAGTGGGCCCTTAGTAGCGGTTCGAGGACGTCCCAGTCCATGGCCTTCACTTCAGCCGGTTTCGCTAATGCCTTAGCCATTTTGAATACTGTTGGGCTGCAGTGCATTAGGAATACCGCCCGTTTCGCGGGTGTGGCATCCTTCAGATTATTCGTTTCCAAAAACATTTGGAAATGGTCCATGTTGGACTCCCAGTCCTCTTGAGCTGGATCGAACAGAGTGGGTGGTACTGCGCCGCCGGACATGGTTCCGCTGTTGTGCGCTTCAGCCACGTGCTTAGTTGTCTTTGTCATTGGCTCAGATGTCATCCAATCCCATCCTCGTCGCCAGTGTTAAGTCTGGAGAATGGGTGCGAATAATGGAGATGAGCCGGTAGAACAGTGAACTTCAAATTCTTTATTTACATTATGTGACAGCTCAAACTGGAGGGCTGCTATAGCCTTCCTTATATAGGCAACTTATTAACTATTCAACCAATAGTAATTCTGGAGCGCTAGCTCCGTTAACCAATGAGAATGGCCTGTTAATGGCCAATCAGATGTTCCTGAATGGACCAATCCGATCCTGCCATTAACAGCCAATCAGAAGTGCAGGGCCAGAACCCTGCACTTGACTTCAAGCTCAAGATAACTTTATTTGGCATTATTCATTCACAACAGAACTTTTCTGAGATGCTTAATGTACTGATTATTGCATTACATAGATTACTATAGAATTTCAATCTGAAAATAGTTATAGGAGGATGGTGTAATCCAACTGATTCTTTGGGAGGCATTCAGTGGCTTGAAGTAGCTGCAGGGGGAGGGGAAAAAGGGATCTCTGTAATGGAAGAAACCCAGGATGTGTTTGTACCCAATGTGAGTTATAGCTTTGTCATGAAACAGAAAATATAGCTTTGTCATGAAACAGAAAATGAGCAGAGGATACCCAATCATCCAAATAAATCATGCCAAAAATGGTGCTATGAATTATGGATATCAATTGCAAATAAGATGGACAAACAATGACTCCATAAAATGGATTGAATAATGGAGCTATTTCAGAAATGGGGTAGCCATGACAGGTATGCCACTGCGAGAATGTCATCTGATCTCAGGGACCTGTCCTATTTACTTCATACTGAACCAAGAAGATAATACATTTCCTTGGATTCCAATCATATTTCTCAGACAAGGATGTGAGTTTTCTGGCATTGGAGGATTGTGGCCAATGCCAATATGTAATCTGTAATTTAATTCTCCTTTATGTAATGAAATCATCACAATGATGTCATCATTTCCCTCTGTTTGTCTCTAATTATAGAAGCTCCAGATAGAAGAACTTCACATGGTGCTTCCAATGCAATTGCAATGGATTCTATTTTCATGTTGGAAGCCCTGAGGCACTTCCATAGTGAAAGGATTAGCCAGTGACATCACCATTGCCTGAGGGATGCTCAGTTGAGGCCTCTTTTCATGTCCCCATTAATGAGCCCCCAAAGTGGTCATGTTTGCATGCTTACCTGCTCATGTTTGCATGCTTTCAGACTGTTAGTTTGGCAAGAACTGGAGTAAATGATAGGAGTTCACCCCACTACACATTAGCACTTGGGCTTCGAATGCAGACTTGCAAACTGGGAACCCACCCAGTGGTCTAACCGTGTGAGCCACTGCACTCCCTTGCTGTAATGGATGAGGCCCACCTACATTTCCTCATCCATTCACCCACCAAACTGGGATCACTACTGCTGCTTCTATGAAAGCAAAATCTATCCATCAGCCAAATGCCAGAAGCTTTGTCCTTGCCAACAAAACACCAACAGAAGCCAGAGTAGAGATCATTGTAGTGCACGTGCTAATGTTTCCAATAATATAAAAGCTATTCTTTTGCATTCTTTTCTGCCTCCCTTATGGTTAATGACATATATTTAACTGAGCTAAGAATTCTGAATATGTTGCTAATTGTTGAGTTGTGAGACCAGTGGTCATTGACAGGCATGGAATTTAATTACTATATTACCTTTTACAAAAGAATAGCCTTTACTAAACTACATTGGAAGATATTTAATAAACATGATTTTCCTTCTGAATCTAGATGATTTGGCTCAATTTTCTGTTTAAATGTCTCCTCCTCCTTGTCAACATGTTGTTTTATCCTTTAGATGATTGTAGCACTGTGCTACTTAATCCAAGTGGCCATTTCTGCTCTTATAATTACCCCCATTCATATCCCAGAAACATCACCTGCTTGTGGCTCATCCAAACTTTACAAGGAAAGGTAAGATGTTCAAACCAGTAGATATATCAACGGATAGTCAGTAATATCTAGATGTGATACAAAATGTAAACCATTGATAATGCAGGAGAGCCATGTCTCCTTATTACTTGAAAACTTTAGAGATGTGCTTTCTCAGGATATTTGAAAGTAGATGTCTTCTAGTTCATCAGTACCAGGTCTAGGCAGAAATCTCATATGATATATGATATATCATATATTTCCCATATCAGAATAGAAATATTTGTTCAGTCTGAGCACCACATTTTTTCATGATTGCCCTTCATGGACTCTCTGATTAGGGTGAATGAAAATGAAGTAAAATGTAGGCATAGTTAAGTAAAGCAAGGAGGACCACAACACATTTTCATTCAAGTACACATATATGTATATGCAGGGACTGGACATCACAGAAAAACACACCCTTATGCATTCATATATATCCATGCAAGCGTACATTTGAATGTTGTGTTCATATCTACTTTCTCAGGTATTGATTTCCTTAGGTGAGGTGAGTAACAATACAAGGGAAAAGAATGTTTTTTAAAAATAAAAAAATCATTTATTTTAAGGTTTTATTTCAACTTTTCCCCCTTTATCTTTAAATGTTTAAGTTGTCTGGAGGGTTAATCTCTAGTCAACACATTATAATTACCACTGTCATAGAATGTACTACTTCTGCTTTGAAATAATATTACCTGTGTTTTATAATAATATGATACAACATTTGAAAAGAGAAAAAAAAGACACCTATCCACATCAAATGCCCTCCAATTATGATATTTAGATTTGAAAATAATCTTTCTTAGAGCTAAGCAGAAACTTTTCCCCAAATCTAACTGTTGTGTGGTTTTGAGCTGACAGGAGGCTTTAGAACCAATTGACTTTTAATTATATAGCATTAACAAATCTTTAATCTCATCAAACTCCAATACTACACAGATTTATCAATACTATGCCTATTTTTGCTTTAAAATGTGGATACTTCCACATTTCTTTTTTAAAAGCATCTGTAAAAATGTGGATTCTTCCTCATAATTTCTGGGAAAAATATTTGCAAATCCATTGGAATAGAGATCAAAATGAGATAGAGAGAAATTTTCTAAATAAAATAAACCTTTTTACAGTTTTACTCCATGTCTGATGAGGATATACACTTCAAAGTATCAAGAAGTGGGAGATCATTGGCCAATCTTCAGTTGTCCTTAACACAACATGCATACTAAAGAAAGAAACTGTGACAGTTAAGAAAGAAGACAAACATCTTGAGTCACCTTTCTCCAATTTGACAAGCTCATCAAACAACTATAATTTCCAAATTATAGGGTGATGCATTGGGAAAGTTAATATATTCTAAATTAAGAAGTATGTTGCATTTATCCAATTTTCATTTCTATCCTTGGGCTGGTGCCTTTTGTTTATATAGTTTTGTATATGAAGTTAATAAATCTTCATTGTGTTTCATATGTCAGTATTGTGAACCATTCAAGAGGCCACGTCTCAGATTTAAAAAGGGTTGCTTGAGAAATTTGTGAATTGGAGCTAACTCAAATGCCATTGCTGGCATGGCAATATTTGAGAATATCTTCAAAGCTCTTTGGTGTAGCAGCTGACTAATTTCAACTATTCCAATAATCAGAACAACTGGTGGAAAAAAGCAAACAAGGAACATGCATTTAAAAAAAACAACAACAACTGAAGATACAACGTATTGCTCAGCAGTCTTATTTGCTCATTCTCCTATTTGCTTTCTTGATGTTGAATTACCTGATATATCAGAATTGGGAAGTTTTAGTTAAAATATTTTGATTTCAGCCCAATGTATAACTAGCCCTATGTTTAACTAATATATTAGAAGATAGTTAACAGTGGAGCAACACTCAAAAGAGTATGTTGTAATTAGAAATAAACAATATGCTTTTATGCCCAGGATAGAAAATAAAATAAAAAACTGTGATTGAATGCAGATTAAAAATGGAAGTGTCTTTAGAAAATGATCTTTTTAAACAGAAAAGTTAGATAAATGAAGTATAAAATTAATTATTAAATATATTAGTTCCATCATGTTCAACATTTCTGTATCAATCGGTTCTTAATTCTGATGCAGAATAAAATGTATTAAATACATAGCAAAAAAAAAAAATCCTCTATACTATGATGGAGTAGCATTCAGCTATACATGACAAGTGCCTTTTTCTTCCCAGCTTCCTTGTGGTATGTAGCATCTGCTACATCAATTAAGGTATAGTGAATACAAGAAGATACATTTTACCAAAATCAAGATGCACTTAATAAGAAATAGATTTGAATAATTTAAAGCTGCTTGTTTTTTCTTATTCTGATTTAGGTCTTCCTGAGTTTTCATGTTCTTGATCTCCAGAGTTCTCCAAACTGTTCCTCTGATTACATCCGAATTTATGATGGAAGCAGTAGAAAAAGTCGGATTCTCCTTGACAAGTGTTGCAGGGCAGGGCAATTACCTGCTATGGTAGCTTCTGGGAACACAATGCTTATAGAATTTGTAAGTGATGAAGATGAGACTGCAACAGGGTTTATGGCCTCCTACACACATGGTATGAATGGTATTCAAGTCTCATTACTAGTTACTTGTGGAAAGGCAAAGCAGATACACACAAAATAAAATACTTGCAATGGTTAAATATATGTGTAACATCAGTAAATTTTACACCTTCCTTTGGACAATCTCATTAAATTCTCTAAATGCAATTTTATGACTTCTGATTCATCAAACTGTATGACTTCTAATTTGGTGCTTATCTGAGACCAGTTTCAATTCCTGTTTATACAATTCCAGTAAATATTGGTTCCATTGAGTTCAAAGTAGCCAATATCTTCAATTCTATCATCAATAGGAGGATGATAGCTCTGGGATGAAGTTATCTGCTTTGTCTTTTGTCATGTATTTCTGAGCACAATTGTCACAGGATTTCAGACTTTGTCATTGTTCTGTACCTTCATTTGAATTCTTGAGATCCACGCGCTTTGATTGGCCAAAGCGCGTGGCGATTGGATTGGCTAGGCGAGCCGCGCCGATTGGCTTGCTGAGAATCTCCCGCGATTGGTAGATTCAAATCGCAGGAGATTCAAAGCGGTGCCATTGGCCGTGGCCGCCGCGGCTTGGAAATAAAAAGCCGCAAAGTTTTTCTAAGAGCCAGTTCGGTTCCTGACTACAATAAAGAGCCTGATACAAAGTCACCGACTCCTGGCTTCCTTCCACACGGACATAACACTGGCGACGAAGGTGGGATTCTTATCCTGAACCGAAGCACGTGTCCGACAGAAGCCAGCCAACCGACGAGATGGCCAGCATTGCGCCACCAACCCCCTTCAACCCCGCCAGCGAGGACTGGAAATCTTACGCGGACAGATTCCACATGTTCCTCGAATGCAATGATCTGAAGGATGCCACGGGACCGAAGAAACGAGCCATCTTCCTAACGCACTGCGGGCCTGCAGTGTTTAAGATGGCAAAAGCGCTAGCCAAGCCCGTCAATGTTACCGCGATGGATTGGGTGGACCTTGAGCCATTACTCCGGAAACACTACGCTCCAGCCGTACCCATTCTCATCTGACGACATGAATTTTATCAGCGGGACCAGCGGTCGGGCGAGAGTTTCTGTGATTTCGTTGCAGAGCTGTGGCACCTTGAAGGACTATGCGAGTTCTCCAATATGAACGAGGCCCTGCGGGACCGAATCATGCTCGGCCTTTGGGACCCCGTTCTCCAAATTCGGTTGATGGCTAAGGGCAACATTGCTCTCACCGATGCCATCTCCGAAGCTGCGGCAGCCGAAGCAACCCGACAATCAGCAGACCGCATGCGGAGACCGAACGCCGGGGACTGCACCGCAAACAACAACTCTGCAAGGTCGACCTGAAACTACCACCCACCAGGGCGAACTCTGCTCCACCTCGGGCACGTCAGACGAGGAGGAAGACATCCACCGTCTCCAGGCAGGCCGCGACCAGCGCAGCCGGCGGAGGCGTAAGTCGAGGACCGCATGTGCCAGTTGCGGAGGCGACCACCCCAGATCCGAATGCCGGTTCTTCGACTCCGTTTGCCGGCACTGCGACAAAAAAGGCCACATAGCCCGCATCTGCCACCTCAAGAAAACCCACAGCCCCAGACGATGGGACACGAGCGAGTGGAAACGAGAGAGCCCACCCCCCAGGACCAGAAACCGCCCAGCAGACAACCGTTGGGAACGGAACGGATGAGCCCAATGAGGGGGTGAGAGCCGGCGGAGAGAAGAGACACATCAAATGGTCACCATCGGCCACGCAACTACCACAGATGCCAGAAAGGTCTACGTGGAGGTAGGCATTGAAGGCGAACCCTGTAAAATGGAGGTGGACTCCGGGTCCTACCTCTCAATGATAGCATGGCAAGAAATTAAACGCTTGGTGCCTACCATCCAGAGGAGGGAACTAGAAAACCAGAGACTAATCCTCAAAGACTACCAGGGAAACCGCATCCCTGTAGTCGGAACAGGAAAATTCACAGTGACATACAAAGGGCACACCGAAAGACTTCCCCTGACCATCGTCGATCGAGACCGACCTAGCCTGCTGGGACTTCAATGGTTCACACCGCTAGGCATCGCAGTCACGGGCATCGACCACATCGCCAAAACTGACTGGGAGCAGCAACTGGCCCGGGACTTCCAAGAAGTGTTTGACGGCACCCTAGGCAAGTACCGAGGGCCCCCTATATCCTTCAGCCTAGACCCAAACGTTCCCCGAAATGCCTAAAACCAAGGTGGGTACCTTTCGCACTCAAACCGAAAATCGACAAGCAAATTGACAAGCTTGTCAAGCAAGGGGTCTTACAACCCATAGACCACGCCCGGTGGGAGACCCCCATAGTCACCCCAATCAAGCCTGATGGGTCAGTGAGAATCTGCGGGGACTATAAGGCCACCCTAAATGGCGCCTTGCAGCAAAGCGCTTACCCCGTCCCTGTAGTGCAGCATCTCCTACACTCACTGGGAGGGGGCAAAGTTTTCGTGAAACTCAACCTGGCCCAAGCATACCAGCAACTGCCGGTCGACGAGGAAACTGCAGAGGTGCAAACCATAGTCACCCACTGGGGAGCCTTTAGATGCAACCGCCTCCAATTTGGAGTCAGCGTGGCACCTAGAATTTTCCAAAGCCTCATGGAAAGACTCTTACAAGGCATCAAGGGGGTGGTACCATACTTTGACAATGTACTAGTATCGGCAACCAACCAGGCCGAATTAGAGAGTCACCTGAGGGAGGTGCAAACGAGATTCAAAGAAATTGGGCTTAAAGTGAAGAGGGAAAAATGCCAGCTGTACACAGAGTGGGTCGAATTCCTAGGATACCTCCTAGACCGACACGGCATTCACCCCACCGACAAAAAAATTAAAGCCATCAAGGAAGCCCCCACACCCAGGTCAAAAACAGAACTGCAGGTGTTTCTGGGGCTACTTAACTTTTATAACGTCTTCCTGCCCCAAAAGACGACCGCGGCGGAGCCTTTGAATAGGCTTTTGGACAAGGCGGCTACCTGGACTTGGGGGAAACGCGAGGAAGCCACCTTCAGGAAAACCAAGGACCTGCTCACTTCGGATGCCATCCTCATCCAGTACAACAAGACCCTACCACTAGCCATCACATGTGACGCATCACCCTTCGGCGTCGGCGCTGTCCTCAGCCACACTCTCCCCGACGGAAAGAAAGCACCCATCGCGTTCTTTTCAAGGACTGTCACCAAACCGGAGCAGAACTACAGCCAGCTGGACAAAGAGGCTTTGGCTATTGTCGCCGCAGTAAAAAGGTTTCACGAGTACCTCTACGGCCGGACGTTTACCATCATCACCGACCACAAACCGCTGCTGGGAATACTCGCAGGGAACAGGGCCATCCCAAACATTTTGTCTCCCCGAATGACAAGGTGGTCCGAATTCCTGGCCGCCTACAACTACAGGCTCACACACCAACCCAGTAAGACTATCTCCCATGCGGATGCCTTAAGCCGCTCACCGTTACCCGAACCAGACACTGACCCAGCACCCACGATGACCACCCTCAGCATAGAGACTCTACCCAACCTACCCATAACCGCGTCAGACATTGCCCAAGAAACTAATAAAGACAAACGTCTGGCATGGGTTTTGCATTGGGTAGAGAAACGGTGGCCGGAAAAGGACAACGACGAGACCTTCAGGACATTCCAGAACCGGCAAACGGAACTCTCGTTACTAAAAGGGTGTATACTATGGGGGGATAGGGTGGTCATCCCGGAAAAAGTACAAGGGAAGGTTTTGGAACTGTTACACGAGGGGCACCCCGGCATCATTAGAACGAAAGCCCTGGCCAGAAGTTACGCTTGGTGGCCAGGGATGGACAAACAGATCGAGGCCTGGGTAGTAATGTGTCAATGATGCCAGGAAACTAGACCAAGCCCACCCACAGCACCCATCCTAGAGTGGGAAACCCCTAGGGGATCTTGGTCTAGAATCCACATAAATTTCGCCGGGCCCACAAAAGGACACACTTTCTTTATAACCGTAGACGCTTACTCCAACTGGCTGGAGGTAAGCAACATGAGAACAACCACCATGGAAGCCGTGACCAAAGAACTCTGCAAACTCTTCGCAACACACGGCCTCCCGGACATCCTCGTGTCCGACAACGGGCCCCAATTCACCTCGCTAGAATTCGAAAAATTCCTAGCGGAAAGGGGCATACGACACGCACTGACAGCCCCGGTGCATCCAGCGGCGAATGGTAGGGCGGAACGGATGGTTCAATTCACAAAAAAAAACCATCCAGAAAATAGACCACGGGGAGATCCAGGACAAAATAAATAAATTACTTTTCATACAGCACATAACCCCGAACACCACAACAAATAAAAGCCCGGCAGAACTGCTAATGGGGAGGAAAATAAGGTCCCCACTCGATAGACTACATTCCACTTACAACCCAGAGAAACCCCCAGACTCCACCAGCAAACACCGAACCTTCACACCAGGCGACGCCGTCTACGCGAAGAACCTAAATGGAGACCCATTATGGGTACCAGCAATCATAACACAGCTAACAGGCCCACACTCGTACCGTCTACAAACAACCGACGGACGAGCGTGGAAACGCCACATCGATCAGTTCAGATCGAGGACGACCACACAAGACACCACCGACACGCAACCAAACAAAACCAACCCCCTCAACACAAACCAAGAGGGGAGGGGATACCCTGGGAACCAAAACCCAGAAAAAAGAAACCAGCCATACTCACCTGCAAGCAGCCAGCACGAAACCTCGCCAGGAAGAGACAGCCAGGCCAGCTCAACCAACCCGGGAAGACCGAGCGGGAGCGGTGAAACCCACAGCTCAACTAACCCGGGTAGCCCAGGAGGGAGCTGCAGAGAGTGGCCCGGCCAGACAGACCAGGTGGTTCCCACGACGGAGTCCAGAGAAACAGAGACCCCGACCGAACCGGCCGGGATCCAACCTATGACTGACCTGCGCAGGTCCAGTAGGCAAAGATGGAGCCCCGCCTACCTACGGGACTACGCTACGTAGGACTGAACCAAGAGGGGAGGGGTGTTCTGTACCTTCATTTGAATTCTTGAGATTCCCGCGCTTTGATTGGCCAAAGCGTGGGGAGATCAGATTGGCTAGGCGAGCCGCGCCGATTGGCTCACTGAGAATCTCCCGCGATTGGTAGATTCGAATCGCGGGAGATTCAAAGTGGTGCCATTGGTCGCGGCCGCCGCGGCTTGGAAATAAAAAGCCGCAAAGTTTTTCTAAGAGCCAGTTCAGTTCCTGACTACAATAAAGAGCTTGATACAAAATCACCGACTCCTGGCTTTCTTCCACGCGGACATAACAGTCATTGTCTGCCAATCATAAAGCATGTTATAGATCAATAATTGGCAGATATTTCACATGTTAGCAGCCACCTTCTCTTTTACTCTTGGCTTCTTTGAGCTCATATTTTTATACTTTCAAGAACAATTGAAAAAGGAATAACAATTTCCAATGCTCTACAATGATTATTTTGCAATGTTTTGCATTCCTGCGTAGTCGTAATCCTACTTAGTTGTTATCCTGCAACAACCACACAGCTAAAAGAAAGAAAAAACAGATTTTTTAAAATGTGTAGGTAATAAAGTAACCCATTTTATTATTTTATTTTATTATTCTACTAGCTGATAACCTGGCATTGCCCGGGTATTTATTTATTCCAATACTGTATCAGACAGGAAAAGGAATAAATTATATCTATAGTGTCAAATCAAAGTAATTTTATTTACAGGGTTTTAAAAGTATAAGTAGAGTATACAAATTATAAATGAAGCTGTAGATGTAACAGCTCTATCTCTCCTATACTGTAGTCAGGCCTCATGCTGTTGAACGGCCTCTGAAGCTCTAGATGTAATAGCTCTATCTCTCTTATCCTTTACTTGGGCCTTACGCTATTGTACTGTCTCTGAAGTTCTAGATGTGGTAGCTCTCTTGCATCGCAAGTCTTCTATTCCTCTCCTTGGGAGTTTCTTTTCTATGCTGGTGTTTTATTTTTGTAGCCTTTGATTGCACTTGGCCAATTGCCTGATGTTTCCAAGGAGGCATCTTGGGTCTGGTCCTGCTACCTCAACTACTGGGGTGAAAATTAGAGATCTAATTGCTCTGACCAACAGACTTGGAAAAATTCTACAGAAAATAGACTTTGAGGTGATTATCTGCATTAGCAGGTACCTCCTCTGACAACTTCCCCTCTTTGCTTGAAGCTGAGGGCCCCTTACCAGAGGGAGCCCCCTTGTTTTTTGTAGGAACCAATCCACTTACTAGAGGGAGCCGTTACCATGACAACTCTACTGGGCTGTACAGTAGAAGCCATTTTAAGGCACACTTTAGGGGTGTCTTACCTCCACAGTATTTTTTTCCAGAGCGTAAGTCATCTGTGTTCCATGTTTGGACGAAATTGCTTGAGGTATTCCAAGAGTTATGCTGGAAAATACACACACACACACACACACACACACACAAAACTTCCGAGAGCAGGCTGTTCCATTGGTTGATTGTTCTTACTGTCAGAAAGTTTCTCCTTATTTCCAGGTTAAATGTTTCCTTGTTCAGTTTCCATCCATTATTCCTTGTCTGGCCTACAGGTGCTTTAGAAAATAGCTTGACCCCTTCCTCTCTGTGGCAATCCCTCAAATATTGGAAGACTGCTATCATGTCTCCCCTGGTCCTTCTCTTCACTAGACTAGCCAAGCCCATTTCCTGTAACCATTCTTCATATGTGTTAGTCTCCAGTCTCCTAATTATCCTGGTTGCTCTGCTCTGTTTTTTTTTTACTTATAATTTTTATTTACATGAAGTTTTCTTTTTCTGAACCATAGTAAAGTGTGGAGGAACATTCACTAATACTTCAGGAACCATTACTACTCCAAACTTTCCTAAAAAATACCCTCCAAATCAAACTTGTCTATGGATTATCAGTGCTTCTCCTGGAAATAAGGTAAGAGACAGTGCAAGGGACAATGGAAGGTCAATAAAGGGAAGATGGTGGCTCTGACTGTGTGTTAACCCCATGAGGTGTTCCAGACAAAAAGCGCAATCAGTACTAGATTTATTTGAACTGAAAGATTACATTAATGTCTTGCAAGACTGAAAGTATTTCTCCTTCCTTTCCTTTTACTCTGCATAAAACTAGGGAGAGTCCCTTCTGAAATGTTTTACATGCCTCTGTCCTTCTATGGGCTGAGACATCTTTTACATGCTGGTTTCTTGCTTGATACCTTAATCACTAACACCAAGATGGTTCATATAGAAAAAATATAAATGTATATAATGTAGTTGTAGAAGATGTCATGTCAGTTATGAAATATATTTATAGTCAAAGCTGAATAGTTTTTTAAAGAAATTATATCATAAAACTTTTCATATTGCAATCATGTTCCCATTTTAAGTCCTCTTCAATATTCTTTAGTCTTTCAAAAGAGCTTTTTGTGATAGGTATTGTTAAGTTCTGTGCATGGGTGCAAGGATGGAGACGAGCCAGTGAACAGTGAACTTCAAACTCTTTATTTACATGTGAAAACAGCTCAGCTCAGTGGCTGCAATGGGCCCCTTTATATAGGCAAACTCTTAACTATTTAACCAATGAAACACGGGGAGCGCTAGCTCCATTAACCAATGGGAGAGGCTCGTTAATAGCCAATCAGATTCTCCTGAACGGACCAATCCAATGTCGCTATTATCAGCCAATCAGAAGTGCAGGGCCAGAACCCTGCACTTTGCTTCAAGCTCTTAATAATCTTTATTTAAGTATTTATTGATTCACAACAGGTATAGAAATACTGAGTAATGTTATATATGAAGTAGATTTGAAGCATTTTTTAAAACATTGTTGGTATTCTTCAGTGGTATGTTGTCATGAGTTTAAGAAGAAAGTATTATAATCATTTCACTTAAAAGTCAGAATTTGCAATCAATTCTTTTCCAGTGTATGCTCAACAGAAATAAGTCTTTATTAATACTCAAAGTCAATAATAGTAGAAAGCCCTTGATCTTGCCATTTCTTGTAACTGATCCTATTTAGCAATGATAAATTATGAGAGAAAAGGGAAAGGATCAAAAGTCAGAATCTCTATTCATTTTTATAAATCTTTGTAAATATAGATTTATGATAGTAAGTAGCATTTTTACTCTGAGATATTGAGAGTGCAATGGTAACTCATCTTGTAGCATCTGATCCTCTTTTAAGCCCCAAATAGCATGAATTGTTTAAATTGAAAAACATCAAAATAATATTTCAGATTATACATTTCCTTATATGGCTTATGTAATCTTAGTCACCATAATTATGCATTAAAAGCATTTTCCCAATATGTAAACCCAAATAAGAGATAAGGGGATTTGAAGTGTTTGAATTAGATAGAAAATTAGGAAAAAGCTGTCGTTTTAATTGCAGCTATTCTGCCAAGTGTAGATAAGGAATCATGTTGTCATGACTTTAGTTCTGTCCAAATGTTTTGAAAGAGAATCATAATTACATTTTTTAAATTGATGCCAGTGTTTTGCTCTTAACTATCTAAATCTACCCTTCTAGTGTAAAGCCAAAAGATTCTTGATAGCAATTTTTGTGATTATTTACTAAAAGTGATAAAAATAGCCAATGGTTTATCAAAATCATCTTTAGTCTTGCTATTGCATGACCTTTATTATATTCCAATTAGAGAAATCCTACATCTCTAATAGGATTCTGAAGAGAAAGTATCATTAAAAATCTGCAGGTTATTAAAGATTTTTTTTTTTTATATTGAGACCTTGGATGTTAATTCTTCTCCAAACAGTCAGTGGTAACATTACAAGGAAAGAAATTGGGTATGAGAACTCTGAAAAGTATTTGAAATGGACACTTTGCAGTATATCTTAGAGCGAGTAAAATATTTGAAGCACTGATATGCCTGGGCTTCTGGGTATATCGGTTCATGCACATGCTTTTCTGGTAAATGTCTATGAAGATTCTCAGTCATCCAGATCATGGTTGACCCAAAGGTGCCTTTTCAAGAGGCAATTGGACTTTCTGGTTTTTTTTCTTTGAAGACGTTTTACTTCTCATCCAAAAAGCTTCTTCAGGTGAAAAAGCAACTTTGGGGCTTCTCTGGTAGTAACAGTAGAAGCATCACTCAAGCATGTATACAGTATACATAACCGTTCTTGGTTACGTGCACATAACCAGGAACAACATGTAAAGAAACAGGTTATTCCTAGATAATTTATGGGTTTTTACAGTATGCTAAATCATAAGCAATGATTTTTTTACATATGGTGGCTCATTTCACCATAAGTGACTTATAAAAAATTGAATCAAAATCCTGATTCTGATTGTTTAAACTTATACTGAATTTAAATTAAATGTTATGTTATGTTATACATAGCACACACACAAAATGTGCATCTTTTTCTGGAATCCTCAGATATCTTTGACCATGATATCTTTTGAACTGGAAGACATTGATGGCTGCAGATACGACAGACTTTTGCTTTATGATGGCAGTCAAAGCAGTTCCCCACTTGTTGGCACTTTCTGTGGAAAAATGAAAATTCCTCCTTATACTTCTACTGGAAATTTTCTTCGTATAGAGTTTCACACAGACTTTGCTTTTCAATTTTCCGGATTTAAGATGGACTACTCAATTAAATAGAACTTCTATAATTTCTGAACATTGGTTTGTTGGGGGGGGGTGTTATGAAAAATTATCAAATACTGTATGCTACATAGCTAGCTTAATAAATAATTGAATTACTTATGTAATCAGAAGTTTGATTCTATTCTGTGCTTGCAAAACATTAGAGATTCAATGGGTGGATAGATAACATTAATTTAAAACAATTTCAAGAGTTTATTTATGCAAAGCTTATTAAAAGAAAGCTCATACATCTTATTATATTTAACTTGTAAAATTGATTAACACAAGGCATGGTGATAGCTCCTAATTTGAATAGCTTTAAAAAAATAATTGGATGAAGTCATGGAGGACAAATCTCAAGAGCTATTTATCTCATGACTCAGTATTGCTACTGGATTGAAGATTGTATGTCCGCAAAACCATTTTCAGGGAGAAAATGGCATGAGAACATGATTTCATCTCATTCTGTGTGCATCCTGAAGTCATCTGGTTGGTCACTATAGAAAACAAAACCGAATTCTCAGGAGTCTTCTTGAACACCAAAGTTCAAAGGCATCAATATTTTTCATCTCCTGCTTCTTCAAAATCCAAATTCCAATTACATAGAAAGGCACAGAAAATATTGTGGCTTGACAGTTCTGATTTTTTGTAGGCATAAACACATGGTGATTCCCTTTTCCAGTCCTTTATGGCTACTCTACAGAGAAATAGTCTATGGCACATTTCTAGATTGCCTATTCCTTTACTGGTTGATCCTAAGAGACAGAAGCTGTCAACTTCTAGAAGGATAGAAAGGGAGAGAGAGAGAAAGACAGGCAGACAGAGACAGAGCTAAGTTTTTTTTTTTACCATCTCTAAACCTGTTTCTTTTCATCTCTCTGTCTCCTGTACCCTTTAGTGCCTGATACATTATTCCCAAAGCTGCCCTCCACAGAACCTGTTCACCACCCTCCCGCTCTTTTGCTCTATCCCTTTGCATAGTAAAAGAGATTTGTCCCTGGAGGGAAAAATAATTTTTAAACATTTAAAAATTTCTTCAAGATAGTCCACTTCAATCCAGCAGACTGGGTGTGCTATAGGGAGGCATTCTCTGCTTTGTGCAATATTCTCCCCTGAGAGATTAGAATGGCTCCTAACCCTGTTAGCCTTCCATAAAACTTTAATGACCTGGTTGAGTACCCAGATCTGGGGCTGTGAATATGTAAAGGGACCCATTTCTTGGCTTTTCTAATGGTTGCCTAATGATCCGGATGCTGTATGTATTTTTGTACTTTGGATGTTTTTAATTGTTTTATACTTTTAGAATTGTCTTGACTAAGATGAGCAGCTATAGAGAATGAATGAATGAATGAATGAATATTAGGAGAAAAAATGGAAAGAGTCAAAGTCATTTTGTTATATATAAGAAATCATTCAACCCACATTTTAAACAGATCATTCAACTTTGACTCCATGGAATAGTTTTTAAATCTTTCATTTGCACTGATTGAGAATTAGTTCACCAAATGTTATCTGTCTATCTATCTATCTATCTATCTATCTATCTATCTATCTATCTCTATCTACCTACCTACCTACCTACCTACCTACCTACCTATCTATCTATCTATATTTCGCACTTCTTAATTTCCCATCTTCCTCAGAGACAGGTTCTGGACAGTGTATAATTTAATCAATAAAATTAGAAAACAGAATAATTTAAGATTAAAAAATATAAAACAACATTATAAAATTTCAAAAGATGGAGAGTTCCAAGATGAGGAAGTTGTTAATACAGGCAGCATGTGTGGGGATTCTCTTGGGGCCAACCAGCCTAAAGGACCCTATGTCTTCCACACCAGGCTACACCATGTTTTGATCCCCTTTGCAGAATTATTAGAAATATAGAATTGAAAATCTGGGATTCTACTTTCTTCCCAACACTGAAGAGTAATCTTTTTAAAGTGTCTCTCTCAGGGGTGGGATTCAAATTTTTTAACAACCAGTTCTGTGGGCATGACTAAGTTGATGGGCATGGCTTGGTGGTCATGTTATTGGTTGGGTGTGGCCAACTCAATATCACTCGCATCGAGGCACGCATCTCCTCGTCTGGCCTCTCATGACTATGCGGATGCTGTGACAGTTGTTAAGTGTGAAAAATGGTCATAAGTCACTTTTTCAGTGCCATTGTAACTTTGAATGGTCACTCCACACAAGCAAAGTACCAGCAAAGGAGAGGAAAAAAACTCCAGAGAAATTCCTGAGACAGGAAGTTTATTCCCGCTAAGAACGTAATAAGGGTTAATGGAGAGGCAGTTTCTGTAAGCAACACCAAAATGTTTCCTTCCTGCCTTCCTTACAGGATTAGGCCAGTAATTTCTTCTAACAACTGGTTCTCCGAACTGCTTAGAATGTTAACAACTGGTTCTAGCGAATAGGTGCAAAGTGGTAGAATCCCACCCCTGGTCTCTTTCCTTTTCAATACATCCATAATTCATCATGTGTTAACAAGTTCCAAGTCTGGAGTAAGAATTTTTTTTTTCAAAAAGCATTCATTTTGTTCAACTCTATTGTCTTTAAAAACACTATTTAAAACTGACTGAAATGAAATCAGCTTTAAATAGCATATTAAATTATTCAAATAGCAAACTATATGATTATTGCTACTACCATCACTATTAAACTAGTATAAAACATGTGAAAAGGCACACAAAAATACACGCTTATCTAATGTGGAAACAAAACTATATTCCCATTCCCTGCAGATTTTTGCTGTGCAACCCAACAGAATGATAGAAGGAACTATGCAACAAGGTTGTCTGTGTGAGTAACAGACGGACACAGAAAGAGATAGAAATTAAAGTATGTCCCCATGACCTCATTATATGCACATTGCTTTTTTGGAAGAGGAGGGTGCATACAAGGCCAAAGAAAACCCTCCTAAGGGTTACAGAAATGCAATTTTTTTGAAACAACATGTGAAGTTAGTTCTCATTAATTATTGGTGGCATGAGTTCAGCTTGGAAAATTAACACCTGGGAAATAGAGGAATGGATGATTTACAAGTAGCTCAAATAATATGTGAATCTTCTGAGTAGAAATAAAAATTGCTTTTTAATCAGGTGACAGATATTTTTCTGGTTTTATCTTTAGAATGGCTTGAGAGGTGTTTCTCCAGCAAGGTTTAATTATTAGCATTCTAATGAATGTAATAGTGATCCAATTAAATACTAACCATAGTCAGAAATACATTTATGAATATTTATTTCCAGCTAAGAAAGAAAATTTTGTGCATTGCTCAACAATATTCATAATCATCAGGGCATTATTAATCCCATTAACTACAATAATATAAAAGTGCCTTCATCTTTTTTAAAATTTTAAAATTTTATTTAAATTTACAATGTTCAACAGAACTAAAGGGGGGAAATCTCTAAAAACAGAAACCACACAAAAGCAAGCAAGCACACACATGCACACACACACACACACTTTGGGATTAATAGAAATACATCTGTAATTCTAAAGATAAGCAATTTTAAATATTCATGTCCAATATTTTTACCCAAATGGACATTTGTATGGATGGAAGTACCTAATTTGATTATAAGCTGTTCAATACAATTTAGAAGACTTTGATTAATAGCATACCATTTAAGGAGGTTTAGAATTGTCTGTGTATCATTGGAAATAAAATGACTATAGCAATTTGTATTATGGTTCAGTTCTTGAACACAACCTAGAAGCCACAGCTGGAATAAAATGTAGTTTCACATCTGCTGATTGATACTAAGAGCTTTCTCATTAATAACACCTATCTTAAGGGAGTTGCAATGATTGTTGGAAGGCTTCATGGCCCAATTCCAAATTCCAGTTGTTGTCTATAAACTTATTATGGGTTTAATCTGCAACTATCTTTAGCCTGTCTCCTTCTTATGGCACCTGCCTACTCAGTATGTGCTAATGGGGAACAGCATGGCGGGGTGCCCAAATTTGGCAGATTGGGGTAACATGTGGGGTTAAGGGCAGCTTCTTTGGTGGAAATTTCTCACTGTTAAAAAAGCTTGCCTCCTTATTGACATGAGAGAAAGCTATAAAAATGATACTCTTCCACAAGGTTTTGTACTGGAGAACCTCAATTAGGTATTGTGAGCTTTATTATGTTTTAATTAGTCATTTGTCATTATGCTTTTTATAGTGTAAGCCATCTAAAATCTATACCCAAACTTGTATTACACACACACACACACACACAAACACACACTTGTCTTAATAAATTTTAGATGAATTTTACATCAGGAATTTTATATAGTGTTGTGTGTAATATTTCTTTGATTTTAAGCAGCACAATTCTTCAAATATTGCCAACATTCTTGACTCCGGCTCCAGAAGGCATCAAGGTGTACTGATGAAGTACAATCCAAAACTATGCTATGGTACATATATTAATTTTCAAAGTGCAGCAAGATTTTCTGTCATTTCAGCCACTTATTAATAAGTAAATGCTAGGTGGTAACCATTTATCACCTCTTGGTGGCAGCAGAAGACAAACTATATCTAAAAGCAAATGTTCTTAGCAGGAGTAATGGTTTTGTATCTGAACTTTTCCTGTTTCTGCACACCTTTGCAATGCCATTTTAGATGGATTTTCTGTACAAATATATAGTAATGAAGGGATCACTAAAAGTCTCAGAAATTGCTTGGCTTTCAGCCTGACCCCAGAAAGAAATTGTGAAAATGAAAAGTATATTTATCTCTAAAAATAAATTACACACTATTATTTTTTTTTTAAATTATCATATCTTAAAGAGAGCAGTACATAGGTATTTGCATGCAGTCAGGAAGCACCAAATCCCCAACATTTGGTTATCAGAGCCATCCTCTTCTTAAAATCATCTTTTTTTTAATCTCTCTGTAGACATGCTAGTGCATATAATTTTCCCGTTTTTAATAACAGAAAAAAACAGCATAAAGCTTCGGTTGCAAACTGTACTTTAATATTAGCCTGAGAGGTTGGTGTGAATAATAAAAGAGGTGGGATGAGACAGGTATCTTTACAAATTGCCCTGAGGGGTGAGTAGGGTTGAAGAGAGGACAGGAAAGAAAAGATTGACCTACTGTTAAGCAGAGAGAGATTAGAGATCAGAGGCTCATCTAGATTTCAAATAATTTGTTATCTCTGTAATTCAGTTGCTAAATCGTGCTTGACTCCCTGCAACCCCATGGACCACAGCATACCAGGCCTCTCTGTTCTCCAAGGTCATCTGGATTACACCCCAAAACCATGCCCACTGTATCTGGTCATCTCATTCTCTGCTGACCGTTCTCACATTGCCTTCAATCTCCACCACCTTGGGAAAAAGGGTTTTTTCCGGTTGAGGGGGGGGTCTGCGACGCCCCCAACCCCCTGTCCGGCTCCCCTCTCTCTTCGGCTGTCCCTACAGGGCAGCCATATCCCCCTGACCCATTTGGATCAGGGGTACCTCGGCGGCAAGTGCAGCAGGAATCGCGAACGGTCATGAATTCCTGCTGCCACCGAAGCCCCGCAGAACCGGAAACCAATTTTCCATAATAATCTTGTATAATTTTTTTCTTTTCCTCATTTCCATAGTAAACATGTCCTTCTTCATTTATTAGTTGGCTAATCCTTCTTGACTCTCTCTCCTTTCTCAATTTATAAGCTATCCATCTGCCTGGTTTATTTCGATCTTCAAAGTAATTCTGTTTAGCATTTTTAATTTTTTGTACTAGTTCCTCTTTTTCCAATTGTCCCATTTTATGTTTAATTATATCCATTTTGTTTTTAATGTCTTTTTTTGTGGGGACTTCTATAAATCTTTTTCCAATTTTTTATAATCATCCTCCAATATTTTGAAAGTCTTTTTCTGTTTTATATTTATTTTCCTTGTATAGTCTATTATCAAGCCTCTTGCGTAGGCCTTCATTGTGTCCCAGAGGTCCTGTAGAGATGTATCCTCTTTTCTATTTTCTTTAAAAAAGAAAGCAAGTTCTTTCTCTATTTTCTGTTTGAAGTCTTTTTCTTTTAATATCGTATTATTTAAGGTCCATCTAGATCTCCTCTTATATCCTTTCCAAGTAACTGTCACTGGATTACAGTCTGCCCAGGTGCTTGTTTCTATTTCAGTCTCTCGTATGTTCACCAGCAATTCTGCTGACATCCATATCATGTCTATTCTGGACCATGAAGCCTGTCTGTTTGAATAAAAAGTGTATTGCTTACTCTCCACATTTCTCTCTCTCCATGCATCTTTTAACTTGAATTCTTCTGTTATTTAAAACAAAGATATTGGTAATATCTTTCTAGCTGTCTTTGTTGATTTCTGCATTTTGTAATCCAACTGATCATTAACTATTCTATTAAGATCTCCCATCATACAAATATTAACATAGTACAATTCAATTATTTTCATATGTAATTTCCTGTAATTACATATGTAATTTCCTGTAAATTCTTCTTGGTTATCATTCGGAGCATAAATTGCAATTAAAAGTGTTTTAACATTATTGTCCATTATTTCCACCATCAAAATCCTTCCATTGTTATCTGTGTAAATTAATTCTGCCAAAATTGTATCTTTAATATATAAAACCACACTTCTTTTTTTTTTATTGTGCCAGCGATGTAAATAATTTCCCTAATTTTTTTTTTGTTTTAATATATATTCATGTTGGTTTTTGATGTGTACTTCTGGTAAGGAAATGATATCAAATTTTAATTTCTCTAATTTATGAAATATTTTCCTTCTTTTAGTAGCTAAATTGAGTCCATTTATGTGAATCATAATCAATTTTCTTTCATCCATGTTAAGCTTTGTGAGGGGGTTTTATTGCTCTAGTGGGTCTTAATTCTTGTTGCTCTCTGGGTATACCACCTACTGCACCTTCTTCTTTTTCTTTTTCAATTACTGCTATACACTCCTCTTAGAATTCAATTAGTGACTCTTCCTTTCTAGCTTCTTCCTCCTTTCCTCTGAAATATTCTAACTAGAATAGCTCAGCTTTTTCAACTATATCAATTCTGTGCCTTTGTTCCTGCCAGGTGAACAAGAGGCCTCTGGCATCAACCATCTGTAATTTACTTCTCTTTTAAGTAACTCTTTGATCAAAAATAAGTGTTATCTTCTAATCTCTCTTACTCTTCTTGGTATCTGTTTCAACACCACAATTTCTTTATCTTTGTACTTTAAAGTTTTCTCTCTTGACACCTGCAGTATCTGTGTCTTGATAATCTTTTTAGTGAATCTGATATGAACTTCTCTTGGTAGTCTATTTCTCATTGCGTATCTTGTACAGACACAGAACACTTCATCCATCCCATCCATCAACTTCTCTTTAATTATCTCTAATGCTTCTGCCAGTATTTCTGTCATTATTTCAGCAAGATTTTCACCTTTTCCTTCTTCTACATTTTGAAATCTTAAGTAAAATTCTGATTTGTCAATTTCCCATCCTCATAGTTTGCATCTGCCCTTTTTGACATCACTCAATCGAGTATCAATATCTCCAATTTTCTTGTCCCTTTGTGTATCTTCTTCAATTTTTTTAAATCTATCCTCATATTTCACCATCATCTGTTGAATATTTTCTACTTTCTCATCTGTCTTTTCAGTTCTTTGCTCAATATTCTCCATTCGCTTTTCAATCTTCTGAATTCCTTGCATAATCATCTGTAATGTCACTTCCTTCTCTTTCTCCTGTTGTAAAATTGTCTGTATTGACCATTGTCTTCCAGATGGTGAAGAGGCTATTGGTATTGAGCAAGCTGGTGCTGTTGTCTTTCTGCTCATCTTGTAGTGCTTACCTGTAGAGAAGCAGAAAGAAAAAGGAGAAAAGAGAAAAGGGGAAAAAAGGAGTACAGGCAGACAATTGCCACTCCAAAAAAGAAAAAGGGAAAAAGAAAAATCTTCAGGCACTTATGTACCTTAATCCAATTGTTTCTCTTAATAAAAGAGAGAAAAGGAAGGAGGTAAAAAAAAAAGAAGTAAAAGATTTACGTTCTGGTTTCTGGAATAGAAGGTTAAAATCCAAATAAAAAAATCCAACTGGGGGGGAGAGTAAAAAGGGATATGAAAAAAATCCAAGGCTCTTTAATAAATCAACTCAATGTTTCTAGCTCCAGTATTTTCAAGATCACTTCAATCTTCTTTCTTTCAACTTCAGCTCAAAGCTCTAATTATTTAGTTTCACAGATGGGCACCTGTATAAACAATCTTCCTTGCTCATCCCACTATCTTTTCCAGTGCAGAGCTCAGAGTCCTTGAGTATAGCACAAATACATAAAACGAGGAAGGAAAGAAACAATATGTCCAAGTCTCTAGATGAACGTGCTACTTTTTCCCCCTTCACTTTCACTTCCCCCTCATGTATCCAATACCAAAAACAAAAAAAAGAAAATGGAATCCTTCCTTTATTTGGGAAAAAATAAAAAAATAAAACTGAAATCCAAAGGAAGAGTCTTAATCAAAATAGACTTTCAAAAAATTGTTAAAAAAATAAAAATAAAAACAAAGATGGAAAATTTAAAAGAAACCAGTTGAGTTTAAAATTAAGTAATTTTACCAAATTCAAAGTTCCAATAAAAAGGGAAAAGGAAAAAACTTTCACTTTAACTAGTTTAATTTCACCGCTTAAACTCTTTTCTCTTCACTTTTAATTTCACTTTAAATCTTTCAGGATATTCTCTTCAAGCAATAAAAAGTAAAAGTTCATCTCACCAAACTGACACACTTTCCTTCAATCTCTTCCATTCTGGAGCTGTCCCAGCTTCAGCAGCTTGAATAGCTGCCTCTCCACCACCAGCAAAAGGGCTTTTCCTGGATCAACCAGGGACTTTGTGGTGTCCCTGGGATTGACAGGACATGCCCTAGTCAATCACCATCTCTATGGGATGGTTTAGTTCCTTTGAGACTGTCCAGCAGTGAAGATATCGACGGCGATCTTGGAGGATCAAGATGCACATCATACCGCCATGACACCAGCTCCACTCCCCCTCTCTATATTTAGAACTTTTCAAAATTATTATTTTGAATGCCGGAATTCAGTTCATGGAATTTATAGCTATTGTGTTCATTCACCATAATCTTTAGAATTTCATGTTTATGGAAGAAAACTTCATGGTGGTTTTGATGTAGTGTTGTGATTCTAAAGGATCTATTGTGTTTATCCCATCTATTTTAAATTCCAGTCCCACCTAGGGCTTTATATATATGCATGAGCCATTTTGCTCAGACTTGTGATTGAAATTGAAATAAGTCCTTTTCGGGGCAAAACAATTCTAACATTTTTAGAGGCATCACAATAACTTGTTAATATTCTCACAGCAGCAACAGCCTTTAAACTAACTATTTAATCATACTCTCCTGAATATTCTTCAGATATATTCTCTTTTCACCAATTTTTCACAACGCCCATTTAACAGAAAATGAGGAATTGGGATATATTTTACTTAATTCAAATATTGAACTCAAGGCATTCATTAAATGTAAACTTGTACAAGATTTGTGAACCTTGTCAGGGAGAAATGTGTGGTTGAGGAAAAAACAGAGGCTGCAGCTGAGAAAGAGTGTGAATCATTTGGCTAAATAGTATACTAAATAGTAACTACAGAAATGGCATGTACAAATATTCCTCTATGTACAACCATTTGTTTTGGGGCTGTTTGAAGCATTGAAAAAAAAATTAGCATCCATGATCAAAATTTGGGCACCTGGTAACTGGTATGTATTTACAACATTTGCAGTGTCCTGGCATCATGTGAATGTCACTTGTGATCTTTCCAATCAATTTCTAATAAGCAAGGTCAATGCAGAAGCTGAATTTGCTTAATGACTACATTGTTTACTTTACAACTTCAAGGATTTGCTTAACAATTGTGGCAAAAAAAAGGTTGTAGAATCAGGCACAATTCACTTAATAACTGCTTTGGTCAGCAACTGAAATTCTGGCCTCAATTGTGATCATAAGTCAAAAACTACTTGTACGTTTATAGAGAAGATATAACATTGACACCAACTGACTTGAATCCCTTACCATGTCTCACTCTGTGTCTTGGTCCAGCCTTTCCTCAACCACATATTTTCCAAATGTTTCAGGTTGCAATTCCCCCTCACCCCGGAGCTATGTTGGCTGTGAATGATGGAAGCTGTAATCTGACCCATAGAGGGTATGTGGTGGTGGTGAGAAATCTAGTCTAGCACTGTGTCTAGATTAACAGTTCATAGAAGATTTTTGTACACCACCACTTGAGAATCATTGACTTGCAGCCACTCTATATGCTTAAATAGCAATAGCATTTAGACTTATATACTGCTTTACAGTGCTTTACAGCCCTCTCTAAGTGGTTTACAGAGTCAGCATATTGCCCCCAACTATGGGTCCTCATTTTACCCACCTGGGAAGGATAGAAGGCTGAGTCAACCTGGAGTTGATATGACTCCAACTGCTGAACTGCTGGCAGCTAGCAGTCAGCAGATGTAGCCTGCAGTATTGCATTCTAACCACTGGGCCATCATGGCTCTTAGTTTCATAAATAATTTCAATGGCTTCACAACCCAGCTAAATCATCCACATAGATACTCTTTGTTTCTTTCCGAGTTCCTCTATGCTGCTATCATTGGCTTCACAGACTGGCTTATTCACAATTTATTGACTAAACTAACATTAGGTTCACAGCAAGAAGCAAACCACTCAAACCACATTTGGATTTAATGCAATGTGAGACCCCCTGCTGAGTTCATGGGCAAAAGCCAAATAGCTTCCCTATTGAAATTTCTTTCTTTGTATTACAGGCTGCAATTCAGCCTTTCATGAACCATGATGTGATGGGAGGGATGTGATACCTGTCATGGTTTCAAGCATTACGTGTATGAATAGCAGGCAGATGGCAATAATCGGTATATGCAGGCAGAAAACAATGAAATGTGATGAATTCAGACTTCTCTCTATTGACTTTGGGAAGCTCAGAAGAGATTTTTCTACTTTTTTTTTTTTTAGCAAAAAACATTTTTGGCATTAAGATTTTGCACAGTTTCCTGATTCATGACTCTTCTTAAAGAGTGAGTAAAGGAATGATCCCAAGAGATTCTTTTTTTTTTTTTTTTGAAAAAGATTTTATTAATTTTCTACAAACAAACAAGACAAACAAAACATAAAAACATCAACTCTCATATGTACATCCAGTGTGTCAGTTGGTTCATCATTTTTGTGCATTCATTCTGTAGTCTCAATTACAATTATGTTACATAACAAATATTGTCAATCCAAACTTATATATCCTAATATCACTTAAAAAAGAAGTTTTTGACTATATTTTTAATCATTCATGCTTTATGAGCTAAAAATACTTTAAACCAGTTTATTCTATAACAAATCATATAATCATATCAAATCAGTCCTAAAAAACCCTTCATAAATATAATGTCAAATAACAAAATAATAGCAAAATAGCAAAATAAAGATATTCCTTACTGTCGAGCATTCTAAATATTCTATTATCGTATTTTATCATCTAGCCATTGATAAAAAAGATCCCAAATTTCATAAAATTGCTTATCCTCTTGCTCTCTAATTTCAAATGTCAATCTACTCATCTCAGCACATTCCAATATTTTCTTAATAATTTCTTCCTATAATGGTATTTTCTCATTCTTCCAATTTTTAGCAAATACAATCCTAGCCACTGTTAATACATTTACAATCAGGTACTTCAAATCTTTACTATATATATCAGGTAAAATTCCCAATAAGAAAATCTCTGGTTTCAAGTCTATGTGTTTCTTTGTCATTTTTTCCAACCACATGTGAATTATAGTCCAATATTTTCTAGCGTCCTCACATGTCCACCACATATGGTAATACGAGCCGGGTATCTGATGACATTTCCAGCATTTTTCAGATTTGTTCTTAAACATTCTTGCTATTCTTGTCGGGGGAAAGTGCCACCTGTAAAACATCTTATACAAGTTTTCTTTATATGCTGTTGACATTGTCATTTTATAATTTTGAGACCACAATTTCTGCCATTTCTCTAGATCAATCCCATATCCAAAATTCTTCCCCCAAACAATCATAGTTTCTTTGACTTGTTCTTCCTCTAATTTCATTCCCAGTAAATAACCATATAATTTTTTAATCACCTTCTCATCAGTACCCATCAAGATCTTATCTAAATCAGTCTGCTTATCATAGAATCCCTCCGTTTTAGAATCTTCATCATACCTTGAATGTATTTGCGCATATGAAAACCAATTCATCCTTATACCTTGTTCCTCTAAGTTTTGGATCGATTTAAGTTCACCCTTTTCATCCAAGAGTTCCCCATACCTAACTGTTTGTTCCTTCTTATAAATTATAGGATAGGAAAATGCTTCAATAGTCGATAACCAAACTGGAATTTTCAAATAACATTGTCTTTTTACCTTCTCCCAGTTTAACCACAAAGACTCCCGTATATAATGTCTTCTAAAATAACCCTGTGTTTTAGTTCCCTTATGCCATAGAAAAGCATGCCAGCCCAACAGCAAATCATGCCCTTCTAATGTCAACAACCTATGCTTTCTTAATGCTATCCATTCTTTGACCCACATCAAACTTGCAGCTTGATAATACAATTCCCAATTAGGCAGGCCAAAACCTCCTCTAATTCTAGCGTCTTGCAAAAGCTTTAGCTTTATTCTCGCTTTTTTACCTTGCCATATAAACTTCAACATGATTTTATTTAAATCTTCAAAATAGTCTTTTCCAAGCCTAATTGGTATTGTTTGGAACAAAAATAAAATTCTGGGTAAAATATTCATCTTGATTGTTTAAATTCTCCCTGTTAATGACAATTGCAAGTTTTCCCACTTCTTCAAATCTGTAGCTATCTGTTGTTTGAGTTTAATATAATTATTCTCTTTTAATGTGCTACATCTTGCTGTCAAATATATCCCCAGATACTTAACCTTATTTGTAATTTGGATTTTCAAAAGATCTGCCAGTTCTTCTCTTTGTCTCAATAGCATGTTCTTTGTCAAAATCTTTGTTTTATCTTTATTTATTTTCAAACCAGCCATCTCACCATATGTCTCTATCTTTTCCAATAACCTTGGAGCTGTTTCTAACAGGTCTTCCAGAATAAAAGCTAAATCATCAGCAAAAGCTTGTAGTTTAAATTCTTCCTTCTTAATTTTCATTCCTTTTATGCTTTTATCATCCCTAATATTTCTATTCAACACTTCCAAGGTCAACACAAATAGCAAAGGAGATAGGGGACACCCTTGTCTTGTGCCGATCCCAAGAGATTCTAATGCACCTAAAGTATCTTGTTGGACACCATCCTGAATTCTGGGTATCTTGTTTATAGAATGTGGACATTTAAGAAAAAATGCAATTAGCACTTAGCAGCAATAGCCCTTAAACTTATATACTGCTTTATAGTGCTTTACAGCCCTCTCTAAACAGTTTTTACAGTCAGCATATTGCCTTCAACAATCTGGGTCCTCATTTTACCCACCTTGGAAGGATGGAAGGCTGAGTCAACCTTAAGCTTGGTGGGATTTGAACTGCCAAATTGCAGGCAGCCTGTAGTCAGCAGAAGTGGCCTACATACTGCACTCTAACCACTGCACCACTAAAGCTCAATGAATGCCAAATTGGGACATAAGATGGAATTGAATTGAAAAGAAAAGATAAGCTCTCCAATTATTTTAAGCATGCTCTGTGGAAAAGGGTAATACTGATAGATGGATATCTTTCTGGGATATACTGATGAAAACAGAGGACGAAGGTAGACTGTTACAAATCTTTATATATCTTCCTTTCCCTTTTTCTTTTTCTGTTTCGCATTCACTTTTACTATTTTTTTCTCTTTCTCTTTCCTTTTTCCCCTTTCCTTTTACTTTCCCTTTCCTTTTCTCTTTACTTTCCCTTTTTCTGTTCCTGGGTATGGGTGTAGTGTGAAGGTCCACCCCTTCTCTCTCTCTCTCTCTCTGGTTTGCAATTGGCTTTTTCATGTATCTGCCTTCAATATTTTTCAGAAACTAAAACTGATACAATATTCGGCAATGTTAATGCTCTCAGCCAATTACTTTTCTAATCAACAGAGCCATGGTGGTGCGGTGGTTAGAATGCACTACTGCAGACTAACTCACTGCTCACTCCAGGAGTTCAATTCTGAATGGCTCACAGTTGACTGCCATCCTTCCAAGGTTGGTAAAATAGGGACCCAGATTGTTGGAAGCAATCTGCTGATTCTGTAAACCGCTTAGAGAAGGTATATCAGTCTGCTGCTGTTGCTCTTGCTAATCAAATTACACTCATTTTGTATCAGCAGCATAGTGGTTCCAGTTTATTTCCAATGCCAATTCAAATAGTCTGGGACTAGTATATCTTAAGAGCATCTCCTTCTGCATGGATCTCTCCATCATCATCAAAGACCTTCCTGAACATCGCTCCACAAAGAGAGTTGGCAGTATTGCGAGACAAGATTTTCTAAAGGGCAGATTCTATTAACAAATTCCCAGGAGTAGTTAAGCTAGTCCTTTATTATGGTCTTAGGGGGATAGCAATTAGAACTCTTTGTCACCAAACTTTGAATGATGATATTTTGTTGGTATTTTATCTTTTTGTCCCTATAAATGCTCTTACTGTCGCTGTAAATTCATTTGGCAAATCATTTGGAAAATAATAGATAAATGTTTCTACAAATACAGCAAGCTATATATTTGGTTCCACTCCAGTCAGCAAAATGTTTGAATAGGCAGAACTGCTTGATCTGAAGCACTCTGGCACTGATTGACTGTGTTATCCTCCAAAGACACAAAAGCAGAACTTCTCTGTTGGCATAGCAAGCCGCTTCAACCCTAATTACTTCCCTCTCCCCTCAGCTGTCAACCTGTAGATTTATTCCTCTATTCCAATTGCAGTTTTATGGTTGCTGCCTGAAATCTTTATTCTGTCTCCCTGTTCTTCAATGTACCACTCCATCCTTGTACTCCTAATATCTGACTTCAGCCTTAGAAAGATGACTAACAATGATCATAGATGAATATTTCATGAAAATGCAGTGCCGATGGCAATGCCAATGCCAATGTCCTATTTGGGAAGACCCTCAAATACATAGAGGATACTTGGATATTTGGTCTATAAGATGAGGGGGGAAAGGCCAGAAACTTCTGCTTTAAATGTTTTATTTCCCAGAAGCAGTACTTGCAGCGGTGAACCTGCATCAGGTCTTCCCACTTCAGCCTTTTCCCTCTTATTCTGTCCATGAAGCAGCTTTCCAGATGTCATTGTGTCGGATAACGGGCCCCAATTCACCTCACTAGAATTTGAAAAATTCCTAGCGGAACGGGGCGTACGACACGCACTGACAGCTCTGGCACATCTGGCGGCAAACGAAAGGGCGGAACGGATGGTTCAATTCATGAAAAAAAAACCATCCCAAAATATCGAACACGGGGAAATCCAAGAAAATCCAAGAAAAAATAAATAAAATGCTTTTTATATAACATATAATCCCGAACATGACAACGAACAAAAGCCCGGCAGAGCTGCTAATGGGGAGGAAAATAAGGTCCCCACTCGATAGACTGCACCTCACATACAACCCGGAAAAAACCCCAAACTCCTCTAGCAAGCACCAGTCCTTTGCACCAGGCGACGCCGTCTACACAAAGAACCTAACCGGAGACCCACTGTGGGTACCAGCACCCATAACCCAACTAACAGGGCCCCGCTCGTACCGGCTGCAAACAACCGACGGACGAGCATGGAAATGCCACATCGATCAACTAAGATCGAGAACAATCACAGGAAACACAACCGACACACATCCAAACACAGACAATCCCCTTAATGCAAGCCAAGAGGGGAGGGAACACCCCGGGAACCAAAACCCAATAGAAAGAAATCAGCAACACTTACCGACTGACAGCCAGCTCAAAGCCTCACCAGGAAGAAGCAGCCAGGCCAGCTCAACCAGCCCAGAAAGACTAGGTGGGAGCGGCGAAAACCACAGCTCAACCAGGCTGGGTAGACCGGGAGGGAGCTGAGACAAGAGGCCTGGTGACACCTTCCAGGTGGTTCCATCGACGAGGCCGAGAGCAACAGAGAACCCGACCGAACCAGCGGGAGCCAAACAACAACTAACCTGCGCAGGTCCAGTAGACAAGTACGGAGCCCCGCCTACTTACGGGACTACGTCACGTAGGACCAAACCAAGAGGAGAGTGGTGTTCTGTACGGTCATTTACATTCTTATAAATGCCGCACGGTGATTGGCCAAAGCGCGCAGTGATCCGATTGGTCAAGCGAGCCGCACTGATTGGCCCGCTGCGGATCTTCCGCAATTGGTGGAAACTAATCGCGGGAGATTCAAAGCGGTGCCATTGGTCGCAGCTGCCGCGGCTTGGAAATAAAAAGCCGCTGTTTTTCCTCCGGAACCTGAGCCATTCTCGGGACCAATAAAAGAGCTGAACCAAGTCACTGGGTCCTGGTCTCCTTGCCGCGACGGACACAACAGGGAGCATGATACCAAATATGCTCTACCTTCAGTATGAAATGATAAATCCAGGCAAAAGACTTACCAACTCCTCTTCTGTTTGAGAAGTAGACCATGACACTCTTGATAAAATTATTTGTAGAGACATAGTGAAAGTACAAGTAGCTAGTTCATCTTTATTTCTAATTATTTTTTAATGAGGACACTATTGATTAAATAGAAAGAAGAGGAATTTGGCAGAAAAGTTTAAGTATAGGTTTCTATCAAATTGTCTCTCTAAGTGGAGACTGACTAACCTAAGAAAGGATGACAGAAGAAATAAAAAACCTATGTAGTAATGCCTTAAGAATCAGAAATGAAGACAAGTACTTCAGTTTGGTAAGTTTATATTTCTCCTTGAAATGTATTTGAAATACAGTTCCAGTATATTATCTTGCAACAGTACCTGAAGAAAAGAATGAGAACTGAAACAGGAGGAGTCACACTTAAACACTGTAGAAAGTTAGCACCCATCCATCTCCCAGAGGAATGAAATATTCTAATAAATATTAAAAAGGCAGAATATTATACCTCCCTGGATGGGAAAAGGAGAAACATGCTCTTGGGAGAGAGCCCCCACATTTGTTAATAGCCCCAGAAAGACTGGGCCATCCTATCTACAAGACAAAAGGCTGGGTCAGCTTATCTACAACACAAAAGACCTTCACTCTTAGCACATAATAGGATTAGCCCTCTACCCATTTCACCACATGGCACCTGGGAAGATTACATCATCCAGCAAGGTTCAACCAAGTCTGGGGATCAAGGCACCCTACAAAGTTACCCCTGCATGGCCCCATGAGAGTCTGACAACCGATCAGAATACATGCCCTTTCTACAGGAACAGGAAGCAAGTTCAAAGCCCAAGAGAGGGTATAAATCTCTCTCTCTCTATCATCCATGTGCTCAGTCACCCAGGAGCTCAAACCATATGGTCCTGTCCAACATTAAACCATGTTTCCAAACAGCCTCTAGGTTTCCAGTGTCTTTCTCCCCACTTGGAACTGAATCCAGAGGGATATTTCTTCCAACAACTCATCAGAGCAAGCAAAGGATGAATTACAACAGAAGCTGACAGAACAAAGGACCAAGTCTAGTGAATAAAAGAAGTGAATGTAAAATTCAGGAGCTGTGGAGAGACCTTGGAAGAAGTTACAAATCTTTGGGAAGAACTTGAATGGTCCTATGGAACAGGAACAGAGGCCGGGTATCTGAAGGTTAGAGAGAATATAGCTGAGATTTGTAAGAGAATAATAACTGAAATGGTAGTTGATGATTCACAACAATAAGAAAAAATATATGTGAGTAGGAGAATGATTGACTTTAGATATGGTATCAACAGAGATATTTGGTTTCTGGAATGTTGATCTGCATTATCAGGCTGATGGATTTCTGACACGAGATGGGGTTAAGCTAGGACAGTTTAAACAGTGTTGACCAGCTGCTGACAAATAGGAATTTGAACCTCATCCTTTAAAGCAAGGGTGTCAAACTCAATTTCATTGAGGGCCACATCAAGTGTTTGACCTAGGGGGCCGAGATGGTGTGGTAAGGGTGGGCATGGCCAGCTTAACATCACTTATGTCAGGGCTGCCTATGGTGGCCCGAGCACTCTGCCAGCAAAAATGGCTCCTGAGCTCCATCTTCAGCTGCAGTGGCCTCCTGCAACCCTCTGCCAGCAAAAACGGAGCTTGGGGGGACCACATGTGGTCCTCCCAAACTCCATTTTTGCTGGCAGAAGCACTACAGTCCTTCACTGTTTCCAGGGCAGTTCCACGGGCCAGATCTAAGCACCCTGCAGGCCAGAACTGTATCCTGGGCCTTGAGTTTGACACCCCTGCTTTAAAGCAAGGACAGAGTTTGTTGATGATATAAGAAAAAAAAAAATCATATATTATCTTTGAGAAATCCTGGAGAAATGGTGAAGTAATAGATAAAGTTTAACTCATCATTTCTTCTTCATGATTACTCAGTAAGCCCAGGAAATAGTGCAGCTCCTTTAATATTGACAATTCTACCACAATCCCACGTGCAGAATCCTGAAGGAAAACTAGTTGCAGTTTGACAACAGTTCGCAACAGCTTCAGTTCAGACTGATCTCATTCACTAAATCAGTATTTTGCTCTTATGTTTAAGAACTGTGATTCCATACCCTTTCCCTCCCCTCTGTTAAGAAAAATGCAGTGTCCTGCTGGATTGAATGACTACCCTATCCAGTCCAGCAGTCACAGTAGCCAATTGCACAAGGAAACCCACTCCCAATGGGTGGACTTTATAAGCAACCATGTTGTTTTTAAGGCTAATAGCCACTAATCCTCATGATTTCAATGAATTGAACCATCTCTTTTTGAAATCAACCCAGCTGGTAGCCAGCACACAACTCATGGTAGAATATTCCAAAATTTGATAATGCATTGTGTCTTCCATAATTCAATTCCAGGGGGCAACCTTTAGATTTAGTATTTGGGGAAATGGGAATATAGCTTCTCCTTGCCATTTTATCCACATCACCCATAATTTTGTACATGTCAATCGCACCCCTTTCATTCATCTCTTTCCTAAACTAAAAAGTTCCAAACATCACAAACTTTCCTTGATTTTCTTAATTTCCCTCTTTAGAGTCTTCTCTAGTTCCTCTACATCCGTGATGGCAAACCTATGGCATGCATGCCAGAAGTGGCACACAGAGCCATCTCTCTGGGCATGCCACTCGTTGCTCTTCCATTTCTGGTTTGCAGATGTGCACTGGCCAGCTGGTCTTTGGGTGTGTGGGAATGCTGGAAACTGGAAGAGCAGCTCCCTGGTGTGTATACACACTCTGGGAAGCTGAGCTTCCAGTTTCCAGTACATGCATGTGTACTGGCCAGCTGCTCTTCCAGTTTCTGGTGCGCATGCACACGCAAAGACCAACTGGCCAGCTCACATGCCCCTGCCAGAAACTAGAAGCTCAGCTTCCTAGCAGGCACATGTGTGCTGGGGAGCTGCTCTTTCAGTTTCTGGCATTCACACATGCACGTGATGAGGAGCTGCTCTTTGACACTGAAGTTGTAGTCCTGCCTTAATAATGAAAGCCAGCTGGATGATTTGGGGCCAGGTCAATTCATCTCGCAGAGTTGTTATTGTGGGGAAAATAGGAGGAGGGAGTATTAGATATGTTTGCCACCTTGGATTATTAATACAAATAATAAAGGTAGAATAAAAATAAGTACATTAAAATTGAATTAAAAGTGTTTGCACCATTGATTTATATTAATCATTATAATGTTGGCATCTCTATTTCCAGTACTGTTTTTTTATTATCCCTAACATGTTGCTGGCCTTTTTTTTTTACAGTGGATGTGTACTGTGCAAACATCTTCATCGACTGTTTATCATTATTCCAAAATGCCTTTCCTCATTAGTCGCTGACTCCCTTAAGTTGTGTGAGTAGTTAGAAATTTTGACATATGTGTCATTTTACACTTGTCATGTTGAATGACATATGTCATTTTGATACCCCTAATGTGCAGAGATCCCATTATTGCTAATTTTTATATGCATATTTGCCTCATTTGTCAAGCCTAAAAAAAATGCCATCTGTATAGAGGTGTCAATCCAACAACTTTGTTATTTTGGTTTTACATTGTGGTGTAATTTTACATGAAGATAGCAACAGTAGCCTTGACAGTTTTTAAAAGCAGGCTTGTTGCTTGTTCTTTTAAGGGGTCATTCATAGATTTGGAAACACTTTTTTGTGAGTTGGCCAGCATGGCCCATCCCCTTTCTTGCTGACGTCTGATTCTATTGCACATCAGACTTTTCCCAGTGGAGCTGGAGAATGAGTTCAATGAAAGCTGTCTGCTTGCAGTCTTAAAGGGCTGCAGGCATTTAAATTACTATTTCCTCTGCTTCTGCTTGGTTCCCTTGAAGCTTTAAGCCAGCAACACTATCAGGAGGGATGGTGAGTGCATGGGATCATCTCACAGAGCAGGAGTGATCCATTAGTTTCTTTTCTATCAACAGCTTGAGAGGATCTACTGCACACTTTGAAAGAAGCTATGATCAGCTCAGTTCTGCAAAGCAAGGAATGAAGATCATCCTGGCTGAATAAAAGTTGTGGCTTCCTAGTCTGATATAATGGTTTTGTCTGTCCCAGTAATTGCTCTGGGAGCTACATTGGGGACTGCTACTAGCCTCCTTGCCTTATGTGGTCTTACCTGCTTCTGCAAATATAAGCGACCTGGGAAAGGATCCTCGGATAAGGAACAGGATCTGGAGACGGAAAATGCCAAACCTAGCATGCTTCAGGCACTCCATCAGGTAAAGCAGTGTATTGATTTTGTTCTCCTCTTCTTTTAGAGATGCTGTCACGTAACAAGTGTAGATTTTGAGCAAGGTCACACCTAATGTATGGGATAATTTAAGATTTATAGCAATTGTCTGTGTTTGCAAAATTTCAGGGTGTAGCGTGACTTCTATACAAAGGAGGGGGGAAAGGGGCTCAGGTGGCATATGGGATTACAAAAGCAACAGCCAGACAGCTTTTGTTTTATGAAAGAGAAAGATGGCATAACAAAAATACAGTGACTTCACAGTCAGTTTTGATCGCTGGACAGGGTATAATTGATAGAAAACTGAAGCTTGGATGGTAAATGGTAATAATATCTGTATATTGCATAATTCTCATTGATTTTATCTATAAACATCTATGTCTCTATATTTTTGCAATGCAAGAAAGTCTTGTGTGTAACTAGTGTGTTAAATTCTGGGCAAGTGTCAAGCATAATAATGTATGTTGGTTAAAATTTAAGACAGACAATAACATCTAGTTTGCAATAAAGAGGGACTAATGAAAGATATTAAGACAGCTGTGAAGAATATAATGTTATGGCAAAATATATATTGAAATGCAGTATGTTATTCTTCTTGAATCATTTCAGGATTTGAACAATAGAGCGTATATAGAAAATTATCATACATAGGGTCCACAAGGGAGGGAGAGGGAAAATGACGATATGTGTGTCATGATACAATCCCGCAGTTTACACAAGTAAAAGTATAGTTTGCACTGTGACATCACCATGTAGCATCATCATTTTGATGCTGCCTTGATGTGAATATGTATGTTACCATATCAATAATAGGTGAGAATGATAAAGACTAATTAGACAAAAGATTTTAATTGTATAGGATGCGGGTTCAAATTCATGGATATGGTCAAATAGTTTTCTGAGCCCATATATTCTGATAAAGCATAATGTGTATTATTTGTTTTTGCTTTTACATGATGTGCAAATCCACCCATTATAGCTAGTTCAATAAACTATGGTTAAAAATGTTCTCGGTTAGGATTATGTATGAATGCATCCATTCATTCTTGAGTTTAGCTATTTATCTCGAAAATGGTGAATCACTCTATTCATTGGGTTGTTTTTTTTAAGAGAATGTATGCAAAATTCAAATTAGACATTAAAAAGAGTAAAGTTCAAAACCATTCTTTGTTATATTAAAAGACATGAATAAATAAATAAAAGTATTGATTCTGGGATTGTGCTGGGTGTGCCTGCTTTACTGCATGTGCAAAAAGTGTGTGAAGGCTAATTTGTTTTTATTTTGTGGATCCCAGTGCCTCTTAGATTGATGGACTCCTGAATTTGAACCATTTTTTTCACATTGGAGAGAAATTGAGAACAGATTTTAATCCTTTTAGATGCTTAAGATATCCATTTCACTCCATAAAACTCCAGAAAGCCTCCTGCTATACTTCTTCTCTTTTTGACCAATGGAATATGTTGATCCTTGCTATCAAGAATCAATAATTTAACTAATAAAATCAGATCTTATTGCAGCAGAAAGAAAAAGCAATTTACTAATTGATCATTCTACTCAAGTATCTAAATTTAAAATATTGCTTACAAATGTAACAATTTGTTCCTGTTTTTTCTCTTTAAAAAAATTGCACACGTACAATTATGTTAGGATTTGCATGATGCAGCAGCTTTAATGATTTGCAGTCAAATGCTGCATTCACACTCCTGTTCCTTATCATTTTTCCCAAACAGAACCTAAATCAATGAGCAACTTACATGTGTATTTGTTTGTATGTGAAGCTTTAACACACACACACACACACACACACACACACACATAGAGCATACATATTAGAATCCCATCCCATTTATGTTGGAAGCACCAAGACACTTCCGGTAGAAAGGATTAGCCAGTGATATCCTGGAAATACCTGGTTGGAGATTCTTTTCATATCCCTATTAATGTGCCCACCAAAGTGGTACCTATTTGTCTACTTGCATTTGCATACTTACAAACTGGTAAGTGGGAAGGAGCTGGAGCAAATGCCAAGAGCTCATCCCATTACACAGCAGCACTCAGGTCTCAAACAAGGGCTTGCTTGGAATATTGGAACAAGGAATATTGTCAGCCCAATATTCTAACCATGTGAGCCACCATGCTCATTCACATTAGAATTATAGCTATATATAATACAAATAACAGATAGATAGATAGATAGATATATCCATTTGCTTGAAATAGATGTTTGATATTAATGTGAAATATTCTGCTTCTTCTGCTTTTTAAAAATGTAAGTCATATATTAAAAACCATGAAATCACAAAAGGGACTAAGACTGTTTCCTAGTCATTGTGAATTCATTTTCAAAGGCAAAAACAAAAGATACAGAAAAGCCAACCATGTGTTTCTGCTTTCAAAGTCTTTTGGGAAAGGGGCCATTTTTCATCACCCCTGGCTTTATAGCCTATATGGGAAGCTCATAGTCCAGGATTCAATCTTATTCAAGGGCCATAAGAACTCCTTCCTCCAAGACTATGCTCACCTATCCAAATCATGAAAGAATGAAGAAAAAAGAATATCAAACAGAGAGAGTTCTTGGAGGCAAAAATGAAACCCATAATGAAATACATGCATGCACATACACATACCACGCAGCACATATCATACCACACATACATACAGAGTGCTGGGAGATTATCAATCCCTTCTCTAAGTCACTCTGGTTCCAAACTGAATTGGAAATGTTTACTTTTCTACCAAAGGTGAAAAAAGTGTTCTGTCCTTAATTAGCATTCTTGAGATCCCCGCGCTTTGATTGGCCAAAGCGCGGGGCACTCTGATTGGTCAGGCGAGCCGCGCCGATTGGCTCGCTAAGAATCTCCCGCGATTGGTCCATTTGGATCGCGGAAGTTTCAAAGTGGTGCCATTGGCCGCGGCCGCCGCGGCTAAAAGAATAAAAGCCGCGATCTTTTTCCCTTTGCCCCAGTTCGGTTCCAACCTCAAATAAAGAGCATGATTTGAAGTCACCGACTCCTGGCATCATTTCGCGGACACAACACTGGCGACGAAGGTGGGATCCAGGCCCTGAACCGAACCACGTGTCCGACGGAAGCCAGACGAACCACCGCGATGGCGAAAATCGCGCCCCCCGCACCCTTCAACCCCGCCACCGAGGACTGGGAATCGTACTCCGACCGATTCTGCATGTTCCTCGAGTGCAGCGACCTGAAGGACGCCACCGGCCCCATGAAGCGTGCCGTCTTCCTGACCCACTGCGGGACCGAGGTCTTCAAGATGGCCAAGGCGCTTGCCAAACCCGCCGATGCGACCGCGATGGACTGGGACGTCCTCGAACCCATACTTCGGCGGCACTACGCTCCAGAGGTACCCATCCTGATCCGACGCAACGAATTCTACTGTTGGGACCAATGGTCGGATGAGAGTTTCAGCGACTTCGTCGCCGAGCTGCGGCGCCTAGGGGGGCTCTGCGAATTTGACAACCTGAACGACGCCCTGCGAGACCGAATCGTGCTCGGTTTGTGGGACCCCGTCCTCCAGAGCCGGCTGATGGCCAAGGGCAACATCAGCCTAGCAGACACCCTCACCGCAGCCGCAGCCGCTGAAGCAACCCGAATTTCCGCCGACCGCATGCGCAGACCGAACACTGGGGACCGCAGTGGAAACAACAGCCCGGCGAGGTCGACTGAGGCCCAACCCGAGACGACCACCCACTCGGCATCGGGCACTTCCGAGGACGAGGAGGACATCCATCGCCTCCAGACAGGCCGTGACCCACGGAACTGGCGGGGTCGTAAGTCGAGGACCAACTGTGCCAGTTGCGGTGGCGACCACCCCAGGTCGGAATGCCGGTTTTTCGAATCGATCTGCCAGCATTGCGACAACAAGGGCACACCGAAAGACTTCCCCTGACAATCGTCGACTGCGACCGCCCAAGCCTACTGGGACTGCAATGGTTCGACCCGCTCGACATCGCACTCACGGGAGTCAACCACGTCACTGACGACAGCTGGGAGCAGCAACTGGCCCGGGAATTCCAAGAGGTCTTCGACGGAAACCTAGGCAAGTACCGAGGGCCCCTTATATCTTTCAACCTAGACCCAAACGTCCCCCCAAAATGCCTGAAACCAAGGCAGGTGCCATTCGCACTTAAACCCAAGATAGACGAGCAAATTGACAAGCTCGTCAAGCAAGGGGTCCTACAGCCCATAGACCACGCCCGGTGGGAGACCCACATAGCCACCCCGATCAAGCCCGATGGGTCGGTGAGGATCTGTGGGGACTATAAGGCCACCCTAAATGGCGCGCTACAACAAAGCGCCTACCCCGTCCCAGTAGTGCAACACCTACTGCACTCACTGGGAGGGGGCAAGGTTTTCGCCAAGCTCGACCTTGCCCAGGCATACCAACAGTTGCCAGTCGACGAGCAAACGGCAGAAGCGCAAACCATAGTCACCCACCGGGGGGCATTTAAATGCAACCGACTCCAATTCGGAGTCAGCGTGGCACCGGGAATATTCCAAAGCCTAATGGAAAGACTACTGCAAGGCATCAAGGGGGTGGTACCTTACTTCGACGATGTCCTAGTGTCGGCAGCCAACCAAGCCGAACTAGAGGGTCACCTAAGGGAGGTCCTAACCAAATTTAAAGAAACCGGACTAAAAGTCAAAAGGGAGAAATGCCAGCTATGCACGGAACGGGTAGAATTCCTAGGATACCTCCTAGACCGTCACGGCATTCACCCCACAAACCAAAAAATCAAGGCCATCAAAGAAGCCCCCACACCCAAGTCAAAGACGGAACTACAGGCATTCCTGGGGCTACTGAACTTTTACAATATTTTCCTGCCCCAAAAGGCGACGGCGGCGGAGCCCTTGCATAGGCTCCTGGACAAGGCGGCGACCTGGACTTGGGGGAAACGCGAGCAAGCCGCCTTCCAAAGAACAAAGGACCTACTCACTTCGGACGCCATCCTCATACAATATAACGAGACCCTACCTCTGGCCATCACATGCGACGCATCACCCTTCGGCGTCGGCGCTGTCCTCAGCCATAACCTCCCCGACGGAAAAGAAGCGCCCATCACGTTCTTTTCAAGGACCCTCACCAAACCGGAGCGGAACTATAGCCAGATGGACAAAGACGCTCTGGCTATCGTTGCCGCCGTAAAACGATTCCACGAGTATCTCTACGGCCGGACTTTCACCATCATAACCGACCACAAGCCGCTGCTGGGAATCCTTGCAGGAAACCGGGCCACCCCTAACATTCTGTCTCCCCGAATGACAAGGTGGTCCGAGTTCCTGGCAGCCTACAACTACGGACTCATACACAGACCGGGTAAGACGATCTCCCATGCAGACGCCTTAAGCCGCTCGCCACTACCGGAACCTGACACCGACCCAGCACCCACGACGACCACCCTCAGCATAGAGACTCTACCCAACCTGCCCATAACCGCGTCAGACATTGCCCGAGAGACTAATAAAGACAAACGTCTGGCGCGGGTGTTGCATTGGGTAGAGAAAGGGTGGCTGGAAAGGAACAACGACGAGTCCGTCAAAACGTTCCGAAACCGCCAAACGGAACTCTCTTTATTAAAAGGGTGCATACTATGGGGGGATAGAGTGGTCATTCCAGAAAAGCTACAAGGGAAGGTTCTGGAACTGCTACACGAGGGGCACCCTGGCATCGTTAGGACTAAAGCCCTGGCCAGAAGTTACGCTTGGTGGCCAGGGATGGACAAACAAATTGAGGCCTGGGTAGCAAGGTGCCAATGATGCCAGGAAACTAGGCCAAGCCCACCCACAGCACCCGTCCTAGAGTGGGAAACCCCAAGGGGACCTTGGTCTAGGATTCACATAGACTTCGCCGGGCCCACAAAAGGACACATCTTCCTCATAACCGTTGACGCTTACTTCAACTGGCTGGAGTTAAGCAACATGAAGACGACAACCACGGAGGCCGTGATCAAGGAACTCTGCAAACTCTTTGCAACACACGGCCTCCCAGACGTCGTCGTTTCCGACAACGGGCCCCAATTCACCTCGCTGGAATTCGAAAAATTCCTAGCGGAAAGGGGCATCCGCCACACGCTGACAGCACCGGCGCACCCAGCGGCAAACGGTAGGGCGGAACGGATGGTCCAATTCACTAAGAAGACCATCCGGAAAATAGACCACGGGGAGATCCAGGAGAAAATAAACAAACTACTCTTCACCCAACACATAACCCCAAATACCACAACCAATAAGAGCCCAGCCGAACTATTAATGGGCAGGAAACTAAGGTCCCCACTCGACAGGTTACACCCCACGTATAACCCGGAGAAGCCCCCAGACTCAAACAGCAAACACCGAACCTTCGCACCTGGCGACCCCGTATACGTGAGAAACCTGACGGGAGACCCACTATGGATACCAGCTGTCATCACACAAATAACAGGCCCACACTCGTACCGGCTACAAACAGCAGACAGACGAGCGTGGAAACGCCACATCGACCAACTAAGGTCGAGGACTACCAACCAAGAGACCACCGACACACAAACAGGCGAAACCAACCCCCACAACACAAACCAAGGGGGGAGGGAATACCCAGGGAACCAAAACCAAAGAAAAATAAACTAGCCGTACTCATCGGAAAGCAGCCATCACGACCCCTCGCCAGGAAGAGACAGCCAGGCCAGCTCGACCGACCCGGGAAGACCGAGCAGGAGCGGCGAAACCCGCAGCTCAACCAACCCGGGAGGCCCAGGAGGGAGCTACAGAGAGCGGCCCGGCCCGATCGACCAGCTGGTTCCCACGACGGCAGCAGGAGCAGCAGAGATCCCAACCGAACCGGCCGGGATCCAACCTACGACTGAGCTGCACAGGTCCAGTAGGCTCAGACGGAGCCCCGCCTACCTACGTGACTATGCGACGTAAGGACTGAACCAAGAGGGGAGGAGTGTTCTGTCCTTAATTAGCATTCTTGAGATCCCCGCGCTTTGATTGGCCAAAGCGCGGGGCACTCTGATTGGTCAGGCGAGCCGCGCCGATTGGCTCGCTAAGAATCTCCCATGATTGGTCCATTTGGATCACGGGAGATTCAAAGCGGTGCCATTGGCCGCGGCCGCCGTGGCTAAAAGAATAAAAGCCACGATCTTTTTCCCTTTGCCCCAGTTTGGTTCCAATCTCAAATAAAGAGCATGATTTGAAGTCACCGACTCCTGGCATCATTTCGCGGACACAACAAAAAGGTTAATGAACAGCAGCATCTCTGAACTCATCTGTAGTTTAGCTATGATCTCTTTTTGCTATATACTGTATGTATAGCATGTAGTTGAAGTAATCAATTGCATTTCTTGGAAGGGAATAATATTCCTCCTTAACCATACTGCATTTCACATGCCTTTTCCTTATCTCATGGTCCTTTTCATCATATACCTTTACCCCATAGGATAAGATTATGGTACATACCAATAATATTTAAGTTATACAGCTGTAGAACATTAATCCAATTGCAATTTGTTTCCATCCTTCACACTTCAAAGGAGCTATACCAAGGGCCCATAGATTATATCCCCTGATTTCTCACTTGACTAAATCAAATTTGCAATAATTTGCAATAATATTTTAGCCCTAAACATCTCTGCAGCTTAGGTTAGCCTGTAAGAAAGTGATGGGACCAGGGCCATTTTGTGATCCTCATGGTTCAATATGTATATCTATGCATATAATAACAATATATTAAGAAATATAATGTACCAATAGAACATCTAGATTGAAAGATACAGATAAAAGAGAATATTTGTAACTCAAGGTTGAACCATAGGGTCCTTGTGCTGCGTGAGCTTGGTGGTTTTCTTACAGATATTTCATTAGCAAACTAGGTAACATCAGTGCAGTGATGATGTTATCTAGTTTGCTAATGAAATGTCTACAACAAAACCACCAAGTTCAGAAACCACAAGAATCCCACAGATTTAAAGAGTCCAGCTATTGCATTATATCCCATAGTCTATTGTTTCTGTATGTGTTAGTTCGCCCTTCTGAAATAGCTTCAAGGCGGGGACAGGATGGACAGAGAAATTGGGGAAAGAAGTGGAAAAGAGGTCTTGAAAAGGAAAGTGTGTAGTTTGATGATGAAGTACATAGGAGACTTAAGCTTAGTTCCCAATAACATAAATTGAAAAGGGATCTCCAACAGCAAAACTGTCTGGATAATTGGATAGTTACTATCACTCACAATATATAGTACTGGATTGATGGGTTGGAATGGTAGTGAGGCAGGAGATGGGCGTGGGGGTGATTTACATGAAATAATTATTTGTTTAATACTATAAAAAGTACTAAGTGGGATCATTTGGGGTACAGCCCTAATTAGTAGATCTGATTCATGTTGCCTAGCAACTAAGGGATCCAAATAAATTTGTACTATACTTCTTGCATGTTTTTTTTTTTAAAAGACCTATTGCATTCTAAACATAATACAGCCTTGATCTCCTCTGCTGTAAGATAAGAGATCTCTGCTTGGAAAAGTTAAGCCTAGGGTTGGTAGGTTATTTATTTATTCACAGCTTAGTTTCTCCATTTATAAGCCACCTCAATTTCCAAAGTTACTCTATGGGACTTGCATTATTGTAAAACAAGAGCACAAGCAGAAAAACAATAATCCCCCAAAAGATATATAGCACACATTAGACTGCTTTTTTTGCAGGGGGTATGTGGGTGGGTGGGTGGATTTTCTATTTAAAGAAGCACTGGATAAAACTATCCCTTCCATATTGTAATGAGGTTTCAGCAGTTTAGCCTGATGCCAGATTTTACCTGTAATATAGAGAACATGTTATGTACAAGCTCTTTTAGGCCTTCTTTTTTTTTTTCCTGTGCTGCAGAGATTCCATGAAAGTCTTGTGATTTTAGCTTTAAATGAAATAGCTTTTGAGATGCTTAATGCCCAATAAATCAGGAGAAAGGACTGATCACATCATTGAAACGTGGGTCAAGAGAAGTTAAAACTGTGCTTTAGCTACTCTGCCTTTCCAGAATCCATCTACTAGCTGTTAGATTTCTATTGAAAGGATAGGAAATCTATCCCTTGAATGCTAATCTGTAGTGTCTGTTTCTCTAGACATATTCACTATCTGCCAATGCAGTCAATGAGCAAGGATCATATCTAGTGTGAATTAGTGTCATAATTACAGGATTAAAGGAGCAGCCTGCCTGCCTGCCTAATCCTGATTATTGTTTCTACTTTTAAAAAATGCCAAGAAAATGATTCCTTCCCAAATGTATGTTTTAGAAGAAAAGCCTCTTCCTTTCAATTCTGAGCTTAATTTAGTTTGTTTGTGTGGGAGGTGTATTTTCATGTCTCTTGTATCCATTTATAACAGTTGCTTTGCACATACAACATAATGATTGCAATAGGTTTTAATCCATTAAAAATTATAATTATTTTGAGCACATAGGCTCATGTTTAAATTAATAACTGATATTTTTGAGGAAAATACCATTCCATGGTTTGGTTTGATTTGGTTTGCTTGGGCTTGTATGTTTGTATTTTGTAAACCACAGTTAAGTGTGTTTGGCCAATTGTAACCATGATTTAGTAGGAGCCACAAATATTTCCATGCATTATTATTGCCTGCCTGCATTTGAAGTGCCACAAATTGAGACAAATTTTTCTTAAACTGATGGTTTCCAAATGTATTGGTCTTAAACTTGTATTATCCTAAATCCAAGTGGAAGCAATCAAGTTTGCGATGCAGTTAACAAACTAGCAGTTAATTAACATATAGTTAATAAGTGCAGTCTAACTAGATCTAAAACCTAAGTATATTTTATCTGCATATTTTTAATTTGTGATGGGTCTGCCTTACAGCAGGATTTCATCTTGTACTCTAAGCCAGCAGCTGGTGTTTGTTCAGCAGTGATTTATTGCCAATTTTACTCACGCCAGAGGAGAAAGAAAAGTCCAAAGTGTTATTTAAAGCCTTGGTATTTTACAGGTTGTTTTTATTCAAATTTTTGTTTCAGATAATTTTATTTAACACAAAACCTATCTGTCAAAGGGAGTGGGGATCACTTTTTTTTTATGACTGACAGAGTAGGTCATATGCACAATAAACAGGAACAGATGCAATGCAGTCAATCATTTTCCACTGTAGTTATATATGGCTCCCAAAGGGACGGACTCTTGTTACAGGATGACAGTGTGCTTCTAGAGTGTCTGGCTTTGGCATGATGGCTTCCATAAAGTGCCTCATGTTTATAAATCCACTGTTACTTAAGTAAGACAAAATATTCCATAATATACATAGATACATAAGCTTTGTGATGTCCTAAAATATCCATTTGGGCATTAGTCAAGATAGCGTACAAACACATAGCAGTGAAGTTTTGTTCATGTACAAAATCTTGTTCGAATGGTGTTTTATAGATGGAGAATTTCTGAGCAGTTGTCTGAGGTAACATGTCCAATCAATTTCATGCTACTTGTAGTAGAAGGAAAGAAACGGGCCAATTTCCCCCCCCCCCCAAAAGAAAAGGGTTTCTCATTTTATTACCTATAATGGGAGACTTGATTGCTTAATATCAAATGAGGGCCCATTATGAGCAGTAAGAAGTGACAATGATTACAATTTTTTTGATCCATACAGTATTCACTGTTTCTTCTTTACCCCATCTCCCTAATAATATTCTCTCATCCTCTTTGGACGTTCTGGAAGATTCTGAAAAAAATCCTGGCTTGCAGAGGCTGGAAGACAGATCAGAGTGAGAAATCAACATTTCTGATTTCTCCCTCCAAGGATGAAGTCCAAACTCTGTCCTCCAGAGAAAGGAGAAATTAAAAAAATTCATAGACAGACAGACAGACAGTTTGTGATTAACTGTATTATGACCTCTCATATTTATTATAAGATGTTCTTCCCTTTGGCTTTTTTATTCTAAGACTTGAAGGACATGCTACTTTTAAAATATCTGCCAACCTTGCGCTATGTTTTAAAACATGGGCAATAATACTAGGACTATTACCATTTATTTATTCAACGTCTATCAATGGGTGTCTTAACAATAAAAAATATAAACATACTATAAAGCTCAATTAAAAGAGCCAGTTTAAGCAAATTATATGTGTTTTAAGTTCAGTGTAGGGCCTTATAGGATGGAAGCATAGAATGAAAAGCAAAATAAAAGAAAGATAGAACAAAAGGATCTATATAATCTTAGTTTTCTAGTGGACTAAATAGCCAATTATTATTCCTTAAATAATTATTTAATTATTTAACTTAAATTTGGGCAAGAGCTTAATTTGTGGATAATGCAGATGGCATACAAGGAATAAACTAAAATACTGCTTTGAACACAATGTTATCCAGCCTTTCATAGCTATTTGGATACATCTTCCATCATCTTTATTCTTGGCTGTGCTTGGCTATGTTTAGAACTGTAGGATCTGGAGCTGATTGTGGCTACAAAAGATGCTACAATACAGTGCATTGTGAATAAGAGAGCTTCCCTTCAGACAAGCTGATTGGCAAGGAAAGGACTTGGCTGCACTGAATGCTTCCTCTGGGATGCGGTCTACATGCATTATTAACAGGACAAGAATTAAAAAAAGAAAGAAAAACATTAATTACACTTCAGCATAAGCTTTCATTCTCTCTACATTGGCTTGAAAGAGAGCTGCTGTAGTGAAGCCAGTAGGCTCAGCTTTTTCACAAGAGAAGAGCAATTGTCAACATTTTGGAATTTATCTAGAAACATTTGTGAGGGAAGGAAATACCACTTAAATTTATCTAGACTTCCTATTTTTCCCATTCGTCCATTCCTAGTTATGTATACACACACACACACAAATATTTTCAGAACATAAATATATGCAATGTGAATGAATCTGCATTCATTTCAGGAAAGCTTCACGTATCAGAAATTCAAGGTTTATACATAAAGCATGATTGTTAGAGCTGTGGGGAGTGAGGGAGTTTATTGTGACTCTTTCCTGTTGTTTACTCTAGGGACCTGCATGTATGTACCACAAAATATAGAAGCAATTGCATTTTCTGCTTAAATGATTTTTAATCCACATGGTATAGAGAAAAGGAGAAGGAAAGAATTACAAGTAAATTAGGAGTAGAGACTGGAATGACTAATTAAAAATAGATCCTAGTGTGTTTCTTTAAGAGGAAAATTCCTTGATTTCCAAAATATGATGAATAGTAGCAGCAATATGCCATTCCTCTCATGTATGTTCACAGTCGAAGGAGCACATTTTGCCATAATAAATTCTAAATGAATGTGATAAAAATAAAATCTGAGGTCTTTTTTTGTTTCAGTTTAATGTTGAGAAGACAGCAGAGCCAGTACAACCCCGGACAATCCTTGGCTTTCTTCACATCTATGGCCCAAAGCCTGTTGTGACCACCTCAGAAATAGTTAACTATGTAGATTACAACTTGAAGACAGTAGAAGAACCAAGCAATGGAAAACCTGAAGCTCTGGATAAGAAAAGGATGACCATACAAGTCAATGAAGAGCTATTTCTTCTCCCTCAAAATGGTGGGTCCTTTGTTAAATTGCTTATGATTGCTTCTTCTTTAAATGAGGAATCATAATGATTGTTCTTTCTAATTATAGACTATTATCCCAGAGCACACAATCAACTTTCTAAAAATATACAATTAAAAGTCAGACTTACACTGCACAAAAATATACCATATAAAAGGTGAAATGCACCAAGGCTTTTAACAATGTTAATCTATATTATCTCTACTTTGAGCAAATTATCTATGTAATTGTTCACATCTGGCAAATTCCATCCTACTGTTCAACACTCTTATGATTTTCTCCTTTTCATAGCATCATTTTTTAAAAACTCATTTTATTCTTAGGATGGTAGCAGCTATTCAATTTTCTAGGGGATTTGCTAGCAGGCATGACAAAACTTCTAGAAGCATATGAAGAATTGTATTTTGAATAGAAAAATAATTTGTACTTAATTATTTTCAATTTTTGAAGACAGAGAGCTCTGCCTATTATACTAATGAAAGAATTTAAAAAACAGTAATTATTTTGGGTAAGCTGGGAGATTTAATTTGGATATTAATAGATCAGATTTCCATTTTGTAGTCTACAGCCTCCTCAGATAGTGTGATCAATAGCCATAGTGGCTGAAGATGATTTAATTTGCTTATATTATTTTTAAATGATTTTCTATGCAACTGCATTTCAAAGCGATTTAAATTAAATTGTACTAACAACCATACATTAAAAGAATTGTTATAACAAAGTCTTTTTAAAAATAATTCCAAATGTGGTAGGAGAAGAACAATGAAACTGAACCATTTGGCCAAAAGGTAGCCTTGAGTGAAGAGATTCAACAAGCACCTGAATGCTCTACCATTATGGAAACCTTACAGATATTAGGATGCAGGTTATTCTAGAGAGCAGATGCACTTAATTTATCATTTAATCCAATCAGAGAGCACCATGGGAAAAGTTCATGTAGAAAAAACCCTTGAATACACAACAGATGTTAGAATAGAATAGAATACTTTATTGGCCAAGGAATTTGTCTTGGTGTAAATATTCTCAGTATACATAAAGAAAATATACATTTGTTAAGAGTCAAGAATCATAACATACAACACTTAATGATAGTCATAGGGTACAATCAAATCAATCAAATCATACTAGGAAAGAGTCAATATAAATCATAAGGATACTGTTGTGAATTAATAAAAGTGCTCAAATAAAGATTATTAAAACCTTTAGAAAAGTGCAGGGTTCTGGCCCTGCACTTCTGATTGGCCGATAATAGCAACATCTGATTGGTCCATTCAGGAGAATCTGATTGGCTATTAGCGGGCCTCTTTCATTGGTTAAGGGAGCTAACGCTTCCCGTTTCTTATTGGTTGTTTGATCGGCACCTTGCCTATAAAAAGGGCTATTGCTGCCGTAGTCTTTTCTCTGTTCCACAATGTTAAATAAAGAGTTGAAGTTCACTGTTCATCATCTCGTCTCTACTTCCTGCGCCCATGCACAGAACATAACACTGGTGACGAGGATGGGATTTGGAGACGTCAGAGCTGACTGAGCACTACAGAGCACTAAACAGAGCACGTGGCTGAAGACGCACCAACAGCTGAACCATGTCTAGCAGTGTCATACCACCCGCTCCATTCGACCCGGCACAAGAAGACTGGGACTCATATATGGACCGATTCCAGATGTTTCTGGAGACCAACAACTTGAAGGATGCCACTACCAGAAAGAAGCGAGTGGTATTCCTAACCCACTGCGGGCCGACCATGTTTAAGATGGCCAAGGCACTAGCCAAACCGGCTGAGGTGAAGTCCATGGACTGGGACATCCTTGAGCCCCTTCTATGGGCCCACTACACACCAACCGTACCAACGCTTGTTCGAAGACATGAATTTTATCAGAAAGACCAGCGGAAGGGAGAAAGTGTTGCAGATTTCATTGCGGATCTCCAGAACCTGGGAGGCCTCTGTGGGTTCGCCGACCTCGAAGAAGCTCTCAGAGACTGAATAATTCTGGAATTAGATGCACGTGCAAAGCAAGCTGATGGCAAAAGGAAACATCAGCCTTGCAGATAACATCGCTGACGCTACTGCAGCAGAAGCAACCAGGAAGTCGGCTGCCCAAATGCGCTGCAACCACCCCCCGCTCCGCCAACTCGCCGGTGAAATCTTACTTCACCTGGAAGGACAGGCAATGACAGCCCACCAGGAGGACCTTGAATCGTCATTAGAAAGTGATGAAGAAGAGGTCAATTGGCTCCAGTCTGAACGAGACCAACGCCATCAACGTAACCAGAGAGTGCAGTACCAATGTGCTGGTTGTGGGGCAAACCACCCACGATCAGACTGCAAATTCCTCAATGCGCTCTGCCATGTGTGTGGGAAAAGAGGTCACATCGGAAGATTCTGTAGAAGCAAGCAAGGATCCAACCCACTTCAGAAGGAGACCAACTACCGCCAGCCCACAGGAAGTCGTCCTGTGAATCAGAAATACTTAACCCACCAATGGAACAACCACTCCTACAGAAGCAAACCACCAGCCCAGTCAATGAAACGAGTAGAGGCACACCAAACCATTACAATTGGTCATGCCTCATCATTAGACGCCAAGAAGATCTGGGTGAAGGTCGCCATCGAAAACCAGCCCTGAATGATGGAAGTTGATTCAGGATCGTCCCTCTCGATGGTTTCCTGGGAGACCCTTAAATGATTAATTCCCACCGTCCGGCAGCAAGACCTCAGATTCCAAAGAATCATACTTAAGGACTATCAGGGAAATCGAATTCCAGTCGTTGGATCCAGCAAAGTCCGTGTCTCATTTAAAAATCGTACTGCATCCCTACCACTAACCGTAATCTACAGGGATCGGCCTAGTTTGTTAGGCCTCCAATGGTTCACCCCACTTGGAATTGAAGTAGCCGGCATTCACCGAACCAACAGTGACGACTGGGAAGAGGCCATCGTCCAGGAGTTCCAGGACGTCTTTACAGATAAATTAGGCAAGTACAAGGGGAGCCCGATATCATTTAACCTTAACCCCAAAGTAGCTCCCATCCGCCTTAAGCCTCATTGAGTTCCATTTGCCCTTAAACCAAAGATTGATGAGCAGCTTGATAAATTAAAAGCCCAGGGTGTGTTAGAACCAACCGACCACGCTCCCTGGAAAACCCCAATCGTAACACCCATCAAGCCGGATAGATCGTTAAGAATTTGTGGGGACTACCGAGCCATCCTGAATCACGCCCTTCAGCAGAACGCTTACCTGGTACCGGTGGTACAACACCTTCTCCATTCCCTGGGGGGCAGAAAAGTCTTCGCTAAAATGGATTTAGCACAGGCATACCAACAACTACCTGTAGATAAAAAAACGGCAGAGGCACAAACGATCGTTACACACCTAGGTGCATTTAAGTGCAACCGACTCCAATTCGGAGTTAGCGTGGCCCCAGGAATTTTTCAGAGCTTGATGGAGAGACTACTACAGGGTATAAAAGGGGTTGTTCCTTATTTTGATGATGTTTTAATTGCTGCTCCGACTAGAGAAATATTAAGGGAGCGCCTGAGGTTAGTTCTCCAGAAATTTAAGCCTTAAAGTAAAAAAAAAAAAGTGTCAACTGTGTACGGATAAAGTAGAATTTTGGGGATACTTAATCGATAAACAAGGCATTCACCCCACCGATAGCAAGCTAAGGGCAATCAAAAACACCCCAAGGCCCAGAAATAAGACTGATCTCCAAGCTTTCCTGGGCCTTATCAATTTTTACAATGTGTTTCTGCCCCACAAAGTGACCGTAACCGAGCCCCTACATCGTCTGTTGGACAAAAAGGCAACCTGGGTTTGGGGACACTGAGAGGAACACGCATTCCGACAAGTAAAAAACTTATTGACCTCAGATGCTTTTTTGATGCAGTATAATGAGACTTTGCCTTTAACAATTACATGTGATGCATCACCATTCAGAGTGGGTGCCATTTTGAGCCATGTGTTACCAAACGGTAGTGAAGCCCCTATTGCCTACTTTTCAAAAACGCTATCAAAAGCTGAACGTAACTATTGTCAAATCAATAAAGAGGCTCTTGCTGTCGTTTCTACTGTTAAACGATTTCATGAATATATTTATGGGCGAGTTTTTACTGTAGTCACCGACCACAAACCTTTGCTGGGGATTATAGCGGGGGACAAGCCAACCCCTTATATATTATCTCCCAGAATGACTCGCTGGTCAGAATTCTTGGCTGCATATCATTATAAGCTGCAACACCGCCCAGGGAAAGCCATCCCCCACACTGACGCACTAAGCCATGCACCACTTCCGGAAACCATTGATGACCCATCTCCAACCATCACAATGCTCCAGATTGAGACACTTCAATCACTACCACTGACAGCTCGAGATATCGCGATCGAAGCCAAACGCGATCCTGTTTTGGCGCGAGTTCTTAGCTGGGTTGAGCGAGAATGGCCATTAGATCAAATCCCTGACAACTTCAGTCCTTTCAAGAATCGACAGACGGAACTGTTTTCCCAGAAAGGCTGCATAATTTGGGGGGATAGAGTCGTTGTCCCAGAGCGGCTGCAACGAGTGGTATTGAAAACCTTGCATGAAGGCCACCCCGGCATCGTGCGCATGAAGGCGCTCGCACGAAGCTACGCGTGGTTGCCGGGTATCGACAAGCAAATCGAGGCCTGGGTAAAGACTTGTTCCAAATGCCAGGAAGTTAGCAATGCCCCACCAAAAGCAACCCCAACAGAGTGGGAAACACCCAGGTGACCATGGTCCCGTATTCATATTGACTTTGCGGGACCTACTAAAGGACACACATTCCTAGTAACGGTGGATGCTTACTCAAACTGGCTTGAAATCCATGAAATGAAAAGTACTACAACCGAATCCGTCATCAGGAAATTGGACAGATTATTCACAACCCATGGACTGCCAGACGTTCTGGTATCCAACAACGGCCCCCAGTTTACCACGCTTTCTTTTGAACAGTATTTGGCGGACCATGGTATTCGCCGTGCGTTAACTTCACCGGCGCATCCTGCGGCCAATGGAAGAGCCGAACGCATGGTACAATTCGTCAAAAAGACCCTACATAAAATGGACTATGGCGATATCAAGGATAAGATTAACCAGATACTCTTTCTTCAACACATCACTCCACACAGCGTCACCAACAAGACTCCGGCCGAATTGTTAATAGGACAAAAACTCCGTTCCCACCTTGACCGACTACACCCATCGTACGAACCAGAAAAACCATACGGATCCAGTGGGAAATGCCGCGAATTCCAGATAGGCGACTTAGTCTTCGCTAGAAACTTTTCTGGTGATCCTTTGTGGGTCGACGCAACTGTAATCCAAGTCACAGCCAGGTCGAAACGAGTAAAAAGTCATGACAGAAGAATATGGAAGCACCATATTGATCAGCTGCATTCAAGGCTGCAACCTCGTTTCTGCGACTCCAGTAACTTCCAAACTGAGGGGGGAGGAGATGCTGAGGAGACCAAGTTCGAAACGGCAGAAAGCACGAGTGGAAGAAGTGAGCATTCGGACTTGGCGCATAGAGAAGGACCAGAGAAGATGGTGGACTTGCCTCAAAGAGACACCTCGTCAGAGGCAAGCCCACAAAGGCTAGAGGACAATGAGGACATTAGCGGCACTGGGTTTTTAAATGAAGGACCGGAGGCACCCTACTCGCCAGAAAACATCCCGCCCAAACAAGATTATAAACAAGTACCGGGGGGACAGCGAAAATCTAACAGACAATCTAAACAACCTGCCTACCTCAAAGATTATGTCACCCCACCCCTTAAATGGAACCTGGGGGGAAGGGGTGTTGTGAATTAATAAAAGTGCTTAAATTTTTTGTGCCAGTTCTTCTTTCTCTGCTTGATCCATTTTATGGTTAATTATGTCCATTTTAAGTTTGATATCTTTTTTCTGTGGCATCTTCTGTTATTCTTTTTCCAGTTTTATGGTCATCTTCTAGAGCTTTAATCATTTGCCTCTTCCTAATGTTCTTTTTCTTCATATAGTCAATTATTAATCCTCTTGCATATGCCTTCATTGTATCCCAAACATTCTGTATTGAAGTATCTTGAAGTATTGAAGTATTGTGTAAAGTCTTTTTCCTTTAGAATAGTATTGTTTAATGTCCATCAAGATCTTCTTTTTTGTCCTTTCCATTTAATTGTCATTGGATTATGGTCTGCCCATGTACTTGTTTCAATATTTATTTCTTGAATATTAGATAATAATTCTGTTGATGTCCAAATCATATCTATTCTGGACCACGATAAATGTCTGTTTGAGTAAAAAGTATATTGTTGAATTTTAGCATTTCTTTCTCTCCATATATCTTTTAAATTTAATTCATCTGTCATTTTGAAAAAGGATTTAGGGAGAATTTTCCTATTTTGTCATGTTGTTTTTACTGTATAATCCAGTTTATTGTCTACAATTCCATTGAAGTCCCCCATTATAAGTATATTAACATAGTCCAGTTCAATTATTTTCATATGTAATTTTTTATAAAATTCTTCTTGTTTATCATTCGGGGCATAAATTGCAACCAAGAGCATTTTATATTATCCACTTTTTCAACTATTAATACTCTTCCATCTTCATCAGTATAAATCAGTTTGGCTGGAGTGGTTTCTTTAATGTACAAAACCACTCCTCTTTTCTTACAATGAGTCAGAGAAGTAAATATTTTCCCTAACTTTGGTCGTATCAATTATTGTTCATGTTGTTTTTTAATGTGTACTTCTTGTAAGCAAATTATATCAAATTTTAGCTTCTCTAATTTGTAAAAAGTTTTCCTTCTTTTGGTAGCTGAATTCAGTCCAATTATATTCATAGAAATCAGTTTCTTTTCTCCCATGGTTATGCTTTATATTTAGGTCAAACAGCTCTCATGGATCTTATTTCACATTGTTCTTTGATCTCCATTTGTCCACCTATTGCGCCTTCTTCTTTTTCCATCTCCATTTGGTCCTCTTCAGATTCAATTAAAATATTCTCTTTTTCTATCTCCATTTCTCTTCTTTTGAAAAATTCCTTATAGAATATTTCTGCTTTCACAATTGAATCAATTCTGTGTCTCTGTTCTTGCCATGTAAACATTAATCCTTCTGGAATCAGCCATCTATAGTTCACCTCTTTTTTCAATAACATTTTCGTCAAAAATCAAAATTCTCTTCTAATCTCTCTCACTTTTCTAGGTACTTGTTTTAAGACCAGGATCTCTTTGCCTTTGTATTTCAACTCTTCTCTCTTACCACTTGTAATATTTGGTTTTTAATAGTTTTTTTGGTGAATCTAACATGGACCTCTCTTGGTAATTGGTTCCTCGTCGCATATCTTGTGAAGACTCGATATATCTCATCTACTCCATCCATCATCTTTTCCTCTGTTATTTCCAAGACTCCAGCCAGAATTTCAATCATTACTGCCACCAAGTTTTGTCCTTTTTCTTCCTTGATATTTTGAAATCTAAGATAAAATTCTGACCTGTCCATCTCCCACTTCAACATCCCACTTTTTTCTTATTCGACCATTGTTAATCTGTTATCGATATTTCCAATTGTATCATCTCTTTGCTTGTCTTTCTCTTCTATTTTTTGGATTCTCTCATCGTGTTTCACCATCATTTGTTGAAAATTTTCAAATTTTTCATCAGTCTTTCCAATTCTTTGGTCAATACTCTCCATTCTTTGTTTAATACTCATTTTAAGTTCTTGTATTCCTTGCATAACCATTGTTAAATCCACTTGCGCTTTATCTTGCTTCACCATTGTTGAGAGTCGTCCTCCAGATGACGTGGAGACAGGAGCAGAAGTTGAGATGCCTGAAGGTAAACTTTTCTTACTCATTTCGATAACCCAAGGTCTTCCGGGTCTTTTAATCCAATTAGTGAGGTAGCCAATTATAATCCAATTAAGAAAAAAGGAAAACACCATAAAAAACAAAAAGCAAAACCAATAATAAGTAAAAAGCCCAAAATTAAAAAAGAAAAATTCTTCAGGTTCTTCAAGACCTTAATCCAATTGTGAAATACACAATTATAATTCAAAAGTAAAAATTTAAAATGAAGAGAAAAAAAGAAACAAAATAAAGCCCAATAATATCAAAAAGTAATAAGCAAAGAAAAAGGAAAAAGGAAAAAAAAAGTTCTTCAGGTTCTTCCCACCTTAATCCAATTGAAAGACCTCAGAAAATGAAAAATAGTCATAAAATTAAGTCAAAAATAGACATCAAGAGGCAGACATCCCTATGAAAAAAAAGAAAAAAGTGAAAAAAGAATATTCTGAGACTTCCCCTTTAAAAAAAATAAAAATAAAAATGAGGTATAATAAAAAATAAATATATCAATATTACAAAATGCTGTGGGGTTGGAGGGGAGGGATAAAACAATTAATAAGGAATTGAAAAAAAAAAAACAACGCACACTGTCTTTTATTTATCCAAGGCTCTTATTTGGCTTCTCTACAAATTTCAAAGCCAAACTTCAAATATTCAGTTAATAATAGAAGTCCCAAAGAGCACCTGTATAAACATCCTCCAGTATTCTTCCCTCTATCTTATCATTTCCAGTAGCCTTGAGAAAAGTTTTTCAAACAAGAGTTTTTCAACTTCAAACAAAATATTTTCAAGCCTCTAGTTGGCAGTGTTACAAAGTTTCTTCAAACCACTCCCCCTTCTTCCCCCCTGAAAAAAGCCTAAAAAGAAAAAAAAAAGTATATATGTATATTTATGCATATTAAAAAAAAATATTAAAGGGGGCCTCTATTTTAAAAAATATAAACAGTCAGAAAGGAGAAGAGAGAGCAAGTAAATATAAAAATATAAAAGAAAAAACTAGTCTGATTAACTAGATCGCAATAGAAATTCAGCAAAGAAAAAAAAAGTAAAAATAAAAAGCCAAGCCTCACTTTGACATTACTTAAAAAACATCGCTGCTAAATCAAATTTTGTCAATAAGTTTACAGATTTCTTCTCATATTAGAGTGTTCTTAAGTCCCAAGCAAAAGAAAAGATCCTCACCAGCCGTTACATTTCTTTCTATCTCGTCCTTCCGGAGCTGTCCCAGCTTCAGCAGCCAAATGGCTGCCTCTCCGCCGTTGGCAAAAGGGCTTCTTCTGGCTTGACCAGGGACTTGTGATGTCCCTGGAATCTACAGAACGCGCCCCTTACTGTCACCGTCACTACGAGACGGTTTAGGTCCATTAGGACTGACCAGGGGCGAAGATATCAGCTGTGATCTCGGCATAAAAAATTAGAAGTGCTAAACAGAACTATTTTGAAGATGCAAATAGGCCAGGTAGATGGTTAACATATAAGTTGAGAAAAGAGAAAGAATCAAGGAAAATATCACAGTTAATAGATGATCATGGTCAAATTTGTTATGGTAATAAGGAGAAAAAGGCAATCATTCGAGATTTTTATGGACAATTATATAAACAGGAGGATCTTGATGAGGAAAAAATTAAACAGTATTTACAAAATGCTAACCTACCTAAGATACCTGATGAAACTCAGAAAGTGTTAGAAAGTGCTATAACAATGATGGAATTAATCGAAGCACTCAACAGACAGAACAATGGAAAAGCACCAGGACCAGATGGTTTCCCGGCAGAATTTTATAAAACATTACAAGAATCGTTGAGCATTCCACTATTAGATGTCATGAATGAAGTTATGATAAATAAGAAAATACCTAAAACATGGTCAGAAGCTTATATTACACTTATTCCAAAAGAAGGGGTTGACCCATTACAAATTAAGAACTATAGACCTATTTCCTTATTGAATGCAGACTATAAAATCTTTGCTTCAATCTTGGCAGAAAGGCTTAAAAAATATCTAAATAACTTTATTCACTCTGATCAGAATGGATTTTTACCAAAGAGACAGATTAAAGACAATATGAGGGTAATCCTGGACACATTGGAATATTACGAGGTGCACCCTGAAAAACAAATGGCTTTGATATTCTTAGATGCCCAAAAAGCATTTGATAATGTGAACTGGAGATTTATGTTATTACTATTGGAACAGATGGGCTTTGCTAGAAAATTTATCCAAGCAATAGAAGCATATTATAAGCAAACGGCAAAAGTAATGATAGATGGAGAATTCACAGACTCTATCAATATTAAAAAAGGTACAAGACAAGGATGACCATTATCTCCTTTGTTATTTGTATTGACCTTGGAAGTCTTAAATAGAAATATTAGAGAGGATATAAACATAAAAGGAATGAAAGTCAAAAAGGAGGAATTTAAATTGCAAGCCTTTGCGGATGACTTGGTCTTTATTTTACAGACAGCTTTAAAACTATTGGAAAAGATAGAGATGTATGGTGAGATGGCTGGTTTGAAAATAAATAAAGACAAAACAAAGATTCTGACAAAGAACATGTTATTAAGACAAAGAGAATAGCTGGCAGATTTATTGAAAATTCAAGTTACGAACAAAGTTAAATATTTGGGGATATATCTGACGTCAAGATGTACTACACTGAAAGAGAATAACTATATTAAACTTAAACAGCAGATAGCATCCGACCTGAAAAAATGGGAAAACCTACAATTGTCATTGATAGGTAGAATTTCAACAATTAAGATGAATATTTTACCCAGAATTTTATATTTGTTTCAAACAATACCAATTAGGTTAAGTAAGGATTACTTTGAAGAATTAAATAAAATTGTGCTGAAGTATATATGGCAAGACAAGAAAGTGAGAATAAAATTAAAACTTTTACAGGATGCTAGAATTAGAGGAGGATTTGGCCTTCCTAATTGGGAGTTGTATTATCAAGCTGCAAACTTAATGTGGGTAAAAGAATGGATAACGTTAAGAAAGACTAGATTGTTGGTATTAGAAAGGTCATGATTTATTATTGGGTTGGCATGCTTTTTTATGGTATAAGGGAACTAAATCACAGGGTTATTTCAGAAGGCATTATATATGGGAATCGTTATGGTTGAATTGGGAGAAAATTAAGAAACAATGTTATTTGAAAATTCCAGTTTGGTTATCAACTATTGAAGCTTTTTCGTATCCTATAACTTATAAGAAGGAACAAACAGTTAAATATGGGGAAATATTGGATGAAAAGGGTGAACTTAAAACGATGCAAAATTTAGAAGAACAAGGTATACAGATGAATTGGTTTTCATATGCGCAAATACATGCAAGGTATCTTAAAGATTCTAAAATAGAAGGATTTTATGATAAATTGACTGATTTAGACAGGATTTTAACAGGTACTGCTGAAAAAGTGATTAAAAAACTGTATAGTTATTTGTTGGAAATTAAATTAGAGGAAGAACAAGTTAAAGAAACAACGATTGCTTGGGGAAAGAATTTTGGATATGGGATTGATTTAGAGAAATGGCAAAAATTGTGGTCATAAAATTATAAAATGACAATGTCAACAGCATATAAAGAAAATTTGTACAAGATGTTTTACAGGTGGCACTTTCCTCCGACAAGAATTGCAAGAATGTTCAAGAATAAATCTGAAAAGTGCTGGAAATGTCATCAGATACCTGGCTCATATTACCATATGTGGTGGACTTGTGAGGAGGCCAGGAAATATTGGACTAGAATTCGCATATGGCTGGAAAAAATGACAAAGAAACACATAGATTTGAAAGCAGAGATTTTTTTTATTGGGAATCTTACCTGATATATATAATAAAAACTTAAAGTATTTGATTGTAAATGTATTAACAGCGACTAGGATTGTATTTGCTAAACATTGGAAGAGTGAGAAAATACCATTAGAGGAAGAAATTATTAAGAAAATATTGGAATGTGCTGAAATGAGTAGATTGACATTTGAAATTAGAGAACAAGAAGATAAACAATTTTATGAAGTTTAGGATCTCTTTTATCAATGGTTAGATAATACAATATAATAATAGAATATTTAGAAATTTAGGAAATAACGAATATATAATTTTTCTTGGTTTTGATAATTTTTTAGAATACTTTATTAAGATAGATTTGGTATGATTCTATGATTTGTTATAAAATAATTTAACTCAATTATAGTTATCTCGCTTAAGTATGAATTAGTAAAATTATAGTCAAATGATTGTTCAATAATGATATTAGGATATTTAACTGATGATTGATAATGTTAGTTATTATGTAATATAATTATTTTGATGACTATGAAATGGATGCACAAAAGGGAGTGGTAAACCAATTGATACACTGTAAATTTATGAAGAATGATATTTTTTTATGTTATGCTTTATGTTTTATATGTTTTTGTTTGTCGTTAAAATCAATAAAACTTTTATAAAAAAAAAAGTGCTTAAATAAAGATTATTAAAACCTTTAGAAAAGTGCAGGGTTCTGGCCCTGCACTTCTGATTGGCCGATAATAGCGACATCTGATTGGTCCGTTCAGGAGAATCTGATTGGCTATTAGCGGGCCTCTTTCATTGGTTAAGGGAGCTAACGCTTCCCGTTTCTTATTGGTTGTTTGATCGGCACCTTGCCTATAAAAAGGGCTATTGCTGCCGTAGTTTTTGCTCTGTTCCACAATGTTAAATAAAGAGTTGAAGTTCACTGTTCATCGTCTCGTCTCCACTTCATGCGCCCATGCGCAGAACATAACAGATACAAGCAACAAAGTTACAGTCCTATAATCACAAGTGGGAGGGGATGGGTGATAAGGAATGATGAAAAAATTAACAGTAATAGTAGTGCAGACTTTGTAAATAGTTGAACAGTGTTGAGGGAATTATTTGCTTAACAGAGTGATGGCTTTCAGGAAAAAACTGTTCTTGTGTCTAGTTGTTCTGATGTGCAGTGCTACATAGCGTTGTTTTGAGGGAAGGAGTTGAAAGTTTATGTCCGGGATGGGAGAGATCTGTAAATATTTTCACAGCCTTCTTTCTGACTCATGCAGTATACAGGTCCTCAGTTGAAGGCAGGTGGGTAGTAATTGTTTTTTCTGCAGTCCTAAGTATCCTCTGAAATCTGTGTCTGTCCTGTTAGGTTGTAGAACCAAACCAGACAGTTATAGAGGTGCAGATGATAGACTCAATAATTCCTCTGTAGAACTGTATTAGCAGCTCCTTGGGCAGTTTGAGCTTTCTGAGTTGGCGCACAAAGAGCATTCTTTGTTGTGCTTTTTTGATGACATTTTTGATGTTAGGTGTCCATTTTAGGTCATGTGATATAGTAGAACCTAGAAATTTGAAAGTCTCTACTGTTGATACTGTGTTGTCTAGTATTGTAAGAGGTGGTAGTATGGGAGGGTTTCTTCTAAAGTCTACCACCATTTCTATGGTTTTGAGTGTATTCAGTTCCAGATTGTTCCAGTTACACTACGAGGCAAGTTGTATAACCTCCTGTCTGTATGCAGATTCATCGTTGTCTCGAATGACACCAATCACTATTGTGTCATCAGCAAACTTCAGTATTTTAACAGATGGATCATTTGAGATGCAGTCATTGGTATATAGGGAGAAGAGAAGTGGAGAAAGCACACAGCCTTGGGGGGGGGCTGTGCTGATTGTACAGATATCAGATGTGATTCTGCCTAGTTTCACCTGCTGCTTTCTGCCTGTTAGGAAGCTTATGATCCATTTACAAGTGTGTTCAGTACTGCTAGTTGATTTAATTTACTTGGAAGAGTATCTGGAATGATGGTATTGAATGCTGAACTGAAGTCTACAAAGAGGACACTTGCATAGGTATTTGGAGATTCAAGGTGTTGTAGAGTGTAATGCAGAGCCATATTAACAGCATCATCTGTCGATCTATTTTCTTGGTATGCAAACTGCATGGGATCTAACAGTGGATCCGTGATGGTTTTCAGGTGGGACAACAAAAGCCTTTCAAAGATTTTCATAACTACAGATGTTAGAGCAACTGGTCTGTAGTCATTCAGTTCCTTGATGGAGGGCTTCTTTGGCACTGGGATGATGGTATTTGAAGCAGGAAGGAATATAGCACATCTCTAGTGATCTATTGAAGATTAGGGTGAAGATGGGAGCCAATTGGTCAGCACAGACTTTTAAGCAAGAAGGAGTTATCTTGTCTGGCCCTGGTACTTTTCCTGGCTTTTGTCTGTGTAATAGATCTTGCACTTCTTTTTCTGTGATCACCAGAGGTTGTGAGCCCAATGGCTTGGGGCCAGTTGTTGAAGGCTTGGCTATTGTTGGTGTGTTTGAGATGTGGGTTGTGGAGGTAGGTGGCTGCAGTTTCTTTTCAAACCTGCAGTAAAACACATTCAGGTCATCTGCTAGTTGCTGATTTCCTTCTGCCTGGGAAGGAGGTTTGCTGAAACCAGTGATGCTTTTAAGAGTTTTCCACATGTTTTCTGCTTCATTTATTGAGAACTGATTCTTTAACTTTTCAGAGTAGCTTCTTTTTGCTGCTCTGATCTCTCTTGTTAATGTTTCTGGCCTGGTTGTATAGCATTCTGTCATCTTTTCTGTAGGTTTCCTCTTTGGAATGACGTAGCTGCTTAAGTTTATCTGTGATGTAGGTGTATTGTTACTATATATTTACAGGTTCCTTGTTGGTACCCATAAGTTTTCACAGAAGCTAACATATGATGTTGCAGTATCTGTGAGCTCCTCTAGGTCTCCAGAGGCATCTTCAAAATCAGTGCAATCAAGGCAGGCCAGGAGTTTCAGCTTTGCCTCATCCGACCAAGTCTTCACTGATTTAATTGTTGGTTTAATGGTTTTAAGTCTTTGTCTGTACAAGGTGAATCATGCAGTGGTCAAAGTGTCCCACAGTTGCTCATGGTAAAGATCTATAAGCATCTTTTACTATTGTGTAGCAGTGGTCTAAAGTATTTTTGCCTCTGGTGGGACAATTTACATGCTGGAAATATTTTAGGAGCTCTTTGACAGATCAGTATGGCATTGTGAATATATATTATTAAGCAGGTTTTAATGACAATACAAATCCAGTTCTAAACTGATGCATTTATTTTCTTTAAACAATTTAACTTGCTATTACAATTACTACTTTTAAAGAACAGTGATGCTTGCTTGTGAATGCATGCACTAGGATGGTTGTGAATAAAGAAAGGCAAGAAGATTCATGTCAGATGGCAAATTGGAAATATTCCTAGGAATAAAGTGGAAGAGGATTCTGAGGGTTTGTCCAGTTTTAACTTTAGGGTTTGTCCAGTTTCAAAGGGTTTGTACAGTTTTAACTTTATATTTTCAAATGGGTCATTTTCTCTGGCTTCTCAGATTGTATCTCCAGCAATGAGCCATTCAATGGGCGATGTTATGGCTCCTATCAGAAACTCTATTCCTTTTAATAGACAGACAAACAGATAGACATACTATACATTCTTTTAGGAATGCTTCTGAAATCAACACTTGCCCAAAACATCTTCCTGAAAAATATGAAAAGCCAATGGCTTTAATCCAGTGTTTGCTTGGAATGTCTGTCTCCCCTTTTAATATCAATGGTAACCACAAAGAACTGGGAAATGAGGAAGGTAATGAGGAACAGTGTCACCCACTCTCCTTCTATGTTTTGTGGTTGCTTAGGTTTACCATGGCAACCATGTTGCAGATAGGCAATCTCCTTTTTGCAGCTATTTTGTAAGAAGATATGACAGGCTGTCTTGTGATAAGTAAATTTTATGAGTACAAATATAAGAGATAAGTGATTTTATAAGTAAAACAATCTTGGGTGGAATCAAGAAACAAACTTTGTGCCAATAACAGAAAGATTACTCTAACATTATGGGCAGAAACAGAAATAAATGGTGCCTCCTAGATATTGTCATTCTCATTTGGCCCCTTCATGTGGGAAGAGATTGATTGATCAGAGAATGGAGGATGCTAAAGGGACTTTCTTTTCCTCTAGGACTGCTGGGTTCAGTTAATATGGGTGTTTTTCTAAAAGTTGGGCTTTCTAAGTGGCTCAGCAGACTGGCCCATGCCCTGAAAAAGGAGCTGTTAATCTTACAGCTTTATTACTATCAACAGCTAGTGAAATGGCATAGCAGATGAGCATATCCAGCTTAAAAAGTAATTAAACTCTGGTATCTCTGTCCCCCAGCTATTGGAAGCAATTTTGGCATCCTACTCCTTCCTCTGCAATTCTGAATCCAACTGCATTATTTTAACTTGGCTTGTTCCAAATGTTTACTGTGATTCAAATACAACATCAAAAATATCCTTTTTCACCCTTGGAGCACTCAACCATACTTGATAGGTAAATAAAATTACTGAGCCTTTCACCCTGCAAGTATAAATAACATCAAGATAGAGATGGAAGTCTTTAGGGAACTACGTTTTATTGATATAGATTATAGTAATAAAGGCTGGTAAAGGCTGCATGAGTTCTTCCCTCCCTCTTATCGTATTCTGAATTAGGGAGGAGTCAATCTGAGTTTCTTCTCCTATTTTTGCTATTCTTTGACTTAAATAATGCTTTCTTATATATAGCAACTGCTTCTGCTTAGTTTCCTCAAGTTCATCTCCATGGCTCTCTCCATCGACTCTTTGATGGCATGCTTTCAAAACTTATAGAGAAATGGCCAATTTATGTAGAGCCAACCCCAGAAATTCTGGGCAAGCATAGGCCAGTCCATAACCTCCCAGTTTAATGTCCAAAACATGCATCTATAACGGTGAAGCCAGTTTTAAGTGCAAATGATTGAATTTCAAAAGTAAATATTATGCCTAGCTTAAAAAATGTCCATGAGTAGGGGACTAAAGCTGGTGACATGGGATTTCTGGTGGCCATGTATCAAGACCAAGGTCTACTGTCCAGCTGCCCTATTTGCCATCAGGCCAAAGATATGTACAGGAAGCCCACAACATTCTTGCAACCAATACCTATATTTTTGGTTCCCTAATACACCATCATGAATTCCTGTGATTCATGTGTGACTGTATATTCATAGAAATCCAAATTTGAGGTTGTAGGGTATAAAGAATGAAGTCAGAAGAAAATCAATTGTAGCACTCATTTACAAAAACAATTACTTTCTTGAAAGTGGCCATTTACAGAGCAATTGTTAAGTAGTTCATCAACATTTATGCCATAACAAATATCCAAATTTTCAAAACATCATAAAACTTTGAATTACAATAGCAAGAGCACTTAGACTTATATATCACTTCACAGTGCTTTACAGCCCTCTCTAAGCACTTTACAGAGTCAGCATATTGGCTCAAACAATCTGAGTCCTGCAGTCAGATGGCAGTCTACCAAAGTTGCCTGCAGTGCTGCATTCTAACCACTGTGCCACCACTGCGCCTATCCTACAAATAGGATAGGTAATTTTATATTGAAGAGGGATAAGTGAGTCCATCAGACATTTGCAGCTTTCTTCAACAAAAACTTTGATATGGCTCCAAAAGTAGCCAAAAATTTATTTTGATATGATAAAGGAGGAAAATGACTATACCCAGGGATATTTTTTCATATTAATCCTAATTTAAGTTTAATTTTGATCAAATTAAATTTAGATCTGACCTTAATTATACCTATTTCTTTGTCTGGACTCTATTTCCATGACTTGTAGCTTCTAGATATTACCAGAAGTCTCCTTCCAAAAGGGCATCCATTCATTTTATATCAGACCAAACTACATTTTTTTTTTGTATTTTTCAGATGGGAAAATACAACAACATTCACCAATAATAATCTTAGCTGGAATAGAACACAATTTCTAATTAACATTTTTTTAAGTTTTAGGTGGTGTGAAGGATATTTGTGTCACTGAGCGCCTTAGTCCTGAAAATGCTGCAGGCTTCAACCAAGTCCCAGAACTTCATTATTGTCTGGGCTACAACCGACAGAAAGAAGCTCTCTCCGTTGCTTTTCTTGAAGGTAAAGACCTCTAGTTTTGCTAGTTGGTGATTGAGAATGATAGTACTGATCATTATAATTTATTAAACTTATATGTCATCTGATTCTTAATGTCTCTAAACAACTCAAAACAATCAAATAAATTACAATGCATTCAATAAAATGTTAAAATAAAAATAAATGATGGCTAATGAAATAAAACAAGAAGCATCATTTTCTCTCATCAACATCCTGGGTGAAGAGCTAGGTCTTCATGGCTCTTCTTAAGAACATCAGAATGGTGGCCATCCAAATCTCTTGGAGAAAAAAAAAAAGGCTGACATAAGATTATTCCAGACAAATAAAACTTTAAGAGAAGACATTTATATAGAGAATCAATTTGGTATAGTAGATAAAGGCATCTAGCTCGAAACTGGGTGACTGTGATTTCAAGTCCTGCCTCAGGTACAAATCCAGTTGGGTGACCTTCTCTCTCATCTTCAGGAAGAAGGGTGAGGCAAAAATGTTCTGAAAAATGTTCCTTAGAAAATGCCAGGGACTTATCCATACAATCATCAGGATTCAGGGATGGATTTAAAGATATAAATATAAAAAAACAAGGAAAAAGCATATTAAAGGCTATTTAAAAATCACATAATTTACTTTCCAAGTAATGATTTGCATCCTCATAGCTAGGAGTAGCCAATCAAATTCTTACTAAACTTTAATGTCTCACATTTCTCATCATTTTGCTTTATTCTAAACACATAATTAAACTATTTTTGCATATGGAAAAGAAAACAGAAAAGAATAAGTAATTGACTAGGTCACATAAAGGTCCAATAAAAGAATAATTATCTTTATCCAATAAATGATAGTTTAATTTATCCTAGTAATAACCCAATCTCCATTTATTAGTTCCTTGCCTTTCCTCTCTCTTTTCATACAGCTAACTTTTGAAAAGCTTTACTAAGCTGGTTGAATTAAGATATAATGGAGGGTAATGCAGAAGAATGTTTGTCACTCTTGATCTTTTTTAAAAAATGGTATTTCTGTGGGCCTCTAGGTATTGCTAAACTATTATACACTCTAACATACTTTACTCTTGGCCATGCTGGCTAGGAGTATAAGAATTATCATTTAGAGACCTCTGGATGTCCCCCTCAATACCAACACTCCTCCCCACTGTGACAATTAACAGGTTCAAGACACCTAACGTGGGCATATATCATTTACTATTTTAATTCAAAAGTCAAACATTACAGAGTTCACCAGACTCCATTGTTATTTTCTCATTTCCTTTCTCTTGAAACATTTCTAAATCACCATAAAACCAAGATCTGAATGGCATTAAATCCAATTAAAGGAAAACAGATATGTTTTCTTCTGTTATTTATTTGTGTCAGAATTCAACTATTTTATCACAACAGCAAATACATAATCTATATATAAGCAGGATGACAGGTGACGGAAATCTGTAGTTTGAGCCATGTCCAATTAAGCTTTCAGAAATAGAAGTTTGCTTTTTTGCATTACATCAAAACCTTGACTTTGTGCTAAATCAAAACAAATCAAATGGTAGTGGTCTCTTGAAAATATTTTAACGCAGGATTTTAATACAATAATGCAACGATTTTAGTGATAATTGCATTTTCCCCTTCATTCTGCCCCTACCAGTTTTATACGGAACCACATCAGGAGACCAAAACAATGGAAGTGATTGCTACATCTTAGGCACTTTGGTGAGCAACTCTGGAACTATAGAAGCCCAGACAGTGATGAAGAAGAAGCAAGTCCACGTTGTCTGGGAAGAAGCTCTACTGTTTCCGGTTAAGGAGAAAATGCTGCCGGAGGGGACATTAACCCTCACCTTGAGGAACTGTGACAAGTTCTCTAGACACAGCATTGTTGGTGAAATTAAACCAAATCTGGCTTCTGTACGGCAGCAATATGGACCAGTACAGTCTGAGAAAGTGAAAGTCCTTGACAAGGTATTCTATCAATTCATTTTTATTGTATTATGGTATATTATATTCTCCTGTTGGGGTACAGAATGCTGCATGTGAGTGTTCCTAAACTTCTGAGTCTTAATTCACTTTATCCCATGGTCACAATGATAACACTGTTAGATACTTTGAATGTTTCACCATGAGCGTATGGAGAAATATTGAATGTGATCCCAATGGGTTCCATTCTGGGCCCAATACTCAATATCTTTATGAATGATATATAGATGAAATGGAAGGGATAGAAAGACTGATATTGTGATACTAATTCCTGATACTAAGTAAATCAGCTAATAATTAAAGTGGTAGCTCTCAACCTTTTAAATTAGATGCACAATATTGAATATAGTGGCAATTCTGTAGCACACTAAAAATTATTAATCTTACATACTTATTTTTAAATTTGTAAGTCATGGTTTGAGGGGAAGCTATTAAATATTTAAGATCTCTGCACTGTATTGAATATACATATTATATAGAATATACTTAATACAAAAAAAATAACATAAGGAAAAAAAACCTATGACACATTAGTTGAGAACCATATTATTAGCATCAAGATTTAAAGTTACGTTGCTAGGATTAAGCCAAGTTCAAAAGAATAATGTTCAGTGAATAGATATGTAATGTTCAGCAACTAAGCAAGAAAAATAAATTGTAGAAATACTGGGGGAATCTATCTTGGTATGTGAGTATTGTGGAAGAAGTTTCTAAAAATCCTAGAAGGCCATCATTTGGAGAAAAACAATTAAGTTAACTATAATAGAGTCTTGGAATGCACTAACGGACCTCTCTCTCTTTCTCTCTCTCTCTCTCTCTCACACACACACACACACACAGAGAGAGAGAGAGAGAGAGAGAGAGAGAGAGACAGTTACATTGTCCTTCGAACTGGTTACTCACGCAAATATAATGAACTCGACAAACTCCAAAACTTGCCACTACCAACTGATATCCAAGAAAACAAAATCAACCACCTTAGCCCAAGGAGAACAACTAGATCTTTATAGCTATCCAGAAAACCAACAGGGTGGGGACCTTCTGGTTTTCATTCCAGACAGCAAGCACTATGGCTTTTCAGCAGAGGCATGGAGGTACTAAAGTTGAGATGTCGCTACTAGTCTTACTATTCTAGAAAAATTGCTAGAATCCTAGCAGGTGGCTAATTATATCTCTCAAACAGATGGCTTCAGTTTACAGATGGTTTCCAGGAACATACAATGCCAAGAATGCCAATCAACTGTTTGTTCATAATAAGTGCAAGATATACTATCCAGTTATATTTAGCAACTGACAGTCGTGTTTCTCATTGATTGGCCTTCTTCAAACATCATCTGAGATTGTAATAAGGTAGAAATGCTGTCCCCCAACCTGAAAAGAGCAGATGAACATGCTCGGAATTGTGTCCTCATTTTGCAATTTAACATATGGAAAGAAAGGGGATCTCACAGGGGACCTCAGAGAGGCAGCTATTACATTGTGAACCCAGACAGGAGTCTTGAATCATTAATCAGATGCAAGGCAGAAAAGAGATTTTTAAAAAAGGAGTACTAAGGAAACAAAGCAATATTTTTGGTACTGTATTTCCAAGATGAGCTTATTAGGTTTGTTGAAAATTAAGGTTGTATGATAATGTCAGTTTCAAGCCTTGATCGGAAAATGATTCAGCCAAATCCCCTTCTAATTGCTGAATCAAATTGATGCATACAAATTGGGTGCCTCTGGACTGATTTGACCTTTCTATATTCAGAAACATACATTTCCCAATCAGATAAATGCTTAATATTCAATCAATTTAACTAGTTAAATTGAGTCAAACTGATAATTTAACTTAGCTAAATTAATATCTTAATTTATCGTAAAATGTTTTAGCTTAGCTTTACAAACATTCAGTGCGTTCCTTGGGTTAACACTGATGAATTGAAGCTAAAGTCTGTATGATAGTGAGTTGTATATTTTCCCCCTCATACATTATATGATCATTGGACAAATCAGTTGGAAATTTTTTGTCAATTGGACAAAATATTCAAATGAATATTAGAATGTGGGATTTAACTCAAAAGCCAAAGTTTCTCAAGGGTGAAGTTCCCAAGGCCAAGAACAGCAGAGCAAAATGTCTATTAAAGAAGAGGAGGTGTGAGATAAATAACCACTCAACTTAAACTACAGCTAGTATTGAAATTTCATGTAGGCAAAGGGCAATCAACTTTTATTGCTTTTCCTAGTATACAATAGCAATTCTTATCTGAACATGCTGCAACTTGTTCAACTGGGTATAACCCTAAAGCCAAATTAGGTCATATGAGTTATTCAGTGACTCTATCAAGGTCCTGTCATTGACAATATCATGACATGAATTCACCATTACTATGTGAATCCTTTCTGCATGCACTTTATGTTTTGTAAGTTTTGATAGGATTTAAGTGTACCATTTCTCATATTTCTGCTGTCCAATAAGGTCCATTAATTTGACTATAGATTATTTCTCACTATTATCTATAAATAAAATGAGTTGTTGGAACAATAATTGAGCCATCTATGTAGTGCAGCAGGAACCGTTTTCAAGGAAGTCAATTTTTCCACCGATAGGGGTTGGTGGTTTCCATTTCACTCCATTGCCTGCTGCTCACCTCCAGCTGTGCAACCCAATTTCTAACAGGCCACAGGCTACTGATGTAGTATATCTTCAGTTAATATTCTATTACTGCCCATTGTAGTATCAAACTTCAATGAATGGCAAATAAAACATTTTGTTTTACAATGGCAGCCACCTTTCATTTTTCAGCATTAAAAAAGCTCAGCCAAACAGGCCTTTTTTAGGGGGGGAAAAAACCCAAAATAATATATTTCTGCATGAGAAATGTCTTGAAAGAATTTTACCATATTCCCAAAATAAAACTAAATTAAAAAAATAGATTTCAAAATTTTTAAAAATGATCCTTTTGGGATTAAAGCAATAGAATCCATTGTTTATAGTCTGATTTTCTGTATTTTGAGGAGATTTATACAATTCAAGAGAAGGATGTTTCAGTGGTACACATAGCTTGAGCTGAATATATTGTTCCTTATCCTTCAATCTAAATTCTCCTGAAAAAAATGAGTTTTAAAAAATGTCATAGAAGCTCTTCCAGGCAAAAAAGACTTTCAAAAATGCATCTACCCTCAGAGAGAGGAAACTATGTCTATAATAATCTGGGTCATCTGGCCAGAAAAAAAAAAAGAAATATTTATATCTCCCTAAATAGCCTTTTCTTGTTGACTTGCTGGTTTTTTTTTTTTTTATGCAAGATATTTTATGTACTATGACAGAGTCTTCTCTTATAGGACATCAGATTTACTCTTAAATAATTTATACACTTACATATACTTTGGGGGTTTCTGAAAGTATGAAGTAAAATTTTCGCTTATGCATTTTGATTACATCATAATTGGTACTCTGAAAATAACTTTGCTGCAAGTAAAAAGAAAGATGAATGAATGCATGAATGAATGAATGAACGAACAAATGAATGAACAAAATAACATGCAGGTAGTGAAAAGGCTGTCATGTCAATCATTAGGAAACAAAAGAGAAATTTAGAATAATCACTTGTATTCTGTAGCCATCCAGAAAGTTCAAGAAAAATGTATCAGAGATTGCCAAGAATTACCTATAACAAAGAAGTAAGATTACATTTATAAGAATTGCTAAATTTAAAAGAGTTGATGAATTATGTACTAAATATGATAATTCACTCCAACATCATACTTTTCCGCAGTTATCCATTTATTCTTTACTAAATTTGCCAATATTTCAATCTGGATTCACTTCACTCGTTAATATATAAGCCAAAAGTTAGAAGTATGAAATGTTAATGTATGTTCTAATGTTATTATTGTATTCATATTTGTTACCCCTAATATATTGTGTTAAAATTATAATCATAACATTATTTATGTATTGGCATTATACTTATTTATTATACTAATTCACCTGTTTGGATGGATTATGTTTGTCTTCAGCTATGTGTGATGGTTGTAGGTGGCACAGTCTATTGCAATATTCTGAGAGTAAATTTAGTGCTTTCACCCATGGTTCCCATTTTTTGCAAGAGCTTCTCTGAAGAGGGCCAAAGAGATGTACAAGTAAAAAGCCCCTCCATACACACAAACATATACATTCATATTTGCTTACAAAATTTGATTCCCAATCAATGAAACTTAATTTAGATGATTTTATTTGTACAACTAACTATGAATTGGAGGAACTCAATCTAACCTGGGAAACTGGATCCAGTACTTCATTTCACTTGATTTCAGGTTTTGAGATGATGAAAAATTTTGAAGCCTTGGCAGCCAAATCCCCACCCCAAAGGACTCTACCATAAATGAGGTTGACAATCATCACTCCCTATTATATTCTGTATGGAGCCTTTCCCCCTCCCCCCCCCAATGAATTTTAAGCTCAACATTTCCTCTGAAGTGTAGAATGACAGGAATGTACTTTGACCATCCACCTTGCCTCTCCTGAAGAAATAAGAGATGGAACAAATGAATCAGAGTGTACTTGTGAGTCATCTATGTGAAAGACTGAAAGCTTGATTTTTGCTGCTGAGGAAGATGAGGCAGGAAAAGAGATTTATATGAGAGTCTTCTGGCCAGAGTGGGCTTGAAATTCTCTCCCCTTGCTTTAAATCAGCGTAGATGTTTATCACACAAACATGACATAATCAAGATGTTTTACATGAGAAATGCTGTTTCTTCTTCTCAGTACTGGAAAATATTACCCTCCATTACAGCTGCAAATTGCTATCACTGTAACCAAGGAGTGAAACTCATACATTTCCAAAAATGATGAAATATATCATCAATAGAAGACAATGATCTCTAAAAAAAAAAGAAGAAGAAGAATAGTAGAAGACATGTAGATTGAAATTTAGAAATAACATAATTTGGATTTAAAAATTACCATGCTGAAGAGCATGAACAGTAGATCATTCAATGCCTGTTCAATCTACTACTCAAGACCAGCTGTTTGTGTTTCATCTCTTCCTGGTATTTCTCATTAAAATAAGTTTGGAGTGGACACTAGAATTCACTGTCAGATAGAGAACTTTTCACCGTCAGAAAGCCTTTCAATCGCTGTTTGTGCTAGGATAAACAGACTCTGTAGGCACTCTTTTTCTTTCATGCTGGCATCAAAATTATTATACAATATACCAATGTAACATAATAAGCAAGACAGCAAAGGACAATATTTCTCTCTGGACTACTCTGATATTCTCACAAAATTTCATATTAAAACTTTAATCAGTAGATTGAATACAATTGTAGGATGACACTTCATGACTTTGCCTAATAAAAAAGCAGACCAGAGAAATACCACCAATAAGTACATCAGAAATGTCTCCTTTTTTATGTTCTGTGAATTTCAGAAGGAAAGCTCCTTGTTCCACCTGGTTGCTAGGAAACCCGCATCCAGAGTTACTAGGTAGCTGCACATTCACGGCTTTCATATCTTTAAAATACCAAGTTGAAGATGCTACTGAAAGATAACCCAGAGTTTGTAGCTTTGTAGCATGCTTTCCAATCACTATTATCTCTGCATTTATTTTAGTTCTGCAAATACCTTGTTTAAATCTCACCACAGGCTAATGTAAACAAAAAACAGAAGCCAACACTGGAAGAAAGATGAAATGTGCATTAATCTTTATATCTTGATACAAAACAAAGCTGTGTTTTGTGAGGTGTGTTCACCTTTTATATTCTACTGTACAGATCTTTATCTTTTCCACATATCTCATTCTGTGTCTGTCAGTTATCTTCTTGATGATAAAAATATATATTGGGCATTCTTTTTTTTACCTCCCTGAACTGCAGGAACCAGACTCGGGCTATGGAGAAGTTCTGCTTTCTATCAGCTATTTGCCTGCAGCAAATCGCCTGCTTGTGGTACTTATAAAAGCCAAGAACCTCCATTCCAAACAACTGAAAGAACTCATTGGAAAAGGTATGGGAAAAATAAAAGCCTGCTGACAAATGCTGTGAACTGAAATATTTCTTTTAGGGTTTTTTCATGCCAATTTAGTCACATATGTGAGATGAGCAGCTGGCTGTTTACAGTGTGTGTGTGTGTGTGTGTGTGTGTGTGTGTAATCACATATATATTGTGTATGAATGATACTTCTGCTAAGATTCAATAGTTGAACTGTATTTGAGCTTCAGTTTCCATCTGTCACTTTGAAGCAATAACATTGTTTTAACTAGCCAAGTTTCCCAAGATTGTGCAGATGCTGTCCTGAATCATTGCCTGGACATTGCAGTAAAGGATTGGACCTAGAATTTGTGATTCAGTCCAGAGTAGAGGTGATATGATTGTGAACAAACTCATCCAATGCTGGCAACACCGCCTGTTTTGAATGAAAATGCACTCCCTCTGTGAAACCAGTTTTTCAGGTCTTGGATGTTTCTGAAGCTGGCCTTGCTTATGGAAGATGAATGACAGATGGAGGAAGACTAAATGAGATGAGGAAGGTAATTGAAAGAGGGAAGGGATAATCTCTTCATGTCACCTATCCAGGCATTTCTTCAGCCAAACAGCTGTTGGTTTCTTTCTGTCACACTTGAGAAATAAAGAACCATAAATTACAATGTTTAGATGTTGGAATAAAACCAAGGACACCCAGACTAAAGCCCCCACTTGACCTCAATACTCACAGTGTAACTTTGGGCCTATCTGTCTCCCAACTAAATTTGAGAGCCATCTCACCTGGTTGATCTATGAGCAAACTTATAAAGATTTAAATTAAACTTTTTAAGATATTCTCAATATGATTTGTTCACTGATATTGAATAATTTTTCCTTTTAGTATTTTGAAAACTATATGTACTGTAGTATGGGTGTGCATGGAGAGAAAGGGGGGAGGGAGATGGGGGAGGGGTGGAGAGACAGTGAGAGTATGTCTCAGCGCCATATTTTAAACTATTTTCTGAAGGAGAATTGAATTATATATTATAGTATATAGTATATAATATTAATTTATTATATTAATTTATTTGATTCTTCTTACTTGATTTACTGTTTTAAATGTGGTTTTATACCTTGTAAGCCTCCTTGAGTCGCCGTGGGCGAATAGGCGGCAATATAAATCCAATAAATAAATAAATAAACTACCTTCAGCTGAATAGTCTGATTTACAGTATTAACTTCCCACATCAGGTAGAAAGATGTACTCACATTCAAAGAAACATGAGACTACCAGGAGGAAGGATTGTATAAAGGACCCCTATTGCCTATGTGTTTTGAAGCTTACATAACTGAAGAGGATAGAATATATGTGTAAATAGCACAAGTGATTATATTTAAGTATTTGTGTATGTTTATAGGAAACATGGTGCTGCTGGCTCAGAATCAATCCACTCTTACTGTTGGCCCATGAGATAATCATCCTAGACCACTTATCAATTGCCATATTCAGCCTTCAGGGCAAATATGGCTGCCTATTCTTCTTTCAGCTAAATATTAAGAATGATTAATGCCTTTAAAAGTATGTGTGGTTATGTGTGGATTGCATGTATACACAATGTATTTTTTCATGGCGTTATGTAAATAATTCAAAGCTTACATAGAAATTATGTGTAAAGTCTCTGATGGGGTCCATTCAAAAATTCTTAAAGGTGACAAAAGTAGAATTGGTAGAATCAATAATTGAAAAAGAGAAGCTTTGAGGAAGGAAAATGAACTGGCATTCAACAAAGATAAATCTGCTTTACCAACATTTTGGATTTTGAGAGTATCAGCAGATACGATCCTATTGATACTATATATGTAAATTTTCAACAAGCATTTGATTAAATTCTATATAAGAAGCTCTAGAGTATATTTAGTAGATGTGCAATAAGGGGACTGGTCCTTTTATGGATTGCTAAGTGGTTAAAAAGCAAAAATGCATTTTCTTTTTTTCTGCCTCAGCTTAAGTTTTGGAGAATTTAGGTTGACCTGTTTTTGGGGGTGGGTGGGTGAGTAAATATGATAAATAATAAACAAATAACAATTAAAAGGCATTTTATACAAGTAGTGTCTCAAAAAGAAAGCTCTTCAGGCTATAAAATGGCACTGCCAAATTTTAACAGGAAACTATGCTATCAATTTTCACAATATGCAGCTGAACACCTGTGACTCTGTGGTAGCTATCTGTGGTCTGTGAGTTCACCACCTGTGAGGAGATTAGATGTGGGAAGAAGCTAAATTCAGGTCTCTCATTAACTTCTTAGTCTTCTTCCCATGGTCCTTGGTGATGGTTGACATTTTGAACAAATTTTCAAGGTATTTGTAGTCAGGGGGGAGATAAAAATGCTAACATCTGAAGACTGCTTTCATATGACCAAATCTTATCCCTGTCCCTGCAGATATATCTGTCAAAGTGACACTGAAGCACCAGGACTTGAAACTGAAAAAGAAGCAGACAAAGCATGCAAAACACAAGATCAACCCAGTATGGAATGAGATGATCATGTTTGAGGTGCCCCATGATCTGCTCTGTGCTTCAAGTGTGGAGCTGGAGATGCTAAGCCAGGATGCTGATGGGCAGAACAGCTTACTGGGCAAGTGTAGCCTTGGTCTGCATGCTGTGGGAACCGAGAGGAACCACTGGGAGGAGATGCTGAGGAACCCCAGGAGGCAGATTGCTATGTGGCACCAACTTCACATATAGATAACAAGGTGGAAATGGTGATCCTGTCATGTTCAGTAACCTGGTCTCAGACCTAGAAAAAAAATTCTGTTTTAACATCCCACATACGCACACATCATGAATTGAATCCATTCATGTGATTAATCACAAGTCTTGTTTATTGATACTGTTTTACTAAATGAATATTGTTGAAATAGGCTAGTCAAAATAGCAAATAGTCATTGAGTCATGGTAATGATTGGCTTGTCAGATCATTTTTTCAGCTTCTATTTCTGGCCATGCACAAAGGATTAATTTTATTTTTTACTACTTAATATCTGACCAATATTATCAGATATAATGTGTAATTTCATTGAAGACTTTAAGAATACAAGCCTCAGTTGTGTTGGGCCCAATATTGTCCATTCAATTGTGGCTATCGGATAACCTTGGAAAGCTATGAAAAACGATGATATTATTTACGTATTAATTTGTATCCTGTACAATCAGCAGATGGCTACCTCTGTTTTTAAATGTTTTGTTAATGTATACAGGGATATGTACCATGTCATTTATATATGTGGCAAAGAAAAAGAGGACCTTTTCCCCTCCAAATCTATTTACAGTCTACAGGCAGAGACAAGATAAACAGCAGACACACACACACATCCCCAAAAAATCAAGAATAGGGACATTTCTAGTATGCAAATACAAGCATGGGTAACAATGCTTCAGGCTTTCCTTGGTTGCTGTTGACATAGCTAGAGTAGCCTTGGAAATAGGTGAAATGGTGGCTAGAATTTGATTATTCCTCTTCCTGAAGAAGTCCAATAAAAAATACTTCAAAAGCTGAATTTGCATTTCAATAGAATCTCTCATCAGGGCATTCTGTCTGCCTGAGGTAAGTAGCAAATGATGTCTTCCTGTCCTAAGTAGTGTGCAGTATCATTCCCAATAATAAACCCATTATTTTCCCATCTTCAGCAAATCCCCTCCCCACTTCTTTCCCAATATTTAAAAGCAGTTGGATGGACCCGGATTTAAAACATGCTTTTGAGTAATTTAATGAATTTATGCCACACTAAATTTATTGGATCTTTAATAGTAAATGAATGGTTTGCTGCATTTTTACAATGCTAAATTCAAGTTCTCTACGGATGTTGTGCTTAACAAATGAAGCCAAGGTCAGAACTGCCATTAAGCTAAATTGATTTAGAAAGTATCACAGAAAGTATAAGCTAAATTGATTTAGAAAGTATCACAGAAAGTATCTAAGTGTTTCATAGGAAAGAGGAGTTTTTGGAGAAATTTGAAGAGAGATGGATTCAGTGGTGAGATTCAAATTTTTTTACTACTGGTTCTGTGGGCGTGGCTTGGTGGGCATGGCAGGGGAAGGATACTGTAAAATCTCCAGTCAGAGGTGGTATTTGCCGATTCTCCAAACTACTCAAAATTTCTGCTACTGGTTCTCCAGGACTGGTCAGAACCTACTGAATACCACCTCTGGATGGATTCATAGAAGTGTTTCAAAGTGCAGGTCCCAATAAGAAAGAATAGCTTTAGTAAACAATAGCTGAGAGTGATAAAACTTGAAAAGCAAAAGTTACAGTTAAGATGTGATAGAATTTAAAAATCAATATGGAAGACCCTGGGGTTTGTTTGTTTTTTGTATGATGTTAAAAATCTGAATAAGTATGTGCAGTATCCAGAAGTGGATAGGAACATTCTTTTGTCTATGATGCTAAAACTTTCATCCAGTTAAAGTTGGTATTAATTGTTTAGCTTTTTCTTGAACCTTCCAGGAATGGAGATTTACTAAAAGAAAATTATAATGTGACAGTCACTAATTAAGAATTGTTCATGCTTATTAACATATAAGTATTGGAATACCTGGAAAAACACTTGAAAGTAATTATTATTATTTGTTATTTGATGGCATTTTGAATGTCACCAAATACATTAGGTCAGACAAAAATCTCTGCAATACACATTGTTTTCACAGCAGAATAATTAAAATGAAGAGAAGACTTGACCTCTCAAATACATCTAATTTTAAAATATAAACACAGATACACTTTTTATGCTGTTACTCATCATCATATTTTTACCATGAACAGGCTGCTTTTTACTTCATCAACCAGTGAACAATTTATTCTTCTTGGGGTCAAAATGTTCTCAATAATTTTGTTCACCACCATAATTTAATGGCATCAATTCCTTGTTCAGCCTTGCTGATAGCCCGGTACTTACAGCCATGTGTTTCAACAAGGAAAATCACAGTTCTGACCCTTAAAGGGCTGTAATGTCAACCAAACCAAATAGAAAAATCCTAGGAAATCCTGAAAGCTAGATATTTTGACAAATCAGTCATTTATAGAGACATAGATATAAGCCTTGCCTATATATACCAATTAAAAGATACAATAAAAAGTCAAGGTAAAAAGCAAGCTGCCTTGAGCACACCCTCACTTGTAGCTATTGTCCAGATAATCAGTCACAATACCAAATAAATAATACCAACAGTATAACAGCTGAAAGAGACCTTGGAAATCTTCTAGTCCAATCACCTTCTCAAGAAGGAGACCCCATATCATTCTGGACAGATGGCTGTTTAATCTCTTCATAAAAACTTTCAATGATGGTTGCTTTCAAGAGGCAATGGACTTTCTGGTTTTGCTTTTCATCCAAGAAGCTTCTTCTAGTGATGGTGCATCCACAACTTCTGAAAGTAAGCCATTCCACTGATTAATTTTTCTCACTGTCAGGAAGTTCTGGGTTAGATGTCCATTTACTCAATTTGTTTCCAAATATCACTTCTTGTCCTGTCCTCAGGTTCTTTGGAGAATATGTTGACACCCTCCTCTCTATGACAGCCCCTCAAATATTGGAGAACTGGTGTTATGTATGTAAATAGTTTAAATAAAAGCAAGCTTGGGATAAAGTGCAGGGTTCTGGCCCTGCACTTCTGATTGGGTGTTAAGCGGCTCGATCGGATTGGTTGGGTTCAGAGAATCCAATTGGCCCTTAACGAAGGACTCTTATTGGTTCTGGAGCTAGTGTCTTACAGCTCCCTATTGGTTATTTCACATTAAGGTCACCTATATAAAGCAGAGTTGTTGTTGTTCACCCTTTTAAGTCACTATGTAATAAAGAGCTGGAAGTTCACCAACTAAGATTGTCTCCATTCATTTCACCCATGCCTGAAACTATATCACTGGCGACGAGGATGGGATTTGGAGACATCTGATCTTTAGGAACCGGGAAGACAAACAGAGCACGTGCCAAGACGATGCCACCAACGGAAATCATGTCCAGCGGCATCGTACCACCCGCTCTGTTCGATCCAAACCAAGAGGATTGGGAATCCTATATGGATCGCTTCCAAATGTTCCTTGAAACAAACAACCTGAAGGACGCCACACCAGCCAAGAAGCGGGCGCTGTTCCTGACGTACTGCGGCCCGGCTCTCTTTAAAATGGCAAAGGCACTCGCGAAACCTCGAGAAGTTAAAGCAATGAGCTGGGACGACCTCGAACCTCTCCTGAGAGACCATTACGCGCCAACCGTACCTACACTCGTGAGACGCCACGAATTCTATCAAAGAAGCCAGCGAAAAGGAGAGAGTGTGGCTGACTTCGTGGCAGACCTCCGACACTTGGGAGGCCTCTGCGGGTTCGCAAACTTAGATGAAGCACTGAGAGACCGCTTAATTCTGGGATTAGATGCGCTAGGCGTGCAAAGCAAGCTGATGGCGAAAGGCAACATCGACCTTGCTGACGCCATCGCCGAAGCCACTGCTGCCGAGGCGACCAAAAAGTCCGCAGTGCAACTACGGCGAAGCCGAAACCCACCGACCCCACCGACAGGCAACATCTTACCCAGCTCAGAAGGGCAGCTAGTGACAATGCACTACGAGGACCTCTCTTTGTCGTCAGACAGCGACGAAGAAGGGGTCCATCGACTGCGGTCCGACTGGGACCCTCGCTCCAAACCCTCACGCCCTTGCGCTGGTTGCGGGGCAAACCACCCCAGGGCAGACTGCAAATTCCGTGATGTGATCTGTCATGAGTGCGGAAAATGAGGCCACATCAGTCGAGTCTGTCGCAGTTTACCGGGACCAACTCAGGCCTCAAGGGGAACCAGCTCTCGCCAATTGGCAGGAAACTGTCCTGTAAGGCGAGATCCAGCAAACCACTCCTACAGATATCAAGTGTTGCAGAAAGAAGAGGCCCACCATACTATCACTATAGGTCACGCCTCAGCCATGGACGCTAAGAAGATTCGAGTCACAGTAGCCATAGAGAACCAATCTTGCCACATGGAGGTCAATTCCGGATCGTCCCTCTCGATGGTGTCATGGAAGACATTAAAGCAACTCATTCCTACCATCCAATGCCAAGACCTTCGAATGCAACGTCTCATCCTTAAAGACTACCAAGGGAATCGGATCCCTGTGGTTGGGTCTTGTCGAGTCCGCGTCTCGTTTAAAAAGCATACGGCATACTTACCTCTAATGATCATCGATAGGGACAGGCCTAGTTTGTTGGGCCTCCAATGGTTCGCGCCACTCGGCATCGAAGTAGCCGGCGTGAACTGAGTCGGTGATTGCGAGTGGGAGGAGGACCTTATTACTGAATTCAGCGATGTCTTCGCAGATCATCTGGGCGAGTATAAGGGGACCCCAATTTCATTTAGCCTCGACCCTAAGGTCGCCCCGATCCGTTTAAAGCCCAGTCGAGTTCCGTTCGCCCTTAAGGCCAAGATAGATGAACAACTTGACAAACTAATTAAACAAGGGGTACTGCAACCCATTGATCATTCTCCATGGGAAACTCCTATTGTAACCCCCATTAAACCAGATGGGTCAATCCGAATCTGTGGGGACTACTGGGCCACTCTAAACCACGCCCTCCAGCAGAACGCATATCCAGTGCCGGTGGTACAGCACCTCCTTCATTCCCTGGGAGGCGGCAAGGTTTTTGCTAAGTTAGATTTAGCTCAAGCCTATCAACAATTGCCCGTGGATGATAAAACAGCCCAAGCTCAAACGATAGTAACGCACAGAGGTGCTTTTAAATGTACCCGATTGCAGTTTGGGGTAAGCCCCAGGAATATTCCAAAGTTTAATGGAACAATTATTGCAGGGAATCAAGGGCATGGTTCCGTGTTTTGATGACGTGTTAATTGCAGCTCCTAGTAAAGAAATTCTACAGAATCGTTTAAAATGTGTTCTTAAGAAATTCCAAGAAGTGGGATTGAAAGTAAAAAAGGATAAATGTCATCTGTACACAGACAGTGTTGAATTTCTAGGTTATCGCATTGATAGTCAGGGTATCCACCCTACTGAGAGTAAATTAAGGGCGATAAAAAATGCTCCCAGACCCCGTAACAAAACAGATCTCCAGGCATTTTTAGGCCTTATTAATTTCTATAATGAGTTTTTACCACATAAGGCGACTGTGGCTGAACCGTTACACCGGTTATTCGATAAGAAAGCATTGTGGGTTTGGGGTTACCGGGAGGAAAAAGCGTTTCGAAATGTAAAAGATTTACTTACATCTGATTCTGTACTTATGCAATATAATGAAACATCACCATTGGTTATAACTTGTGATGCCTCACCGTTTGGGGTGGGCGCTATTTTGAGCCATGTGCTGCCTAATGGAAACGAGGCCCCTTTGCATACTTTTCGAAGACTCTTTCTCAGGCAGAACGTAACTATGGACAAATAGATAAGGAAGCTCTTGCAATTGTGTCAGCCGTAAAAAAATTCCATGAGTATGTATATGGAAGGACATTTACCATTGTAACTGACCACAAACCTTTACTGGGGATAATCACTGGGGACAAACCAACCCCCTATATATTGTCCCCAAGAATGACTCGATGGTCAGAGTTCCTAGCTGCTTATAATTATCGATTGTTACATTGCCCGGGAAAAGCCATTCCCCACACCGACGCACTCAGCAGAGCACTGCTACCAGAAACTCTCGACGATCCAGCACCAACAGTATCGGCGTTACAAATCGAAATGCTCAACTCACCTCTTATGACCACTCGAGATATCGCGAGAGAGACCAGACGAGATCACACCCTAGCTCGAGTCCTAGGCTGGGTAGAACGTGGATGGCTATTGGAGCAGGTCCCAGATGACTTCGTGCCGTTTAAAACAAGACAGACTGAACTTTTTTTGCAAAAAGGCTGTGTCATCTGGGGCGATAGAGTCGTCGTTCCAGAACGACTCCAAAACTCGCTGTTACAAATTTTGCACGAAGGACATCCCGGGATCGTGCGGATGAAAGCACTCGCACGGAGCTACGCTTGGTGGCCAGGCATGGACTGACACATCGAGCAATGGGTCAAGGCCTGCACCAAGTGCCAACAAAACAGCAACGCACCACCAAAAGCTGCACTGACTGAATGGGAGACGCCACGCAGGCCCTGGTCCAGAATCCACCTGGATTTCGCAGGGCCGATTAAAGGACATACATTACTATTGACTGTCGATGCATACTCTAATTGGTTGGAAATTCATCGAATGACCTATACAACCTCCGAAGCTGTCATTAAAGTCCTCAATAGACTCTTTGCAACTCATGGATTGCCGGACGTCCTGGTGTCCAACAACGGACCACAGTTTACAGCGCTAATGTTTGAACAGTACCTTGCTGATAATGGCATCCGCCATGCGCTCACCTCGCTGGCGCATCCTGCTACCAACGGCCGAGCGGAACGCATGGTCCAATTTGTAAAAAAGACTTTGCAAAAAGTGGACTATGATAATATTGACGAAAAAATAAACCGCATTCTACTTCTACAACACATCACTCCGCACAGCGTAACTGGCAGAACTCCCGCAGAACTTCTCATGGGGCGAAAACTCCGATCCCGCCTCGACCGATTGCACCCTGCTTACGAGCCAGAAAAGCCTGCAGGATCCAGCGGACGCTACCGTATCTTCAAGGTCGGCGACCCCATTTATGCAAGAAATTTATCGGGCGACCCGGTTTGGATTGAACCAACGATAATACGCGAGACTGGGCCCAAATCCTATATTGTAAAATGTGTTGATGAAAGACTGTGGAAACGACATATTGACCAATTACGGTCACGACTCCTTTCGGCCAGCCAGCAACTCCCCTACGACCAAACTGAGGGGGGGGAAGGAATGGAAGAAGATGACATTCCAGGGAACCTGTTGCAAGAGAGCGATGAATCTAGTGAAACTCAGGAAATGGAGCTGGAGGAAGAATCGTACACTCCAAGGGAAATCACACCAGAACGAGAAGCTGAGCCACTACCAAACAACATTTTACCTCAACAGGACTGCACACAGCCAGTCCAAAGAAAATCTAATAGACCCAAAAAACAACCGTCCTATTTGAAGGACTACATAACCACACCATAATTGAGGAGCCAGGGGGAAGGGGTGTTATGTATGTAAATAGTTTAAATAAAAGCAAGTTTGGGGTAAAGTGCAGGGTTCTGGCCCTGCACTTCTGATTGGGTGTTAAGCGGCTCGATCAGATTGGTTGGGTTCAGAGAATCCGATTGGCCCTTAACGAAGGACTCTTATTGGTTCTGGAGCTAGTGTCTTACAGCTCCCTATTGGTTATTTCACATTAAGGTCACCTATATAAAGCAGAGTTGTTGTTGTTCACCCTTTTAAGTCACTATGTAATAAAGAGCTGGAAGTTCACCAACTAAAATTGTCTCCATTCATTTCACCCATGCCTGAAACTATATCAACTGCTATCAAGTCATCCCTAATCCTTCTCTTATTTAGACTAGATATGCCCAGTTCCTGCAACTGTTCATCATGTGTTTTCTCCTCCAATTCCCTAATCATCTTTGAGCTGTTCTCTGCACTCTTTCTAGAGTTTCAACAATTTTTTAATGTATTCTGATGACCAACACTGAATGCACTATTTCAAGTGTGGTCTTATTAGTGCAATTTAAAGTAGTACTACTATCCCTCTGTTGATGCAGTCTAGAACTGCATCATCTTTTTTTGGCAGCTATAGCATACTGCTAGTTCACACTTCAGTAGTTGTTCACTAAAACTCCTAGATCCCTCACAGCTATTGCTGTTGAGCCAGGTACTACTATTCTATACCTGTGCATCTGGGTTTTTCTTTTTCTGCCTCAGTGTAAAACCTTACTCTTCTCATGACTGAATTGTATTTTATTGGATACAGCCCAGTATTCTGGATCTTGAGCCTATTTTTCAAAGTGTTGGCTATTCCCCCCAACTTGATGTTGTCTGCAAGTTTGATAAGTATCCTTTCTCTCCCCATAGCTAAATTGTTTATGAAAACATTGAAGAGTACTGGGCCTAAGAAATAACATTGGAGAGCCTGACTGCATATTTCCCCCATCTCTGCTCCACTGAAGACAACATGTCTAATACAGTTGATCAGTCAGTTACAAATCCATCTAGTGGTGATGCTGTCTATCCCACATTTTTCTACTTCACCCAAAAGTAACTGTGGTCTATTTTGTCAAATGCTTTACTGAACTCCAAGTATACAATGTCCACAGTATTGAGGAAATGCTGAATCAGGGAACAAACAATGCTCTATTCAGGGAAGAAACCAAGATTATGCAGGGTAAGCTGCTATATATAAGCCATCAATAAACCCTTATATTGATATTACTTGGCCTGGCAATAAAATGTTTTCAGGAAAACATACAAGCTCAGAGAATACTAAGAACCCAATGAATGAATAATAGTGTAATAGAGCTAAAAAAATAATCACTCTTCCAAAACTCCAACACAAAATGCCACATAGTTGCAAAAAAAAAGCTTACCAGATAATGATACTAATGAGAATTAAAGCCATGCAGGAATGATTAGAGAACCTTAATTAATATTAATTATTAAATAAATAGAAGCTACTATATGATATTTATGGGAGGGAGTGATGGTTGAATATCTAAAATTTGCCAGATGAATGAGTCATGATTTTAAATTACACCAGAAGGACATTCAGGAATTTGTTGTTGCTGTTGTTAAATTAAATCTCCCTGGCCAACCATATCATCTGAACTGCTGCTTAGAATTTTCAGTTACCCTCTTTCTCCCAAGATTTAAATAATGTACTAGAGAGACCCTATGGAAATGGGGTTGCTATGGAAACATTGGATCTTTCATTGTTCTATTCTCCCCCAATGCCCCAGAAGATAGGGCAGATATAGACAAGGTGGCCAAGCTTCTCTTAAATCTGCAGTCCTTTATTGTGTGCTAGAGATTTTTTTTCCAGTGCTTTTGGAAATAAAGGAGGAGTAGGGGAACAGTACAGGAAATGATGACCTCCTAGACTTCCTCATACCAGCTGGTATGGTCTCTTCTTCAGGAGAATTGTAAAGGTAAGCCAGTCAGCTGTATTGTACATGGATGTGCACAAAGTGCATCAAATTACTCTGAAGGGATAGCTGAATAATTCATTTCCTATGAACAGAACTGGAATCCAGGACCTGATGAGTGAAAAAAAAATATGTCAAAGAGGGAAAGTATAACATATAGGCTGTTCATATTAGTCAAATCAGAGAAATATTTCTGAGTGTTTGCTGCATTGATTGAAGATACACATATAACTAAGAGCCATGGTAGCGCAGCGGTTAGAATGCAGTATTGCAGGTTAACTCACTGCTCATCTAGCAGTTTGATTCTCACCTACTCAAGGTTGATTCAGCTTTCCATCCTTTCAAGGCCAATAAAATGAGGACCTAGATTGTTGGAGGCAATATGCTGACTCTGTAAACCACCCAGAGAGGACTGTATGAAGCAAGTGCTGTTGCTATAATTTTGCTATACTTCTTTTAATTTTTTTTTCCAGGACATATACAAATATATTTGTAGTGTGTGCATGTGTATATTTATAATATTAAGTATAAATAATATACTATCATTAATAGTAGGTTAATGATGTCATTTATACCATCATTAAGTGACCTATGAGAGAAGAATCAGTTGCCAGGATGACATACTGTGCAATACGTACAGAGTAGTCAGTCCCTGTTTAGTTGCTTGTGAGGTACACAACAAAGTAGCACACTCTGCCTCTGCAGATGCCAGCCACAGCTGCTGGAAAAACATAAAAAAAAACCCCTAATCTATGACCAGCCATCCCAAAAGCTCATCACTGCTTCATAGAGACCAGTAATGAAAGCCTACATCCATATATTGTATTATTTGCTTCTACAGTTAATCATCTTTTTACCTCTTGCCTATGTGGATGGAGGAAATGCCTCATGCCTTTTCTTTCTTCTACATGTTTATATTAAAAAATAACATTAGATAATTTCAGTCACCAATTCCAATAGAATTATGCTTTAATTTGCATTCCTCTAGAGCTATGGATTAAAAAATTGCTCATTTATTACAGAATTCTAAGAAACAGGAGCAGGTGGGAACTAATTTGAAGACACAAGCTGTTCTTGACTGTAGCAAATTGACAAATTGTTACTGCAATTTTCACTGGAGCTTTGATCCTTTTAATAAGGAAAAGAAAACAAGAAAAATTTAGATAACTCATATAATTTGGAAAGACTTAATAAAGCTTAGTGTACTTATTTATACCGTGTTTCTCCAACAATATGGCCTCCACCAATAGGAAGCCCCACCATGTTTTATTGGCATAAAATCAAATTAAGTCCCTCCCCCCAAATTAAGGCCCATATTAAACATGCGAAATGGGGGGGGGGGGAATGGCAGGGGGCTTGCCATTAGGAAGTACTTTTGTTGCATGCCCGGATATGGTGCTGCCTGTGTTGGTGGGGCACTTCATATCAGGAGACCTTCCGCCACCGTTGCTTTCCCTTCTCCCTTGATGCCGCGGCGTTAGAGCAATGCCGCGGCATTTGGCACAGCCACGTGTGGCCAGCAACCAGAGCCCTGCAGAGACACTTGGCTTCAGGTGCTCCTGTCGCCGCCTTCCCTTTGACTTCAAAGGTAAAGCGAGTTCTTTTAAAAACGGCACCCTACTACAACAAAGCCTCCCCTGCCTGAGAGGGCAGCCCAACCCCACATGGAGAGACAAATCTCCCAGGGCCACAACGCAGGATTGGCCCACCCAGGGAGAAGTGCCCAGCCACCATCCCTGCCTGGCACCAGGCAGAGCACAAAGAGCTTCGCCTGGGATGCCCAGCACAGCTGACAGGCGGGCCCTCCTGCCCGGCAGCAGAGCTCTCACCAAGGCAGTGAGCGCCTCCCTGCCGGGCCCTCTGCTCATCCCACCAGGGCCGTGCAGAGCCATGCGGGCTGGGCAGAGCTGGGAAAGTGAGCCACGGGTGCACGCCCACCTGCCGAGCGAAAGAGCCAGGCTGACCCAAACTTTGCTTCCTTCCCAAGTTCCTCCAGCCCGAACCCGAAGGGGCCACCGGGAGAGGCCACCCGAGGCAGTGATAGCACCCATCCATCTGTGGACAGGGAGGCAAGACGATGGCCTGTGCCACTTCCTCCTCCAAGCTGAGCCTCACCGAGTCAGCACCTCTGCCTGATGCCCATTCCGCTGCAGCGTTTGGAGGTGCCGGCACAATTGGAGATACATGTGGACAGAAACGGGCTGGGCAAGGGGGGGAAAGGATGGGGGGCTTCGGGCTCTCTCTCACCGCAGACAGGTGGGCACTATCACTGCCTCGGGCAGCCTCTCCTGGTGGAACCTTTGGGTTCATACTGGAAGGACTTGGGAAGGAAGCCAAGCTCAGGTCAGCTGGGCTCTTTTGCTTGGCGGGGGGGGCGCGCACCCGCGGCTCGCTTTCCTGGCTCTGCCCAGCCCGCACGGCTCTGGCACAGCCCTGGTGGGATGAGCGGAGTGTCCGGCAGGGAGGTGCTTGCTGCCTTGGTGAGAGCTCTGCTGCCGGGAAGGAGGGCCCGCCTGTCAGCTGTGCTGGGCGTCCCAGGTGAAGCTCTTCGCGCTCTGCCCGGCAGCAGGCAGGGATGGCGGCTGGGCACTTCTCCCAAGGTGGGCCAATCCTGCGCTGTGGCCCCGGGAGATTTGCCTCCCCATGTGGGGTTGGGCTGCCATCTCGGGCAGGGGAGGCTTTGTTGTAGTAGGGTGTCATTTTTAAAAGAATTTGCTTTACCTTCAAAGGCAAAGGGAAGGCGGCGACAGGAGCCAAGTGTCTTCGCAGGGCTTCGGTTGCAGGGAGGAGCCCTGACTGGCCACACATTGCTGTGCCAAACACCACGGCATTGCTCTAACGCCGCAGCAGCAAGGGAGAAGTGAAAGCAACGGTGGCAGAAGCTCTCCTGAACATCAAAGCTGTTGCCGCCCACCCACCCGAGGTTGCAAGGGGGGGAATTAAGTCACCCCCGAAAAGATGGCCTAGCTGTTTTTTCATGGGTAAAAAAAAAAATAAGGCCCGGCCTTATTTTGTGAGAAACACGGTATATCTTTGCCTGACTGAACTGCTCCTCTGGGAGCTTGATGCTGCATACAGTAAATTCTTCACTCAATAATGTTGTATAATAATATTGTACCATCGCTTTGTTGTTTTAGCTAGGAACATTAAAACAAGAGATTAATTGGCCTCAATCTGATTTCAAGAAGAAATATATAAAACATTCTCGAAAACAATATGAATATGGAATTAAGCCCAGACAGGTTGATTAATTGTTTGCCTTTTAATTTTAATTTCTTTTAAAAGCAGGTCAGTTATGTAATTCAGTATGCTGTAAAAGATTCTGAGTTGAAGAAATAAGATAAAGTCTAGACATCCTTACCACAAAAGAAGGGGCCATGTCTGGAATTGAAAGTGAAAAGACAATCTAGTAGGGGATAGGGAGTTAAGAAAAGAAATGAAAGAATCTAAATTCTACTCATCTGCTTCATTCAGGTAGGAAATGTCATTGAAAAATTGTCCAACAGACAATTATTAAGGGATGTTTAGGAAAACATTTAGACCCGGACTACACAATATAAAATTATTGTGTCTTTTTGACACTAATCTTCAATTGGGTGAAATGCTGCATTATAGGGTAAAACTTTGTCAACAAATGTATCTCAAATGGATTAAGTTGCAGAATGCCTGTACCCATTATACATGAAAGAATGACATTTGAGGATTTTTCCCCTTTTTTCAGTGCTGTAGGGCTGCTGATGTTCAGTGCCACCGCCACATTGCCATAGTCAGATGTGGCCACATGATTCTCATTTTCATCATTCCCTGACAGCTTCCACAAATCAGTGGGTAACCCAGAAGGAACTGATATGTTTACCAATATTCCTGGCCACCTTCCAACTAGCAAAGTCTATGCTTGTGGGAAGTTTGCAGAGAGAAAGTCAATAGAAGAAAGGATGTAATGTCCACTGATCCCTCTGCACTTGCACTAACCTGACCACTTGTATGCTGCCTTGCCACTAACCTGTGTGTGGGAAGGGAACAGTGAGGGAAGGAAGAAAGAGAAGGAAGGAAAGAAGGAAAAAGGAGAGAGGGAAAGACAGAGGGAAGGGAGAGAAGGAGGGAGGAAAGAAAGGAGGAAAGAAGGAAGGGAGGAACAGGGAGGAGGGAGGAGGGAAAGAAGATTTCTGATGTTCACTGCCAGCTTCCCATGAGGAAATTCAGTGAGGAAACCAACAAAAAGTCATTCTGATTACAGTATTTGTCTACCCGGAGTCATCTATTTGTCTCCTTAGGTAAGGAAATATTTCTGAAACAATGACTCAATGAATCATGGGTTATCTAGTCACAGTTAAAATTCTTTCTCAATTTCCTTAATTTCTATTGTATAGCCTTTTGCAGTTTTCATAACTGCAGTGCTGGTACAATGAAGTAAAATGGTATTAAATTCATTTAATAGCAAATGGCCAAGGGCTATTGCTATGGCTTACATAAATCTTTCATTTTTAGATGAAGATAGCAATCTAGCATCATTATCTGTAATGTTATTTTCCATGGTGAGTTCTATAATATTCTTAAAAAAAATTCAATGACATTTTCAAAAGTGGAATATTATCATTAGGAAATGAAAGGGAAATTCACTGCTGAAAAGTTAGCAAAGGGCTAATTGTAGGGAATATCTGAAACATGGTTGTATAGTATTTCCATCCCCCTACCTTCCAAGTCCTTTAAATGACTTTAGGACCTTGAATGCTTGCTATGAGCTCTTTGATTTAAATTTTTTTTTTCATTCCTTTCATGGCAAATATATAGTTTACTGCTGAGAGATTCTGAGTCTATGCTCCTTATTTAACACTTTGGCCTATCCTGTTCCAGCTAAGAACTTCCTTCCCTTGTAAACTGCTTGCTCTGATTATTGATGGTGTTTAGATTTACAGCCAACTTTATGATATGGCTTCTATAAGACTAATTGAGTCAGTCATCTGCAGTAGTGAAGTCTCTTGTGTTTGTGGTTTGCAATTTAGGTACTTATTCTCTTCCTGTGTTGTATAATATGTTTATATCCATCCATGACAATAAGGGTATGATGCAGAATATGCTGCTGTATCAAGATGTAGAGAACAGTTGGACTCTATAGAAGAGAGAAAAGTCCAATTTGATCATATTTATCAGTCCAGGTTACTTTAATTAAGGCCACCAGGTGACATTGCTACATATACATTTTTCACTGGGAGATGTCTGAAGATATCTGGCTTCAGAATTCTGAGAAAACATATATCATCTGCTTAAAAAAAACTATTAAAGAAGCATGATGAATAATTATTTTAAAAGGTACATAACCCTTGATACATACCTCAAGGCCTCAAGCTAAGAAAATAGCAAAGAAACATGTAGTAGAGTGGCTCAGAAGCAATATTTTACTTCGACATATTTTAAAATGGTGTTGTTATTGTACAAAATGAAGTATCTGTTGTTGTGATTACTGTTTAAAGCACAAAATAAAATGTAAGACTTGACATCTACTATGCCATTCCTACATACGAAAATAAAACTAATATTAATCAATATAATACAGATTGAATTATTTATTATATCACATTTGTTTTAAATTGGAAAACTACATTTTAATAAGTTTGATTATTTCATTTTATGACTAAAGATTATAAAATGTAATTCACTGAAATGTCTCAGATAAATGTCACTAGAGCAACTTTAAATCATTGGATTGGACCTTCAATTCTACCACCGAGGGCATATCTGTGCTTACCATTTAAGTTGTTCTGTTCTTGCTTGTGTCAGCTTGATTTTTTAAGTGTCCAGATTGAAAATTTCCGGCAATATCCTTCATCATATTAAGTATGGAGTGCAGGTTATCAGATTGCCCCATTGTACAATTTCATATTGCTATGCTCTCCATGTTTTTCTTTCAGTAAAATGGTTGTCAATAATATAGCTCAGTATTTACTTCTTAAACATTGTATAATGTATAAGTATATGCACATTGTATGTACTCAAAATTGAGTTACATTTACAGTACAAATAAATTTACATTATACATAAACACATAAATTACATTTATTGATATAAATGTTGATGCTCTCTGCTTGGCTGTTCTCTTGAAGGTGTTTCATTACCAAATTAGGTAACTTCACCAGTACATTTATTTCTGCAGTGTTAAAACATCAAGATGCTTTCACAAGGCATAACAAGCAGCATCTCCTATCCCCTTCTTTTCATTGTAATAAAGCTCATTTTACTGGTTAAGCTAAAATAGCATAGTGTTTCAAGATCTTCGGTTAGCATTGAGTAAGTTGTTGGTTTGAAAGCCATCATAAATCCTTTAAAATACTTTTTAATTTTTTCTTGCTGTCTAGCATTATTCCTGAGCCTTTTTTTAAAAGGTCCATTCAAGGATATTACTCTTTTTCCAGTTCTTGAGTTAATAGGGTTTCACCTCCAGCTCTAAAATAGACCAAATAAGTCATCAGGAAACAGATAACAAAATACATTTACCTCAGGTGATTAAAAAATGGTAAACAATGTAAAGGTTAGTTTTGTTACACATAGAACCCAGTGTTTAAAAGCAACAGTCTGAGCTGAGATGCCTTATAATCAACAACCTGGTTCATAAAGTGAGATGAGGAAGGGGTGCTATTGCTGAAGTAGAGATTGGCACCAAATATCCAATATCTCACATTTTCTGCCACACCGTCCTCAGCTTTTCATTCGCATTATCCTACTCCCCATCTGTTCTTGCAGTCAGCCAGACCTCTGCAAGACGGTCACATATTTCAGTTTCATGACACCTGGTAGCTATCTTCACAGATAAAAATGCATTGCTCCACTCTTTCCCAGGAACAGAGCAGCCTGTTTTTGTCAACCTGTCAATCCTGATCTCGGTTCATCCCTTTCCTCTCTTTACTTACCTACCTGATTTTTCCCAAGTCTGTAAACAGGGTTTCTTCCATCTTGCTTTCAACACTTCAGAAAGAGGGATCTTCCTCTTCAACTTGATGTCGTTAAGAGAGCAAGTTAATTTGTGATCTTCTTTTTCTGAAGCTATCTGTCTGTCTGTTGTTCTCTCAATTTATTCACAGTTCTGTGAAGATCCAAGATCCAATGAGATGGGAGTAGAAATATCTTGCCACTTCCTTAGGAGTTTTAGAGCCTTTAAACCCCAAAGTAATAGATGTGGCTCTACATAACCTTAACTCTGCCATCTTCATCCTTCATTTCCTAGTTAGCTAAAGCATCCAAGCAAGAGTTAGGGAGTAGATCCAGGAAATAGTCATTTGGAGAAAATAATTCCTTGAAAGAAGCATTGGTTCACCCCATCATCCAAGCCTGCCTTGAATCTATTTCTATGTGAGATCTATGTATCATTCTAAATCCAGCCTCTTTTTTGAGAGACAAGTGTTACAGAGAAGCCTGGAAGATGGGTTCTGGATATGTCGCAAAATCCATGTCTGGGCATGAGACTAAGACCATCATGAATGATTGTGGCACAGTTTGGATAAAGTGTTGTCAAACCTTATCTTGCTAGACTTCTTGATAACTTTGATATTGTCAATTCTGAAATATTTATGGAGTGCATGAAAGATTAGGCACAGTCTCTGGTTCTGTTCTTCCTGAATGGGCTTGGTTCTCACAAGGGAAAAGTTTCATTTTGTTCCTCCATCCTACTTAGTAGCTGGAGAGATAATTCATCAGTTGGGGTGAGATATCATCAGAACTCTGGGTTACATGGGAGATATGATGTTTGGGGTATTCTGATATCTGCAATGGAATTGTTACTGTATGTTTTATTAAATTGTATTGCATAGTACATTAATTTATTGTTGGTTGTTGCTCTTTTACACCATTTAGAATCAGCTGATTGAAGTGATTTATATATTCATAAATAAATATTTAAAATTGTTGGCAAAACTTTGCTACAGTCAAAAAAGTATATTGTTATTTTTTATCATATCCTTTCTCTTTGCACAATATTGTCCCTAGCCAATATCTCATATATGTAGCATAATTTTCTCACTGTGCATTCCATATTCATTCAATGAGAATTTTCAAATGCTAGTTTTCCCTGCATCATAAGTTGAACCCCCATGGATTGTCTACCTACCACCATTGACTTGATGCAAATTCCCAGACTCTTGATTCCTCACTAACTTTAAAATATATGTTATCATTTGTTTCCTTTTGCAGTTATAGACTAAATCCACATCCCCCAAAATTCTTCCTGTTGGAGGCACCTGTTATCCCATTGGAGAAATTGCCTTCTATTTTCACTATCTCATGGCTGAAAATAGACAATTCAGCCTAACTATTCATTTAGCCTAGCTTGAGATAAAAGACATGTAATGCAATTTTATTGTTATATTATTCTCATAGGATTTGCTGCATGCAATACTTACAGAATTTGTTGGGATGTACTTCTAGACTTGTTAAAATGCTAGTTTCACTCTAGATACTGTCTTGGTCAGCAAACCATTCTAAAAGCAATATCTGTCTTTTAATACATAGATGGGAGCAGTCAAATTACATTTCCAGAGATTACTGAGAGCTTTGCACATGCTGCAGAAGTGTTCCAACATAAAAACACCAAAAACACAATTCCATTGATTCTCAAATTAGTAAAAATAGAAATCTATTTTGAAACACAACAGGACTAGAGAAAGAGAAGCTAGGAGGATATCATGATAGAGAACTTTGAAAGATATAATCCACTCCCCATCCCATACACACTTTAGACAAATAACCTGCCTGTTTTCCAGCTTTAGAGCGCTGGAACAGATCCTATAAAGTCTTGAATTGGAAGTGGCTTGTGGATTTCAATGTGTGTAAAAGATTATGAAAATTCTGGCCAACTGAAAGTTCGATCAAAAGGATTGTACCTGCAAAACAATGGCTGGAGGCTGACCACTTTCTCAGTTAATGGAAGAAAACAGAAATCTTGCAGAATGGTGTGATTTTGGAAAAGAAAAAAAGGTAAGAGGGTTCCATCTTGATGGGGATTTAAGCCTGTGATTCATTCCAAAGAGGAAGAATATTCTAGGACTCCATTCCGAAATTGCTTTTAGCTTTGAACTGGTAGTAATTTCAACAGAGCAGACAGACTGAATAAGGTCTTTCTCAGGCTAATTAAAAATACATATCAGCTCATGGGCTAAGGAGACCAATTCACTCCAGATTCCAGTTGAAAGTTACTCACCAAGTAACCAAACAAGGACCAAATAGAGTTTGGTAGTAGAGTTCAATAGGACAGATTAAAAAAAGAGGAAATGTTATGTTCTGAGAAGTCAGATAAATACATCATCTTACTTGCTTCTTAGGCAAGAAAATGTTGATAATATTTTTAAAAAGGGAATTGCAATTTTTTCAAAGAGGCAATAAATCAGAATATCATCAATGAGTGTCCAGGAGATGAAGGAGCCCTCCTTTGATGTTGGTTATAGGTAGATAGCAAAAGAGTTATTCTTCACCCATCTCCAATTTTCCTGGCAATCACTGTGTGGGAAACAAGAGGAAAGATGACCAGATTTTTTTTTCATCTTTCTCGAGGAGGGCAGGCAGAAGAGTCCCTGCTTCTGGTTTCAAGTGTCTTCTCCTCAGGTTTTGGCCCTAGGTAACCTAAACTAATTTTGGCAGCAACAGCTCTTCAGCAGAGGACTTTCAATGGCTCTTTGGTGGGCTTCTCAAATTCTTCCTTCTGGGAGAAAAAGTGGGTCTTTTGGCTTTGACAGAGCTGGTATCCCCAAATTCTTCTGCTTTCCCTCATCTTTCTGTTTTTCCTGCTCCATGTGGATTAGCAAAAGTTGGGGAGTGTGGCTTTTTGGCAAGGGAAGACCCCAAATTTTCCTGTTTCCAATAGGTAAATAATCCTGACACAAAGCAGCACTGGACAGGGGCCAGGGACATGCCTGTAGTAGCCTCCTCCATTACCTCAGAACTTCCTTTTTTGAGAAATAGCTAACTAAATGGTGGGATCATGTCTCAATATCCAGAATAACCTTCATTTAAAAAGCAAATCTGATGCAAATTTTAATTCTAATTGAAAACCATATTTGGGTTATAATTTAAGAAATTGTGCAACATCCACATTTATGTCTAAAATTATAGCCTAATTTTAATTCTAGCTTTTATATTTTAAAATAATATTTTGTATTTGATTATAATATTGTACTCTATTGCTAAATCAGTAGATATTGATATGTAAACATGTATGAAATAGATTTTAATTCATTCTTTCCTTCCTTTATCTTTTTTTTAAGTATAAAGATTATCCTGTTTATTTGTTTATGTTTTGTATTTTTTTTATTTTAAACAATAGATAAATGATCAGTGACAGTTGACTGATATTCCTGAAATGACAGCCTATCGAAGGAGATGTTTGATTTGTTTATAAATATTTAACATTTAACATAAAAATATGAAAGCATCAGCTTTCATATAAATATTAAACATTAACATTTAACATAAAAATATGAAAGCATCTGCTTTACCTCACTTTATGTCTCACTCATCTTTCTGAGATTTCAGAAAAAGTAGTGGAGTAGGGAAATAGAAATGGATAAGATGGCAAATATCTCCATGGAAACCAGTCAGCAATATCAGAAAATTCATACTTTTGAATCATTTTTCCTCACCTCCCTTGAAAATGTTAGCAGAAATCATGCCTTCTCATGGGATATTATGAATACGTCTATATGGTTTCAAAGACCAGTATACGTGAATACTGTAAAAATTGCTGAGGAAAATTCATTTCTTACAGAGCAGAAATATTTTTGTTTTTTTATATGAAAATCCTCTTTTCCATTACTGGAGAGATGGTACTGCTGAAGGGGAAAAAAACCAAACCAAACCAGAAAAGCTGCTAGCTTCACTTGATTAAAGCCCAATGCCAGCTTCTTTTGCATTGTGGTTTTCAAATCAGGAAGACACAATGGAACTTTGAAACAGGGGGAAAGCATTCTTTATTCCTTCAAATAACGGGGCCTTTCAAGGCAGCTTCAGCATAAGGCAATTTGCTCATAATTAGAGTGAGCAGGAAGATCTAGCAGCATGCAATCCAAAAGCTGTTTCTATGTAACAGTTTCTGTCACTTTCATGAGAAGGCGGCAAAATGCTCTGATGGAATAAAGGACTGGAACAGGAGGAGGGCAAATAAATGAGATTCTGCTGTATTTTATCTTTGGTGGGGTCAGCAGCATCTAAGCAGAGAAGCAAAGGGAGGATCAGATAGATAAGGGGTATCAAACTCATGTCATCACTTTGGTGTCACATGATGTATTGGGGCTTTCCCTCTCCTTCACTAAACCGGGCATGGGCATGGCCAGTGCGTGATGCATCTGGCCCGTGGACCAGGAGTTTGACAGCCCTGAGATAGATGAATTGTTGAATAGAAAAGAAGTCTTTGGTTGGCAGGAAGTCACATATTCCTTAAAGTTCTGCTTCTTACTGGACAGACGGTTGGTTTGTATGATCAAGAACACAAATATTTGCAATATGCTAAACAAAATAACAGAATAACAGAGATGGAGGAACCTTGGAGGTCTTTTAGTCCAACCCCCTGCTGAAGCAGGAAACCCTATAACCTTTCTGACAAATGGTTATCCAATCTCTTCTTAAAAACCTCCAATGATGGAGCATCTACAACTTCTGATCTGTCGGGAAACTTCTGCTTAGTTCTAGGTTGATTGTCTCTTTGATTAGTTTCCATCCATTGCTTCTTGTTCTGCCTTCAGGTACTTTGGAGTATACGTTGACCCCCTGAGATATTGGAAGATTGCTATCATGTTACCCCCTAATCCTTTTTTACACTGAACTAGATATACTCAATTCCTGCAACCGTTCTTCATAGGTTTTATTCACCAGATCCCTAGTCATCTTTGTTGTTCTCCTCTGCACTCTTTCGAGAGTCTCAACATTTTTTTATATCAATAAACAGAGAGAAACCTGGTTAGCACTTGGTTGGGAAAAATCCAAGGATGTGGTCTTCCCTGAGAGAGATCAAAATAAGACCCCAGAATGCAGCATTGGAAAACAGTGGTGGGATTCAAAATTTGTTACTACCGGTTCTGTGCGCATGGCTTGGTGGGCATGGCCATATGACTGGGTGGGTGTGGCTTTTTTGTTTTTTGCTTTGAGGAGCCTCTCCGGGGACATTTGCTCCCAGAAGGCTTCTCTGGGGCTCAGAAAGAAAAAAAAAGAGCATGGGAGGGGCATGCAGCACCCCTCTACGCTCCATTTTGGAACCTTCCTGGCCTCAGAAGAGCCTCTGGGGGGCGTTTTTGCTCCCAGAAGACTCCTCTGGGCCTTAGGAAGGCAAAAAATGGAGGGGGGGGACTAAGCTCCTCCCTCCATTTTTTTGCCTTCCTGGGCCTCAGCAAGAAATATCTAAGGGGCAAGCGTCAGGTGGGCGGGGTGGGCGAGCATTGGGCAGGCAGGGCAAGCAAGCTAGTGGTGACCGGGTGACTGGGTCAGTGGCATGACCAGCCAGAACTTACTATTGGTTTGGCGACCCATGCCAAATCCTTGCTACCAGCTCGCCCGATCTGGTGTGAACTGGATGAATACCACTACTGGTGAAAAATCATTTTTATGCTCTGGGAAAAAAAATCCCTCCAAAACATGTTCCTGATGTCATATGAAGTCCAGTTTGACTCAAAGGAGACTTTTCTTTTTATTTTCTTTTAAGAGATATGTCTGCTGGAAATACACATGTAGCAGTGTATATATTTTAAAATCATAATTAATTAAAACAATATCAAATTGCTAAGTAAACCACACATATTTGCACACACATATAGGTATGTACAGATAAAAACACAAGGACAATTTTTCACAAGAACATAAGCATTTATTCCTTTTTTTCTGGAAGAAAAAATATTTGAAGAACATCTAGTTCAATACTGATATCTCTGATATGTCTAACTTTTGCAACAAGAACAGCCATGGTAACATAGCTGATGCTACCAGTAGGAGGTTTTTCATTAGGTAAAAAAAGGTAAAGGAGTCCTTGTGGATTTTACTCCACTAATCATTGCTGACTATAGCAGAGGGTGCTCATCGCCATTTCAAGGCCATTGAGCCAGCGGTCTCCAAAGATATTTCCATGATCATCTGGCCAGCATGACATTATGGACGTTGTTAAGTAGAGACTGGTGTTATTTGACTATATTTTGATTTATATTTGTGAATTGCTTGGCTGTTTAGCCTTAATTACTGTAATATTTGCAGTCAACCTAATATGAATGGGGTGACAACTTATTATTAATGCCAAATATCATTCTTATGCATGATTAATGCAATGACACTGAAAATTCATGCAAGTTTAGTATTTATATCAATGTTTTGGGATAAGTTTATTAAAATGTGGTGATGTTAAAACACGTCAGCTGATTCTTGAGGAGGATCACTTGTTACATTCTTAGTGAGTGGATGGACTCTAACACTCTGGCACTATTCTTCACTATTGGCAGGCCAGACACTCAAACAGAACAGCTCTCTTCCTCCCTCTACATCATCAGTCCAGTATGGAAAGTTTGATCTGTCTTCAAAATCTTAAATGATGTTTATGTTCAATTCCCCCAAAATAAAGAACATTGAAAGCATGAAACAAAAATCACAAAGCACAACAGCTTGAAAAGAACATGTTTGACATTTGCCATGGCTATCAACTGACAAAAATGTGACTAAAATGGATAGTTTGGAGAGCAGATGAGTAGAAGTGAGGTGCCTTTCTGGAACCACAACGGAGAAGCAGTGATTTTACATAGGAAAACAACAGATAATCCCCATTGAAGCTGTCTCTTTCCAATGCATGATGTTTCCATTTTAATGGAGAGTTTAACGAACATGTTATAAAACAATAAGGACTACTCCAATTAGCTTGCAATAGCAAGAATAACACTATTTTGTTAGCTTTAAAGACTAACAAAAATTAATATGCAATAAGCTTCAGCCCATGTCTTCAGATAAAGGTACACTCATTCACTTTAATAAACTGAAGTGTTTTTAATTAATCATATTACATTACAAGTATAATGTATGACAAAATGAAGGTTCTCGTGTACATACTATTATATATCAACATAGCTCTATTCGTATCCAGTGTCCTAGCCCCTCTCACACAGGTACTATAAAGCATAGTCTGCAAAGTAATAACATTTTTTAAAAACATTGTCAGAAAAGATGTGATATTAACATTTTTAATACATACGTAGTAATAGATTTCTAGATTGTTTCTCCCCCTCCCCTCATTTATACATGTGCATGACCAAACAGTTTGGAATTGAGTCGGTGAGGGGTAGAGGGAAAAAGGCAAACAGGAGGAGGCCTGAGGCACCCCCTTGTATCTGCAAAATGAGTTTGTGTGGGAATGTTTGGCAGACCTCCTTGTTGCACTTCCATAATGGATCAATCGTTTGAGTGATGCACCTCTTGAGTCAGCTGGGAAGAGGTGCAAAGTTGAAAGATTTTGGTGTAGACTGAGGGTGCATTGTTGGCAGCACATGGGCTGGAAGAAAGTCGAATAGCCATGAAAATATAACTATCCATGAGATTCAGTCCTGAGGAAAAGATTTTAGGTAGCCATTCCTGTAGGGGCTTACAGTTCTGAAACTACTGGAGTTTCAGGTCAGCCAGGTTTGTAACTGAGGTGAGTTTCCAGAGTTGTGTGGCAAAGTACAAGAAAGTAACAAAACTTTATCAGCAGATGTGTTCAGCACAGGCTTGCTCAACATCAAAGCTGCATAATGCCAGTTCAAGCAGTCACATGGCAGAGAAAAAATGGTTCCCACATTCTCCCTTCCAGCCCCTAATAATAATACTAATAATGCTACTAATAAAACTTGCATAAGATAATATATAGTGCCAGTATGATTGGAAGTCCAAATCTTAAATTTCCCCATTCTTTCAATGTGGCAGCTGAGCCTATGAACATTACTAATGCTTAGGATACCTGCTTTATAAACAGAAATGGATTTTCAGCTGCAAAAATCCAAATGGCTTTATTCAGGTTTGAGCAAAGAAAAGAGAATATGTAGCTCATAAAACTCTGGGCATATGTCACAAACATCAATGAAGAAAACTGTGGCACACCGTTGCCAATATCCCCCCCCCCCGCCCATATTCCCCATTCATACCAAAAAGAATAGTCATATTAACATTATGTTACTGGAGTGGTTCAATCATAATGCCTTAAGCCAACATTACTAAATTAATACAGTGTTCAGGATAACAGTATTCTCTGTGTGATGACATACCTACTGACGATCCTGAAAACCACTTAAATGGTCAACTGAGTTTGTTCAATAAACAATGAAAAATTAGCTGCACTTTGAAAAATTACCCAAAAGAATGCAAGTAGGTAGCTAAGGAACAGTAATGCAATGGCCAGTACTGAGAAAGCTTTCAGCGTGACTCCTCAGCTAAATATATTTGCCTATTTTATAGAGCCACGCAAAGCCCCAAAGAGGTACTTAGCTTCAAAATTTAAATGAAACACTCTTACAAAGAGATATGCTCCTCCACTTCTAAGTGCTACCATGCCACTTGGTTCAATGCGAAACACTTTCTGTGCTGGTATACCTTATGTGCAGAAATTACTCTTTCTGAAGCTAAGTGGCTCTTCCTCAACACAGTGCCTCATCAAGATAATGGGTGCCCATCTCACACACGCTCCCATTCACCCTTCCATTCAAGAGCTTTATTTATCTATTTATTCCCTGCCCTTCCACTTAAGCTTTCATGCTATATCCCTTCTCCATACAGTTCTTACCCTTATCTTAACCTTCGGGGTGGGTGGGGGATGAATGTTCTTGTCCTGAGTTGCCTGAGCTTGTACCACTGAAGTCAGTGGAATTTGGCTTGGCATGATAAATCCAAGGATTATATTTCAAATTGAATGAACAATCATGCTTTATCAATCAGGGGAGCAATAACCTGAAGTTTGCACTCATTATGTCAAGGTAAGCAGAGGGGAAAGTGCACAAATCAATCAAATATATATTTGCCAAAGCGAGAATATATGTATGTACACTCTATGTAACAAGGAGAGGTAAGGTTCATTTTCATTCATTATAAGATGGTCCCGATACTGTTATATGAACTTTAGCATATTATCTATGCTAGCAAAAAATTCCCTTTCCCAACCATAGCAATGCTTTCAATCAATAGTTATCCCAAGAGAAACAGCCCCCCAAAATAAGACTATAAACAAATATAGATATGCTAAGACCGAGAGCAGTGATAATCAGTGCTGTATTCCTCACATAAACTCAGAACCTCACTTTATGATAAGAGCAGTTGCTTCTCTAAAGTTTGTTCTTATATATTTCACAACACACACAAACTATTCTCATTCATATGCATATGTGTGCGTATGAATGAGAAAGAATATTTATATAGTGATATATAGGCATGAGGGTTTGTTTCTTACACTGATTGTTACAATGGGTAAGCCTTACAGAGTATCTTCATAATCTGATTAAAGTTTGAAGTCTTTTATTTCATTGATTTCAGTGGTGGAACTGAATAATTATAAGACTTATTCTTAAATTTTCCACTGAGATCAATATAATGTTAAAGTGCTTGACTATCTGGGGCGTGGCCAATGAGTGCAATCGAGGAAGGAAAGGAGTGTGCTGAATTCCCACTCAAAAAAAGAGCATTTTTAAGGCTCATGTCCCACCAATATATTTAGATTACACCTCACACAAATTGGTAGTGTAGAAATATACCAAGTTTCATGCATATATATTTTAGTTGCCTGCAAGGGGTGATAAGAATTGCATAGATTTTAGTGGAGTGAGATACAATGGCTATGGAACAGATTGCTAGTGTTTAAGAGGAATTGTATTAAACTGAGGAAGGATTCTAACTGAGCCTTTTCACTCTGCTATGCAAGTTTGACAGTGACTTACTAGCAGAAACAGTAGAAATACTGTATAACCTGAAACTTTGTTATGGGCACATATGTGCTGTGGTCTCAATATATAAACGTTCTTTGTGAACCAGTACGAGCAAAAAGTGCAAGGAACAGGCACTTCAGTACAAAAATCACGGTGGCAGAATCATCTCTCTTTAGAGTACAAGCTCACATCACCCATGCATATCTTTATTGTGCTTTTGCTAAAATTGGAAGAAAGTTTGTTGCCTGGATTCATTTTCGTAATTACTGCTGTGTCGGGCTTGATGATCGTAGAGATTTTATACACTGCCAGCGGATTGGATTCAGTCTCAAATAAAGATTCAGTTTAATATGCTTGTGCCCAATGGAATCACACCTGTAAAAGCCTCAGTAGGCTGATAATTGCAAAATCTGCAACCAGACCTTATATGTCAAGATAGTCACAGGCACTGAGTAGAGTAGAAATAATTCATTACATACTGATCTTTTTCGCCATGTAAGAGATCACAGCCTCACAAAAGTAGTCCCTTGCCTAAATGAAAGAGGGTATCAGATCTATTTAGATTTCAGAACAAGATCCTTTTGAGCTTGAGCCCTTTATCTCATTACAAACTAAAAAAGTACTTTTAATAACATTAACTATAATTTTTATAATCAGTAGGTAAAGCATTATTGTGCTTTTCAGTTGCAATAGATAAGCACCAATATATTAATGGTGAATGCCCTCTAGTGTTCTTTTTTCTCACTTCAATTTATTACAGCTTTTATTATGGTTAAGAATATGACCATGCACATTCGTATAATAAATGAGCATGGACAATTTTTTAAGGAAAAGATAATACTGAAAAACCCCTTGCTCCCACCTCCTCAATAATTCTAAATAGGATTTTTTTCATATGATCTAGGGTTAAAGATAGATGATTACTTCACCATATCACGTTCTACCACACAAATCAATAATCCCTTTTATTACCTTCTCCACCAGAAGATTTGCCAAATAATTATACTTTCAATTTTAATATGACAAAAAAGGAATACATCTATCTTTATGCTACTAAATCTTACATATGACAGCAGTGAAATAGAATTGATTGCAACCAAACCATTATTTTATTTTAGGAAACTCTTTTATCCACTTAATTAGCCATAATAATTGACAATCATTCACCTGATATCAACAGGCGTGTAGGAATTTAATGATGCTGTCATACTTATGATTACATTTTGGAAGTAAAACAACACTGCATACATTTTCTCCAAATGCTAAGAAACTTGAACTTTGAATGTAAGAAAAATGGACAATTCCTGAGCCCAGCTACGGAAACCCTTTTTGTAGCATAAAAAGTATGACTGAAAAGAAAAATATAAGATGACCCAATTTTTGACCACACATTATATTAACTAATTATATATGAGCAGAAAGTAACTTTAAAATATTGCAATGTCAGAAAACATCTGAAAGATGCAGCCAAAGTTAAGCATCATTTATTTAATAAGACTGAATTGTGCATGATTATTTTTTTTATTGGAGGCAAGAAGAGATCCTTTTAAAATGCTATTTGCATCATATTCTGATTTAGTTACAGCACAGCCTAAAATTTAAATTTCTATGGTTTTTAGCAAGGAAGATTAAAAAAAAAAGGATACATAAATGTTTTTCTATTCTTAGCACTCTGATACAGCATTGCAAACCTTCATTTTACTGTCCATTTAGACACAAAATCTTCTCTACATAGCCTAGAAATAATTGAATTTTGCATTTCACTCATCCAGATCATGGTTGAGGCAATTTGGACTTCCTTAGCTTTTCCTTAGAAATGGTTCACTTCTTGGATGAGAAGTGAAATGTTTTCAAGGAGAAAAGTAAAGTTAAGTTGCCTTTTGGAAAGCACCTTATGGGCAACCAGGGCGAATTGTTTCCTTAATGGTATGAACCATGGTCTACAAGGCTTTTTCTCTTACTGCTTACACATAAGAGGCGCTTTCGGTCATAGTAATGCTTTCTGAACCACGAGAGTTGCCCCAATGCTTAAAACAATTTATATATAATCAAATGGTCAAAACATTTCACATTTGATATTTCATCATTTTATCAGTTTTATCAATTTCAGTATTTGTTATCACCCAATACATGACATTGGAGAAAGGGAACCGCTTAAGTCCAATATAATGTCATCTGCAAAGTTACTAATGAACAAGGACAAATGTATGTGCTTCACTGTTATGCAGAAAGAAAAGAGTGCTTAGAATGAGAAGGCAGCGCATGAGCCTTCGGCAGTGAAAGTGACTAAAGGTAGAAATTTATCTGTTCAACTCCACGCCTTTTCCTCTCTGTGATGGATGCAATTAGTTGTTCACTTCCTGTTACTTCTTCCCAGACTGAAGTTGGTAACCACCTTAGCAAAGGGGCATTTTTTGCGGGGCAATTAGATTGGACAAAGGATTGTTCCATTCCAAACCCCAAAGTCTACTTCCCATCCCCGCTCTTCCTTTATCTCCTTATTTATTTATTTATTTATTTATTTTTTAAAAGTTTTCTTATGCAAATCTTGTGCATTACTATAAAGACCTCAGCTATTTTTCCCTTTCTGACTGGACAAGTTTTCCTGAAAACAGCAGCTGATTTGCAAATCCTAGGAGATGGCACAGAGGGAGGCATGACGCCCTCTTCTTTTATACTCTATGTCAACATATTTTTTTTTAAAAAAGCTTAAAATCTTGCAAATAACGACAACATACTTATAAAATCTAAGGCAGGGTGATTACTGCAACAATGAATATCAAAAGACAAATTAAAATCAAACAAACAAAAATGATACTGGAAAAGATGCCGGTGTTGATATGTCCTGAGAGAGACTGTTTTAACCACATGCTACATTATGACTGAAAACATATTGTTTAAAAATAATGCAATATATCGTTATATAAATGAAAAACTATCTACTAGCAGCAAAGGTTCCAGAGAAATTTAGCACCAAAACTAACTGGAAGAAGATGGAGAAAATGGGAATGGAGTGAAGGAAAATGCATAGGTTCAGTGTAACTGACATCATTTTACTGTATTTAAAAAGAAAAAAAAAGCAAACTGGCATGAGTTTAGTCCCTCTGGAAACATGCTATCCTAGTAGATCCTGCAGCCAAAATTATATTTTTACTTTTGTGATCATCTAATACAGCTATAACTTTGCAACACTGCTTTATGTATAGGGTATGGCACGAACAGGTGTGGAGGCTTGTTTATCATAAACAATCCTGAATTATTAAGCTAAAAAAAGTTATTCAGAATGCATGTATTGTTTTAGCTTCAAATCTCATAATCCACATTATCTATTAGACTATGCACTCTTTGAAGGAAGTTCACACTTCACAGGTATATGCACAATACTCTGTTTTTGTTTTAGCCACACAAGGGAACTTTAAATGTTAGTAAAAGAAGGATATGTGAACCAGAAAAAGAACCTTGAGAATTGTTAAGCAATAAAGATGAATTTTGCATTGATATATCCTGCCACACAAAGACAGCAGGTATTTCTCTCACTTATTAAAAACAAACAAACAGAAAACACAGTCCGTTTATGATTATAAAGACCAAGTATAAATAACATAAAATTAGCATATGTGTATTTTTAAGCCCTGGAGTCTAAATCCTCTAAAAGGATTTGACTCATTGGCTATCTAGCTTTCACAGCAGCCTGGGTTTTCAGTAAAGAGTTTTAATCAATTTTCCTATCCCCACTATATAAAAATATAAATGCAAAAACACCCCCCCCCCCCATTTCGCTAATCTGAATTATGCTATTTTCACAGGAACATGCTATCAATATTGTAAGAAGATATATGAACTTGTTAATAGAGTTTTCACAGGACGCTTGTCTAACACCGGAACTGCCCACTGATGTGTCATGCTAAGAAAAAGCATTCTGGCTAGTTGACAATAGCATGAAAATTAACCAGATTACCAGAGGGATCCAATCTAACCTAGATGACCTTGAGAAGTTAGAAACAAATTCCAAGATGTGTGTGCACAGGGCTCAGAAATCCCAATGATGATAAGCAAAGGGCTAAAATGGCTCAATAGCTGACTAACAAAAGGAAAATACTAGAGAGGTAAAATACATAAAGCATACACATAAAGCATAGAGACATAGGGTGACATTGGCCTGCCATGTCTAGCTTATAAATTGAGTCAGGGTGATAATGCAGACTATGGCCCCAGTACATGTTTCTGAAAAATGAAAGGTTGCCACCTACATTGCAGCTGCCACAGTTGAAGATGTCAGTACATAGTAAATGTTGCTGTGTTCCTCTTAGCTTCCACCATATCAGCTTACATTTTCAGTGAGTTTACATCATACATGTGCATCTGTGTGTGTGTGTGGGTGTGTGTATGTAAGTATGTGTGTGAGTGAATGATGTGTAATATACCAAAGCCTAGAGTATTGATTAAAAAAAAATAATCAGTTCTCTAAACGAGAGGCATTCCTTGCTAAATATCAGGATAAAATTCTGATCCATGGTCCATGCTTTGCAGCACAGGTTTCTGATCCAAGGTGGACATCCTGCTTAACATTTCTGCAGACAGTGCATAACTATTGCTAGATTTCTCCTCAAACCAACTGTCTAGTGCCCGTTTGGCTTCAAAGTTGGCAATAGGTGGTCCATTTACAGCAATTGTCAAAAGATCGCTGAGTTGTTCCAGAGTAAGTCGGGAACGATTGTTTTTGCGCACTCTCTGAAGAGCATTTCTTCCCTTTTCGCAGCATGCTGTGGAAGTGGGAAGGACTTTGAGGATCTGGATTATTTTATTTAAAAGAGGAAATCTCTGTCTGTATTTACAAATATGACTGATTAAATCTTTAAAGCCATTTTTGGTATAATAATCCACCTTGAGTTCTCGCCATTCCATGAGCAAACTCCCTCTGGTGTCTATGCCTTCTCTGCTGATTTCTGTGCAAAAAGATGGCACCACCTCCAGATGTTCAAATATTTGCATCATGTCTTCCCTGCCATAGCTCATAAGCTCTTCTGCACTTCTAGGCCAAGCTGCAAGATCAAAAACCTGGCATGCTTTCACAAATGCCCGACTGCGAGGTTCAAACCTTTGAGCCAGAATCACTTGGGTCTTCTGGCATATTTTTTCTCGAATTGACTGGAATTTGGCTTCAGCCACCCGTAGGTTTTTCACAGCAACACCATTAAAGCTTTCACGGAAGTTCTCCTCAAATTCCTGCAGATATTCCCCAGGAGAGTCTGCCAGTCTGCTAATTTCCTGGATGGCCTCCTCTATTTTATCATCTACTTGGGATATAAGGAGGTATTCACCTTGAAAAATGAAGGCAAGTCGTGAAAGGACTGCAATGACATCAAGCAAAAAATATATCAATTTAATGGACTGATAGTCCATAAGGAATTGCAAGAGAGCCAAGGCAATAGCAGAAGCATCTGCTCTTTGTGTTTGGCCACTGACATCTTTCAGATGGGCCACTACTTCCAGGTAGTCCTTGATGAGAGCATTGAGGACATTTTGTTCCCCAATGATCCATTTGATTGCTCGAATATCTCCCAAGAACTCAGTCTCTTCACAGAGAGTAGCAGCAGTGACCCTTAGCTCACACATCAGCCTGGGAGAGTAACGGTAAAAACTGAGTAACTGCTTCAGGTTGTTCTCTAGTTCCTCAAGGCAGGGTAGTTCTTTCCCACTAATTGCATCCAATATTTCCAGGTGTGGCTTGTGTACCATTAGAGGTAAGCAGAGCAACCAAGGCAGAGTTTTCCTGATTGTCATGTATATATTTGCTCTTAGGCTGGCAGTAATGTTAGCACCATCTATCCCCAAACCAACACTTGGCTTTTCATCTTGCAGCCTCATTCCCAGAGATGAAAAAGCCCGATCTAATGCTTGAACATAACTATCTGTTGTAGAAAATCCCAGTTCTTGTAGAGAAAGGAATTCAGTGGCAGGAGGTCCGTCACTGCTGACGTACTGTACATAAACTGCAACGGTGTCAGCAAGTAAATCATCACTCTGCCCATCTAAAATGATGCTGAGGAAAGGAGACTGCCTCACCCGTTCAATGAGATCTTCTCTAAGAGCTCTAGCAATATGATGAATTAAGATTTGACAGTCTCCCTCATTCATGTATTGATCCACCACTTTGAGTTCGCACTTTCTCAGTAGTTCTGCAAGAGGTCTAAAGTCACAATATGGCCGGCCTTCTATAGCTAAATGATAGGCTGTATTGAACAATAAAGTCATATTTCGACACATCTCTTCTGTCTTCTCTGGATGCATCCTGAGCCGGTAGAGCTGCAGGCACTTCTTGTGAAGATTACTCTGGCTATGAAGTTTTATAGTGTGGATCTTGAATTGCTTTGAGCCAATGATGAAGGCTGACGTTCGAGAAGACTGTACTGTATACTGCCGACAGACATGACACCACATTTCATTCAACGTAGGAGAGTACCGCAGAAACCAGAACTTCTTTAGCCACTCTTGCTTGAAGCGCCGGATCCTTCTGGTGACAGCAGACATCTTGGAAGGCTCATCTGTGGCTGTTATTATGTCATTTGAAACAGATTCATCTGCTGAATCTACTTCCTGATCATCATCTTCCATTATGGTAGGAACAGACATGATGCTTTCTGAAGCTGCCAAACAAACAAACAAAAAAAGTATTACAGACTATTTAAGACAAAGTTCTAAAACACAACATAAAAAAGAAAGGTAATCGGACAACACGTCATCCATATCTATAGATGTCCCTTGTTTTCAACAAAAATGAACATGTTATTTGGGGTAAAGTTGATTTATAAATGTTTTGAAACCAGTACTTTTTTTAAAAGTCCTAATTTCCTTAAGACTAAGCAATTGTAAAAAGTAACCTGAGCGGTACTCTAGCTACCATATTATAATAAAGAACTATTGAGGTATCATGGGAGGAAATGAAAGAACAAACAAAAACATACACAAGTCAACAAAGTTAAGAGTAAGTTCCTACATAAAATGTAAACTTTGTTTTATATGTTTCACATACATATGAACCAGTATATTTCACATAGCACATAGGAAACCAAACATACTTCCTAAATTGCATTCAAAATGACAGCCATGATTCTTTCTCCTGTAATGTATAAAGAATATAGCAAACCAATTTGCTGCAATGTTTTTATTGAAAATGAACATATTACAATAAAAAAGAAAGATGATTTATAATTACAAATTATAATAATAATACCCCAAATTGCTCAGAGAATTAAGTCTGTGCTTCATAAGATCCAACCATGAACCTCAGAAATGTAATATCTCCTAATATAATGTTTAAGGAGCACTTTTACTTTGGGTAACTTACCAGTGGGATATGAAAATGCTTGATACTCAGGTACCTGAGGAGGTAGTAGAGATGGCTCAGCTAATTTGCCAGATCTTAGCAGATTTAGCTCAGCCTGCAATTCCCGAATCTTTTTTTTCAGCCGTATGCAGTTGGGACACAAGGAAGTTGTTGGGAGTTCGAGAGCATCATCTTGATTTGACACCAGAGACAGATCAGTGGGGCTGTTCATTTTAAATGATAAAGGTTCTTCACATTCTTCTTCCAGCAAGCCAATTTCTTTGGACGTGGTAAAGTTAGAACCGTGAGGGACCTTCCACTCACCCTCATTTCTGTGTCTACTGTGATTAGAACTGTCTTGAACACTAGTCCCACATGTTTCTGAGACATCTTGAATTTGGAATCTCAAGGATTTTCGAGTGGAAGGGGCAGAATTCTTTGTGAACTTATGATCTTCTACCTTAGTTGATTCCAGAGAAGCCTCTAGGACATCTTTGAAGATGAGGTCTATTTTCTTTTTCTTGGTTTGGGATTGAGATATCCCTTCTTCAAAGCTACGTTTGTAGGAACTCTTCCCTGGTTTTGATGTAGTGAGCTCAAGAGGGTAGATCACATCTTCTTGACTTTCTATAATTCTTTCAGTCTTTTCTCTTAATAGTTTTCTGTCCCCTAAAAAAAGAAATCAGGAGATGATTATTCATGGGAACACTACTACATTCCTGACACAAAAACTAAAGTAAAAAGGTAGGACAAACTTTTCACATGTTGCATAACCAATAAATACATTTACTGGAATACATGCTTAGGCACCCTAAGGAGGGTAATATTGAAAATCAAACAATATCTAGGTAATATTCAGACGTTTGCTTCAATACACTTGAAATAATAGGTAGTTAATCTAAAGTAACAGGTAGCTAACCTGTAATTGAAATTAAAATAAAATATGGACGTTTTCAGCTTGCTGAAAATGTAGTGATAACTTTGACTTGGTAAAAGGCATCATGTCAATACTATGAAGTTTCCATGTTAAACCAGTAAACTTGATAGACCTTTCCATTGTATAATAGAATGACACGAGACATGAGAATACACAGGAATTACAATCTCATTTCCCATATCACTATCACAGAACCAGGCCAGTCATATCCAAGACTGAGATCTATAGCTTGTTGTAATACATTGTTAAATGTGTGGACTTAGGCCAAAAGCAGAGATTTTAGCAGATTAGCAGTTATTTAGAAAAAATAGCCAAATATCCTTACCTGGAAATTCAGAAGATGATGGATTTGATTCTATCTTTCTTCTGTCTTGTAAATAATTCCAAGCATCAATACTTGGTTGTTTTCCAAACAAGGCACTGCTTAATGTTGTGGTATTACATTTAAGGAACACACTTGTGCTTATAGTATATTTACAGTATAGATGTGGTTCATCAAATCCTAGCACCATAGTCTCAGCAACTTGCAATAGTTTTATCTACTTGTGACACTAGAGGAAAATTGCTTTGCAATTATTGCAACTCCAGGTTTTGTGATGCTGCATTGGAACTTCTGACCAAACTGTTGTAAGCATATATCAATTTGCACAGGACTTATTTTGATTCAGAAATTAAAAAATCATATATATAATATGCAAGATTTCAGTCAATTCCATATCCTACCTAGTTTTCAGAGTGTGACACTAACTGGTGGGTTGGTTAGGATGTGACAAATGTTTTAAGTGACACCTTTCTATCTGAATATTTCTTTGAGGTTTGACAGAGTAATTCACATTAAAAAAATTCTATTCAATCTTAACCATGGATAATAATATTTGGAATTAAAAACTGTTGTGTCCATAACAAACCAGTGACCTTAATATTACACTTGGTGCAAGTATGTAAGTTGCAGCATTTACGTGATGAAATCATCTCACTTACACTGTCATTTTGTTCCACTTGTAGATATCCACTAGGCAAACATAGAGTTTTTAAAAATAGCATGCTTCCAACACGGTAGATGTAAAAGTAGGCTTGAAAGCCCTGCTTTTAGGCTTAGGGAACATGTTAAGATTTCTAGCAGCCATGATGGTGGGGAGGATGGCATGTAGCCTGAGGCTACAAAAACTAATTAATTTAAGGAAGTTGACAAAATTACGTTAATAAGCTCAGTTTGCCAGAATCACCTGTGAGAAAGTAGCAAAGCTTATTAATGGGTTACTGTTTTCAAGATGATGTCAGGTAGAGCGCAGGATGGAGTGTGGACTTGAAAGAGGAGAAATGGGAATATGAATATATTTGGAGATTTGGATATAGTTTTGGTATGTATGAGGGAAGGATTAGTCTGGAAGATTGGCATAGTTTTAAGGGCCCTGATACAGACAGATTCACCAAGTTTCCAGAAGTAGCTGTTTGGTTTGTGGGTGGTTAGGAGATCTGGCAGATGAAAGGAGTAAGCAGATTTGGATTGAAGTCAAAAAGCATCAGTGATACCCATCAGGAGCCTTTCAATATTTTGTCTGGATCTGTCAGACAGATTCACCAAGTTGAATCCTTCCCCCCTCTAACAATGAATGATGTATACCTCATATGGTGGAGACTGGGAGTTCATGATTTCCATGGTAACCATGAGTTTTCCTCAGGAAATCATGGAACTGACGTGAATTAGTCCCTGTATTTACTTCAGAATCTCTATCATGTGATTTTGTTATAAAATTTTGTTAAAAATTACCACCAGCTTTTTGGCATGGATAGATCACTTCCTGGTCCAGATGAGACTGATGGCTGTGTGATCACCACAGGGCTGAACCCATTCAGATGATCTACCCCAAGTACCACATGGAACTGGTTTTCTAATGGATGCTTGGAATGTTCTTGACAATTTGATAGGTAAATCTGTCAAAGGCCTGATTTGCTGTTGGCAACATGAAAAAAATCATGAATCATCCTGAGCAACCTGTTTTTGTCAACCAATTGCAGATGACCTCTTGGCTTTCTTAGAGCCCCCAGAAATGTGACAAATTAGCACAATATTTTGTCAATAAAGTTTATCAGAGTTATTCTATACTGAGCAGAGCCTAGAGTATTGACTAAAACATAATGTTGCCATGTTTTGGGAGTTTTTTTTAGCTTGTGATTTCTGAGGTAGTACATTGGATGCTCTCTAAGAAATCCCCTGCTGCCATGTGAGCTAGATCCTTGCTTCTCCTGGATCCCTGGACTGCCACAGGCAGAATAATTACTTGGATCTCAGAGAAGTTGTTGAAGTCTCACTGCAGATAAGGACATTTCTAGTCACCTTAAAGGAAAATTACTATTTGTCCATTGGGATTCTCTGGTGGCTCCAGCAGTATTTCTGAGTTAGAAAGCACTGTTCCTAAAGAAGCATATCCATAGTTTGGAGCAGAGGTGGTATTCAGCAGGTTCTGACCAGTTCTGGAGAACCGGTAGTGGAAAGAGAACCGGCAAATACCGCCTGGCCCCAACCCCATCTATTCTCTGCCTCCTGAGTCCAACTGATCATCTGGGTCTTCTTTTATTGCCCTGCACAGGAGAATGGATCTGGAAAGCAAATTAGTGGAGTAGGGAGGGAATGGGATTTTGCAGTAACCTTCCCTTGGAGTAGTGAGGGAATGCAGATCCTTTTCCTGCCACGCCCACAGCACCACACCCACCAAGCCACACCACGCCCACCAAGCTACGCTTACAGAACCGATAGTAAAAAAAAAAATTGGATCCCACCACTGGTTTGGAAGTCCTCTTGGATTTGTGTTCCTGCTAGAACAATAGGAGGAAGCTGTAGCCAAGAGGTCCTTTATCAGCTTCAGTTGGGACATCTCGGGCAACAGTACCTTACTATAGTGATTCATGCCTTCATCATCATTCACTTGAACTACTGCAAAATACTCTCTGTGGAGTTTCCATTGAAGACAAATTAGAAACTTCTGTTGGCTGAAAACTCAGTGGCCCCCAACCTTTTGGGCAACAAGGACCACTGACATGGCAAGGTTTTTCCATGGACTGGAGGGAACTTGGGTTCACGTATTGCCTTCATTCTGCAGATGGGGCTTTGCTTGTTTGCATGGTCTGGTTTCTGGCATGCTGTGGACCGGTGTCGGTCCAAAGACTGGTGGTTGGGGACTCCTGTTCTAGCTAATTGGAATTCTACTTCTGCTAATAGTTCAGCTATTCTTGATGCTTGGTAGAAGTGATGGAATTTGATCCAATTATTTGTTTCATTTATTTTTACAATTTGGTCTGTCTGTTCATAGGGCTCTGTGTTAGATGATGCAACCACATTGTCAACCTTCAAGATTTTCTCCCTTTGCTTTGCATCTTTCGGCTGTCATAAGTAACGGGGGGGGAGGGGGATATGATTATGGGAAGTGAGCTGGAGGTGTTACAAAACAGAACTGTATAAGCTGGTGAGAGGGAAGATTCTTGCTTAGGCTTCTATCCTATGCTATACGTAGCTGCAACCCGTTATCAAAATATGTCAAGGTCAATGGACAGAGGCCTCATCACCACCTGGAGATGCCCACATGATGATATACACAACTTTTAATTGCATAAGCCAATTGAACTATTGGGGGTGGGAACGTTGCCATCACTTTGTATATGTGATTTACGTGCCCATTTTCTCAGATTCAGAATTCTTGTGTTGCTATCACTTGATTTCCAGTAAAAGATATCTTTTCTCTAATTAATGGAGTCTATGTATTTCTTTATTGGAGTTTGAATGGAGCACCAGCTGACATTATTATGAATCTGCACGTTACCAGCCCCCCCAGACAATTAATAAATTTTCTTCCGAGGGGGTTTGAATACAATGTCAAATCCAGCCAGCAACCAAAAAGACCTGGGAACGACTGGAGGACAAGATTCCCTGCTGTTAGAGGTGGCAGGGGAAGCCGACTTGTTAGCAGAATTAAGTCTTGGTGAAAAACCCAAATGGTCCCAGGGAGTCAGGCTGGAGTCACCTGAGGAAAAGCCTCCTCCAAGATTGACCATTACCCGTCAGCATGGAAGAGAAGAGCCATGGCAAGGGAAGGAAAGAAAGAATTTTTTACTAACTCAAGCCATGCATCTTCTAAATGAAGCTGTCGGAGCACCGCAGACTGATCAAAGATATGAGGGAGAGGAGGGGGAGGCAGCCCCAGCCAGAAGAATCAGAGCAGCCACCCCCATAAATCAACCTGGGCTGGTGCAACAGGCAGTAGCAGCCCAGGGGCCCCCAGCGGGGGGAGTAATTGCCAGAAGGCATAGAACTCCAAAGGTGCCTCTGTTGGAAGTAAAATATGGGGGGGATTCCAAGGAGTTAGGATTCTTCCTGGCACAAGTCTGGAGCCATATGGAGGAATATGGAGAGGATTTTTCCTCACAAGCAGCCAAAGTTAGATTTGTACAAGGGCTCTGGAGGGAACAGCTACAAAGTGGATGGTGACTTTGCATAATGATAATGCCCCCCAGCTGATGAATTATGACCTGTTCATGACTGTGCTGTGGGCCAGGTTTGAAGACTCACTTGCTGAACGTAAGGCCAGAATTAGGATGAAGACCATAAATCAGGGGCAGAGATCAGTGGCTGACTAGACCCAGGAATTTAGAGAGCTGGTGTGTCATATTCAAGACTGGTCCCAGGGAGCCCTGATAGAAGCTTTTAAAGATGGGTTGAATGTATATCAAAGCTGCATTGGCAGAAGAGACCCTAGTGAGTGGCAGCTGTGGTACAGGCTGGCAGAAAAGTTGGAAATTGATCTCATCTGAAACAGATGCTGGGGGGGCCTTGGTTGGAGCAAGTCCTCCCCCACCAGCCCTCGAGAAGCCTTAAAACCTCAAAAGGGAGGAATGGCAGCAAAACCCAAGACCACTGCATGCTTCCGATGTGGGAAGGAAGGTCACTGGGCTGCAGACTGCCGTGCCAAGCTAGAGCCAAAGGGGGCGCCAGGAGGAGGAAGAAAACCTGAAAAAAAAACCCAGCAAAGCCTCACAAAACAGTGCTTAAAGCAGAAGAGGTTGTAGAGATCGCCCCTCTGAAAGGAGAGGAGCTGGGAACTCCGACCTCAATTGGAGTCAATTGGAGGAGGGGATCATTGCGCATACGTACTGACCACCCCCCAGAAGGGGAGGAGCAATCTCAACTGAAACCCAAGAATCTCATTGAGCTGGCCTCCACTGGCACCGAGAATCTGAGGGTGGAGGATAAAATTCCAGAGGAATATTGGGACTTAAAGGAGGTATTAAGTGAAAAGGCCTCAGATGAGCTCCCCCCCTCCCCGTCGCTCAACAGATTGCAGCACTGAAATTTTGCCAGGAGTGAAACTCCCAAAACCGAAACTGTACTCGATGACACCACGGGAGCTAGAAGAGCTGCGGTCATTTATTGATAAAAATTTGGAACATGGTTTCATCCAACCTGCTAGACCCCAAGTAGCAGCCCCAGTATTGTTCTGTGAGAAGAAAGATGGCTCTAGTCATTTATGTGTGGACTATAGAAACCTCAACACTATTTTGGTGGAGAATGTGTACCCCCTCCCCTTGATGAAGGATATGTTGGCCCACTTGGTCAAAGCGAAAATTTTTACGAAACTCGACCTGAGAGAAGCATACTACCAAGTTCAAATTAAGGAAGGGGATGAATGGAAAACTGCTTTTAACTGCCCAATGTGCTGTTTCCAATTCAATGTTCTTCCCTTTGGCCTACAGGAGGCCCCTGCAGTATTCATGCAAATGATCAATCCGGTGTTGCATGAACATTTATACAAAGGGGTGTTGGTTTATCTTGATGATATTCTTATCTACGCGGAGACTCGTGACGAACATGTGAAACTAGTGCGGTCAGTTCTGGAAAAACTTCGAGCTGCTAAGCTGTACACAAAGTTGTCCAAGTGTGAATTTCACCAGGAAAAAAATTGACTATTTATCGCATATCACATGATGGCATAGAAATGGATCCAGGGAAAGTTCATGCCATTTTGGAATGGGCCCCTCCTGGTACCAGGAAACAACTTCAAAGTTTCTTGGGATTTGCTAATTTTTACCGTCAATTTATCCCTGCTTTTGTGAAGATTGCAATGACTATCACAAATCTCTTAAAAACCAAAGGGGAGGTGAAACCGAAGCCTAGTAAACCACTGGAGTGGTCCATGGAATGTCAAGCTGCTTTTGAGAAGCTAAACAACTGTTTGCTGCTGAACCAGTACTCAAGCACCTGGCCATGGACGCTCCTTTTATAATCCAAGCCGATACGAGTGACGTAGCAGTCGGGGCGGTGTTACTACAAGCAAACAAGATGGGGACTCTGCAACTGTGTGCATATACTTCCCGTAAACTAACTGAAACTGAAAGAAGATGGGCCATCTGGGAAAAAGCTTTTGCAGTTCACTGGGCTCTGTTAACCTGGACGCATTTCTTAGAAGGGGCAAAACACCCATTTGAAGTGTGGATGGATCATAAAAATTTGGAGGCTTTGAAAATGCCTCAGAAGCTGTCTCCTAAGCAAGTTCGCTGGACGCAGTACTTTAAGCACTTTACTTTTTCATTGAAGTACATTCCAGGGGAAAAGAACTTCATGGCAGATGCTTTATCTAGATTACCTCAATATAATAGTGCTCACCAAGTGGTACGGCCTATTGTCCCAACCAAACAGTTGGCAGCTTCAGTGGCTACCAGAGCCCAGAAAAAGAAGGAAGTTGATTTATCAAATGATTTAACTGCACAATTAAAATAAGCTTTAACATTTGATGATTGGTTCTTTGCTCACTCAAATAACTGTACGGTTAGAGATGGATTGGCATGGGTGGCGGCCAAATTATATGTGCCAGCAAAGCTGAGAAACCAAATATTACAGCAAGCTCATGACTCTAAAGCTGCTGGACATTTTGGATTTGTGAAGACCTAACACTTGGTTAAAAGGAAATTTTGGTGGCCTACCTTGAAAAAGGACATTTAAGCTTATGTGGCTAGCTCTCCTATCTGTGCCTCAGCCAAATGGCCTCCTGGTAAACCAATAGGCTTACTACAAAATGTGGCTAGACCAACTGCTCCATGAAAGGAAATCTCTATGGATTTTATAGTGGAATTACCTGAAAGTTATTTGGGTAGTAATCGATTTGTTTTCCAAACAGGTACATTTCATACCTTGTCTGAAAATCCCATCTGCGAAAACCTACAGGTTACATGGGGTTCCTGAACACATAATCTCAGACAGGGGTGTCCAGTTTACCTCAAACTTTTGGAAGGAGTTCCTGAAGTTATTGGGCTCCGCCCAGGGCTTAAGCTCCGCCCACCACCCACAAACCAATGGGGCTTGGGAGAGACCTAACTTGGTATTGGAACAGTATCTTCGATGTTTTATAAATTATCAGCAAGATGATTGGGCTGACCTATTGCCATTCGCTGAGGTGGCATATAACAATTCGGTACATAGTAGTGCTGGGTTTACTCCATTTAAAGTGGCTTCGGGACAAGACTTTGTACCCATACCTAAGCTTCCACAGGAGAAACCTAACATTCAGTCATTAGATGAATGGATAACACAGCTCCAGCTTACCTGGCTGGTTACCCGTAAAGCATTAGATGACGCTCATCAAGCCCATAAAAAATTTGCAGATAAAAAGAGAAATCCACAAAAACCATATCAAATTGGTAAAAAGGTCTTTTTATCCACCAGATATTTGCAGACAACACAAAAGTCAAAAAATCTTGGACTTAGGTATGTTGGACCTTTTTCAATTGAACTAATTGTGAACCTTGTGGCAGTCCAACTGAAATTACCTAAAACCCTCTGACAGATCCACCCTGTTTTCCATGTTAGTTTATTAAAACCTGAACATACCTCTGACTTGAGACCAACTCAGGTCGATCACCCCATGCCATTGCTAATTGAAGGTGAACAACATTTTGAAGTTAAAGAAATTTTGGATTCTCGAAAACAAAGGGGTCGACTCCAAATATTGGATTCCAATATTTGGAAACATTTTCCTCTTTCCCAGTCTGAATGGGTGAAGGACGTTAGAGCTCCTAAGCTTATCAATGCATTTCATACTAAATATCCTGATAAACCCTAGAAAATAGTATTATGATGTTACATGTATATTTTCTGTTACTTTCTATTTTTATCTTTTATAGGACTAATGCCTCTTTTGTAGGAGGGCCGAATGTCAGCCTTCAAGATTTTCTCCCTTTGCTTTGTAGTCATTATTATCTTGCTTGGTACTTATAATCAGTAGAGAAAAAAAATCATGCCTTTTCTATAGTCCCAAAGGTACTTTTTCAAAAGGTTTTTCCTTAAAGACTAATTTCTCATCCAAGAAACTTCAGTTCTGAACAGAATAAGCATCTTCAAGAATTTTTCTTTTAGATTTAAATTAAAAATAAACATGTCTTTCTGGCTTACCATGTGATATGTGGGTGACACTTTTCTTGATCATTCTCAAATTTCTGTAAAGACCAGATGTTATTGTATGCTACTAAAGCCCACTATCACTGTTAAGTATTTTTTGTAGCTGTTTTAGTTCATAATATTTTTTTTAAAAAAGGCTTTCCTTTAAAATATTTTAAATTAATAGGTATAACACATACTTTTGTTGTAAAAGGAACATATTTGAGAGATCTCATATGAAATATTTTTCAAGGATTTTGACAAAGATGGGGATTTATCACTGAGAATGAAATTAAGTGAATGATTAATTCAGAATTAGGGTCAATATATATAAGAAGGCAGGATTACCAGACCTTTAATCTGGAAAAATCTGGAGGACCAGGATGGCAACAAAACTCTAACATTTTATTATAATCTGGTGGTAATCCTGGTTTTGCAACCCAGAATTGGGGTTCCTACAAGAAGATATGGAGTTTGTATAATGTGGGTTCTATCCTAGTATATCTCAAGTGGTATAGGAACCTTTCTCTATAGGTTCCATCCAAATCTTTTCTTGAACACCTGGTTTGTTTATTTGTTTATTTAAATTTAGTTGCTAGCCAACTCACAGTGACATTGGATAGTTTTTATTAAAAAGAAAAAACAATAAATGTATTTAGTTGCCAATTACAATATAAATATTCAATGTGTTTTCCTGTACAGGAATTTTCCCTATCATGAATAGACTGCCATCAGTCTGGTTTAATTTATTTCCCTGCAGTAAAACAGAGACTTTCTCTTTTTTTTTACGGTTTAATATCAGGTTTAATTTATATGATTTGCATACAAGATTTTACTGTATATGATGTTCAGGGAATGTTTCCCTGTGTACAATTCAATTCAGCATACAAGGGGGAAAGAAAAGAGCTTTAACGTTGTAACTCATATAAAACCAGGAAAGCAAATCATGTTTAACTACAAAATATAACTTAACATTTCTACCTAACAGAACCTGTCCTAGAGTAATTCCTTTCATCTCTTTCTCACAGCAAAATATTAAACTTTGAATCTAGGGAATTTTTCTCTTTACATAAATATATATCAACAACTACCTTCTTATAGCCAAGTGCCAATTATCAAATGTGTCTACTCAGAATTTCCCTTTCCTAGCAAGGGGACAGAATTTTAATTTAATAGAAGTCTTCATCCAGTTACAATATCAACAATATTTATCACACAAAAGTATTTTTGTAATGATGTACAAAGAGTATGTATGATAGATTACTGGGTATGTATAAGTGTTTAGATCTCATTGATCAAGTTCATCTCTAAATTTTCTCTGACACTGATTCCAGGATTAGGCAAAAGAGAAGATTCAAAATCCACTTCCACATTCAAGATACACAAACTATTTTAAGCATTATTAGCCACATTCCCATCTCAAACTTCCAATTCCAGGTGAACAATATTCATAAAGTCCTGCTTGAACAAATACGTTATCCAATATTGCCAGAATGAGAGTCTGCAAGGGTGGTTTCTTCCCTGAGATTTCAGGAGATGGTAGGACAGAGCAATGGTGGTATTCAAATAATTTAACAACTGGTTCTCTGCTCTAATGAATTCTTCCAACAACCAGTTTACCAAACTGCTCAGAAAGCTAACAACCGGTTCTCCAGAACTGGTGCAAACTGGCTGAATTCCACCACTGGGACAGAGCTAGCTGCATCATTCTTAAGGCAGGGAGAGTACTATTTTTTTTTCAGCTTGGGACTGCATATTTATTATGATTTATTTAGGCTCTAGGGGAGTCTAGAAGGCTGTGGGTGTTTATGTGTAGTGCATGTTTTAAAAGGAAAAGTTACAAAATTGAACATCAACAATTTGTGCCAAATCTCAGCAGTATGATCCTTGGTAATTCCATTTGGGGAATACATAATAGATCTGAAGAGGTCAGCTGCATTTCTCAGACCATTACTAGAACTATCCTAACAATAAGAAATGTCTTTTTAAACAACATCTTCAATTGTCTATTTATTACACTATATTATACAGAATTTGCTTCCACTGACCTGGTTATGTTTTCATAAACAAATTCAAGAACAGCTAGCCATGATTTTTAATTGTTTTACGATCTTAATCCTGAACTGGAGAGAAGCAGAAGAAGGAACTTTCTTTCTAGCAAATTTTCTGCATCTGGCTTTTTTCTGTTTCTGCCAGATGCAGAAAATTTGCTAGAAAGAAAGTTCCTTCTTCTGCTTCTCTCCAGTTCAGGATTAAGATCGTAAAACAATTAAAAATCATGGCTAGCTGTTCTTGAATTTGTTTATGAAAACATAACCAGGTCAGTGGAAGCAAATTCTGTATAATATAGTGTAATAAATAGACAATTGAAGATGTTGTTTAAAAAGACATTTCTTATTGTTAGGATAGTTCTAGTAATGGTCTGAGAAATGCAGCTGACCTCTTCAGATCTATTATGTATTCCCCAAATGGAATTACCAAGGATCATACTGCTGAGATTTGGCACAAATTGTTGATGTTCAATTTGCTTATAATATATACATGCATGCATGCAATGCATGCACTCCCACCCACACCCACATATGTGAATAAAACAGAGAGTAAATATGCATTTGAAAATATAATTTCTTTTACCAAGTCAAAGCATACAACAAAAATACTAGATAATCTTGGTATTAGAAAAGTGAAATAGGCTGTATTTCTTAAGTCGTGATCAGCTGTAGTTTTGCTGCAAATATAAACATTACAACTTTGAATAGATGATCCAAATATTCACATATTTTGAAAAATCAGTTTATCTGCAGTATGTGTTTAATGGCTGCTCTTTTATTTAAAGAGGTGCATTTGGAATTCATTAGAAGCTCCAACTCTTGATATAACACTAGGTTACAGATTGAAAGTAAAGCTGTTCCATTGCAAAATAATAAATTCATTCAAACAAGTTCCACAGACCATTAGATATTGATATGCGATAATAAACACTGTGATAATAAAACACTTTTGAAAAGATAGTTCAAATATATTATTTATTACTAGCTGAAGCCATTTTGGGAGTGTCTTCAGGGCTGCTACAGCAAGGCCAGGTGGAGCTGTGGGATTGTAAGGTGGGGTGGAGATAGCTGGGGGAATGCGTAGCCAAATAACATTATTTCTTGTGGAAGCAAGGACGTTATACCAGGTGTTGGAAGGGCATGGACCAAAGCCAGCTGGAGTTGGAACTATGACTTGATTGGTTCATTTGATGTACATATGAACTGGAGGGCAGGGACTTTGAACTTTGATTTGGGTGAGAAAAACCCTGGATCCTTCAGAGTCGGATTTTCACCAGCTCTGCCAATATGCTATCCCAAATAATATTATTATTTGAGAAAATTCTAGGCCTCAGAGTTTTGATTATTTTGAGGTTATTACTTGGAACCCTGACACTAGCATTACCTCAAAGTAATGTGTGAACTATGTTTGTAAAATATGGATAAAGCATTAAACAGGCAGAATTTCTCCAGAAATCAAATGTCTGATCTTTCCACTAATCTAATCCAAAATGGCTGTAGAAGGCACTAACCAGTAATTAGAGGAGAGAAAATATGACCAAAGTAGATTCATACTGAAGCTTCATACTTGGGTCCAGCCTACTATAGTATGGTAGACACCTGCTTCTTTGGATTTGGTGCTTAGTGCTTATCCGTGTTGCTATGAACAGTGCCTCAATAATATCTTTTAATCCAACTGATTTCCAGGCACTGGTAGGATTTCCCAATGTCTGCCACCTCAGTTATCTGTCAATGTTACATCCCATGTCTTGCTATGGTACTGTTTGATCTTCGTCCCATGTCTGCTGCTTCTTTAGGCATTCTCTCAGCACCATATCTTTGAGTGCCATCTTACTGATATAATCCTGGATGTTCTGGGTTTCATCAAGGGCAGTGGTTTTGACAATCACCAGACATCACCGGACCTCTTTTTGACTGATGTACAGTCTCTGGGAATTTGGGGTGGAAATCTCCATACATTGTGAAGAACTTCTAGGTCTTCACATCAGCAGCTTCCCTGTCCTGCTTTGATCAGCAGGATATCTTAAGACTGGCAGGAAATACATGTTAATGGCATGGATTTTGTTCTTCCCGCTGAGCTGACTTATCTTTGGTGGTACTTGATGTTGCTGTCTTCCTTGCCTCCCCACTGTGGTTCCCATGTGACTGTGGGGTCTGTATTGATATGTAGCCCACTGGTAGTTCTACCTCATCAGTCTTAACTACTTTCTCACTTTTGTCTATGATCTTCACCAAATTTCTGCAGTTTGCATGACATCCTAATGTCCTCACTGTAGATTTGTGTCAAGTAGATCAGCAAGTTCGTTCTTAGCATAAAAGTCGATTTTATCCATTGAGAGGAGACAGCTGGTGGTAGTTCAACTCTTAAACTTGCACCCATATCCAGTTCTTGTGAATATCTGGCTGAGGAAGTTAAAGTCTTTGCAGAACAGCAGAGGGAACAGTGCACCACCTTGGTATACATTGCACTTGATGGCCACTTGTGTGAGCTGCCTTGAGTTGACTTCCAGTGCTATCTTCCAATGTCCCATTGAGTTCTTGAGGAAGGTCCTTAGTATCCTGATCACTTTGCATAGTGCAGGTATTCAGAGATCTGTGTGAGTGGCACTGAGTCGTAGGTTTTCCTGTAGTCAATCCAGGCTGTCAGATTGGTCTGTCTAGACCTTGAATCTTGAGTGACTGATCTATCTATGAGCAAAAGATATTTTGAGCTTTTGTTGTTCCCAATGATCTTCTGAATTGTACTCATGTATTGCTCCAGAAATACACACACACACACGTACCCACAGGTCAGGAAATAAGGAAACACAGTTTGGATAGCTACCACTTTGAATACTGAGCACCTGGAGTATGTGGTATGCTAATCTTTAAACTTGTCATTTTTTTTTTTAACCTCTTGTCATTTTTCACTCCAATTTGATATCAGATTTTAAAATCAAAATGCTTAGAAATGTAAGAGAATTACTTTTAACTTTAACCAAGAATGCGGCTACTCAAAAATAAAACTAAAAACAATAATCTTTTCACAATTATGACCATTTCTACAGTTCTGTAATTAAGAAAGCATATATTTATACAAACCTACTTGCATACATTAAGCACTACCCAATTATCAGCATCTTTCTCAGCACTTACCAAGACTTAGTCTTAAAGCATATAGGCCAGTCCAATTAGCAGAAAGAAAATTGTTGGATACTACATGAAAAACAGTATTTTTTTTCATCCAGGATCCACCTCTTCCATTTTTGCTTTAAGTTTTAGGACAACATATAGCTCCATGCAAAATACATTACATAAATAAATTGCCCACAATAGTGTTGAAAAAAATAACAGGGAAAATAATTGCATTTGGATCTTCTCCTTCCTTTCTTCAACCATCAACTTTAATCAATTATGTGAAGTTCCCTTTTAAAGTACTTTTGTAAGTGGACCTTTACACTAAGAAGGAAGCAAAACCCATAATGGTGCATGCACACTATCCTGAGAGATCACGGTATCTTTGTCCTAATGTCTGGATATATTTGGAAAGTTCCTGATTAATTCTGGATGTTTTGATCTCTGTCAGTGGAGAAATCATTCATTCTCCAGCACTCATCAGTATTTGGTATATAAAGCTGGTCAGGTATATTTGGTGAATATTCATGGCTGCAGATCATTGTCAGATTTAAGCATCATGACTGCCATTGTGTTTGCCAGGAAGATACAAGTATTTTGCAAATTGAAAAGGACATTATCATAGCCACTGTATCTGCCCTAGCCGAAAATACCTCCCAAACCAAAAATATCTCTTTGAAACCAATGCTGCTTACTTTTCACTATATATTAGATGAAATCCCCCCATATCCCTTATATACTTTATTTGATGGATCCATTTCAACTGTATTATCTGTTTATTTCAACCTATTATTTTACACTGATGATTTTTTATTTGTGGACTTCTTTTCATATATGATTTTGCATGAACTGCCTGATAACTGGGTGAAAAATAAAGACACAAACAAATAGTGTAAGGAAAGAAAGTGGGGGGGGGGGGAATCTCACCTCTTGTGAGGTTTCGGTTGATGGTCTCCTGAGACATACTGTGCAGCCGCTTCATGTAATCTTCACTATACCAGACCCTCAGCCTCTCCCCTGGCCGGATGTCCCGACAAGTCCGGAAAAAAATCCTCTCGCTGTGCTGAAATGCCATTAGGTTTTGCTCTCTCTCCTCTCGAGATATGGCCACATACCTAGGGACAAGGATGAGGCAGGTTTTGACTTATAAACAGGCTGAGTAGAACATTAAAGCACAATTGTAGCAGGAGTGACCTTCAAAGACAGCCACAGAAACAGAAGCATTGGATGACATGAATAATGAGATATGAAGAAACAGAACTGTAAGAAAATAATAGGCACCTTAAGGAATATTAAATAACTTCCTGAGATTAATATAGGCCCTATATTTCCTGTTCAGGAAAATATCTAATTGCTAAACATTACTACTTTCCAAATTTCTCTGTCTATTATTATTACCAATTAAAGATTGTTAAAATAAGAGTATGTTTCAGGATTTGTAAGACAATTCCGGTTCCAATTTAACTAAAATTAGTTACGGTTGTTGCAGACTTGATTTTACATCTGTATTGCAGAACCAGCAAGTTGGAATTAGAAGAACTGCAGTTGTATAATATTCAATGAGAATAAGAATAGTCCATTTTAATAGCAAAAAGATAATTATTCCATATCAGCAACATGACCTTTTACATCCAATATATTAGTTACATAATGACAAATATTCTAATATGTTCATCAAACCCATAATATTAGAGAATTTATTTTGTAATCCAATGCAGTATTGAAAATGTGCAATTAAATGATACTGATTCCCATTTAAGACCAGACATACTATAGAAATATTTGCACAACTATCTGTACGAAATCACCTAATACAAATCTATTGTTTACTTCTTTGGTACATTATATGATTTATTATATAACATATATACAGCTCACACATTTCAGTATATTTCCACTATATTTTTATTGATATTGACACCTAGTGATCATTGAAATACTAATTACTAAGTTCCACAGATGGGTCTTTATAAACTTAGAGATACTGTACCACAAAATAAGCAAATAATAGACTCACTCCTAATTTAGATTCACTCCTAATAATAGACTCACTCCTAATCATCATAGATTGCTAGGTGACAACAAAAACAGATGCCAGGAAGATGGCTTTCACTCCAGCTAGTATAAAGTCTCTTTTCAGATGGTCCAAGTTTTTGTGGCTTTTTACTATTAAAAATAAAATTCTTATGCAGATTGGCAGATACTCAGGAATGTCTTCAAGAAATCAAACTATTCTTTCATCCAAATACTTTGTGCTTCTTTTTACTTCATTACCAGTTGATTGAAAATGTTCCAAAACTTTTAAGAAATAAAATCACGGTACATTATAGTTCATAGTTTGAATTAATGATTTTGTAATAGTTCTTTTTTTTAAAGCTTCATCAATCTTTCCTTTACCCAAGAATGGTACTGTATTGGACTTACCATGAGGTATCCTTCCAGTCACCAATAATGGACCCAATATAATAATGACTTTACATCTCCACATCTTCCTCTATTTTGGAACAATCTCTTCAAGCAGAGGAACTGACTTTACTTACTATATTACCAGGGACCATTCTGGACTTAATTCTTACAAACAGAGAAGAAGTGATAGAGGGAGTTGAAACTGCAGGAACCTTGGGTGAGAGTGACCATGGCATACTAGAATTCAACATAACACAAACACAAGCAATAGAACTTAATGACACCAGAGTCTTGGATTTTAAAAGAGCCAATTTCAATAAACTCAAAGAGAACTTGGGAAAGATTCCCTGGATGAAAATCCTAAAGTGGAAAACAACTCAAGAATCTTGGGAAACTCTAAAAAGTATGATCATAGAAGCCCAGACCAGCACAATACCACTGAGAAAGAAAAACAAGAAATCCAAGAAGAAACCAGCATGGCTGCACAAAGATCTCTCTGGCAAATTGAAAGAAAAAGGGAACAAGTACAAAAAATGGAAAGAAGGACATACAACTAAGGTAGAATATCAGCAGATAGCCAGAATCTGCAAAGACGAAGTCAGGATAGCAAAGGCTCAGAACGAACAAAGACTTGCAACAAAAGTCAAAGATAATTTAAAAAGTTTCTTCCACTATAAAAATAACAAGAAAAAAAATCAAGGAAACAGTCATTCCACTAAAGAGAGAAGATGGCAAGGAAGTAACAGGCAACAGAGAGAAAGCAGAACTGCTTAACTCATTCTTTGCATCCATCTTCACACAATAAGAAATTATAGCTCAACCCACCAAAACATAACTGTAAAAGACAGACCAGAAATAAAAATTAAAATAAGCAAAAAAAAAAATTGTAAGAGAACACCTGTCTGATCTTGATGAAAACAAATCACCGGGCCTGATGGATTACATCCCAGAGTTTTAAAGGAGCTGGCGGAGGTCATCTCAGAACCACTGCACCATATCTTTCAAAAATATAGCACCGGGGAACTACCAGAAGACTGGAAAAGAGCTAATGTGGTTCCCATCTTCAAAAAAGGAAAAAAAAAAACAGACCCAGAAAACTATACACCAATCAGCCTAACATCAATACCCAGGAAGATACTGGAAAAGATAATTAAAAAAAACAGATCTGCCAACATCTAGAAACAAGTAAAGTAATAACTAGCAGTCAGCATGGGTTTGTTAAAAACAGATCATGCCAAACCAATCTTATTTCATTCTTCAACACAGTGACTAAATTAGTAGACCAGCAAAATACTGCGGACATAATATATTTAGATTTCAGCAAAGTATTCAACAAAACAGACCACAACCTACTTCTTCTTAGTAAGCTAGAAAAATGTGGAATAGATAGCACCACCACTAGATCGACTCGCAACTGGCTGGAAACCATACTCAACGAGTAGTCCTTAATGGGTCTAAGTCTATATGGAGAGAAGTAAGCAGTGGGGTGCCACAAGGTTCCATCTTAGTCCCAGTACTCTTCAATATCTTCATTAACGACTTAGATGAAGGAATAGAAGGGGAACTTACCAAATTTGCAGATGATACTAAGCTGGCAGGAATAGCTAACACCCAAGAAGATAGGCTCAAGATTCAGATGGATCTTGACAGATTAGAACATTGGTCTATATCTAACAAAATGAAATTCAATGTAGAGAAAAGTAAAGTCCTACACTTAGGCAAGAAAAACCAAAAGTACACATATGGACTGGGTAAAACCAGGCTCAATAGCAGTAACTGTGAGAGGGATCTTGGAGTCTTAGTGGACAACCAACTAAATATGAGCCAGCAGTGTGCAGCAGCAGCCAAAAAAGCTAATGCAATCCTAAATTGTATTAACAGAGGGATACTATCAAGATCAAAGGAAGTACTAATACCACTCTATAAAGCCTTAGTAAGACCACACCTAGAGTACCACATCCAGTTTTGGTCACCACATTATAAAAAAGATGTTGAGACTCTAGAAAAAGTACAGAGAAAAGCAACCAGCATGATTAGGGGACTGGAAGCTAAAACATTCAACAAACGGTTGCAGGATCTGGGCTTGGCCAGTCTAGTAAAGAAAAGGACCAGGGGAGACATGATTGCGGTCTTCCAATATTTGAGGGGCTGCCACAGAGAGGAAGGGGTCAAGCTATTTTCTAAAGCACCTGTAGGCCAAACAAGGAATAATGGATGGAAACTGAACAAGGAGAGATTTAACCTGGAAATAAGGAGAAACTTTCTGACAGTGAGATCAACCAATGGAACAGCTTGCCCTCAGAAGTTGTGGGAGCGCCATCAGTTGAGACTTTCAAGAAGTGATTGGGCTGCCATTTGTCAGAAATGGTGTAGGATCTCCCGCTTGGGCAGGGAGGAACTAGATGACCTACAACATCCCTTCCAACTCTATTTGTTAAATCTGTTAAATATTCTTGGACAAAAAAAGCCCCACTTTCTTTTTTGGTTTCTGGAGTTGCGCTAATCAGCCCCAGAATGTGCAGATCAGGGCATTTGATTCAGGAGAAAAGCACTATGTTCCATTGCTGAAATGCCTCGTTTTGGCTATTCCTATTTGTACTTGCAATCAACAAACTGAAACTACTGATAGTAGAATAGAAACAATAAAAATTTACATAGAGATGCATAACTAAATAGCCTAAATATATCTGGTAAATGAGATACTAACTTCTTCTCCAATTCTATCATCTGGTTGACCAGGAAGTTATCATGTGGGACATTCAAGCATCTTGGCCATTGGAATGATGGGACTCATACAAAAATGATTAAAGTGGAAAAGTTGGTCCAAATAACTGCATTACTATGTCAGAGACAATTCTGCTTCCAAGGCAATTAGTACTGCTTCCTTTCAAAATTGAACCGACCATGATCCTTTGGAAAATCTATTTGCTTTTTGTTGAATATATTAAAGTTGTATTTCCTAATTGAATGGTTAAGAGTGAAGAAGGCAACTGTTGAGGTATTCTCCATTAGGAGAATGGGTGCACTCAGGGAAACGTAGTGAGAGTGGTGAGGAATAACACACAACCAGCATACAGATACACTGAATAGTAAAATGTAGGTTTTACTTTCAGTAAATGGGTAAACAAAGTCCAACAAACAGTCCAAATCATACACGGTTAAAGCAGATAGTATTCAATACAATCAGACCAGGGATAATCCAAAAACGAAGTCCAGTACCATAAACAAAGTTCAGTAAACGGAATTTGCTAACAGTTTGCAAGACTCACAGCAATCCAAGCAGAATGAGGATCAGGCAAAAGGCAATAGGAAAAATGCAAGAAGAGAGCAAACCAGGTTTCTGGCTCCATCTTATGGCCATCGGAGGAACTTCAGCCAATCACAATTACAGCACTCTCTTAAAGATACAACAGTATTAAATAACTATCATGGTTTATATATTGCCAACCCAACTGTTAAGTGACTATCATTCCTAACAGAAACCCTCTTTCCTTCATTCCCCACTTTACAAGATATAAATTCAAATTCAGTTTAAGTAAAATCTAAGTGTGCCGAATATGTCCAGCTGTGCCTAGTATACTCCCTGCACGTGATTAGTATGGGTAAAAGTATGGTCAAATGTTTTGTAGTGATCTCTGAAAAAGTGTAATTTGTCTTACAGATAAAGCAGAAATCTATTTGTAAGACATTCTGCCTTAGTAGAAAATACACAAGTCTTTCCTTAATGACACTTAATATAGAAGCATTAATAAATAATTCTCCATGTAACTGGACCCTGTCTGTTAAGATTCATGTGGTACACGTTAGTGCCCGAAAAATCCATTTTAAATGGAAAGTGTCACATAGAAAGAATGGACCTTCTGGAACATTCTACTCTTTAAAAAGTGAAGTACTATCGCTAAGGTAGCTAAGGGGCTGAAAAAGAAAGTGCGATTGCCTGTCTTCATAATATTAACTAGCAGTCCCTTGTTTAACTTAGATTAAAGGAAATCTTAAACCTGCCTTTACTCCATGCCTTTGCATACACCTAGAAGCCCTGCTGGTTCGTCTAGGTTTCTTTTTTATTTTCTTTTTGTGGAAACTGCATACCTAAAGAATAAAAAGCTAGAATAAACAGACCACTACTCTGGAGCTGTTCCCACTCAATTTCCTTATGTAGAACCGAAGCTAGTCAAGATCTGGTGTAAAAGTGGTCACTAGGATAGGACACCATGGGCACTTGGTGTTCAATTCTACCAGACTTAAAAAAAAAAAAAAAACCTTTAAGGAGAGATATGTAAGGTTCATTTTCCAATCTTAACTCTTCTCAGGAATTATGTAGATGAAGAAGACCCTTAAGACACACTTTTCTGAGGGCACACCCTGTGTGGCAATGGTCTCTAAAAAATATTTATTCGCTTGAAGCACCCTGAAATACTTTACCTTGTTCTTAAGTTATGAGGATGGGTAGTTGCCTCTTGACTTTATGTTTCAGGAAATTCCAAATTACATCCCAAATGAATTTTCTCTAACACTCACCTGCCTAGTGGAGCTGAATTCCCACCTGTACCCATTTTTTTGCCATTTAGTTTTACTAAAGATCATTTAACCTGAGAAGATATGCCTCATAGATTGGTGAGAAAAGTCACTGTGATATGAATTGCACTTCTCCTGAAAGCAAAAAGAAGTCCAATCTTAACTATAAGATGGATGCAAAGACTTATGTCCTGTTCTGATCGCGTGCATTTAGAAGCCATGGGCCCAGACTTATTTTTTTCCTTGCTATTAATCAGGATGGATACAAGAGAGATTCATCATTCTTCCAGGAAAGGCTTGGATAATAAACTGGTTTTGGATTAACAAACTCCTTCAAGTGTTTGAACCAAAGATCCTGTGAGCCAAAGTTCCTGGCAGATTGATGTGTACAAATGCTACAACCCTAGTACAGAATTGAAGGCATTCCAACAAAGAATTGGAACTCATGAACCCCTGGCAAGTTATTTAGACTTTCATTTGTCTTGTGTCAACTGAGATATTAGGGAGAAAGCAGCAGGTCCAAACTGAGATTCTGATTGTAATTGAATTTTGCTGTACACTGGAGCGCTAGTGCAATTGCCTTCTGTACATATATTTGCTCCCTAATTTTCTGTGGATCTGTTTCATATACTTTCCTTGTTTCTATACAATATTGACTTAGGTATTAGGCTGGGATCATATGGATAAGAAAAGAGCAAATACAGCTTTTAGTAATCAATGACAGTGTTTTATTTTTTTGTTTCAATCAAGAAATGGGAAATTCTGCATCTGATTAGCTCTACAAACTTTTCATTGCCCAAATTAGAGAAAAAATTAGGAAAAGCATTGTTTATCTGATGAACTTCTGAGGCCTCTTGGATTAAGATTTGTCTATTTTCTAGAGCCGGGTAAAATACTAACTTAATGAAATTGCAATGTCATGGTGTGAATGGAGCCATCTTTTATCCAGATAATTTGCATTCTTTTTTTCCATTCAATGACTGGGTATCTCCAATTTGGAACCCACTCCAGGTTCAATGCATTGGTGATGCTACACCTGCAGCATTGTTCCCTTTTATCTATTACATGCCCAGCGCAGTTGGCGCTGGAGGTTCTGTTCTCCCTTCTAGTTTTTCTACATGACATCCTGGAGGTGATAGTCCATCTTTCTCCTATCACCGTGGAATTATGATGAAGAGAATGAGGAGAATTATGCTTTGTTTCTAAAGGTGGAAAAATTATTTTGCCCATGATGGTAAGCAGTCAGCCATTTTTTTGTAGGGAACGCGTGCTAGAAATAATCCTGCTTCCTAATTTATTGGCCAGGATTTGGCTTAGAAGATAGCTTAGAAGTTGTAGCAAATTCCCTTACATATGACCATGATTCATGAAAGAGGGCCTATGGTGGTTTGTGAATCCTTCTTGCCTTGAATACATTTGGGTCTTCTGACTCATATGCATTGTTTTCCCATCTTTGGAGTAATTCATCATTGCTGTTGCAATTTCATGCAGGGAGAAAAAAAAGTTCTAGAGGCCAAATTCCTTCTTTCAGGCTTGACAGACAGTGAAAAATTATGTCTGCTCATATTGTGACTGGAAAAGCATTACTAATTTTTTTCTTGTGTTTTCTGCATCCTGAATCTTATCTGGATGGCCACAAGGTACATGTGGCAGATGGCAATGGAAGCTTCTTGCAGTGGAGAAATGCTACAGTTGAAATGCTACAGTTCTGATATTTAATATAAAAATCCTTCCTTCCTTCCTTCCTTCCTTCCTTCCTTCCTTCCTTCCTTCCTTCCCTCCCTCCCTCCCTCCCTCCCTTCCTTCCCTCCCTCCCTCTAGAATGGAGCAGATAAGAGTCAAATTCTTTTCTTCAGAAAGCAGAGCCAAGCCAGTGCAGCCAGGTCAAAAATAAGATCTACACTCCTTAGTTTCTTTCTTGGTCAGCCATTGAAATGGGTTAGAACAATGGTTCTCAATCTGAAATGGGTAAGAACAGTGGCTCTCAATCTGTTCACCATAAACCCCTTTTAAATAACTTTTGTGGCCATGGACCTCCAAAAGACTTAACTCAAATTTTAAATCATAACATTTCTTTAAGCCTTTGTGGATCCCGTGATTATATCATGGTCCCCAGGGGTCTGTTGGACCCAGATTCAGAATCACTGGGTTAGAACATATATACGAAGATGCAAAATCATCCATTTTGAAATTTTATTTGGACTACTATTAATGTCCTATTGTTATAGAAAGAGAAAGAATCAGAATGTTTCCTTGAAAACAAAAGAATTGGCTTAATCCAAAAGGGCTTTCTAAAAGAAAAGTTTCATTTTCAAATTATTTTGAAAACATTAAACAAATAAGAAGCTCTCCAATTTACAGTATTCCACAAATATTAAACTGAGCAATTACACATATCTTAAAATGAGTAAGGCAATAGTGGACAATATTCTGCTGGCTCTGAAGAGATTATAGTAATTTATTTGAAGCTATTCATTTTGGATCATGTATGTGTGTGTTTGTGTGCACAAATGAACATTCATATTGCTCTGCAAACCATTTCAAAAATTGGAGAGAAACCCAAGAACCCATGATTTAAAACAAGAACTTTGCATTTGCATGATTATTTCAAAGATAAATTCATTATAGAATATACTTACTTAGTATTCCTATTAGCCAATCTTCCCTTGTCTAGCATCTTTGCTAAATTGTAACTCCATGAATTCCAAGTCATAGGCCATCCTACAATGTTGGGCACTATAATTTACACCACTAAAAGATGCCAGGTTGATTTTACAGAACTAGTTGCACTGATATCACAAGATGGTTTGTAAGTATGCAATTTAGAAAGTGGCTACTTTAAACCTTATTTAAAAGTAACAATGAAATAAGCATTGAAATAGACTTTAGTTATATGCAGAAACTTTCATATTTCAAGCCAAATTCACCGCTGATTGTTGATAGGCAAACATTTCTAGATCTTGTCAAAAATTATAGCAAAAGAGATATGTTGCCAGGCATGCATAAGTTGTAAGTGTTGCAGGTAAAGGATATATGAAAACTGGAACTATTATGCATCTTATATGGAATAAAACATCAAAGAATTTAAAGTTGTCTTGAGCACAACTTCAGAAACACATAAAAGAGCATCTTATTCTGAGTTTTAAATATTATATCTTTATTGTTAACAAAAATAATCATAAATTCCATCAGAAATATTAGGGTAAGCAGAGCAATATTGTCAGAGGCACTTAAAACATGCCAGGTTTCAACTGTCACATATAAGAAAGCACCCCTCATGGGATGATAAAAGAAAGCATTTCACAGAGCATAGAATGCCTACTTTTTCCTAATGCCTCAACAAAATAGTATACCATAAGCTGTATCATTAACACAGATAAATTAGTATATCAAAACAGAAGGGTCACATTTCTTATATCTGCTTTTTGGCTTCTTATCCTGCTAAACATCAGGGACTGCATGTATTCACCTAAACTAACCTTAACTCGCTGTGGGTATGCTACCTAGAAATTCTGAATGCTATAGTCCCAGAGGATATCAGTTGGGAAAGATTACCGTCGAACTATAAGGAAAATTATTCTAATTGGTAATGCTAACTGATCTGTCTTTAGGTTGTTCTCAGGAACACTTCTCCAAGACAGGCATTTCTGAAAACTAATTCCTCAGCTGTATCAGAATCATTTATTTTAAAAGAGAGAGAAACAGCAAAGCAAATTAAACCATTCAGATGGACTAAACATGATTTAATTCACTTAGTTTACATTGTACAATTAATATACATGACACTCTATATAATTAATATAAGAAAAATATAAGGGACCCTGCTACAAGAAATTAATAATATAATGAATTTCCAAGAAACAATGGTTAGCAACAGAATTATGTTAGCATTAAACTTCCACATTCTCTTTGTTATTTCCTTCACACTGTAATTATCTGGCTCTATAGCTTTTCCAACATTTCAAATGCTTGATTCTGTTTGGCACTTACAGATTTTTCTTCCCTATAGTTTGCGTCATCAGTATAGAAAGAAAATTTCTTTCAGGGAAAAAAAAAGGCAACGTGAAGAATAATTCACTGCAGCTATGTCTTAAGAGGAATACTCCTTGTATTTGACAATTGCAATAAGGAAGACTCCATATAAACAGGGGATGAGAAGCAAATATACATAAGATATAGCTCACATGCTTTTTTTAGCATACATAGAATAAGTCAATTTATTTCTGGATTAAAACATCTGCTTCCAAACCCAACCTTAAACTTATCAGACTTGGCTCAACTACATTTTCTTCCTACCAGAGAGTTAGCTTGTATATTTTGGGTAATATGTGATACTTTATGTCTCATTTTTAGCATACATAGAATAAACCGATTTATTGCTGGATTAGAACATTTGCTTCCAAAACCAACCGGAAATTTATCAGACTTGGCTCAGCTACATTATCTTTCTACTAAAGAGTTAGCTTGCATCCTTGGAATGACATGTAATACTTTATGCCTCAATTTGCCTTTCATCATGTTAAGTCACAAACTGACATGAGGAAATACAAAGTAGAAAATCTATGCTAAAACAAGCATAGTTACAATAGTGCATTGTCTTTGCTATGAGTTGGTAACCTACCAACTCTACCTATTCTACGTTATGTAAACAATAGATCCATTGAAGTCAGAATAATTACACCAATGTGACAAAATTAATATTTGAGCATGCTTCAGTTATTTGCTTTAAATGTCATTCCTCATCTAACACAGGCAAGTTTTTAACATATTTTGGTACAGACTGGAGTAGCCATAAGATGTATTGCACTGAAAGTACTGAAGAACTAACAACAAAAATCAGCAGACAGGCCAACACTAGCTATTTGTTTCTTACATGTTAATCATTTCATTTCAGTCAATGTCTTTATACTTATCTATTTCTTCTTTATATTGTGCAGTATTGTAATATGCTTACAATCTTATACAATTTAATCATTATTAGTTAAAATTGCTTTTTGCCATGAAATTAATAATAAAAAACAATATATTGCGTAATTATTTACAGGATTGGAAGTAGAGAAATACTGACTGTATTGCTTCAAGTTCCTTCTTTTGTTGGTATCTATTCTGATTTAATATCCCATTCCCAAATGTCAGTAGTTAATAACTAAGCCAAAAAAATTAGGCATGGGACTGTTACATGAGACCAAAGTGTTATCTAATCTCACAATCTGTTTCTTCACAGTGATGAAAAAAATTAATAGTGCATTCAGTTCTACAACTTTTTCAGTCTGGGAACTGCCCCATGACTTTTTATCCCGCCTTGAGGTCAAAGTTTATCACACAAATCACTAGAATGGGCAAGGCCAACTCTTTCAGTTCTTTCAGGGAAAAAGAAGGTGGAAAAATAGTCAAGTTTAAAATTAGTGCTTTGAACCTTGCACCAATAAAATATTTATTTCACCCACCCCAAACAGAAAATTATTTGGGGGGTGGAAACAGGATTAAGGGGTAGAGGATGCCTTAAACATATTCAAGATTTAAAACTCCTAATTTGTAAACCCCTTAAAACTTCCTTCTTTCAAATGTTCTAAAACACAGAAAAGATCAAAAAATTTGAGACCCAACTGTGAAGGTTACAAACAAGTTTCCCTTTCCAAACCTAGATCCTTATTGATGTCTACATAGTGCCACATGCAATAGTAGAATAAAGTCCAAGAAGAAAACTAGACATTACCATTGATCATAGTAATATACTGTATTTACTTAAACCTAAATATCTAGTAGCATTGCCAGAATGTTTCTTGAGCTTAAAATGTAGTCAAAATCAAATCTATAAGAACCTTGGATTTGTAGATCATGCAGTTCTTTATCACTTATACCATCTGTTTTTATTAAAGAGGACAACATACCTTCTACTGCATTGTTTTACAACACAAGTACTGTTTCCAAGTACATCAAGCAAAGCTTACTTCTAGCTAGGAAGTTCCAAGCTTATTGCAAAAGTTGATATAATTTACAATATTCTTAAGAGAACATTTTCATTAACTTCCCCTATGTTTATGCTAAGAAGTACTCATTAAACCAACATCAACTGCACTTTTTAATATAATATTGTGGAAAACTAAAAATAGTGTTTTTTCTTCCGTGACCCAATAATCCAAATAACAGGAGTTGCCTTGGGCTGATGTTGGCTAATATTTGTTTTGGTTTCAATGGGGCTCTTTGATCCAATTCTCTGCAGGTTTATTTCTTGGCTAGCATTAGAAATATGATTCTTGTTCGAAGTTTGAAGCTCATCTTTGATTTTAATTCAAGTTTAGCACATTTGGGTGATTTCTCCACTCAGGTCAGACATCTTCTGGCTCATTGCGTGCATGTTGCTTGGCACATCTCTATGGATTGTCACCAACTCTTGACAGAATTGTCTGAATAGTTCCGTCTGTTGAATGTGAGAATCAAAGAGCTGATGATCAAAGCCAGAAATAGGTGGGTTTTGGACAAGAGGTTGAGGGGCCCTAGTGGAAAACTCAGAACATGAATTTAGATGCATTTTTTCTTCCCTTTGGCTTAGACTATTTGAATGATCTGACAAACACAATGAATGAAGGAAAGATGGCATGGAGAGATCATCGGTTTCTTCAGAACACCTTTGTGATGAAAAGTGGTGCTGCTGTGAGGAGGCCTGCCATTTCTTCTCCTTCATCAGCTTGAAACAGAAACAGGGAAAAAGAGAGAGAAGACACCAGATTATTTGCACGAAGGCTTTGCGTTGACAAACTCTACTTCAAAAAAAAAAAAAAGCCAAAACTTAAATTTGGGATTTAGTGAAATCTGTGTTTCTATACTATTTAGAAAAGTATTTAAATAATTTATTTTGTAAAACAGTATCTGCTTTAAAAAAAAAAAACCATGAAGAACACGTAAAAAAACCCAATCTGATTGAACAGATGACATATTTTGCAGAACATCTGATTTCACTGAGCCAGATTACAAAAGCTAAAAGCAAGAATTGCTCTGCCCTCCTGATATAGCATAATAATGTGTCCACTTTCAGATCACTATATTAGACTGAAATGACTGCACGAAAGTATTTTGTAATCACTAAATTAAATAGAAAGCTGGTTTATTGTAATGGTTAAGGCATCACACACGAGAACCCAGGAGACTGTAAGTCCTATTCCTGACTTGGCCATGAAGCCAATTGAATGACCTTGGGGCAATCATTATTTCTCAATTCTATGAAGCAAGTAATGGCAAATCACTTCTTAAATGTTGCCAAGGAAACTACAGAGATCTGTCCAGGAAATTGCCAGAAGTCAAGACTCATACATACATACACACACAAAACACTGATGAATGAAACATGACCTACAGTGTCCTTCTACAGTCTTCATAGTATACATAGAAAGGAAGCAGTATTAATTTACTGTTCTAATGAAATACTGATAATTATATACCAGAATCTCTGAGTTCAGTAAAAGCAGCATTAATTTTATGGAATCATTTCTTATCTTTATGTCTTTTGTAATAGAGAGATTTGCATCAGTGATCAATCTTGACAGTAATTTTAAGTGTTCCCAAATCAAGCTATAGCTCAGCAGTAGAACTAATGCCTTCCAGCTAGGAAGTTCCAGATATTGCAGTAGTAAAGCAAAAAGGGACCACAGACTGAGATCTTAGGGAATAACTAACTGCTGCAGTCTGAACCTATATATGAATCAATAATAAGGCAATTCCTTAGTGTGCCATAAGTCACTGAAGGCATGGAAGAAAAAGTAACTCAAGTATGGCTATACCATCTACATGCACTGCATACTCCTATTCCTTCTTGTAATAAAGAGGCTCTATCACTATAAAATGAATGAAATATTTTATAATCTTCTGTTTTCTTCAAATAAGAGCAAATTCAACACTAACATATATATATTTTTAAAGCCTTCAAATGGGAACTTAATAAACTTTGTTGGGTGGGATAACTTTCATAAATTATTGCCTAATATATAAAATTTTACCCATAGAATTGTATCTTAAATTGTAGCTGAGATCCAAGTACACACAGGTGGGACATAATTTTTTCTTTTCTTTTTTTTGTTGCAATGCTATCCTTCTTGTATTAGTTTTCAGATGACAGATCTCAGTTTATTCTCTAAATCAGCAAGAACTACAGATAGTACAACAATTGTTTCTGAAATTTTCATTACGTTTGGTCCACTCCATCATCTGTATCCACAAAAGCAATGAAAATAAGTATATATTTACGATACTTATCCTGAATACAGGTAGTTCCCAAATGCTAGATACAAACAGTCTGCCTATAAGAAAATATTGCCTTTCTCTGATCTGACAAAACACTGAAACTGTGCAATTCTTACAGGAACTATTGAAACGGTGTGTTTTTATTTTACAACATATTTTTAGTGGTTTTTAGTGGTTTCTGAAAGTATTGTGTTCCCTCAGAGCTTTACTGGCTCACAGAAGAACAATGTTGTCTGCCATTTTTACTAAAAGGCAGCCCATTTGTAACTAGATGTTCCAATTTAAATATGAATTTGGATTAAAGACAGAGTTGCGGAATGGAACTTGTTCTTAACTTAGAGACTGCTTGAATCATAAATGCTGGTTAAGATATACTGAGTAGCAAAATCCCATTTTAAATATGGACCATGTATATATATAAAGCAGGACGTATCCATATATGAATAAATGCTGAAATTCTTGATGGGACGGGAGAATAGTAATACAGGAATACTAGGTATATGCAGGTTGAGTACATTAACCTGTACAGTATTGGCTCAATATCAGAAAAGACCATGGAGGTAAGGATAACACCAATATGGATTATGTACCAATAGTCAACTACATCACCAGCCTCTTTTAGACTATTTCTACATCTATGGAGAAAATACAGAAGCAATTTTTGTTATCTGCAGTAGTTACAACTGCCACAAATGTTGAATTAGCAAATGCTGAAACCATGGCAAGGAACACGCACATTGGGTTAAATGTTAACCACCCAATTTTAACTCTGCATGACTGTGAATATATGCCACTAGCAGTCACAAATAAATTTTTTGAGTAAGCAAATATGCAATCTATAAATAATAAAAATATCTGGTATTTATATAGGATGTATTAATGATGACAATAAGATTCACATTTGTGATTCCTTCTCTCCCTTGTTGCATATATGTGTCATATATCACACATGTCATTCTATAGATGAGGCAGTATCATATTTTCTATCCTTTATGCTAACCTGAATAATAAGGTTCACAGCCTATATCAGTTTATTCAAGAAATGAAGAAAGTACCCAGAGCAGGAAATATTAAATACTTCAGGAAATCTGAACTAAAAGGTGTTCTTCACCTAAAAGGGAAGCATTCACTTTTGTATAATACATTTCTTTGTCAGAACCAAGCTGTACAGCAGGGAACAGACAAGAGATAATACTTACAACTGGTTGATGGGCTGTCAACCACGTCCAGATCCGCTCTCCAGAAGCCGTGTATCTGGCGTGACGAATGCAGCGTCGACTTGATGGCTCTCTCGTGGGCGGTCAGGACAATGGCCGAGGGCCTTCCCGGGCTGCTGGGACTGGAGATGGACCTCCGCATGAATGCCAGTTTGTCTTTGGTCCTTCTTTTCATGTCGTCCCATCTGTGCTTTTACAGACCTGGGAACATGGCTCACTGATGTGATTTTTCTGGCTATAACTTCCCAGATCTTGTCCCTATCTGCAAGAGATAGACATATTGTCTCTCTTCCAAACAGCCTGGCTTCGTTCTGAGTCACTTCAGTGATCAGAATGTCCAGTTCTTCCCTGGAGAACTTGGGCTTCCTCTTTCGTTCAGTCATGTTCCTTGGGTTAAATATCCCACAAAGGATAAATGGTAAAAGGAAATCAATGTGATATACTCACACTACTAAAAATAAGAAACATGTTCCACTGTATATTAATTTCCAGCTTGATGAGCTTTTTCTCAAGAAAATGCCTTCCACTCTTACACAAGCACAGAAAGTAAGAAGATATTTGGTTTGTATAACAGCAGTCCTCTTAGGTTGGTGGGGAACAAAGATTCACATGCAACTTGTACCATATTTTGTGTAATCTTTTCATGTAAATGAACAGGTATTTGGAGAATTTTGTTCATTCTTGGAGAAATTTAATTATCTTTGGCAAGAAACAAAACAACTACCAAATATTCTGATTCTGATACAAAAAACAATTCTAGGGGTTAAAAACTATGTTTATTGATTCACATAAAAATGGATCCTGAAGGTAGTTACCACTGGGCAATGACTCAAGAGACCTAATAGATTAAACGTATAAATAAATAAAATTAGCAAGGGTATTCTGGATTTTCCACACTGATAATTTTACAAGATTACCAACTGTTTCTCCTCCTTGATAAAATGATGTTTGCTTCTTTCATAGGAAACAATGAACAGTCTTTCTGTTAAATAGGTTAATTAAAGTTCACCTGATGTTGCAAGCAGGTTCTAATAGACAAAAGAGAACTGCTAAAAAGATCCATGGCTACTTTCAAAATTTACAACACTGTTTGGGAAACGGGGAAAATCTGAGAACTGGTGATATTATCTGCAAGAAAGATTCACACAGCTATTTTCCATAGTGTTTTGTAATCTGATACAAATTTCATCCAAATTTTCTATCTTTTATGGGCTTTGACTGACATTTCATTTCATACTAGACATATTTAGCAAATATCCTATAAATAACAAATACAATAGTTTGCTAAAAAGTCTTCCTGATCCAACCATAATGTTTATCACATGTCTATGACAAATATTTAACCAGAAAAAAACTCTTTCTATATTTATGAAAAATGCAACATTGCATAGTTCAAAAATGTGACAGATAAGAGTATTTTAATAACATATAACCACAGGAGCCTCGATGGCACAGTGGTTAGAGTACAGTACTGCAAGCTATTTCTACTGCCTTTTGGCAGATCGAATCCGACCAGGGTCCAGGTTGACTCAGGCTTCCATCCTTCCAAGGTGGGTAAAATGAGAACCCAAATTGTTGGGGGCAATATGCTGACTCTGTAAACCACTTTGAGAGGGCTGTAAAGCACTATAAAATGGTATATAAGTCTAAGTGCTACTGCTATTGCTATTCCCTAACCATTCCCCACAAATAAGATGAACTAGCACATAATACGCTTAACCCATGATAAATTATATCAACAGATGCTCTAGGAGCCCCAGAATAATTCAGAATGTACCATATTGTATTTTGTTAAAATACTGCATTTTCTGTATTCTGCTGAATTTTACATCAAGTATAACAATTTTTCCCATTATACCAGATCTTCATGCAAACCTAAGTTCAATGTACTCAGAAATAAATTACATTTCAGTAATGAATTCTTCAGGAACTTATTTTAGAAGGCTTGGGCAGATGTAATTTGACCATAATTGCAAGTGCCAAGAAGTAGGACTTATTAATTTTACTTCATTATCTGGAATACTGAACATCCAAAGAGACCATGAAGCTCAAATGTACATCCTAATTTTTCAAATTTTAATTTAGCAAAATAAAATGTAAGAAAGGAAGGAAATTTATGTTTTTGAATAGTTTGACCATTTTGAGGCAGCATAAGCCATAAAAGAAGCTGTTGTAGCATTACCATTTCAAACCCAGGCAATATTTTAAAAGAACTGGTACTGTTCTAGGTTTATATTGCTGTCAACATCATCAGTAACCAAAAATTGGTTATCTTATTCCAATGAGAAAAGGTAGCCCACATTTTTCTTTACTAGTAGCATATTTCCCTAGCTAATGTGGCAGTTTGAAAATACAGTATTTTCCTTTTCCTCTCATGTTAATCTATTTTTAATAATGTGACACAAGCATTTTTAGAAAATACAAAACAATGCTGTGCCAGCTTACTACAATTTGAGGAAAACAGATAGGCAGCAAACTAAGATAGAATAAAACTGTTTCCTATTCAACTGCAAATTTCAATCAACTATACCAACAAGTTGTTAATACCAACAAGTATTACAGAACAAACTTTTCAAGACTTGAGAGGATAACCTATAAGTGGCCCCGCTATTTCTACAATGTTCTGTTGGAGCCAGGCTATTCAATTAGATATTCTTTTAACATTGTGGAAAGATATTTAAAAATGGCCACTAAGACAATGAAGACTAATTATTATTAGTAGCCACCGAACACTGATTTTATGTGAAAAGAAAAATAAAAGGAGGGAGAAGAGAAAACTGACATGAACAACGCTAGACTACAATATAGTATAAGTCCAAATGGTTGGAATATACAATAACACAAATCTCACAAGCAAACTCTAGTATCAATATATATAGATATTTGCCTCAATTTGTTATTTTTTAATTTGATGAATACTTTTGATTGACTAGTTTCTTCTGTATTCCACCTTTACTGTTATACTGTTACTGTTATATTCGCACTCCACTTATATGCAGGCATGTTTATTCACAAATCATATTAAGTTCAATGTGATTTCTTTTGAAGTAAATCAAAATAATATTGCAAATTTCTATACAGAAGGAAATGTTTTGACTGGTTTAAAAATAACCAGTGTTAATCTGATATTTGGTACTAGTGTGCCACTTCATCTGTTATAATACATCTTCAAGGAATGAATTGATACATTTCTGATATATAATATGCCTTCCAGAGACATTGGAAGTTTTAATAGCTGGAAGTTATCAATCAAATTTCCCCAACTCTTTCAATACAGATACCATAATTTTTACCTATATCATTGTTAAATTATTTTTAAAAATGATTATTTTTAGTACAATATCTTCAAAGTATTTTGTCATGAGCCATCTATCATTTGACATAATCTATAGCATAAATTTACACACAGATCCACCATAACAATTAGACATAGATCGAGACTGATTTAGGGAATAAAACAGCAGCAGCACATTACTGACCAATTTGTCCTATTCTTCATGAGCAAAGTTGTGAAATACTTTATGCAAAGTACAAATAGTTAGAAGTTTTTGTGAAAATCAATGAGAAATAACAGGGGAGTTATCAAACTGAAATTTGTGGATGCAGATATGATACATCTAGTCTACTTGTCCCACTGTGCCATTAAAACAAAGATAAAACAGCCAATAACCCTAACAAAAAGGATCAAGCAAGTTTCCTACAATAGAGTTTTTTCCATTTCTGTTCTGATCTACTAGCAAATCTTTTTGAAGTTATTTTAATACACATAAAAAGCAATCATAAACAAGCTACAGAAATCACAGCTAAATCATTGTAATGACCAAGCTCTCTCTTGTCCCCTATAAAACACTGCTTTTTTGTTCAAAAGATAAACAGAATATTTGAAAGAAAATTTATTAATGAAATTAAAAATCAAGTCATGCATAATTCATTTTCAAAAACTTAAAACAGGGAAGTGTATTCTTTCTTTTTACAGATGCAAATAAAAACACACAGGGAAATTACGTATACTAAACAGACTAACCTCATCCAGTTTGATGTAGTCTCATCTGTTCCATCTATGGATTTATAGTGGTTGTTCTTATCAACGATCTGGGGAAAAAAACCAAATGTACAATAACAAAGTTAGGTTCATGCAGTATAAGGTAATTAAATGAATAAATGCAATTGTTTAATTTTTCATTCTTAGAACAATATTTCCAATTTATTTATTGAAGCTGACAAAAAAATGCATCTGGAAAACAGCTGGGTTTTGCAGTCTGCGGAACTATTTTTTCTTGTATGAAAACCTGACTTCTGACTTCCAAGTTTTACTTTGTTCTTTACACTTTAATCCTTGCCTGAAGATTAGTTGTACGAAGAGCTTCTTAATTACACATGTTCTTCTTATGGCTGAATTACATGCAAATATGTACAGATGTTAATCTCACTGATTCTTTAAAGAATCACCCAACTGAGAATACTCACCAGCCAAGAGAAAAATCCTGCTGACTTGTCCTGACTAGACAGCTTCCCTTCATATGGTCCAAAGATGCGACCTTTGGGGATAACATCATTTACGCAGCGCACATCCCGTTCCCCATTTGGCTCTTTGATCACTTCCATGCCAGGAGGGACAGTGAGCACAGCTCGTTCAGGGATGCCAATGGGTACTGGAGCATCAGACACAAACATTGGTGGGCCATGATTTGGACATTCATCTACGAAGTACTCCTGGCATGACTCACAAACTATAAAAAGAGGAAATAACAAGAATAAGTCTAGCCCTCCTAATCCTGCTAAAGAGACCAGTAAGTTTTTTGAATTTAATTTTAATTTTCAAATAAAACCTGCCGATGAGTTACAATTTCCACCAACATTGTAAACAAATTACCAAAAATAACTAAGACTTTTTTCCTTAAAAAGCAATTCCCAGCCATAAGGCTACATCTCTTTCAGTCATAGGTTATGCATTCAGCAAGGATTTCAGCCCATTCAATATTGCAAACATTTGCAATAGGAAAGCTTCCTGAATGAAGGTATAATTCAGAAATTCTTGCCTATAAGAATCAAATATTATTTAATCTAATCACTCCTAGAAACAGAAGCAAACAACTGTACAGTAGTTTACCACATCTATTATGTTTGTGTTCCCCTGTATATATTATCCTTACTTCACACAGCCAATACTAAGAAAACAGTACAATATGAATTAAGGTAAGAAATTGTATACTACAGTTGCTGTTGAGGCTCTTTGAACTAGAGATTATTCCTAGCCCAACAATTTTTTTTTTTAAAGATGGAAACACATTTGAATTAGTCCTAATAGTTCACATTCATATCATAACATGTAAATGAATGCTCTTGCTTATGAAGTAGCTCTTGTTCATAATTAAGTACAAGGCCAAGGTTTGCAATTAATGCATTAGTACTGTATTCCTTTCATAATTTCCTGAGTTTCTTTAATAGTTCCAAGGCTTGATTTTTAAAAATCTTTTATGGAAATGCAGCTTGACCAGACTACAACTGGATAAATTTACTGGTGGCTCTTAACTACTCATTATCTATTATTCTATTGCAAACTCATAAGGTTGCCAATATAAAATTGGAGATAACATATATATGTAAATGAAGGGGTAGCAATTCTGGCAAGATCAGCACTGTGGGAATCATATAAGAACAGTGACATTGATTATAACTTTTTGAACCAAAACAAGAGTTCAAAGCAATACTATAAAGGAATCAATGTAATTTTCATTGCATATTGTCTCAGAACAATGCCAAGTTTTGTTTAAATGTAAATTGTGGCATAAACTTGAAGAGATATATTTAATGCTTTCTGAATTGGAATCTCAATTCTCACCCATGTGAGATAAAGATTCCATATTTCTTTGTTTCAATAGAAGAATCACATGAACGTTTGCTTAAATGCTTAGTATGCCAATTCTCATTACAAAATAATTACCAAAAGTGTTAATAGGATCCTTCTCAGAACTCAAAGAAAAAAAAGTAAGCAGTTAGCATACATCTACAGTTTTCCATATGGGAAATTTTATAGATATTACCAAAACCAGAAATAGAAAGTCAGACAACTTGGAGATCATAACACAAAAATGGAAATGTTTTTCTTTCAAGAAAAAAATGATTTACTCTATGTTTTAGGTTTACAGCATAATTCTGTAGCACAAAATGGGGGAAATGTTTTGTTTCAAATGCTGAACAAAACCACTGCATTCTGTAGATTCTGCTAAATCATTTCGGGCCAGGAAGAAGAAAACCTAGAATGTGTTCGTTCCAGGCTGTAGAACAAATAAAATCTGGGGAACCACGAAGAAAATTCTGATGTATTTATCAACCTCTCTGCTCCTTCCTTCCCTCAGTATTCCTAGCACAGAACATTCCACAAGTTTCTAGCACCTTCCCTTCTTCCCTCAGCTGCTGCTAATCTTTCAGGAAACGAGTTGCTTACCACCATTTTTTGGACCCTTGGCTATTTCTCAGTTCTATACATGGAGACAAATACCCCAAATATATATGCTTCATTTTAGGCATGGACAAGCCTAAAACAACTGTAACAAATATGTTGCAAAACTCTATCGGACTTTTTGTACAGGCAGTCCTCGACTTATAACAGTTCATTTAGTGACCGTTCAAAGTTACATCACTGGAAAAAAATGACTTATGACCATTTTTCAGTTACAACCATTGCAGCACCCCCATGGTCATAGGATCAAAATCCATATGCTTAGCAACTGACTCATATTTATGATGGTTTCAGAGTCCAAGATGTTTTGTGACCTTCTGACAAGCAAATTCAATGTGGAAACCAGTTTCACTTAACAACCATATTACAAATTTACTAACTGCAATGATTCACTTAACCATGGCAAGAAAGATCATAAAATGGAGCTTAATGAATGTCACTTAACGAATGTTTCACTTAGCAACATTAATTTTGGTGTCCTTTATGGTCTAAGTTGAGGACTACTTGTATAGGGTCAGACTGATAAGCAACCCTAGGGTTATTAAAGATTTTTTTTTTCTGGCTGACTTTTGCTTTCTCTATAGCTTGTCTCCCATACTCAAATCTATAAAATTGAAACAACTTCTTTTTGACAAAAGGTTTTTTTTTAGTAAATTTAATATTTTGTTACATCTTTGCCATGGGACTCTTGTGATTTTTTTTAAAAAAATATAATATGAGGAGCTAGGATGTAAATTTAAGTAAAAACAAGCCACATTACTTGATTACCGGAATGTCCCTTTTGATAAATAAAATAAAATTAGCTCCTTTATGACTGCATCTTCTACTCTGGAAAGAAACATTTGCAACAAGCAACCAAGCATAGAGAGCACCAAGGATTTTACAGATTAATCATAAAAAATAATGTCAGCTAGCATTATAGGTAACAGAAACTACTTTTCCAGTGGATAATTTCAATTTGAGAATTAAGGTCAAATCTGTCAGAGAAAGTTTCCCATGTTTCCTCTGGTAACATGTATGACAGACAAAGACTGTAACTTGCTGAGACGCTCTTTTGAAAATTCTGTCCTTCAAATTTTCTTAAATCTTAGCTGATTTCATGGATTTAAGTTATGCTGCTGAATATACTTAAAATTGCATCTTGGATATAAGCTATATTATTTAATCGAAAAATATATGAAAATTTTTAGCTGTAGGGTTGGAAACCTTTTCAGATGCAGATGCAATCATGTATCACAATATTGTGGCACCAAATAAATATTTTGAAAATTAATTTTAAAATAGCTCAAATCTTTCAAGGTTATTAAAGATCATGATTTTGAATAGTGAGATGGTCAACATCTTATGAAGTTTGGAAAATCTGGAAAAAAATAGCATTTCAAAATTTAATTGTGGAAAAAACCAATTGTGGAATCCTAAGAGGAGCAATATGGACCAAATGCTGCATAACTCTACCTTAGCTTTACAACTGTTGTTAAGATAGTAACTGTGAGCTTTCAATTTGCTGCATTTTCTGTTTTAAAGATTTAATATTAGAATAGTTAAATCACCAATACAATACTTACACCAGAAATCCACTTGCTGAAAACTTTTGGACATGACCAACTCCTGCTTTCCTTTTAGCTTTTTAGGCTCCACATCCACAGAGTGAGAGTCAAACTTTTGAGAGCTGACAAAACAAGAGAACATATGTGATATTCTACTATAGAAAATGAAGAAACAGAAATTAGAACAAGTATAAGCCATTATACTTTTTATAAGAACAAGTTAGTGCCGTTATTAGAACAAGTATAAGCCGTTATCTAGGCTGGTGGCCTAAAGGTGAAGCTCTTGCCTCACAATCTGGAAGCTATGCATTCAGTCCTCCCACTTATGACTGTATGACTATAACCTTGTTGCTTGTATCCTAACAATTTTTATTGACTGTTTCTTAATATGATTTGATTGCTTATTGTACCCTATGACTATTATTAAGTGTTGTACCTGATGATTCTTAACTCTTGATGAATGTATCTTTATTTTATGAACACTGCAAGCATACGTGCCAAGACAAATTCCTTGTGTGTCCAATCACACTTGGCCAATAAAGAATTCTATTCTAGTGCAAGATACTTCTCTGGGCGCAAAGAGAAAATATCTGCTGTAAGCTCTATGTAGGCATCAGGAAGGACATCCAGCCAGTAAGCGTTCAGCTCCATTCAGTAACCCTGACTACAGTCTGATGCAAGGAATTACAGAGTCATTAAAAGAAAAAGCATTGCTTTAACTCAGACTTAAATTAATTTCCTACTTCTTGGCTTGGCTTCAAGTTCTTATGTCATTTTAGTTACTACCTATTTCAAAATATTTTTGAATTCTCACTTCTTGGAACTTCTTTTGAATCAAATCAATTAAATGTACTGGAGTCCTGGCACTAGGTCTACAAATTTCTGTGAGTTCATTTCTGAAGGAAATTTGTAGACTTGGTGGCAAAACTCCAGTACATTCAACTATTTTCAAATATGTTCTCCGCTTTCCTTTTGCTCCTTAAGCAACAAAAATACATCAAAACAAGGAAACATGTTTGCCTGTTGTCCTACACGTATTATTTTGACTTGCTATTTTAATTCCTTACAGCATGGGTGGGCAATTTCTCAGTGAGTGGATATATAAATAAAGGAAAGAAAAGAGAAGAAGACTCTCAGGAGAAGGCTTTGCTGCCATATTTACAATAATCATTTAACAATAGAAAGCCTTCACCAAACACCATGATTTAGTGGTGAACTATGAACCAAGCCATCAGCATTCAACATCAGGCCTTCTTCTCAACTCTGCCCATGGTGAATCCCTCTCTTTCAGAAATACAAAGAGGTATTTGTCCAAGTCACATTTTCCACTCAGTCTGCTATGAACAGGTGTTCTATTCTTTCTCTGTACAAGAAGATATATTATTCCCCTTAACCCAAGTTGCTATACCAGGTTGGGAAGAAATAAATAGCTTTAGGGCCAGATGCTGACCAAGCCACGGGGGATATAGAAAAAAAGATGTTTTCAAATCAATCTTATAATAAATGTTAATATCTTAAACAGCTTGAACATAATTTCCAAAATGCTTTTACAGGGCTAGAATTGCTATTTTGGTGGAAAATAGAAGGCAGAAGCATTATGCCTATTTTGCCTTGAATGAACAAAAAATAAAGGTGGTATGTAAAAATCCAACAAATAAATGTCCCAATGTTGAGAACTACTTATGACTGAAGCTGGGACACAAATATGAAAGGTCAAGATTTACACTGTGACCTCACAATGCCCTTATTTGTCTTTGCAATTTGCACAGGATTCCTATATTGATAATGCAAGTTAGAAATTCAAAGGCTCTTACCCAAATTGTCCATATTCTTCTTCCTGGCATGGAGAACATGGTTCTGTCTTGATTGTTACCATTTCTCCTAAGCAATCTTTTACTTTTTCAGTCATGTTCTATAAAAAAAGATAAAGGTAACAATGTAAATTTTCATTTAAACAATGTTTTTTTCCCTAAACAGATCTTGAAAGACATTGATTCTCCAGCTAATATGACCATTAGATATCAGCATTCATAAAATCTGCTATTTAATTAACATTTTAATGCCAAAATGCAATATTAATATTTCATCCAGTCAAAATTAAATACCAAGCAACCATCTCACCACACTTTTCATAACAAATTTTTCCAGCAACAGGTAATATTAAAAATGTCAAATAAATTACCCCAATTGAGGGGGAGGATGTCTCCTAATTTACTAGATATTGGCTGGATATCAGCTACAAGCCAGTTTATTATTACCCTAAAAACGGTTTCCCCAAAGCTGATGTTTCAGAATTTTTGAACAATAACTCCTACTTCCTAAAAGACGATACATTTGATGTACTATATCTGGAGAATTAGGAACTAGCCCAAAATATGCTAAGTCAGGCTAAGATTTTTCACATATAACTTTAGACAAGCTCATCAGAAAATGCAGATTCTCTTCTGTTCTTACATACTTGAAATCTGCTGCAATATACAGTACATGCTGATTATTTTGTTCTTCATGCTAATCAGGTTGCTAATAATGAAAACATTTACTGATTCTAGGAAATGCAGCATTGCAAGTTGAAAAAATTAAATTAAAATGCACTGCAGGATGCAGGGTCAGTATTTTCTACACTGTATTTCAAGTTTTCTTAGGTTATAGGAGATGACCAGGCTGAGCTTGAGGGAGGGGTCAAAACCCGTCATCAATTATAAGTCCCTTCATGCCCACAAGAAATCTAAGTCCATTGCACTTTGAATTATTTAACTACCCTCAAATTGCTTAGACCTTTTGTAATTCAGAAACTTGTAGAGAAGCAAACTTGCAATAAATCTTTATACTCATTTGAACTGCCTGGATATCCTGATTTCCTTAGCCCTTGATAATACTATTCTATCAGAATACAGACTTTTGAGCCATATTGCTACTTGAACATAACTTTACAAGAAAAATAGTACATCAGATCCTCTATTTCTTAGGCCATAAGGCAAAACCCATATTAAAACAACTGCAGTTAGTGTTCTTTCAGGCACTCTATATTAGTTTTATATTTCACCAGGACTAATAAAAACTACTTACCTGAAGCTACTGTTTCTACATTTTACAGCCCTCCCTGGCTGTAAATTTATTTATTTTTTAAAACATCCTCAAAAGCCTACTCTATTTTTCATCACAATAACATAAAATGAGAATCTCCATAGACATATTAAGATAAAGTTAAAATTATACAGATATTAGCTTATGTGTATAACTGAAAATATATTTTAACTCAGGTTTTGCTTTTGATGGATGGTATTTATTGTAATCTTCCTTCCATAATAAATCTTGTTACCTGTCTAGAAAGCTTCGTGTTGAAACATAGAATAAAAATGTATTTTAATTCTTGATATTACCTAGCTTCTTAAGACCTATAGAAACACTTCTCAAAAGTTAAAGAATTGATATTGAAAGCAGTCCTAAATTTGCCTTTTTGGATTACATTTTAAAATATTGTATTATATTTTCATATTGCTTCCCATGTCAGTTTCTGAAAAGCATACACAAACAATAACTATTGTAATACAACATTAAATTAACTGCATTACATTGAAAAGTAATGAATGTAAACAGTTTATTTAAAAAGTGGGTGAGAAATAAGGCCTCAAAGGTGCCTAAAAATGTGCACGCAGATACTATTTTGTCTTTTAAAAACATTTCTCTCACAGTAATGGTATCTGTATCAAAAAGGATCAAGCATAAAAACGCAAATTCCTTGCCCAGTTTTGCTATTTTATGCAGGTTTCATATCAATTTTTGGTAACTTTTTATATTACCTTTAGCAGCATTGGAGCCACTACAGCTCCTGATGTCTGATTTCTTGCAAGCTTTTAACACTTTCATTATACAACTGACATTTTTCAGGGCTTGCAAATCTGTCTACATGGTTGAAACACTTTTAGCTCATCTTCTCTAGTCTAAATATTTCCATAGTATTCAATCTGTAAAAAATGAAAAATAAAAAATAAAACCAGAGTTATGCATTGGATTTCTGAATGCCTTGATTCCTACAGCTGCTTCTCGTCCACATACAGCAAGAGAAGATTAGGTTTGAATTCTTGAGGAACATAGCACCAAATGCAATACAATTTTTAAAACTGCACTACACCAGAAAGGAAGATTCCGTGAATTATGATAATTCATCTTATATTTGGGAGGAGGGGATGGTTGTTTCCATTACTGACTTTTTTGTGAAGGAACATCAAGCTTCTTAAAGACTTAATCTTTCTTTTAGGTCACTATATTTATTGCACACATAAAAAGTACCCCAAACAAGTGTTTTAGTAACTACTTTAAGTCAAAGATGTTTACAGAGGTTCTTAGAATATAACAACCCACTCAGCCTTGAAGCTCTTAATTTATGATATTGTTTTCAAACTGGATGGATTTCCAATAGCAGCCAGAAAAATCTGTTCTTCTGATACAAGATGGCAACAACACAAGGAAATAAAAATATTACAGACATACAAACGCACAAATACGTGTGCAATACAAATAATGTTGATGGTGTCATTACTAGGTCCCTTAATAATGTGACCAACAGGGTGTGTAATTATAACTGACCTATTGCCAGCCATTCAAAGTAGCCCAGACAGGAAGGCAAAACCATTAAGTATTAGCACTACTTTTACTGTGGAGTTACACTAATAGAATTTTTCAAGTGTGAAAGCTCTTTCCCCTTCCTTTATTTCAGACAACGTAAGCGCCTTCTGTATCCCCATTCGTTTTGGACAAAGATTTCATTTATCAGACTATTGTCTAGGGCTAGGCTGTGGCTCTTACTCCTCTCTCTCAAGGTTAGTCTCACAATCCATTATAGCTACGTTGTTTTGATTTATGTATATTCATTGCTGAAATGCCTTATACTGTTAGTAATAGCCATTCAAGGTTAGATCAATTATAATTATATATTTAAACTTATGTGTCATTCCAATCAAAGCAGAACTCTGGGCAGCTTAAATTCATTAAAAATATTGATTCCATACAACAAGAAAATACACCCAAAGAACAACAACATACAAAAATCCATAACAGGAGTTTCTCTCATAACAAGTTGGGGATACTCCCGGGTGTTGGCTTTTTATATACAAGCACAGAGTCAGCTTAATGACATCATAAGAAGGAGTCTACCCATCCTGGGCTCTCGCTGCAGCATGGAGGAGAGGCTAAGGCAATTATCTGCATATACTCTGTGAACTGCTAGGGTGGAGCTCTTTTAATCGTATTTATGCTGATCAAACTTTCCAAGATCCACTGACTTTTTATCCCCTAGGAAAGTAGGTCCTCCCTCCACTCTGAACTACATTCCATCACAATAAAAATATTATGTGAACTATTCATTATTTTTACTTTGGTCCAATTTTGTTTTGATTGTCATTGTTGCATGTATTAGTTTACGCTTTAATAGTAAAAATAAATATCATTCAATAAAATTGTTTGAATGTGTATTGAGAGCATTAATAATATCTATTAATAGATACATCTATTAATAATAAAGAAGAGCCCTTTGATAATTAAAATAAACTGAAAGTATTGGTTTTAAGGGTGTTAATAATGTGAATAAATAAAATAGATTTTTGTACAAGCTATTAATTCACAGTTTGCATCATCAGACACATAGAGAGGAAGGGGGAGGGAGGGAGAGAGGGAGAGAGAGAGAGACCGAATGAGAGAGAGAGAGAGAGAGAGTTATGGGGAGGGGAAGAAATAGTTAAAAAAGAAATAAAAGACAATGTTGATTATCTATAAACAAAACAGCAGTTGTGTTTGATATAGACATTTTCCTCCTGTCTACTTAACATATACAGTTAGATAAAAATTATAGTCTTTCCTCGATCTCTGAAAATTATATTATCTTCATGAATTCTAACACTACGGCTTTGCATTGAAATCAGTCTTTGTAATTCCTGGTCTGTTCACTAATCTTTTGCAAATTCCACCAGGCATGCTAAATGTCAACCTCCATCATTCTAAATTTCCCCAAAGAGTACACAAAGTTAGATATATTATGCACATTTAAATATAGAAAAAAGCTGGTAAAAACAAAGGAAGATGATGGAATATTTCTACTATAAGCTCCTTCTCTTGTTTACTCACTCATGGCCCTCCTAAAGTTCTAAATGAAAAAAAAATTAATAGGTTTTCTCTTGAGCTCTTACAGTATTACATATAATAAATATAAAACTTTGGTAATTATCAGCAACTGAGAGAGAAAAAGATTAGAAAGAAAGAAGTATTATGATGATTTGAAAAAAAGTATTTTATCTTGGTAGAGTAATTTATTAATTAAAGTGTTTTTGGACCCATTAGTGGTATGGAACAGAACTTGAAAGAAAACCTTTCTAGCTGCTCTTACAAGTTGGACATATAGTATTCACGTAAATTAGAGTTTTTCGTATACTTTGGTCCCAAGCCATTTAGGCATTTAATATATAAAACTAGCTCCTTGAAAATACAACATTAGTTTCTGGAAACCAACTAATAACCAGTGCAACTAAAAAAATATGCTATCCTTTAAAGTCAGTCAAAACCATAAGTGCAATATTATAGACCGAACTGTAACATCAGAAGTATCTATAAAGCAGTTGCACATAGATTGCTTTGTCATAATCTATAATAATAAGATGGGTCACTCTGGGAACATCATTAGGCTATACAGAAATGGTTATAATCAAAGTTGAAAGTAAGTCTCTGGTGCCAAAGCTCACATCTGTGCATCAAATAGCAAAGCCATGCTGAGAACCATTCTTAAATCTAAATATAGAGTGAGATTTGGATCAGCCTTACTACTTTTTTAAGAGTAGTTCTTTCACAATCATATTTCATTTTGGCTTATTAAACCTCATTCAAATCAGACAAGACATCTATAGACATACCAACTGTAGCTGGAATGAGATTTTCAGCTGGGTATCAGCTGCATACTGATGACACTTCATAACATCTTCAAATTCTTTATGCAAATATTAAACAGGATAGGATTAGTGACATCAAATGACTCTGATGCTTTTCTGCTAGCAGATAAGTATTTGAACCTCTTAAAATGATGCTCCTCCTGACCTATCTGATCAATCATATTGAAAGCTCCAATAAAACTAATAAAATGGATGCATTCACATCTAATATCTAAATTTTTGTACACATCTATTAAATAAAGTGGCCATGGCCATTTTGGTACTGAACCAAGGTTTGAATCCTGATTAAAGTAAATCCAGATAATCTTTTTCTTAGACTTTATGATTTTAACCCAGGAAAAAGCAGATTACAGACAAGAATAATGATCCGATTTGTCGGGATCTAAAGGGGTCTTTTTCAGCTCTCCTCAAGTAGAGTGGAATATCTCTGCAATTAAAGATCAGCAGGGTACACGTGCTTCGCTATAAAACTCTGTGATCAGGAAAGTTTTTGGGGAGGAAAATAAGTGGAAAATGTGTCTCTGCCTACTAGCATCCATCGGTATTCATCTGGCTATCATCCTGTCAATGTGTGAGAGAGGTCAGGGCTGTTTGGAAACTGAAACAGTATTTGCTGTGTGAGCAAGGAGGAGACAGCAAGGAACCTCGGTGTGGCTTAGCTGAACTGCAGTGGAAGAGATTTCTTTTCAGGTGGGGAGGGGGAGTAGAACATCATTCAAAACTAGGCATGCATGTCCCTAACTACCTCTATTCCAACCACAATTGGTCTTAAATACAAGTTACTCAATGCAAGAAGCCTTGTAAATAAAATACCTGAATTTCTCCTCTTACTAAATACGGCTAAATTCGATATTATATTTGTCTGTGAAAAATGGTTCAACACATCTCTCCCTGACTCCATTACCACAGTAAGAGACTATCATGTTTACCGATCAGATTGTGAAATCAGTAGAGGAGGTCGTATTGCTATCTTCTATAAAAAGTCCCTACATCTAAAAAACATCCAAGTTTCCCAGGAGCTTGCTATTCCTGAGATCATCATCTGTGAACTGTCCTTAAATATCACATTTCGGTTCTTATTATGTTACAGAGCCCCTGATTATAACATTGAACATGCAAACAAGCTAAATGCACTACTAACATGGGCAGCACCCTGCCCACACGCTTTTATCTTTCTTGGTGACTTCAATCTACCTCATATTAACTGGACCATTAAAGAATGTACAACTGAACCCACATATGCAACCTTCTACAATGCAGTAACAAATCTGGGACTAGAACAACTAGTAACCAACAACACTAGACTTAACAACTGCCTCGATCTCATCTTCTGCAATAGTTTGAATTCAATGTACAGAATACAAATTAAAGAACCCTTTTTCAACAGTGACTATAACATGATTGACTTTTGTCTCAACATACATTCACACAAAAATTACCACAACGATGGCATCTCCATTTATAACTTCAAAAAAGGCAACTATGATCTTATAAACAATGATCTCTCATCCCTTGATTGGCAATTTCTATTCTCTGGATGCAATACTGTAGAAGACTATTACAACATATTTTTACTTGAAGTCAAAAGAGTCATCAAACTATATGTACCATTAACAACTCCCCAAACCAGAAAAAACAAATTACCCAAAACAATAAGGAAGCTTCAATCCAAAAAGAAATCACTTTGGCAGAAAAACAAATCTGGTCACGTTGCCAACTTCAAAAGCCGATACAAAAATTTATGCCACCAGATAAAAACTGAATGCACCAATTATCACATTAAACAAGAAGAAAACCTTCTACACACCATTCTTTGGCTCAGTATTTGTAAACAACAATGGATCATGCCTAGTATTTGTATTTCCTAGTCGAACCACAGACAACTACAATGATCTAATACATATTGATTTTACAGAAGACAATGTTGAAAAGCACTATGCAATCTAAAACCATCTCTATCTATTGGACCGGACTGAATATGTGTCTACTTCTTAAAAAAGCTACCCACTGCCATAGCTGAGCCTCTAAGCATAATCTTTGAAAAATCTTGCAGGGACCAGCCCTTGCCAAAACTATGGTCACAAGCCACAGTCACCCCCACCTTCAAAAAGGGAGACCCCAGCCTAGTTGAAAATTACAGACCAATCTCTTTATGCTGCATCACCTGTAAAGTCATGGAATAAATTATTAATCAATCCATTATTCTCCATTTAGAGACAAACAACCTACTCTCTAATAAACAATTTGGTTTCAGGAAAAAACTATCCTGTAATTTGCAACTCTTACACTGCTAAAACATATGGACTACACAACTCAATCAGGGCAAAGCAATAGACACAATCTGCATAGACTTCTGTAAAGCTTTTGATTCAGTGGTACATGACAAACTACTCCTAAAACTAAAATCTTATGGTATCTCTGGACACCTGCATAACTGGATAGAAGCATTCCTGTCAAACAGACAACAAATGGTTAAAATTGGGAGAGTCCTATCAAATTCTGTACCTGTCAACAGTGGTGTCCCCCAAGGCAGTGTTCCAGGACCAACTCTTTTCATACTCTACATAAATGGCCTCTGTGATCATATCAAGAGCAACTGCGTTCTCTTCGCTGATGATGTAAAGCTATTCAATATTGCTACCCTTCAAAATGACCTTGACTATGTATCAGAATCATCAAACAAATGGCAACTTCAAATCTCAGCAAATAAAGGCTCTGTCCTACATATTGGCAAAAAAAAAAAAAATCAGAAAATAAAATTCAGGCTGAATAGTCAAGACCTTGTTGAGGATCCAAACTTTGTCAAGGACCTTGGAGTACTCATCTCAAATGATCTAAGTGCTAGAGCCCACTGTAACTACATAGCCAAAAAGGCATTAAGATTTGTTAATCCAATCCTACGTAGCTTCTTCTCTGGTAATATCACACTTCTAACTAGAGCATACAAAACATTTGCTAGACCAATACTTGAATACAGCTCATCAGTCTGGAGCCCACATTATGTATCTGATATTAACACAGTTGAAAAAGTCCAGAAATATTTCACAAGAAGAGTTCTCCACTCCTCTACTCATTGTAGAATACTTTATGCCACCAGACTTGAAATTCTAGACCTAGAAAACCTAGAACTACACCGCCTTCGGTCTGATCTAAGTATAGGATATAAAATCATACATTGCAATGTCCTACCTGTCATTGAATACTTCAGCTTCAATCATAACAACACAAGAGCAAACAATAGATACAAACTCAAGGTTAATCGCACCAAACTTGATTGCAGGAAATATGACTTCAGCAACAGAGTGGTCAATATCTGGAATACTTTTCCTGACTCTGTGTTTTTTTTTCCCCAAACCCCAAAAACTTTAACCTTAGACTGTCTACTATTGACTTCACCCCTTTCCAAAGAGGTCTGTAGGGGGCATGCATAAGTGCACCAATGTGCCTACTGTCCCTGTCCTATTGTTTCTTTTATATATTTTTTTATTTTTCATGTATGTATCCATGTATTCATAACTATGTTTTTAATTATACCTATTATCTTGTAAGCAATTGACAAATAAAAAATAAATAAAATAAACAAAAAAACTCCTTAGCATCAGAGTGTGTTAATAATAATATAGGAAATACTAATGCTCTGATGGTCATTTCAAAAAATCCTTTCTTATTGAGCACCTAGAAGCCAAGAGGAGCATATGTGCAAAATTTCAAGTTTATGGGCTTTATAGTTCTGGAGATTTTGTGATGATGCGTGCTTTTTCTTTTTTATATATATAGATAATTGTGGATAAATAGTTAACACACATGCAATCATCCATCTTGAGAGTTTAATGTTCTCTAATTTTAGATAACAGCACTTATGCATCTATGCATGATAGATAGTTTTAATGTAGGGGCAAATTCTCCTCCAAGCTTCTTGCTCACTTACCTAGGCAATCTTGTCTTTGAAGTTCACAAAGAATCTTGTAAGGAATTATTTCAAGATGTTAATAGGTGTTGCTTTTACACTTTCAAAAATCCTAGCTCATTCAGATTTGATGCATCCAAGAATTGCAAATTGTTTTTTTTTAATAAGTATTAAAGATAATAGGATAAAAAGCTATTAAAATACTGCATTGATTTTGGTCATATCTTCATTTGTGTTTATGCTTACTTGCTACAAAACTTTAGAATATTTTTTCCAGTCTTGCCACAATATTTAATATAGAGTATGCATATGCACGTTTAGTATTATTTTTTAGTTTCCCATCTATTTATATACCCTGTTTCTCCAACAATATGGCCCACCCCAATAGAAAGTCCCAGCATGTTTTATAGGCATGAAATGAAATTAATCCCCTCCCCCCAAATTAAGGCCTATATTAAAACATGTAAAATGGGGGGAATGGTGGTGGTGGGGCTTGCCATTAGAAAGTACTTTTGTTGCACACCTGGATATGGTGCTGCCTGCGTTGACCCCGATATGAAGTGCCCCACCAACACCGAGGTCAATTTCCAAGCCGTCGCTACCCGCCCGCCTGAAGATGCAGGGGGGGGGGGTTAAGTCACCCCCGAAAAGACGGCCTAGCCATTTTTGGGAGGCTCAAAAAAAAAAAAAAAGACCCAGCCTTATTATATGAGAAACACGGTATTTAAAAAGTGTAAATATCTTGTGGGCAAATACCCAGCACTCTGCATACTCTTTAAAGGAAAAAAAATCAGTGTATCAAAAGGTATGCTGTAATTTATCTAGTGAAGATAGTATCCAATACTTGGATTACATTTCTATGGAGATGGTGACTGATACTATCTCCTAAGGTATGCAAATGATTGGTAGCCCAGAGCATAACAGGGATAAAAAGCAATGTTGACTGCAAATAAGCAGTATGTACAGTGCCAAGATCCTTTCTCATGTTTTGTGATCATATTTATAGAAGCGTCATCATATCACAGACAATATTAGCAAAACAGCCACTTGTGAGTATACTTTCCTCGTGTTATTCATGGTTAAACCAACCCTGGAATAAGTAAGAAGAAAGACAAGGATTCAAATTACCCAACTACACTTGCCAGTTGCTTTGGAAACATTCTACTTCCCATTTGTATTTATTGTCCATGGAATTAGAAGACAGTGTCTCTTAAAATTGCTGGGAATTTCCAGTCCTGCTACTTCTACACAAAGTGCTGCATCCCTCCCTTCAATATTCTTACTATGTAGACCTCTTTGGGGACTCTTAAACATTTTTTTGAAGAACTATTCACAGACAAGAGTCTTCTCTACTTTTTACTTCTGCAAATTTTGCCGTATGTTTTATACAAGAGAAACATGGAATTCTTTCTGTATCAAGGACTGCATCAAGCCTTATGCAGAAATCTATAATATCAAAACATCAAGATTACTTAAAATTATATAACTGTGTTTTGTTGACACAACAATTTCAATTTGACAATTACTTGATCATTGAAAGGAAGCTTTTGTGAACCATAGATTATGCAGTCTGTATAATCACCCACAAAATGTCTTTATATATTAAAGATATCACTGATAAGGTCTGGGGAAATAGAACAGAAAATGTAATTTCGAGTTAGTTTTGCAATTCTAATTACTTCTAATATTAGAAAAATGACAACATTTTTTCATTACATTGGGAAACAAAAGCAAAAACAGGGTATAGTTTTTTTTAATCAATATTAAAATAGTGCCTGCTAGTAGTGCATTATGTAATAATGTCTTAAATCTAAAATTCATCTTCTAGGATTGTGCTGCTTTAGGGAGCTGCAGTGAAGGGAACAGTCCATGCATTCCAAAACACCTTTTTGCCTTTGAATCCAAACTGCTACATTAAGCCTATTTCACATCGTTTTATGCTAGTCTGTGCCAACCCGATGTTCTCTAGCTGAATACATTCATTTAGCACACATTACCAGTCAGTGAAATAATCTCAACATTGACTAGGATTATTCTTTGTTTGGCTATATGTTGTGAAAGATATATTTCTCCTTTTACTGTGCAAATTAAAAAGTTAACTCACTAACAAGTTATGAGGCTTGCATGAAAACAGTTATTTTCTCCAATTACAACTTGAAGTATCATTTTCTGAAATATGGAAAATGAAGTCCAATACAGCTAGAGATATCCAGGTTGCGAAAGGCCATATATCAAAAAAGTTTACCATTCTATAAAACGACAATGTCTTGCCTTTGCTAATGCCCCATGATCAAGTATCCAAGGAACAGAAAGGCTAAACAAAATACAGTTGGTGCAACTATTTTTATTAAATCCCTAATCTGAAAACCTTGACAGCTTTGAGAGGCAGTCTTAATGCTACATTTTGTTTATAAACCAGGTTATAAACCAGGTTGGTGAAAATTAAAATAACTGTAATGCTTGCCTAAAGATCATTTATTCATCAATATGACTTTCTTATCTGCCCTCCACCCTTGCAATAAGTTAGTGATGGAGCAGAGGCTACAGTATGAAATCTAGTTAGATGTTAGGTTCACCCCTCTACCAGAATACCCCAAAATATTCAAATATTTCATATTAGAACAAGCTGTCGTCTGAATTTTAAGATGTACCTTAAACATTCTGAAAAAGAAACCCAAGATATTGTACAGAAATATGGTATCAAAAGATATGGAAGAAGAAAAAATATTCAGACTGGAGGGAAAAGTTAGTTTTATAGAGACTTGGACTACAAACACAACAATGCACATAGGATATTTAAATGAAGTGCCTTTCAGTTACATATTCTAGCAGTCCCGGCCTTTGAAAAGCCATCTTAATTTTAGAGGACCTCCCTGTTCTAAATTGTTGGGAAATGAGCATTATGTATTCAACAGCTTTTAGGAGACATAGGATGCTGTGGAGCTTATGGAATAATAAATTCACTCAGTATATATGGCTTTTCTCTGGGAATCTTTTGGTATGTTAGCCTTCATTTTCCTGAATTCATAAAATTATAGAAGTTGCAGAATCTAGGTATGATTCATCCCTTAATGACTAATAATAGAAATAAAGTAATAATGGTTCAATGTCAATGGAGATTCTCTGTCATTTAGTTCATGGCTGTCCCAAAGGTGCTTTTTTTTCTGAGGAGGAACTGAAGAAGCTTCTCAGATGAGAAGTGAAACATCTTCAAGGAAAAACAAAGTCCAGTTACTTTTTTAAAAAGCACCGTTGGTAATAGGGGTTCATATATATCAGAAATATGTATGTATGTATGTATGTATGTATGTATGTATGTATGATATTCAGCTGTGTTCGGGTATTTCCCACGTCATTATAGTTGTGCTTTTAAAGTTTTAGCAACGTTTCGGCAGAATCTCATCTGCCATCAGCAGGCTTTTGTATTGTGTTCATCTGTGAGTCAGACTTTCACAGCTGTTTCAGTTTTAAATTTGAGGCTAGCCTACTGCTGTGCCAGAATGTTTTTTTCTTCATCCCAATTGGTTGGGAGTCTTGGGCTGTGTTTATTGGTCTTGGAGTTTGCTGTGTTCTGCTTGATTGGTGTTTCTAATATCTTCTGTCTGTTTTGTGGCTTTTTTTGTTTTGATTAGCTGGCAACATTGTGTTCCTGTATTGGAGGCTTTTAGTGCAGCTTGGCTCCAAATAAATGGATGGCTATCATTTATTAGGAAGCTAGGTTTCATCTGGGTGCCTGGTTGGGGTGTGTTTGAGCTGGAGATATCAGGGGGGATCTGTTTGTGGCCAGGTGTTTGCCTGGCTTGTGATGTGGAGATTTTTTTGTTTGTGAGTGCAGGCTTCCAAATAATTGACAGTCTGGTGGAATCATCTCTTCTATTCATGCTTTCTAGTCTTTTTTCAATCTCTATGGCTTCTCTGATAATTCTGTGGCTGGGGTTTTCTATAGTGGCTGGGTTTTGGTGCCACTGAAGTTGATGCTATGACCTGTAGCTTTCATGTGTTGGACTAGTGAGGAAGTGTGTTCCAGCTTTTTGACTGCATTTATGTGTTCATCCAGGCGGATACTTATTCTTCTATTGGTCTGTCCAAAGTATGTGGCTGGGCATGATGCACAGGGGACTTCATATATGCCTTGGTTTTCCAGGCCAATTTTATCTTTGGGGTTTCTAAGGATGGCTGCTATTTTTCTGTCTGTTTTGAAGGCAGTCTTGATGCCTGTGTAGTATCTTACTGATTTTGTCTATATACTACACAGGCATCACATCAAGATGTAAAAGTCTGACTCACAGACGAACACAATACAGAAGCCTGATGATGGCAGATGAGATTCTGCCGAAACGTTGCTACAACTTTAAAAGCACAACTATAATGGCATGGGAAAATACCCAAACAAAGCTGAATACCATACATACACACACACATATATTTCCGCTTAAGAACTATTAAAGGTACTGCTAACACCTAGTTCCACTAGCTTGAAATGCTTCAAAATGTTCCCATCAACAGTAAATTCCAAAATTTAATGTTCTGGAAACAAGAGCAGCTATGTTAGTTTCATGCTGGTACTGGAATTTCCTCTCACTGATTGCAACAGGAGGGAATATTTTAACAAAGAAAAAAAATCATGGGGAAAATATCCTGGATCTCAATAATGCAATTACTAAAACTGCAAGAGTTTCTTTGAACCTATATAGGATGGCTCTTTTCTTGATGAGAAACTGTCTGCCTTTGTTTCAAGACTATGCAGACTTGATCTTAATATGGCTTATAGCTAACATGCCACCATACTTCATTTTATGTTTAATACACGATTCATAACATTCAATATACAGGACTGAAAGACAGAAGCCCTGAATTAAAGATGCAAATACTGTGGCATCATCAGCCTACTTCTTCAAATATTTATAATGCATTTATAATGAATGAAAAAGAACATCTAAATAATAGGGTGATTTTATGTACTAATAAGGAGCTCAATAATGATGTTTAGGCAATAGGAATGGCTGGGTTGGCTTTTAAAAAAGCAAGAAAGAATAACATAAACAGATCCATACTAGATAAGATAAGAGAGATCTATTTGGTTCATATTCATTCCCAAAGTGATGACTATGTCTTGCAAGCAAAAATAAATAAAAAATATTACCCTATAGTTCAGGGGTCTCCAACCTTGGCTCCTGGAAGCCTGGCGGACTTCAACTCCCAGAGTTCCACAGCCAGGTGGCTGTGGAATTCTGGGAGTTGAAGTCCGCCAGGCTTCCAGGAGCCAAGGTTGGAGACCCCTGCTATAGTTCATGTTTCTCAAAAAAAGACTTAAAAGGCATGCTACCTGTTATGTTAGAAATTAAGCCACCATAACAAGGAAGCATTGGTCGCTTTATCTTCCGTAGACTCCTCCTTTTTAAAACCCATTTAAGTTTGCAGATCTCACTGACAAATGACAAAATTTAAGCACAAGCTCTTTTTCTTTTGTCACTCATTACTTTCCGACCATTGAACTTGTTTGGATGACCCAAGGTTTTACTGTAAGTGAAGAACATATGCTTCTACATAACTGACAGCTTTGTATCACTCCTCAAACTAAACCAAGCTTCGACTTATGGGTATTGTTTTTTGGCGTATGGTGTCGTTTCTGTCTTTCAGTCATTTTTGTTACTTCGATCTTTTTTTTTTCCAGTTCTGCACCGTAGTGACCTGAACGATGCGCGATATTTCTGATATTGGCAGTTTTACTTTTCTCTTCCCGAAATTGGCCAACACTGCATTTGCCTGTCTCGTGGACATTCCTGAACTGTAAGCAGAGATTTCTATTCACTCCAATCGTATCTTTTAGTCCAAACCACATCTGCTTCATCGCCAAGCGGAACGGCCTACAGGAGCGACCACTGCACAGTCCTTGACCCTTTCTTTTTCTTTTCTTTTTTTTTGCACGGAATCCAAAATCCACTTTTTGCACGGAGTAGACAACTTCACTTTCCCTTGTGCGGGACATCGCTCCTCGGGAAGTAGAGCAAACGAGCCCCGCCCTCGGACGCCTCCTCCTCCCGCGGCGCTTCCAAAGTCACCCAGTTGCTTCGGGACCCCGCCCACACATTCCCTCTGGGAGCGCTCGCTGGCTTCCTCGGCCGCCCATTGGAGCGCGACCACGTCACTCCGCGGACGTAATAACAGGGAAAGGTGGGGGAAGAGGAGAGGCAGGAGAGGCGCAGAGGAGACGGTGGTAGCAGCGGCAGGAGGGGAGGAAGGGGACGGACTGGGCCGGGCCGAGCTCAGCGTTCGTCCCAGAAGGGAAAAAGAGAAAAATCGAGGCGGCTACTTACCTGCCTGACCGCGCCCTTCGCCGCCGCTGCTGCTGGGCGAGGACTACAGAGCAAGCCCCTCTACCGTGGCAAGCGGTCCCGCCCGCCCGCAACGGTCCCCAGACCCCGAACCAGTGCTCGCCCAGCTGCCTTCCCTCTCTCCCACCGCCCCGCCTGAACTCCGCAGCCATTTTCGTCGCCACCTTGGCTACCGAAGGGCTGACTCACCTCGGCGCTGCGGGGCCCTGGCTCGTCGTCCGGGGGCAACCCAGCTCTTCTGGCGGCCACCCGCTCTGCCACCCCCGTCGTCTTCTGCCTCCTCCTCCTCCTCCTGCGGCGCCAGCCTGGCCAGTCCAGCCTGGCTCGCTAGTCCCAGGCGAGGACGGGTCCCGGGTCCGGTCCGGGCGCGGTGGCAGAGGAGGAGGCGGCAGCTGCGGCGGCGGCTCCCTCCCTCCCGGCCGTGACCACCATCTTATTAGCACAGGAAATGACATGGCGAACGGAAGAGAGGGGCGTTCGGGGGCTGAGCCCGGGGACCCCCCGAACCCGGAGGAGGAGGGGAAGCAGCGGGGCTGGCGGGCGGGCGGCTTCCAGGCCCAGCCTCGGCGGCGAGGGAGTCTATCCCCCCCTCCCCAAATCCTGCAACTCGGCCGTCTCCGTTTTTCGAGTGGCTCATTCACCAGGAAGCCCCACGCCCCCGCTTTTCTCCCCGCCATTCTCGGGTTCCTCCCGCGGCGGCAGAGAAAGCATCCGTCCCAGAAATAGCGCAGTGTCCGCGTCAAAATGCAAACGCACCGGCAACCTGTCCCCAGAATTTTTTTTTTTTTACAAGAAATCCAATATTCTGGTTTTTCTGCGTCTCTTCCACAAACTTATGCATTGGTGACCTCTGGGCACGTCTAGGCTTTCTTGGCAAGAGGTGCACTTCATTCCGTGCGCCTTTGCTTGGAAGCAAATGTTAACGGCGCTCGCTTTTCAGGAAGGCGATCCCGGTTTGTTTTCGGCCTTTACCTGCCGACTTTGGGAATCGGGAGTTCTGATTTATTTTCTCCCTCCCGTTTTGATTTGGAACTTGCGCTGGAGTGCACGGCCCGAAGGATCAAACTACTGACATTTCAGAACAAAAGATACTCCTAGAAGTAATTTTCCTGCATCTAGTTGGCTGAAATTCTCAAGGAAAGTTGCAGTTACTCATGTTTGCGTGGGAGTGCTAATAAGGCTATAAATAAATATACGCGAGGTTTGATATAATGCTGGGGTCAGGCTATGCAACAGCCAGCAAAGAGGAATAAGTAGTAGTCAGGATTTGGCATACCGAATAAAGCAAATTTTGTCCTAGTATTTCCTGATGTGGGAAGTCCCTACACTGATAAAGCATCTACCAGAATTGCCAGAAAACTCATATACTCAATATTAACTCACTACAGTACTGAGTTAATGGGCTAATGGATTGTTCTAAGTTCATTCAGCAGAGTTGGGAGAGATCTTGGAGGTGTTCTTGTCCAACCCCCTGCTCAGGGAGGAACCCTATACCATTTTAAACAAATGTTTGTCCAATCTCTTCTTAAAAACTTCCAGTGTTGGAGGATTCACAATTTATGGAGGCAAGTTACCCACTTATTAATTGTTCTGTCAGGAAATTTCTCCTTGATCTAGATCGTTTCTCTCCTTGATTAGTTTAAATCCATTGCTTCTTGTCCTGCCCTCGGGTGCTTTGGGGACAGCGTTGCCAGATTCAAAATGTAAAATTATCGTACCCGAGACTCAAAATTATCGTTTTTTTGAGAAAATTATCGTACATATAGCAAACTCTATATCTCACAGGAAGTACCAACTGTAGGCATATATCCATGTGGAAAATGTCCGAACTGAAGGCATGAAGCCACAAGATACGATCCCGCAAAACTTACGATCAGCAATAAACTACCTCAATGGGCCTGACGCGCGCGACGACTAGCTGACTCGACTCGTACTCGTACTTGTACGTAGCTCGTGAGCGAGCATGTATCACGTATGCACAAACTACACGCGCGTACGCACACACACGTGATCTAGACTCATGAAGTTGCATGAACCCACGAAAAGTACAGTATGGTAAAATACTAGCTCTTAAGGGTATAATAAAGTTGCTTTCAGGGCAGCTGCAATTTAAATTGCCAAACTGTAAAATTATCGTACATTTGACCTTTTTGGGAATTATTGATCGTACAGAGGGCCAAATTATCGTACAAATACGATAATTATCGTACGTCTGGCACCACTGTTTGGAGAATAGTTTGACTCCTTTGTGACAACCCCTCATAATTCATTAGACATAAACATGAATATGCATAAATTAGCCTCTTAGTAGTTAACATGCTGTGTGGCAATGAATATATATTTGCATCATGATCAACTTCTTAAAGATTGCATTTCTTCTTAAGACGCCTGAGTATTTTTGAAAGTAAAAGTATATTGAGTACAGGGTTATAATCCTATTTGTATTATAAATTAATTTACGAGAAAAGTCTCCGTATTGACAAGCATTCAGTCTAAAATACAATCCAGAATCTGTTACCTCAGAATCTGCTATTCTGAGTATCTGGTGGAAAAGATTTTAAATTGCATTCTATGTTATAAGTAGATACTGTTGTGAGTTTGTGTCATGATGCCCTATTGGATATAAGGAGAGGAGAAAAAACCTTTGTTCACCTTTGCACATTTCATAATTCACGCTTATGTTGAACATTATTTGATTTCCAAATCAACATACACTATCCATAAGCAAAACAGCACAAGTCACTGATGCAGAATCAAATCCACCACAGTAATAAATTCAATAAAACCACAAATGACTGTATATTATTTGAGGCTGAAGTCTAGATCAAATTCTCAATTTTTTTTAACTTGTATAGGATTTTGGAATAACAAATACGTTATATAACACTGGTCTTGTTACAATTTTCTATAATCTGCTCTTTATGATAACAGTTTGGTAACTGAATTTAAATACAGTATAGTTTTTTTTTTTCTAAAGCAGTTTTTTAATCCCTTGATGTTTCATTCTTCCCATCCACTGTTCACACTGTGAAGTTATTAGGTTAGTTCGGTGATTGAAAAAGGATTTGATTTCCATTACTGTATTTTGTTTTCAAAGTATGATATTTTGGTAGCAGAGACCTGAAATTTTTGAGGTGGTAGAATTTATTCTTTATTCTTCTATATATGTAAACTAAGCCATCTCTGTGTCATTTTATTAACATGTAAGCCAAATGAAACACGCTCCTAATGTGGTTTAAATAATATTTTTATTTATGGACGTGTGCAGATTTTGAAGATTTGAGCCACCTAACAAGGTAATCATTTTAAAACCTTTGTATATCTAGAGCTTGTTAAATATTTTCTACTTTTTATTTTAGATTAGTATAATGGGTGGGGAGGGTGTTTCCTTCTTGATGCCTTCAAGGCGAGAGGAAGAGACAGAGGGTTTTGCACTTAAGGCAGAGGTTAACGTTCCAGAAAATCTCAACTCCAATCAATAACTCCGAGACACACATGTTCTCAAAGTTTCCTTTTATTAGAGTAGTAAACTGGCACATCTGGGAAATCCTGAATCTGAAAGTTCCAGGTTTCCCTCCAATAAGTAAAACATTACAAACCCACCCCCTGCACCCCTCATTGCATCACATGCCCCATTCATCCCAACTTAAGACATCCCCTCAACCATTCCTCAGCCAGATGCAGAAAGAACATGACCTTGACTTTAAAGAAGAATGCTGTTATGTCTAACTACATATGCTCCACAAAATTCCCCCCTCCCATTTTTCCAGGCTCAAAAATGTGGCAGTGTGGAAGCTTCTGGTGCTAATATGGCTTCCAAAGCTGAGAGAAGGACTAACAGTCACCTGTTCCCACTATAACTGTCACTCTGTGCAATAATTAACAAATTGTCGTTCTCCAATCCTTTTTATAAAAGTATTAAATTAATATAGCTTCACTACCATGTTTCTCCAACAATATGGCCTCCCCCAATAGGAAGTCCCAGCATGTTTTATAGGCATGAAATGAAATTAAGCCCCTCCCCCCAAATTAAGGCCTATGTTAAAACATGCAAAATAAGGGGGAATGGTGGGGGGGCTTGCTGTTAGGAAGTACTTTTGTTGCACACCCAGATATGGTGGTGCCTGCGTTGACCCCGATATGAAGTGCCTGTCAGCCTCAAGATATCTTCCATAATATGTATATTCTGCATTCTAATTATTGCCTCTTTGCTGTTCTGCCAATCTATTTCTTTCAGCTGTCAATAGCAACGGAGGGAGGGGGGAATTTGGAGGGGAAGAAGGCTGAAGGTGTTTTGCATTCCGTTGCTGGGTTAGCAAGGGAAGGGGGGGATTCCTTTCTTTAACTTTCCATTTCTTGGCTAGCTTCTGTCCCCTTTTGCGCAACTGCGAACTTTTATCAAAATATGTCAAGGTCAACTGACAAAAGCCTCATCACCACCTGGAGATGGCCACATGATCATATTTAGAACTTTTAATTGGAAGAGTCATTTGGACTTTGGGGAGTGGGAGCATTTCCATTCCTTTGTATATGTGATCTGCGCGCCAATTTCTCAGATTCAGAATTAAATCTGCAGCTTCCACTTTATTTTCCAGTAAAAGGATAACTTTGCTCTAACCCATGGAGTCTGAGTATTTCTTTCTTGGGATTTGAAGGGAGCACAGACTGACATTATTCCGAATCTCTCACACCAACCCACCCAGATAAAATATCAACTTTTCTTCCAAGGGGGTTTCATCTCATGTCGTCTCCAGCCAGTGATGAAGATGACCAGGGAGCTGCGGGGGGGGGGGGGCAGTCGATGCTGCTACCAGAGATGCCGGCTGCTGACCTGCTGGCTGACTTGACTCTGGAAGAAACCCCAGCTGAGATGCCCAGATGGTTGTTGGGGGTTGGTTGGAGAGACCCTGAAGACCCCTCTCCTCCTGGGATCACTGTAAGTCGAAGAGGTGTGAGGGAACGGCTGTGGCAAGAGAGGGAGGAGATGGAATGCAGGCTGGATCAAGCCGGGAAATTCCTTATGGACGTTTCTGAGAGGCCCAGCACGGCTTCAAGGTATGAGGGGGAAGGGGGAGCGAGTTCAGCCCAGGGAAGTCGAGCTACCCCCACCCCCCTAGCCCAGCCTACGCCAGTGCAGCCACCCGCCGCCGCCCGGGGATCCCCAGCAATAGGTGTGATTCCTGGAAGACGCCACCTGCCCCTGTTAGATGTGAAGTTTGGAGGAAACCCCAGAGATTTGGGTTTTTTCCTGGTACAAGTCAGGAGCTATATGGCAGAATTTGAAAGGGAATTCACCTCTGAAGCAGCCAAAGTTAGATGTGTTACCAGAACCCTGGAAGGGATGGCAGCAGACTGGGTGGTGACTTTGTACAATGATAACTCCCCCCAACTGCGGAGCCTCGATGTTTTCATGACTGCATTGAGGAGAAGGTTTGAAGACCCTCTGGCAGAGAGAAGGGCCAGGATCAGAATGAAGACTCTAATCCAAGGGGGGAGATCGGTTGCAGACTACACCCAAGAGTTCAGGCAGCTGGCATACCACATCCGAGGCTGGACCGAGGGGGCCCTACAAAGATGGCTTAAATGAAGTTATATACCACATATGCATCTCCAGAAGGGACCCACATGATTTGCAGTCATGGTACTTGCTGACGGAAGAGGTGGACATAGATCTAACCCAAAGCAGATGCAGAGGGGGCCCCCTCCGAGAGACCTCCAACCCCCGAAAGGGAGGGTTGATTGCAAGAGCCAAATCCATGGCCTGTTTTCGTTGTGGGAAGGAGGGCCACTGGATGGCGGATTTCCGGGCCAAGCCAGATCCAAAGGGAGAGCGGGGCCCAGTGAGGAAGCCCAAAACCCCCCCAACCAAGCCTCGTGATACCAGGCTGAAGATAAGAGAGGTTATAGAGGTTGCCCCTCCGGCAGGAGAGGAGCTGGGACCTCCGACCCCCCTCGACGAGAGCGAGACCGACTCGGAAGATGATGTCCCAGTAAGTCCTAACCGAGGGCCCATGACCATCCCAATAAAATTAAGGGTGCCCACCTCAGGGACCGAGGGAGAGATGTTGGCCTTATTGGACTCGGGGTGCACGAGGTGAGTAATTAACATGAAGGTAGTCAAGGATATTGGCATCGGACTGAGAACTTTAAGAACGCCAATATCCTTCTGCCAACTGGATGGATCGGAGGCGGGAGGTTGCCCCGCACATTTTATAATGGAGCCCCTAGAGATGACAGTGGGATCCCACCATGAGACCCTGCGTTTTATTGTGGCCCCTGGGATGGAACAGCCTCTGATATTAGGATTGCCCTGGCTTCGGAAGTGGAATCCCCATGTGAACTGGAGAGAGGGGTGGATATGTATCTGCACCGATCGGCCACCGGAAGGGGAGGAGCAACCCTGCCCGGAAGGGGAGAAGAAATCCCATCCGAAGCCCCAGGTTCCGGCCGAGACAGCTTCCGCAGGTGCTGAACGCATGGAGGGGGAGGAGAAAATCCTGAAGGAGTACTGGGACTTAAAAGAGGTGTTTAGCGAAGAGGCCTCCGACGAACTTCCCCCTCATCGGTCAACTGATTGTAGTATTGAATTTCTACCGGGGGTGACGCTTCCGAAACCAAAGCTGTATTCGATGACACCGGGGGAGCTGGAGGAACTGAGAGCGTTTATCGACAAGAACTTGAAATGTGGTTTCATCAAACCCTCCAGACCTCAAGTGGCGGCCCCTGTGATGTTCCGTGAGAAGAAAGATGGCTCCAAACACTTGGTGGTGAACTATAGAAACTTAAACGCAGTGTCCGTGGAGAACGTGTACCCCCTCCCTCTGATGAAGGACATGTTAGCCCACCTGGCAAAAGGGAAGATTTTCACAAAGTTGGACTTGAGGGAGGCGTACTACCGAATCCGAATTAAAGAGGGAGACGAGTGGAAGACTGCGTTCAACTGCCCGATGGGTTGTTTCCAGTTCAACGTTCTCCCTTTCGGCCTACAGGGGGCACCTTCTGTTTTCATGCAAATGATCAATCAAGTGCTTCACGAACATTTATATAAGGGGGTTCTGGTCTACCTTGATGATATTCTTATCTACACGGAGACTAGAGATGAACATGTGAAACTGGTACGCTCCGTGCTGCACAAACTGAGGGCCGCCAAATTGTACGCCAAACTATCCAAATGTGAGTTCCATCAAGAAAAAATCGACTACGTAGGATATCGTATCTCAGCAGAGGGCATTGAGATGGACCCGGAGAAAGTGCAAGCCGTATTGGATTGGGCTCCACCGAGAACCCGAAAACAGCTTCAAAGTTTCCTTCGATTTGCTAACTTTTATCGGCAATTCATCCCGTCTTTTGCTAAAATAGCCATGCCCAATACCAACCTTCTGAAGACAAAAGGGGAATCGAAACCAAAGCCCAGCCAACCATTGAATTGGACCATGGAGTGCCAAGCTGCATTTGAAAAGCTTAAAAGACTTTTTGCTGCAGAACCAGTACTGAAGCACCCAGACATGGACGCCCCTTTCGTGATCCAAGCTGATGCGAGCGATGTGGCGGTGGGGGCGGTCTTACTTCAATTAAATGAGAAGGGGACATTACAACCATGCGCTTACACCTCCCGTAAATTGACTGACACTGAAAGGAGATGGGCCGTTTGGGAGAAGGAAGCGTTTGCAGTCTGTTGGGCCTTACTGGCTTGGAGGCATTTTCTGGAAGAAGCGAAGCACCCATTTGAGGTATGGACTGACCATAAAAATCTGGAAGCTTTAAAAACTCTTCGGAAGCTATCCCCTAAGCAAGTTAGGTGGGCTCAGTTTTTCAAGCGATTCAATTTCTCCTTGAAGTATATCCCAGGGGGAAAAAATTTTATGGCAGATGCTTTGTCTAGAATGCCTCAATACAATAGTATCCGTAAAGAAATGATAAGACCAATCATGTCCACTACACAGCTGGCTATTCCTGTAGTTACCAGAGCGCAAAAGGGGAACCAGGAGAGGGATCTGCCCACTGACCTCATGGAATGATTTAAGGAGGCTTTGAAAACGGATGAGTGGTTCCTGGCAAATGCGAATAATTGCACCGTTCGAGATGGTCTAGCCTGGATAGGTGTGAAATTGTATGTACCTCAAACCCTGAGAAGCCAAGTGTTACAATAAACTCATGACTCCAAAGTGGCTGGTCATTTTGGGTTTGTGAAGACCCTACATTTGGTGAAACGGCAGTTCTGGTGGCCTTCATTGAAAAAGGACATTGAGACTTATGTGGCGAGCTGTCCAGTTTGTGCTTCATCAAAAAAACCTCCTGGTAAACCACCAGGTCTGTTGCAAAATGTGGCTAGGCCAATTGCCCCTTGGAGGGAAATTTCCATGGACTTTATAGTAGACCTACCTGAGAGCGCTGGGCATACAGTCATCTGGGTGACTGTATTTGTTCTCCAAACAAGCCCATTTCATCCCTTGCTCCAAGATCCCATCGGCGAAGTCATTGGATCAGAATGTTCATTATACATGTCTACAGGTTGCACGGTGTTCCTGAGCGTGTAGTTTCTGATCGAGGGGTCCAATTTACCTCGAACTTTTAAAGGGAATTTTTGAAGTTAATAGGCTCCACCCAGAGCTTAAGCTCCGCCCACCCCACCCCCAAACTAATGGGGCTTATGAGAGGACTAACGGGGTGCTAGAGCAATACCCCAGATGTTACATAAACTACCAGCAAGACAACTGGGTGGATCTATTGCCTTTTGCGGAGGTGGCATATAATAACTCTGTCCATTGCAGTACGGGGTTTACTCCTTTCAAAGTGGCAACTGGGCAAGATTTTGTGCCCATACCTGAACTTCCTCATGAAAACCCCAATGTCCAGTCATTGGATGACTGGATATCTCAACTTCAGCTGAATTGGCCGGTCACTTGTGAAGCTTTGGACGAGGCACACCAGTCTCATAAGAAATTTGCTGACAGAAAGCGAGCCCCGCAGATGTCGTATCAAGTGGGCAACAAAGTATTCCTCTGGACTAAATATTTGCAGACTACCCAGAAATCGAAGAAGTTGGGTCCTAAGTATGTGGGGCCTTTCCCCATTGAGCAGAATGTAAATCCTGTGACTGTTCAGTTGACTTTACCAAAGACTCATATTCATCTCTGTTAAGCCTGAGTTCCCCAACCAGGGTTAAGGAGACAAGCTAAACAGAATGTGCAGCGTTAGTCAGATAGGCACACAGATAAATGAGTGAGATAAGCTTGTATGTTTGTTAACATGCAGTAAAAATAACAGATACGCTTGTGCTATCAAAAATATAGTTTATTCCATTATGAGTTAATAGCATAGTCAAAATAACAGTCCAATAGTCATGTATCATTTAGTCAGTCCATTCATGGATATTCAGTTAGCAAAGTCCGTATAGAATATCTTATGTCAGTTCACTTACAAATCAGTCCTTTGTCTCTTTCCCATTCGAGTAACGCAATCTTGAGTCCATGCAGTAATTAGGGATCATAAAAGCCAGAGAGAGAGCAAGCTGTCGTCTTGCTTCTTTTAAAGTGCTTTCACAACCACTCCCTTAATTACATCTATATTTAAAGTTGCAGACACTTTAACTTATAAACCATGATTACATATTTATTATTTTACCTAAACCAGTTAGGGTAAACAATGTTATCCCTAACATTCTCCCCTTTTAGGTAAATATAATAATATAACTATTTACATCTTTAAATCATATTTGTTACAACTCTCTTTAAACTTAATTACTCCTTGAGCTTTTGTAAATTGGTCTACAATGTTTTCTTCTGTCATGCAGTATTCCAATTTAATTAGCCCATTCTTTACAGATTCTCTAACATTTAAGTATCTTAAATCAGTATGCTTTGATCTAGTTTTTACAGCAATACTAGTAGCTAACTTTATGGCTGCCTAGTTGTCCTCGTACACAATAATGGAATCTTTAACAGTTATACCCATGTCTAATAATAACTGTTTGTACAAAATTAAGTCAGTGCATGGTAATGACAGACATGAAAATTCCGCTTCCATCGTGGACAAGCTGATATGCTGTTGTCTGATTGACCTCCACCCTATGAGTGTCTTACCAAATAATATAGCCATCCCAGATGTTGATTTTCTAGTGTTTATATCAGTTGCAAAACTTGCATCTGCATAGGCACTAAGACTCAAATCACCCTTTGGTTCTATATACAATGCATGGTTCATTGTTCCTTTAAGATATCTTAAAATTCTCTTTAATGATTGCCAATGACATTGATGTGGATCTGAATTAAAACGTGCCAGCTGATTAACACTATAAGCTATATCTGGCCTTGACCAATTGCTTATATATGATAAGCTGCCAATCAAAGATTGATATATGGACTTATCAAATTTGGGACTTTGATCATCAGTTTGGCAAACTTCCTGACTCATTGGAGTCTTTGCTGGTTTACAAAGTTCCATTTTATACGTTTTAATTAATTGGCAAATTTTATCTTCTTCAGATATCTTAAATCCATTTTTTGTTTTGTTAATTGTCAATCCTAGATAATTTTTAATTTCACCTAAATGCTTTAATTTTATCTTTTTGGCTAATAATGATATAATCTCATTAGCTTCATTATTAGTCTTAGTTATCAAAGCAATATCATCTGTAAATAATAACAATAATGACACCGTTCCATTATTTTCTCTTTTAAACACACATGGATCTGCTAAACCAGATTTAAAACCTAAATTGTTTAACTCTTTCACAATATATTGGTTCCACTCAAAGCCAGATTGTTTCAACCCGTAAAGACTCTTTTTGAGTTTCCAACAATCATTACAATTTACTTTATTGTCTTTTATAATAATTGGCTTTTTCAAATATATAGTGTGCTGCAATGGTGCATGCAAATAAGCAGTTTCTACATCTAAATGGTTAATGACATAGTTTTTCTTAGCTGCCCACACTAAAGCTGCTCTTAAAGATGTTGCTTTAAGGCTTGGTGCAAAAACTTCATCGTAATCAGATGCAGTTTGATTAAATCCTTGAGCTACCAACCTAGCCTTATGGGTAATCATAAGTCCCATCATTTCCAGTTTTTACTTTAAATATCCATTTGCACCCAATGGATTTTTCTCCTGGAGGTAATTTAGCATCTTCATATACTTTCATTACCTTTAATGAATTTAGTTCTTTTTCCATTGCCTTTTGCCAATTCTCCTGATCCTTAGCAGGATATATCCTAAGTTCATCTATACTAGTTGGAACTTTAGTTACTTGGCAAACTATACTTGCTTGATACCTATCAGGTAGTCTAGTTACACATGTAGTACGTCTAGGTATCACAGGACTTACAGGTGGACTTTCATTTATTAACTCTTCTTGATTATCTAACTCTTCCTGATCAACTGTTTCCTCTTGTTCTGGTCCTATTTGCTCTTCATGGACTTCTTCTTTAATTAGACTCTTCTTATAACTAGTCTGATCTTTCTGCCTTTTGTAGGGTTCAATAATTACTTCATTATTTAAATCTTGCTCTAATCTATTCCATCCTACATGTTCTAGGAATTTAGCACTAGCACTGGTGTAAACTCTAGATGTTCCTGGTTCCCAGAATCTATAAGATCTATGATTAGATTTATATCCTACAAAAAATAATCTTTTAGCTGTATGCTGTCCTTTGTGTCTGAGTTGTGTAGGGATATGCACCCATGCTGGTGCTCCAAATGTGTGCATGTAACTTAAATCAGGTTTTGTACCATGCCACAGTGTGAATGGTAATTCAATGTTGTTGAATTAACAACATTATTTAATATATGATTACCACACATTATTGCTTCTCCCCATAAATTGTCAGGTAATCCTGAATCAGACATCATAGTTTGTGCCATTGATTGTAGTGTTTGGCCTCGTCTCTATAAAGGCATGTTGTGGTCTATATGGTGCGGACTTTTTATGTTGAATACCTAACATTCTAAGTCTGTTCTGGAATTTATTATTTGTAAATTCCGCACCATTATCTGTTATAAGAGTTACTAATTTCTTTTTAGTTTTCCTTTCTGCAAATTTTATCCAATTAAAGAGATTTAGATATGTTTCAGTTTTGCTCTTCATTAAATTGCAAAACCCATATCTAGAATAGTGGTCCATTATACTTAGTATGTATCGAGCACCTCCTACACTTGGTTTTTTCGGACCTATTAAATCAGCAAATACTACTTCTAAAGGCTCTTTGGTAGTAAATTCATCAACTCTATTAGCCGGTTTGACCTTGGCTTTGCTTTGATTACAAGCATTACATTGCAAATACTTATTACAAGGTTTCAAACTTATTCCTTTAGATAATTCAACAGTTTTCTTAAGCATTTTAAAATTTAAATGCCCTAGCCTCCGGTGTAACAAGTGAATACATTCATCATGAGGTTTCTTATTATCATAAACCGTGTTAGCCACCTTTAAACCATTATCATTTAAAACATATACTTCGCCTCTTAAAGATGCAGTAATTTTCTTATCTTCTTTTTCAATTATGCAGTTATCTCCTTTAAAGGTAACTACATATCCTAGTTTAACCAAAATTCTCACTGAAATTAAATTAAACTTAAGTTGTGGTACATATAACATTTTTATATTCTCTTTTATGAAAGAACAATATGCTATACCTTGACCTTTAGCTTTCAGTTTCCAGCCATTGGCAAACGATATCTGCTGTATACTCTTGGACATTTTAATAAAATTTTTGTTATCATTTGTTATACAGTGGGATGCTCCACTGTCAACCACCCATAAATTATTTTTTACAGCTCCGTTAGTATACATGGCTAACTCTAAATTTTTATTTATCTTTTGATGACTTTTAGAATTCTGGCCAGCGTTCTGGCACTTTGCTTTTTTACAAAATCTTGCCAAATGTCTTCTTCCTCCACAATTAAAACATTTTTTAATTGTGTATGCAGTAGGAGATTTATTATCTTCTTTTTGAGGTTGTTTCCTCCTTAACTGGTGTCTTTCAAGTCTTCTTCTGGCCTCTTCAATCAATCTGCCAGTTATATCAGTTAAAGTTAAACTTTCCTTTGACAAAACTTCAAGGGAAGTGACGTAGTTGTCATAACTTTCTTCTAGTGAAGATAGAATTATATAGACTTGGTGTAGTTCAGAGAAAATAAGCTCTTTCTCGTGCAGTTCTTGAAAAATGCTTTTTATAGAATTCAAATGACTCAGCATATCACCATTTGTCTGGAGATGCGTCCTGAAAAGCTTCCGTGTTAGATTTATGTGAGCACCAACGTTATCTCGAACATAAATCCTCTTCAGCTTCTGCCAACACCCAACAGCCATTTGCTCTCCGTGGATATGAACAAGTTGCTGGTCAGACAGTGTTAATCCTATTATGCAAATAGCTTGTTCATTTTTCTGCATAAATTCTTCTATTTTTAGTCTATCTTCATCATCCTCTGGATCCCATTCCTCTACGTTTGGTGGATTTTCAATTATGTTCCACAGACCTTCTCTTCGTAGAAGTAGACTACATTTCATAGACCATGATACATAGTTTGTTCCATCCAACTTGGATATAAGGGACAAACTTTGTAGATTGACTTGTGCCAAATTTTCTTATATGGATATAAAACTATAATTAATAAAACACAGCTGTCTGTTAACTGTAACATATAACAACACAAACTCTCACTTTTTACATAAATCTGTTTTATCCTAGTTAAACTGACTTTGCAGCCTCTGGGCCCATAACCAGTGTTAGGCCTGAATTCCCCAACCAGGGTTAAGGAGACAAGCTAAACAGAATGTGCAGCATTAGTCAGATAGGCACACAGATAAATGAGTGAGATAAGCTTGTATGTTTGTTAACTTACAGTAAAAATAACAGATACGCTTGTGCTATCAAAAATATAGTTTATTCCATTATGAGTTAATAGCATAGTCAAAATAACAGTCCAATAGTCATGTATCATTTAGTCAGTCCATTCATGGATATTCAGTTAGCAAAGTCCATGTAGAATATCCTATGTCAGTTCACTTACAAATCAGTCCTTTGTCTCTCTCCCGTTCGAGTAACGCAATCTTGAGTCCATGCAGTAATTAGGGATCATAAAAGCCAGAGAGAGAGCAAGCTGTCGTCTTGCTTCTTTTAAAGTGCTTTCACAACCACTCCCTTAATTACATTCCTATATTTAAAGTTGCAGACACTTTAACTTATAAACCATGATTACATATTTATTATTTTACCTAAACCAGTTAGGATAAACAATGTTATCCCTAACATTCTCGTTGTATTCATCCAGTTTGCCACGTCAGTTTGTTAAAACCCGAACACACCTGTACCTTGAGACCGGCCCAAACTGATCCCCCCGTACCATTGTTGATTGAGGGTGAAAAACATTTCGAGGTTAAAGAAATTCTAGACTTTAGGAAATGGAGGGGTCGTATCCAATATCTTGTAGCTTGGAAACATTTTCCTCCATCCTATGCTGAATGGGTAAATGAGAGAGACATTAGGGCTCCTGAACTGCTCAAGAACTTTTATGCCAAATACCCTGATAAACCTTAGATATGTATGCCAATGTTAACACATGTTTATTCTATTTTTCTTTCAGGGACTAAGGTCCTTCTTCTAGGGAGTCCGAATGTCAGCCTCAAGGTATCTTCCATAATATGTATATTCTGCATTCTAATTATTGCCTCTTAGCTGCACTGCCAATCTATTTCTTTCAGCTGTCAATAGCAACGGAGGGAGGGGGGAATTTGGAGGGGAAGAAGGCTGGAGGTGTTTTGCATTCCTTTGCTGGGTTAGCAAGGAGAGGGGGATTCCTTTCTTTTACTTTCCATTTCTTGGCTAGCTTCTGTCCTTTTTTGTGCAACTGCGAACTTTTATCAAAATATGTCAAGGTCAACTGACAAAAGCCTCATCACCACCTGGAGATGGCCACATGATCATATTCAGAACTTTTAATTGGAAGAGTCATTTGGACTTTGGGGGTGGGAGCATTTCCATTCCTTTGTATATGTGATCTGCGCGCCAATTTCTCAGATTCAGAATTAAATCTGCAGCTTCCACTTTATTTTCCAGTAAAAGGATAACTTTGCTTTAACCCATGGAGTCTGAGTATTTCTTGGGATTTGAAGGGAGCACAGACTGACAGTACCTCACCAATGCCGAGGTCAACATCCAAGCCATCGCTGCCTACCTGCCCAAAGATGCAAGGGGGTGGGAATTAAGTCACCCCTGAAAAGACAGCCTAGCCATTTTTTTCGGGGCTCAAAAAAAGATAAGACCCGGCCTTATTATATGAGAAACACGGTCGTTTTAGCTCTGGAATTTTGAATTCAACAATGATTGTTTATAAATGTTAAGTTTACTTTAACCATCTTACTTACCAGTCATTCGGGTTATACAAATATAATTCAATATGTAGTTAAATGATTTTGTCCTCTGCTCCGCTTCTTTACTATGCCAAAAGTATGTGTGTTTGTGTATTTGCCTTTGTCAAAACATTTTGTAATGCATATTCATACCTGGAAAAGAATATTTATGCAATATTTGCCTCTGCCTCTCCTTTTTTCTTCCAACCTTTTCAACTCCTTGTTCATCCATTCTCAAATTCCATGGAGTTACATTCAATTTACTTATCATTGTGTATGTCTCCCTTTCCCACTTCCCAGTTCTGTTAAGTGTTTTACTTTAACATTCTCTATTGGATTCTTGGGCTTGTGATTAAAATCTTTGCATTCATATCACACCCAAGGATTCTGAAGACTTTTATTTATAATCAGTGCATTCAGGCATTCCATCAATAATCTGTTTCCAAGAGCAGATAATTAAACGGGATGGGGAAATTAAACTTTTTCTTCAGCTTTTATTCTATTTAGTTAGTCCACGAACTCAATCTTACAGAAAAAGGATCATTTATTGGTCAGTAACTCTGGTTAAGACGCTGAGCTTGTCAATCAGAAAAGTCGGCAGTTCGAATCCCTAGCACTGCGTCATGGAGTGAGCTCCCGTTACTTCTCCCAGCTTCTGCCAACTTAGCAGTTCAAAAACATGTAAAAATACAAGTAGAACCATTTTGGTGTAGAGGTAACAGCATTCTGTGCACCTTCAGCATTTAGTCATGCCGACCACATGACCACAGAGACATCTTCAGACAACACTGGCTGTTTGCCTTTGTAACGGAGATGAGCAGCACCCCCTAGAGCCAGCAATGACTAGCACATATGTGCGAGGGGAACCGTTATCTTTTAAAGATACAATTAATTCATTGGAAGATCATGAAATGCTTTCTAGGTAAGTTAATGCAACATATTACTATAATATTAATCAGAATAGTAAAAATGCATACAATATAGTACCTGTATGGATGTACATTAAGCCCTAAGACCATAGGCTTAGATAATGACATGATGTGGCCATCTAGAAAAGAAAACATGATATGCCATGATTTTACCATGAAATATAAATTGAGCCATTTATTCTATAGTAGTAATTCAAAGGTGAATCTGAATACAATTTTCATTTGTTTTTCTATGGGATGAAATAATACCATTTTCAGTATGTGTGTGGGCTATCTTGATCAAGTGAATTTGGAAGAACCTATTAACTGTCTAAATTGTGATCGTCTATACGATTTGGAATGCAATAGTGGAAGCATCTAAAGACTGCAATCCTGCATACTGTAATCTTGATAAATTGTCTTGGACTGAATTTCAGTTTTAACTTACTTTCCATTGGGACCCTCTTATGTAAATCTCATAGTAATGAGTGAGAACATAGAAAAGGCTTTAATCGCCTGGCTAAAATGGCGGCGCGCACGGACGCAGCGGCTTATGGCTCTCCTGTTCGGTGCTCTTTTTTGTTGTTTGTATACGTCTTTTCTGTTTATCTGTGGACTATTGGCTCTACGATCCAATTATACTCACGACTGGACATCATAGGCATAGGAAACCGACACCAGACGTCTGTTTCGAGTGCTTTTCATCGTTTACATAACATCCCTGACGAGATAGCGAGACCAGCGGGCTCTCCGTGGATTGTTGTCGGGACTAGGAGGCGGCGCAGACGGAGGAGGGAGAGGAAGCAGAGGCGAGGCTGTAGGTCTGGTGTTATGCTAAGGCTGAGGAAACATCCATACAAGCCACCTCTTCCGAGTCTGTATCTTGCCAACGCCAGATCCCTGGTACATAAAACGGACTATCTGAACTTACAACTCGCTGGTAATCGCTATGTTCGAGACTGCTGCGTTATGGTAATTACCGAAACTTGGTTACATCCCGGGATTCCTGACGCTAGCATGCAGCTTGCAGGTCGTACTTTTTTACGCTGGGATAGAACGAGGGACTCTGGTAAGAGTAGAGGGGGGGGCTCTGTATTTATGTACATGAGAACTGGTGTAATAACGGGACAATTATAGACAATCACTGTTCCCCTGATCTCGAGTATATGTCTGTAAGATGTCGGCCTTTTTTTCTACCGAGAGAGCTAACTGTCGTGATTGTTACGGCGGTGTATATTCCACCCGGTGCAAACACGGATAAGGCACTCTCTCTCCTGCTGAACACCATAAATGAACAGCAACGGGTTCATCCCGATGGTGTTCACGTCATTGCAGGAGATTTCAATCAGGCCAATCTGAAAACTGTACTCCCGAAATTCTACCAGCATGTTAAGTGTGCTACGAGGGGAGGAAATACTCTGGATCACGTTTATACCAACATCAAACATGCATACAGAGCCATACCCCTCCCCCATCTTGGGCTTTCAGATCATCTCTCCCTCCTGTTACCCCCAGCCTATACCCCCCTCAGATGTAGGGGCAGGCCTATTATAAAGACTATTACGACCTGGCCGGAGGATGCACTCAGCAGACTACAAGACTGCTTTGAGCAGACAGATTGGAATACGTTTCAACATCAGGAGCTGGAAATGTACACGAGTACGGTGCTGGACTATATCAAGTTCTGTATCGGAAATGTGACTGTAGATAAAAACATCCGGGTTTTCCCAAACCAGAAACCCTGGATGACCACTCAAGTCCGCAGACTCCTCAAAGCCCGGGACGTAGCCTTCAGGTCAGGTGACAGAGTCCTGTATACAGCCGCTCGAGCCGACTTGAGGAAGGGGATCATAAAAGCCAAGATAGACCACAGGAGGAGCATAGAGCTCCATCTGTCCAGCCATAACACACGGGAGGTGTGGAAGGGCATACATGACATCACTAATTACAGGGGCTGTCATGCGACAACAGAACATCCGAGTGCAGCGCTAGCAGAGGAGCTGAATAACTTCTTTGCTCGTTTTGAAGTCCCTCAACATCATAAAGCTGTACCAGCCCTATTCCCACCTTCAACTATACCCAGCTCCACTATTCCACCCAGTACACTTTCTGTGACGGAGGATGACGTCAGACGGGTGCTCCGTGCGGTGAATCCCAGGAAGGCAGCCGGTCCAGACGGAGTTCCTGGCAAGGTGCTCAAGGCATGTGCTCTCCAGCTTGCTTCCATCTTTTTGAAAAAAAGTTTTTATTAATTTTCTACAAACAAACAAGACAAACAAAACATAAAAACATCAACTCTTATATGTACATCCAGTGTGTCAGTTGGTTCATCATTTTTGTGCATTCATTCTGTAGTCTCAAATTACAATTACATTACATAACAACTCATATTGTCAATCCAAATTTATATATCCTAATATCACTAAAAAAAGAAGTTTTTGACTATATTTTTAATCATTCATGCTTAATGAGCTAACAATACTTTAAACCAGTTTACTCTATAACAAATCATCTAGTCATATCAAATCAATCCTAAAAAATCCTTTATAAATATAATATCAAATAGCAAAATAATAGCAAAATAAAGATATTCCTTACTATCTAGCATTCTAAATATTCTATTATCGTATTTTATCATCCAGCCATTTATAAAAAAGATCCCAAATTTCATAAAATTGTTTATCCTCTTGCTCTCTAATTTCAAATGTCAATCTACTCATCTCAGCACATTCCAATATTTTCTTAATAATTTCTTCCTGTAATGGTATTTTCTCATTCTTCCAATTTTTAGCAAATACAATCCTGGCCGCTGTTAATACATTTACAATCAGGTATTTCAAATCTTTACTATATATATCAGGTAAAATTCCCAATAAGAAGATCTCTGGTTTCAAATCAATATGTTTCTTTATCATTTTTTCCAACCACATGCGAATTATAGTCCAATATTTTCTAGCATCCTCACAAGTCCACCACATATGGTAATACGAGCCGGGTATCTGATGACATTTCCAGCATTTTTCAGATTTGTTCTTAAACATTCTTGCTATTCTTGTCGGGGGAAAGTGCCACCTGTAAAACATCTTATACAAGTTTTCTTTATATGCTGTTGACATTGTCATTTTATAATTTTGAGACCACAATTTCTGCCATTTCTCCAAATCAATCCCATATCCAAAATTCTTCCCCCAAACAATCATAGTTTCTTTAACTTGTTCTTCCTCTAATTTCATTCCCAGTAAATAACCATATAATTTTTTAATCACCTTCTCATCAGTACCCATCAAAATCTTATCTAAATCAGTCTGCTTATCATAAAATCCCTCCGTTTTAGAATCTTCATCATACCTTGAGTGTATTTGTGCATATGAAAACCAATTCATCCTTATACCTTGTTCTTCTAAGTTTTGGATCGATTTAAGTTCACCCTTTTCATCCAAAAGTTCCCCATATCTAACTGTTTGTTCCCTCTTGTAAATTATAGGATAGGAAAATGCTTCAATGGTCGATAACCAAACTGGAATTTTCAAATAACATTGTCTTTTTATCTTCTCCCAATTTAACCACAAAGACTCCCGTACATAATGTCTTCTAAAATAACCCTGTGTTTTAGTTCCCTTATACCATAAGAAAGCATGCCAACCCAACAGCAAATCATGCCCTTCTAATGTCAACAACCTATGTTTCCTTAATGTTATCCATTCTTTGACCCACATCAAATTTGCAGCTTGATAATACAATTCCCAATTAGGCAGACCAAAACCTCCTCTAATTCTAGCATCTTGCAAAAGCTTTAGCTTTATTCTCGCTTTTTTACCTTGCCATATAAACTTCAACATAATTTTATTTAGATCTTCAAAATAGTCTTTTCCAAGCCTTATTGGTATTGTTTGAAACAAAAATAATATTCTAGGTAAGATATTCATCTTGATTGTTGAAATTCTCCCTATTAATGACAATTGCAAGTTTTCCCACTTCTTCAAATCTGTAGCTATCTGTTGTTTAAGTTTAATATAATTATCCTCCTTTAATGTGCTACATCTTGTTGTCAAATATATCCCCAAATACTTAACCTTATTTGTAACTTGAATTTTCAAAAGATCTGCCAATTCTTCTCTCTGTCTCAATAACATATTCTTTGTCAAAATCTTTGTTTTATCTTTGTTTATTTTCAAACCAGCCACCTCCCCATATGACTCTATCCTTTCCAGTAACTTTGGAGCTGTTTCAATCGGATTTTCCAAAATAAAAGCTAAATCATCAGCAAAAGCTTGTAGTTTATATTCTTCCTTCTTAATTTTCATTCCTTTTATGCTTTTATCATCCCTAATATTTCTATTCAAGACTTCCAAGGTCAACACAAATAGCAAGGGAGATAGGGGGCATCCTTGTCTTGTGCCTTTTCTTATATTAATAAGATCTGTAAGTTCCCCCTCCATCATTACCCTTGCTGTCTGTTTATTGTATATAGCTTCTATTGCTTGAATAAATTTTTTGGCAAAACCCATCTGCTCCAATAATAATAACATAAATCTCCAATTCACGTTGTCAAATGCTTTTTGAGCATCTAAGAATATCAAAGCCATTTGTTTTTCAGGATGAGCCTCATAATATTCCAAAGTATCCAAGATTACTCTCATATTGTCTCTAATTTGTCTCTTTGGCAGAAATCCATTTTGATCTGAGTGGATAAAATTGTTTAAATATTTTTTAAGTCTTTCTGCTAAGATTGAAGCAAAGATTTTATAGTCTGCATTCAATAAAGAAATAGGTCTATAATTCTTAATTTGCAATGGGTCAGTCTCTTCCTTTGGTATAAGTGTAATATAAGCCTCTGACCATGTTTTAGGTATCATCTTTTTTAACATAACTTCATTCATAACTTCTAACAATGGGATGCTCAATAGTTCTTGAAATGTTTTATAGAATTCTACTGGAAGCCCATCTGGGCCCGGAGCTTTCCCATTATTTTGTCTCTTAAATGCTTCATTTAGTTCCATCATTGTTATATTGCTTTCTAGCATTTCTTCATTCTCTTTAGGTATCTTTGGTAGATTAGCTTCCTGTAAATACTGTTTAACTTTTCCTTCATCAATATTCTCTTGTTTATATAATTGCCCATAAAAATCTCGGATAATTTCTTTTTTCTCCTTATTCCCATAACAAACTTGGCCTTGTTCATCTATTAACTTCAATATTTTTCTTGATTCCTTCTCTTTTCTCAATTTATATGCTAGCCATCTACCTGGTTTATTTGCATCTTCAAAATAATTCTGTTTAGAGTTTCTAATTTTCTGTGCCAATTCTTCTTTCTCTATTAAATCCATTTTATGTTTAATTATATCCAGCTTCAATTTAATATCCTTTTTCTGTGGCATTTTCTGTAATTCTTTTTCAAGAGTTTTATACTCATTTTCCAAGGCCTTAGAAGCTTGCCTTTTCCTAATGTTCTTTTTTCTTGTATAATCTATTATCAAACCTCTAGCATATGCCTTCATAGTGTCCCACACATTTTGCATTGAAGTATCCTCTTTTTTATTTTCTCTAAAGAAAAAAGCCAATTCCTTCTCCATCCATTGTGTAAAATCTTTCTCCTTTAAAATAGTATTATTTAATGTCCATCTCGATCTTTTTTTTTGTCCCTTCCATTTAATTGTCATTGGGCTATGATCTGCCCATGTACTTGTTTCAATGCTTGTTTCTTTAATATTAGATATTAGTTCTGTTGAGATCCAAATCATATCTAATCTGGACCATGATAAATGTCTATTTGAATAAAAAGTATATTGTTTAGCTTTAACGTTTCTTTCTCTCCAAATATCTTTTAAAGTTAATTCATCTGTCATTTTAAAAAAAGACCTTGGGAGAGCCTTTCTATTTTGCTTTGTTGTTGTTGCTATATAGTCCAGTTTATTGTCCACAATTCCATTAAAATCTCCCATCATAATTATATTAACATAGTCCAGTCCAATTATTTTCATGTGCAGTTTTTTATAAAACTCTTCTTGTTTATCATTCGGAGCATAAATTGCAATCAAGAGTATTTTTATGTTATTATCCATTATTTCTACCATTAATACCCTTCCATCTTCATCCGAGTAAATCAATTTTGCTGGAATAGCCTCTTTAATATATAAAACCACACCTCTTTTCTTACATTGAGTCAAAGAGGTAAATATTTTCCCTAATTTTGGCTGTAATAACAATTGTTCATGTTGTTTTTTAATATGAACTTCTTGTAAACAAATTATATCAAATTTTAATTTCTCTAATTTATGAAAAATTTTCCTTCTCTTAACAGCTGAATTAAGTCCGTTTATATTCATTGTAATCAGTTTTTTTTCCTCCATGATTATGCTTTATATTTAGATCTAACAGCTCTCGTGGGTCTCACTTCACGCTGTTCTTTATTATCAATCTGTCCCCCTATTGCTCCTTTCTCTTTTTCAGTCTCCAGTTGTTCATCTTGAAACACAATTAATGAAGTCTCCTTCTCTGCTTCCTCTCTTCTTCCTCCAAAAAATTCTGCTTGAAAAAGTTCTGCTTTCTCAATTGAGTCAATTCTATATCTCTGCTCTTGCCACGTAAACATTAATCCTTCTGGAATCAGCCATCTATAATTCACTTCATTTTCCAATAGTATTTTGGTCAGAAATTGATATTCTCTTCTCATCTCTCTCACTCTTCTAGGTATTTGTTTCAAAACCACAACCTCTTTACCCTTGCATTTCAGTGTTTTCTCTCTTGCTACTTGTAATATTTGCGTTTTAATGGATTTTTTGGTAAATCTAATATGAACTTCCCTGGGTAATTTGTTTCTCATCGCATATCTTGTATAGACTCGATATATCTCATCTATTCCATCCATCATCTTTTCCTGTGTAATTTCCAAAGCATCTGCCAAAATTTCTATCATTACCGCTGCCAGATTTTCTCCTTTTTCCTCCTCTATATTTTGAAATCTGAGGTAAAATTCTGACCTTTCCATCTCCCACCTCAGCATCCCACCTTTTTCTTGTTCGACCGCTGTTAATCTACTGTCAATATTTTCAATCTTCTTCTCTCTTTGTTTTCCTTCTTCCTCAATTTTTTGGAATTTCTCCTCATACTTAACCATCATTTGTTTAATATTTTCCACTTTTTCATCAGTCTTCTCTATTCTTTGTTCAATGGTGTCTGATTTTGTCTTGAGATCTTGAATTCCTTGAATAATCATCTGTAACTGTAAAGATATTTTTTCTTGTTCCTTATCTTGCTTCAACATTGTCTGAATTAAACGTTGTCCTCCAGCTGGTGGGGAAGCAGAGGTAGAAGCAGCAATGCCAGATGGTATTAGTTTCTTGCTCATTTCAATGTTTGCAAAACTTCAAATTCTTCTTAACTTTTAACCCAACTGGTAGGGCAGCCAATTATAATCCAAAATGGAGAACTCCAATAGTAAAAAACACGAAACCAAAGAGGAAACAGAAAAAAAAGAAGAGGAAAAATCTTCGGGTTCTTCCAGACCCTAATCCAATTACGAAATAATTCACCATAAAAAAGGAAAAAATAGAAAGAAAAAAACAAACAAATCCAAAAATAATAATATTGATTAAAAGCAAAAGAGAAAGGAAAATGCAAAAAGTGGGAGAAGAAAAACAAAAAGCAAAAAATTCCTTCAGGTTCTTCACACCTTAATCCAATTGAGAAATCTCAATAATCCAAAAAAATAATCCAAAAGAGGAAGAAGAGAAAAAACAAAAAAAAAAATCAACCACAACAACAGAATAATCCAAAAAAAAAAAATATATATAAAAAGCAAAAAAAATCCCAATAAAAATAAAAAAAAAATAAAAAAGAAAAGAGAAGAAACTCTGAGGCTTTCCCTTTAAATTAAAAGGCAAAAATAAAAATATATATAAAAAAAACTAACAAATGGGGTACATATAAAAAAAACACACTGCACTTTGTTATTTATCCAAGGCTCTTGTTATGACTCTCTTCTCCAACAGCTTCAAAGCCAAACCTCAAGTGTTAATAACAGTCCAGGAAAGCACCTGCAATAATATTTTGCTGTGCTCTCCCTCTATCTTATCACGTTAAAAAGTCCTTGAGATGAGGTCTTTTTACAATTCTCTCCAATTCAAATAGAGTACTTTCAAGCCTCTAGTTGGCAGTGTTACAAAGTTTCTTAATGCTCTTTCTCAGCCCCAACCGGAAAAAAGAATTAATATACACAAAAAAAAAAAGAGAAAAAAAAAATGGCCAAAGGAAGCCTCTATCCTAAAAAAAATAAAAAAGTCAAAGGGAGCCTAAAAGTATATATATAAGAAAATTCAGTCCGGTTACCTAAGTCACAGTAAAATCTTTCCCAAAGAATATAGAAAAAAAAAAAAAAACACTCCAAGCCTCAATTTGACAGCACTTTAAAAACGCCGCTCAAACAATTTCAGTCAAAAAAAAAACCCACAGCTTCCTCCTCTCTTCAGAATGAACTTTCCAATCTCATCGAATTTGCAACACAAAAGAGTTTTTCTCACCCAACCGACACACTTCAATCCAGTCACTTTCTTTTCGGAGCTGTCCCGACTTCAGCAGCTATGGAGGCTGCCTCTCCGCCGCCAGCAAAAGGGCTTCTTCCGAATCTAACCAGAGACTTTGCGATGTCTCTGGGATCCTGGAACAGTGCCCTTCGCGATCACCGTCTCTCCGGGACGATTTAGGTCCGTTAGGACCGACCAGGGGCGAAAATATCAGCTGCGATCTCAGAGCCCCAAGATCGCAGCTGTAACGCCGGCACGAAGCTCCGCCTTCCTCCTCCAGCTTGCTTCCATCTTCAAAGACATCTTTAACCTCTCCTTGGCCCAGGCAGTTATACCATCTTGTCTGAAATCTGCTATAATTATCCCTGTGCCGAAGAAATCCCCCATCTCCAGCCTCAATGACTATCGTCCAGTGGCGCTTACTCCTGTAGTTATGAAGTGCTTTGAGAGGCTGGTGCTCCGGCACATCATCAATCATCTCCCCCTGGATTTCGACCCTCACCAGTTTGCCTACCGTACAAACCGGTCTACAGAGGACGCTATAGCCATAGCTCTGCACGCTGCGCTGAGCCACCTGGAGCAGCAGCAGAGCTATGTCCGGATGCTCTTTGTGGACTACAGCTCTGCCTTTAACACAATTATCCCAGGAATACTGGTTAAAAAACTGGACATATTAGGTCTGCCTTCCCCTACATGTGCCTGGATAAAAGACTTCCTAAGCGATCGGCCCCAGACTGTGAGGCTTGGCCCCCACTTCTCTTCCACTTGTACACTCAGCACTGGCTCCCCACAGGGCTGCGTGCTGAGCCCACTCCTGTACTGCCTCTACACCCACGACTGTAGTCCACAGCACGACAGCAACCTCATTGTGAAGTTTGCTGATGACACCACAGTGGTTGGACTCATTTCGAAGGGAGACGAGGCAGCTTACAGGAAGGAGGTCCTGATGTTAACAGCTTGGTGTTTGGACAACAACTTAGTTCTGAACACCAAGAAAACTAAGGAACTCATTGTGGATTTTAGGAGGCATAACACCGATTTGGCTCCCCTTTACATCGATGGAGAGCAGGTGGAGAGGATCCACACCTTCCGGTTTCTGGGTGTCATCATTGCTGATAAAATCTCTTGGACGGAAAATACCACGGCGGTCATTAAGAAGGCCCAGCAGAGACTCCATTTCCTGCGGGTGCTCAGGAAGTACAACCTGGACTCTAACCTGCTGATTACCTTCTACCGTGCGTCCATTGAAAGTCTGTTGACATACTGCATCACAGTGTGGTATGGCAACTGCACCATGGCAGACAGGAAGAGATTACAGAGGGTAGTCAAAGCAGCTCAGAAGATCATCGGCTGCCCTCTTCCCTCCCTGTCGGACATTTATTCCTCCCGCTGTCTTAGTAGAGCTGTGAACATCATAAAAGACAGTTCTCATCCTGGTTATGGACTGTTTGACCTGTTGCCCTCAGGGAGGCGTTACAGGAGCATCTGGTCAAGGACAAACCGCCTTAAAAACAGTTTTTTCCCTAAAGCCATAACTACCTTGAACTTACACATGCACTGATTTTAAATACTGCCAGATACACTGTAAATAATTGTGAACAAATCTTGTGCAATATGATCACTATTGTTGTTGTGTTGGTGGGCATGTGCAATAATTCCTACTGGGACAGGCACAGTAGGGTATTTTTATTCTTTTATTCTTTTATTCTTTTTACTCTTTTTATCATAATTTTTTAGAGATTTATGTATATTTCTGGTGTGTATGTTGCACTGAAGGACGAGTCGCTTAATTTCACTGTGTATGCGTATGATGCAAATTGTACACGTGGATAGTGACAATAAAGGTATTCGGTATTCGGTATTCGGTAAAAGTTGGTAGTTAACATGCAATCTATTTTAAACTCTCAGTATATATTAGGTCTTTATGCTCTCATTATTTAAAAGAAATAATCTGGTCTCTGATCATCTACTTTAATAATCTCAGCAAGCAAATAGCCAAGAAAATTAATTGACACACTGGATTAAGTTTAATCAAACAATATCCTTTGTATGATTCATTCTGATCCATTATCAGTTCTGCTGCAGCCTAAACTAAACTATTAGAAGTTAATTTTTATTTCTTGTATGCCACTGCTAGAACACATTTAAATTTTTAAAAAGTTAATTAGCAATTCAGGACAGATTTGGTAAGGAAAAAAATGTAAAATGCATACATAGTCATTGTTTATGCCACTAATGCTTTATTTGATGTTTATTCATCCATTTACAAACTAGCTAATAAAATAGAACATCTGGTGAGCTGTTGCAGCTACATATGTGTTACTAATATATGAGATATGGTATAACATTAATATATAATACTTTATGTTAACACTAAACCACAGTTATTTAAACTGCATCTCTTTGCATTAATCTGCACAATGTCATCCAAATGAAAGTATTAAATTGAAGAGAGTCTCAGATTTTTCTCTTAATTTTTTTTCTTTCAGTTTTTCTTAATAAAATATGCTAGCAGAAGATGAAAGATTTTCAAAATATTCTGAAATCTTGTTAAGAGCATAGCAAAGGTGACTAAACTTAGGTCATGAAAGTACTTGTATAGAAGCACATCTGTACTAGTGTACATTACAATTTTTTCTGTCCTGTTTATATACATATTTATTGAAAAATGCCAATCTTTTTGTTTTGCTTATCTTACATAAAAGTTGTAGACTTTTGTTAGCCATAGAATAAAAGATCACAGGGAAGAGTAGTTCTGGAATACAACATACGTATTTATTGGAAAACATAAACTATCACATTCAATGAGCTTTCTGTGTAAAATAATTCCCCTGGTGTTAAGGTTTCCCATTAAATGCCCAGAGATGATTTCCATAATATAACAACTTGTCTTTCCTTGAGTGTTTTTGTACCACTCTACGCTAACTCCATCTGGCCCAGGAACCCTTCCATCATATCAATAGTGTTATTCAGATAGTCATTAGATGTGTGTGTCCCTCATTTCGTCTAGAGGCAACTCTGTGTGACTTACAAACATAGATTTTCTCTTTCCAATTTAGGAATGCAGCTATATCCTTCCACTGCATAATCAAAATTTCTGGAAGATTTATTTCATTTGCAAAAAGCATGCTTATATTTACAGGATATATCAATATTTGCAGAATATCTACAAAGAGAAAATTGATTTTATTACAATCACTATGAGTTTATCATATTTCTTATTAATAATATTATCTTGTTGTGTTTTAAAGAAGACGACAATAATGTTATAGGTTTTTCCCAGTGCATTTGTTTCATTATTTTCTTGAATATTCTGTATCCGATGCATAGTCAATTAACTGGTCCATAATTCTATTTTGACAATCATACATGTGGATGAAAACTACAGTCTGTCTCCAGGAACAGGGGCAACTTTTTGCTTTCTACCAGTTGGAGGGTCTCAGGTGATGCCACTAACATCATTTTAAAATGATTTTTTTTTTAAATGAAAAGTTTCTTTTATGATAGATGCAGAACTGAAGGTTCACATCTTGGCCACAGATTCCTAGTCACTCACCCCAGTTTATCTATTTATTTATATTTAATTAAGGCTTTTACATACATTAAAAACAAAATTAAAGAAAAAATAAAGTTCAAGAAAAGAAAAGAAACTAAAGTTATAAAGTACAATGACTTCCAACCTTCTCTTTAACAGATAATTACAAACTTAAAATCATCCTTCAGTCTTAGATGTTGTACAAATCACTTTGGCCCCTCACTCAATCCAAAAAAATTTTTTTGTCCTCAAATCTATAAATCTTTTTTTTTTCCTTGCAGCAAAAATCTATGTAAGGTTTCCAATCTTTCAGGAAAATGTTGTCTTTTCACTCTGAGAATTTTATTATTATTATTCTATCTGCTCATCCTATTCTATCTGAAGATGTGGACACTTGAAAGTTGAAGCAACTTTTCTGTCAGGTTTGTGGACTGACTATTCTGAGCTATCATTGAAGTAGTATTACCATACAAGTAACTTGACAATTCAACATGATGTAATTAAAAGATATATAGGTCATGAAATTATATATAAATTAGTTTCTAATTCACTCAGTCATCTGGGTTTTACTCCTACCAGTAGCTATTCTGGGACTCGTAACAATCTTGTATTCCACTATTTAAAGCAAGAAAGACCAAGGGATGCAGCAAAATAGTACGTAATAGCCATTCATGAATTTGTATATCAATCTGAAATCAATTTTTGTTCAGTGGAACTTTCTCTTGAGTGTTTAAACTCTAAAACCTTAACTGGAATTTCCTAGTCATACACATAATTTATACATAAGCATATACATACACACAGACACATCTCAATTACAAACTGTGGATACTATGTAACCATCAACTATATATATCCCTGAAAATCAGCATTGATATATTCACATATATTTCTTTATGACATACTGTCTTTGTGGTTCACTCAAAAAAATGAAAATATATTTTTTCCTAAGTAAACTCTTAAATTGACCATAATAAGTGTTTTTCTTTTTCAATTCCTATTGTATTAGAATTGTCTTGAGAGAAGAAGGAAGTAGGGGAGGAACCATACACTTTTTAATGATATTGTTGCCCTTCTGTTCATTTTTAGACCCTGTAATTCAGCAGTGGCCTCACTCTTTCCAGGGACAAAAGAAGAGTAAACATTGGGATTATTTTATTTATGAAAATAATTTGTCACCTATCCATTATGAGGTGACTGGGTGGCTTACAATGTTAAAAGTGGTAAAACCATTTTATATAGAAAAATATAACAAGAAAAATACAAATGATTAAAACATGGGAAGAAAGAGGAGAACATGCAAGGGATGTGGAATCTATTATCAGTCCATTAACCACTTCCAGTCAGATACTCACCTACTGGGCCCCCAGGCCAACCCAGGGCTCTTATAGGAGATCAGGAGGATGGGAACCAAAAGGTCAGTACAGTGGCAGAGAAAGCTCTTATCTTGAACCCCACCAGTTGGAATTCCTTAACCCACAGGATCTGCAGCATGCCTTCTCTGCCAGCATGGCTGAGGTGGGCCTGTCTTCCTGGGATGATTTTTATTATAGATTTTTGCAGAATATTTCACTTTAAGAAGTTATTGATTTGGTTTTCTTGAACATGGATTCTCTTACAGAGTTCGGGATTGTTTCTTTATTCTGACTTATCAGCAAAGATCACATGTACAGATACTTAGATTGGTCAAGTGGGTTAGATCACCAATTCTGCCTTGCTGAAGAGATTGAAAGGATATGAGTTGCTGACAAGGTATTCTAGCCTTGCAATAATAATCACATACACTGTATTTTTGTGAATTATTCAGATATGATTTTTTATTAACTCGCATAGCTTTTTATCTTGAAATTTACAGTAACACTGGACTGTTTTTTAAATGGTTTTCCAGCAGAGGGCACAATAGACCTTTAACTGAAGAGAGAGCTTCTCTTCTAAACTGTTCTTATTAATAACTTTTGCATTTGGACAGTTGTAAAGGCTGAGATCTTGTATGAAACCATCTTGACAGGAAGACATCAGCAATTTTCCAAGAGCCATTTCAGAACATTGGGTTCCTAAAGATAGGAGGTGGATTTTAGAAATATAATTTGTGTTCTATCATCCATTTATAGTCATCAGGGAATTCTTCTTTGCATTCAAGTGAAATGGAATCTTATTAAAAATTACATCAATTGAAAACATTTTTCCCCTTCCTTTTGTTATCTTCATGATCATATGAGCATATTATCTGTCTCCATTAGCTCAGTATAACTCTGGCTGACTAGTAAAAGCTGATGAATAATAGAGGGGTTGTCGGAAGAAGGTGCCAGATCTCTTATCCATGTTCAATCAAAGGCTCCAGTTTCAGCAATCAGAATTCTATGTTACAGTCCATAATTTTGCCTGCTAAGGAAAAAATATCCAATCCACACTCTGAAGACATGATCTGGAATGCTGGAAATTGTCTAATCATCCTATGTTGTCTTAAGATAATTCCATCTGACTAGCTCCCTAATTCCAGGGTAAGATTTAGAAGAACAGAGGAAAAATATTCTGAGCAGATTACAGCATCTCTTTTCTGAAGCTAAGTGGAATTGGTCCTAAGCAATTGGATTGGAAACATCTAGAACAGGATTGTCAAACTCACGGCATCATCACATGACATATCGGGGCTTTTTCTCTCTTCGCTAAATGGCAGGAGCAAGGATCAGCACGAGATGCATCTGGCCCGTGGGCCATGAGTTGACACCCCTAATCTAGAGAGTAATAGGACTGTACTCTACTAAGATGGGAGGTCTCCAAGAGGTCCAGACTAGGCTGGGAAGTTTAAAAAGTCCCAGGAGAATGCAATGGCAAGCTATTACTATAGTAAAGCTATCAAGAAAACTAAATGAATATATCTAAGAAAACACTGGGATTTGAATGTAGTATGATATTTATTTGGATCTTTGGTTATTTGGGTTTTCTCCCACGTAAGATTGGAAGTATCTAGGCAACGTTTCGATGAAGATATTTATTTCTCCATACTTTATTAGTATTCTACTAATAGAATGAAAAGGCATGATATGAATGAAATTATTATAACAGGATTATTGGGATCTGGCAGCTAATTATGTTTTCCTAGTATTTTATGAACAGAAAGATTAAAAGTGGGAGGCATGATTCTTTGATCTGGTAAGTAATGAAATATGCACAAAGCTATTAGTATAGACAAAAAAGGATTAGTTAACAGAATGTTGTTATGTATACTGTAGAATACACACATATATGCAAATATATAGTATGTATGGTATTCAGCTTTGTTCGGGTATTTTCCCACGTCATTATAGTTGTGCTTTTAAAGTTATAGCAATGTTTCGGCAGAATCTCATCTGCCATCATCAGGCTTCTGTATAGTGTTCATCTGTGAGTCAGACTTTCACAGGTGTTTCTGTTTTAAATTTGCTGCGAGCCTACGCTGTGCCAGAATGGTTTTTTTCTTCATCCTGATTGGTTGGGAGTTTTGGTCTATGTTTTGGAGTTTGCTGTGTTCTGCTTGATTGATGTTTCTAATATTTTCTGTCTGTTTTGTAGCTTTTTTTGTCTTGATTGGCTGGCAACATTGTGTTTCCTGTTGGAGGCTTTTAGTGCGGCTTGGCTCTGAGTAAGTGGATGGCTATCATTTATTAGGAAGCTAGGTTTCATCTGGGTGCCTGGTTGGGCTGTGTTTGAACTGGAGGTATCAGTGGGAGTCTGTTTGTGCCCAGGTGTTTGGCTGGCTAGTGGTGTGGGGTTTTTTTTATTTTTTTTTTTGTTTGAGAGTGCAGGCTTCCAGATAATTGACAATCTGGTGGAGTCATCTCTTCTATTCATGCTTTCAGGTCATTTATCAATCTCTATGGCTTCTCTGATAATTCTGTAGCTGGGGTTTTCTATAGTGGCTGGGGTTTTGGTGCCATTGAAGTCGATGCTATGACCTGTGGCTTTCATGTGTTGGACTAGTGAGGAAGTGTGTTCCAGCTTTTTTTACTGCATTTTTGTGTTTATCTAGGCGGGTACTTATTCTTCTATTGGTCTGTCCAATGTATGTGGCAGGGCATGATGCACATGGGACTTCATATATGCCTTTGTTTTCCAGGTCAATTTTATCTTTGGGGTTTCTAAGGATGGCTGCTATTTTTCTGTCTGTTTTGAAGGCAGTCTTGTTGTGATGCCTGTGTAGTATCTTACTGATTTTGTCTGTAGTACCTCTTATTTAGGGCAGGACAGCTGTTCCATAGATCTGTTCATCTTCTAGGTCTCCATTATGTCTTAGTGTGTTTTTGTGGATCAAGCCAGTGATTTTGCTTTTGTGGAAGCCGTTGGCTGTCAGTACTTTAGTCAGGGTGCATAGTTCAGTCTTTATGTGTGTCTTGTCTGCCAGGCATTTGTTTCTGGCAATTACTGTTTTGGCCACGGAGTTTATCTGTGCTGGGTGGTGGAGGGATTGGGCGTTGAGGTAGTGGTTGGTATGTGTTTTCTTTTGGTATATGGTGTGTCCTAGTGTGCCATCTGTTTTTTTTGTAGATTAGTACATCTAGGAATGGTAGTTGTTTGTTTGTTTCCATTTCCATGGTGAATTTGATTTTGGGGTGTGTGCTGTTTAGTGTGTTAGGAAATTGGCAGTTGTTGCTGTAGCATTTCAAGCTAGAAATTCTAGAAAAAAGAGTTTGCAAGAGAAGGGGAATCCCCAACTCTAAACCACTAGAAGTAAATTGATCCTTGTAAGACCATTGATCACATACCCATCTTTGTGTGAATTGATAACCACCATTTTCATTTCATGACTTTTTCATTGTTCCCTATTCACTCTGTATTCATCAGCAGACAGATTTCAATCTCATCCGATGACCATTCTCTGCTCCAAAGGTAATTTTACATGGGAAGATATCTGTCCACTGTGGCCCACTTTTGCAATATTTTCAGCACAATTAGACTGAGTGAAAATTAAAAGTGTTCCTCTAGCAAGAGATATCAGTCAAAATAACTCTTACTGGGAGGAGAAATATCCCTCTCTAGTTTAGCTATGATCACTGTTTTGTTCTTTGTGAGAAGTACAAAACAATTGAGTTAACTTAAGTTAACTTGTATTTAGCATCATGCTACAGTAATGTCTTTCTGGGTCAGAAATAGTAGAAATAGTAAGCCAAATAAATTAAGACATAGGTTAAGAAATAGAACTAAATTTAATTTATATAAATGGCATATTCATTACACTGCTCTATATCCTTTTCTCTTTGCAAACCAAACCTTTTCTTTTATCACATTGATTCATACACTTTCTTTTGTTTTTTTGTTTTTTTAAATGTCTTACCTCCATCTTTTTCTGGATTTCATCAACCAATCATGATTTTCTTAGTCTTCGTCTTCTCCTTGGCCCATAAACTTTTCCACTGTATTTTTATCCTTATAAAAAGTATAATATCCATGAAGTATAAAGTCTTCTTTGTGGGAGATTTATTTGAATCTTTTGATGACTATAGTTCAATTGTTTCATATTGCAGTTTCTTCAGGAATGACTACAAAGGTGTCATTGGGTTCCACAGAAAATATTAAGCCATAATATGATTTATGATTTATTTTAACTTGGAATCTTCTGTGCATGAAGCAATTTAAAACTTAATAGGTTGTGCAAAGCTTGCCAGTTGTAGTTTATTCAATAATTCATGTTTGTTGAATAAATAAATGTAAATAATATTTTAAAAATATAAAATCAAAATTGCTTGTTTGATTTAAAATAATGTACAAACCAAGGCAATTTTAATAGTGAGCCAAAGTTTAAACCTTTTAAAAACAGACTGCTAAGCTAGAAACCACGACTTATAACCACAAGACCTGAGCTTACCTGTCACATTAAAATCAAAATTAATTCATATTGCATTGAATGCACAAAACTTTGGACATCTCCATCTAGGGAATAAGGTAAAAAAAATGATGTGAATATCAGAATAAAATTCTTCCAGATCTGCCAATAGAATAAATATAGCCAAATGCTCAAATATAGGGCATTTCCAAAAATATATTTCATGATCAACTGCTTTCTTCTATAGCTGACAATTCACAACATTCACCACATGTATATGACTTTCTTTCTGGAATGTTCTACCTGATTCAGTTGTTTCAGCTACAAATTTTCACAGTCTAAGTGACTGGGAAAATCTTAGATACAGTAGCCTTAAGGTATGGATTTAAAACAAATAAATAGAAAAAGGTTAAAACTAATGGTTAAAACTAAAACTTTAAATTCAGTTAATAAATGTATTGATTCAGTTATTAATTCAGTTCATAAATGTGTTGGGAAAAAATCTAGAGTATTGAGAGTTGTGCCACATTTTTAGCAGGAAATAGGAGCAAAGCAGAATTGGAACCAATCACACAGAGAAGAATGGAGGAAGTCAAGGCTTGTTCAGGTCATGGGAGCCCAGGAACAACATTCTATAACAGTAGGGCAAAGTATGAAGGCTTCATACCACCTTCAAATCCCATTTTTCCAACCCTATTGTTGACCATATTATTTAATTTTGGTTTCCCATCTTTTTCCTGGCTCTGGGAACCTCAATAGGCTTTGACTTTTGACATCCTTCTCTGTAAGAATTTTTTTTTTTATTTATTAACAACTTTTGAGGTACAACTGTGATTATGGTCTTGATAAGCTCAGGAGAAGTATGTATTTGGTTTTCAAATTGTTCAGAAAAAAAGAAAGTAGCTTTTATTAGGTTCCCAGGTCAATGCTTATTATGGAGATTTGATCTCCGTTTGGGGAAGGCATTATTTGATAATATCAAAATTGAACTCCTGGCAGTGAACAGTGAGTTGGCCTGCAATACTTCATTCTAACCACTGTGCCACCATGACAAAACAGCTGTAACATGGTTTTTGGCTATGCATTATAATTACTTCATTAATAATTATTCAGATAGGATTCTGTCTTCTTTGGCGTAGCATAACATAGTCTGCATTAGATTAAAAGCAACTTTAAAAAGTTCAGTGATGTAATTATAATGTACCATCAACAAGAAGAGCCCCACCAATGTTTCAGTCAACCTCATCAACAACATGTCATTCAAAAGTCTGGCAAAAAAGATAGATTTTACAAATACCAGCTATTCATGCATGAAAGGAAAGAGAAAGATTTTACAATTACCAATTATTCATGCATGAAGGGGAAGGAATATCTTCATAGATTTTTAGCTGTGCATCATTCATAAGGCAAGAAAATGTTCTCTACACCAGGGGTCTCCAACCTCTGGGCCATGGCCCACTACTGGGCTTTGGCCTATTTGGAATTGGGCTGTGCAAGTGGCTGGCCATACTGCATACACACACAGATGCATGCAGCTCAACTTACACAAGCAGTGGGCCAGTGGGTAATCGCATGTGTACATGCTGGCCCGCCACTCACACAGCCTAATTTCCCTGTCCCTCCCCCCAGCCAGGCCACCAAGTCACAAAGGATGAAGACCATTGCTGTACACCCATGATGGCAAACCTATGCCACGTGTGCTAGAAGTGGCATGCAGAGCCATCTCTCTGGCCATGCCAGCTGTCACCTATTGCTCTTCTGGGTTCCGGCACAAACATACGCACCGGTCAGCTGGTCTTCATGCATATGGGAGTACCGAAAACTGGAAGGGTAGCTCCCCTGGCACACATGTATGTGCCGGCTCCCTGATCTTTGTGCATGCATGTGTTTCAGCCAGCTGGTCTTCACACACATGGGAATTCCAGAAATCAGAAGAGCAGCTCCCCGAAACACATGCACGCACCAGCCAGCTGTCTTTCATGCGTACATGCATGTTAGAAACCAGAAAACTAGGTGGACGGTGCACCTGTGCATGCCGGGAAACTAAGCTTCCGATTTCCGGTGCACACACACATTGGGGAGCTGCTCTTCTGGTTTCCAGAACCTGTGTGTGTGCACGCTCCCATTTTGGCACTCAGTGCTGAAAAGGTTAGCCACCACTGCTCCACACGATCCCTCTACGCACATATATTTCACATGATGTGCAGATGAGCCTTAATTCATTTCCACATGCAGTCTCATAACCTATATTTTATTTTCTGTTTGCTCCTTGAATGAATCGGCCATCCCTTTCTGCCTATTTAGCAACCCATCAATCAGAGTTTATTCTCTCAGCAGCTCTGAGAAGCAACCTGATGTTGGAAATGTGAAGCAATATTGCCTTGTGTGTCCTAAAGGGAAAACAGTTCTCTCTGAGTACTTTGAAAACCAAATAGCCTGTGTGCCTAGATAGTGCTCATAGCATTTTGGGTTGGGTTGTGAGACATCATACAACATTCAGGAACAGTATATTGATTGATACTGTCGTGTCCGCAAAAAGACGCTCAGAGTCGGTGACTATCATTCAAGCTCTTTATTAAACAGTTGTGAACCGAACCGGCGAAAAGGAAAAAGCCCGCGGCTTTTATCCTTTTCGCTGCGGCGGCCGCGGCCAATGGCAGCGATTCAAGTCTCCCGCTCTTGGAGTGAGCCAATCGCGGGAGACTTCAATCGGGCCAATCAGCGCGGCTCGCCTGGCCAATCAGAAATCCCCGCGCCTTAGCCAATCAAGGCGCGGGGATTTCGAGTGTGCAAATTCAGGACAGAACACCCCTCCCCTCTTGGTATAGTCCATCACGTTGCGTAGTCACGCAGGTAGGCGGGGCTCCGTCTAGCCCGAGTTGACTTGCGCAACTCAGTTGCAAGCTGGATCTCGGCCGGAGCGGTCATCTTTTTGGCTGCTCCTCCTTCTGTGTGAACCGGCTGGATGATCGGGCCGGTTCGTTCTCCGTGGCTCCCGCCTGGGCCTACCGGGTCGGTTGAGCTACGGGTTTCGCCGCTCCCGCTTGGTTTCTCCGAGTCGGTTGAGCTGGCCAGGTGGTTCTTCTCTGGTGGGGACTCGCGATGGCTGCGTTCCGGTGAGTACTTTTGGATTATTTTTTCCTGCGCTTGTTTATTCGGGTATTCCCTCTCCCCTTGGTTCGTGTCTTGGGGGTTGAGCTCTGTTGCCGTTCACGACCTGAGCTGGTCGATGTGTCGTTTCCAGGCTTGCCCATCGGTGGTTTGGAGCCGGTACGACCGTGGACCTGTGATTTGAGTGATGACGGCTGGGATCCATAGGGGGTCCCCCGTCAGGTTTTTCGCGTAAACTAAGTCACCGGGGGCAAATGTCCGGTATTTGGAACTGGAGTCTGGGGGCCGCTCCGGGTTGTATGTTGGGTGTAACCTGTCGAGTGGGGACCTCAGCTTCCTGCCCATTAGTAATTCGGCTGGGCTTTTGTTGGTAGTGGTGTTCGGGGTGATGTGTTGTATGAAGAGGAGTTTATTGATTTTGTCGTTGATCTCCCCGTGGTCCATCTTCCGGAGTGTTTTTTTTGTAAACTGTACCATCCATTCCGCCCTACCGTTCGCCGCCGGATGCGCCGGTGCTGTTAATGCGTGGCGGATGCCCCTCTCCGCCAAGAACCTCTCAAAATCGAGGGAAGTAAACTGGGGCCCGTTGTCTGAGACGACGACGTCTGGGAGGCCGTGCGTGGAAAACAGTTTACACAGTTCTTTGATGACGGCCTCCGTGGTAGTGGATTTCATGTCGCTTACCTCCAACCAATTGGAGTAAGCATCAACTGTGATCAGAAAAGTATGCCCATTCGTTGGACCCGCAAAGTCTAAATGGATTCTGGACCAGGGCCCCCTTGGTGTTTCCCAGTCCCGGATGGGTGCTGCGGGTGGGCTGGGTCTGGTCTCCTGGCAACGTTGGCATTTGGCGACCCATGCCTCTATCTGTTTGTCCATCCCTGGCCACCAAGCGTAACTCCTGGCCAGGGCTTTAGTCCTGACGATGCCAGGATGACCTTCATGTAGCATCTCTAAGACCCTCCCTTGCAATCTGTCCGGGATGACCACCCTGTCACCCCACAAAATACATCCTTTAAGCAGTGAGAGTTCAGTCTGGCGGTTTCTGAATGTTTTAATGGATTCGTCATTGTCCTTTTCAGGCCAACCTTTTTCTAGCCAGTGTAGGATTCGCGCCAGACGCCTATCCTTAATAGTTTCCCTGGCAATGTCCGACGCGGTAATGGGTAGGTTCTCGATGCTAAGGGTGTTTGTCGTTGGTGCTGGGTCAGGATCAGAGTCTGGTAAAGGCGAACGGCTTAAGGCGTCCGCGTGCGAAATTTTCTTACCTGGCTTGTGTAACAGTTCGTAGCTGTAGGCTGCCAGGAACTCGGACCACCTTGTCATCCGGGGTGATAAAATGTTCGGGGTGGCTCGGTTTCCAGCGAGGATGCCCAGCAATGGCTTATGATCTGTCACAATGGTGAACGGGCGGCCATACAGGTATTCGTGGAATCGCTTAACGGCGGCAACTATAGCCAAAGCTTCTTTGTCCAGCTGGCTATAGTTCCGCTCCGGTTTAGTCAGAGTCCTGGAGAAAAAAGCGATGGGTGCTTCTCTTTTGTCGGGGAGGGTATGGCTGAGGACAGCGCCGACGCCGAAAGGTGATGCGTCGCAAGTAACAACTAAGGGCAAGGTTTCGCTGAATTGAATCAGGACGGCGTCGGAGGTGAGGAGGTCTTTGGTTTTTTGAAAGGCGGCTTGCTTTCGTCTCCCCCAAGTCCAGGTTGCCGCCTTATCCAGGAGTCTATGCAAAGGCTCCGCCGCCGTAGCCTTTTGGGGTAGGAAAACATTATAAAAATTCAGCAACCCTAAGAACGCCTGTAGTTCCGTTTTAGACTTTGGGGTGGGGGCTTCTTTGATGGCTTTCACTTTTTTAATTGTAGGGTGAATGCCATGCCGGTCTAGAAGGTAGCCCAAGAATTCCACTTGCTCTGTGCATAGTTGGCATTTTTCTCGTTTAACTTTAAGTCCCGTCACTTTAAATTTTGTTAAGACCTGTCTGAGTCGGTTTTCTAATTCGGCTTCGTTTGGCGCCGCCACTAATACGTCATCAAAATAGGGCACCACCCCCTTGATGCCCTGTAGCAAACGTTCCATCAGGCTCTGAAAGATGCCTGGTGCCACGCTGACTCCGAATTGGAGTCGGTTACACTTGAAGGCCCCCCGATGGGTCACGATGGTCTGGGCTTCCGCCGTTTTCTCATCTACTGGCAACTGCTGATATGCCTGGGCGAGATCGAGCTTGGCAAAGACCTTGCCCCCTCCCAGTGAGTGCAGCAGATGTTGCACGATTGGGACTGGGTAGGCGCTTTGTTGCAATGTGCCATTTAGGGTGGCCTTATAGTCTCCGCAAATTCTCACGGACCCGTCTGGCTTGACTGGGGTCACTATAGGGGTCTCCCATTGGGCATGGTCTATCGGCTGCAACACCCCCTGTTTGACGAGCTTGTCGATCTGCTCGTCAATTTTAGGCTTCAGGGCGAATGGTACCCTCCTAGGTTTTAGCCGCTTGGGGGGAACCCTTGGATCTAGGTCAAATGAGATAAGGGGCCCCTGGTACTTGCCCAAGCTTCCATCGAAGACCTCCCGGAACTCCTGGGCTAGCCGCTGTTCCCAACCGTCGTTGGCGACGTGGTTGACTCCTGTCAGCGCGATGTCAAGCGGGGTGAACCATTGTAAACCCAGTAGGCTTGGGCAGTCGCGATCGACGATAGTGAGTGGCAGTTGTTCGGTGCGGCCCTTGTAGGTTACATTAAAGCTCTTGGTGCCCACTACCGGGACGCGATTCCCTTGGTAGTCTTTTATAATGATTTTCTGGGCATGAATGTTCCTCTTATGGAGGGTGGGCACTAGCCGTTTAATCTCGCGCCATGCAATCATGGAGAGGTAGGACCCGGAGTCCACTTCCATCTTGCATGGTTGGCCTTCAATATGGACTTCTACGTGTACCTTTCTGGCGCCGTCGGAGATGGCGTGGCCGATGGTCACCGTCTGGTGAGTCTCTTCCTTTCGCCGACCGTCGCCGCCTCTTGAAGATCGTTGGGCACGGTCCCACCGACCGTCCGGTTGGCGCTCTCTGGTCCTGGGCGGGGGGCTTTCCTTTTTCCGGTCGTGTTGTTCCCATTTGGGCGGGCTGCGGGTCTTCTTTTGGCGACAAACTCGAGCGATGTGACCCCGTCGTTCACAATGCCTACAGATAGAGTAAAAAAATCGGCATTCTGACCTGGGGTGGTCGCCGCCGCACCCGGCACAGTTGGTCCTCGACCTACGACCTCTTCGATTCCGTTGGTCGCCGCGTCCCGTCTGCACGCGATGTATGTCCTCCTCGTCTTCCGACGTGCTGGAGGTTGACTGGAATTCTCCGTAGTGTGCGGTTGATTCGCTTCTAGGGTCGGCCGACCTTGCCGGGTTGTTGTTTCCGCCCTTCGCGTCAGATCTTTGCATGCTGTCAGCAGACGTGCGGGTTGCTTCTGCGGCTGCGGCTGCGGTGAGGGCATCTGCTAGGCTGATGTCGCCCTTGGCCATAAGCCGGCTCTGGAGTGTAGGGTCCCATAGGCCGAGTACGAATCGGTCTCTTATGAGGCTGTTCAGACCTTCAAACTCGCAGAGTCCTCCTAGGCGCCGCAGCTCGGCGACGAAGTCGCTCAATTTTTCGTCTGGTTTCTGATTTCGGCGGTAAAACCCATTGCGCCATATCAGTATGGGGACCTCGGGGGCGTAATGGCGCCGCAGTATAGGTTCGAGGACGTCCCAGTCCATGGCGGTTGCGTCTGCCGGCTTGGCCAATGCTTTGGCCATCTGGAAGACCTCTGGTCCGCAGTGAGTAAGGAAGACGGCGCGTTTTAGCGGGCCCGGGGCGTCCTTCATTCCGGCGCATTCAAGGTACATACGGAACCGGTCTGAGTACGATTCCCAGTCCTCGGTGGCGGGGTTGAAGGGGGCGGGCGGTGCGATCTTCGCCATCTCTGCGCTGGAACTGGCTCTTGTTGGACACGGGGTTCGGTTCAGGGTCGGGATCCCACCCTCGTCGCCAGTGTCGTGTCCGCAAAAAGACGCTCAGAGTCGGTGACTATCATTCAAGCTCTTTATTAAACAGTTGTGAACCGAACCGGCGAAAAGGAAAAAGCCCGCGGCTTTTATCCTTTTCGCTGCGGCGGCCGCGGCCAATGGCAGCGATTCAAGTCTCCCGCTCTTGGAGTGAGCCAATCGCGGGAGACTTCAATCGGGCCAATCAGCGCGGCTCGCCTGGCCAATCAGAAATCCCCGTGCCTTAGCCAATCAAGGCGCGGGGATTTCGAGTATGCAAATTCAGGACAGAACAGATACCACAATGGAGCTTTAAATCAATGGAACATCTAAGAACGCAGCAAAAGCTTTTGAGCAGGAAGTTCAGAGATTGACTCAAAAATGGATAACAACTCTTTTCTCTCCATTGCAAATGCTTCAGCTTTTATAAGAGGTCTCATCACCGCACAAGAAATAAGATACAGATCAAGTCCCAGCAATGTTATTTTGTTTTCCGGTATGCTGCTACCTTGGATAGCATTCTTAATATGGATTCAACCAGAAGCCCTGAAGATTTGTACATCAGCAGTCAACAAAGGCAATGAAAGACAACCTGCAGTTTGATGAAATATATCCTTATAGGGGGTCGTATCACTTAAAGAGGGAAACTGTGAACTTTCAGAGGAATTCATCAAGTTTCCAAGTAAGAGGAAAGGAAAAGAAAGAAATAGGGTGGAAAACAAAACGGGCAAATACTATAAAGCTTTGTATCTGCACTATTTCATATATAAATATAAAGAATGGCAAAGATTGTAATATTATCAAATAATGCCTTCCCCAAATGGAGATCAAATCTCCATAATAAACATTGACCTGGGAACCTAATAAAAGCTACTTTCTTTTTTTCTGAACAATTTGAAAACCAAATACATACTTCTCCTGAGCTTATCAAGACCATAATCACAGTTGTACCTCAAAAGTTGTTAATAAATAATAAAAAAAATTCTTACAGAGAAGGATGTCAAAAGTCAAAGCCTATTGAGGTTCCCAGAGTCAGGAAAAAGATGGGAAACCAAAATTAAATAATATGGTCAACAATAGAGTTGGAAAAATGGGATTTGAAGGTGGTATGAAGCCTTCATACTTTGCCCTACTGTTATAGAATGTTGTTCCTGGGCTCCCATGACCTTAACAAGCCTTGACTTCCTCCATTCTTCTCTGTGTGATTGGTTCCAATTCTGCTTTGCTCCTATTTCCTGCTAAAAATGTGGCACAACTCTCAATACTCTAGATCTTTTCCCAACACATTTATGAACTGAATTAATAACTGAATCAATACATTTATTAACTGAATTTAAAGTTTTAGTTTTAACCATTATAATGTTTTCTGTTTATTTGTTTTAAATCCATACCTTAAGGCTACTGTATCTAAGATTTTCCCAGTCACTTAGACTGTTCTAGCTACATATATGTATTCATATATGTACATTTATGAATACATAGGCACATAAAAAATAACAAAGTTGGAAGGGGGCTGGGTGGTCTTCTAGACCCTGTGCCATTTCAGAAAAATAACTCTTCTTAAAAACCTCCAGTGATGGAGCACTACGACTTTTGAAGGCAAGCCATTCTGCTGGTTAATTGTTCACATTGTCAGGAAATTCCACCTTAGTTCTAGGTTGCTTCTCTTATTGATTAGTTTCCATTCTTTGCTTCTTGTCCTGCCCTCAGGTGCTTGGAGAATAATTTGGCTCCCTTTTCTTTGTGGCAGCCCCTTAGATATTGGGAAACTCCTATCATGTCACCCCCTAGTCCTTCTTTTCATTACACTACTTACCTAATTCCTGCAACTGTTCTTCATATGTTTTAGCCTCCAGTCCCCTAATAATCTTTGTTGCTCTACTCTGTATTCTTTCTAGAGGCTCAACATCTTATTTATAATGTATTTCTATATATATATACATTTGTTTTCAAAAACTTACTTTGTAAGAAAGTTAAAGGGACTTCCTTTGTTTAATTTGTTCATGAAAATGTTTATCATTTGTATGCTTACAAAATTAAATAATTACAATTCAAAACATGGCAGAAACATTGTCTTTTGTTTATTTTGAATTCTGAAGAGGTGCCTCATTTCATTTATATGACTCAAAGATGAATAAGTAGCTGATGTGGGCTATAAGGTGGGGTGCAAAACTAAATAGCCTCATGGTTTCCTATATAGTGGAAAAGAGAAGTATGAAAAAGGTAAATGAAACCCTCTCTATGGCCACATTAATGAACATCAGAGAAAGGCAATGCTATGCAAAAAAAAAAAAAAAAAAGATGCCATGTACAGGAAGCCATAATAATGCTGATAGAGAACAATCAGCAGATTCATAACTAGATGATAGAGATGATGTTCCCAGCCCCATATGCTCTGTACTGTAGCTTCTTACATTCAAGTTATAACATGTTTGGTGGGGAACAAGGGAAAGAGAAAGTAGGCCATGAGAAAGAGGGCAAATTTAAGTAAGCAGTTCACTAGTCTGTTGTGGAATTGTCCTAAATTCCAGATCACATAGCCAATGTTGGGAATCATTGATTTAAGAACAAGAGATTTGTCTAAAATGCTTGTCTTAGCTTTATTTGGAAACTAAATCGTGGGGAGGAGGAAAACAGCTTTTACCTTCCTCTGACATCCAGTGAGGATGGTTGATATAAAGATCCCGCATTTCCTACCACATTTTTCCATGATCCCACAAAGTAATTTACCTTTTATAGCTTCCAGATAGACTTGTTAATTGAATTACCCATTGAGATGAGGGAACAGCATGCACTCTCCTTCATACAGAAATATGATCATTAAAGTCAGGAAATTTAGTTAATGAAATTATTGCTTAGGGATGGTGGCAGATTCAAAACACTGCAAGGAAATAATGCAGAACAGGCAAATGTTTCAGAATGCTGAATAATAAAATATAAGCTCTTTTAAAGACTTATTCAACGGTTCAATAATCAAAGAATCGACCACCCAGAGGAACGCAGTCTGTTAGCTTTACAAAGATACAGGTATAAGAATAAATGTAGTTTTGAATACATGAGATAGATACTTAAAAGAAAAATAAAAAACAATAGGACAGGGACAGGAGGCACATCGATGCGCTTATGCATGCCCCCCACAGACCTCTTAGGAAAGGGGTGAGGTCAATAGTAGAAAGTCTAAGGTTAAAGTTTTTGGGGTTTGGGAAGAAACTACAGAGTCAGGTAGAGTATTCCAGACATTGACCACTCTGTTGCTGAAGTCGTATTTTCTGCAGTCAAGTTTAGAGCGGTTAACCTTGAGTTTGTATCTATTGTGTGCTCTTGTGTCATTATGATTGAAGCTGAAGTATTCATTTGCAGGTAGGACATTGCAATGTATGATTTTATATGCTATATTTAGATCTCACCGGAGGCGGCGTAGTTTTAGGTTTTCTAGGTCTTGAGTTTCAAGTCTGGTGGCATATTCTGCAATGAGTAGAGGAGCGGAGAACTCTTCTTGTGAAATATTTCTGGACTTTCTCTACTGTGTTAATATCAGATATGTAATGTGGATTCCAGACTGATGAGGTGTATTCAGGGAGTGGTCTAGCAAATGTTTTGTATGCTCCAGTTAGTAGTGTGATATTACCAGAGAAGAAGCTACATAGGATTAGATTAACAATTCTTAACACCTTTTTGGCTGCATAGGATTAGATTAACAACTCTTAATGCCTTTTTGGCTATGTAGTTACAGTGGCCTCTAGCACTTAGATCATTAGAGATGAGTACTCCAAGGTCCTTGACAGAGTTTGGATCATCAACAAGGTCTTGACTATTCAGCCTGTATTTTATTTTCTGATTTTTTCTGCCAATATGTAAGACAGAGCATTTATTTGTTGAGATTTGAAGTTGCCATTTGTTTGACCATTCTGATACATAGTCGAGGTCTTTTTGAATGGTAGCAGTATTGTCTGGTGTTGAATAGCTTTACATCATCAGCGAAGAGAACTCAGTTGCTCTTAATATGATCACAGAGATCATTTATGTAGAGTATGAAAAGAGTTGGTCCTAGAACACTGCCTTGGGGGACACCACTGCTGACAGGTACAGAATTTGATAGGACACTCCCAATTTTGACCATTTGTTGTTTGTTTGACAGGAATGCTTCTATCCAGTTATGCAGGTGTCCAGAGATACCGTAAGATTTTATCTTATGGTAGATCAAGTGGGAAGTGGCTGGTGTGTGTGTATGTGAATTTAAGCCTCCTTCCTATAAAATCCATTCAGAAAACAAAGGAGCAGATATTGTTTAATTCTGCTTCAGCCCAGATTGCTGGGAGAGAAAGTAGTTTATTTCATTGACTAATTCATTGGCTTCCCGACATTTCTTGGAGCACTGAGCTGCTTGCCTTTTAAAATCCAGCGCTGAAGCCCAAGAGTGCTGGATTTAAAAATAAAAGCCAAGGAGCTCAGTGCTACAAGGAGAAGTTCCAGGAAGCGTTGTTGGAGCTGAACTGGGATTTGAAGCATTTTAAAGTAGTCTGGAGCAAGAATCCCTTTGGGGGGGGGCACTTTAATATCTTTAAAGCTGTGTCCTTGTGATGAAGGGGCAGTTTATATTACATTTTATAATTTAATCCAAGAGCAACCAGGATGATTAGGGACTGGAGGCTAAAACATACAATGAACGGTTGCAGGAACTGGGCTTGGCTAGTCAAGTAAAGAGAAGGACCAGGGGAGACATGATAGCGGTCTTCCAATATTTGAGGGGCTGCCACAGGGAGGAAGGGGCCAAGCTATTTTCTAAAGTGCCTGTAGGCAAGACAAGGAATAATGGATGGAAACTGAACAAGGAAGATTTAACCTGGAAATAAGGAGAAACTTTCTGACAGTGAGAACAATCAACCAATGGAACAGCTTGCCCTCGGAAGTTGTGGGAGCATCATCACTTGAGACCTTCAAGAAGAAATTGGACTGCCATTTGTCAGAAATGGTGTAGGGTCTCCCGCTTGGGCTAGATGACCTACAACGTCCCTTCCAACTCTGATTATCTGTATCTGTAAAGTTGGTAATTCTTTCATGTTACTGACTTGGAGTAATCAAATGATCAGGTCTCATACTGCCTGAGAAATTCTGGAAATTGAAGTCCACATGTCTTAAAATTGCTAAGCTTGAAAATTATTCAGCATATGTAGCTACCAAGCTTTTCTTGCTGGGCTCTATATTGCCAGTTTACTTTTAGATTAGAGTTGCTCTGTGGCTTGAAAAGCATCCAAATCAATGTCGCACTGGACCTTATTTTTTTAGTCACGGTAAGTGCCAATGAATTTTTAATCTTTCTATTACTGCTGTGTTTTCACTCTGCCTAATAGCACAGACAGAGCTTTCTCTCTCACACAAGTTTAAAAGCTGATCTATCAGCTTTTAAAGCTAATTCTTGTTTTTTCACAACAAGAAACTTTGTTATGTGTTCTGGACAGAGCACTGATTTTCATGTTAATGTTGATGCGCAAAGTAGATAGGATGCCTTTGGTGAGGGAAAGTATTTTTCACGATTCTGAAACTAATTAATGGTTCTCATGTAGGGGCATCTATGGCAGAGGGTGATGATGGTTAAAAAGAGGTAAGATGGTAACAACCATGTAATCAAACCTACCATCTCAAATTTCTCACCCCCTTTTTCATGCATACCCTATTCTTATCTTAAGGAACAACATAGACATCTGTATTATTATCAATTGGTCTACAAGACATGTAAGGATATTATTATATTACATTGACTATAAAAATCTAACCAAATATACAGTAGATTTTATTTTTGGCTGTTTTCTGCTGCATTTAGTTATTTGAATCATTGCATACATCGTTACAATTTGGAAAGAATATTAATACAAGGAAAGGAAGGAATTACTTTAGCAAAACTAGCCATAAAAATAATTAAACAAATCCATAGAACAAATATGTCTTAAATTACTCACAAACTTTAATATCTGGCTATAGTCAGAGCCTTTCTTGTCAAAGTCTGCGAAAAACCTAGTATAAAGTAGAATGGTGACCTATTTATGGAATGTATTTGCTTACTGTTATGTATGTACCATAGTTAATAAAGTATGAGCTTGAGGTTAAGTGCAGGGTTCTGGCCCTGCACTTCTGATTGGCTGTTAGGCGGCCAGATCGGATTGGCTAGTTCTTAGGAATCCGATTGGCCCTTAACAGAGGATTATTATTGGTTTAAAGTGCTTGCGTTCATAGCTCGCTATTGGACAATTCTTACAAAGGTTGCCTATATAAGGCAGAGTTCACTGTTGTTGTTTGGACAAGTCACTATGTAATAAAGAGCTGAAAGTTCACCAACCAAGACTGTCTCCAATTTACTTCAACCCATGTCAGAATACTTAACACTTACTCTTGCATATAACTACTGGAAACCACATAAAATTTTAATATATATCAGATTATACTTTTATGAGCAACTCTCTTAGAGTATTATAATCTATGAACATCCCAACAGGACTAGTCCCCAGTTTGCAACCTGGTAAATTGAAAGTGCAGAGGGAGAGAAATTTGAATTTATTGGTACTGCTTTTCCTGGAGAATTGCTCCCCAAATATTTTCCCTTCCTTTGGAAACATCTGGGTCAGAGGTCTCTCTCTCTCTCTCCCTCCCTCCCTTCCTCCCTCTCTCTCTCTCCCTCTCTCTCTCTGAGTGAGAGACTTCTGAGGTGAGTTTCTGCTTCTGAGTTTCTACTCTTTTTAGGGGAAATATTCTGCCTTTTTAATATTTCCTAGGATATTTCATTTTTCTAGGAGAGGGGTGGGTGCTAACTTCCTATAATCAAAAATGCACACAGAATTAGAAAATTGTTAAAATCCAGAAAAATTAAAACAAGTTCTATCAAATATTCATTTATAATCAAGTTGTCTTCCTTAAAAGGAAACCTATATAATATTTCATATTGAGAATGCTTAGGAAGAAGACCTAATCCTCCTTTTAAAACTTTTAGAAATAATGTGTGTGGGGGGATGTTATTTTTGGTGTTTTTCTATTAAATAGAAATTTTATCAACATTTGTTGTCAAAATTTCAAAACCTTAGAATTCAAATATATTGTATAACTTGGAAATAATAAAACAATTTTGGAAAAACTGATAAATTTATGGTAATTATTTTGCCTAAAGTAGATTTAAGTAAAATCCACAAATTTTGCCCAAAATACATAGATTAAGAAAAAAAAACACATTTTCTAAAAAACTTTTACTCCCTGCAACAGTGCTTTATAATAGAGCTGATTTTTTTTTTTAAATACTGACTTTTGACAGATATTAATGCTATACTTTTTACTAATTTCTTTGGGGATCTATGTTTCTTTCTAGATCTAGAGCCTATATTTATAAAAAGTATTTCTGTTTTTTGTTAATTTTCAGTCCTGCTAGTTTCCGATAATTGGTAGATCTTTAACTGGATTAGATATGAACATGCAATATTATTAACATATGCATTACATAAAAATTCATAGAAACATGCAATTCTGATTGTTTTGGATTCTCCATCATGTTATACATAGTAAAGCAGACCTGTCCTGCCCCTTTATATATCTGGGACATTTCTGATTCTAAATTATTAATCCTTGCACTAGCTTTGCAACGTTATACAATTTAATAATATTTGAGCAAAAGTTTTGATTCAAGTTATATTTATTCAAGATTTTTTCCTTAAAGTGTGCATTCTAAGTGATCAAAGGCATTGTATGCATCAAAAGGGAAACCAAAAGTGATCTGTGTTTGTAATATATAATACGATTTAATATTTTTCTAATGAGACTTGTTTTCTTTTTACAAAGGTAAATTGGTCTAAAGTAATATATTTTATTAGTTTTTTTTTTCAATCTCATAGCTAATAAATACATTAAAAAATCTATGTGTCTTTATTTAGCAGAGGAATTCTGGCAATTTTTTGCTGGAAACTGGCAAAAAAAAAAACCCTACCTATTCAAATGAATGAGTTTATTTAATGATCTCCATGATCATTTAATGACTGCTGCAAAAAAAAGGCCAGAATATTACCTCCAATCCCATTATTACCTTAATTTATGATGGCAATGATTTACAGTCATAATTCGAGGCTTAATTCCTATCATAAATCAAGGATTATCTGTAGAGCATGGATAACATGGACATCAGAAAATTTAGTTATGTTCCCAAGATATGTTTACTGTCATTATTTAATGAGATAATTCATAGAACTGAAAATATGATTGTTGCTGCCAGGTTAGCTATAGTAGAATACTAGAAAAATTGTGAATCCTCCCAGATAAACCCAACAGGAAAAAGGACTAGATGAATCGATTTTATTGTAAAGCTATATTAACAATCTTGCAACTCTGAAAGTTCAAAGTTCTTGTCCCTACTTTTAACTGCTTGATCCATTAGAGCAAGTTCTTCCTAAATTTCTTTGACCATTAAGCCACTGGAGGCTCCTCTCTTGTCTAGTTGTTTCCTAGGCAGCATCTCTTCCGCTCATTCTCCAAGTTCATCTATATGTTCTATTATAAAGACACAGAGCTTCATAATTAGATCTCTAATATGAAAAATTGAATGTATTAAAGTGGAAAATGGTGGGGTATGCTAGAAAAGTTACATTTGATTTAATTTGGGGGAAAATGATTCTTTTTGCAAAGTGTAATAGACAAATTATTTTTGCTTATCCTAGTATATACAAAAATGATTCTATATCCTTTGCCCTGCATTTGATTTGTTTTCAAACAAAATAATTTTTTTCCTTGATAAAGTGGTTAGGAAGAGATTGAAAATTAGCTGGATTCCACATCACCTTTCCTAAAAAATCTGGACTGTTACAGTACAAAGCACATAAAAAGAAGTACCACTGTCAACCTATGCATCTGAACAACATAATGTTTAAAAGAATAAGCACTAGAATGCTAGGGCTTAAACATTTTAAATATTTATTAATCATAAATCCCAAAGCAAGTTGGAATGCATTAGGTTTTCCTTTTTAAAGCCTTCAAAGCAAAAATAGGTAAAATTATTAGTTATAGTCCCTTCCATTACTGGATGAGAATCAGGTCAAGAAGGCAAAGAGAATTGTAAAAGGCTGGAGTGCACATCCTTGATATGAATCTGACACTAAAACAACATTAAAAACAACAGAAAAAGCAGCACAAAAATTTATCTCCTGTCTTCTTTAGCTCTTATTAATGCTGCTTAATTCTGGATCTAGCCTGAATGTTATCTGCTAACTTTTCAGAAATGAGCTTTTTTGGGAATAGTTTTTAAGGGCTATTTATTTATATAAAACATGGTGAATAACTAGAAAAAATCTTCAAAAGAAAACAATTGATTTGTATAAAAGCATACTTAATTACTGAATTAATCTATAACAGGCTTGTTGGGCCAGATACATCAAACACAGGCCATGCCCAACCAGGCTCCGCAAAGGCAAAACCTATCATGATATATTATGATCTGGCCTGTGACACGATCCAGTGTGACACCCATGATCTATAACTTTTTCTGTTTGTATTCTGTATAGTTTCAGTCTGGAGTACAAGCGTATACTTAGCATTTATTAAGGTGAAAGACTTGGTGGAATATTGGTGGAACATGCCACTATGTTATTGGAATCCTTCAAAGACAGAGCACCAACTAAAAGACAAAAACAGTTTCCTGTTGTCCAATATGAAACTTTTTCACCAAGAAAAACATGCATGATTTCCAAAAAAGATATAGAAATTATATAGAAGAACAAAGAAAAGACTCAATGAAAAATTTATTTGAGTAAAGTCACATTTTGACTTCCCATTGGCAATTCTTGTTAGTCAACTCAGCTTTCAACCATGCAAGTTATGATAATTTGCATACTTGTTGCTTACTTTGCAAATTGAACAGATACTTGGTAATTATTAGAAAGTCAAGAATGATAAAATAAGAAAGGAAAGAAATGTGGCTTTGATGTCAACGTCACTTTTTTGTAAGAGACCACTCCTTTTATTGTCATTTTTCACTGCAAATTAAAATATTCCTAAATACTATAATTTCCAAATACCAGAATTTTACACTGAATATTCAAAACCTGAGAAAATATATAGAACACCAATGACTGATATATCTAACATTCCAATTTGAGCCTTTATCAGAAAAAAAAAAAATCTTGAATCCAGTTGAAGTCATTGCATATAACATCTTAAATAGTAGAATGCCAATTAGCTCTGCCCTCTCTCTATTTCTGTTTGGTAATTATCCATGAACAGATTTTTTAGCACATGTCAGTTGTTTGGGGAATATTTTATCATTTATTTATGGGAACATATTGCAAATTGCTGAATGCTGCTTAAGTGCTGGCTACAGATTTGCTTAAAATGCTTGCTTGCCTCTGGGTTGCCTATGGTGACTAAACCAGGCACTCTTCATGTTTATTTATTTATTTTATTTATTTATTTGTTTATTATCAAATATATACACTGCCCATCTCACTGTATAAGTGACTCTGGATGGTTTACAATAAAAAAGACAAGAGCCATTATAGAAATGTAGATGAGCTAAAAATTGTAGGAGCCATTCAAAATGAAATTCATAACTACTCATCAAATGTTTTATGATATATAATCAGTGAATTTATATGAGAAATTTTATGAAATACTTTCCCATTTGGATGATCTAAAATAAATAACCATGAGCTGGTCCACACTGCACTGTAACTGCTGTGGGAGAGAGATTAAATAAACACTTAATGTAACAAATATTCAACGCAGCTGAGAATATCTATCTACCTAGAAGAACAAATACAAAAACTGAAGATTATCTTAAAACAGAATTAGTTATTTTTAATACATTGTAATTTTATCCTTTTCTTGATTTGATGAAAATTCTCTATGAGAAAGAGAGTGGTGCATCTGAAATAATTTTGTATGGAAACTGGTTTTAAAATGTGAGGGTAAACCAACAAAAGATGAAATGGCAAGTATTTAGCAAATCAAAATATCATTTATTTAGACTCAATGGGAACTATTTTCTATGCTGCACAGAAGTATACATCAAAGCAGTTAAGACAGAATAGGCTTAAAACTGACAAAACATGTATGGTGTTTGTAATTGCAGATGCTTTTCTTGGCAGTAATCATGTTGCTGCTTGAAAGAGAAAGTGGTGCTGGCTAAGAGGAAGGGATGACAAATTTTAAACTGGCAGATAATCAGAAAGACAGAAATTCTCTTCAAGCGCCAAAACAGCCCACAACGAAGCCCACATAAATACTTTCTAAAACAGTCCCAAACCTAACTATGCTCAATAGTAAGAGAGAGCAATTATTTGGTAAGGAGAAGAGAAGATGGATGAGATGGAAATTGGTATAACATTTTCTAAACAGAACCATTTCTGTCAAGCCCAATCCAAGAACCATATAGAATAATCCTGTCAGAGTGTGCATAGCTTTACTACATGAGACAATCACTAATTACAAACCACTAATAAGTCTTTTGACCATCTTAAATATGAAGTTATAGTGTGGGATCATTAAAAGGGATATGGCTAACATTTTAAGCTTATTTTTGGTACCCCCAAACAAATCCCTCTATATATTTTTCCTAAGGACTCTCCCAAATCTGGAGAATTAATTTAAATCAATCTGTCAACATTCAGCATTTCATCTCTAAATTTACCTGTACAAGCCATGGACTGTTCTTCTCTGTCTGCAATAAGCTAATATTTTTGAAATTGTTCTGGCAAAAATATTTGAACATCATGAAAATCCACCCTTTGCTAACCATTATTTGTTGTCTAAGCTACAAATGGTTGGATTTTGTCACCCTCCCAAGGAGATACAGCCAGAAGAGCTAATTCTACTTTATCATAAGGCTATATTAAGCAAATCTTGTAAATCTGAAAAGACCTATCTTCCACTGTCTCTTTTTACTTCCTGATTAGTTAGGGTGGATCCTTTCTAAGTTTCTACCTGTGTCCATTGGTTAGTTGGGGACTCTTCTACCTTTTATCTGATCACTCTCTAGGTTGTTTTGAAAATGTTCTCAGTTTCATTTGAAATTGAGAAAGATGAGGAAGTAAATGGCCAAACATTGACACTGGGGGGGGGGGGGATTATACCTGGGGAGAATATATACATATTTTAAATTAAATGAAGACACTTCATTTTTGTTCTGGACCCAACTATTATTTTTGAAAGGGATGTACTCTGTGTACTTGGCCAGAAGAACATTCAGATCAGCCAGTGTGTAATTTCTAACCACCACCATTGAGATAATAATGGAGATGAGAATATACAGTATATTTTTGCACTATAGGCTATGGACAAAGCAGAAAAGATCATTCCAGAGACACCTAAGGAAAAAGAAAAGGAAAGATGATCAAGGTTATTATCTTCTCTTATTCTACACTGAAGGGAACACAAAGGATTTCACTGCCAGCCATGCTATAGCAGAGATTTCCCCATGATCTTTCAGCTTTTGGCTAAGCATTCAGAAATTGGATAATTATTCTCTGATTATCTGTTGGCAAATGGTGGCATAGACTCCACAGCAGTACTGCGATGGGCACAGACCTCAAAGCCAAGTCCAGAAAAGACCTCAGCTAATTTTTCATAGACCAATGAGTTGAGAAGGGCTGCAGCTCAAAAGCCCAATACCCATTCCTGCACTGATTGTGCTTCTACAGTATCCTACTCTCTTATTAAATTAGACAGAAGGGCTTTGTGTTTAGCCATTTATTCTTTTTACATTAATCTTAAAAGCTATTCAAAGGGAGGTGGAAACCATTAAGTAAAGATTTAAAATTGTATTCCTGACAGTAATGCCGATAAGAAGCCTGAATAGTGGCTATTCTACTGAAATGTTAATTGCAAAAATATAATAGAACCTAAAATGAGGCCACATATTTCAAATAAATAGAGAAAGGCAGAAAGGCTGGCAGAAAGAGCCAAGCAAAATAGTCCTCACTCAACGTATGTTTGCTTCATAAAAGGAAGGGTCCTTTTCATTGTTCCTCCTTTTTATAAGGGTAAACTATAAGTTGCTCTGTTGAAACCAGTTTTCAATTAGATAGACAGTTCTGGTTCAGTAACTTAGCTTTCAAAATGTTTCATCTCAAATTTATCACACAGAGTTAAATGTAACTTCAGATAGAAATAAATTTCTATATAGCTCTAATATAGCTGTTACTCAGACTATATCACATTGTTTATTTAGCTCCAACCTTTATCTTTCCAAGGAATAATACATATCACTAAATGTTTGAATGCAGGAAAAGCTTCTGGTTTAAATGGTTGTCCCACAGAGTGATAAATGATATCTATCAAGATCTTTATCCCAATAATATGGGAGGCCTAAAATGGTGCTTTTCTAAAAAGTTTCTCTTTCAAGGATACTTATGTAAATTTGTTTTGAACCTGGAACAAATCTTGCTGGATGCATGTTTTGAAGGCTGGAAAAGATCCAGGGGTGGGATTCAAAATTTTTAACAAACTGGTTCTGTGGGCGTGGCTTAGTTGGTGGACGTGGCTTTGTGGTCATGTGACTGAGTGAACATGGCTTTGTGGTCATGTTATTGGCTGGGAGTGGCCAACTCAATATCACTCACATCAAGGCACGCATCTCCTCGCCTGGCCTCTCATGACTGTAGGGATGCTGCAACAGTAATAAGTGTGATAAATGGTCATAAGTCACTTTTTTCAGTGTCATTATAATTTTGAATGGTCACTCCACACAAGCGAAGTACCAGCAAAGGAGGGAAAAAAACCTCCAGAGAAGTTCCTGAGACAGGAAGTATAGTCCTGCCAAGAATGTAATAAGGTTTAACAGAGAGGCAGTTTCTATAAGGAGCATCAGAATGTTTCCTTCCTGCCTCCCTTACAGGATTAGGCCAGTAATTTCTTCTAACAACTGGTTCTCCAAACTGCTTAGAATGTTAACAACCAGTTCTACCAAATAGATGTGAACTAGAAGAATCCCATCCCTGAAAAGATCTTATCCAGATGTAAAACATTGACACAGAAACATTGACAGCAGATCCTGAACAATTTGGCATTGTAAAGATCATCAAGTAATGTAATATTTCATTACTCGGCTTAAACAAAATATTCATTGCTGGTTTCATTGGATGTTTGAATGGATTTTGATATGATGCAACTGAATTTTTTGACGCAAATCTTGCATAATTATATATGCCTTTATTAGCCTGTAGTACTCTATTCCCTTTGTTAATACTATATACAGTGGGATTCAAATAATTTAACATCTGGTTCTTCACCCTAATGGTTTCTTCCAACAACCAGTTCAGCAAACTGCTCAGAAAGTCAACAACCAGTTCTCCTGAACTGGTGCGAATTGGCTGAATCCCACCACTGGCTACATACAATTATCTCTTGTTCTATCAAATTGTCATGGATGTGCTTTATCTCCTGCAGTTTATTTAAGATTGACTTGCTTTATTAGTGAAACCAGGGACATTTTGTGTATAACAGTGCCTGGAGTTGAATTAAACATTTTGTTATTGATAATTTTGTATTTTCTATACCAAAATGGATTGATTTTTCCCAACAGTTTGCTAAATTATCACATTATCCGATTAACTAGAGATAATATATATATTTCCAATAGTTCTAATATTTCTATGTTCCTTGAAATCCTTTTTAAATATCTGGGAATAAACATTCTAAGATTCTAAGAAATCTTTTCGCATGTGTAGATGTACATATCTTTTTTAGAAACCTCAGTTTAAAATATTTGTTTAATAGCTGGTTTAAAATCTCATTGTTTACAGGAAAAATAATTGTAAGATGATTATTCAGACTGATTTACTTATTTAGCATATTACTATTCTAATATGGTTAACTTATATTAAGCAGATTGGTAAATTATTAAAGTTGTCTATGGGAATGACAAATCCATAGATTTTTTTTAAAAAATCTAAAATGCGTGGGAGAGGTTAATCTGTTTGACTTGCCTACCTGATTTTTAGTGAAATTATATTTTTACTTAAATTCTCAATGGAATATTCCTCATCAAGTCACAATATGGGTGCAATTAGAAAGTATTATGTGATTTCTTTGACATGACAGATTCTTCATTTGATTTTTAGCCATAGCTTTACTATAATTCTTGCATTGAAGGCTGTAAAACAGATGTAGAAGATGATAGGACAGAAATTAAACGCAATTAAAAAATAAGTTTAGCTTATTTTGTCAGGAATGTCTGTCAGCAATTCCTCGATTCCCCTCCACCAACCCTTTTTTTCATGCTTATGTAATTAGTGATATAAGCACTAATAAAAGTGGCAACTTTTTCTTGCATCAGGTTCTTCTTCTTTTTCTATTGTATTCACTTTTTTCAAGGATCATAGTCTTTTTTAATGTCTCTTCTCTTCATATAGTATATGTTAGGAATATGAGTCACCTAACAGGTATTTGGGTTAGAACTATATAAACCAGGATAGATATTTTAATTCTGTCTCTTTAAGAGCATGCTAAAAACTGCAATTGGGTGTGGTTATTCAAACGGCCATAAGATGGAGAAACCTGGGTTGTTTTAGTCTTAGTCTTAATCTCAGAAGAGAGTGTGTCTCAATCTCTGTTTCCTTCTGTTGGAAAGTATTGCTGTTCCTCCATTTTTCCTAATTGACTGATATTTCTGGATTTAATGTAAGTCTGATACTGAATTTTTTTTGACACTGGACTTTGTTACTGAATTATCCCTGGATTGAAAAACTGACTGATTTACATGTGAATGACTTTGGACTGCCTATTTTGAACTTTGCTTAAACTTTCTGGAAGTAAAAACCTACATTTACTGTACAGTGTATCTGTGTACTGTGTGTGTATTATTCAAACACTTCTCTCAAATACCTCTCCCTGTATGCGCTCATTCTCCTAACGGGGAATTACCTCAACAGTATGCCTTAAATATTAAGGCTTTACCTTCATCATTGAAGGGGATATGGTGGGTCAGTGGCTAAGATGCTAAGCTTGTTGACCAGAAAGTTTGGCAGTTCAGCAGTTCAAATCCTTAGCACCGCAAAATGGAGTGAGCTCCTGTTACTTGTCCCAGCTTCTGCCAGCCTAGCAGTTCGAAAGCGGAGATGAGCACTGCCCCCTAGAGCCAGAAACAACTAGAACATATGTGCGAGGGAAACCTTTACCTTCATCATTAGTGCTTCTAATGAGCAATCTCCTTTTACTTCAACCACTTCATTTTATGTCATTCAGACCTATTAGCTCTGTCTCAACTTCAAAATTACTTTCAGTACTTAAGTGAATGTTAGAATCTAAGTCTACAGTAAATAATTAAATGATATTGTTAAAATAACCCTTTGTCAGACTTGCCACAACTTAAACCTCTAAATCAAAATAATCCTTGGGTCTATTGGTTGAGAATATAATTTTATTGGAAATATTATTTGTTATTAGTGTATTGTTATTAGTATATTATTATTATTTATTAGTTTATTGCAGTAATGCAAAACCAGAACTGAAAATCATGCATCCAAACCCCTAAGTTCCACTCTACCCTCCCTTAGCTGTCTGTAATCACCCACGCCATGTAACCAATCAAGTTTGGGCAAGATATTTTCATAATGGTCAGTCCATGCAGCTTTCTCCTTCTCCCAGCTGGGTGATTTTGAGGCAGCATCTCAAGCATTCTCCCTCTCCCCCCTTAATTCCCCCCTCCCCAAAGTTCATGGCAGTCTGTCATCACATAGCAACGAAACAAAAGCAAGCATAAGTGGCAGCTGACACCCTTATTTATTTACAAGAATTGTGGAAATGAATAGTTGCAAGAATAGTTTCTGTAGCAAGAAATCAATGCCTAATTGTATTAAAGTATGGTGTATATTTGTTATGATTTTAAGTTGGAATAATTCAACAGAAGATTCCTTTTTAAACCTACTGGAAACCTCAGGGAATGTTTAAAATGATTAGTTGTCATTATAAGGGAAGTGTAGGATGGATGAGGGGATATTTCTTTATATAATATAAGCTTGTTCCATTTTTGCTCCATTTGGTTTATTACTGATACATTTGTTATTGTAGTGTTACAAAGTCTAATCATACATTTGAGTGCCATACATTTGGAACCTTTACATGAAGACTTCATCAAGCATAGGGAATCACACAGAAAAAAAAGATTATGCTGCAAGATGTCTGACAGTCTGATTTCACTTTTAAATCTTGGAACATCGACATGTGTTTGCTTTCTCTTTATGAACAAGCTTTTTACTGATGTAACAGGAAGACTGATCAATATTATTCCATATAGCTTAAAGGCATGTTTAAAGATTAGGCTGAATTATTTCCTGTTAGGAACATAATATTGTTACTTTTGGTTACTCTCCATGCCAATCTGTCTTGATTATGATTTTTTTCCCTCTCTCTTTTTGTATATGAAAGTAATACAAAAATAAAAAATGCACCTCCTATTTGTCATGAATTCACTTTGGAACAGTAAATTGGTACCAGCATAATAGCATCATCTTGTTCAGCTAACGAACAATATCCCTTTTGGTAGCAAATGATGTGACTCACATCATTTTTTTCCTTCCTTGAGAATATTGTTTCAAATGCCTTAACAAGTTAAACAATAGTCCAGGAATTACTCATACAGTTCGAAATCTCAGAGCAGCAAACAGTTATATCCTGTTTAATTACCATATGTAATCACATAAACAGAAGCTATAAAATGTTGCTTAATTAAGAAAGGTGGCAGAATTCTGTAAACTGGCTAATAATTTTTCATAAGAATAATGAAGCAAAAATATGACAGTGATAGTTCAAATGGAGTACAGTATAATGAGACTCATAAAATATAAATAGAAAGTAATACAATCAGTAAAAGCAAGTTCCAAAATGTGTGAGATTGTAATGTTTCATAGTATCATAGTTTCAAAGGAAATAAAGAAGTTTCTTGGATGAAAAGAAAAACATTTTCAAAGAAAGAACCAAGTCCAGTTGCCTTTTTGAGAAAGCACCTTTGGGATAACCATAATTTGGATGATGAGAGTCTCCATAGACATAGAGCTGGAAAGGCCCAAGGAGGTCTTTTAGTCTTACCCATGCCCAAGGCAGGAGGCCTTATTGAGTCCTGGACAAAGGGATATCCAATCTGATCTTGAAGATTCATAAATGATACTTTAATCAGACTGGGAAAGAAATCTATTCTCCAGTTGCAGATAACCAAACAACTTTTCTGCCATTGATCATCTCCTGGACATTAAATTTCCACAGTACAACTTCTTTTATTTTTGTCAAAAGTAAACATTACCTCATCTTTCCATTCTGGAATGGCATTCAGACATACAGCATAGATAGATGATATATAGATAGATAGATAGATAGATAGATAGATAGATAGATAGATAGATAGATAGAATGAATATTGGCCAAGTGTGGTTGGACACACAAGCAATTTGTCTTGGTGCAAATACGCTCAGTATACATAAAAGAAAAGATACATTCATTAAGAATCATAAGGTACAACACTTAATGATAGTCATAGGGTACAATAAGCAATCAAATCATACTAGTCATACAGTCAATATAAATCATAAGGATACAAGCATCAAAGTTACAGTCATACAGTCGCAAATGGGAGGGGATGGGTGATAAGGAGTGATGAGATTAACAGTAATAGTAGTACAGATTTTGTAATAATTGAACAGTGTTGCGGGAATGTTTGCAGGCATGTTCTGTGTTGTAGAAATACAGTGGGTGACTTTGGGGCAATCTCATTTTTCAGCATAACTTATCTCACAGGATTTTTATTATGGGGATAAAATGAAGAGACAGTTTTAAGTTCCTAGATAAAAGACAGGATGTAAACATAATAAAAGAAATACAATGTCAACATTATTTATTACAATGGAACATTGTGATTGGTTGATCAATCTGTATGCTTCCAAGTTCTTATTATGTATATATTGCAGTATGTGTTTACTTGTAAAAAGATATGATTTTTTAAGCTTTTGTAAGTCACCCTGGAAAACATTCAAATTTGAAGAGTGCCTTGCAAATACTTAAAAGGAATATTTTTAAAAAAACCTATATACTTCCACTTGAAGCTTTAATGTTTAGAATCAACACCTTGAACTGAGCCTAGGAAATACCTGACAAATTGGATCCCTTACCAATTTGCCTGCTACATTTTGTACCATATGAAATGACTGTTTCACAATGTGGCTTGCAATCACCCGTGTAATTTACTGTAGGTAAGGGCACTTTGACGAGGTCCAACTGGCTAAGAAATCATCACAGCCGGTGAATTTATTTGCACAAATGAGCTTATCACAATTTCCAGTGGAAACTCCAGGAAAATCAAGAAGCATTTCTAATCCATGTGCCTGATTTCTTGGTGAGCACACCCATTACCGCCAACTCCTTCAAGCGACTGCATTTCAGTCGCTTGACAAATGACTTCTCTCTCTCAATTCACCATGTTGATCATTCACTGCTAGTTCATTATTTGAGCCCTTGTGATTTTCAAGGGTGTTATCTGCTACCTTGGAGCAATAGAGCTGAGAATCACTGGCTCAGCATTTTATCCCATTATAAGAATGTGGTGCCTCTACAAACTGACAGCAAAGAGATAAACAGAATTAAACTGGAGATTTCTATCAAAGGGATAACTAAAGTGATTCTTTCCCAAATTGCTTTTTTTTAACCTTCTGCTGTCTTGTTTTTGTTTGCTTGTTTGTTTGTTCAACTCCTGGTGACTGTCTGGACTCGTCCCTGCCATTTTCTCAGCAAGGTTTTTCATATCATTATCTCTTTCCTTGGACTTAGAGAGTTGCTGGTTCAGGATGACCCAGAGTGACGAGAAGTCATGGTCTTTTGGTTTCTAGACTGGTTCTTTAATCATCTTCACCCGAATCTTCAATAGATCACTAGAGATGTGCTATGTTCCTTCCTGCTTCAAATGCTCTACTATCATCCCAGTGCCAAGGAAGCCTTCCATCAAGGAACTGAATGACTACAGACCAGTTGCTCTAACATCTGTAGTTATGAAAATCTTTGAAAGGCTTGTGCTGTCTCACCTGAAAACCATCATGGATCCACTGTTAGATCCCATGCAGTTTGCATACTGAGCAAATAGATCGACAGATGATGCTGTTAACATGGTTCTGCATTACATCCTACAACACCTTGAATCTCCAAATACCTACATAAGGGTCCTCTTTGTAGACTTCAGTTCAGCATTCAATACCATCATTCCAGACACTTTTCTAAGTAAATTAAACCAACTAGCAGTACCTGAGCACATTTGAAAGTGGATCATAAGCTTCCTAACAGACAGGAAGCAGCAGGTGAAACTAGGCAGAATCACATCCGATACCTGTACAATCAGCACAGGGCCCCCCCAAGGCTGTGTGCTTTCTCCACTTCTCTTCTCCCTATGTACCAATGACTGCATCTCAAACAATCCATCTGTTAAAATACTGAACAGTGATTGGTCTCATTCGAGACAATGACGAATCCGCATACAGAAAGGGGGTTATACTACTTGTCTCGTGGTGTAACCAGAACAATCTGGAACTGAACACATTCAAAACTGTAGAAATGGTGGTAGACTTTTGGAATAACCCTCCCATTCTACCACCTCTCACAATACTAGACAACACAGTATCAACAGTAGAGAACTTCAAATTTCTATATTCTACTATATCACGTGACCTAAAATGGACACCTGACATCCAAAAATCATCAAAAAAGCACAACAAAGAATGTTCTTTCTGTGCCAACTCAGAAAGCTCAAACTGCCCAAGGAGCTGCTGATAAAGTTCTACAGAGGAATCATTGAGTCTGTTATCTGCATCTCTATAACTGTCTGGTCAGAGAGTAATTAGGACTGAGAAAAAAACAATTACTACCAGCCTGCCTTCAATCTATGACCTGTATACTGCACAAGTCAAAGAGAGGGCTGTGAAAATATTTACAGACCCCTCACATCCAGGACATAAACTGTTTCAACTCCTTCCTTCAAAACAACTCTACCGAGCATTGCACATCAGAACAACTAGACACAAGAACAGTTTTTTTCCCGAAAGCCATCACTCTGCTAAACAAATAATTCCCTTGACCCTGGTCAACTTTTAAAAAGTCTGCACTACTATTACTGTTAATCTTCTCATCACTCCTTATCATCCATCCCCTACCACTTGTGACTGTATGACTGTAACTTTGTTGCTTGTACACTTACAATTTATATTGACTGTTTCCCAGTATGGTTTGATTGCTTTGTACCCTATAACTATCATTAAGTGTTGTACCTTATGATTCTTGACTCTTGATGAATGTATCTTTTCTTTTATATATACTGAGAGTATTTACATCAAGATAAATTCCTTACAATCACACTTGGCCAATAAAGTATTCTATCTATCTATCTATCTATCTATCTATCTATCTATCTATCTATCTATCCATCCATCCATCCATCTATCTATCTCTACAGCAATGTGCATTATTTTAAGATTAAATAAATCATACCTCGAAAAGTTCTCAGTATCTTTTTAAAATATTTTCAATGTTCACTGTCCTTGCTGAGAAAACTCACATTAAGATGACATTTCTACCAAGAGAGTAGTACACATGGAAAGTGCATGGATAGCCCTTTGAATCAAATAGCTTTAATTGCATACTATTTATGGGGTAATTGGCCTGTAAACAGAAGGAGACATAGACTAACAAGAGGATTGGAATACATAATTATATACAATTAGCCACACTCAGTGTTCCCAGGCTCTATTTATTTCTAATGAACATCCTCTACAAATGACAGGTTTAGCAACTGGACAGGGCAAATAAAGGGAGGGGATTGAAGGTACTCAATAATGAACAAGAAGAGCATGTCAGTACAACGCTATTGGTTTCATGTGTCTAATTTTAGCAGTATCCAAAGATGAAGAAGGCAAAATGGTATGGAATAACATAGCATGGTGGTTACAATTTAAGGAGTTAGCCAAAATAACAATTTAACCCAACTACAGGTGTGGAATCCAACCAATAGATATGGTGGTATCAGCTATCCCAAAATTAAAAAGGCAAAGAACTCTTTCAGGTGGAGAGTATAAGCATTCACCCAAAACTTGACTGAGAGAAAACTAAGCATAGAAGTAATTAAATATGTGCATTGCAAGAATGCCAGGCCAGTACAGAAGAAGCTGGGCCCCAGCTCTGTGTGATCCTCACCCCATCTGTATTGAGGATCATAAAAGAGATGCAATCCAACCAAATAGTTTGAAGACAGAGATGGGTTCTATAAAATAAATTACCCAAGGTAAGAAGAATCAGAATTAGAGGGGGTATTCAACAGGTTCGGACCAGTTCTGGAGAACCGATAGTGGAAATTTTGAGTAGTTCGGAGAACTGGCAAATACCACCTCTGACTGGCCCCACCCCCATCTATTATCTGCCTTCCAAGTCCCAGCTGATTGGCTGGGTCTTCTTCTTCTTCTTCTTTTTTTTTTTTAACAAGTTTTATTTTCAAAACAAACAATACATAAATAGACATAAACACAAAACATAAAAGCATAAAAAATCTCTTTTCTGAAAGTTGCTTAGTCCCGGGTTAAAACCCTTGATACAGACACAAATTCAAATTCATATTCATTTTACATACCATTTCATATCTTATTAACATTTTCAATATTCTATATAACTTCTTCTCTCCTTTAAATTTTCTCAATTTTATTTTATTTTATTTATCTCCTCTCAATTCATATCATAATATTTATTATTCTTTGTCTGTTCTATTCCAGCCAACCATTTATTTTTCTTCTTTTAAAAAAAGAAGAAGTATTTCTCATCTACACTATACGGAGTATGATGCCTTTATCTCTTTCCCCTATATTTATAATACTTAATATAAAACACATAACATACATTGGGATTCCGTCTGGTACATTTTAAAATTATACTATATTATCAAAAATAATACAAATTTATTCATTAGTATTGATATTCATTCATATCTTAAACATTTAACTCATTGCTTTTCAATTAAATCACATACTCTTATGGGAGCCCTCTTTTCCATAATTATTCCCCCCCCATCACATATTATAGCTATATTTCATTAAAATGTTCCTCCTTCTTCTATTTCAAATCTCATTTCACGAAGATTTTGCTAATCATTAATATTAACAATCATTTATTATCTTGAACATTTTATCCATTTCAGTAAGATATCATGCCTTTGTGGGAACACTTATGCTTTCCAAAGATTATTAATCCCCACCACCACATCACAATCTTAAATCATGTTTCATTACAGTACTCCCTTTTCTTAACTAAAAATTTCACTAATTTATGTTAAATATTTTATCACATTTTAAGTTACATATTATTTCTAATTTTCTATGATTACTTCTAAATACAAGTATAAGAATGCAGTCTTATGTACCTTTCTAGAATCCCTTTAACAATAAAGTTTATCCATTATCTCTAAAAAAAAACTTTTGCTTCTTAACATCTTGCTCCCCACCATTAGGACTTCTCATCCCTTCCTTTCTCCTTTGCTTCTTCTTCTCCTTGTCCTCTTTAACCCCTTGTCTCTCCACTTGCCTTTTGTTCTGCTTTCCCCCTTTCTGTTGTTTCTTAACACAATGTCCCCTTTTCACCTTATTCTTCTCTTTTTGGGCTGTTTTTCCAGATCTCCAAGACCTTTTTTCCTTTTTCTCTTGCTTTTTCCCTTCTCCACTCAAAAGTCATTTGTTCATCAAAGATGGCTCCTTCTTCTTCTTTGTCCCCACCATCCTCATTCTGCTTCACATAAATATAAACCGCCATTTCTAAGTATTGAAAAATAGTGCCAAGACCATCTTCCCCTCCTTGTTTTTCTCTTTCATATTTTTGATATATAAGTTTCAATTCATCCATAGATGATGCCATTGTGTAGAGAAAAAGTTTTCCCAAACAACCACCCAGATGATTTAATCAGAAGTAATTTCCAAAGGTTCCAAAATCACCAAACAATCCAAACAGACTGTTTCTTTTAGATACCTTCTTCTTCTTCACTTTCTCTTTCTGGGGTTAAAGTAGTCACAAATCCTTTTCAAATATATATTTTTGGAAGTTTTTAAACTCTTTGCAATTCTAGGCAATCTTCTCCTTATTTTCAAATTTAGCTCTTATTTTTTTCACTCTCCCTTCCCACTCACAGCCAAAAGGTTTTTTCTTTCTTTTTTTTTTCCCACTGTCACTTTAGGAAGGAGAGTAGAACAAGGAAAAAACTTTCCCTTTTAGAGTATTCGCAGCTTATAATTCTCACAAGGAACAATATATACTTAGCAGCCTTCCAGGTTCCAAGTCACTTTCTCCCGTCTTGTCCCGGTTAGAAGCAGCTTTCACTTTTCTTCTAGCTTTCTCCCTCCTGCACCTGCTTACCCGGCTGCAGCTTTCTTCGTGGCAGCCATTGCTGACCGCCGTTCCTCCACCTTGGGAAAAGGGGGTTTAGCCAGCTGGGGAGGGGGTTTGCAACACCCCCAAACCCCAGCTATATCCCCCAAATCCAGATGGATCGGGGGAACCTTGGCAGCGAACGCAGCAGGGATCATGTGGTTGTGAATCCCTGCCGCTGCCGAAAGCTTGCAAACCGGAAGTCAGCTGGGTCTTCTTTTGTTGCCCTGCACAGGAGAACAGAACTGGAAATCAGGTTACTGATTTACTAATCTTAGGTCTTCCTTCACCACCCCACATCCTTGGGCAACTGTCAAAGTTTCAGGACTCTAAAAAGGGTGAGTATTGGTTTATGAGCCAGGCATGTGCCATCTACATTTCCCACAGGGAGATTTTCAAATGGAAGTAGCCTTTCACCAGGCAGATGCTTCTGCTTACTAGCCTTAGAAGATCCATTAGCTTTTGTGGCATTAGAATTCATATCCCAAAGGGCACCACACAGAGATATGTTTCAAAATTGTCTACCACCAGGGACAGATAGAGGATAGATGATGATGATAGATGAACAGATGGATGGATGGATGGATGGACGTATGTACGTGTATGTTATTATTGGTAAGTTCATTAGCAGCCACTGCACATAGAATTTAAAAATGTGAGCACATGAGCACAGCAATTTGATAGACAATAACAGTTTGCTCTTAACTGGAAAAATATATTTGTGAAGAAATGTATTTGTGGTCCAAATGCTTACTATACAGAATCCATACAGAATGTACAATTATTTTACTGCCAGTATTTGAAAATTAATACCCTTTGTTAAGCCTGGGTTCCCCAACCAGGGTTAAGGAGACAAGCTAAACAGAATGTGCAGCGTTAGTCAGATAGGCATACAGATAAATGAGTGAGATAAGCTTGTATGTTTGTTAACATACAGTAAAAATAACAGATATGCTTGTGCTATCAAAAATATAGTTTATTCCATTTAGAGTTTATAGCATAGTCAAAATAACAGTCCATTAGTCATGTATCATTTAGTCAGTCCATTCAAGGATATTCAGTTAGCAAAGTCTGTGTAGAATATCTGATGTCAGTTCACTTACAAATCAGTCCTTTGTCTCTCCTTTTCAGTAGGGGAAAAACGCAGTCTTCAGTCTATCCAGGAATTAGGGATCATCAAGCCAGAGAAAGCAAGCTGATGTTCCTTGCTTCTTTTATGGTGCTTTTTACAACCACTCCCTTAATTACATTTCTATATTTAAAGTTGCAGACACTTTAACTTATAAACCATGATAACATATTTATTATTTTACCTAAACCAGTTAGAGTAAACAATGTTATCCCTAACATTCTCCCCTTTTAGGTGAAATAATAATAATTATTATTTACATCTTTAAATCATATTTGTTACAACTCTCTTTAAACTTAACCTTGAGCTTTTGTAAATTGGTCTGCAATGTTTTCTTCCGTCATGCAGTATTCCAATTTAATTAGCCCATTCTTTACAGATTTTCTAACATTTAAGTATCTTAAATCAGTATGCTTTGATCTAGTTTTAACAGCAATATTAGTAGTTAACTTTATGGCTACCTGGTTGTCCTCGTACACAATAATGGAATCTTTAACAGTTATACCCATGTCTAATAATAACTGTTTGTACAAAATTAAGTCAGTGCATAGTAATGACAGACATGAAAATTCTGCTTCCATCGTGGACAAGCTAATATGCTGTTGTCTGATTGACCTCCACCCTATTAGTGTCTTACCAAATAATATAGCCATCCCAGAGGTTGATTTTCTAGTGTTTATGTCAGTTGCAAAACTTGCATCTGCACAGGCACTAAGACTCAAATCACCCTTTGGTTCTATATACAATGCATGGTTCATTGTTCCTTTAAGATATCTTAAAATTCTCTTTAATGATTGCCAATGATATTGATGTGGATCTGAATTAAAACGTGCCAGCTGATTAACACTATAAGCTATATCAGGCCTTGACCAATTGCTTATATATGATAAGCTACCAATCAAAGATTGATATATGAACTTATCAAATTTGGGACTTTGATCATCAGTTTGGCAAACTTCCTGACTCATTGGAGTCTTTGCCGGTTTACAAAGTTCCATTTTATACATTTTAATTAATTGGCAAATTTTATCTTCTTGATATATCTTAAATCCATTTTTTGTTTTGTTAATTGTCAATCCTAGATACTTTTTAATTTCACCTAAATGTTTAAATTTTATCTTTTTAGCTAATAATGATATAATCTCATTAGCTTCATCATTAGCCTTAGTTATCAAAGCAATATGATCTGTAAATAATAGCAATAATGACACTGTTCTGTCCCCTCATTGGCATTCTTGAGATCCCCGCGCTTTGATTGGCCAAAGCGCAGGGCACTCTAATTGGTTAGGCGAGCCGCGCTGATTGGCTCGCTAAGAATCTCCCGCGATTGGTCTGTTCGAATCCCGGGAGATTCAAAGCGGTGCCATTGGCCACGGCTGCCGCGGCTAAAGGAATAAAAGCCGCAAACTTTGTCTATAGCTCCAGTTCGGTTCCTACACTAATAAAAGAGCATGATTTGAAGTCACCGACTCCTGGCATCATTTTCGAGGACACAACACTGGAGATGAAGGTGGGATCCAGACCCTGAATCGAACCACGTGTCCGACGGAAGCCAGACGAATCTCCACGATGGCGAAAATCGCACCCCCGCACCCTTCAACCCCGCCGAGGACTGGGAATTGTACTCCAACCGATTCTGCATGTTCCTCGAGTGCAGCGATCTGAAGGACGCCACCGGCCCCATGAAGCGCGCCGTCTTCCTGACCCACTGTGGGACCGAGGTATTCAAGATGGCCAAGGCGCTTGCCAAACCCGCCGATGCGACCGCGATGGACTGGGACGTCCTCGAGCCAATACTTCGGCGGCACTACGCTCCAGAGGTACCCATCCTGATCCGACGCAACGAATTCTACCATCGGGACCAACGGTCGGGTGAGAGTTTCAGCGACTTCGTCGCCGAACTACAGCACCTAGGGGGGCTGTGCGAATTCGACAACCTGAACGACGCTCTGCGAGACAGAATCGTGCTCGGCCTGTGGGACCCCATCCTCCAGAGCCGGCTGATGGCCAAGGGCAACATCAGCCTTGCAGACACCCTCACCGCAGCCACAGCCGCCGAAGCAACCCGAACATCCGCCGACCGCATGCGCCGACCGAACGCTGGGGACCGCAGCGGAAACAACCACCCTGCAAGGTCGGCCGAGGCCCAACCCGAGATGACCACCCACCAGGGCGATTTCCACTCGGCATCGGGCACTTCTGATGACGAGGAAGAAATTCATCGCCTCCAGACAGGCCGCGACCCAAGGAACCGGCGGGGTCGTAAGTCGAGGACCAACTGTGCCGGTTGCGGAGGCGACCACCCCAGGTCCCAATGCCAGTTTTTCGAGTCGATCTGCTGGCATTGTGACAAGAAGGGACACATCGCCCGCGTCTGCCACCTTAGAAAGAACTGCAGCCCGCCCCGATGGGACCAGAGCGAACGGAGGAGAGAGAGCACACCACCCCGGACCAGAGATCGCCCCTCTGACAACAGATGGGACCGGAACAGACAATCCCTACGAGGCGGCGATACCCGGCGAAGAGAGGAGACCCATCAGACGGTCACCATCGGCCACGCCACAACCAATGACGCCCGGAAGGTCTACGTGGAGGTAGGCATCGAGGGCGAGCCATGCAAAATGGAGGTGGACTCCGGGTCCTACCTCTCCATGATAGCATGGCATGAAATAAAGCGCTAGGTGCCTACCATCCAAAGGAGAAGCCTAGACAGCCAGAGACTAATCGTAAAGGACTACCAGGGAAACCGCATCCCGGTAGTCGGAACCGGACAGTTCAACATAACATACAAAGGGCGCACCGAAAGGCTTCCCCTGACAATCGTCGATCGCGACCGCCCAAGCCTACTGGGACTGCAATGGTTCGCCCCGCTCAGCATCACAGTCACGGGAATCGACCACGTCACCGACGACAGCTGGGAACAACAACTGGCCTGGGAATTCCAAGAGGTCTTCGACGGAAACATAGGCAAGTACCGAGGGCCCCTTATATCATTCAGCCTAGACCCAAATGTCCCCCCAAAACGCCTGAAACCAAGGCGGGTGCCATTCGCACTTAAACCCAAGATAGACAAGCAAATTGACAAGCTCGTCAAGCAAGAGGTCCTACAGCCAATAGACCATGCCCGGTGGAAGACCCCCATAGTCACCCCGATCAAGCCCGATGGGTCGGTGAGGATCTGTGGGGACTATAAGGCCACCCTAAATGGCGCGTTGCAACAAAGTGCCTACCCCGTCCCAGTAGTGCAACACCTACTGCATTCACTGGGAAGGGGCAAGGTTTTCACCAAACTCGACCTCGCCCAGGCATACCAACAGTTGCCAGTCAACGAGGAAATGGCAGAAGCGCAAACCATAGTCACCCACCGGGGAGCATTTAAATGCAACCGGCTCCAATTCGGAGTCAGCGTGGCACCGGGAATATTCCAAAGCCTAATGGAAAGACTATTACAAGGCATCAAGGGGGTGGTACCTTACTTCGACGACGTCTTAGTGTCGGCAACCAACCAAGCCGAACTAGAGGGTTGCCTAAGGGAGGTCCTAACCAAATTCAAAGAGACCGGGCTCAAAGTAAAGAGGGAGAAATGCCAATTATACACGGAACGGGTTGATTTCCTAGGATACCTCCTAGACCGTCACGGCATTCACCCCACAAACCAAAAAATCAAGGCCATCAAAGAAGCCCCCACACCCAAGTCGAAGACAGAACTACAGGCATTCCTGGGGCTACTTAACTTTTACAATGTTTTCCTGCCCCAAAAGGCGACGGTGACGGAGCCTTTGCATAGGCTCCTGGACAAGGCGGCGACTTGGACTTGGGGGAAACGCGAGCAAGCCGCCTTCCAAAGAACAAAGGACCTCCTCACTTCGGACGCCGTCCTTATACAGTACAACGAGACCCTACCTCTGGCCGTCACATGCGACGCATCACCCTTCGGCGTCGGCGCTGTCCTCAGCCATACCCTCCCCGACAGAAAAGAAGCACCCATCGCGTTCTTTTCAAGGACCCTCACCAAACCGGAGCGGAACTATAGCCAGCTGTACAAAGAGGCTCTGGCTATCGTTGCCGCAGTAAAAAGATTCCACAAGTATCTCTATGGCCGGACATTCACCATCATTACTGACCACAAGCTGCTGCTGGGAATCCTTGCAGGGAACCAGGCCACCCCGAACATTCTGTCTCCCCGAATGACAAGGTGGTCTGAGTTCCTGGCGGCCTACAACTACGGACTCATACACAGACCGGGTAAGACGATCTCCCATGCAGACGCCTTAAGCCGCTCGCCGCTACCGGAACCTGACACCAACCCAGCACCCACGACGACCACCCTCATTATAGAGACTCTACCCAACCTACCCATAACCGCGTCAGACATTGCCCGAGAGACTAATAAAGACAAACGTCTGGCGCGGGTGTTGCATTGGGTAGAGAAAGGGTGGCCGGAAAGGGACAACGACGAGTCCGTCAAGACATTCCGAAACTGGCAAATGGAACTCTCATTATTAAAAGGGTGCATACTATGGGGGGATAGGGTGGTCATTCCAGAAAAACTACAAGGGAAGGTTCTGGAACTATTACACGAGGGGCACCCTGGCATCGTTAGGACTAAAGCCCTGGCCAGAAGTTACGCTTGGTGGCCAGGGATGGACAAACAAATTGAGACCTGGGTAGCAAGGTGCCAACGATGCCAGGAAATTAGGCCAAGCCCACCCACAGCACCCGTCCTAGAGTGGGAAACCCCAAGGGGACCTTGGTCTAGGATCCACATAGACTTCGCTGGGCCCACAAAAGGACACACCTTCCTTATAACAGTAGACGCTTACTCCAACTGGCTGGAGGTAAGCAACATGAAAACAACAACCACAGAGGCTGTGATCAAGGAACTTGGCAAACTCTTTGCAACGCACGGCCTCCCAGATGTCATCGTTTCCGACAACGGGCCCCAATTCACCTTGCTGGAATTCAAAAAATTCCTAGCGGAAAGGGGCATCCGACACATGCTGACAGCACCGGCGCACCCGGCGGCGAACGGTAGGGCAGAACGGATGGTCCAATTCACAAAGAAAACCATCCGGAAAATAGACCACGGGGAGATCCAGGATAAAATAAACAAATTACTCTTCACCCAACACATAACCCCAAATACCACAATGAATAAGAGTCCAGCCGAACTATTAATGGGGAGGAAATTAAGGTCCCCACTCAACAGATTACACCCCAAGTATAACCCGGAGAAGCCCCCAGACTCAAACAGCAAACACCGAACTTTCGCACCAGGCGACCCCGTATACGCAAGAAACCTGATGGGAGACCCGTTATGGGTACCAGCCATCATCACACAAATAACAGGCCCACACTCGTACCGGCTACAAACAGCAGACAGACGAGCATGGAAACGCCACATCGACCAATTAAGGTCGAGGACGACCACCCAAGAGACCACCGACGCACAAGCAGGCAAAACCAACCCCCACAACACAAACCAAGGGGGGAGGAAATACCCAGGGGACCAAAACCAAAGAAGAATAAACCAACCATACTTACCGGAAAGCAGCCAGCACGACCCCTCGCCAGGAAGAGACAGCCAGGCCAGCTCGACCGACCCGGGGAGACCGAGGGGGAGCGGCAAAACCCGCATCTCAACCAACCCGGGAGACCCAGGAGGGAGCAACAGAGAGCGGCCCGGCCCGACCGACCAGCCGGTTCCCATGACGGCATCCGGAGAAGCAGAGACCCTGACCGAACCGGCCGGGATCCAACCTACGACTGAGCTGCGCAGGTCCAGTAGGCTAAGACGGAGCCCCGCCTACCTTCGGGACTACACGACGTAAGGACTAAACCAAGAGGGGAGGGGTGTTCTGTCCCCTCATTAGCATTCTTGAGATCCCCGCGCTTTGATTGGCCAAAGTGCGGGGCACTCTGATTGGTTAGGCGAGCCGCGCTGATTGGCTCGCTAAGAATCTCCCGCGATTGGTCTGTTCGAATCGCAGGAGATTCAAAGCGGTGCCATTGGCCGCGGCCGCCGCGGCTAAAGGAATAAAAGCCACGAACTTTGTCTATAGCGCCAGTTCGGTTCCTACACTAATAAAAGAGCATGATTTGAAGTCACCGACTCCTGGCATCATTTTCGAGGACACAACAGACACCGTTCCATTATTTTCTCTTTTAAACACACATGGATCTGCTAAACCAGATTTAAAACCTATATTGTTTAATTCTTTCACAATATATTGGTTCCACTCAAAGCCAGATTGTTTCAACCCGTAAAGACTCTTTTTGAGTTTCCAACAAACATTACTATTTACTTTATTGTTTTTTATAATCATTGGCTTTTTCAAATATATAATGTGCTGCAATGGTGCATGCAAATAAGCAGTTTCTACATCTAAATGGTTAATGACATAATTTTTCTTCGCTGCCCACACTAAAGCTGCTCTTAAAGATGTTGCTTTAAGACTTGGTGCAAAAACTTCATCATAATCAGGTGCAGTTTGATTAAATCCTTGAGCTACCAACCTAGCCTTATGGGTAACCATAAGTCCCATCATTTCCAGTTTTTACTTTAAATATCCATTTGCACCCAATGGATTTTTCTCCTGGAGGTAATTTAGCATCTTCATATACTTTCATTACCTTTAATAAATTTAGTTCTTTTTCCATTGCCTTTTGCCAATTCTCCTGATCCTTAGCAGGATATATCCTAAGTTCATCTATACTAGTTGGAACTTTAGTTACTTGGCAAACTATACTTGCTTGATACCTTTCAGGTGGTCTAGTTACACGTGTAGTACGTGTAGGTATTACAGGACTTACAGGTGGACTTTCATTTATTAACTCTTCTTGATTATCTAACTCTTCCTGATCAACAGTTTCCTCTTGTTCTGATTCTATTTGTTTTTTGTGGACTTCTTCTTTAATTAGGCTCTTCTTATAACTAGTCTGATCTTTCTGCCTTTTGTAGGGTTCAATAATTACTTCATTATTTAAATCTTGCTCTAATCTATTCCATCCTACATGTTCTAGGAATTTAGCACTAGCACTGGTGTAAACTCTAGATGTTCCTGGTTCCCAGAATCTATAAGATCCATGATTAGATTTATATCCTACAAAAAATAATCTTTTAGCTCTATGCTGTCATTTGTGTCTGAGTTGTGTAGGGATATGCACCCATGCTGGTGCTCCAAATGTGTGCATGTAACTTAAATCAGGTTTTGTACCATGCCACAGTGTGAATGGTAATTCACCTGTTGTTGAATTAACAACATTATTTAATATATGATTACCACACATTATTGCTTCTCCCCATAAATTGTCAGGTAATCCTGAATCAGACATCACAGTACATGCCATTGATTGTAGTGTTTGGCCTCATCTCTCTATAAAGGCATTATGTTGTGGCCTATATGGTGCAGACTTTTTATGTTGAATACCTAACATTTTAAGTCTATTCTGGAATTTATTATTTGTAAATTCCGCACCATTATCTGTTATAAGAGTTACTAATTTCTTTTTAGTTTTCCTTTCAGCAAATTTTATCCAATTAAAGAGATTTTGATACGTTTCAGTTTTGCTCTTCATTAAATAGCAAAATCCATATCTAGAATAGTGGTCCATTATACTTAATATGTATCGAGCTCCTCCTACACTTGGTTTTTTCAGACCTATTAAATCAGCAAATACTACTTCTAAAGGCTCTTTGGTAGTAAATCCATCAACTCTATTAGCCAGTTTGACCTTGCTCTTGCTTTGATTGCAAGCATTACATTGCAAATACTTATTACAAGGTTTCAAACTTATTCCTTTAGATAATTCAACAGTTTTCTTAAGCATTTTAAAATTTAAATGCCCTAGCCTTCGGTGTAACAAGTGAATACATTCATCATGAGGTTTCTTATTATCATAAACCGTGTTAGCCACCTTTAAACCATTATCATTTAACACATATAATTCACCTCTTAAAGATGCAGTAATTTTCTTATCTTCTTTTTCAATTATGCAGTTATCTCCCCTAAATGTAACCACATATCCTAGTTTAACCAAAATTCTAACTGAAATTAAATTAAACTTAAGTTGTGGTACATATAACATTTTTACAATCTCTTTTATGAAAGAACAATATGCTATACCTTGACCTTTAGCTTTCAGTTTCCAGCCATTGGCTAACGATATCTGCTGTGTACTCTTGGACATTTTAATAAAATTTTTGTTATCATTTGTTATACAGTGGGATGCTCCACTGTCAACCACCCATAAATTATTTTTTACAGCTCCGTTAGTATACATGGCTAACTCTAAATTTTTATTTATCTTTTGATGACTTTTAGTATTCTGGCCAGCGTTCTGGCATTTTGCTTTTTGACAAAATCTTGCCAAATGTCTTCCTCCTCCACAATTAAAACACTTTTTAATTGCATATGCAGTAGGAGATTTATTATCTTCTTTTTGAGGTTGCTCCCTCCTTAACTGATCTCTTTCAAGTCTTCTTCTGGCCTCTTCAATCAATCTGCCAGTTATATCAGTTAAAGTAAGACTTTCCTTTTGCAAAATTTCAAAGGAAGTGACATAGTTGTCATAACTTTCATCTAGTGAAGATAGAATTATATAGACTTGGTGTAGTTCAGAGAAAATAACTTCTTTCTCGTGCAGTTCTTGAAAAATGCTTTTTATAGAATTCAAATGACTCAGCATATTACCATTCGTCTGGAGATGCATCCTGAAAAGCTTCCGTGTTAGATTTATGTGTGCACCAACGTTATCTCGGACATAAATCCTCTTCAGCTTCTGCCAACACCCAACAGCCGTTTGCTCTCTGTGGATATGAACAAGTTGCTGGTCAGACAATGTTAATCCTATTATGCAAATAGCTTGTTCATTTTTCTGCATAAATTCTTCTATCTTTAGTCTATCTTCATCATCCTCTGGATCCCATTCCTCTACGTTTGGTGGATTTTCAATTATGTTCCACAGACCTTCTCTTCGTAGAGGTAGACTACATTTCATAGACCATGATACATAGTTTGTTCCATCCAGCTTGGATATAAGGGACAAACTTTGTAGATTGACTTGTGCCATGTTTTCTTATATGGATATAAAAACTATAATTAATAAAACACAGCTGTCTGTTTACTGTAATGTATAACAACACAAACTCTCACTTTTTACATAAATCTGTTTTATCCTAGTTAAACTGACTTTGCAGCCTCTGGGCCCATAACCAGTGTTAAGCCTGGGTTCCCCAACCAGGGTTAAGGAGACAAGCTGAACAGAATGTGCAGCATTAGTCAGATAGGCATACAGATAAATGAGTGAGATAAGCTTGTATGTTTGTTAACATACAGTAAAAATAACAGATATGCTTGTGCTATCAAAAATATAGTTTATTCCATTTAGAGTTTATCGCATAGTCAAAATAACAGTCCATCAGTCATGTATCATTTAGTCAGTCCATTCAAGGATATTCAGTTAGCAAAGTCCATGTAGAATATCCGATGTCAGTTCACTTACAAATCAGTCCTTTGTCTCTCCTTTTCAGTAGGGGAAAAACGCAGTCTTCAGTCTATCTAGGAATTAGGGATCATCAAGCCAGAGAGAGCAAGCTGACGTTCCTTTCTTCTTTTATGGTGCTTTTTACAACCACTCCCTTAATTACATTTCTATATTTAAAGTTGCAGACACTTTAACTTATAAACCATGATAACATATTTATTATTTTACCTAAACCAGTTAGGGTAAACAATGTTATCCCTAACACCCTCAATTGATTCTAACGAAAGGAGCTATCCTAACATGAGTGCTGAAATAAAATTCAGTAGCTAATCTGGCTGACTTTGAATCCAGATAGAGAAAGTGGTCTTGTTGCTATCTTGTTGTTTTCTCTAGGTACTTGTTTTTGTCAAATATGCTTAGAAACCTGAAAAAATATTGGAAAATTATTTCAGTTGTCACTTTATTAAGACAGTTCCATGTTTATATTTACTGTTGTTTATATCAACAACATAATGTAAATTGAAGTCCAATTGTCTTTCAAAATACACATTTTCTTAAAAGTTATGATGCATTTCCCCAACCCCTCTCCCTTCTACTATATAGGGAAATGCAAACACGCAAGCATGTATTATAGAAGAAAAACACATGAACACACAACCGATGTTGAATATTTTAAAAATAAAATGTGAAAACTGATGTGAAAATGGAATTAACGTAAGGTCAGAAACATAAGAAACACTAATTGAATCTAACAGCTTTAACTCTTCCTAGGCTACTCTGTCACAGACGGTATTTATTTCTCTGCTGATTATTGGCAGCAGCTATTTTAGTGGCAACCAATAAATTGTTATTTGTATCTCTTTTTTGGATTTAATTTAACAAAATAGCACCCAAATTATATGGAAATATGTTTTCAATTAGCTTATCAATGCTTTTACAGATTTTATTTTAGAAGTGTCTTACAACTTGAAGTACTACCAGATGTGTGCTTTTGCTTTTTTGTATAGTTTTTGTGTACAATCTTTAACAACTTTTCATGGTATTCTGTGCTCTCACGCTCTATCCAGGGGTGGGAGTCTACTGGTTCGGCCCAGTTCAGGCAGACTGGTAGTTCTGGCATTCATTTGGCTCCGTACACCCATCTCTGCCCTAGTCTGTCCTTTATTTCCATGGCACAGCAGATTTCCACACCTCACTGGGGCTGCAGTAGAAGGTAAGCATTAGAGCTGAAGATCAGCAGTTTTCAAATCCCGCGAAGTTTATAAAAATATGATTATTTCAGTTATGTAATCAGCAGCATTAAAAAAAGACCTTGAAATATCATGGGATAGATATGTGTGTGTGTGCATGTGTGTGTGTGTGTGCATACCCTCCTCTCCTAAATCATAAGTAATGGAATAATCTTAGTTGAGGAGAACCAACTATGGTCCCTTTATGACCTGTGGACTTCAACTCCTGAGCCACAGATAGTAAGGGGGCCATAGTTGCCCATCCCTATCTTAGATAAATTTCATTAAATGTCATTAAATGAAATGCTTATTATCTCAACTATCATGCAGCTTGATTAGGCATCAAACTTGCCTAGATGTGTTTGATTTTTTCCCTCATGAGTAACAATATAAACTACTCACATGATAATACTACAGTGCTGATTAGGACCACCATAGTTATTTTTTAGCCACAAAGTCCCTGGATATTTTCCCCTGGATTAAGTCAGAGAGGATATCCATTGCTTCCTGTTCTCCATGCTTACCATGGCATAGGTTGTACCATATCTGATTTGATTTGTTCATATCTTTATTTCTTAAACATTATTTATTTTAATATAATTTCTTGGTTTGATTGTTGTGATCCACCCAAAATCATGAGAGTTGGGCGACATTCAAGCCTAATAAGTGGTTACTGTTGTTATTGTTCTTGCATCACAGTAATTCAAGCCAATAGCCTTCATTGTTGACAATGGTCTGTATACCCAAGAGCACAGGTGCTTTGTAGCTTCTGTATTAAGAAGCTGGGAACTTTGTTTTTAATGCATTTTTATTTTAAAGTATAAAAAAATGCAATTGTCTTATTTATTCGTGCCTCATCTAAATGGTGAAACTGATCCTGTCCCTTCTACCTTCCATTCAATAAATGTGAAAAGAGTTTCTTTAACCCCCAGATCAAGCCAGATGTGTGTTTTTCAGGTGACCTTGTAAATATTTTATCAGAAAGCTTCTACTTAGATTAGCAAAAATGTTATCTTGTTTTCCTAAGTACCCATGTTAGGAATAGTTTAGGATCTTGTTATTCTGAAATAGCTTGATTGGATCAGAAAGATTTTAAACAATACAGTATATAAAAAGCACAAATAGAGATATAATATATTTAGCTTTATTGCTGCAATTCTTTCTTCTAAGACAGGGGTGTTAAAACTCAATTTCATTGAGGGCCACATCAGGGTTGTATTTGACCTTGAAGGGCTGGGGGGGCCATGGCCTCGAGTTTGGTGCCTTGAGTTGGACACCCCTGCTTTAAGATGAATGTAATGTGGCTCATCTGTCAATATTTCTCCTTTCTTAAGGGATCAGTGCTGCAGCGGTGTGCCAAGAGGTGGGATAAGAGGTGGTCTCTCCAGTCTTCCCCCAGTGCAAACAATAAGGCTGGTGCCGTTAAAGGCATGAGGGGGCTAGCAGCAAGTGTGGGATTGGGTTGCTGTTGTCCACACAACAAGCAGCTGATTTGTGGGCAATCATCTCTCTCAGACCAACTCACTTAATAGGATTGTTGTTCTGGGAAAAATTGGAGAAAGATGGTCGTACATCTTGAGTTGGATATAAAGAAAAGGCAGTATAAAAACCAATTAGCCAATCAATCAATCAATCAATTCTGCCTTCATAAGAATTGCCAGGTTTTCCTTATAATTAAATATCAGTCGAAAAAAGGGCAGTTTTGTGAAATTCTTTAATGGGGCAGCCAACTGTTTGATGGCAAGATGTATATACATTTATTCTTTTCTTTTTAAAAACAAAAACTCCCTAATGATAATAGATGGTTCGTTAGTAAGTTGGTTACATCTTTGGCAAGGACAAAATTAATATTTTGAGCTTTGTTTTTGCCTTAGGGCAGAGGTATGCACTCATAATTTTGCTTGTATTAAATCAAGTACATGCATGTATGCAGACAGACACATATACAACAGCTAATAACCATGACTTGCTTATTCTTGCTTGGAGGTTCTGGTGAATTATTCCAATGCAGGTGAACGAAAAAGGAGATGATGAGGTCCTACAGCTTTCTGACCACTAATGTCCAAAATTCTCAACATTATCTTGTGAATGATCGCTTTCCAAATTTAGACATTTTGCTGTGATGTATCCTTAGAGAAAAACATGATGTATCACTGTGTCCTTGCCCTCTATCCAATCTACAATTTGGACCTGTAGCAACATGTTTCAAATCACTGGTTATATTCCCACTTATTTAGATTATGCTGAATTCTGTTTTTCATTCTTAGTTCTGTGCATCTCTATGATTTTTTTTAACATGCTTTACAGATTTAATACCTTTGCAATCAGTGTTTGGTTATGTGGATTTGATAAGGCTTAACTAAAGTATGTCATGTCTTATACATTGTTCCATCTTCATCAACAATGTCTTCAGAGGCTCTTTTACGATATACATGGGAGGGGAACTATGAGATCTTTTTAACAGTGTTACCTCAAATATGGATTTTCCAATATTTAGAAATTTGCTGGGGGGTTTTCTGTTCATCTCAGAAAGATGGATAGATCAGATCAGTATTTATATAACTTTTGTGACCTGGTTGGCTTTTCATTTTTGATCTCTATCCTAGTCATTAACTTTTTTGGGAAGATGATGGATTTGTCAATATTTTCCAGAAAGAAGGTCAGAAGTCATTTATTTTAGTTTCTCCTCTATTTTTTTTTTTAATTTGTTTTCATCCTTGGCACTTTATTATCTTTCTCCTTCTTTCATCCTTCCTTATTTGGGTTTGCATTTATTTTTTTATTTATGAAGAAAATAGCATATTCACTTCTTTTGCTGCCTCCTTTCTTCTTCCTCACTGGAATTGTTTTACAGTTAAGAGAAGCAATATGCAGTCTGGCATCTAATGTTTACACATCTCCCAGAGTCACCCTTTTGTGAGATGGATAGCCATATAAATTTGATGAATAAATAAATGTGATGGATAATGATACTCAGGGCTGAAACAAAACCATGGAAGACATGAGAATGCCTTTATTATCCTCTTTTTCTAAATATTGTTTACTTTTTGTGACAATCATGTGGTTGTCATTGTGTCATTATACCAGAATATAATAATTCAATTAGAATTATAGAGTGAACCCATTGGGAATTCAGAATAACTCTCCTGGCTTTGTGTAATTGCATCAGGCCAAACTAAATTTGTTGAACACACAAAATACATAATTTACTGAGTTATGATTTCCTAAGTTAATCAAGTTATATGAATTCACATAACTATTGGGTAGATTCACACAATATATGGAGTCCATACTACCCAACCAAATTTTAGACTATTGTTTTGCAAACCAAGCTTTCAATAAAAATATCAAGGGACAGGAAAAAATAGGTGCTTTCTTATTCTTAGAATACACTTTGCCCGGTTAATGATGGCATCTAGCCAATCTTGATTGATTGAATTGAACCTAGAAGCAGACTAGCATCCAATGCAGCTCATGGAGCATAAGTGAAACGTGTGCAGTTCTAGAAGCACACATAACTGATTGACTCACTGTATTTTGCAGTAGTTGAAGGTTCTGTATTTTCTTCAAGACTAGCTCTCTGTACAGCACATTACCATTGTCCAAGACTGTCCATTCAAGGAATAATGTACTGGAATGTATTCTGGAGTCACAGGAGAGAGGGGATTTTTCCCAAACAGCATGGAACTAGCAGAGCTTGTAATGTCTAGTAGGCAAGAAGAGGGTGAAGGCAGACCCTGATGCCATCCTTTCCAAAAACAAGTCACATTTTATATTTTATAGTTATTATACATAGCTGCTTTAGTCTAACAAGATTTTGTTATAAAGAATTACTCAGAAGTAATTCCACATGTTGTTCGTGGTTCTTTGGGCCTGACAGATGAGCAGGGGTTGAGTGAAGGAGAGAAGAGCTCCCAGTCAGGTAACAGGTCCAACTATCACACAAAATGAAATTACATAAAGGACCTCCTAGTTATGACCTACGAATCCTTGAGCAGGATTCATAGGTCCAAAAGGTCCCTAGTGTTGGAAGAATTATCCTTCTGGGTTCAGTTCCAAGTAGGGAAAAAGACACTGGAAGCATGGAGGCTGTTTGGAAAGGTGGTTTAATGGTGGACAAGACCACATGGCTTGGAGCTCCAAAGAAGGAAGGATGATCATATGCTTCAAGGTGAAGGAAGAGATCAAGAAGAAGGGAAGAGGGCTGAAAGTGCCTGGTTTTATACCCTCTGTTGGGATTTGAATTTCAGCGTGTATTCTGATTGGTTGTCAGACTCCCATGGAGCCATGCAGGGGCAACTTTGTAGGCTGTCCTAAGTCCTAGGCTTGGTTGAGCCTTGATGGATGACGATTTAATGAAAGAACTTTGGCCAATTCTACCTGGAGATCTTTGTTATGTAAAATATTCTGGCCCAGGCTTTAATGGCCCACCCATTAACAAAGGTGGGGGTGAGCTTCTGCTTCTGAGGCGAGTTTCTACTTCTCTTTTTAAGGAAAATATCCTGCTTTTTTATTATTTCCTAGGTTATTTCATCTTTCTAGGAGGGGGTGGGTTTTAACTTCCAACATTAGTTTGTATTCAGGATCTGTTTTTTGGGAATGCCTCCCATTGAGCACCAAAGGTGGTAAATTCCCATATCCGGAATGCCTCGGATAAAATAAGCCATTTAACACCGATTAATAAATGAATTTCCCATAAATGCTAAGTATAATCTGAGCACAGTTCTATGAGTAGATGTGAATATCAAGCACTTAACAGCAATGCAAGGCCAAAGAAGCTAGATGCACATAGAGTCTTCTCAAATTTAATTCTAGGAAAGAGGATTAGGGTGTAATATTTTGGAAAGTAGATCAGTCTACTCCATCCCTTATTTATTCATGAGCACTTTGTGAGCTGTCTAGGCTTCTTTCTCTCAGGCTCCTGACCAATAGATTGACATTTCACTTAATAGAGAAGGTGGAATGTTCATTTGGTCCACATCTATCAAATTTCCATTTTTCTTTTCTTTCCAAGACTCTGAGAATATCCTTTAACTAAATCTCAAAATAAAAACACAAGAGCTTAGTACGATAAATTTCACTTGCAAAACCTCCTAGCATCAATTTCCAAAACCAATCAAAATATCAGAGGCAATAAAGCCATTCAGCCTTCACCTTTAAACAAATCAACAACTCTGCTTGCAAGTACTTAGTTAAATTTTTTAACTCTACCTTAGAGACATTTTTTTTTCCCAGCGCACATTTCCTGCTTGCTTTTTTTCTGAATAATTCCCAATTTGAATAGATTGCAATTTCATCTGTGGCATTAGGAATAGTAAGAGGAGGGGTGTCAAACTCGATTTCATTGAGGTCCGCATCAGGGTTGTATTTGACCTTGGGGGGGGGGGATGGGTGTGGTCAGCTTGATATCACTCCTGTTGTGCACCAGTGGTAGCCCAAGTGGTCTGCAGCAAAAACGGGCCCCTGAGCTCCATTTTAGGCCTTCATGGCTTCCTGAAACCCTCTGCCATTTTCCATTTTCACTGGCAGAGGGTTGCATGAGATCATGGCAATGGAAAATGGAGCTCAGGAGCCTGTTTTTTTCTGGCAGAAGCACTGTGGGTCAGTCCTTTGTGGGCCAGATCTAAGCACTCTGCAGACCAGATCTGGCCCCTGGGACTTGATTTTGAACCCCTGTTCTTGAGGATTCAGAATCTAAATTTGGTAATCACTCTCTCACCAACCTTTTTCAGAGAAACCAGCTTGAAACTCTTTACCATAGATGCAGTTTTTTCCTCTTTCTATGCCATGGAAGCTTGCCAAATATCCTTTCAGTCTACCTTTTGAATGGTCTTTCAAACCCCATTCAAAGACTTCCCTCCCCTTTTCTGAGCAACTGTTCTATTTCCTTGATCTCTCCTCCCCCACTCCATTTTTTTTCCCAATGACCATTTTACTCACATATCCCAAAAGAACCTTCAAAGCTGCAACCTTTGACCAGAAGACATACAGCACCAGGGGCACACATATTGCATAGATCACTTTGCATTTACTTCTTTAGTTATGTGTGGAAGCATTTATATAGCCACCAAACTCTGACCATGTGAATTAGGGCTGTGTATGTAAAGAAAACAAGGAGAAAAGTAAATCATTTTCAACCTGTACAAAGTAGCATTTTAACAGAATAATAGAGTTGAAAGAGACCTTGGAGGTCTTCTAGTCTAACCCACTGCTCAAGCAGGAACCCTTCTACCATACTTAAGACACATTAAAACAATAAAATGGAAGTGAAATGTTCAGCATTTTTGGGAGACTCGACTCATTCTCATCCCAAGGCTTGGGCAATGAGCCAGGTCTTAATAGACTTCCTAAAGTCCCGGAGAGCTAGAGCCAAACATAGGCTGGGCAGAAGATTGTTCCAAAGGGCAGGGGCCACCACAGAGAAGGCACATCTCTGAGTCTGATAATATTGTTTCAAGGAAGGGAATTGGAGTATGCCCTCTTTGTCAGAGCAAGTGGGATGGCAGAGCAGAAAATGCCAATTTTGCAGTGGAGCACAAGAGTTGGGAAAAAACTGTGTTTTGTTGGACAAAGCTGTCTTCTTTCCCCTTCCTTTTGTGAGGCCAGAATTCCAAAAACAACTAAAGTGTTGTTCTCTGGGACAAAAAGAGGGGCTTGTGGCATATAGGATGTCCATCAGGTTTCACTCAGGAAGTGAAAGTATTGACTTTCTAACTAAGGAAGATCTGTGTATTGGATATTTGGAGAATGCTTGAGGGGAGACAAGACCTGCCTGCTTGCTCTGCCTTTGTGTGAGAGTTTCTAGCATGAATGGGCTTGCCCTTTCACTACAGTTTTTTAAACCATTATTAAATTCCATGTTTAATTACAGCTGTGAAACTTAATTGTTGGGGGGGAAAGGTTTAACATAGACATTTATGATGACACATTATGGCTACTATAAAAAATATTATCGTAAAAGCTATTAGTTGAGTAAAAGGATAAAAATAAAGCAAAAGCATAGTTTTGACCACCGAGGAGATGGAAATGTGTAAAATGCATATCCAAATTGTGAGACATCCATGTTACTCAAGCACACCCCCAACAATTTGAATGGAAACATTTACCCAGGAGAATGATGGAAAGCTAAACACCAGATTTCAAAATGACAGAAATACAGGGCAGAGGCAGGAACGGCATATGCCACACACTTACAATCTCATTTACTTTCACCATCTGCATGTCTTTCTGTCTTAAAAATTAGAAACCAAACCTTTATGCTCACTCATTACTTTTGTTCATCACTATAAATGACCAAAAGAACTTCTCCCGATTGGTTGGGAATCCTGTGTGTTGCAGTAAGTACTACATAGTAGAATACAACTAGAGGGCACCTGGTTGAGAAAGGCTAAAGTAGAGCAGAATTTCTATTTGGGAGTGTGCAACTTTATTAGTTAAGTTAATTAAGTGAAGACATAGTCAACTACCTGTGTATCTAACAGAATAGCATAATGGGCAGTAATGTAATATTTCAGATTATTTGCTGCTATAAGTCACAGAGCAATGCAATTTCACATACATTTAATCCAATATTAAATAGTTTTTAAGATTATTCCAGGTTGACATCCACTGGAGAGGCAAGGAGGGCAACTATATAATTTGCATTATGATGTGCATAATATTATTTCATTGACATTGTGGTTTGTTATGGATGCTACTATTACCAGTCATTTAGTTAAATATTTTCCCCTTCCAAAGGAGCATTTGCTGAAAATTCTTGGAGAGATTTGATGGCTCTGCACAAAGCAGTTTGAAGAGAAATAGTTTCCTTTTTGTCGTGTCCGCAAAAAGATGCTCAGAGTCGGTGACTTTCATTCAAAGCTCTTTATTTACAATGGGAGAACCGAACCGGCGAAAGGCAAAAAGCCCGCGGCTTTTATACCTTTCGCTGCGGCGGCCGCGGCCAATGGCAGCGATTCAAGTCTCCCGCTCTTGGTTTGAACCAATCGCGGGAGACTTCAATCGGGCCAATCAGCGCGGCTCGCCTGGCCAATCAGAAATCCCCGCGCCTTAGCCAATCAAGGCGCGGGGATTTCGAGTATTCAAATTCAGGACATAACACCCCTCCCCTCTTGGTATGGTCCATCACGTGGTGTAGTCACGCAGGTAGGCGGGGCTCCGTCGAGTCCTAGTTGACCTGCGCAACTCACTTGCATGCTGTAACTCGGCCGGAGCGGTCATCTTTTTGGCTGCTCCTGCCTCTGTGCGAACCGGCTGGATGATCGGGCCGGTTCTTTCGCCATGGCTCCCGCCTGGGCCTACCGGGTCGGTTGAGCCACGGATTTCGCCGCTCCCGCTTGGCTTCTCCGAGTCGGTAGAGCTGGCCAGGTGGTTCTTCTCCGGAGGGGACTCGCGATGGCTGTGTTCCGGTGAGTATTTTTGGTTTATTTTTTCCTGCGATTGTCTATCCGGGTATTCCCTCCCCCCTTGGTTCGTGTCTTGGGGGTTGAGGTCAGTCGCTGTTCGTGACCTGAGCTGGTCGATATGTCGTTTCCAGGCTCGCCCATCGATGGTTTGGAGCCGGTACGACCGTGGCCCAGTGACTTGAGTTATGACGGCTGGGATCCATAGGGGGTCCCCCGTCATGTTCTTTGCATAGACTAAGTCACCTGGGTCAAATGTCCGGTACCTGGAGCTGGAGTCTGGGGGCCGCTCCGGGTTATAGGTCGGGTGTAATCTGTCGAGTGGGGACCTCAGCTTTCTGCCCATTAGAAGTTCTGCAGGGCTCTTGTCAGTTGTGGTATTGGGAGTGATGTGCTGTATGAAGAGCAGTTTGTTGATTTTGTCGCTGATCTCCCCGTGGTCCATTTTCCGGAGGGTCTTTTTCGTAAACTGGACCATCCGTTCCGCCCTACCGTTCGCCGCCGGATGCGCCGGTGCTGTTAATGCGTGGCGGATACCCCTCTCCGCCAGGAACCGTTCGAAATCGATGGAAGTGAACTGGGGCCCGTTGTCTGAGACGACGACGTCTGGGAGGCCGTGTGTGGAAAACAGTTTACACAGTTCTTTAACGACGGCCTCTGTGGTAGTGGATTTCATGTCGCTTACCTCCAACCAATTGGAGTACGCGTCAACTGTGATGAGAAAAGTATGCCCATTTGTGGGGCCAGCAAAGTCTAGATGGATTCTGGACCAAGGCCCCCGTGGTGTTTCTCAGTCCCGGATAGGTGCTGCGGGTGGGCTGGATCTGGTCTCCTGGCACCGGTGGCATTTGGCGACCCATGCTTCAATTTGCTTGTCCATCCCTGGCCACCAAGCGTAACTCCTGGCCAGGGCTTTAGTCCTGACGATGCCAGGATGACCCTCATGTAGCATCTCTAATACCCTCTCTTGCAATCTGTCCGGAATTACCACCCGGTCACCCCACAGAATACATCCTCTCAGTAGTGAAAGTTCAGTCTGGCGCTGACGGAATGTTTTAAAAGTCTCGTCATTGTCTTTCTCCGGCCAGCCTTTTTCTAACCAGTGTAAGATTCGCGCCAGACGCCTGTCCTTAATGGTTTCTCTGGCAATGTCTGATGCGGTAATAGGTAAACTCTCGATACTTAGGGTGTTTGTTGTTGGTGCTGGGTCAGGTTCAGAGTCAGGTAAAGGCGAGCGGCTTAAAGCGTCCGCGTGCGAAATTTTCTTACCTGGCTTGTGTAGCAGTTCGTAACTGTAGGCTGCCAGGAATTCGGACCATCTTGTCATCCGGGGTGACAAGATGTTCGGCGTGGCTCGGTTTCCAGCGAGGATGCCCAGCAATGGCTTATGATCCGTCACGATGGTGAACGGGCGGCCGTACAGGTATTCGTGGAAACGCTTAACGGCGGCAACTATAGCCAAAGCTTCTTTGTCCAGCTGGCTATAGTTCCGTTCCGGTTTAGTCAGAGTCCTGGAGAAAAAAGCGATGGGTGCTTCTCTCTGGTCTGGGAGGGTGTGGCTGAGGACAGCGCCGACGCCGAAAGGTGATGCGTCGCAAGTGACAGCTAAGGGCAAGGTTTCGCTGAATTGCATCAGGACGGCGTCGGAGGTGAGGAGGTCTTTGGTTTTTTGAAAGGCGGCTTGCTCTCGTCTCCCCCAAGTCCAGGCTGCCTTCTTGTCTAGGAGTCTATGTAAAGGTTCCGCCGCCGTTGCCTTTTGAGGTAGGAAAACATTATAAAAATTTAGTAAGCCTAGGAACGCTTGTAGTTCCGTTTTGGACTTTGGGGTGGGGGCTTCCTTGATGGCTTTCACTTTTTTAGTCGTAGGGTGAATGCCATGCCGGTCTAGGAGATAGCCCAAAAACTCTACTTGCTTTGTACATAGTTGGCATTTTTCTCGTTTGACTTTAAGTCCTGTTTCTTTAAATTTTGTTAAGACTTGTCTGAGTCGGTTTTCTAATTTGGCTTCGTTTGGCGCCGCCACTAATACGTCATCGAAATAGGGCACCACCCCCTTGATGCCCTGTAGCAAACGTTCCATCAGGCTCTGAAAGATGCCTGGTGCCACGCTGACTCCAAATTGGAGTCGGTTACACTTGAAGGCCCCCCGATGGGTCACGATTGTTTGGGCTTCCGCCGTTTTCTCGTCCACAGGTAGCTGCTGATATGCCTGGGCGAGGTCGAGCTTGGCAAAGACTTTGCCCCCTCCCAGTGAGTGCAGTAAATGTTGCACTATTGGGACTGGGTAGGCGCTTTGTTGCAACGCGCCATTTAGGGTGGCCTTATAGTCCCTGCAGATTCTCACGGACCCGTCTGGCTTTACTGGGGTCACTATAGGGGTCTCCCATCTGGCATGGTCTATCGGTTGCAATACCCCTTGTTTGACGAGCTTGTCGATCTGCTCATCAATTTTAGGCTTTAAGGCGAATGGTACCCTTCTAGGTTTAAGCCGCTTAGGGGGAACCCTTGGGTCTAGGTCAAACGAGATAAGGGGCCCCTGGTACTTGCCCAAGCCTCCATCGAAGACCTCCTGGAACTCCTGGGCTAGCCGCTGTTCCCAAGCTTCGATGGTGACGTGGTTGACACCTGTCAGCGCGATGTTAAGCGGGGCGAACCATTGTAAGCCCAGTAGGCTTGGGCGGTCGCGATCGACGATCGTGAGTGGCAGTTGTTCGGTGTGGCCTTTGTAAGTTATATTAAAGTTCTTGGTGCCCACTACCGGGACGCGATTCCCTTGGTAGTCTTTTATGATGATCTTTTGGGCATGCACGTTTCTTTTTTGTAGTGTAGGCACTAGTCTTTTGATTTCGCGCCATGCAATCATGGAAAGGTAGGACCCGGAGTCCACTTCCATTTTGCATGGCTGGCCTTCGATATGGACTTCTACGTGTACCTTTCTGGCGCCGTCGGAGATGGCGTGGCCGATGGTCACCGTCTGGTGGGTCTCTTCTTTTCGCCGACCGTCGCCGCTTCTTTGAGATCGTTGAGTACGGTCCCACCGACCGTCTGGCTGGCGCTCTCTGGCTCTGGGCGGGGAGCTTTCTCTCCTTCTGTCGTGCTGTTCCCATTTGGGCGGGCTGCGGGTCTTCTTTTGACGGCAAACTCGAGCGATGTGACCCCGTCGTTCACAATGCCTACAGATAGAGTCAAAGAATCGGCATTCTGACCTGGGGTGGTCGCCACCGCACCCGGCACAGTTGGTCCTCGACCTACGACCTTTTCGACTTCGTTGGTCGCCGCGTCCCGTCTGCACGCGATGTATGTCCTCCTCGTCTTCCGACGTGCTGGAGGTTGACTGGTATTCACTGTAGTGTGCGGTTGCTTCGTTTCTTGTGTCGGCCGACCTTGCCAGGTTGTTGTTTCCACCCTTCGCGTCAGATCTTCGCATGCTGTCCGCTGACGTGCGGGTTGCTTCTGCGGCTGCGGCTGCGGTAAGGGCATCGGCTAGGCTGATGTCGCCCTTGGCCATAAGTCGGCTCTGGAGTGTAGGATCCCATAAGCCGAGTACGAAGCGGTCTCTTATGAGACTGTTCAGACCTTCAAACTCGCAGAGTCCTTCTAGGCGCCGTAGCTCTGCGACGAAGTCGCTCAATTTTTCGTCTGGTTTCTGGTTTCGGCGGTAGAACTCGTTGCGCCGTATCAGGATGGGGACTTCGGGGGCGTAATGGTGCCGCAGTATAGGTTCGAGGACGTCCCAGTCCATGGCGGTTGCGTCTGCCGGCTTGGCCAATGCTTTGGCCATCTGGAAGACCTCTGGTCCGCAGTGAGTAAGGAAGATGGCGCGTTTTAGCGGGCCCGGGGCGTCCTTCATTCCGGCGCATTCCAGGTACATACGGAACCGATCCGAGTACGATTCCCAGTCCTCGGCGGCGGGGTTGAAGGGGGCGGGTGGTGCTATCTTCGCCATCTCTGCGCTGGAGCTGGTTCTTGGGTGGACATGGGGTTCGGTTCAGGGGCGAGATCCCATCCTCGTCGCCAGTGTCGTGTCCGCAAAAAGATGCTCAGAGTCGGTGACTTTCATTCAAAGCTCTTTATTTACAATGGGAGAACCGAACCGGCGAAAGGCAAAAAGCCCGCGGTTTTTATATCTTTCGCTGCGGCGGCCGCGGCCAATGGCAGCAATTCAAGTCTCCCGCTCTTGGTTTGAACCAATCGCGGGAGACTTCAATCGGGCCAATCAGCGCGGCTCGCCTGGCCAATCAGAAATCCCCGCGCCTTAGCCAATCAAGGCGCAGGGATTTCGAGTATTCAAATTCAGGACATAACACTTTTCATTCTCACTTAACTTTTATTTAGGAATAATAGATTTAAATAAGGCTGTCTGACAAATTTATCACAGATTTCTTTTCAGAGAAAGGAATGTTACATGACAAAATGAAAGCTAGGGGCACATACAGTGGCTTATAATTCAGGGTTGGCTAGCATCCATTCCAAAATATTTCTTGGCTCAAAAATTGCAGAGAAAGATGTATGTTGGGGGAAAAATTATGTTGTCCCAAAATACATATATTAGGAAAAGTTCCATTGAGTATACAATGCAAATGCCTATTTGAGAGCAAGTTCTGTATAAATCCAGCGTGGTGGTACTTATTTTATTTTTCTGTTTTGCTTTTGTTTAACAGCTGGGTAGCAGAACTGCAATGTTGGAGATTTGCCTGCAGTACATATGTGCCCAGTTTTAGCAAAACTATAGAATGCAAAGGCAAGAACAGGACAATAAAAAGACTTCCAGTTAAGAATATTAATTAGCAAACTGAAATCAAATTCCATGCTGAAGAAAATCCTGATATTGTATTTCTGGGATGGGCCATTAAAACCAACAATCAGTATATAGTGGGTTCTAAGTGCTGTAGAATAAATAGAAGGGACCAGAATTGCTGTCTCAAATGCTGGGCCAATGCCTGAAGACTAAGGATTTGGATGGAAAAGAACTGACTTTTTTCCATCTCTAGCAAGCTGGAATTCTTTCTGGGTTTGTAGTTGCCTTGGCTCTCATAATATTATCCATTCAGTCAAGTCCAACACTTGGCTACCCTATGGGCTAGAAAGGATATACTGTATTTCTAAAGAGCTGTGGTGGTACAGTGGGTAGAATGCAGTATGGCAGGCTAACTGCATTCCATTGCCGGGAGTTTGATTCTGACCAGCTTAAGATTGACTCATCCTTTCACCCTTCCAAGGCCAGTTAAATGAGCACCCAGGTTGTTGGGGAAAATATGCTGACTCTGTAAACCTCTCAGAGAGTGTTGTAAGGCATTGTGAATATATAGGTCTAAGTGCTAAGTACTGAACACTATGGTACATGAAGAAAATCAACAGGAAGATGAAGTACATGAAGATGAAGTACATGAACATGAAGAAAAGATATACCAATGCCATAGAACTACACTACCTTCTTTCTCCCTCTCCTTTTTACTCCACTCCTGGCAACAGTTGGTTTTGATGGCTAATATTTCTCCCTCTGGTTCCAATAGCTTCTGTTCTAGAAGCTGAGAAGCGATTGCTGTAATTATATAAACCTTGAGCTGCTGCTGTACTCTGTGGCATATTCATTACCTGCTGATTAATCTATACCAGTGTCATGTAGTCGCCACAAGTGAGGAGGCCAAAGGAATGCTGTCCTAGATATGGGAAATGTCATTAGGATTTTCAAACCACCACAAATTGACAATGAATCATGAACACCTCGAAATGTACCTGCACCCTCTGAAGACAGGATTTGTTATCAGCATGAAATGATCATTCTAGCACATGGATCCTATTGAAAGGCTGTAAGTAACCCACAGTTTAATGCCTTAGGTACCTCATTATCCTTCTCCAGTGTAGAAAATGGAAGCCCAAGTACTGTATATACAGCATGCTTTGTTCTCATTGAACTATAGTTTTTGAATGGAGTCCCCTTCCATGACAGTCCTACTTTCATTTCTTTCCAGAATCTCTTTTTACTTTGAAATCTCTCCACTTAGCTCAAATTAGCCTTGACATTTTCTTATGTGGACTGTTATCCCTGGAAAATAATACTTGAAAACCCAGATAATTATCTGCTGCCTTTATCTTCAAGCTTTTACAAGTTTAAACTTGGGAATTGTAGATATCCATTAGGAAGATATATATAACATAGGTACACAACTTTTTGTCAGCTCACAGGTTTTCTATAGCAAGCTGCAAGCCACATGCTAAAATAGATTGGGTGATAGATAATGTGTATGTGTGTGTGTGGGAGTTTTCATAGGGCAATGCACTGTAAAAATGTAGACATATGCTAGATATAGTTGAATTTCAGACATTTCTTTGCTCTTAGTGATTGTCAATGTTTTGTTAGGCCATATAGGGTCATCATAAGTCAGGAATTTTAAGAGGTGAAATAGACTCTTCAACCATTCACAAGAGTGAAGACCAATTTTTAACAACCATTCTATAAAACATTGCCTCTGTTCACATAAACACTGGCTCACAAATTATCCTTAAATATCATGTGAATCAACAAATCTGCATTCTGTGTGAATCAGGAAATTGGGTTTGTTGTGAATCAATAAATGCTTAATAAAGATCATTAAGAGCTTGAAGTAAAGTGCAGGGTTCAGGCCCTGCACTTCTGATTGGCCGATAATAGCGACATCAGATTGGTCCGTTCAGGAGAATCTGATTGGCTATTAACGAGCCTCTTCCATTGGTTAATGGAGCTAGTGCTCCCTGTGTTTTCATTGGTTAAAAAAGTTAAGAGTTGCCTATATAAAGGGGCCCATTGTGGCCATCGGTTGAGCTGTTTAACATGTGAATAAAGAGTTTGAAGTTCACTGTTTCACTGGCTCATCTTCATCCTTGCAACCATGCTCAAAAAATAACACTGGTGACGAGGGTGGGATGTGGAGACGTCAGAGCTTGCTGAACGACGAAGAACCATAACCGAGCACGTGGCTGAATGCACCAACGGCGGAACCATGTCCGGCAGCGTCATACCACCCGCTCCATTCGACCCAGCACAAGAAGACTGGGACTCATATATGGATCGCTTCCAGATGTTTCTGGAAACCAACAATTTAAAGGATGCCACTACCGGAAAGAAACGAGTGGTATTCCTAACTCATTGTAGGCCAACCGTATTCAAGATGGCCAAGGCACTAGCAAAACTGGCAGAAGTAAAGTCTATGGACTGGGATGTCCTCAAACCATTACTACGGGCTCACTACGCATCGACTGTGCCAACGCTCGTGAGAAGGCATGAATTCTATCAGAGAAGTCAGCGGAAGGATGAAAGCGTTGCTGATTTAATCACGGATCTCTGGAATCTGGGAGGCCTATGCGAGTTTACCGACTTAGAAGAAGCCCTAAGAGACTGAATCATTCTGGGATTAAATGCACCACGCACTCAGAGTAAATTAATGGCAAAGGGTGACATCACCCTTAAAGACGCCATAGCTGAAGCTACTGCAGCAGAAGCAACCAGGAAGTTGACTGCCCAAATGTGCCGCACACACGCCACAGTTCGCCAACGAGCCAGCGACATTTCACCTCAGTCAGAGGGACAGCTGGAAACAGCCCACCACGAGGACCTCGACTTGTCATCAGACAGCAACAAGGAAGAGGTCCATCGACTTTGGTCCAAACGGGACCAATGCCAGAAATCACAGAACCAAAGTGCCGGGTGTGGAGCAAGCCACCCCCAGTCAGAATACAAATTCCTCGACGCGCTCTGTCATGTGTGCGGGAAAAGAGGCCATATAGGACGGGTCTGTAGAAGCAAGCCAGGACCCAGCCAGCCCTCAAGGGGGGCTAACTATCGCCAACCGACGGGAAGTCGTCCCGTGAAGCGAGAACCCGTGAACCACCAATGAAACAACCACTCCTACAGAAACAAAAAACTAAACTACCCAACGAAGTGAGAAGAGGCTCACCAAATGATCACGATCGGTCACACTTCGTCACTGGATGCCAAAAAGATCCAAGTGAAAGTGGCCATCAAAACCAGCCCTGCCTGATGGAAGTCAATTCAGAATCGTCCCTCTCGATGGTTTCCTGGAAGACCCTCAAGCAGCTCATCCCCACTATTCATAGGCAAGACCTTCGGTTCCAAAGACTTATACTTAAGGACTATCAAGGAAATCGAATCCCGGTTGTTGGATCCAGCCGAATACGGGTATCGTTTAAGAACCGTACAGCATTTTTACCCCTGACTGTAATCGACAAGGATCAGCCTAGTTTATTAGGCCTCCAATGGTTCGCTCCACTTGGAATTGAAGTGGCCGGCATTCACCGAACCTACAGCAGCGATTGGGAAAAAGACCTCGTCCACGAATTCCAGGACGTCTTCGCGGAAAAATTAGGTGAGTACAAGGGGACCCCGATATCGTTTAACCTCAATCCCGAAATAGGTCCCATCCGCCTTAAGCCCCGTCGAGTTCCCTTTGCCCTTAAACCAAAGATTGACGAGCAGCTTGATAAATTAATAGCCCAGGGAGTGCTAGAACCAACCGACCACTCTCCCTGGGAAATCCCAATCGTAACGCCCATCAAGCCGGATGGATCAATAAGAATTTGTGGGGACTACCGAGCCACCCTGAACCACACCCTTCAACAAAATGCTTACCCGGTACCGGTGGTACAACACCTCTTCCATTCCCTGGGGGGGGGAGGGCGGAGAAGTTTTTGCTAAACTAGACTTAGCTCAGACATACCAACAACTGCCTGTGGACAAAAAAACAGCAGAGGCCCAAACAATCGTTACACACAGAGGTGCGTTTAAATGTAACCGGCTCCAGTTCGGAGTGAGCGTAGCCCCGGGAATCTTTCAAAGTTTAATGGAGAGGCTATTACAAGGGATAAAAGGTGTTGTTCCATATTTTGATGATGTGTTAATCGCAGCCCCAACCCAGAAAATACTAAAGGAACGCCTGAGGTTGGTTCTCCAGAGATTTAAAGACTCCGGTCTCAAAGTTAAAAAGAACAAGTGTTATCTATGTACAGATCGCATAGAATTTTTGGGATATTTAATTGATAGTCAAGGTATTCACCTCACCGATAACAAACTCAGGGCGATCAAGAACACCCCAAAACCCCGGAACAAGGCCGACCTCCAGGCTTTTCTGGGCCTTATCAATTTTTATAATGTTTTCCTGCCTCACAAAGAAACCGTAGCTGAGCCACTACATCGTTTACTGGACAAAAAAGCAACCTGGGTATGGGGACATAGAGAAGAACAGGCGTTTCAACATGTAAAAGATTTATTGACTTCTGACTCTGTCCTGATGCAGTATAATGAGACTTTGCCTTTAACGATCACATGTGATGCATCCCTATTCGGGGTGGGCGCCATTTTAAGCCATGTTTTGCCAAACAGTAATGAAGCCCCTGTTGCTTATTTCTCAAATACGTTATCAAAAACAGAATGCAACTATAGTCAACTTGACAAGGAGGCCCTTGCTATAGTGTCCGCGGTTAAGAGATTTCATGAATATGTGTATGGCCGAGCATTTACCATAGTGACTGACCACAAACCTTTCTGGGAATAATCGCGGGAGATAGGCCAACACCGTATATATTATCTCCCAGAATGACCCGCTGGTCAGAATTTTTGGCGACATACAATTACAAATTACAACATCTCCCAGGAAAGGCCATTCCCCACGCCGACGCATTGAGCCGTGCACCTCTTCCAGAGACTATTGATGACCCCACTCCAACGGTCAAAACGCTGCAGATCTAGACACTTCAAACGCCGCCATTAACGGCCCGGGATATCGCAATAGAAATGAAACGCGACCCCATTTTAGCACGAGTCCTCAGTTGGGTCGAGCAGGGATGGCCGTTAGACCAAATATCTGACTACGCCCCATTCAAAAATCTGCAAACGGAACTATTTTCCCAAAAGAGCTGCATTATCTGGGATGATAGAGTTGTCGTCCCAGAATTGTTGCGACCAGCAATACTAAGGACCTTGCACGATGGCCACCCCGGCATCATGCGTATGAAAGCCCTCGCACGAAGCTACGCGTGGTGGTCTGGTATTGACAAGCAGATAGAGACATGGGTAAAAGCATGTCGCAAATGCCAAGAAGTAAGCAATGCCCCACCGAAAGCAACCCCAACCGAATGGGAAACGCCAAGAGGACCATGGTCCCGCATTCATCTGGACTTTGCGGGTCCTACTAAGGGACACCATTCTTACTGACGGTGAATGCCTACTCGAACTGACTTGAAATCCATGAAATAAGGAATACAACGACTGAAGCAGTCATCAGAAAACTGGACAGACTCTTTGTGACACATGGATTTCCAGACGTTCTGGTATCTGACAATGGGCCCCAATTTACCGTGTTGTCCTTTGAATAGTACCTGGCGGACCACAGTATCCGACATGCGCTGACTTCGCTGGCGCACCCTGTGGTCAACGGAAGGGCCGAGCACATGGTACAATTTGTCAAGAAAACTTTGCATAGGATGGACTATGGTGACATAGAAGACAAGATCAACCGGATACTCCTTTTACAGCATATCATTCCACACAGCGTCACCAATAAAACTCCCGCCGAGTTATTAATGGGACGGAAGCTCCGCTCCCACCTCGACCGCCTACATCCAGCATATGAACCTGAGAAGCCACACGGTTCTAGCGGGAAATGTCGCAATTTCCAGGTAGGCGATTTGGTTTTCACTAGGAACTTTTCAGGCGATCCGTTGTGAGTCGAGGCAACTATAGTACAAGTAACTGGCCCGAGATCATACCGTGTAAAATGCCACGACAATAGAATTTGGAAATGCCACATTGATCAGCTGCGGTCAAGGCTACAGCCGGGCATTGCCGAGCCCCCTGATTTCCAAACCGAGGGGGGAGGAGATAGCGAGGAAGCTGAATTCGAAGCGGCAGAAAGTTTAAGCAGTAGTAATGACCACTCAGAGGCAGCACGTGATGGAACTGGAATGGGGGTGGCCTCGCCTCATGGAGATGCCAAAAGCAGTAGCGACGACAAAAATTCAAATGCGGAATGGGAGGCACCTTTTTCTCCAGATAACGTCCTACCCCAACAAGACTGTAGCCAAATACCGGGAGGACAATGAAAATCTAATAGACAATCGAAACAACCAGCCTACCTCAAAGACTACGTGACCTCACCCCTTGAACAGAACCCGGGGGGAAGGGGTGTTGTGAATCAATAAATGCTTAATAAAGATCATTAAGAGCTTGAAGTAAAATGCAGGGTTCAGGCCCTGCACTTCTGATTGGCCGATAATAGCAACATCAGATTGGTCCATTCAGGAGAATTTGATTGGCTATTAACGAGCCTCTTCCATTGGTTAATGGAGCTAGCGCTCCCTGTGTTTTCATTGGTTAAATAATTTAAGAGTTGCCTATATAAAGGGGCCCATCGTGGCCATCGGTTGAGCTGTTTAACATGTAAATAAAGAGTTTGAAGTTCACTGTTTCACTGGCTGGTCTCCATCCTTGCAACCATGCTAATGGATTCACATGTCTCATATGAAAACAGTCTGGTAGCAGACAGGAAGAAAATGTCCTGGATATGAGAAAGGAAAATTAGTATCTTTTCCCTTCCTTCACAAACTTCCCCTTGTAGTACAAAGAAGCAGGTCTATAATTAGCCTTATGACTCATTCAGTCAGGTCTTCTAATTCTTATTCAAACACTTGGGGTTCGATGCTGTCAAAGTAACCTGGGTTCTAGAACAATATATCTTGCTTGAGTTGGAGTTGCAACTATAATTAACCAGGAATAAGCCTACAAAATTAAAAGAAAAGTAAGATAGTAACACACCATATATTTGAATGTTATTCTAGCAGTGAGGAATTGGAAAATTTTAACATTAAGTTCTCCAAGATTCATCCAGCAAATTTCATCCAAATTTCATCCAAGAATTCCAGATCCTCTTTCATATGTTAACCCTTCACATCACAAATTGTACAATAACCACAAGAAGGCATCACTAAAACTAAATAAGTTTTCAACTGTGCATCAGCTTGTGTCATTTCATCCAGTTCTACTCATATACCATTCATTGTACCCTGTATTTAAACTTTGATATTTTCAGACACTAATCTTCTCAATTGATATAGCCAAATGCCAGTCTATATCCTGTGTGAAAAGAGACACTTGACTACTTGGTGGATGATTTAGCCTGTTTTTTGTGAAAGGGTTATTGGCTAGATTTACAGCAGAATGCATTAACATTTTCCAGTACGTCCCTCATCTGGGATCAGAATCCTATGCTAGATGATTATGCTATTTACCTTTTTTCCCCAGCGATCTGCAGAAAATGATACAGGTAAAAATAGAAGCATGCATTTTGAAATTTACAGGTACTAATCAGAAGCAAAACGTACTGTATTCTGTAGGTTAAATCTATGACCAGGTATATATATCATTGATGTATATTATTAACCAGAATTTTTCATTATAACAAGTCACACTGAAATGTTTTTAATTTTGATTTATAATGTTGTATGAATCTGGCCACTGTGATTTATAAGGAATGATATGTGTTAGGAATGTAAGTCACTTAAGTTATTTGGGTTGGAAATATATAAACCAGGATAGACATTTTTATACTGTATCTTTAAGAGAATTATAAAACTGTAATTGGGTGTGGTTTCTCAAACAGCCATAAGATGGAGCCAGAAACCTGGGTTGTTCAGTTTCAGAAGAAGTCTCAGTGAGTCTCTGTTTCCTTCTGTTGGAGAGTTTTGCTGTTCCTCCTAATTGACTGTTATTCTTGGATTTGATGTAAGTCTGTTACTGAACTGGTTTTGATACTGGACTTTGTTATTGGATTATCCCTGGACTGAAAACTGACTGATTTAACCGTGAATGACTTGGATTGTGTTTGAACTTTGCTTAAACGTTTATTGGAAGTAAAAACCTACATTTACTGTACAGTGTATCTGTGTGCTGTGTGTGTATTATTCAACATTACTCTCACTACGTCTTCCTGTATGTGTTCATTATTTTAACAGGGAATTACTTCAACAATATGTAGCTTATCATGTTCTGTAGACCAAACTGTGGTTTATGCAGTGGTGGGCTTCAAAGTGGTTTACCACCAGTTCATGGCTTGGGGGGGGCATGTTGGGCATGGCTTGGGGGGGGCACTTTGTGTGCACATGCATGCCCAACATGCACTTTGAGCACGTGCAGAGGTTTTCCTACTCACCTTCTGCATTCCTGCATTCTCCCTGTAGCTTCAACAACTGATGTGCGGCAAAAGCAGGGAATAAAGGTCAGTATGGAAGCCTGGGGGGGGGGGGGCAGGTGGGTCCAACATCAGCTCATCAGAGAGAATCGGTTTAGTCTCAGCTGATCTTTGGTGCTACCATTATGTCAGAACTGGGCTGAACCGGTAGAATAGCATCACTGGGTTTATGCAATAGGTTATGATAAAGCCAAGCATGGGTGAGCACAAGTCAATATTGTGTTCTTTCTTTTAAATTAAATGAAATGCTTGAAGAATAGGCATATAAGGTGATGTCACTTCAGAAATTCCTCAAGCATATATTGCATACAAATATATTGAGAAAGCTTGATTATAGATTCTTTTCATACATTCTGAGCTAAAAATGGCTAGCTACTTATCATTCATATGTTATGCAAGTTCAGCTAATATGGCTAGGTTCATGGTTCAATCTATGATTAGCATCTAAGCCATAGACATTTAGCTATGCACTTTGGGATGAACACCCTTCAAATGGTGCAAGAGTATTTACAAATTTCCAGAAAAGTTACAGATTACAGGAACCATTTGTGCTTCAGTAAACAGCCTGCAGCCAAGAAGACTCCACACATATTTGCATTACTCAGATGACCCTGAGAACACAGATAAGCCTCCAAGTGGCCTCAATGACTCTCTAAAAGAATGTAAATGACCAGTTGCCTGCATGGAGTATAAATCATTCCATTCCCCACCATCCAGTCAGAGCTGAAGAAGTTTCTTGTATGTGTGATGACCCGGGGCATGGGACAAAAGTAACAAAGTCACAAAAATAGTCCCTTTAATACCTCCAACTTGGCCCCCAATGTCCAGTTATCATTGGCTGGAGAAAAAACTCTTCTAAGAACAGTTTTTAAAGGGAAGAAATTCCATCCGAATCCAAAGTACATATAAATTATAAATAAAAACCAACACAAACCACACTGCAGGAGTTAACAAGACAGGGCAGGATAAGGAATTGAAGACTTCAAAAGAAAAGAAAACACACACAGTTGGGAGGATGCCGAATTCAGATAAGACTTGACAAATCAAAATAATTCACACTTTGCTTCCAGCAAGGAGCTGTGCACAAACACCCTCTTTATTCTGTTTTCCTAGCTGCAGCTAATGAAGGGAATCAGGGCCTTTTTCTCCCATGTTGCTCCCTTATCTGTTCCTCCCTGCAGGATGAAGAGGGGGTGGGCCTGGGTCTTCCTCTGAATGCCCAGCCAGCCTGTGCCCTTCCCCAGTTTCCTCCACAGCCACCAGAGCCACACTCCCACTTCCCCTCTGAATCAGATTCCAACAAGGGCATGACAGGATGAGAAGCTGAAACTTCTCAGCTGAAGAAGTTTCTAGGTGAAACATCTTCAAAGAAAAGCAAGAAAGTCCGGTTGCTTCCTAAAAGAGAACTCTTGGGATCTAGGGAATAGATTAATTCGGGAAGCCATGATTTGAGTAAAAATACCCCTTATGGAGGCCCTCATCCAGTTACTGTATCCGAATAAAGAAGAGAGTAGGGGAAGAGGGGAGCCAAGATGACAACACATTAATAGCTTCTGAAATATATGTTCCTGGCTTGCAACAAATATTACCACTTCTGTCTTACCCTAATGCCCCTCGAATGTCACCCAGGGCAAGATTTATGGAACCCATAAATCTAATGGGGTGGGTGGGGAAGATGAGATAAGTACTTTTAGATCTCATAACATGCTCCTCACCAGCCCCAACATTTATTGGGGTCACAGATGTTTATCACAGATCCTTCCCTAAAATCTGGTTCAAACAACAGGCTAAATTACACCAGTAGTCCTTGACTTACAACAGATCATTTAGTGACCATTCAAAGATACAATGGCACTGGAAAAAAAAACCACCTATGACCATTTTTCACCCTTATGACCATTGCAGCATCCCCATGGTCATGTGAGACACTTGGCAACTGACTCATATTTATGACGGTTGCTGTGTCCCAGGGTCATAGGATCCGATTTTGTGACCTTCTGACAAGCAAAGTCAATGGGGAAGGCAGATTCACTTAACAATCATGTTACTAACTTAACCACCATGGTGACTCACTTAACAACCACAGCAGGAAAGGTCATAAAATGGGACAAAACTCACTTAACAAATGTCTCACTGAACAACAGAAATTTTGGGCTCAATTGTGGTTGTAATTCAAGGACTACCTATATTTCTTGAGCTCAGCCTCATTTTCACTTCCCAGTTTCTCCAAAGCATTTATCTGTGCATTTGTCTTCACTGTTTCCTACCTTGTGCTGCCTCTAGATATACAATAGGAAAGTATGAAAAATTCATTCCATTCATGACCTTCCCAATCAGCCATGGCAGCTTGCAGCTTGTAGATAGTACACTACATTAGTCTATTCATGTCAAAAGGGAAAATGATGCTCCTCTTCTCCCTTCCCTTCCCACTGACATATTTCCAACGTGTGTCTATGTGCTTCATCATTTCCCTAAAATCTAAGCAGCCGGAACAAGGAGATTGTTCAGCGATGGAAATTGTCTCATCAAAATACATTTATATTAAAAGCAGTGTTGAAATTTAGCAGCAAGCAATGCTGTAGTCATGTTGTTGGTGCACACTTAAAAAATGGTAATTCATAATTCTTCATCAGACTGGAATGAAATATTGAGTGGGATGTCACAAGGCCCAGACTTCTGTCTTTATCAGTATTCCCACTAGTGATTTAGATAAAAAGATAGAAGGCATCCATACCGATGTCACAACATTGGGTAAGAAGACAGAAATAAAATTCAAAATCACCTTAAAAAGTTACAGAAGTGTTCTTTCTTCACAGAAACTGGGGAATACCTGGCTTGATGAATAGTAGCTGATTGGAAACTGAATAGAAGCTAGCATGAGATTTGGAGACAAAAAGAACAAATGCAGTTTTAGGCTACATGAATAGAAATGTAATTCCAAATTACAGGAAGTCATCATTTCACTTTACTCTGCGTTGGTCAAAACCCACCTTGACTACTAGATTCAGTTCTGTACATCATACTTTGAGAAGGATGCAGAGTTTTATCAGTCAGTTCTGAAAAAAAGCACCAGGAATTGAAAGGAAAATAGTGACTAATTCTGAGGAATTGTAAGTAGTTGAGTAAATGTAGCTTTCAAAAGACTGGGTAAAGATGTTTCACTTTTCAAATTCCTGAAAAGATGCCACAGAAGGAGGGCTAGATCTGTACCCTGTTGTTCCAGAGTATTGGATATGAAATGGAGGATTTAAGAAAGCCAATCCAATTGAATGTTGGTGGGTGTGGGACTTCTTAGTCATAAGAGTAATTCAACAATGGAATCTATTAGAGAAGGGATGGCTCTCAATCACAGGACGTATTCAAGCAAATGTTGGACAGCCACCACTCTGGGACAACTTGCCAGGGTCAAGTCACTGAGGAACAACTAGCCTTATCCAACTTGCTATGGAACAACTTGCCACAGGATAAGAGTTATAGTAAAAAAGAAGAAATAGTATTATTGGAATAGAATTATTAAATAAAAGATGCAAAATGAGGGATAAAGTGAAATGTGAATTACAACATTTAATTTTTTAAAATTATTTAAAATAATTGAATTGTTGAATTGTCCCATGGCAAGTTGTCCTGTGGTGACTGGCTGTGATAAATTGGTTGCAACAAGTTGTCCATGGTGGATATTTACTGGCCACAGTGAATTGGTCATTGTGAGTTGTCCCATTCTAATGGGACAACCCACAATTGGTCATTGTGAGTTGTCCCATTAATTTAGATTTTTGAATTAAAGAAGGCTGGTACTGAATACCTAAATAGTCATTCTAACTTTTAAATTCCAGTTATGCTATTACATGATTCTGGAAGAATTATGATCTGCTTAACTAATAAGGCTGCCTGTGTAATCTAACAAAACTCTTAAAATGAAATTGTTGGAGGCAGAATGCAGCATGAGTTCCAGCAACTGAAAAAACAAACTGCTACAAAGACCTGTGTTGTTCTAGTATCTCACCCTTGAATACAGAAGTTTCGAGATTTCTTATGCCATGATCTTTTAATCAATCGATTGGCTCAGCTAGCAAACATTCATGATTGTATGAGTGGGGATGCTAAGACCAGGAACTACTTTCAAACTGCTGCAGAATCCTTATTGGTCATGTTCCTTCATTGTTTGTTGACTAAGCCACAATTAATTTAGTCAATAATAAACAGCTATACTTTGGAGTACTATATACCACAATGGCTTGTTGATACACAATTGCAATAGCCAATACAAAACCAATGGTATTGGATATTAAAATTATTATGAGTATATATTCAGTTTTTCCACATGACCTGGATGTATTGCATGACCTGGATGTATTGCATTCAGCAAATCTTAACACATCTGTGATGGTTTTAGGAAATTAATACATTTAAATTTAAAAACCATACTTCAACATCCATAAGAAGCTGGACCATGTTTTCAGTAACCTTAAAGTATTCTGCTAATAGTAAATTTGAATAGCTGTCTGGAGCCTAGTTTCAAAAAGAATAAATATTGGGATTACTGGCACAAAGCATTTGCAATGAGAAACAATTTCTCCATAATTTACTTTCATTTTACAAAATCTTATCAGTTAATGGTTGGACAAACAAAACAAAGTCCAAAAATAAAGGATAATTCACTAAAGCATTATGTAGACACAAATAGGCAATTTCCTTGCCTGAATCTCTGAAATTCATTCTCAATTCAATTTTGCTTGGAAACACTAGAACTTCTTAGGTCAGGTCATAGTAGCATGGCACAAATAATACCATAAAATCAGTATGCTATACAACACTCCATTAATATAGTGCTTGCATTCACTTAAAGTTGCTGCTCATGTTATATAAAACCTTTAGAAGTGAGTCATAATTAGAGGTAGCCATCCACTTTCTTTTTTTAATGGCATATATTTTAAAAGATGCCATTAGAACTCTCTTGAAGTGACATATTTGTGCTACATAGGTAAATTTAAATAACTGCCAGGCCCATTACCAATCAAAATTAGAATCCTGGAAAATATATTCGGAAATCCTTTCTTTCTCCCTGCTATATCCTTGCTCCTTCCTCCAGGAGGTGGAAGACCACATATAGTATATACAGAATAAGTTCTTGATATGGATGGGTTTACTGGAAGATGTACATATTTAGACCTGATAAAAATCTGATAACCATTAAGTGGTGATAAATAGCAAAAGTGGCATTTACCTCTTTACTGCTACCTAGTGAACATCTAGATTTTTTTTTTAAACTAGAGACAAATTTAATTTTGGAAAATTTAATTTTTAACAAGAAAATTTCATAAATTCTATATTGAAAGTATATTTAGACATTAATCCTGCTGTAAACATCTCTCCTTCCATGGTCACTTTTGTATTGAAGAAAGAAAAAATAAAAGTGTAAAACTTTTCTTTAAAAAAAAATATTCATTACAATAGGTAGTTTAACCCATATTTCCTTTTCTAAATTGCAATGAAAAATCCATGGGATTTTGCTATCCCAAATACATGGTTTCAATAAATATTTTTAATATTTATTTATTGACAGAAATACTTTTTACATTTCTGAATCAAAGGCTGTATTTGCATGAAACTTTACCTGGTTAACTTAATTTATTCAGTGAATACAATTTTCTGGGTTCACATCACATATGTGGATACTAGGCTACAAATAGGATTGGGTAGTTAATGATTCAGTGAGACATATGCATGTCATCCAGAAAAGAACAGGTTTCTTTCGCTAACTGATTGCTTGGTGAAATTGTGAGGAAGACAGTTCTGCATTTAACACTGGTTATGTTCATATGATACAAAAAATCACAGATGAGTCATTATTTTTAGCTACTATATTTCAACTAATATATTAACTGAGTAAATGCTGGTTCAGTTGACCATGTTGTACAAATACAGCCAGTTTGTTCCATCTGCCACCTACCTTAAGGGTGAAGTAATTTAAGCATAGCATTTAAAATTTCAACTGAATGCACTTAAACCTGGCAATCTTCTATATCCCAGCAATGGTCCACCAGAAAACTAGCCAGAGGATGGGTGAAATCAATATTTGATCTTTGCTTTGATCACAAATTCAGAACACTTACAACCTAGAAAAAACTTTACCCTAATAGAAATATGTTATTTTCTTAGGTCTCAGAGAAAACTTATCTAGTATTTGAAGGGTCTCTTTAAAAAGCAGCTGATATGCTTCTTTCTTTAATAAGAAGTTTGCTCCACATGCAGAATTAAAACAGTTGGAGAACAGTTTCAAGGACCCCTGGTAAATATTTGTTTTTAACCTTCTATTTTGCTGCTATAGCCTTTTAGGAACATAAAGAGAATATGCTTTCCTCAAACAATGTTTGACTTTCAGTATCTCTATACAAAACAAAGTAGAACTACCATCAAAAGCTTTGAACCAAGCCTTTCTTCATGAGAAAATACTTAAGGAGATCAAAACCTGCTTTTATAAGGGAAAGCATTGACATATAGGCTACCTGCCTATCATTTGTTCTCAGAATTAAAGTCAGCAGTCAAGCAGAGGATTTAGAGCAGGGATATAACTGCTACCAAAAAACTATATAAAAATTTCATCTTCATTTCAAAATGCCTCAGTGCTCCATGTAGGCCTTATGCTGTTTTCAGAAAATAATATGGGGGATGGCTATGCTTGTGTTTTGCTTGGAAACAGAACAGAGAGACAAATGCAAACTTTACAAGCAGAAACCCACTACTATATAAAATATGACCATTTGCTTTCTAATAAATGTATGTTCAATTTCTGACCATGTCTGTAATCCTTTTAATGGTATTCCTTTTGTTAAACACAATACTTCCTAGACTTCTCTAATGATTTCCCTCCTATTTTTCACAAGAGTTTTTAATTCCTATCTTTTCCATTTATCTTGCAATATGATCTGCAGATTCCTTTTACTTTGAAGCAAGAACATTCTGAACATTTTTAAAAAACAATAGCTATTTAAAAAAACTCACCTCAATGCATGTGGTGTGTTTTGTAGATGTGTATGCATATATACAGAGAGAGAGAGAGAGTTACACACACACACACACACATATATATATATGTATGTATACACACACGCACACACACACATATATATATAATCTTCTTGGCTAGCATTGAACAAACAGCTTTTGTGTGGGTTTTGGCACCTGTTGCTTGCTGAAATCAGGTGCTGGACAATCTAAATAAAAATACTGCTGTAATTCTTTGCAGGTTTTGGCACACACTGTAATTGGATCAAGAAAATAATCTTAGCTCTCTTTCCGTCCTTAAAAAAAAAGGTACTAAACCTGGAATCAACCATTTTATCATATCATTCACAGGGACCATTCAATAAGAATTACGGTATTTTCAGGAAACACTGTCAAGACTTGGTATTTGTAATCCTTACAGCAACCGTGAGTAATTATTTCCTGGTGACTGTGGACAGGCAGCTATGCAAAGTGACAAATTGTTCTTCCGGTGCTCTTCGGGGGATACAGCACACCAGTTTCCTGCTTCTGCAAAGGGTCCAGTTTAGTTTGGAACATCCTGTTGAAAAGCATCACTCCCTGAGTTTCTCCCTGGTATGTCCAAATGCCGCAGAGCTTGTGCCACTTCAATGATGGTTGATTTTCCTGGATTGCTCATTGTCCTTCTAATATGTGTGGACTTCAAACTGGATGGCCTTTAAACAAGCCACAAATGACCTTCAATGTGATCATTATAACTCAAGTCCTGCTGGCTTGACCAGAGGGAGACTGCCTTTAGTCTCCCTGGTTGTTCCAGAATACTGGCAGAATTTTAGCTTAAATATCAGATATGTTAAATTATAGGGAGGAGGAAGAGGCATAAGGGAATATTCATACACAAGAATTAGTTTGATGTGTTTTACTTAAGACCTGTTTTTGGTCTAACTTATTTAACTAATGTTTATAGCCACCCATCTCACAAAAAGTGACTGAGTAGAGTGCAACAAAGCTACAACAGTGAATAAACAGATAAAATCATATTATACAAATATTTATGTTAAAAAAAAGCAGGCAAGTTCTCAGGTGAACTACACTCATATACGTATCAGTCAGTAACTCAGAGTGGAAGTCAAAGCAAAACCAGCTTGAGTAAGGCTACCAAATCTGGTGTGAAAAGTGCTAGGAACCTGCATGTCAGAAAAAAGATGCAGAGCACATTGCTGCCATCTAGTGGTCATTCAGATTTTTGTAGTCCAAATACGAATGCCCTAACACAGCACTTTAACATGGGTTCAAAGCTGTCTATCTGTCACACAGCTGCAGGTAGTGGAAACTACCTGTCTGGTGCCATTTGGTAATCATTCATATTATTCCAGATCAGACTGTGTATTCCTAAATTGGGGTCATATAATTCAGGTGGCAGTCAAGGATCTAGGAAATAAAGAGTAGATATGACAATGAAGTCTATTGGGAATTGGCACGAAACACAAACAATGCTTTTTGAACTTATTTTAATATCCTTAATACATTTCTAAAGCAGTCTTCCTTGTAGGGCAGGGGTATCAAGCTGCCCCTAGGCCAGATGCATCATGCACAGGCCACATCCACCCCAGCTCAGCAAAAGGGAAAAATGTCAGAATACGTCACATGACACCAATGTGATACTGCAAGTTTGATACCCATATTGTAGGGGAACACTTTGTTTTTCCTCCTTGCATTCCAATATGCAATTTAGTGCTGCTATCATTCATGTAAATTAGGGATTATTCTGGATTGTACATTAGAGATCTGAGCAGATAGTCCTGGGCTAGTGGCACTTAGAGTAGAGAGCTTCCTATGCACAGGGGCATCTACAGAGGGTAGAGAATGAAAAACCCATGATGGCAGCTATGACCACACAAAGTTCTGACCATTTTTAGGTGCAATACACATTACAAAAGACGGGGCTTTGATTCTATGGTTTCAGCTTCTTAATGATTTTTAAACTCCTTCAGGGGACACACTTCACCTTGCTCATTTAATGCGAAGGGTTCAGTGCAAGGGTGGGATTCAAATTTTTAACAACTGGTTCTGTGGGCGTGGCTTAGTTGGTGGGTGTGGCTTGGTAGTCATGTTACTGGCTGGGTGTGGCCAACTCAATATCACTCACATCGAGGCACGCATCTCCTCCCGTGTCCTCTCATGACTGAGGGGATGCTGCAACAGTTGTAAGTGTGAAAAATGGTCATCAGTCACTTTTTTTCAATGCCATTGTAACTTTGAATGGTCACTCCACACAAGCAAAGTACCAGCAAAGGAGGGAGAAAAAACTCCAGAGAAATTCCTGAGACAGGAAGTCTAATCGTGCCAAGAATGCAATAAGGGTTAACAGAGAGGCAGTTTCTATAAGCAACACCAGAATGTTGCCTTCCTACCTTCCTTACAGAATTAGGCCAGTAATTTCTTCTAACAACTGGTTCTCTGAACTTTTTAGAATGTTAACAACTGGTTCTAGTGAATGGGTGCGAACAGGTAGAATCCCATCCCTGGTTCAGTGGCAACTCCTCCTCCCATCAATCATCAAATCAAACTCCCTTCTTGAACAGTTGTGACTAGAATACAAGTTGATACAATTCACTGAGTCTCTTATCGGCTGTAAATAGTGCTCATACAGCTTAGTGACTGATTGGGTTTTAGATTGCACAGAGCCACAATTTTGTGAAGCATGGATAATTAATCACAAATTCAAAGAAGCTTGTAAATGAACCTATTATCTTCAGCAGTGAAACATTATTCTTGAGTTTGTACATCACACTAATTCAAAAACCTGCTATGCAAGACTTCGCTGCTGGGTACACACAACAAGAAGCCAAAACCAAACCAACCATATTATGACTTGGCATGGAATATGAGTTCAGCTTTTGTGTACAATTTTCCTGATCAAAGAGAGTCCAACAGTGGCCATAATCTCTGTTCTCAAATAGAAGAGAGTATTAAATGAGTAAGAGGAAAGCAGTAGCAGGAGGTAGGAGACAGAAGACAGTCTTTAATTGAGCTTTTGCAATGTTGTTTTCAAGATGAAATTTAAGAAAATGGTTCCAAGTTTTTTGAGTTTGATGGAAACATTTCAAGTGATTAATGACCTTAGACTTTACCAAGTAAGCATCAGTCTGCATGTAAAACTGCTGTGACTTCTAGTTTGAAAACTGGGCAAGTTTAACATTTATTCTGTGAATGATGTGTCTTATTCTTGCATCAAAATGGGTGAAAACATAAAAGCTGTCTTTTTAATTATCACCAGCTGCATTTGGAAAGCAAAAAAGTGTCTCATGCTTTTCCCATAAAAGGCTGCAATTGAAAGTAGTGTACATATTGAGGCCCCTAGAAATCAAAGTTGATGAGGGCAGAATGGAAAGTCAAAAAACTTTTTGACTTTTCAGTCCATGTTTTTAATTCCATGTTTTTAATATTTACAGTGAGATTTTACTGGCCCAATAAATTTCTCCTTCAAGTTTACTATTGCCGAGTATCTCACTCTCAGAAAACAGCATTCTGGTTTTAGACTGGTACAGAATTTTTTTTTCATTAAACTTAGTCATTTTATGACTGTTTTTTGTCTTTGTTTCCCCTCAGTTAGGGGGAACTTATATTGATTTTTCCCCTCAGCTAGAAGCAACTTATTTCCCCTCAGCTAGAAGCAACTTATATTGATTTTTCTTTGACCAATGGGGAATTTAAGTTCTCCTGGGTTTCTGAAAAATCAGTGCGGTAAATGAAAGGCTAAACAGTTCATCACCTCTTCCAGATAATCAAGCAAAGATAATTGCAGTTAAAGCCTGGCCTGGCTGATCTCTTTCCAGAGGATTTCATTCATTTTATTGAAGAATAGTAATGACTGTAATAAACATATTTCAAAAATCTTAACTGTGACAGCTTGCATTATTTTTTTCTCCTCATGAAAGTATTTTTAATAGTTGTGTTTCAATTCCTTTGCAAAAACATGTTCAAAGTCTAGAGATATAATTCTTATATTAGGAAGTATAGAGGTGGTTTGGCAGTGGCTCCTAGGAGTTACCTATATTGTGGGTCTATAACTTTTTATTATTTCTTTTGGAACCTAGTTTCTACCAAGAGAAAGATACCAATAAACACAATTCAAAGAATGAATGAGACAACACCATATTCATGTTCAATGAGGTGACAAATAGGAAACAGCCAAAGGTGGCCGAATCTATCCAACACATTTTCCTCCTCCTATTTTCCCCATAACACAACCCTGTGAGGTAAATTAGGCTGAGAGAGAGTGACTGGCCCAAAGTCAACAGCTGGCTTTCATGGCTAAGTTGGAACTAGAATTCATAGTCTCTTGCTTTTTACCCTGGTGCCTTAACCCCCAGACCAAACTGCCTCTCCTTTCTAGTAGCAAGAGAAAAAAAAGCACATATAAATTAGAAGCTTATTAAATTATATAAGGAAATATATATTTTTGTCATCATGGGAAAACAGGTGTTTGTGAAAGGGAATATTCAGGATAAAAATGTGCTATGTAAAATGATATCAGACCATGCTTAATAAACATTTCAAGGTATACTATGATCTTCCATATGGAAGTATCCAGCCATAAACCAAAGTGACATTATCATATGATTATTTGATTTTAAGATGTGGACGGTTCTTAAGAGTACTCTGAGCTAGTGAATATGAAATATTTGGATTGAGTTAAATGGAAGAAGAATGTAAGTCTCTACAGATGATAATAGATTTCTATAGTTTTGTTACTGATATGCTGAAGTGACTGGTTTGGTAGGGAATCTTCTGACAAATCTCTGCTGACAGGTTTTATACAAGTGATGTATCCAAGCTAAAAGTACATAATTAAAAAATCCACATCATTTCTCCCTCCTCATTTTGTTACATGTATAAGATTCTAAGTTTTCATAGGAACTTCAGTGCATAGGAAGGTAGCTCTAAAACACGGGTGTCAAACTCAATCAAATCATGTGATATAGTGTAATATATCGCTTTTTTTAAAAAAAAAATATTGGTTTTTAAAAACAAACATAAACAAACACAACATAAAAACATCAAGCTATCTTCCATAGGTGTACATACAGTGTGCTGGTTGGTTTACAAATTGTTTTGTGCTTCCATTTCAATTACAATTACATTACATACAATCTCATATTGTCAATCAAAAATTAAATACCTTAGTATCATTATTAATCAATCATTTGACTATACTTTTATTCATTCATGTTTTACCATAATTTACTTAGTTTATTTTATAACAGTTCATATTATCATCCCAAAACTATCCTAAAATCATTTTGTAGATATAATAAGAAAGAAGTACATCTTTATATATTTATTATTTTCTAAAAGTCTACATATTTCATTACTGTACTTTATTGTCTAGCCATTGATAGAAAAGATCCCAAATTTTGCAAAATTGTTTATCCTCTTGTTCTCTAATTTCAAATGTCAAATGACTCATTTCAGCACATTCCAATATTTTCTTAATGATTTCCTCCTGTGATGGTATTTTCTCATTTTTCCAGTTTTTAGCAAATACAATCCTAGCCGCTGTTAATACATTTACAATCAGGTATTTCAAGTCTTTACAATATATTTCAGGTAAAATTCCCAATTAAAATATCTCCGGTTTCAAGTCTATATGTTTTTTTGTCATTTCTTCCAACCACATGTGGATTTTAGTCCAGTATTTTTTAGCATCCGCACAAGTCCACCACATATGGTAATATGAGCAAGGTGTCTGATGACATTTCCAACATTTTTCAGATTTATTCTTGAACATTCTTGCTATTCTTGTAGGGGGAAAATGCCACCTGTAAAACGTCTTACACAAATTCTCTTTATATGTTGTTGACATTGTCATTTTATAATTTTGAGACCACAATTTTTGCCATTTCTCTAAATCAATCCCATATCCAAAATTCTTCCCCCAAGCAATCATAATTTCTTTAACTTGTTCTTCTTCTAGTTTAATTTCTAATAAATATCCATACAATTTTTTAATCACCTTTTCATCAGTACCTGTCAAAATCTTATCTAAGTCAGTCAGTTTATCATAGAAACCTTCTGTTTTAGAATCTTTATCATACCTTGAATGTATTTGCGCATATGAAAACCAATTCATCTTTATACCTTGTTCCTCTAGTTTTTGCATAGATTTAAGTTCACCCTTTTCATTCAATATTACACCATATCTGTTTGTTCCTTTTTGTATATTATAGGATAGGAAAATGCTTCAATAGTCGATAACCAGACTGGAATTTTCAAATAACATTGTCTTTTAATCTTCTCCCAGTTTAACCACAGAGACTTCCGTATATAATGTCTTCTAAAATACCTCTGTGTTTTAGTTCCTTTGTACCATAAAAAAGCATGCCACCCCAACAACAAATCATGTTCTTCTAATGTCAGCAATCTAGTATTTCTTAGTGTTATCCATTCCTTAACCCACATCAAATTTGTAGCTTGGTAGTACAATTCCCAATTAGGCAAACCAAATCCTCCTCTAATTCTAGCATCTTGCAAAAGTTTTAACTTTATTCTCGCTTTTTTACCTTGCCATATATATTTCAACACAATTTTATTTAAATCTTCAAAATAGTCTTTTCCAAGCATAATTGCAATTGTTTGAAACAAATATAAAATTTTGGGTAATATATTCATCTTGATTGTTATAATTCTCCCTATTAGTGACAATTGTAAGTTTTCCCATTTCGCCAAATCTAGAGCTATCTGTATTTAAGTTTAATATAATTATTCTATTTTAATGTACTACATTTTGCTGTCAAATATATCCCCAAGTACTTGATCTTATTCATGACCTGAATTTTCAATAGATCTGCCAGTTCTTCCTTTTGTCTTAACAGCATATTCTTTGTCAAAATCTTTGTCTTATCTTTATTTATTTTCAAACCAGCCACCTTTCCATATGTCTCTATCTTTTCTATCAGTTTTGATGCTGTTAATAAAAGGGTCTTCTAAGATGAAAACCAGATCATCCACAAATGCTTGCAGCTTAAATTCTTCCTTTTTGATTTTCATTCCTTTTATATTCTTTTCATCTCTAATATTTCTGTTTAACACTTCCAAAGTTAACACAAACAACAAAGGTGATAGTGGGCACCCTTGTCTTGTTCCTTTTCTTATATTAATAGAGTCTGTCAGTTCTCCCTCTATCATTACCTTTGCCGTTTGCTTGTAGTATATAGCTTCTATTGCTTGAATAAATTTTCTGGCAAAACCCATCTGTTCCAACAGTAATAACATGAATCGCCAATTGACATTATCAAATGCCTTCTGTGCATCTAAAAATATCAGAGCCATTTATATTTCAGGATGTGGCTTGTAGTATTTCAAAGTGTCCAAGATTACTCTCATATTGTCTTTAATTTGTCACTTTGGCAGAAACCCATTTTGATCAGGATGGATAAAATTATTTAAATATTTTTTAAGTCTTTCTGCCAATATTGAAGCAAAGATTTTATAATCTGCATTTAGTAGAGAAATGGGTCTATCATTCTTAATTTGTAATGGGTTGGCCTCCTCTTTTGGAATAAGTGTAATATAGGCTTCTGACCATGATTTAGAAATCTTCTTCTTTAACACAACTTCATTCATAACTTCTAGCAGTGGAAGATTCAACGATTCTTGTAATGTTTTGTAAAATTCTTCCGGAAGTCCATCTGGGCCTGGTGCCTTTCCATTATTTTGCTTCTTGTGTGCTTCAATTAACTCCATCATTGTTATATTGCTTCCTAACTTTTTTTCAGTCTCTTTAGGTATCTGAGGTAAATTAGCATTCTGTAAGTACTGTTTAAATCTTTCCTCATCAATATTCTCTTGCATATATAATTTCCCATAGAAGTCTTTGATGATTTCCTTCTTCTCTTTGCTACCAGGGAAAACTTGGCCTTGGTCATCTATTAATTGCAATATTTTCCTTGATTCTTTCTCCTTTCTCAATTTGTATGCTAACCATCTACCTGGTTTGTTTGCATCTTCAAAGTAGTTCTGTTTAGCACCTCTAATTTTCTGTGCTAATTCTTCTTTTTCTATTTGACCCATTTTGTGTTTAATTATATCAATTTTTAGCTTGATGCCTTTTTTCTGTGGCATTTCTGTAGCTCTTTTTCAAGTCTTTTATGCTCATCCACTAGGGCTTTAGAGGCTAGTTTTTTCATAGTATTCCTTTTCCTTGTATAGTCTATTATCAAGCCTCTAACATATGCCTTCATTGTATCCCATATATTCTGAATTGATGTATCTTCTTTTTTATTTTCTCTAAAGAAAAAAGCCAATTCTTTCTCCATCCACTATGTGAATTTTTCCTTTAAAATAGTATTATTTAACATCCATCTAGATCTTCTTTTTTGTCCTTTCCATTTAATTGTCATTGGATTGTGATCTGCCCAAGTACTTGTTTCAATATTTATTTCTTGAATGTTAGATATTAATTCTACTGACATCCATATCATATCTATTCTGGACCACGATAAGTGTCTATTTGAATAGAAGATGTATTGTTTAGTTTTAGCATTTCTTTCTCTCCATGTATCTTTTAAGTTTATTTCATCTACCATTTAAAAAAAAAGATTTAGGGAGAGTCTTTCTGTTTTGCTTTATCGTTTTCTGTACTGTATAGTCCAATTTATTGTCTACAATTCCTTTAAAATCTCCCATCATAACTATATTAGCATAATCCAGTTCAATTATTTTCATATGTAATTTTTTGTAGAATTCTTCTTGTTTGTCATTCGGAGCATAAATTGCAATCAGGAGTGTTTTCATATTATTGTACATTATTTCCACCATTAGTATTCTTCCATCATCATCGGTATAGATCAATTTTGCTGGGGTGGTCTCTTTAATATATAAAACCACTCCTCTTTTCTTACATTGGGTCAAGGAAGTAAATATTTTCCCTAATTTTGGCTGTATCAACAATTGTTCATATTGTTTTTTAATATATACTTCTTGTAGACAAATTATATCAAATTTTAATTTCTCTAATTTATGAACGGTTTTCCTTCTTTTAACGGCTGAGTTAAGTCCATTTATATTAATTGTAATCAATTTTTTCTCTTCCATGGTTATATTTTAGAGTTAGGTTTAGCAGCTCTCATAGATCTTAGTTCACGTTGTTCTTTGGCTTCCACCTTTCCACCTACTGCACCTTCTTCTTTTTCAGTCGCCATTTGGCAGTCCTCTTGGAATTCAATTAGTGAGATCTCTTTTTCTGCCTCTTCCTCTTTCCTTCCAAAAAAGTCTGTATAAAATAATTCCACTTTCTCAATTGAGTCAATTCTATGTCTCTGTTTTTGCCATGTGAACATTAAATCTTCTGGAATCAGCCATCTATAATTCACCTCTTTTTAAACTAGCATTTTAGTCAGGAATTGGTATTCTCTTCTCATCTCTCTCACTCTTCTGGGTATTTGTTTCAAGACCACAATTTCCTTGTCTTTGTATTTCAATATTTCCATTTTGCCACTTGCAATATTTGCATTTTAATGGCTTTCTTTGTAAATCTAATGTAAACTTCTCTTGGTAAGCTATTTCTCATCACATATCTTGTGAAAACTTGATAAACCTCATCTATTCCATCCATCATCTTCTCTTGAGTTATTTCCAAAGCTTCAGCCAGTATTTCTATCATTATCTCAGCTAGGTTTTGTCCTTTTTCTTTCTCTATGTTCTGGAATCTAAGATAGAATTCTGATCTATCCATCTCCCATCTCAACATACCACTTTTATCTTGTTCAACCACTATTAATCTATTATCAATATCTCCAATCTTCTTGTCTCTTTGTTTATCATCTTCTTCAATTTTTTGGAATCTCTAATCATACTTCAATATCATTTTTTGGATGTTCTCCACTTTTTCATCAGTTTTCCCTGTTCTTTGTTCAATGTTCTCGGTTCTTTGTTCAATGTTCTCTGTTCTTTGTTTGATGTTCTCTATTCTCTTTTCAATATTCTTTGATCTTGCTTGAATATTTTGAATTCCTTGCATAATCATCTGCAGAGTCACTTTTTCTTGTTCTTTTTCTTGCTTTAATGTTGTCTGTATCGAACGTTGTCCTCCAGATGGTGGAGAGGAAGAAGTAGAAGTTGAAGAACCAGGAGCTATAAATTTCCTACTCATTTTAAGCAATTGAAAATCTTCAGGTTCTTCTAAACCTTAATCCAATTGTGAAGTAACCAATTATACTTCAAAGTAAAAATAGTAGAAAAAAGAAGCCCAATAATAATAATAATAAAAAGAAAAAAAGGGAGGACAAAATTTGTTCAGGTTCTTGTATACCTTAATCCAATCGATAGTTAGATAAAGAAAAAGACTTAAGAAAAAAAAGAAAAAAAAAGGAAAAGGAAAAATTATTCAGGTTCTTCAACACCTTAATCCAATTGAAAGGACTCAAATAGAAAAAAGTGCATAAGAATAAACCGGAAAAGTAGATGAAAAATCAAAAATACCAGGAAAGGGGAAAAAAAGGCTTTTAAGGCTTTCCCTTTAAAATAAAAAGCAAACATAGAGATTGGACTTCCAAAGAAAAAAAAGAAAAACAAAGACAAGCTCCAACAAAGCCAAAACCCATATAGTTATTCCAAAAAAAAAAAAAAAGATAAAAAAAATACAATAAAGCTGGTGAGGAGGGATAGCACAACTTAGGGAAAGTAAAAAGGGCACATTGCACTTCGTTTGATTATCCAAGGCTCTTATTATAACTCTCTTCTCCAAAAACTTATTACCTTTCCCCCCCCGTACATTTCAACACCAGACTCCAGCAGTTGATAGAAACCCAGAAGAGCTCCTGCAATAATACTCTCCCATGCTCTTCCCTCTATCTTATCAAATAGCAATGTCCTTGAAAAAGAGTCTCAGTTTTTTCTTTCTCAGCTTTGCCTGGTCATAGGGAAATAGAATATTTGTAAGCCTCTAGTTGGCAGTGTTACAAAGTTTCTTTGCTTTCACTTTCTCCCTCCTTTTCCAAGCAGGATATAATAAGAATTAATAAAAAAACAAAAGATATTTTTTAAAAATGAAATAACTAAAGGGAGTCTCTCGCCTAAAATATTACAAAATCAAAAACTCTTCATTTTCACTGTCTCTTCGGGACGGTTTAGGACCGTCCAGGAGCAAAGATATCGGCAGCGATCTCAGACCTCCAAGATTGCATGCCATATTGTCACGATGCCAGCTCCACCCTCAACATATCGCTTTTTTTTTTTTACATTGTGGAGCTGGGGTGGACTTGGCCTGTGCGTGATGCTCTAAATCCTTCCCTCCCTAGTTGAAATCATTTTTTTTTTTAAAAAAACTATGTTTTACCTAAAAAAGAACTATAGATTTTTAGATTGTTTTAGAACAGGGGTGTCAAACTCACATCATCACAGTGGCATCACATGATGTGTTGGAATTTCCCCTGCTTCACTAAAGCAGGTGGAGGCGGGGCTAGCACATGACGCATCCTGCCTCGGCCTGTGAGTTTGACACCCATTTTAGAAATTTACTATACAGAAGTAAAATTCCCTTTAAACTTGAATCCTGGTAATTAAATGGTCACATCTATACAGTTTTCTTGACAATAAAACAAAATTGGTTTTCTACCTTTTCTTTTGGAATGTTATAGTTAATTTCCAGAGGGGAAAATGTATCTATCTAACCTATTTTAAATTGTTTCCTACATAAGCGAAGATTTAGCAGTAAATTACATTCAGCTACTTTTCTTACTGGAAAAAAATTGTTTTTCAACAACCATTTCTATCTTGCTTCTTTTGTCTCTTTAATTCTTCAACAACTATTTAAAATACAACTATTTAAAATTATAACATGATGTTCTCCTTCCCAGAACATCAATAAATCAGAAGTCAGTTTGCTAAGTTTCTGTTTGCCACTATAATTACATTTCCTCTTTGCTTAAGATTCAGTTTTTATGTATTCACTTCTTGAACTTTCTATAACTTTTTGAATTCCATAACCAGAAAAAAACTGAACTTGGGAAGCAATCATGAGAACTGGAAACGAAAACAAAATGGCTTAACATTTCCTTCACTACTTTCTGATTGCCATTCTCAGAAGCCAATCAACATGATCTCCACTATGCTTTATTTCCCAGTTATGGTAGTCTAGCTGTAGCAATAAGGACATTAAGGTTGGGTTTAATCTAGCTTCCTTTATCAAAGTGCTTAAGATAATGCACCTAAAAAGTTATAAGCATCTATGAAATTGGTGTGTATATGTGGGAAACAGAGAGAAAACATAAAACTAATGTACCACACTGCAGCTTGTTTCCACACCATTAATAAAAAATACCTTGGAGATGAATTCTAACCGAGCTAAGTACTACCTATTTGAAAGATATTTTTTTAAAAAAATTATATCTTAATATTGCCACTGCTCAAAGCGATCTACAGTGAGGACATTGTATTGGAAAAGTGTGGTTGGATTGCATTAAAGAGAGAGAAGAGAGTTAAGATTGATGGGAACCATGAGGAGGAGGCAAGGAAGACAGCAACATCAAGTATCACCAAAGAATAACATATGGTAGTCCTGGAGAGTGAGCTAAATGAGAAGAACAAGATCCATACCATTAAAACATATGCCCTGCCATTCACCAGATACCCTGTTGGTACAGTGATCTGGCCAAAGGAGGCTATGGACTAGAAACTCCTCACAATGCAGAGAGGTTGGCACCCCACATTCAACATGCAGAGATGATACACCAATGGGCAAGTGGGAAAACAGGGTCTGGTGAGTGTCAAAGCCACTGTCCTGGATGACCATCCAGGAGTACATTAATAAGATGGCACTAGTTGTTCAGAGAATGCCTTAGGCAGCAGTAGACATGAGAGATCAAGCAGAAGAAGTACCTGGGATGTACCACTGGCAGATAGCTGAGGTAGTTGACACTGGGGAATCCTATGAGTGGCTGAAAAGGGCTGGACAGTACTGAGGCAATGATCATTACAGCAAAAGAACCGATCCATAGAAACAGGGGTCTATCCTTAGACAGGACCAAAGATGCAGACTGTGCAGAGATCTCAGAGACAATCTCACACATAGTAGTGGGGTGTAAGATGTAGGCAGGAACAGCATACATTGAATGGCATAAGTAAGTATTTATTTGTATCCTACCTTTATTATTTTTACATATGTGTACAGGAGTATATGTACAGAGAATGGATTAGACATTCCTAAGTCCAGTTGGGAGATTCCACAGAAGGTCATGGAGAATACGAGGACTAAGATCCTGTGGGACTTTGAGATCCAGATGGACAGGCAGGTGTTGGCCATTCAAAGACACTATAAGAAGCAGAAGGCACATGCATGGGTGACAAGTGACACCAAAATCAATAAAAAGGAGTATGAGACATTGGAAAAGTATCTGGGCATAAAAAAGGAACTAGAGAGGATATGGAAATAAAGGAAAAGTGATCCCAGTGCTAATTTTCTTCCCTGTGGTTCTATTAAAAGTGTTGTTCTCCTATTTATGAGTCAGCAAAAAGCTGGTATACATTGGAGCGATTACTCCTACCTTTGCCAGCCTTGACAGCTGATCTCCAGACAGGAGACCTGAGAAATGAAAAGGAAAGGAATTCTGATTGATGAGTGCATCCATGAGTTGAGACATCTGTCCAACCATTCCTATTACTGCGGTATTGTGATTGGAGCATCATTTTTCAAGTTGATGATACCAAGAAAGTATGGGGAGAGAGTCTTCTTTGAATGGGAAAAGGGATTTTGTATGCCAAAACTGAGGCAATGGACATTAGCACTAGAAACAGCAAAATCTTTATCAGCTTTTGCTGACTCATAAATGGGAGAATACTTTAATAGAACCACAGGGAACAAACTGAAACCATAAGATTAGTGTATTATGTAAGTTATCTATAGTATTTCTTTTGTGTGGTATGACATTTCTGCAGTGTTTTTGATAAGGGTAAGGAACCTAGTATCTGTCATTTAAAAATATACAGCCTAAAAAGAAATGCAAAATTTATATCCTGAAAGAACTCCAGAGGGTGATTCTTTCCATATCTAAACAGGTATCTCCATTACAGGACTTAACATCTTGATCTACAACATGAGACTCCAATTACTGAGTCACCTTCCTACCTGATATACAGTATTTCACCACACAGAGCAATACATCATTTTTAATGAAAAATAATAGATACACATTTGTCAAAAGTGCTGTATTCAGAAATCAGAAGATATTCCTGATATTCATTGTTCATCTGCAAATTGAAGTTACCTTACCAAAGAGTTTCAAAAAGAAACTCTAGAATAAAAGTGCAAGGTTTTTAAAAAATATTTCTTTAGCTTGAGAATGAATGAAAATATTGCTTTTCTGTTCCACTGGTGATATGAATTAAATAGCAATGTTAACATTTGTTTTATTTATTAGTCATTTAAAGCAGCAATCCTCAACCCTTCTGGCTTTATCATTGGCAGCGGTAGAAAGGGGTAGAGGGGATGATTCTGGGCAAACAAGAGGGGAGCACACTCACACATACAATTCCATTTGTGTAATGGAGCTTTGCATGGGGGACACAGGATAGCAGTCTTCCAGTATTTGAGTGGATGCCACAGAGAGCAGGTGGTCAAGTTATTTTCCAAAGCACCTGAAGGCCAAATAAGGAATAATGGATGGAACTGAACAAGGAGAGATTCAACCTGGAAATAAGGAGAAATTTTCTGACAGTGAGAACAATCAACCAATGGAACAGCTTGCCCTCAGAAGTTGTGGGAGCGCCATCACTTGAGACTTTCAAGAAGAGATTGGACTGCCATCTGTCAGAAATGGTTTAAGGTCTCCTGCTTGACTAGGGGGTTGGACTAGATGACCTACAAGATCCCTTCCAACTTTGTTAATCTGTTTATGTGCCACTTGTGCAAGTGGACCTGCACAAGACAGTGTGCTGCCTGCCACCTACATGGTCTGGTTCTGAATAGGCCATGGCCCAGGGGTTGGAGACCCCTGATTTAAAACACTGAAATCAGAGCAAACCGATTTAAGAAATTAACACCAGATATATTTCCTATTTCCTGTGTATTTTCTTTAGTTTGTTCCTGTCAGTACTGAATAATTCAAATCCCAGCTAAGCTACATATTAGCTATATTAGCATCCTTCAGAACTAACAATATAATTCTGCTTATATTTTTTTTTATCTTTGTCTGATATACAATTACTTTTGAAAGAAACATGTTCCCCTCAAAATAATATACTGTTGCTTATTTTTATCAGGTATACTTCACTGTGTATTGCATTCTTAGGTATTAGAAGAATGTTTAAATTCCTTCTCACTTTATGTTTAACTTAATATAACAAACATAACTGACTTGTATTATGGCTGCAGTCTAAATTGACATAGTGCAATTTAATGCTGTCTGGGCACTATGTCAACAAACAGTTTAGACATGCCAGAAGGAAAAAAAAAACCCTTAAATTGTACTTTCTGAAATATAGGAGGATCATAATAGAACAGATGATTCAATCCATCCTTGGAACAGATTGAGCTACTAAGTTATGCTCCCTAGTAACTGCTAAGTAACAGAACTAACATATAATGGAATGTTGAGAATTTACTATTTATTTTATCCAAATTAGATTTTGGTTTTCATAAGCAAATCCATATTTTACAAAATTATTTTTTCCCCAAGATATATTATGAGGGCACCCACAATCCTGCTGTGGGTGCTATGATCACCATTAGAAACCATATGATTGCCTGATGTTAACCTGATATTCTGTGCAAAAATAAGTCTAGATTAAAAAGAAAATATTGGTTCTAAATCAATTTGATCTGGAAGTAGCAAATCAGCTTTTGGCTTTCAGCAACTCCTTTTATCTTCATTCATTCTCCATACAAGATTGACTTGAAGTATTTTGTACATACAGAAGTGCAGAACTGCTATGATACTGAAAAGCCAAAGCAGATAAAGGTATGAAAATCCATATTGTTGAAGTTCATATTTCATGATTAAGTATAGTTCATTGATAAACCATACATTATTATATTCTCACAACACGCTAAATGAAAACTAAGCAAACCACTTATCAGTGTATGTGAACACAGTCTATTTTAAAATAGGAATGGGTAGCCATGAGTGAAAGACTACTGGACTAGGCTCCAAAGTGTTTGCACCTGTCATTAATTGTCAAGCTTCTATAATTTAGCCCTAATTGTTTTTTCTAATAGTTTGATGTGATTTGATTGGTGGCAGTTTAAATAATTACAGCACTTATTATACTTCTTTTGTTTAAAAAAGATTGGGGTACAGCACATGCTGATGATACAATACAATGAGTTCTTCTGTGACAAAACTTAATCAGAAAAATGTTCCAAATATAGACTAGTAATAGATTTTAAACAATGCCTCTGCCATTCATTGCACTAGAAAGATTAGTCAGTTCAGAGCTTCCAACTTTGTTCACAACTATTCATAGAATCTGTTCCCTTATCCTAATCCTTGAATACAGAAGAATAGCCTTACCTGTTCTGTTTCCACTTATCTTTTCCTTTTCTGAGGAAAATGAGACAATTTGCTGCAAACCTCTCATCACGGCCAACTCAACTTGCCATGACCAACTTACCATATGGAACAAGTGGCCGTGGCCAACTTGCCATGGGACAACTCGCTGTGGACAATTCCACACAGGATAACTCAATGAGATAAATGGTGTCTGCCTTGTTTCTTTGACATTATTTCCATTGACAAAAATGGAAATAATGTCAAAGAAACAGTGGTGGATAACATTTATTGTATTGAGTTATCCCACATGGAATTGTCCATAGTGAGCTGACCTGTAGCAAGTTGGTCACAGCAAGTTGTCCCATGGTGAGTTGGCTACAGAAAGATGGCTATGGTGAGGGGGCTGTGCAAGTTGGGCATGGTGAGATGGCTGTGATGAGTTGGCCATAGCAAAGTGGCCATGGCAAGTTATCCTAGACCAGGGGTGTCAAATTAGAACCACGGGCTGGATGCGTCATGCACAGGCCACGCCCATCCCAGCTCCACAAAGGAGGAAAACATCATGAAATGTCATGTGATGGCAATCTGACACCATGAGTTTGACACCCATGTCCTAGACCCTTCATCTTCTATACTGAGACCTAACATTTTTCAGAATATGTCCCCTTATTGTAATAAAATAGAGATCTTCTATGCTGAGAAGCATCATTCTATAGTATATTGACTTTGCTGAGTAGTCTTCATCAAAAGAAAAACCAAGAAGCAATGGCAATAGTAATGCCCTCATTATATTGCACCTTATATGATGTTGCTTTTGAAAATTGCATTTGATGCAACACAGTGATGTAAATGTTGCATTGGCTCTCATCTGGCTTCTGTTTTATAAATTGACTCCGATATTTATAAAAATCCCACATGGCTTGTCTTCTGAGTACTGTTATGATTCTTCTGGGTAGAAGTGATCCATCTCCTGAGTGCACCATGACAGGAAATATTTGTAAAGTTAGAACTGTGGGGGCCTGAAGATGGTGTTTTTCCATTGTGGCCCCATATTAAGGAACATTTGCTCTCCCTGAAGCTTGGCTGGTCCTAGGATTGTTTCATAAAGCTCCCAAGACAGGACTTTTCTGCAGAGCTTCAGCAGTCTGATGTTCCTATTGACACATACTGAGTTGTTCCACATGCATTTTAAAAATTTGGGAACTTGATCATCTGCCATTTTGATCCCATTGATCCCCTTGCATTATCCCAATCCCATTATCAATCTCCCAACTGTTGTTAAGAAAAATAACATTTACTTGCTCTCCCAATAAAGGACAGCAAAAAGTGATCCTATGAATTCTGTAAATTAGATTCCTGGAGTTTAATGTGGAGTGGGAAAGGAAAGAAGTATAAGTGAAATAGCTAGTTAATAGCTGTATGTCTCTTGTTGCCTTCATTAAACAAGATCAGTACTATAGAACTCTGGAGCAAAAATTGCCTGAATAGTACCCCTTTTGCACAAGCATACATGCATTTATTCTTGTAAATGCATGTATAAAACTTGGTTAAATATGGGATCTATTCACCTTGGAAGGATTATATGAGCCAAAGTCTTTCTCATTGTGTGCCAATATTATTGTGTTAAATAAAGATTTAAAAACTGTAGGAAAGGTTATCTGCCTACTTAGAGGGAAAAGACTTCTTGTTATTATATTGAAGTAGTTGTATTATACAAAAAGCAACCTGACTCTGTTCTTATTTGAAGGTTAGAAGCACCCTGACTTTCTATTACGACACTTGAATGAACCTTTTATAATAGTAGTCTACAGAATTTGGGATGTCAAACCTGCCTTTCAAAAGCCTATTTGGTGCTCATAATGACCTTTAAAATCAACACACAAACTCTGAAACAATTCATTTAGAAACATGTTTTCCTTGGGTAGTAAAAACACAGAAGACACAAAGACTGCCATTTAATGCTGCCATTCAATGGTTAAGGATTTTTGCAGCACAGATTTGGGAGCTTTAAAGGAAATCAGTTCCAAACTTATCGTGGATGGAAAGAAATAAAGAGGGATTCTTTGTTGTTGCAGAACTCATTTTCTTCAAAGAGAATTGTTTATTCCATTCCCTGGAAGCCTTTGAATTTAAAGAACCTGGTTTAAATTGTTCCTTTGCTGATGATATTTTCTGACAGCCATTTATAATTTTTATCTTTAACATTTATTTACTCTTTTATGTTCTTTTATGTGTTGGTTACTTAATTGTTTATTGTTCAAGTTTCTAAGCCATCTTGAAGTTTTAGATGAAGCAGTCAATGCAAATATTTAAAATAAAATAACTCCAATGTTAAATCCAGGATACAGAGTGATACAGGATGGCAGGCACACACAGGGTGACCTAAGCAGCTTTGTTAAAAAGCTCGGTCCATATAAACAGCTTCTCAGAATTATCATTTTCACAGAAGTAGGAAGGTTAGCTAATCAATATTCTAAGTATCATTTTTGTGCTATATTGTCATCTAAGCTGGCTGTGTTCTATCTACTGAAGCCAAATTTTGTGAACTGCATTTCTGGTTTAGCCTAGCAAAAATAATATCCTTGTAAGAAAGTGTTATGTATTAGCATAATTACCTCTAATTGGTTGGTCCCTGGCAGCAGGAAATTCGAAGAGCCATCACTGGCCACAGCTGCAAGTAGCCCGAGTATAAGAAGGGCTGCTGCAGTTTCTTCGCTGCTCAGTTCTAGATGGAAGTAAAAACAAATTGGAATTATGCTGGTGTTCTGAGTCTCATTCCCGCGACTTAACAGAAAGCATACTGCTAATCTTTTGGGGAGAGGCAGAGAAGAAAAAGAAACAGCCGCTACTCTCCTCTCACAAACACAGTGAAATAGGACTGAGTAGGCTTGAGCTCAAGTCAATATATTTTTTAAAAAAAATCATAGAAGGAAAAAAAGGATAATGGTTTGGGCTGAAGAGAGAATAGGAGGATAATTTTTAAAATGTGTCATCAAGGGTATATTATGTCCTGAGATTACAATGGGCTAAGTACTATCCAAAAAACTACTGAGAATGAGTTGTCCTACTGGGACTATTTTTATTGATTTTCAGTTCTTCAAGGTAATGGCTTCCATTTCATTCCTGTCACTGTGCTCCCATTTTGTCTTTTACCTGTAAATGCTCCTGTTATAAACATGCTTTATTTTCTCCACCCATTATTCCACTGGGGAACTCACATGTCATTTAGCTTTGCAATCTGTGAGAAAACATGAAAGATAAACCATTTTGACAAGGTCATCATTTTTGGGAGCTGGGGAGGGATTCAAAATGATTGTTTCCAAAATGGTCCCTCGAAGGTGCACCAATGTTGTCACTTCTGCTATAATGTAAAGCTAGTTTTGTTGGATCATGATATATTTGTTTTGGTTTGTGGCTTTTCTTGACATGCAGTCATGTATTTGTTCTGCTTGACTGAACTACTAATCTTTATTGGTCTTGCTGTTGAACATTATAACAATAATTCCACTGTAAATGAAAGTACCTTTAGGCCTACAAATGCAGTATGGTACCAGAAGGTGCTTTATCACTTTAGATAAAGCTTATTTAGACTGATATGAAGTATCTATGGAGATTCTCAGTCATCCAGATCATAGTTGTCACAAAACTGTTTTTTCAAAAGGCAACTGGACTTTATTTTTTTCTTGAAGACTTTTCGCTTCTCATCCAAGAAGTTTCTTCAGTTCTGGCCGAACTTCTGATTGAAGAAGTATCTTGGATGAGAAGATGAGAATTAAAATGCTTTCAAGGAAAAAACAAAATCCAGTTGCCTTTTGAAAAAGCACCTTTGAGACTTATATGAGGTGATTAAGCTTCATATAACATGGGCAATACAATTTTCCTTAGTTTTAAAACATCTGGCTAACAATCTAGAACAAATGAGCTCCTGTCTCTTTTTGCTAATACATTTATTTTCCTTGAGATACATTCCTATGAAAAGTTAAAAAATACAGTAGCTTTTCCAGAACCATGATCAATGACTAGAAATCATGTGTGGTAAATAGACCACAGGTCTACAATAAACGCTACATCTGTTTGGAATAATTATTGTAGAAAATCATCTTTGGTCTAAAAAAGTTGTCTTGGCCTTCTGATATGCTTGAAAAGTTTTATACTGTGTTTAGTTTAATCAGCAGTTTCAACTATTTTAAAATTTAGACAAAGAACATATGTTTTCTTTTGCAAACTGCATTATGTCCAAATAATCCTCAGATAACATAACAATATCTTGTAAAATGAATTGTTTATATCCATGGGAATAAATGATAGAAGGGGAAAAATAACCTTTTTGAGACAATACTGTGGGTTGGCTTTTTTTTTTTTTTACTGTGGCCTTTTTTCAAGTCACAATAAAGATTTGTGGTTTGAAACAAAAAGGGAAAAATAGAATATTTCCATGTCTTTTGTCTATCTATCTATCTATCTATCTATCTATCTATCTATCTATCTATCTATCATCTATCTATTTATTTATTTTTGGATAGGTAAAAGTTACAAAGAAAAAGGGCTTTTCTCTTTAGTGTTTGTCTATTTAGGGTATTGAAAATAATTTTTAAACTAATGATCATTATGTTCATCTTCAAAATAGAGCGCTCTGAAATAAATAAACAGCACCTCTAGTAATATGTCAATGCCTATTGAGAAGAATGATCCATATAACACATTTGCAAAAATGACAGTCCATCAGATTTATGTGTTTGGTGGTGTTGCTCTGTTCATTCCTCCCTTTATAATGCTTACAGAGACACATACATTTTCCATACTGATCTGGTTGTCAAATACTTCTCTAGAGATAAATAACTGCTAAAGCTCTAACACTAGTTTGAAATGGAAGTGTGAAACCTGGGCATGCCTGAAGGAAGCAACCCTAAACACTTTCAGCATAAAGAAAGAGGCAAGGGAGGGAATTAACAATGACATAGTATATCAACAAACTCTAAGTAAAGATCAGATAACCAAAAAAAAAAGCCTGCAGGGACACAGGTGGCTGGAGACAAGGAAGTGTTATCCAAGAGCACTGTATAATATTAGAGTTTTCAGTTTCATAACACAGATGACTGCAACTGACATATGAGCCCAGCTTGCTTAGGGCTGAGAAATGTGAAAGTCTGAATAGAAGCAGGATGACAGATCCTTGCAATCCTTTTGATTGATATGGATCTTATCACTGGGATATTGTTTCAGCTTAAACTACCTAATGGCCATAGATATATAGGAAAAGTGCTAGGTATAAATTTAACATATACAGATGAATTGATATTTAATTTACAGGTGTTTCTTTGGCTCTCCTTAGGGATTTCCCCTTTTAACATTTCATATATGACTACCCCTAAAGTTAATATTACATAAACTGAAAATTATATAAATATAATATATTTATATTATATTTATATATTTTACATATAAATATAAAAATATAAGTCCCTAACGTTTATATATTATATAAACTGAAACTTTGTTTGACGGCACAAAAATTACTTTAGAAGCCCACAAAAGACCTTTCTAATCACTGTTGTCACCTCTGATGATACTGCATTCAAAAGAATTTCTAAAATGTGAATTTGGTCTTCAGACAAAGTATGATCTAGTGGTGATATTATACCACTTCAGCCAAACCGGTAGCCCTGACAATCTTCTGTGAGTGAACTGGTTCGCTGCAAAGATCAGCTGCTGGACCCTCCCACCTGCCCTGGCTTTATACTGGCCTTTATTTCCAGCTTTTCAACCTCAGCTGCTTTGAGTGACACAGCCGATTGCCACATGTCAGCTGTTGAAGAAACAGGGACAGTGCAGGATTGCAGGAGAAGGTTAGTAGGAAACCCTCTGTGTGCACACAAAGTGTGCACGTATGCGCAAAATGAGCCCACTAAGCCATGCCCACAGAACCGGTGGTTAAAAAAAAAATTAAAACCTACCACTGGCACAATCCTATCTAAATGATTAACAGATTTCCTACACATCATACTTCTACATTATCTGAATTAAATGTCAGTATATTTACTTTTCTATTTTTGATATCAGCACAGGAAATACTGTATATACTCAAGTATAAGTCGACCCGAATATAAGCCGAGGCACCTAATTTAACCACAAAAAACTGGGAAAACTTATTGACTCGAGTATAAGCCGAGGGTGGGAAATGTAGCAGCTACTGGTAAATTTCAAAAATAAAAATAGATACCAATAAAAACTTTCACTAGGACAGTTGAGAATAAGTTTGATGTTCACAATTTCCTCTTTGAAAGAGACCAGTAAATAGGGAACAAGAAGATTAAGAAAAAGAAGTGTGTTTTTCACACTTTTCACACTGCAGTGAACAAAAATGGCATCATAGGAACAGGCTTATTCTCAGTCCAAAGATTTGTTTCTGATTTCTTCCCTGATTTAAGGGAAATTTGGGAAACGATCTCACTATCATGAAAGGTTTAATTGATTCACTAACCCAAAAGATGATGATGATGACAGTGGGAGGCAGGAGTCACTCTCTCCCTTGCAAGAAAAAAGCATGTGTATGTGCTGCATGTATATCCTGTTTTGGAGAGCCACCATCTCTTTCACAGCTCTCCCTCATGCCTCCATTGCATGTGCACACATGCCATGGCTCAGTAGTAGGTAAACATACAGATGTCACACTAGGTTCCCTCCTCAAAAGGAACATCCAACCTTTCTTGAGAAGTACAAACTTCATCTGTTCAGGATTGTGGTGACAAAGGTGAAGGAGGATGGGGCTGAGAGAAGGGAAGGGAAGAAAAGATCATTGACAGGGAGAAAGACAGGGAGAAACACCTGGAAGTGTGAGCCCTCAAGTTTCCTTAGGGAAGACCAGACAACAAGGAGAGAGGAGAGGAGGAGGAGGAGGAGGAGAGTTAAAAAAAAAAGAGTGGGAAGCCAACTCACGCATGCCATCAAAGCGGGTTGCTATGGTATCCAGGAAGGTGTTTTGGGGAGCCAGGAGGCCCCTCATCATCGGCATTTTAAGACTTGCTCAAGGACATCGCCATCGTCCAGTTGGAAGGGGGAAAAAAACCCAGAGGTATCTGAGAAGGATGGGAGCCGAGACGGGGCCCTTCGCTTCCTCTCCCCGAGACAGGCCAGGGGGAAGCGGGGCTTTCTCCACCTGCTGCTGCCAGAGGGGTGCGGGGGGGAGTGCGGGGAAAGGGAGTTCGTGCCGAGGCTCCACAAGCCACCGCCGCCTCCTCCAGATGAGCGCCCTGACGGGAGGCGATCGCAGCTGCGACAGCAGAGACCGTGAGGTCAGACAGAAACGAGGGGTGCCCCCGAAGAGCTCCGACTGCAAACGGCCGGCCGAAAGCCGAGAGGAGGACACCCGGGAGGCTGCCGCCCCTGGATCCTAACTGGAAAGACCCCACCGCCACCGCCGCCTCCCGCTCAGACAGGGTCCCCATTCCCCTGGCTGGCCAGGGGCACAGCCGCTTCCCACTCCAGAGCGGCGTCCGGTCTGTGGAAGCCCGAAGTCCTTGCAGCAGCACCGGCTGATGCTTCGATCTGCTCTGGCTGCCTTCGCATGTTCCGGCGGCGAGTCCTGAACAGCCCGGGCGCCGCTAGTCAGCCTCGCTCAGTGCCCGGGGTGGCATTGCAGGCGCAGCCTTTTGCAGAGCCGAACCGGGCCGCGCCTCACCTCCTTCTCTCACTCTTCTTGCAAAGCGCCGCCGAGCTCCAAGTTGCTCGACTTGGCGGCAAGCGGCTCCTTTACCCGCCTGTTGTATGGGAGCTACCGTGCTCGCCTCCGGAGCAGCCGTCCGCAGTTTCAGCCGGGGAGGGAGGGGGGCACAAAGCAGCCCAAACGCGTAGCAGTGGAAGGAAGGCACGCTGGTGCGAGGAAGGGAGAGACACACACACACACACACACACACACACACACACACACAAACACACACACACACACAGAGACAGACAGACAGACAGACACAGACACACACTCACTTCGCCACTTTGCACCTTGCAAATGCAAAATCCTGGGGTTTTTGCATTTGCAAGGTGCAAAGCAGCGGGGGCGGATCCCGCGTGCTGGAAAGGGCTTGACTGTATTACAGGGGGGTGGGAGAGAGAGAGGGAGAGATCATAAGAATGGCTCTTGCTTTTTTCTTGCAAGGGAGAGAGCCTTGCTTTTTTCTTGCAAGGGAGAGAGCCGCCACCACCACCTCCTCCTCCCCCTCCTCCCGAGTGGACTGAAAGCAGCTGGAGCTGAGGAAACGAAGCTGAGTGGAGCCGAAGCAACCTCGGCTCACGTTGTTTTCTCAGCCTAGAGAAAGGGGGAGGGGGCTCATCTGGACCAAGGGTGAGTCTCCCCCTCAGTTTTCCCTGAAGGATCTTCCGTCGCTTTTGCCTTCTCCCTACATCTTCCCTCTGTTAAAATCCCCCCCCCACACACACACACACTTATTTTCGGTCAGATAGATTTCGTGTCTGAGCATTCGGTGACCCACATGGCGGTGGGTCATTTTTTTTTCAGAGGGGAATCTGACTCGAGTATAAGCCGAAGGCAGTTTTTTCAGCACAAAAAATGGGCTGAAAAACTCGGCTTATACTCGAGTATATACGGTAGTTCTTTTCAGTTTAACACAAGGAAACAAGAGAAACTTGTTTTCCACCTGCATAATAATAATGATGCACGGTTAGTATATATCACTGGAGAAATTGTCTGGAATGTACAAAAACATTTCAAATTTATATTGGAAATGTGAAGAAGGGGGATTTTATGATGTTTGGTGGACATAAGTAAAAGCCAGAAAGTTTTGAATACTAATACATGCACCAATTCAGAAAGTCTTAAAGAGTAATATTTAATTGAAATCAAAGGTTTTCCTTTTGATACTGATGGACAAACAGCTGGAAAAATGTCATGGAACTTTTCTTTTGATATACATGATAACTGCAGCAAGATTATTATATGCTTAGAAGTAGAAAGACTCAACACTACCCACAAATGACAAATAATTGGTGAAGATGATGGAACTTAATGGCCAAACTGACTTTCTTGATTAGAGAAAAGACACTAATTTACTGCTGACTGGAAACAGTTTTAACTGGAGACATTTTGCATGAAACAGGAAAAAAATGAACTTATGACATATGGCTTTGATCCTCACCTACTCAAGGTTGACCCATCCTTCCATCATTTCAAGGTCAATAAAATGAAGACCCAGACTGTTGAGGACAATATGCTGGCTCTCTAAACCACTTAGTGAGGGCAGTAAAGCACTATGAAATGGTATTTAAGTCTTAAGTGCTATTTGAGGATCAGAACAAATAGACAATAGAAAAAGAGCCTTTTTTGTAACATCAGAGTGAGAAATAATTTTGTATTCATAATTATATTTGCTGAACCTACTTTATATTTCTTTTTATTATTTTCATCTTTTTCTTTCTTTTTTTTCTTTTCTTTATATTTATTCTTGTTTTTTTATTTTATTTTCAAAACTGTTAATAAAATTATATTAATAACAGAATTATTTTGAAGATGCAAATAAACCAGGTAGATGGCTAGCATATAAACTGAGAAAGGAGAAAGAATCAAGAATAATATTGAAGTTAAGAATAATATTGTAAAGAATAATATTGTAAAGAATAATATTGAAGTTAAGGTCAAGTTTGTTATGGTAATAAGGAGAAAAAGGAAATTATTCAAGACTTCTATGGGCAACTATATAAACAAGAGAATATTGATGAGGAAAAAGTCAAACAGTATCCACAGAATGCTAACCTACCTAAGATATCTAAAGAGACTGAAGAAATGCTAGAAAGCAACATAACAATGATGGAATTAACTGAAGCACTTAAAAAACACTTAAAGCACTTAAAAAACAAAATGCCCCACTTCGCCAACTCGCCAGCGAAACCTCACCTCACTTTGAGGGACATGCAATGGCAACCCACCACGAGGACCTCGAATCATCATCAGAAAGTGATGAGGAAGAAGTCAACCGGCTCCAGTCTGAACGAGACCAATGCCACCAGTGTAACCAGAGACTGCAGTATCAATGCGCAGGTTGTGGGGCAAACCACCCACGATAAGACTGCAAATTCCTTGATGTGCTCTGCCATATTTGTGGGAAGAGAGGCCACATCGGAAAGGTCTGTCGAAGCAAGATAGGAGCCAGCCCATTTCAGAGGGGGATCAATTATTGCCCACCCACAGGAAGTCGTCCTGTGAATCGGGAACATTCGAACCACCAATGGAACAACCACTCCTACAGAAATAAACCACTAGCCCATTCAACGAAACGAGAAGAGGCACACCAAACCATCACGATTGGTCATGCATCATCATTAGATGCAAAGAAAATCCGAGTGAAGGTTGCCATCGAGAACCAGCCCTGCATGATGGAAGTTGATTCAGGATCGTCCCTCTCGATGGTTTCCTGGAAGACCCTGAAACAATTGATCCCTGCCGTCCAGCGGCAAGACCTCAGAACCCAGAGAATCATTTTCAAGGACTATCAAGGAAACCAAATTCCGGTTGTTGGATCCAGCCTGGTCCGGGTCTCATTCAAAAATCGTACGGCATCCTTACCATTGACCGTAGTCGACCGTGATCGGCCTAGTCTGTTAGTCCTTCAATGGTTCGCTCCACTTGGGATTGAGGTAGCCGGCATTCACCAGACCAGCAGCGACGACTGGGAGGAGGCCCTCGTCCAGGAATTCCAGGATGTTTTTGCAGACAAGGAGACCCCGATATCATTTAATCTTAACCCTGAAGTGGCCCCCATCTGCTTAAGCCTCGTTGAGTCCCTTTTGCCCTTAAACCAAAGATTGATGAGCAGCTTGATAAATTAATAGCCCAGGGTGTTTTAGAACCAACTGACCATGCTCCTTGGGAAACCCCAATCGTAACACCCATCAAACCGGATGGATTGTTAAGGCTTTGTGGGGACTACCATGCCACCCTGAATCACGCCCTTCAACAAAGCGCTTACCCGGTACCAGTGGTACAACACCTTCTCCATTCCCTGGGGGGAAGAAAGGTCTTCACTAAATTGGATTTAGCACAGGCGTACCAACAATTGCCTGTCGATAAAAAAACAGCAGAGGCACAAACGATCGTTACACACCGAGGCGCTTTTAAGAGCAACTGCCTCCAATTCAGAGTTAGCATGGCCCCAGGGATCTTTCAGAGTTTGATGGAGAGACTGTTACAGGGAATAAAAGGGGTCGTACCATACTTTGATGACGTTTTAATTGCTGCCCCTAATAGAGAAATACTAAAAGAGCGTCTTAGACTCATTCTCCAGAAATTTAAAGACTCTGGCCTTAAAGTTAAAAAAAATAAATGTTAACTGTGTACAGATAAAGTAGAGTTCCTGGGGTACCTAATCAATAAACAAGGCATGCACCCCACCAGTAGCAAGTTAAGGGCAATCAAGAACGCCCCAAGACCCAGAAACAAGACTGATCTCCAAGCTTTTCTGGGGCTTATCAATTTTTACAACATCTTCCTGCCCCACAAAGCAACCATAGCCGAGCCCCAACATCGGCTTCTCGATAAAAAAGCAACCTGGGTTTGGGGGCACCGAGAGGAACACGCATTCCGACAAGTAAAAAACCTATTAACTTCAGATGCTGTTTTAATGCAGTATAATGAGACTTTGCCTTTAACAATCACATGTGACGCGTCATCTTTTGGAGTAGGAGCCATTTTGAGCCATGTATTACCAAACGGTAGTGAAGCCCCTATTGCCTATTTACGAATACGAATACCTTTATTGTCACTATCCACGTGTACAACTTGCATCATACGCATACACAGTGAGATTAAGCGACTCGTCGTTCAGTACAACCATACATGTTAAAAAGAGAATGTGCATAAGAATATCTAAAAATATCTAAAACAACAAAGAAGAATAAAATAAGTAAAATTACCAGCTTATTGCACTTAATTTGTGCCTATTCACAGTAGGAGTTATTGCACTTGTCAGCCAGCACAGTAATAGTCATGATATATTGCACAAAAATTTCCCAATTGTCCCAAAGTATTATTTACAATATGTTTGACAGGACTTAAAGTCAGTGCATATGTAAGTTCAGGGTAGTTATAGCTTTGGGAAAAAAACTGTTTTGAAGACGATTTGTCCTTGACCTGATGCACCTATAGCGCCTCCCCGAGGGCAACAGGTCAAACAGTCCGTTACCAGGATGGAAACTGTCTTTTATGATGTTCACAGCTCTACTAAGACAGCGTGAGGAATAGATGTCTGACAGGGAGGAAAGAGGGCAGCCAATGATCTTCTGAGCTGTTTTGACTATCCTCTGTAGTCTCTCCCTGTCTGCCATAGTACAATGACCATACCACACTGTAATGCAGTATGTCAACAGGCTTTCAATGGACGCACGATAGAAGGTAATCAGCAGGCTGGAGGCCAGATTGTGCTTCCTGAGCACTCGCAGGAAGTGGAGTCTCTGCTGAGCCTTCTTAATAACTGCCGTGGTGTTTTCCGTCCAGGAGATCTTATCAACAATAGTAACACCCAAAAACCGGAAAGTATGGACCCTCTCCACCTGCTCTCCATTAATGTAAAGGGGAGCCAGGTCAGTGTTGTGCCTCCTAAAGTCCACAATGAGTTCCTTAGTTTTCTTGGTGTTCAGAGCTAAATTATTGTCCGAACACCAAGCAGCCAACATCAGGACCTCCTTCCTATAAGCTGCCTCATCTCCCCTCGAAATGAGTCCAACCACCGTGGTGTCATCAGCAAACTTCACAATGAGGTTGCTATCATGGTGTGGACTACAGTCGTGGGTATAGAGGCAGTACAGGAGTGGGCTCAGCACACAGCCCTGTGGGGAGCCAGTGCTCAGCGTACGTGTGGAAGAAAGGTGGGGACCAAGCCTCACAATCTGGGGCCGATCACTCAGGAAGTTCTTTATCCAGGCACAAGTAAGGGGGGGCAAACCCAATGTATCCAGTTTTTTGATTAAAATTCCTGGGATGATTGTATTAAAGGCAGAGCTGTAGTCCACGAAAAGCATCCGGACATAGCTCTGCCGTTGCTCCAGATGGTTCAGCGTAGCGTGCAGAGCTATGGCTATGGCATCCTCCGTAGACCGATTAGTGCGGTAAGCGAACTGATAAGGATCAAAATCCAAGGGGAGATGATTCATGATGTGCCGGAGCACCAGCCTCTCAAAACATTTCATGATTACAGGAGTAAGCGCCACTGGGCGGTAATCATTGAGGCTGGAGATGGGAGATTTCTTCGGCACAGGGATGATTATAGCAGATTTCAGACAGGATGGTATAACTGCCTGGGCCAGGGAGAGGTTGAAAATATCTCTGAAGATGGAGGCAAGCTGGGGGGCACATGCCCTAAGCACCTTGCCAGGGACTCCATCTGGGCCAGCTGCCTTTCTGGGTTTCGCTGCTCGGAACACCCGTCTGACGTCATCCTCCGTCACAGAAAAAATACTGGGTGGGGTAGCAGAACTGAATGTAATTGGAGGAGGGAGTAGGGCTGGTGCAGCTGTACGCTGTTGTGAAACTTCAAAGCGAGCAAAGAAGTTATTCAGCTCCTCTGCTAGCGCTGCACTCAGATGTTCTGTTGTTCCGTGACAACCCCTATAATTAGTGATGTCATGTATGCCCTTCCACACCTCCCGTGTGTTATGGCTAGACAAGTGGGACTCAATACTCCTCCTGTGATCCATCTTGGCTTTCTTAATCCCCCTCCTCAGGTCTTTTTTTCAAGAACTCTATCAAAGGCTGAACGTAACTATAGTCAAATCGATAAAGAGGCTCTTGCTGTTGTATCTGCTGTTAAACAGTTTCATGAATAAGTTTATGGATGAGTTTTTACTATTGTTAATGACCACAAACCTTTGCTGGGGATAAAAGCAGGAGACAAGCCAACCCCCTATATATTATCACCTAGAATGACTCACTGGTCGGAGTTTTTGGCTGCGTACAATTATGAGCTGCAGCACTGCCCGGGGAAAGCCATTCCTCATGCTGACGCATTGAGCCATGCACCACTTCCGGAAACCGTCGATGACCCAGCTCCAACCCTTACAACGCTCCAGATTGAAATGCTGCATTCACTGCCGCTGACCGCTAGAGATATCACGATCGAAACAAAACGCGATCCCATCTTAAAACGTGTTCTTAGCGAACGAGGATGGCCAGTAGATCAAACCCCTGACGACTTCATTCCTTTCAAGAATCGACAAACGGAACTTTTTTTGCAAAAGGGCTGCATCCTGTGGGGCGATAGAGTCATCATCCCAGAGTGGTTACAACGAGCGGTACTAAATACACTGCATGAGGGCCACCCTGGCATCGTGCGCATGAAAGCGCTTGTATGAAGTTACGCATGGTGGCTGGGCATCGACAAACAAATCGAAGCCTGGGTAAAGACTTGTTATAAGTGCCAGGAAGTTAGCAATGCCCCACCTAAAGCAACTCCAACAGAATGGGAAACACCCCAGGTCCCACATACACATTGACTTTGCGGGACCTACTGAGGGACATATGTTCCTATTGACAGTGGATGCCTACTCAAACTGGCTCGAGATCCACGAAATGAAGAGTACCACAACCGAGTCCATCATCTGGAAGTTGAACAGATTATTCACGATGCATGGACTGCCGGACGTTCTGGTATCCGACAACGGACCCCAGTTTACCGCGCTTTCTTTTGAACAATACTTAGTGGACCACGGTATTCGCCATGCGCTAACTTCACCAGCTCACCCTGCGGCTAACGGAAGAGCCGAGTGCATGGTACAGTTTGTTAAAAAAAAACCTGTACAAGATGGACTATGGGGACATTGAAGATAAGATAAATAGAATACTCCTTCTCCAACACATCACTCCACACAGTGTCACCAACAAGACTCCAGTGGAACTATTGATGGGACACAAACTCCGCTCCCACCTCGACTGCCTTCACCCATCTTACTAGCCAGAGAAACCCTGTGGATCTAGCGGAAAATGCCACGAGTTCCAGATAGGCAACTTAGTTTTTGCCAGAAACCTCTCTGGCGAACTGTTGTGGATCGAGGCCACTGTTATTCAAGCCACTGGACCCAGGTCATACTGGGTGAAAACCTGCGAGGGAAAAATATGGAAACGCCATATTGATCAGCTTCGCTCGAGGCTACAACCTAGTTTCCGCGACTCCGGTAACTCCCAAACTGAGGGGGGAGGGGATGTCGAAGAAACCAAATTCGAGATGGCGGAAAGCAGGAATGAAAGAAGTCAGCCATGGGGCGTGACTAATGAAGAAGGATCAAGAATGGGGGTGGCCTCACCACAGAGGAACAACCCAACAGAGGCAAGCCCGCTAGGGCCAGAGGACAACAACGAGAACACTAGTGGCACTGAGTCATCCAACAAAGAACCACCAGCACCTGACTTGCCCGAAAATGCCCCGCCAAAACAGGCTTACAGACAAGAACCGGTGGGACAGTGTAAATCCAATAGACAGTCGAAGCAACCTTCCTACCTCAGAGATTATGTCACCGCACCCCCCAAATGGAACCCGGGGGGAAGGGGTGTTGTAAACTAATTAAATGCTCAAATAAAGTTTATCAAAAGCTTTAGAAAATAGCAGGGTTCTAGCCCTTCACTTCTGATTGGCCGATAATAGCGATATTGGATTGGTCCGTTCAGGAGAATCTGATTGTTATAGAATAAACTGTTTAAAGTATTGTTATCTCATAAAGCATGAATGATTAAAAGTATAGTCAAATGATTTTTTAATTGCAATATTAAGATATATAAGTTTGGATTGACAATATGTTATGTAATATAACTGTAATTGAGACTACGAAATGGATGCACAAAACTGATGAACCAACCGACACACTGGATGTACATAAGAGAGTTGATGTTTTTATGTTTTGTTTGTTTTGTTTGTTTGTAGAAAATCAATAAAATTGTTTCCCCCCCAAAAAAATGGGGGGGGGGAATCTGGCATGCTACTAATTAAAACAAATGAATGCCTTTAAGTTCCATCAAAGCTCATCTGTATAGTACAGAGCAGCCCAGGCAGCAAATTCTTCTTTGGATAAATAAGTCTTTTGTGACTGGCCTTGCACATATACATTTGATAAATAAATACATAATATTTTTTGCCATTTATAGATGGGAAAAATCAAATAATGGGGAAACTAAACAATTAGACAATAACTGTATCCCTCCTAAATTGTTTATATTCATTGTGGGATATCCTGTAAATGGACCATGAATGAAAGGAAATGCAGCTGGTCCTACAGGTTGATTAGAAATTACAGGATTTTATTAGAAATTGATTGTGATTTTTAAACATTTCTCTGAAGAGCTATTTTCCAGATAAATTAATACAATAATTGAAAGGAGAGGAACACAGAATTCTTGAGCTGAACAAAATAACAAATGGTAGAGAGGGAGAATGAGAAATAATTTAGTTTGAAGAAAGAACAAATAAAAAATTGTAGCAATAATAAATAAAATCAGCCTTTTTTCACTATGAAAGGTGCATAGCCTATCAATCTGGTAAAGATTATAGGGCTGTAGTCAATGTATACAGAAGCCCAGGCAAATGTTCATTTAAATAGGGTTAACTAAAAACCTCAGGAAAAAACTCCATTAGAATGCAACCTTAATAAATTCAATAGATTTTTTCTCTCTCAGTGTGTGGAATTAAAAGTGACAGTTGAAGGATTACATTAATTAAATCTGTATTTATTAAACAAAGCAATGTTCTCCATATTAAAGGTTGAAAATCTGCAGGTGATAAACAGATCAGAGTTCCATTTATTAAAGGTCTCAGCACTAATGGAAAAACAGAACACCATGAAGTCTAACTCCTGGGTATCAACAAACAGAGAAACCATCTAGTACAGGGGTGTCATATAATGTATCAGGACTTTTTTCCCCTTCACTAAATTGGGTGGAGTTGGGGCCAGCACATGACGCATCTTGTCCACAGGCCATGACTTTGACACCCCTGATCTAGCAGGAAATTTATTAGAAACAATTCCACATATGCATATAGGTTCATATGCATAAATAGTTGTAGCTACAACTTTAAAAGCCCAACTACAATGATGTGGGAAAATACCCGAACAAAGCTGAATGCCATACATGTAAGTACCTGCAAAAACTTAAGAAAACACACACACATACACTTACATACATACATACATACATACATACATTTTATTTGATTTGTCAATTGCTTACAATATACAGATATAAGAATAAATATAGTTTTGAATACATGAGATAGATACTTATAAGAAAAATAAAAAACAATAGGACAGAGACATTGGCATGATTGGTGCACTGATGTATGTCCCCTACAGGCCTCTTAGGAAGGGAGTGAGGTCAATAGTAGACAGTCTAAGGTTCAAGTTTTTGGGGTTTGGGGAAGAAAGAGTCAGGTAGAGTTTTCCAGACATTGACCACTCTGTTGCTGAAGTCGTATTTCCTGCAGTTAACCTTGAGTTTGTATCTATTGTGTGCTCTTGTATTGTTGTGATTGAAGCTGAAGTATTCATTTGCAGGTAGAACATTGCAATGTATGATTTTATATACTATATTTAGATCAGACCGGAGGCAGAGTAGTTCTAGGTTTTCTAGGTCTAGAGTTTCAAGTCTGGTGGCATAAGGTATTCTGCAACGAGTAGAGGAGCGGAGAACACTTCTTGTGAAATATTTCTGGACTTTTTCAATTGTGTTAATATCAGATACATGATATGGATTCCAGACTGATGAGCTGTATTCAAATATAGGTCTAGCAAATGTTTTGTATGCTCTAGTTAGTAGTGTGATAGTATCAGAGAAGAAGCTACGTAGGATTAGATTAACAACTCTTAATGCCTTTTTGGCTATGTAGTTACAGTGGGCTCTAGCACTTAGATCATTTGAGATGAATACTCCAAGATCCTTGACAAAGTTTGGATTCTCAGCAAGGTCTTGCCTATTTAGCTTGTATTTTATTTTCTGATTTTTTCTGCCAATATGTCAGACAGAGCATTTATGTGTTGAGATTTGAAGTTTCCATTTGATTGACCATTCTGATACATAGTCAAGGTCTTTTTGGAGGGTAGTAGTATTGTCTGTTAAAATGAACAAAAATGTCAGTTTGAGGTGGTTGTCTACACGCAGTACATATAGGGATCCTCAAACTCTTCAGCTCATCAACCCCTTCATGAAGTTTATGTGATGACCCAGGGCATGGCAAGAAAGCAACACAGTCAGAGAACAGGTCTAACTCCCCTTTATTGCTCCAACTTGCCCCCCAACTGTGCCCATGTTTACTACAAGTCCTGGAGCAAAGCTCTCTCGCACACCTTCAACAGCCTCTGGCTATGAGTAGTCCACTAAGCAAGGTTTGCAAAGCAGTAACCAAGGCAAGAAGTCCAGTTAGCAAGGTTAGCAAAATAGTAACCAGAGCAAGAAGTTCAATGAAGCAGGCAAACCAGGCAAGCCCCACAAGACACAGCATAGTAATCTCCAGGCGTTGGCAAGTGCACACAAGGCTCCACAGATTCAACTCTTGTTGTTGACAAATGCTGCTCCCACCAGCAACTTCTTACATCTCAGTCCCCAGGTGTTCCTTGTGAAGGGGGACGAGGCACTCTCCTCCCTCATAGCTGGCTCAGTCTGCGTTGTTCTCATCTTCTCTCTTCTCTTTGTACTCTAGGATCAGGAGCAGGTGGCCCTTGCTCATCGCCTGAGATCTGCCTCTCATATTCATCTTGCCCCTGTTCCTCCCTGTCTATAAGCTGTTCTAATCCTGAAATGCCTTGGCCTGATTGGCTCTCACTGGTCCTAGTTCCTCCAAAGCCAACAGAGCTGCTCCCTTGATCTCCGTTTCCTCCCATTCCAGGTCATCTTCCCCTGCAGATTCATGCTCCGACAGGGGTGGGGGGCATGACAGTTTCAGATTGTTCATCAAACTCCATTTATTTAAATGAAAATAATTTAATACTGGTAGTCCTTACAACAGTTCATTTAGTGACCATTCAAAATTACAATTAGTGATTTATGACCATTTTTCACCCTTATAACCATTACAGCATCCCCATGGTAATATGATCAAAGTTCAGATGCTTTGCAACTGACTCACATATATGACAGTTGCAGTGTCCTGGGATCATGTGATCACCTTTTATGACCTTCTGACAAGCAAAGTCAATGGGGAAGCCAGATTCACTTAGCAACTATGTTGCTAACTTGACAGTTGCAATGATTCATTTAACAACTGTGGCAAGAAAGATTGTATAATGAGATGAAACTCACTTAACGAATGTTTCACTTAGCAACATAGATTTTGGGTTCAACTGTGGTGGTGAATCGAGGACTACCTGTACACACTACTTTGATAGTGTTATAAATAATAATATCAACCACTTGTATTCTATTCTGTTAACCCTTGGAATATAATGCTCATTTTGGCAACCCTGCATTACACCATGTACTGTTTTGCTCATCCATGGTTTAATGAATGAATCCCACAAAGAAATGACACAATCACTTAGCATGTTGTACAAACCCATAGCTGAAAAGTTTCATAAGGTAATTCAGATCCAGTAACAAAGTGAGCTTTGCTGCTTCTAGGCATTCCATGTTTTTCATCTAGATTTGCATTCTCCTTAGGACAAAGTGTAGTTGAACAGCTGTTGATCAGATGAGATGGCCATTCATTATATCTATATCCTCTGTTGGATACAAGAAGTTTCATTGGATGGTGACTCAGCAGCCGGTTAAATATTGAATGTGAATCTCCTACAGTCTGACTAAGTAGTTCCCAGGGGTTATTCTCCCACAGCAGACAGAGCCCTCCCTTTTATTTTTGTAACTTGCTGTTCGCTATTTTTACCCCTAGAAGAATCAAGTTCTTTTAAAAGGAATCTTCCCAAAAAAATCTGATCCTGAGGAATACTGAGAACTTCAGATACACAGTGCAAGATATAAGCAAATTCAGCTTGAGTAATAGTACAACATTGTTATGGTTTTGGGACAATAACTTATTTTCCAAATTCCTGAATGTTAAGCCAACATGGGATATATCATTTATTTATATATTTTATATGGTGGCTGATTCTCAAATTATTCTTGATGACTATCAGTGTTAAAAACAGCAACAAACACAATTAAAATCCAGGAAAAGGATAAAATGAAAAAGCACTCATACACATCTGCAGCATTAGGGTCAAAATTATCTTCGAATAAATGTAGCCTTAAATCTGATCTTTAGTTTTCTAAGTGGGTCATTATAGATTTGGCCATCTATCTTTGACTTAAAATCCAAGCAAATTAATACAGGGAATTAATTGATGGTTAAACTGCTATTAATGAATGGTAGCCATGGTTCAACTTGAAGTGCAAACTTCACATTTTACCCTGAGCTAACAATAAATTGAGATACTATTTTGTGAATTCGAACTCAAAAGTACAGTCATAAAGTAATACTTTTATTAGGAATAACCAAAACTTAGTGTTGAATAGAGTGCTTAGAACTATTTAATGGAACACTTTCCTCTTATAATTATGGTATGAATTAAGTCTATAATAGATAAGAATAGAATCCCAGCCTCTGCTTGCAATCTATTATGCATCCACAGTGATTTTGTTCTCACACTATGTCATGAGCAACTAAAGCAGGCTTTATGGTACTTGAGCCATGCATTCTTTAAGGGTTTTTTTTGCAGCTCATAGAGTTGGATTATCGCTTCTTTTATATATTTTGGAGTGATATGGTTAATAGGTTCTGCAGAAAGTTTTGGCACCATTTCATCATTTGAAAGCCAAAATCTAAAATAGCTGGAAATAGCCTCAGCTACTTTATGACTATAATGATGCAAAATGCTACATTTCCTGCAACTATCATTGGGGTAAAAAAAATGTTCCCCATCCCCCCAAAAGCAGCACATCAGTAGTTTTTGGAATTAACTGAGTAGCCTGGGTTTGTATTTCCAATAACATTTTAGAGAAATGAGTGTCTCTCTTGCAAACAAAATAGAGTAAGGACCCAATTTTCTTCAAAAAGATTATACAATAGTTAGACATTGGTAGCTCCAGTTGGTGTAATGGTTAAGGCACCAGACTAGAAAGCTGGAGAATATGAGAAAGTCTCTATTTAATCATGAAAGCCAACTGGATGACTTTAAGCTAGTTACTCTCTTTCAGCCCAACACACTTCATAGGATTGATGTTGTTATGAAAATAGGAAGAGGCAGATGTCTATGGATATTCTCAGTCATCCAAGTCATGGTTGTCCCAAAGGTGCTTTTTCAAAAGGCAACTGGACTTTTTCCTTGAAGACCTTTCACTTCTCATCCAAGAAGTTTTTTCAATTCTGACTGAATGGTGAAGAATGGAAGGATTTATATTCCTTGCACTCAACCGGTTATTAGCACTCTTTCTGATAGTCATTGAGACCACTTGGAGTGCTAACGACCAGATGACTACCAAGAATAAAGTCCTTTCATCCTCCACCATTCAGTTAGACCAGAAAAAGCTTCTTAGATGAGAAGCGAAACATCTTAATTAAAGTCCAGTTGCCTTTTGAAAAAGCACTTTTAGGAGGAGGAAGATATGTTGCATATGTTGTTTCTCTTGGGTTATTTGTAAAAATAATAAAGGCGAGACACAAATGAATGAATGAAAGAATAAATAAAAATAAATAAATAACTATGGCTTTGAACAACTGCTTGTTCTTGGAAGTGCAGATAATCTTACTGCTCAGGATACTTGGAGTTAAATGCCCCAACAGGTGTGGACAGTTGGTGATGCAATCTGCATCTCTTGGCTATTCTAGTTTGGTTAAGACAGTTATTAGTTTGGACAGTGTCATCCTGCTTAAAAATTCATGCTGTATAAATCCTGATTTTGGAAGGAAGATCTGCAGAGTTGCCACCATAAGCTGCAACCATCATCATAAACGTGGCATACCTTATGACAACTGCTTGAGATGGTACTCAGTACATCTCTCAAAGTCACAATTTCATTCTTCAGTACAATCTTATTATAGCACATATAAGGAAAGGAGTAGACAGTCGGGAGCAGAGCAGGTGTGAGTAGTAGCCAGCATATTATATATGAAATTGTTGGCCACAAGGCAGCAGATGGTATAGTGTGCAGTCTAAGCCTTGGATAATGGTTGCAGAGGAGTAAAGAGTCTATTTTTAGAACACCTTTATTTTAAAAATTTGCTCATTGCTTCAGACCCAAACCTTTCTAATTTAGAACAGTCTTGATTATCAAAATCTGTTTAAAAGTACTCAAACCCTTACTTATTTACACAGTACTTTATTGTCAGAGTCTTACTGCACTACTACTGTGTGTCAGAAACATCAAATGCATTTCTCATGTTCTGCAGAGGGCAAGAAATTTAATAATTTTCATGAAACATCAATTCATACCTTCTCAATATCCCACAGTTGGGAATTCTTTTAAAAATGTTTTTAGGAAATTCAAATCATTTCCAAAGGTGCTTTGTTTTTGTTTTTCAAAAGGCAATTGCATTTTCTTTCTTTCTTTTTTTTCCATTGAAAAATGTTTTGCTTCTCATCCAAGACCTTTCTTCAGTTATAACTAACTAGTGGAGAATGGAAGGATTCATGTTCCTAATCAGTTGTTAGCATTCTGAGGGTCAGTTGTTGATGCTCTGAGAGTTGTTGAGGCCCCTTGGGGGTTTAACTGTATCCTCAGAATCACCTCAATCAGAACACAAATGGATATGGAACCTTCTTGGGACTGATGAAAGGATTGTGTTATAAACAAGATTTGTACCCCTTTTCCTCTGTTGAGGGAGGGCTGTTCAATTTTAACACAGATGACTTCTTTGACTCCTACTTCAAAAGACTCCTACTTCAAAAGACCCATGTCGTCTTTAAAAAAATGACCTTGACTTTCAGATCTTTCAGCAGCCCCAAGATGGTTCCATACTAATATGGGAACCGATTTTCTTCAACACGATTGTAGAACTGTTGGTCTTCCAGGATACTACTGATGCTCAGGACATTCAGAGTTAAATGGAAAATGGATAAATTAGGAATAACACACTTAGTAGACCAGCAATATGACAAGAACAATGCTAAGTAAGAGTACCAGTTTGTTTTGGTGGCTTCTTTGGAGCTGAAAGGGCCAAACCCCGTTACAAAAAAAACTGAGTTTATGTAGCAGTTCTTCATTATCAGATACTGTTTGTTTGTAGAAATTGCATCCTAAAAAATGAGCATGTAAAAACTTTAAAAAAATACCATGGAGACATTAAACAGGAATTTTCAATCAATTTCAGTTACAGAAAGTTCAAAGACAAGCACTTATCATGGATTAATTAAAAGAAAATAGAAATGAGCTAGGGTGCGATAATTCCTAGAGTAGCATAATTCACACAGTGAACATGCTCTTGTTTAATGAAACAAAAACTTTAATTCAAATGTATTTTGAAATAATAACCACCTCTGCAAGTAATAAGTGAAAAATTATAACCAGGTAAAAATAAACTCCAGAGCAGATCCAACTTTTTCATTTCTCACCTACGCAAGTAACAATGAAGAGAAATTTTCATGATGGATTTATTGAGGAAATAAATGTGCAAAACAAGATAGGACCTTAGTGCTCTCTGAGTTTGGTTGTTTTCTTGTAGATGTTTCATTACCAAACCAGGTAACATCATCTGTGCTAACAGAGAGTGGATTTTGTTTTCATTTTGTATACTTTTTCAGTGTTGATGGCAGTGGTCTTGATGGTTCTTTGGGAGGATTGTTGTTTACTATTTGTTTGGTAGTTTCTTGATTGGAATATTGTTTGTTTCTTGATAGTTAGTCTAATATTAATCTCTTTCCTCTGTTGAGGGAGGGCTGTTCAATTCTAACACAGATGACACAGATGAGGGCTGTTCAATTTTAACACAGATGATCTCTACTCATCTGGGTAATTACTGATAAAGGTGTCAAGGAATGACCAATACCACTCCAAGAATTCTGACAGGGCAAGCCACCACTATTTGAGAACAAATATCAGGGGATAGCAGAATAGAAGACAAAGAATTGGAGACCACAAAATAGTAAGATATGAAAATTAAAATTGAAAGATTATTGCATAAACCAACCACTATTGTTTCAACCAATAATGTGATTATTGGCACACTGGGGGAATACCAAATATTTATCCAGGCAGTCTCTGAGAATCAGACATGATTGAATGGAAAAATACTTACTAAATTTTGGGAGAACTGTATACAGTAAATAAGAGACATGGTGGCCAGTGGTAAGAATGCAGTACTGCAGGCTACTTCTGCTAACTGCTGTACTGTCAACTTCAAACCAAATCTGGGCTCAGCTATCTTTCTGTTCCTCAGTTGCCACGCAGACAGGGAAGGAGGGAAGGAAGTTGGTATGCATTACTGCCTAGCCACACAGTGGAGTACTTTGATGTATGCAATGGAGCATTGTCCTGCATAAAGAGCATAGCGGTCTTGAAAGATGCAGACTTTTTCCTGTACCACTGCTTGAAGAAAATGTGTTCTAAAAACTGGCAGTGGGTTTGGGAGTTGATTTTGAGTCCATCTTCAACCCGAAAAGGTCCAACTAGCTCATTTTTAATAATACCAGCTCATACCAGTACCCTTCCCCCACTTTGCTGGTGTCTAACTCGAACTGGAACTCTGTGCCCATTACTGATCTAGCCACAAGCCCATCTATATGGTCCATCAAGAGTCAGTCTCATCTCATCAGTCCATAAAACCTTTGAAAAATCTTCAGATATTTCTTGGCCCAGTCTTGCCATTTCAACTTACGTGTCTTGTTCAGTGGTGGTCAGGTTTCAGCCTTCCTTGCCTTGGCCATGTGTCTGAGCACCAAAAATCTTGTACTTCTGAGCACTCCAGATAGGTAGCAGTTCTGGAATATGACAGCACTGGAGGACAATGGATTCCTGGTAGCTTCACATTTGATTCTTCTCAAATTTTTGGCAGTTAATGTGCATCTTTTTTTTTTTTTTTTTTTGCAACACGTTTCTTGTGAATCTGTTGTCTATTTGCAACAAAACATTTGATGGTTCTGTGGTCATGACCCAATATCTTAGCAATTTCAAGTGTGCTGCATCCCTCTGAAAAACTTTTTATAATTTTTGACTTTTCAGTCAATTAAATCTTTTTTTTAGCCCTTTTTGCCTGAGGAAAAGAAGCTGCCTAATAATTATGCACATCTTGATATAAGATGTTGATCTCCTTAGGCCACACCTGATCTGCATATATCTACTATTCATTTAAGTGTATACAACTTGGAGGTATAAAATATGCATACAAGGGATGATATGGTCAAAATACTCACTTGCCTAATAATTGTGCACATGGTGTATACTTTAATCATGTTTGCATTAGATAAGTATATACAGATTTATAATTACTAAGTGTTATAGTGAAAAGTTTTTCTTTTTTTTTTCTTTTTTTGTTTTGTTAAAGAATTTTTATTGTCTTGGATTATTTTGAGAACATATGTATGTGCATTATAATTATTTTTGTGTTTTGTTCCCTTTTTCTTTTCTCTGTGATTGTTTTAAAAGCAATAAAAATAAATAATAAAAAGATAACATTCATCATCAGCAATATCTAGATTTTCAAGCCTGGAAGCATTTGAAGTCAATCTACAGGTTAGAAATGTTGCTTATTTGCCATACTGCAGTTCCATGCTATAGTCATATTATTTGACACTATGGGTGGTAAAATGAATAATATTTATTAGTTACTGGTGACTTATTAATGGAATATGTGTCAATGTGATACCCATGTGAAAAAACAAAATAATTAGAAGCATCTTTATTTTGTTTAGAATATTGTGGATCTGTTTTCATATATTTTTTCTGATGCTCCTGAGTGTTATTATTCTCAGTAGCATAGAATCTCAGTTGTCATTTGAAAAGAATATCAATGCTATATTCAATAGACATGCAAATGGGTGCTTCAATATAGGAACAACATAATGTGGAAGAATTTTGGGAGATTTGAATGTCTCTGTTTACATTTCTTTTACAGAAACTTTCCTTTGTATAGCTCCTCAACATAGAAAACTCTTGGACTTTGCTTTCTTTTCTTTTTTTTCTGCAAACCAGCAAGCAGATACATATTTTGCATAAAATATAGGGTTTTTTAAATTCAATATTTATATGGATGATGGTACTTAGCATTTTATATTTTGTGAAGTGAGGAATATGGGATTTTTATTCTCAATTTTCTGTTACAGCAAACGAGGCAGGGCATTGAGTAGATTATATTCCCTATCGATCAGCCAGAGGATGAGCAATGGTTGAGTCATAAAATCAGCCACAATGAAGACAAATGTGGGTCAGATTCAGACAGCTTTGTCACATACCAGGGAACAGAAACCCTCTTGGTGAAGATGTTTTCCAAGTTTTGGTGTTCAATCTGTTACCCAAGCTTGCAATTACTTTATGATGTTCTTGCAAACAGCCATGTCAAATTAAGATATGACAAAAACAAAAAAAAATCCTTTCTATTTGTATCATGACAGTGAGAACAAAGTAATAATTTAAAACATGCCTCTACTTTTCTAATTACAGCTGACATTAAAGTTCACATTTTCTGAGAACTATTATGAACATTAATAACTGTAGGGATTTTCTCTGCACTTGATGACTTTTATTGTAATAAAACATTTAGAACTGGTTACACATAATTATATTGAGAAATATTATTATATTATATTATATTATATTATGTTATGTTATGTTATGTTATGTTATGTTATATTATATTATATTATATTATATTATATTATATTATATTATATTATATTATATTATATTATATTATATTATATTATATTATATTATATTATATTATATTATATTATATTATATTATATTATATTATATTATATTATATTATATTATATTATATTATATTATATTATATTATATTATAATGCTAGATTATAAAAGTGGCAAATATGTTGTGGATCTCTGAAAATGGATTTTAAAATGCAGTGATATAAAAGTAGGATGGAAAACAATGTCAAATGGATTTACAAAATGGGACTTCCGGTTTGCAAGGCTTTGGCAGCGGCAAGGATTCACGATACTGGGTGATCCCTGCTGCGCTCGCTGCCAAGGTTCCCCCGATCCGCTTGGATTTGGGGGATATAGCTGCCCCGTAGAAGCAGCTGAAGACAGGGGGATCTGGATAGGGGTTTGGGGGTATCGCAGACCCCCTCCCCAGCCAGCAAAACCCCCTTTTCCCAAGGCGGAGGAGTGGTGGTCAGTAATGGCTGCCATGAAGAAACCTGCAGCTGGACAAGGAGGAAGAAAGTTGGAAGAGCTGTGAAAGTAAGAGAAAGTACCCTGGAATTTTGAAAGTTGCTAAAAGTACATTGTTTCCAAAGAGAGTTACAAGTGATGAATGGAATTTTAAAAGGGAAAGTTTTTTTCTTTTCACTCTCCTTCCTAACGTGACAGCGGATGGAACCATAAGAGAAATCGGAAAACCTGCATTGGAGGTAATTAAATGCTGAAGGGATAAGGACTTCAGAACATTTTTTTTAAAAAAAAGAATCTTTTTTGCTGTGAGTGGGAAGGGAGAGAAAAAAAATTGGAGCAAAATTTGAAAATAAGGAGAAGATTGCCTAGAATTCTAAAGCGTTATTAAACATCAATAAGACTTCTAAAAGATATATTTTAAATGGAACTTTTTGACTAAACTCTAACCCCAGAAAGAGAAGCTGAAGAAGGAGAAAGTACTTAAAAGAAACAACTGGTTTGGATTGCTTGGTGATTTTGGAACTTTTGAGAACTATCTTTGATTAAAAGCACTTGGGTGGTTATTTGGAAAAACTTTTTCTCTCTACGATGGCATCACTTGTGGATGGATTGAAACTTGTATACCGAAAATATGAAAAAGAAAAGCAAGAAGGGAAGGATTCTCTTGGCACTCTTTTTCAATTTTTAGAAATGACGGTTTGTACTTATGTAAAGCTGAATGAGGAACAGGATGACTGGGACAAAGAAGAAGCCATTTTTGATGAACAAGTGACTTTGGTTGGGGAAGGAAAGGAGAAAGAGAAAAAGGAAAAGAAGACTTTAAGATTTGGAAAAACAACCAAAAAAAAAGAAGAATAAGGTGAAAAGGGGATGCTATATTAGAAAGCAACAGAAAGGAGGAGAGCAGAATAAAAGGGAGGTGGAGAGACAAGGGGGTAAAGAGGACAAGGAGAAGAATAAGCAAGGGAGAAAGGAAGGGATGATAAGCCTTAATGGTGGGGAGCAAGATGCAAAGAAACAAAAGTCTTTTAGAGATAATGGGTAAACTTTATTGAAAAAGGGATTCTGGAAAGGTACATAAGATTGTATTTTTACATTTGTACTTAGAAATAATCTTAGAAAATTGGAAACAATATGCAATTTAAAATGTGATAAAATACTTAGTATAATTTAGTGAAATTTTTGTCAAGAAAAGGGAATACTTGAATGAAACAATGATTTAAGATATGTGATGGGGGGGGGGAATAATTATGGAAAGCATAAGTGTTCCCATAAAGACATGATATTTAACTGAAATGGGTAAAATGTTTAAGATATAAATGATTGTTAATGTTAATGATTAGACTATGTTATCCTAGTGAAATTTTTTGTGAAATGAGAGATTTGAAGTAGGAGAAGGGGGAACATTCTAATGAAATAATGATTTATAATATGTGATATGGGGGGGGAATAACTATAGAAAGTAGGTGCTCCCATAAAAGTATGTGATTTAACTGAAAAGTAATGTGCTAAGTGTTTAAGATATAAATGAATATTAATATTAATGAATAGATTTGTATTGGTATTGATAATATTGTATAATTTTAGAATGTACCAAACAGAATCCCAATGTAAGCTATGTATTCTATATTAAGTATTATAAATGTAGGGGAAAGAGATAAAGGCGTCATACTCCAATTAGTGTACAGGAGAAGTTTTTTTCAGAGAAGAAAGATAAATGGATAGCTGGAAATAGAACAGACAAAGAATAACAAATATTATGATTCGAATTGAGATGAGATAAATAAAATAAAATTAAGAAAACTTAAAAGAGAGGAGAAGCTATATAGAAAATTGAAAATGCTAATAAGATATGGAATGGTGTACAAAATGAATATGAATTTGAATTTGTGTCTGTATGAAGAGTTTTAACTCGGGACTAAGCAACTTTCAGAAAAGATGTTTTTTATGTTTCTATGTTTTGTGTTTTTGTGTGTTTATGTTTGATTGAGCTAATAAAACCTTGGAGGAATGTCAGAAAGGGACATTAAAACTTACAATAACCTTCAGAAAAGAGGTTTTATGTTCTTATGTTTTATGTTTTGTATGTCTTTGGAAATTAATAAAATTTGTTTAAAAAAATGGATTTACAAAATGAAACCAGTTTCTATCTTAAAAATTATAAATAACAAATAATAAATCAGAAGAGTGTCTTTGAAAGTCTTCTTACTTTACAAAAGAAATGGGTGAATCAAGGAAACTGTTTCTGAGAGAAGACAAAGAGAAAGTACTCAACCTGTTCTAGGAAGAAAATGAAGAGAATGTGATAAGATATCACCAAATCTGGCACATATTATAATCTGTGGTAAACTTGTGTTAAAGCAAAAAAAATTGGGCAAAAATACACATGTGGTTAGAAAACGATGTTAGGAAAACATGTAGATCTTAAACCTGAACTTTTTAAATTAGGTATAGTACCAGGTATAATACCAGAAAAAAGTGATAAACAAAGTGTATATTTAGTATTGCATGTATTAACAGCAGTGAGGATTGCATTTGCTCGGCACTGGAAAAATGAAGAAATACCACAATATGAAGAGATAATTAAGAAGATATTGGACTGTGAAGAAATGGATAGACTTACATTGAAGATCAAACTGAAAGAAGATACAGAATACTTTCAAACACGGAATTCATTTTTTCAATAGTTTAGTTTACTTTTTTATTGTCATTGCACCTCGTACAACAAAATCAAACACCACCTTCAGTACACATCATGACCATGACCATGAAAATAAACACAAAAACACATCCTTCACCCTTCACACATTGAACCAAAAATCCCCAACACCACACCAACACTACACAATACAGCAGAATCCAAAAAGCTACTGCCCTGGGATAGAAGCTGTTTTTCAGCCTATTTATCCTTGTTTTTATGATTATTTATTATACCATCTGCCAGATGGTAACAGTTCAAAAAAGGGTTCCCAGGATGAGATGGATCTTTGAGAATGCTTTGAACTTTCTTAAGGCAGCAGGAGCTACAAAGAGGGAAGAGGACAACCAATGATTTTCTGGGGTGGACAATGACTGGCTTTCCTATTTGGCACTGTGCAATTGGCAAACCATACAGAGGTGCAGTATGTTAAAATGCTCTCTATGTGCAGCGGTAGAAGGTCACCAGCAGTTTTTCATTCAGTTATTGAGAAGTCTCAGGTAGTATAATCTCTGCTTGTCATGGCCCTGGTGGAGTCTGACTCTGAGGAACAGGAAGTGGGAGTGTGGCTCCAGAGGTGGAGGAGGAGGCTGGGGAAGAGCAGAGGCTGGTTGAACAGTCAGAGGAGGATCTAGACACATCCCCTATCCATCCTAGGTCATGCAGGGAGGATAGGATCAGGGAAAAGCGAGGTCTACTCAAGAGGAGATTACTATGATCCTCCTCGTGGCTTGCAGGTGGGAGCTATATATATATAAGTTTGCAACCCGGCAGTTAGAATTGCTGAAGTCAATTAGTGTTTACCTTGAAAGAGGCTTATCTTTGCTGGCATTTTTCCCATGGACTTTTCTCGGTTATTTTCCTGGAGTTTATAATTAGTTATCTTGACTCTCATCAATGCGGTTTGTTTTGGTTTTCTGTTTGCCTCACTATTTACTTTTGTGACTTTAAACTGTGCCTAATAAAACAGTGAAGTTAAGTTGAAGGCTTTACTGGACTTTAATATATGTTTGGGGTTTGGGGTTATTTTGAGAGATTACGGGTCATCAGAGCCCTATTGACCAGGGCTGCAATGTGAGCACCCCAGGTCAGGTCCTCTTTTAGGATAACACCCAGAAACTTAAAACAGGCCACTTGCTTCATTCGGTCTCCATTGATAAGCAAGGGCTGGGTGTCTGATCTGTTCCTTCTATAATCCACTATAAGCTCCTTGGTCTTATTGGTGTTGAGGACCAAGTTATTGTCTCCACACCAAGAAAGCAACCAGTCCACCTCATCTCGGTAGGCAGACTCATCCCCCCGAGATAAGTCCCACCACTGTTATATCATTTGCAAATTAAGCAATAGTATTACTAGTGTGAGTGGGAATGCAGTCATGTACATAAAGAGTATAGAGTAAGGGACTGAACACACAATCCTGTGGTGTACCAGTGTTAAGAATAAGGGCTGAAGAGGTATGATAACCTAATCTGATCCTCTGTGAGTGGCCAGACAGGAAATCCATAATCCAAAGACAGACTGAATTAGAAAGCCCAAGATCCAGAAATTTAGACACAAGTCTATGTGAAAGAATTGTGTTAAATGCAGAACTAAAATCCACAAAAAGCATCCTCAGATACCCCCTCCCTGCTGTTCTAGATGAGTCAGAGTGGTGTGAAGAGTGATAACTATAGGGTCCTCTGTAGATCTATTTTTTCTGTATGCAAACTGGTGTTTATCAAATGTATGCGGAAGACCAGAAATGATGTGCCGGCAGACCAATTTCTCAAAGCACTTCATGATGATAGGAGTGAGTGTCACTGGTCTGTAATAGTTGAGGTTATTGATAGGGAACTTCTTTGGCAGCGGAACAATGGTGGAAGCCTTCAAACAAGATGGAATAGTGGCCTGGGATAAAGACCGATTGAAGATTCTGGTAAAGACTCCAGCCAAATGATCTGCACAGTCTTTAAGCACTCGGCCAGAGATACCGTCAAGACTGGCAGCCTTTCTAGGGTCCACAGCCTTAGAATGCTCCTCACCTCCTGTTCCTCCACAATGAGGTGGAGGCTACAATTGGCTGGTGGTTGTATTTTATCTGTCTCTGATGTCTTCACTTCAAAGTGAGCAAAGAAATGATTCAGTTCCGCTGCCAATGAAGCATCCCCCTCAGCAGGGATGGCATTGGTCGGTTGATGGTTTGTAATTTGTTGAATCCCTCGCCACACTTGCCTCATGTTATTGCTATAAAAATTATCCTCAATCTTCCTCTTATACTCAGTCTTGGCCTTCCAAATACCTTTCTTCAGATTAGCTCTGGCAACACTATATCTTGCCCCATCACTGGACCTAAAGGCCTTGGTCCTATCAGGCAAGAGGCGCTGGACTTCCTTGGTCATCCAGGGTTTCTGAATGGGATAGATCCTAATATGTTTATCCACAGTGATAGTATTTGTGCAGTGTTTGATATAGCACAGAACAGCTGCAGTGTGCTACTCTAGGCCAGGTTGGTAAAAGACATCCCAATTTGTGTTCTCAAAACAATCCTGAAGTTGTTGGGAAGCATCTTCTGGCCAAGATTTCACTGTCTTTATTATAGGCAGAGCCCCTCTCCTAAGAGGGATGTACGCTGGTGCTAAAAGCAGTGACATATGGTCTGATTGTCCCAAATGTGGTAATTGTATAACCTTATAGCCATGTTTGATGTTGGTATATACTTTGTCCAATAGGTTTGCTCCTCTAGTAGCACACTTAACATGCTGATAGAATTTAGGGAGCACTTCTTTTAAATCAGCTTGATTAAAGTCCACCACTATGATATGCACAGTATCAGGATACTTATTCTGCTGATTACCAACAATGTTATATAAGAATCCCAAAGCTATGGTAGTATTGGCGTCAGGTGGGACATAGACTGCACTAATCAAAACCATGCTGAATTCCCGTTGTTCTGTCCCCTCATTTGAATTCTTGAGATCCCCACTCTTTGATTGGCCAAAGCGCGGGGCAATTGGATTGGCTAGGTGAGCTGCGCCAATTGGCTCGCTGAGAATCTCCCGCGATTGGTCAATTTGAATCGCGGGAGATTCAAAGCCGTGCCATTGGCCACAGCTGCCGCGGCTTAGAAATAAAAAACCGCAAAGTTTTCCTTTAGCCCCAGTTCGGTTCCTGACTAAATAAAAGAGCTTGATACACAGTCACCGACTCCTGGCTTCCTTCCATGCAGACATAACACTGGCGACGAGGATGGGATACCTTTCCTGAACCGAAGCACGTGTCCGACGGAAGCCAGCCAACCGACAAGATGGCCAGCATCGCGCCACCAACCCCCTTCAACCCCGCTACCGAGGACTGGGAATCTTACACGGACAGATTCCACATGTTCCTCGAATGCAACGATCTGAAGGATGCCACGGGACCGAAGAAACGAGCCATCTTCCTAACGCACCGCGGGCCTGCAGTGTTTAAGATGGCAAAGGCGCTAGCCAAGCCCGTCGATGTTACCGCGATGGATTGGGCGGACCTCGAGCCATTGCTCCGGAGACACTACGCTCCAGCCGTGCCCATCCTCATCCGACGACACGAATTTTATCGGTGGGACCAGTGGTCGGGCGAGAGTTTCAGTGATTTCGTTGCAGAGCTACAGCGCCTGGGAGGACTATGCGAGTTCTCCAACATGAACGAGGCCCTCCAGGACCGAATCGTGCTCAGCCTTTGGGACCCCGTTCTCCAAAGTCGGTTGATAGCTAAGGGCAACATTGCTCTCGCTGATGCCATCTCCGAAGCCGCGGCCGCCGAAGCAACCCGACAATCAGCAGACCGCATGCGGAGACGGAACGCCAGGGACCACACCAAAAACAACAACCCCGCAAGGTCGACCGAAGCCCAACCTGCAACTACCACCCACCAGGGCGAACTCCACTCCACCTTGGGGACGTCAGACGAGGAGGAAGACATCCACCGTCTCCAGGCAGGCCGCGACCACTGCAGCCGGCGGAGTCGTAAGTCAAGGACCGCGTGTGCTGGTTGCGGAGGAGACCACCCCAGATCCGAATGCCGGTTCTTCGACTCCGTTTGCCGACACTGCAACAAGAAGGGCCACATTACACGCGTCTGCTACCTCAAGAAGACCCACAGCCCCAGACAATGGGACCCGAGCGAGCGCAGACGAGAGAGCACACCCCCCAGGACCAGAGACCGGCCAACAGACAACCGCTGGGAGCGAAACGGATGAGCCCAACGAGGTGGCGAGATCAGGCGGAGAGAAGAGACACATCAGACAGTCACCATCGGCCACGCCACAACCACAGACGCCAGAAAGGTCTACGTGGAGATAGGAATCGAAGACGAATCCTGTAAAATGGAGGTGGACTCCGGGTCCTACCTCTCAATGGTAGCCTGGCAAGAAATTAAACGCTTGGTGCCTACCATCCAGAGAAGGCAACTAGAAAACCAGAGACTAATCCTCAAGGACTACCAGGGAAACCGCATCCCTGTAGTTGGAACAGGACAGTTTAAAGTGACCTACAAGGGACATGCCGAAAGACTTCCCTTAACCATCATTGATCGAGACCGACCTAGCCTACTGGGACTTCAATGGTTCGCACCGCTAGGCATCGCAGTTACGGGCATCGACCACATCGCTGAAGCCGACTGGGAGCAGCAACTGGCCCGGGACTTCCAAGAAGTGTTCGACGGCACCCTAGGCATGTACCGAGGGCCCCCTATATCCTTCAGCCTAGACCCAAACGTTCCCCCAAAATGCCTAAAACCAAGGCAGGTACCGTTCGCACTCAAACCGAAAATCGACGAGCAAATTGACAAGCTCGTCAAGCAAGAGGTATTACAGCCCATAGACCACGCCCGGTGGGAGACCCCCATAGTCACCCCAATTAAGCCTGATGGGTCAGTGAGAATCTGCGGGGACTATAAGGCCACCCTAAATGGCGCCTTGCAGCAAAGCGCTTACCCCGTCCCAGTAGTGCAGCATCTCCTACACTCACTGGGAGGGGGCAAAGTTTTCGCAAAACTTGACCTGGCCCAAGCATATCAGCAACTGCCAGTCAACGAGGAAACTGCAGAGGCACAAACCATAGTCACCCACCGGGGAGCCTTTAGATGCAACCGCCTCCAATTTGGAGTCAGCATGGCACCTGGAATTTTCCAGAGCCTCATGGAAAGACTCTTACAGGGCATCAAGGGGGTGGTCCCATACTTCGATGATGTACTAGTATCGGCAACCAACCAGGCCGAACTAGAGAGTCGCCTAAGGGAGGTGCTAACAAGGTTTAAAGAAACCGGGCTTAAAGTGAAGAGGGAAAAATGCCAGCTGTACACAGAGCGGGTTGAATTCCTAGGATACCTCCGAGACCAACATGGCATTCACCCCACCAACAAGAAAATTAAAGCCATCAAGGAAGCCCCCACACCCAAGTCAAAAACAGAACTGAAGGCGTTTCTGGGGCTACTCAACTTTTATAATGTCTTCCTGCCTCAAAAGGCGACCGCGGCGGAGACTTTGCATAGGCTTTTGGACAAGGCGGCGACCTGGACTTGGGGGAAACGCGAGGAAGTCGCCTTCAGGAAAACCAAGAACCTGCTCACTTCGGATGCCGTCCTCATCCAGTACAGTGAGACCCTACCACTAGCCATCACATGCGACGCATCACCCTTCGGCATCGGCGCTGTCCTCAGCCACACTCTCCCCGATGGAAAGGAAGCACCCATCACGTTTTTTTCAAGGACCCTCTCCAAACCGGAGCGGAACTACAGCCAGCTGGACAAAGAGGCTTTGGCTATCGTCGCTGCAGTAAAAAGGTTTCACGAGTACCTCTACGGCCGGACGTTTACCATCATCACCGACCACAAACCGCTGCTGGGAATCCTTGCAGGGAACAGGGCCACCCCGAACATTCTGTCTCCCCGAATGACAAGGTGGTCCGAATTTCTGGCTGCCTACAACTACGGACTCACACACCGACCTGGTAAGACTATCTCCCATGCAGACGCCTTAAGCTGCTCACTGTTACCGGAACCAGACACTGACCCAGCACCCACGACGACCACCCTCAGCATAGAGACTCTACCCAACCTACCCATAACTGCGTCAGACATTGGCCGAGAAACTAATAAAGACAAACGTCTCGTGCGGGTTTTGCATTGGGTAGAGAAAGGGTGGCCGGAAAAGGACAACGACGAGTCCGTCAGGACATTCCGGAACTGGCAAATGGAACTCTCGTTACTAAAAGGGTGTATACTATGGGGAGATAGGGTGGTCATCCCGGAAAAACTACAAGGGAAGGTTTTGGAACTGTTACACGAAGGGCACCCGGGCATCGTTAGGACAAAAGCCCTGACCAGAAGTTACGCTTGGTGGCCAGGGTTGGACAAACACATTGAGGCCTGGGTAGCAAGGTGTCAACGATGCCAGGAAACTAGACCAAGCCCACCCACAGCACCCATCCTAGAGTGGGAAACCCCCAGGGGACCGTGGTCTAGGATCCACATAGATTTCGCCAGGCCCACAAAAGGACACACTTTCTTAATAACCGTAGATGCTTACTCCAACTGGCTGGAGGTAAGCAACATGAGAGAAACCACCACGGAGGCCGTGACCAAAAAACTCTGCAAACTTTTCGCAACACATGGCCTCCCGGACGTCCTCTTGTCCGACAACGGGCCCCAATTCACCTCGCTAGAATTCGAAAAATTCCTAGCAGAAAGGGGCATACGACACGCACTGACAGCCCCGGTGCATCCGGCGGCGAATGGTAGGGTGGAACGGATGGTTCAATTCACAAAAAAAAAACCATCCAGAAAATAGACCACGGGAAGATCCAGGACAAAATAAATAAATTACTTTTCATACAGCACATAACCCCGAACACCACAACAAATAAAAGCCCAGCAGAACTGCTAATGGGGAGGAAAATAAGGTCCCCACTCGATAGATTACACCCCACTTACAACCCAGAGAAACCCCCAGACTCCACCAGCAAACACCGAACCTTCGCACCAGGCGACGCCGTCTACGCAAAGAACCTAAACGGAGACCCATTATGGGTACCAGCAATCATAACACAACTAACAGGCCCACACTCGTACCGGCTACAAACAACCGATGGACGGGCGTGGAAACGCCACATCGATCAGTTAAGATTGAGGATGACCACACAAGACACCACCGACATGCAACCAAGCAAAACCAACCCCCTCAACACAAACCAAAAGGGGAGGGGATACCCAGGGAACCAAAACCCAGAAAAAATAAACCAGCCATACTCACCTGAAAGCAGCCAGCACGAAACCTCACCAGGAAGAGACAGCCAGGCCAGCTCAACCAACCCGGGAAGACCAAGCGGGAGCAGCGAAACCCGCAGCTCAACCAACCCGGATAGCCCAGGAGGGAGCTGCGGAGAGCAGTCCGGCCAGACAGACCAGGCGGTTCCCACGACGGAGTCTGGAGAAACAGAGACCCCGACCGAACCGGCCGGGATCCAACCTACGACTGACCTGCGTAGGTCCAGTAGGCAGAGACGGAGCCCTGTCTACCTACGGGACTACGCGACATAAGGACTGAACCAAGAGGGGAGGGGTATTCTGTCCCCTCATTTGAATTCTTGAGATCCCCACACTTTGATTGGCCAAAGCGCGGGGCGATCGGATTGGCTAGGCGAGCCGCACCAATTGGCTTGCTGAGAATCTCCCGCGATTGGTCAATTCGAATCGCGGGAGATTCAAAACGGTGCCATTGGCCGTGGCCGCCACGGCTTGGAAATAAAAAGCCGCAAAGTTTTCCTTTAGCCCCAGTTCAATTCCTGACTAAATAAAAGAGCTTGATACACAGTCACCGACTCCTGGCTTCCTTCCACGCGGACATAACACCGTGGAAGATATATGGCTTTACATTTAAGAGTCATATACTCCAGATCCATGGAGCAGTGGCTGTCTACAGTCTTTGTATTGTTACAAAGCTTTTGTTCACATAAAGGCTTAAACCTCCCCCTTTGATCTTGCCAGAATCTCTTCTCCTGTCCTGCCTGTGAGCTATGTAGTCTTCCAGCTCAACAGCTGCATCTGGAATGAGTGAATGAAGCCAAGTTTCTGTGATTGGCAAAACCCAGCAGTTCTTGATGAATTTAGTCTTTGCAATCTATAGCCTTAATTCATCCATTTTGTTAGTCACAGATCTTGCATTGGTAAGAAATATACTTGGCATTGAAGGCTTGCTCAGCCCAGCATGGCATCCTCTCTTCCTCTTCCTGTTCCTCTTTCTCCACCTCTTCCTCCTTCCTACAGGGATAGTGATCCATGGCTCCCCCAGGGGCCTAGCTGCCTACTTCGGTATGTTATGAGAATGTATTAAATCATCCATAATAGCCTTTTCACATTTCAGTCCAATTTGTAACAAGGCTTGCTGACTATAAATGACCCTTGTCCCACAGGATTCAGTCAAGGAAAGAATCCAAAACACACACAGAATCATACACACCATACACTGAAAGAAGGAATGATTAGCCGCAGCATCCATGTACACAGCCATCTTGAAAACCATATTGAAACAATAGCTGGAAAAAAGGGGGTAAAGATTAGGAATATAAATTGTATTGTTAATCAAACAAAATAACCTAATATCTAATAAATGAATAATAATGGATCAGTGCTGGTATTTTCATGGAAAGTATTATTAAATAAATGAACTGACCTTAAAATAAATTCAGCGGTACCTCATTAACCTGTTAAAAGATAACTACCAGCCTCCAGAATATGAATCAAAGTCTATAGATTTTAGTTTATAGTTTGAGCTCTTATTTGTTATGCTTGTTTCATCAATTGCTTCTTAGATTTTATATTATCCTATGATTGTGATCTTTGAATATCCATCAGTGTTTCAAACAGTGTTTTCCTGTGCAAATGCTTTATCTTGTGGTTTGACTATAGCAAAGCAACCACTTATTCTTCACTAAGCAAAGTTCTAAAGTAGTATTGTAATATTGGTTTTAACTTTGTAGTTATAAAATATGTGCCAATTAATGATAAAATGTTTGGTTTAAATTTGGTTACTTAGCATAAAATTAGGTGTGGTTCACAATTTCAGATATTTTAAAAAATCTATATCTCTCAAGATTTCATTCATGTTTTCATGTTGAAATTTATTTTTGCAAGTAGCAAGAAAAAAGGTCATGGTTAAGGTTTCTCTTTATTTACTTTCTCTTTTTTTTACACTGGAGTGTGAGTTAACATAACAGGATTTTATGCATGTAAGTTTAGTGTGATTCTTGCTGGAGACGTATAAAAGAATTCAATCTCTTGATGCAGATGGTATGTTAGAATCAAGAGTACAAACAAACAGTCCTCTGGTGTTCTGCTAGGCTTTGTAAGGAAATATTTCATGCTGTGAAACTATCTATTAATCATGTAGATGCTTAACAGCCAGATACCAAGTGTATCATATATAAAAGGGTGCTAATTCAACATTATAGTGGTAGATCATGTTAAGTAAAGGAGAAAAACAGATCTGTACTGCACATAAAAATAGGGGTGATAATATGATGTATACTTCCACTGACATAAACTTTCATTTACCCTTCTAGAAGCTTTTTTTCTCTTTTTTAAGGAGCATTTTTATATGTTGATTCCTGAAGACTTTCTGGCCAATCCCTGCAGTTTCCCCACAAGATTTCAGAAGCAGTTTGCCATTGCCTCCTTCCTAAGACGGAAAGTGTTGTGAATTAATAAAAAGTGAATGAATAAAAGTGCTTAATAAAGATTATTAAAACCTTTAGAAATGTGCAGGGTTCTGACCCTGCACTTCTGATTGGCCGATAATAGCAATATCTGATTGGTCCATTCAGGAGAATCTGATTGGCTGTTAGCGGGCCTCTCTCATTGGTTAAGGGAACTAATGCTTCCCGTTTCTTATTGGTTATTTGATCAGCAGCTTGCCTATAAAAAGGGCTGTTGCTGCCATAGTTTTTGCTCTGTTCCACAATGTTAAATAAAGAGTTGAAGTTCACTGTTCATCGTCTCGTCTCCAATCCTTGCACCCATGCGCAGAACTTAACACTGGCGACGAGGATGGGATTTGGAGACGTCAGAGCTGACTGAGTACTACAGAGCGCCAAACAGAGCACGTGGCTGAAGACGCACAACGGCTGAACCATGTCTAGCAGTGTCATACCACCCGCTCCATTCGACCCGGCACAAGAAGACTGGGACTCATATATGGACTGATTCCAGATGTTTCTGGAGACTCATATATGGACTGATTCCAGATGTTTCTGGAGACCAACAACTTAAAGGATGCCACTACCGGAAAGAAGCGAGCAGTATTCCTAACTCACTGCAGTATTCCTAACTCACTGCGGGCCGACCGTGTTTAAGATGGCCAAGGCACTAGCCAAACTGACTGAAGTGAAGTCCATGGACTGGGACGTCCTCGAGCCCCTTCTACGGGTCCACTACGCACTGACCGTACCAACGCTTGTTCAAAAACATGAATTTTATCAGAGAGACTAGCAGAAGGAAGAAAGCATTGCGGATTTCATCGCGGATCTCCAGAATTTGGGAGGCCTCTGTGGGTTCGCCGACCTCGAAGAGGCCCTGAGAGACTGAATAATTCTGGGATAAGATGCACCCCACGTGCAGAGTAAGCTGATGGCAAAAGGCGACATCAGCCTTACAGATGCCATCGCTGACGCTACTGCAGCAGAAGCAACCAGGAAGTTGGCTGCCCGAATGCGCCGCACCCACGCCCCACTCCGCCAACTCGCCGGTGAAATCTCACCTCACCTGGAGGGACAGGAAACGACAGCCCACCATGAGGACCTCGAATCGTCATCAGAAAGCGATGAAGAAGAGGTCAACAGGCTGTGGTCTGAACGAGACCAACGCCATCAACGTAACCAGAGAGTACAGTACCAATGCGCTGGTTGTGGGGCAAACCACCCACAATCAGACTGCAAATTCCTCAACGCACTCTGCCATGTGTGTGGGAAAAGAGGTCACATTGGAAGAGTTTGTAGAAGCAAGCAAGGATCCAACCCACCTCAGAGAGGGACCAACTACCGCCAGCCCACAGGAAGTTGTCCTGTGAATCGAGAAAACTTAACCCACCAATGGAACAACCACTCCTACAGAAACAAACCACTAGCCCAGTCAACGAAGTAGGAAGAGGCACGCCAAACCATTACAATCAGTCACGCCTCATCATTAGACGCCAAGAAGATCCGGGTGAAGGTCGCCATCGAAAACCAGCCCTGCCCGATGGAAGTTGATTCCGGATCGTCCCTCTCGATGGTTTCCTGGAAGAACCTTAAACAATTAATCCCCACCGTCCGGTGGCAAGACCTCAGATTCCAAAGAATCATACTTAAGGACTATCAGGGAAATCGAATTCCAGTCGTCGGATCCAGCAAAGTCTATGTCTCATTTAAAAATCGTACTGCATCCCTACCACTGACCATAGTCGACCAGGATCGGCCTAGTTTGTTAGGCCTCCAATGGTTCGCCCCACTTGGAATTGAAGTAGCCGGCATTCACCAAACCAACAGCGATGACTGGGAAGAAGCCATCATCCCAGAGTTCCAGGACATCTTTACAGAGAAATTTGGTGAGTACAAGGGGACCCCGATACCATTTAACCTTGACCCCAAAGTTGCTCCCTTCCGCCTTAAGCCTCGTCGAGTTCCATTTGCCCTTAAACCAAAGATTGATGAGCAGCTTGATAAATTGATAGCCCAGGGTGTGTTAGAACCAACCGACTACGCTCCCTGGGAAACCCCAATCGTAACACCCATCAAGCCGGATGGATCGTTAAGAATTTGTGGGCACTACCGAGCCACCCTGAATCACGCCCTTCAGTAGAACGCTTACCCGGTACCAGTGGTACAACACCTTCTCCATTCCCTGGGGGGCAGAAAAGTCTTCGCTAAATTGGATTTAGCACAGGCATACCAACAACTGCCTGTAGACAAAAAAATGGCAGAGGCACAAACAATCGTTACGCACCAAGATGCATTTAAGTGTAACCGACTCCAATTCGGAGTTAGCATAGCCCCAGGAATTTTTCAGAGCTTGATGGAGAGACTACTACAGCGTATAAAAGGGGTTGTACCTTATTTTGATGACGTTTTAATTGCTGCTCCAACTTGAGAAATACTAAGGGAGCGCCTGAGGTTAGTTCTTCAGAAATTTAAAGACTCTGGCCTTAAAGTAAAAAAAAATAAGTGTCAACTGTGTACGGATAAGGTAGAATTTTTGGGGTACTTAATCGATAAACAAGGCATTCACCCCACCGATAGCAAGCTTAGGGCAATCAAAAATGCTCCAAGGCCCCAAAATAAGACCGATCTCCAAGCTTTCCTGGGCCTTATCAATTTCTACAACGTGTTCCTGCCCCATAAAGCGACCGTAGCCGAGCCCCTACATCGTCTGTTGGACAAAAAGGCAACCTGGATCTGGGGACATTGAGAGGAACACGCGTTCCGACAAGTAAAAAACTTATTGACTTCAGACGCTGTTTTAATGCAGTATAATGAGACTTTGCCGTTAACGATTACATGTGATGCATCACCATTCGGAGTGGGTGCCATTTTGAGCCATGTGTTACCAAACGGTAGTGAAGCCCCTATTGCCTACTTTTCAAAAACGCTATCAAAAACTGAACATAACTATAGTCAAATTGATAAAGAGGCTCTTGCTGTCGTTTCTGCTGTTAAACGATTTAATGAATATATTTATGGGTGAGTTTTTACTATAGTCACTGACCACAAACCTTTGCTGGGGATTATAGCGGGGGACAAGCCAACCCCTTATATATTATCTCCCAGAATGACTCGCTGGTCGGAATTCTTGGCTGCATATAATTATAAACTGCAACACCGCTTGGGGAAGGCCATCCCCCACGCTGACGCACTAAGCCATGCACCACTTCCTGAAACCGTTAACGACCCAGCTCCAACCGTCGCGACGCTCCAGATTGAAGCACTTCAATCACCACCACTGACAGCTCGAGATATCGCGATCGAAACCAAACACGATCCTGTTTTGGCGCGAGTTCTTAGCTGGGTCGAGCGAGGATGGCCATTGGATCAAATCCTTGACAACTTCAGTCCTTTCAAGAATCGAAAGACGGAACTGTTTTCACAGAAAGGCTGCATAATTTGGGGGGATAGAGTCGTCGTCCCAGAGCGGCTGCAATGAGCAGTATTGAAAACCTTGCATGAAGGCCACCCCGGCATAGTGCACATGAAGGCGCTCGCACGAAGCTATGCGTGGTGGCCGGGTATCGACAAGCAAATCGAAGCCTGGGTAAAGACTTGTTGCAAATGCCAGGAAGTTAGCAATGATCCACCGAAAGCAACCCCAACAGAGTGGGAAACACCCAGGGGACCATGGTCCCGTATTCATATTGACTTTGCCGGACCTACCAAAGGACACACATTTCTAGTAATGGTGGATGCCTATTCAAACTGACTTGAAATCCATGAAATGAAAAGTACCACAATGGAATCTGTCATCAGGAAATTGGACAGATTATTCGCAACCCATGGATTGCCAGACGTTCTGGTATCCAACAACGGGCCCCAGTTTACCGCGCTTTCTTTTGAACAGTATTTGGCGGACCGTGGTATTCGCCATGCACTAACTTCGCCGGTGCATTCTGCGATCAATGGAAGAGCCGAGCGCATGGTACAATTCATCAAAAAAAGCCTACATAAAATAGACTATGGTGATATCGAAGATAAGATTAACTGGATACTCCTTCTTCAACACATCACTCCGCACAGCGTCACCAACAAAACTCCGGCCAAATTGTTAATGGGACAAAAACTCCGCTTCCACCTTGACCGACTGCACCCATCGTACGAACTAGAAAAGCCACATGGATCCAGTGGGAAATGCCACAAATTCCAGATAGGCAACTTAGTCTTCTCTAAAAACTTTTCTGGCGATCCGTTGTGGGTCGAGGCAACTGTAATCCAAATCACAGGACCCAGGTCGTACCAAGTAAAAAGTCGCGATGGAAGAATATGGAATATTGATCAACTACGTTCAAGGCTGCAACCTCGCTTCTGCGACTCCGGTAACTTCCAAACTGAGGGGGGAGGAGATGCCGAGGAGACCGAGTTCGAAACGGCAGAAAGCACGAGTGGAAGAAGTGAGCATTCAGAAGACAGAGAGGGTGGTGGACTTGCCTCAAAGAGACACTCGTCAGAAGCAAGCCCACAAAGGCAAGGGGACAATGAAGACATTAGCGGTACCGAATTTTTAAATGAAGGACCGGAGGCAACCTACTCGCCAGAAAACATCCCGCCCAAACAAGATTATAAACAAGCACCCGGGGGACAGCGAAAATCTAACAGACAATCTAAACAACCTGCTTACCTCAAGGATTACGTCACCACACCCCTTAAACAGAACCCGGGGGGGAGGGGGTATTGTGAATTAATAAAAAGTGAATGAATAAAAGTGCTTAATAAATATTATTAAAACCTTTAGAAAAGTGCAGGGTTCTGACCTTGCACTTCTGATTGGCCGATAATAGCGACATCTGATTGGTCCATTCAGGAGAATCTGATTGGCTGTTACTGGGCCTCTCTCATTGGTTAAGGGAACTAATGCTTCCCGTTTCTTATTGGTTATTTGATCAGCAGCTTGCCTATAAAAAGGGCTGTTGCTGCCGTAGTTTTCGCTCTGTTCCACAATGTTAAATAAAGAGCTTGTTAAGCCTGGTTTCCCCAACCAGGGTTTGGGAGACAAGCTAAACAGAATGTGCAGCTTAGTCAGATAGGCACACAGATAAATGAGTGAGCTAAGCTTGTATGTTTATTAACATACAGTAAGAATGACAGATACGCTTGTGCTATCAAATATATAGTTTATTCCATTATGAGTTCATAGCATAGTCAAAATAACAGTCCAATAGTCATGTATCATTTAGTCAGTCCATTCAGGGATATTCAGTTAGCAAAGTCCGTGCAGAAATATCCCATGTCAATTCACTTACAAGTCTGTCCTTTGTTTTCTCTCCCGTTCGAGCAATGCAGTCTTGTGTCCTTGCAGTAATCAGGTTTCATCAAAGCCAGAGAGTGAGCAAGCTGCAGCCTTGCTTCTTTTAAAGTGCTTTCACAACCACTCCCTTAATTACTATCCCACAGTTAAAGTTGCAGACACTTTAACATACAAACTATGATTACATATTATTATTTACCTAAACCAGTTAGGGTAAAACAATGTTATCCCTAACATTCTCCCCTTTTAGGTTAAATAATAATATATCTATTTACATCTTTAAATCATATTTGTTACAACTCTCTTTAAACTTAATTACTCCTTGAGCTTTTGTAAATTGGTCTGCAATGTTTTCTTCTGTCATGCAGTATTCCAATTTAATTAGCCCATTCTTTACAGATTCTCTAACATTTAAGTATCTTAAATCAGTATGCTTTGATCTAGTTTTTACAGCAATACTAGTAGCTAACTTTATAGCTGCTTGGTTATCCTCGAACACAATAATGGAATCTTTTACAGTTACACCCATGTCTAATAATAACTGTTTGTACAAAATCAAATCAGTGCATAATAATGACAGACATGAAAATTCCGCTTCCATCGTGGACAAACTGATATGCTGTTGTCTGATTGACCTCCACCCTATTAGTGTCTTACCAAATAATATAGCCATCCCAGATGTTGATTTTCTAGTGTTTATATCAGTTGCAAAACTTGCATCTGCATAGGCACTAAGACTCAAATCACCCTTTGGTTCTATATACAATGCATGGTTCATTGTTCCTTTAAGATATCTTAAAATTCTCTTTAATGATTGCCAATGACATTGATGTGGATCCGAATTAAAACGTGCCAGCTGATTTACATTATAAGCTATATCTGGTCTTGACCAATTGCTTATATATGATAAGCTACCAATCAAAGATTGATATATAGACTTATCAAATTTGGGACTTTGATCATCAGTTTGGCAAACTTCCTGACTCATTGGAGTCTTTGCCGGTTTACAAAGTTCCATTTTAAACGTTTTAATTAATTGGCAAATTTTATCTTCTTGAGATATCTTAAAACCATTATTTGTTTTGTTAATTGTCAATCCTAGATACTTTTTAATTTCACCTAAATGCTTTAATTTTATCTTTTTGGCTAATAATGATATAATCTCATTAGCTTCATTATTAGTCTTAGTTATCAAAGCAATATCATCTGTAAATAATAACAATAATGACACCGTTCCATTATTTTCTCTTTTAAATACACATGGATCTGCTAAACCAGATTTAAAACCTATATTGTTTAACTCTTTCACAATATATTGGTTCCACTCAAACCCAGATTGTTTCAACCCGTAAAGACTCTTTTTGAGTTTCCAACAATCATTACTATTTACTTTATTGTCTTTTATACCTACTGGTTTTCTTAAATATATAGTGTGCTGCAATGGTGCATGTAGATAGGCAGTTTCTACATCTAAATGGTTAATTACATAGTTTTTCTTAGCTGCCCACACTAATGCTGCTCTTGAAGATGTTGCTTTAAGACTTGGTGCAAAAACTTCATCATAATCAGATGCAGTTTGATTAAATCCTTGAGCTACTAACCTAGCTTTATGGGTAACAGTCCCATCATTTCCAGTTTTTACTTTAAATATCCATTTGCACCCAATGGATTTTTCTCCTGGAGGTAATTTAGCATCTTCATAAACTTTCATTACCTTTAATGAATTTAGTTCCTTTTCCATTGCCTTTTGCCAATTCTCCTGATCCTTAGCAGGATACATCCTAAGTTCATCTACACTACTTGGAACTTTAGTTACTTGGCAAACTATACTTGCTTGATACCTTTCAGGTGGTCTAGTTACACGTTTAGTATGTCTAGGTATTACAGGACTTACAGGTGGACTTTCATTAACTAACTCTTCTTGATTATCTAACTCTTCCTGATCAACTTTTTCCTCTTGTTCTGGTCCTCTTTGCTCTTCGTGGACTTCTTTAATTGGACTCTTCTTATAACTAATCTGATCTTTCTGCCTTTTGTAGGGTTCAATAATTACTTCATTATTTAAATCTTGCTCTAATCTATTCCATCCTACATGTTCTAGGAATTTAGCACTAGCACTGGTGTAAACTCTAGGTGTACCTGGTTCCCAGAATCTATAAGATTTATGATTAGATGTATATCCTACAAAATACAATCTTTTAGCTCTATGCTGTCCTTTGTGTCTAAGTTGTGCAGGGATATGCACCCATGCTGGTGCTCCAAATGTGTGCATGTAACTTAAATCAGGTTTTGTACCATGCCACAATGTGAATGGTAATTCACCTGTTGTTGAATTAACAACATTATTTAATATATGATTACCACACATTATTGCTTCTCCCCATAAATTGTCAGGTAATCCTGAATCAGACATCATAGTTCGTGCCATTGATTGTAATGTTTGGCCTCTTCTCTCTATAAAGGCATTATGTTGTGGCCTATATGGTGCAGACATTTTATGTTGAATACCTAACATTCTTAGTCTGTTCTGGAATTTATTATTTGTAAATTCTGTACCATTATCTGTTATAAGAGTTACTAATTTCTTTTTAGTTTTTCTTTCTGCAAATTTAATCCAATTAAAGAGATTTTGATATGTTTCAGTTTTGCTCTTCATTAAATAGCAAAACCCATATCTAGAATAGTGGTCCATTATGCTTAGTATGTAACGAGCTCCTCCTACACTTGGTTTTTTTAGGACCTATTAAATCTGCAAATACTACCTCTAAAGGCTCTTTGGTAGTAAATCCATCAACTCTATTATCAGGTGTAACCCTGCTCTTACTTTGATTGCAAATATTACATTGCAAATACTTATTACAAGGTTTCAAACTTATTCCCTTAGATAATTCAACAGTTTTCTTAAGCATTTTAAAATTTAAATGCCCTAACCTTCGATGTAACAAGTGAATACATTCATCATGAGGTTTCTTATTTTCATAAATTGTGTTAGCCACCTCTAAACCATCATCATTTAACACATATAATTCACCTCTTAAAGATGCAGTAATTCTTTTATCTTCTTTTTCAATTATGCAGTTATCTCCCCTAAATGTAACTACATATCCTAGTTTAACCAAAATTCTTACTGAAATTAAATTAAACCTAAGTTGTGGTACATATAACATTTTTACATTCTCTTTTATAAAAGAACAATATGCTATACCTTGACCTTTAGCTTTCAGTTTCCAGCCATTGGCTAACGATATCTGCTGTGTACTCTTGGACATTTTAATAAAATGTTTGTTATCATTTGTTATACAATGTGATGCTCCACTATCAACCACCCAAAAATTATTTTTTACAGCTCCGTTAGTATACATGGCTAACTCTAAATTTTTATTTATCTTTTGATGACTTTTAGTATTCTGGCCAGCGTTCTGGCGTTTTGCCTTTTTACAAAATCTTGCCAAATGATTTGCGTATGCAGTAGGAGTTTCATTATCTTCTTTTTGAGGTTGCTGCCTCCTTAATTCGTCTCTTTCAAGCCTTCTTCTGGCCTCTTCAATCAATCTGCCAGTTATATCAGTTAAAGTTAGGCTTTCCTTTGGCAATATTTCAAGGGAAGTTACATAGTTGTCATAGCTTTCATCGAGGGAAGATAGTATTATATAGACTTGATGTAGTTCAGAGAAAATAAGCTTTTTCTCGTGCAGTTCTTGAAAAATGCTTTGCATAGTTTTCAAATGACTCAGCATATCACCATTCTTATGGAGATGTGTACTGAAAAGTTTCCGTGTTAGATTTATGTGAGCACCAACATTATCTCGAACATAAATCCTCTTCAGCTTCTGCCAACACCCAACAGCTGTATTCTCTCCGTGGATATAAACAAGCTGCATATCAGTTAAGGTTAAAGCAATAATGCAAATAGCTTGTTCATTTTTATGCATAAATTCTTCTATCTTTAGTTTATCTTCCTCATCCTCTGGATCCCATTCTTCTTCGTTTGGTGGATTTTCAATTATGTTCCACAAACCTTCTCTTCGTAGAAGCAGACTACATTTCATAGACCATGATACATAGTTTGTTCCATCCAACTTGGATATAAGGGACAAACTTTGTAGATTGACTTGTGCCATGTTTTCTTATATGGATATAAAACTATAATTAATAAAACATAGCTGTCTGTTTACTGTAATGTATAACAACACAAACTCTCACTTTTACATAAATCTGTTTTATCCTAGTTAAACTGACTTTGCAGCCTCTGGGCCCATAACCAGTGTTAAGCCTGGTTTCCCCAACCAGGGTTAGGGAGACAAGCTAAACAGAATGTGCAGCTTAGTCAGATAGGCACACAGATAAATGAGTGAGCTAAGCTTGTATGTTTATTAACATACAGTAAGAATGACAGATACGCTTGTGCTATCAAATATATAGTTTATTCCATTATGAGTTCATAGCATAGTCAAAATAACAGTCCAATAGTCATGTATCATTTAGTCAGTCCATTCAGGGATATTCAGTTAGCAAAGTCCGTGCAGAAATATCCCATGTCAATTCACTTACAAGTCTGTCCTTTGTTTTCTCTCCTGTTCGAGCAATGCAGTCTTGTGTCCTTGCAGTAATCAGGCTTCATCAAAGCCAGAGAGTGAGCAAGCTGCAGCCTTGCTTCTTTTAAAGTGCTTTCACAACCACTCCCTTAATTACTATCCCACAGTTAAAGTTGCAGACACTTTAACATACAAACTATGATTACATATTATTATTTACCTAAACCAGTTAGGGTAAAACAATGTTATCCCTAACAGAGCTGAAGTTCACTGTTCATCGTCTCGTCTCCAATCCTTGCGCCCATGCGCAAAACTTAACAGAAAGAGTGTGATGAATCTAAGATCATCCAGCCAGCTTTATCCCTAAGGTGGGAGTATAATTCATGGTCTTCTGGTTTCTAGTTGGTGTAACACCTGGAAAGCTATAATCTGGGAACAAGGAATAGAGTTACATCAAACCACGAGCAAAGGAAACTGACATCTTTGGTGGCCGAAGGATAAAGTTAAGAGTGTTCAGGACATGTTATGATGGAAAAACAAAGATGCAAAGTTAGAAATGGTATCCAATACATGGATGAATGTAGAGTTAAAGCAAGAGAAAGTGGTTTCAAGAGGTCCTTCCCTCCATACACACAGTAGTGTGAGACTCTGGAAGTTTTCAAGCCATGTTCATGTGTATAGTTCACTGAACACTGTATGAGAAAACTTCAGTATGTACGTATGTGTTTGTGTGTGTGTACAAGTAGTCCTCGACCTATGACCACAATTGAGCCCAAAAATTATGTTGTTAAATGAGACAGTTGTTAAGTGAGTTTTGCCCCATTTAACAACCTTTCCTGCCACAGTTGTTAAGTGAATCAGGCTTCCCTGTTGACTTTGCTTGTCAGAAGGACACAAAATGTAGAAATATAGATTAGATATATAGATGATGATATAGATATTACATCACAGCATTTTCTAATAAAAGAAAAAACAGAAAAAGATATGACAAAGCTGATTATAAAATGTCAACTTCTACTGATATTAATGCAGCCCAGAGTGTGCCATGTTCTTTGTTTATGTTTACAAAACCAAAAGTGCATCCACTTTGAACGAAAAGGGAGAAGGAAGTTAGTTCTGTATAGGAGAAATGATACCAGCCACGAGCATCTAGCAGTCAAGATGGCAGCCACAAGCATGGGATTGAAGCTCTACCAGAAAAAAATGGAAACTCAGCACATTATATCTTGGGGCAGGTAGCTCTTCGAACTTCTGTTCATATTGTTGCAGTAATACAGTTGGATTAACCAAGTAGGGATTGTTACTATTCATAACAATTACACTAAAGTAGCCTGACTATTTCCTTCATTCTTTAATTCTTCTACATTAAAAAGTTTGCTTTGAATAATAAGACACATTTGAGATGGAGACAACAAATTCATCCACAATACCCTGCACCTGTCTTCAACAGTGAAGGAACACAGGGCAGAAAACATCCTGTAGCCAAGAAGACTCCACACACATTTGCACTACTCAGGTGACCCTGAGGACACAGATAAAGCTCCAAGTGGCCTCAACAACTCTTTAAAAGAATGCAAATGACCAGCTGTCCACAAGGAATATAAATCCTTCTATTCCTCACCATCCAGTTAGAGCTGAAAAAGTTTCTTGGATGAGAAGCAAAACATCTTCAAAGAAAAACAAAGTTCAGTTGCCTCCTGAAAAAGCACCTTTGGGACTGTTCTACTTAGTATTTGAAACATATAACAAAGCTTCCTTTCTGTTAAGTTGTTTATATAATTCATTCCAATGCTACAACTCAGTGTCTGTGTGATATTTTGGATTCTAAAAGTCATTCATTTGTGCTTAATGTATAGTTCTACTGTCAGGAACAGTTTAAGATCAGGATTAAAAATGAAAAGGGATAATGTTTAATTCTGATTCATGTGGGGAAAATACACAACAGCAGAAATCCTCCCCCCAAAAGTGTGCTTATTGCAATAGAATTAGCAATCTAGACTGAAATAGCTAGCAGTTACAGCAAAGCTATAGTTAAGTGCAGTGATGGTTGCCCACAAGGAGATATGAACCATTTAAAAAGGAACTTTTACAGAACAATCCCTTGTAAGAATATATAAAGACAAAATTTTCTAATTTAAAAAGAGAAAGAATAGAGGGGAAATTGCATAGAGGACAATATTCCATGCCAATTTGCATTTGCCTGAAGTAACAGAAGATCTTACTTTATAGCAAACTTGTAATTGCCCAAAACTACAAAGAAAAGGCAATATAGATAATGTTCATTTAAGGTTTTAGAGATCCAGTTCAAATTGTCAGTAAATTGGCCACTCTTACCTAAGCTGATCTTGATGCACCATAGTGATTGATGGATGGGTGCTGATATAGTTTCAGGCATGGGTGAAATGAATGGAGACAGTCTTAGTTGGTGAACTTTCAGCTCTTTATTACATAGTGACTTGAGACTTTAATAACAACAACTCTGCCTTGTATAGGCAACCTTAATGCGAAATAACCAATAGGGAGCTTAAGACGCTAGCTCCAGAACCAATAAGAGTCCTTCGTTAAGGGCCAATCGGATTCTCTGAACCCAACCAATCCGATCGAGCCGCTTAACAACCAATCAGAAGTGCAGGGCCAGAACCCTGCACTTTACCCCAAGCTCGCTTTTATTTTAACTATTTACATACATAACAGGTGCACTTTAGAGAAGTGCAAAATTAACAAATATATTTCCTTTGAATTCTTCACCCAACCACAGCCATTCTTGTAGCCCCTGTTCTTTTTTGTATTGTACTGTCCAGATGGCTTGACTCTTGCAATTCTTAAAGGAATTTAAAACAAATTTCAAATTTATTGAACTGTACTGACAAAGAAATATAAGACAAAGAAGCAATAGTTTCATGTGGCTGATTTTGAGCAGATTAAATGTAGAGAAGAATATTGGGCTATGAAGGGTAGAATGTTCATATAGTCTTCACTGCCTATCCACTCTTTAGTACCTCTGCATGTAACAAAGCTGTGAATCACATGACTAGACGAGGTTGTACTACAAATAAACTGTTGTTCCATACTTCTGTTATGGAATTCTTTAATTATTTAGCTAAATATCTGACACTAAATATCTGACGGCATTCTGGCACTATTTCTAACTTTGCTGGACTGCTTTTTACTTTTTTTGCTGGACATCATTTTTCACCACTTCTAGTATATTACCATGCATAGGAGTGAGACTAGACAATCTAAAATGCACTTTCTTTAAGCATTGATAAAATGCCTTCTTAACAAGCAAGCACTGGATACACAGCTTTGATATCCAAAAGAAAAAGAGATTTCTATTATCACTTTGAAGAAATTAGATTTTGATGAAAACACAGCTGCAAAATTCAAACATGTTGATTTTTTTTTTGGCTGCATTCATTCAGAAGACAGGAAGAGGACAGTGTTTCTGACATGTGCTTTGTAGGCAAATGAACAGAAATAGAACCAATTAACTAGCCTGGATCAATTTTCAAGGAATACAAAGTTTTCTTACTAGTTAATTCTAAGCAATAGCAAAGGTTGTCAGGTGTCATCTTTATTTTCTCTCTCCAAAAAGTAGAGAGAGAAAATGAAGTGAGGGAATAATAAGGAACTTTTCTGAGTATTTCTTTCAGAAGACAAAAGAAAAATAGAATACAGATTTACAGATTTATATCATTGTAAAAAAGGGAAAGAGCTTCTGAATATATTTGAAATAGTAGATTTTTTGCATAACTGAAAGTATGTATGGAATTCTAAACTGATGATGGGTCAGTACATTCAAGATCACTAATCAGGGTGCCTTTTGTTGGGTCCGTCGCGGAAGGAGACTCGGAGTCAGTGACTTAGTTCAGCTCTTTATTGGATCCCGAGATTGGCTCGGGATTCAAGGGGAAAAACAGTAGCTTTTATTCTCTGGCTGCGACGGCTGCAGCCAATGGCACCACTTTGAATCTCCCGTGATTAGTTTCCACCAATCGTGCGGGATTTGCAGCGGCCAATCCATGCGGCTCGCTGGGCCAATCAGATCGCCGTGCGCTTTGTCCAATCACCGCGCGGGGCTTGCAAGTATGCTAATGACTGTACAGAAGACCCCTCCCCTCTTGGTATGGTCCTACGTAACGTAGTCCCGTAAGTAGGCGGGGCTTCGTACTTGCTTACTTGACCTGCACAGGTTAGTTGTTGTTTGGCTCCCAGCCGGTTCGGTCAGGTTCTGTGTTGCTCTCTGTCTCGTCGGTGGAACTGCCTGGAAGGCCTCACCGGGCCTTTTGTCGCAGCTCCCTCCCGGTCTACCCGGGGTGGTTGAGCTGCGGTTGTTGCTGCTCCCGCCTGGTCTTTCTGGGCTGGTTGAGCTGACCTGGCTGCTTCTTCCTGGTGAAGCTTCGAGCTGGCTGCTTATTGGTGAGTAATGCTGGTTTCTTTCTATTGGTTTTTGGTTTCCGGGGTATTCCCTCCCCTCTTGGTTTGTGTTATGGGGGCTGTCTGTGTCTGTTTGTGTGTCGGTTATGTTTCCCGTGGTTGTTCTCGATCTTATTTGATCGATGTGTCGTTTCCATGCTCGGTTGTTTGCAGCTGGTACGAGCGGGGACCTGTCAGCTGGGTTAAGGTTGCCGGTACCCAAAGTGGATCTCCAGTAAGGTTCTTCGCGTAGACTGCATCGCCTGGTGAAAATGTTCGGTGTTTGCTTGAGGAGTTTGGGGGGTTTTCTGGGTTGTATGTGGGGTGCAGCCTGTCAAGTGGGGACCTTAATTTTCTCCCCATTAATAGTTCTGCTGGGCTTTTGTTGGTTGTTGTGTTCAGGGTTATGTGTTGTATAAAAAGCATTTTGTTTATTTTTTCTTGGATTTCCCCGTGTTCAATTTTTTGGATGGTTTTTTTCGTAAATTGAACCATCCGTTCCACCCTCCCATTCGCCGCTGGATGTGCTGTCAGTGCGTGTCGTATGCCCCGTTCCGCTAGGAATTTTTCGAATTCCAGCGAGGTAAATTGGGGCCCGTAATCCAACATGATGACATCTGGGAGGCCATGGGTTGCGAACAGCTTGCTGAGTTCCTTGGTCACAGCCTCCATGGTGGTGGTTTTCATGTTGCTTACCTCCAACCAATTGGAGTAAGCATCTACCGTGATAAGGAATATATGTCCTTTCGTGGGCCTGGTAAAATCTATGTGAATCCTGGACCATGGTCCCCTGGGGGTTTCCCATTCCAGGATTGGTGCTGCGGGAGGGCTTGGCCTGGTTTCTTGGCAACGTTTGCATGTTGCCACCCACGTCTCGATCTGCTTATCCATCCCTGGCCACCAGGCGTAACTCCTGGCCAGGGCTTTTGTTCTAACTAAGCCCGGGTAACAACTCCAATACTTCCCTTGTAACTTTTCCGGAATAACAACCCTATCCTCCCAAAGTACACAACCTTTTTGTAATGAGAGTTCTGTTTGCTGGTTCCGGAATGTCCTGAATGATTTGTCGTCATCCTTTTCCGGCCACCCCTTTTCTACCCAATGTAACACCCGCGCCAGATGCTTGTCTTTATTAGTCTCGCAGGCAATGTCTGATGCGGTTATGGGTAGATCGGGCAGAGTCTCTATGCTGAGCGTGGCTGTCATGGGTGCTGGGTCGGTGTCTAGGTCAGGTAACGGCGTGCAGCTCAGGGTGTCTGCGTGGGTGATTGTCTTACTGGGTCGGTGTGTGAGCCGGTAGCTGTAGACGGCAAGGAATTCAGACCACCTTGTCATTCTAGGAGATAGAATGTTCAGGGTGGCCCTGTTCCCTGCCAGGATTCCCAGCAGTGGCTTGTGGTCGGTGATGATGGTGAACGTGCGGCCGTAGAGGTACTCATGGAACCTCTTCACTGCGGTGACGATAGCCAGGGCCTCTTTATCCAGCTGACTGTAATTTCTCTCCGGTTTGGTGAGGGTCCTCGAAAAGAAGGCGATGGGTGCTTCTTTTCTGTCGGGGAGCATGTGGCTGAGGACGGCGGCGACGCTGAAAGGTGAGGCATCGCATGTGACTGCAAGTGGTAGGGTCTTGTTGTATTGGATGAGGATGGCATCCGAGGTGAGCAGGTCCTTGGTTTTGTTGAAGGTGGCTTCCTTGCATTTCCCCAAAGTCCATGTGGCTGCCTTGTCCAAAAGCCTATGCAAAGGCTCTGCCATGGTCGCCTTTTGGGGCAGGAAGACGTTATAGAAATTAAGCAGTCCTAGAAATGCCTGCCGTTCCATTTTATTCTTTGGCATGGGGGCTTCTTTGATGGCTCTGATTTTTTTCTCGGTTGGATGGATGCCGTGCCGGTCTAGGAGGCATCCTAGGAACTCGACCCGCTCTGTGTACAGCTGGCATTTCTCTTTTTTCACTTTTAGCCCAGCCTCTTTGAATTTGGTTAGTACCTCCCTTAGACAACCCTCCAGTTCTTGTTGGTTGGCTGCTGACACCAGTACATCATCAAAGTAGGGCACCACCCCCTTAAATCCTTTCAAGAGTCTCTCCACAAGCCTCTGGAAAATTCCTGGAGCCACTCTGACTCCAAACTGGAGTCTCTTACAGCGAAACGCTCCCCGGTGGGTGACTATGGTCTGCGCCTCGGCGGTTTCTGCGTCGACCGGCAACTGTTGGTAGGCTTGTGCCAGGTCGAGCTTCACAAAAACCTTGCCTCCCCCCAGTGAGTGTAAAAGGTGCTGCACTACTGGGACGGGGTAGGCGCTTTGTTGTAAGGTGCAATTTAGGGTGGCCTTATAGTCCCCGCAGATTCTCACCGACCCATCAGGCTTGACTGGGGTGACTATGGGGGTCTCCCACCGGATTGGTTGTAGGACCCCTTGTTTGATGAGCTTGTCAATTTGCTTGTCGATTTTGGGCCGGAGTGCAAAAGGTACCTGCCGTGGTTTTAGGTGTATCAGGGGAATGCTGGGGTCTAGGCTGAAAGAAATAGGGGGCCCTCGGTACTTGCCTAGGGTGCCGTCGAACACTTCCTGGAAGTCCCGTGCAAGTTGCTCTTCCCAGTCAGCATCTGCGACGTGGTCGATGCCCGTAACCTTGATCCCGAATGGTGCAAACCACTGTAGTCCCAAAAGGCTGGGGCGGTCTCAGTCCACAATCGTCAGGGGAAGCTTTGCTGTGTGGCCCTTGAAAGTCACTTCGAACTGTCCGCTTCTGACTACCGGGATGCGGTTCCCCTGGTAGTCTTTAAGGATTAATTTCTGGGTTTCCAACCCCCTCTTGTGGATCACGGGCACCAAACGCTTGATTTCTCGCCAGGCAACCATGGAGAGGTAGGACCCGGAGTCCACCTCCATTTTGCATGGTTCGCCTTCGATGCCCACTTCCACGTATACCTTTTGGGCATCTGTGGTTGATGAGTGGCCGATGACAATCGTCTGGTGGGTTTCCTCTTTCTGCCAGTTTTCGCCACTTCATTGGCTCCGTCCGTCTTGGTTCCAGCGATTTTCGGCTTGGCGGTCCCTGGCCCTGGGGGGGTGCCATCTCGTCTCTGGTTGTTGTGATCTCTCCGTCGGGGGCTGTAGGCTTTCTTCAGTCGGCAGACTCAGGCAATGTGACCTTTTTTATTGCAGTGTCGGCAGATTGCATCGAAAAACCGGCACTCCGATCGAGGGTGGTCGCCTCCACACCCAGCACATGTGGGTCCTAACTTACGACTCCGCCGATCGCACCGGTCTCGTCCCGTCTGGAGTCAATGGATGTCTTATTCCTCATTCGTGGTGTCGGAGGCGGAGTGGAAGTCGCCATGATGGGTGGTGGTCTCTCGGCGGCTTGCTTCTGGGTGGCCCTCAGTCGCCAGGCCCATCTCAGTGGTCGCGGTGTGTTTCCCGGTGTCCAGTCTCCGCATTCGATTTGCCGATTTCTGGGTTGCCATGGCTGTGGTGGCTTTGGCGAGGGCGTCGGCGAGGGCGATGTCGCCTTTTGCCATCAGACGGCTTTGTAGGACTGGGTCTCTGAGCCCGAGTACGACACGGTCCCGCAAAGCCTCATCCATGTCCGAGAACCTGCACATGCCCACTTGGCTCCGTAGGTCAGCCACAAAGTCGCTGATGATCTCACCCGGTCTCTGGTCCCACCAGTAGAAATTGTGCCACCTGATGAGGGTGGGCACGGCGAGGGCATAGTGGTTTCGGAGCAACAGCTCGAGATTGGCCCAGTCCATCTCCTTCACATCCCCGGGTTTTGCAAAAGCTTTTGCCATCTTGAACACTGCGGGCCCGCAGTGTGTTAGAAAGACGGCTCTTTTTTGGAGAAGGAGGAGCTTCGTTCCAGCGATACAGCTGCGATCTTGGGGCTCTGAGATCGCAGCCGATATTTTCGCCCCTGGTCGGTCCTAATGGACCTAAACCGTCCCGTAGAGACGGTGATCGTGAAGGACATTGTTCCAGGATCCCAGAGATATCGCAAAATCTCTGGTTTGATCCAGAAGAAGCCCTTTCGCTGGCGGCGGAGAGGCAGCCTCCATAGCTGCTGAAGTCGGGACAGCTCCGGAAAGAAAGGGATTGGAGTGAAGTGTGTCGGCTGGGTGAGAAAAACTCTTTTGTGTTGTAAATTCGCTGAGGTTGGAAAGTTCATCCGGGATAAAGAAGAAAGCTGTGAGATTTTTTTTTTGACTGAAATTGTTTTGAGCGACGTTTTTTAAAGTGATGTCAAATTGATGGGTGAACTTAAATCGATCCAAAACTTAGAGGAACAAGGTATAAGGATGAATTGGTTTTCATATGCACAAATACATTCAAGGTATGATGAAGATTCTAAAACGGAGGGATTTTATGATAAACAGACTGATTTAGATAAGATCTTGATGGGTACTGATGAGAAGGTGATTAAAAAACTATATGGTTATTTACTGGGAATGAAATTAGAGGAAGAACAAGTCAAAGAAACTATGATTGTTTGGGGGAAGAATTTTGGATATGGGATTGATTTAGAGAAATGGCAGAAATTGTGGTCTCAAAATTATAAAATGACAATGTCAACAGCATATAAAGAAAACTTGTATAAGATGTTTTACAGGTAGCACTTTCCTCCGACAAGAATAGCAAGAATGTTTAAGAATAAATCTGAAAAATGCTGGAAATGTCATCAGATACCCGGCTCGTATTACCATATGTGGTGGACTTGTGAGGATGCTAGAAAATATTGGACTATAATTCGCATGTGGTTGGAAAAAATGACAAAGAAACATATAGACTTGAAACCAGAGATCTTCTTATTGGGAATTTTACCTGATATATAGAGTAAAGATTTGAAATACCTGATTGTAAATGTATTAACAGCGGCCAGGATTGTATTTGCTAAAAATTGGAAGAATGAGAAAATACCATTACAGGAAGAAATTATTAAGAAAATATTGGAATGTGCTGAGATGAGCAGATTGACATTTGAAATTAGAGAGCAAGAGGATAAACAATTTTACGAAATTTGGGATCTTTTTTATAAATGGCTAGATGATAAAATACGATAATAGAATATTCAGAATGCTAGATAGTAAGGAATATCTTTATTTTGCTATTATTTTGCTATTTGCTATTATATTTATAAAGGTTTTTTTAGGATTGATTTGATATGACTAGATGATTTGTTATAGAGTAAACTGGTTTAAAGTATTGTTAGCTCATAAAGCATGAATGGTTAAAAATATAGTCAAAAACTTCTTTTTTTAGTGATATTAGGATATATAAGTTTGGATTGACAATATGAGTTGTTATGTAACATAATTGTAATTGAGACTACAGAATGAATGCACAAAAATAATGAACCAACTGACACACTGGATGTACATATAAGAGTTGATGTTTTTATGTTTTGTTTGTCTTGTTTGTTTGTAGAAAATTAATAAAAACTTTTTCAAAAAAAAAAAAGAAAGACGGCTCTTTTCTTCTGCCCGGTTGCATCCTTCAAGTTGCTAGTTTCGAGGAACATGAGGAATTGGTCTGTGTTCGATTCCCAGTCCTTGGCAGCTGAGTTAAAAGATGCAGGCAGTGCGATGCTAGCCATCTTGTCGGTCTCGCTTCCTCAGGACACGTGCTTGATGGGGATTAGTCTTGAAATCCCATCCTCACCGCCAGTGTTGGGTCCATCGCGGAAGGAGACTCGGAGTCAGTGACTTAGTTCAGCTCTTTATTGGATCCCAAGATTGGCTCGGGATTCAGGGGGAAAAACAGCGGCTTTTATTCTCTGGCCACGGCGGTCACGGCCAATGGCACCACTTTGAATCTCCTGCGATTAGTTTCCACCAATCGCAGGGGATTCGCAGCGGCCAATCAGTGCAGCTTGCTGGGCCAAACAGATCACCGTGCGCTTTGTCCAATCACTGCGCGGCGCTTGCAAGTATGCTAATGACTGTACAGAACACCTTTTGTGTGTGTGTGTGCACACATACACACACACACACATGCTTTCAAGTCAATGTTGACTCCTGGTGACTGCCTAGACTGGTCCCTACAGTTTTCTTGACAGGATTTTGGAAGTGGTTTACCCTTGCCTTCTTCATAGGGCTGAGAGAGAATGACTGGCTTCAGCTGGCTTCTTGTCTAAAGTGGGACTAGAACTAACATCACTTGGCTTCTAGCCCAGCATTACTCTCTTTGGCATATGTTTGACCACTTGAAATGTCTAATTCATTTTCTCATTCATGAAAGTAATAGGAGAAAACTTACATCCTCTAGAAAGATCATGACCATAAACCATTAGAGTTATAAACCATCTTATACATAAACATCAGATTTTTTTAGGATTGGCTACCAACATTCTCATGCATTTGTGTTTTCAGCTTTGGCAGCGCCTCCTGTTTTAGCCTCAGTCTTTCCATTTCTTCCATGCAGGTAATGACTACTTTAAGTGCCTCTAGTTATTTGTTAGGAGACATGACATAAGCCCAGCAACTAGTAGATGTGTATAGCCAAGTATATTATTTTGCTTTTGTTTTTAAAAAGCTCAATTGTTTTATATGCTTGGCTATTTCTTTAGCTCACGCAGAGTCATTTTGCAACACTGATCCAGCTACTGAAGGGAGTCTGTATGCTAACAATATTAATTAAGACCTCACATGTTTTTTGCACAGGAGACTCATTAAAAGGTCCCATGTGACCCAGACTTGTATTGAAAGTTAGATTTTTCATTTGGCTTTCCCTCAGCAATGTGGTAACAGGCTATATGCGTATCTTTTACCAGGATAAATCTACTGCTTAGAAAATCTACAAAAGTACTGTTATGAATGTCCCCATAAGACATGGGGATAAGAGTGCTTCTACAGATTTTATAAACAGTAGATTTATTTATTCATTCATTCAATTTCTATAGCCACCCATCTTCATCAAGTGACTCTGGGTGGCTTACAATTCTAAAAATCTATAAAACAATTAAAAAAAACCCTTTAAAACAGTAAAGAGGTCTACAAAATAAATGCAAACAACAGCTGAGATGATTAATCAATTAACAGTAAGCCCCCAAAATGGGACACTTCACATATTCCAAGTCTCGTCTGGGTACAAAATGAAGTTTTTAAAGCCTTGCAGAAGGCCAACAGGGGCCATTCTAATCTCCAAGGGGATTATGTACTCAGATATGAGCTGAATATCAATGATTGGGAAATATAAATGGAAAATGCTAGATCCTAGTTGCAGAATTCCCAAAAGACTCTGACTCATCATTGTAAGCTGGCTAGACCTATGCTCTAACTCACCAGGATTCATAAAGGAAGGATTTGTAGCCAGATACTGAAAAACCATATGTGAGCTACTTTGATCTCCTGCATATTCACCCATGTGACACATCCTCTGAATATATTACTCATGTGCTAGGTTTCATGAAGTAATGCCAGCTTAATTTTTTACAGATTTTTCCCTATACTGCTGCCTGATATTTTTATTTGCCAGGAAAAAAATCCCTATGGATTGGTGAGCAATGAGACAGTCTTCAAACAAAGGACATATAATGTTCAGTTTTCAAAAAGATGTTTAAAAACTTATAATTTAAAATGGTACTTAATAGCTGTGTTTTGCTGAATATGTTGCCACTAATTTGAATGCTAAGATTATCTAGTTATCTGCCTTGAATGGACAGAGTTCAGAAAGGTGACTTAAAAGGTAATTTAATTTTTTTAAAGAGAGTAAATAGAATTGTATTGGGATTTGCCCAAGATATTTTTTGATGAAATAAAAATCCCAAAGCTAGTATGTGTGAAAATAAGATTTGGCAACTGCTGCAGCACAAAGCCTTTTGACTGCAGCTGCTCAGAAAATGACCTATATCAAGAATTGTGTGACACTGCGCTGCCCTGAAACAATTTAGTGTACAGTAGAAAAAAATTTCCTGCAGGGGCTAATGCCTACTAATGCTTATTTTTCAAACAAAATAGAAGTCACTTAATCTATGGGTGCTTTGTGCAATGAGTTCCAGTGCTGTGATTATGTTTGATCAATCATGAGATCTTCTCTAACCTGAAAATGAATTTTGTGCTTCTAAAAATGTGTTAGAGTACCCTAATCGTGATAATGATAGCAAAGCACTTTTTCTAATTCACATTGCCAGAATTAGTCCATTGTTTCCATTTGGCTCATTCCATTAACAGAGCGGCTTTCTTAAGCCATTAAAAAATGATGGAGTCACCCAGACATCTAAGGCAGAGCTGTATCTCTTTTTGCAGCCCCAAAGTTCACTGTCAGGCTTTGTGTGTTATGGCTCAAGCCATACTTTAAAACAGAGGTGGGCAACTATGGCCCACTTTATAACTTGTGGACTTCAACAGCCAGAATTCCTGAGCCAGTATGGGCCATCATTCCCCACTCCTGCTCTAAAACATGGATGGGCCCAGAATACATTTCTTATTTTAATTTAGTTTCACTGAAATGCAATTGAAATTAAAATGGTTTAATACAGTGATTCTAATTATTTCTTCTATATTAAATAGTTCTCTCTTCTACTGCCTTGAAAATGATAAGTTGCCCATGTCCCCAACTTTTAGATTGGTTCTAGGTGGCCCTGGAATACCTTCTTTTTGGTCATGTTCTCAAGGCATTTAAAGATAAAGTGTTCGGTTCCCTAGTGTATTACATTAAATTTCTTTTGTTTTACAGTTCCCCTCTTAGCAGGGATAGGATGCTACGGGTTCTGCCTGACTCTGTAGAGCCAGTAGCTCTGAAGAGCAGTGGACACTGAACCGGTTCTGCATTTGGTGCTATTTGGCCGACCCATGCTCATGCAAAATGTAGTCACCAAACCAGTAATAACAGCAGTTGAATCCCACCCCTGCCTCTTAGCCTCCTGCATAATTTCAGCTTTTTATTAAAAACATTTGAAGGGAGAAGAATACAGGTTCTATCCTTCCTCCAAGCTCTGAAAAGGGTTTGGCTGTCAGAGAATTGGATAGCTGACATCTGTTAATATGCCAGGATGCTGGTGGCCCACAGAGCCATACCCAAAGCTTTGGGATGACCTCTATTGTTTGTTATTTCGTTAAGCAATTGTCTCTGTACCTTTTTGAATGAAGAGAAACAAACAGCTGAGGAGCAAATGAACTGTTTTGCCTTAACAAGAAAGGCAACAAAAATTACATGCTAATTTCTCTCTTTATTCCGTTAAAAAAAACAGTAGAGAGTATTGAGCCAAAATGAAACTGAACAATTGTCTCATGAGCTTGTATAAGCTATTAAGGAAACTTAGGAAAACAGCTTCAGCAACAGTTATTTGCTCCCTATCATCTCTGCTGGTGAAAGCTAACAAGATCTAGCTGAGCTTCCTGGAGACCAAACAACTTTTAAATGCACAGTCAGAATCAGCTGGGAAGAATATTTGTAAATGTAGACTCAATGGTTAAGCCCTTGCCTCAATAATGAATTGGACTTCTAATTCAATGGCGGCAACAAATTCATGAAAGGGAAATAAAGAGGGATGCAAGCAAATTATATAGTTACCTAATTTTTCAGAGCACTGGCCTATCCTGGCTGCTTCATTTTGAAGGGGAGTTAGACCAGGCATTGTTGTCTCAGTGCCCAATTTCTCCTCTTCAGGTTGAAATATTGAAAGCCCTGATCTCTGGATTCCCAATGAATGTGGCCATCTGACCACTCTAGGGAGAGTTCGCTCCAGAATGAAGTCCCAAAGGTGCTTTTTCAAGAGGCAACTGGACTTTCTGGTTTTTCTTTGATGATGTTTCACTTCTCATCCAAGAAGCTTCTTTCTGCTCTGACTGGATGGTGAGAGTCAGCAAAGAAGCTTCTCTGAGAAAAAGAACCTCATCTAAAAAGCTTCTCAGGTCAGAGCACAGCTCCTGAGATGACCACTGCTGTAGGGGGAATCTTGTCATAAAAACAAAGGGAACTATGAAGATTCTCAGTCATCCAGGTCATGGTTGTCCCAAAGGTGCTTTTTCAAGAGGCAACTGGACTTTCTGTGCCATTCTTGAAAGTGGAATACAGATACTTATTGTAAGTCCCATGTTCACACAGATCTCTGAAGCTTCCTCTGATGAGTTATCCAAGACTAGGAACCTCATTCATGGAATCAGATACAGGCAACCTCAGATAACCTTCTCATATTTTCCCCTTGCCATTCATCTGTTTCCTTAATAAATACACACATATACACAATATCTTGCAGGAAATGATGGAGCTGAACCTCAATTAAAAGTATGTATAATGAACCTGGTCTACCTCTATCTCTGGGGATCCTTAAAGATGGAACAGCTAGTATCTGACTCATTTGGATAAAAAGTATCTATCTGAAGTCTTCTTAAAAAAAGGTTAATCTAGCAATTAAAAACTGAACAAATCAGTGAGAACTCCTGAAACACCAAGTATAAAAGCACATTTCATTCCAGGCAAATGACAGCAACCTATAGATGAGAGATTGAGGTTAGATGTGAAAATCATCCAGCTACTCAGCCTGGATCTAGTAAGTCAGAAACAACCTAGAACCTCTGAAGTCGGTGTTCCTGCTTAGTGATGCAAACTCCCAATAGTAATTCAGTTAGTCAGAAGCCACTGGCATAAATAAACTCTTGGCCAATTTTGTTTATTTCCTATTGCTTGTATGCATGGAAAGTGTGATAAGTGTCATAAGATTGGGACTGGATTAGGGACTTCTGTCCTCACTGTGAGTTGTGTTGGGGGGCAGTGGATGAAGGGAGGCTCACCCAATCTCATTGTACACATGTTGTACTCTGACAATAAAGATAATAATAATAATAATAATAATAATAATAATAATAATAATAATAATAATAATAATAATAATAATAATAATCTGGCAGATTATGTGAAAGACAGTGTTGAACCAGCTTTGATGGAGGTCAACTATAGGAAGCTGCTCAAAGTGCAGCAAACCAAGGATCAATATAGGAAAACAGCAATGCAAACTCAGGCTGACAGCTGGTGTAACACTGCATGGACAGTTCCTTGAAAAGATTCAAGGAAAAGTAGACAAAGAAAAAACCTGATTATGGCTGACCAACGGAACACTGAAGAAAGAGACAGAAGGCCTGATTCTTTCAGCCCAAGAACAAGCCATCAGAATGAATGCAATCAAAGCCAGAATAGAAAAATCTGCTGATGACCCCAAATGCAGACTCTGCAAAGAAGCGGATGAAACCATCGATCACATAATGAGCTGTTGTAAGACAATCTCTCAGACTGACTATAAACAACATCACAACACAATCACTCAGATGGTCCACTGGAACTTGTGTCACAACTACCATCTGCCTGTAGCAAAGAACTGGTGGGATCATAAGCCTGAAAAAGTGGTCGAAAATGAGCATGCAAAACTACTGTGGGACTTCTGAATACAGACTGATAAAGTTTTGGAACACTATACCCCGGATATCATGATTGTGGAGAAGAAAAAAGTGTGGATTGTCGACATTGCCATACCTGGTGACAGCAGAATCGATGAGGAACAACTTGAAAAAAATCACCAGATATCAGGACTTGAGAATTGAACTGCAGAGACTCTGGCATAAACCAGTGCAGATGATTCCAGTGGTACTTGGCACACTGGATGCTGTGCCTAAAGACCTAGGCAAGCACTTAAAAACAATTGGCGCTGACAAAATCACCATTGGTCAGCTGCAGAAGGCCACCTTACTGGGATCTGCTCGTATAATCCACCGATACATTACACAGTCCTAAATGCTTGGGAAGTGTTTGACTAGTGATTTGTGATACAAAACCCAGCATAGTCATCTCATTTGCTGTGTACACTGTCATTTTTTGAATAATAATAATAATAATAATAATAATAATAATAATAATAATAATAATAATAAGAAGAAGAAGAAGAAGAAGAAGAAGAAGAAGAACGGAAAGCCAGTTTTGATAGACTATTTTTATTTTCCATTTTATTTTTATATAGACACTCATTTCACCAGTGTCAAGTAGCATTTTACTTGCAGAATTCATGTAACAAAAAATTCTGAGAAAAAGTTCTGTTTTTCCTTTTACTACATCCATCATATTTCCAATCCTTTTGCTATAACTATAAAAATCTCAGACTTAAATGACAAAAATCTAACTACTCGTGGGAGAAGGCAGAGCTTCGTTTCGGCGATACAGCTGCGATCTCTGAGATCGCAGCCGATATTTTCGCCCCTGGTCGGTCCCAACGGACCTAAACCGTCCCGTAGAGACGGGGATTGAGAAGGGTACTGTTCCAGGATCCCAGAGATATCGCAAAATCTCTGGTTTGATCCGGAAGAAGCCCTTTTGCTGGCAGCGGAGAGGCAGCCCCCATAGCTGCTGAAGTCGGGACCGCTCTGGAAAGAAAGTGGCTGGAAAGAAAGTGTGTCGGCTGGGTGAGAAAAACTCTTTTGTGTTGTAAATTCGCTGAGGTTGGAAAGGACATCCTGAACAAAGAAGAAATCTGTGAGACTTTTTTTTTTTGACTGAAACTGTCTGAGCGGCGTTTTTTAAAGTGATGTTAAATTGAGGCTAGGGTTTTTTTTTTCTTTTCTCTATATTTTTTTGGGGGGATTTTAGTGTGAATTTGTCGGTAACCGGATTGAATTTTCTCTTATATATATTTTTATGCTCCCTTTGATTTTTTAACTTTTTTTAGGATAGAGGCTCCCTTTAGCTATTTTTTTTTTTTTGTCTCTGTATATATTACTCCTTTTTTCTGGCTGGGGGGGAGGAAGAGCATTAAGAAACTTTGCAACACTGGATAAATAAATAAAATGCAGTGTGCCTTCATATATATATATATATATATATATATATATATATATATATATATATATATATATATCCTATTCGCCAGCCTTTTTCTAAATTTCAATTCTAGTAATATTCTTATTTCTGCCTTTTATTTTAAAGGGAAAGCCTCAGAGTTTTTTCTTTATTTTTCTTTTCTTTTTTATTGGGACTTTTTTGCCTTTCCTATCTATGTTTTTGGACCACTTTGTTTTTCTTTTTTGATTATTGAGACTTTTCAACTTGATTAAGGTGTGAAGAACCTGAAGGAACTTTTTGTTTTTTCTCTTTTTGCTTTTTTTTTTTTGCTCTTAATCAATATTATTATTCTTGGATTTGTTTGTTTTTCTCCTTTCTATTTTTTCTTTTTTATGGTGGACTACTTCATAATTGGATTAGGGTCTAGAAGAACCTGAAGATCTTTCTTCTTCCTTTTTTCCTGTTTCTTTTTTGGTTTCGTGCTTTTTACTATTGGAGTTTTCCATTTTGGATTATAATTGGTTGCTCTACAAGTTGGATTAAAAGTCAAGAAGAATTTGAAGCTTTGGAAGCATTGAAATGAGCAGGAAACCAATACCATCTGGCATTTCTACTTCTACCTCTGCTTCCCCACCAGCTGGAGGACAACGTTTAATTCAGACAATGTTGAAGCAAGATAAGGAACAAGAAAGAGTAACTTTACAGATGATTATGCAAGGAATCCAAGATCTCAAGACAAAATCAGACATCATTGAACAAAGAACAGGAAATATTGAACAAAGAACAGAAAATATTGAACAAAGAACAGAAAATATTGAACAAAGAATAGAGAAGACTGATGAAAAAGTGGAAAACATTAAACAAATGATGGTCAAGTATGAGGAGAGATTCCAAAAAATTGAGGAAGAAGGAAAACAAAGAGAGAAGAAGATTGGAAATATTGACAGTAGATTAACAGCGGTTGAACAAGAAAAAAGTGGGATGTTGAGGTGGGAGATGGAAAGGTCAGAATTTTACCTCAGATTTCAAAATATAGAAGAGGAAAAAGGAGAAAATTTGGCAGCGGTAATGATAGAAATTTTGGCAGATGCTTTGGAAATTACAGAGGAAAAGATGATGGATGGAATAGATGAGATATATCGAGTCTATACAAGGTATGCGATGAGAAATAAATTACCCAAGGAAGTCCATATTAGATTTACCAAAAAATCCATTAAAACACAAATATTAGAAGTAGTAAGAGAGAAAACATTGAAATACAAAGGTAAAGAGGTTGTGGTTTTAAAACAAATACCCAGAAGAGTGAGAGAGATGAGAAGAGAATATCGATTTCTGACCAAAATGCTACTGGAAAACGAAGTGAATTATAGATGGCTGATTCCAGAAGGACTAATGTTTAGGTGGCAAGAGCAGAGATATAGAATTGATTCAATTGAAAAAGCAGAACTTTTCCATGCAGAATTTTTTGGAGGAAGAAGAGAGGAGGCAGAGAAAGAGGTCTCATTAATTGAGTTTCAAGAGGAACAACTGGAGACTGAAAAAGAGAAAGGAGCAGTAGGAGGACAGATGGATAGCAAAGAACAGCGTGAAGTAAGATCCACGAGAGCGGTTAGACCTAAATATAAAGCATAATCATGGAAGAAAAAAAACTGATTACAATGAATATAAATGGACTTAATTCAGCTGTTAAAAGAAGGAAAACTTTTCATAAATTAGAGAAATTAAAATTTGATATAATTTGTCTACAAGAAGTTCATATTAAAAAACAACATGAACAATTGTTAGTACAGCCAAAATTGGGGAAAATATTTACTTCTTTGACTCAATGTAAGAAAAGAGGAGTGGTTCTATACATTAAAGAGGCTATCCCAGCAAAATTGATTTACACAGATGAAGATGGAAGAGTATTAATGGTAGAAATAATGGACAATAATATAAAAATACTCTTGATTGCAATTTATGCTCCGAATGATAAACAAGAAGAGTTTTATAAAAAGCTACACATGAAAATAATTGGACTGGACTATGTTAATATAATTATGATGGGAGATTTTAATGGAATTGTGGACAATAAACTGGACTATATAGCAACAACAACAAAGCAAAATAGAAAGTCTCTCCCAAGGTCTTTTTTTTAAATGACAGATGAATTAACTTTAAAAGATATTTGGAGAGAAAGAAATGTTAAAGGTAAACAATATACTTTTTATTCAAATAGACATCTATCATGGTCCAGATTAGATATGATTTGGTTCTCAACAGAATTAATATCCAATATTCAAGAAACAAATATTGAAACAAGTACTTGGGCAGATCATAGCCCAATGACAATTAAATGGAAGGGACAAAAAAAAAAGATCGAGATGGACATTAAATAATACTATTTTAAAGGAGAAAGATTTTATACAATGGATGGAGAAGGAATTGGCTTTTTTCTTCAGAGAAAATAAAAAGGAAGATATTTCAACGCAGAATGTGTGGGATACAATGAAGGCATACGCTAGAGGTTTGATAATAGATTATATAAGAAAAAAGAATATTAGGAAAAGGCAAGTTTCTAAGGCCTTAGAAGATGAGTATAAAATTATTGAAAAAGAATTACAGAAAATGCCACAGAAAAAGGATATTAAATTGAAGCTGGATGTAATTAAACATAAAATGGAATTAATAGAGAAAGAAGAACTGGCACAGAAAATCAGAAACTCTAAACAGAATTATTTTGAAGATGCAAATAAACCAGGTAGATGGCTAGCATATAAATTGAGAAAAGAGAAGGAATCAAGAAAAATATTGAAGTTAATAGATGAACAAGGCCAAATTTGTTATGGGAATAAGGAGAAAAAAGAAATTATTTGAGATTTTTATGGGCAACTATATAAACAAGAGAATATTGATGAGGAAAAAGTCAAACAGTATTTACAGGAAGCTAATTTACCGAAGATACCTAAAGAGACTGAAGAAATGCTAGAAAGCAACATAACAATGATGGAACTAAATGAAGCATTTAAGAGACAAAATAATGGGAAAGCACCGGGTCCAGATGGGCTTCCAGCAGAATTCTATAAAACATTTCAAGAATCATTGAGCATCCCATTGTTAGAAGTTATGAATGAAGTTATGTTAAAAAAGATGATACCCAAAACATGGTCAGAGGCTTATATTACACTTATACCGAAGGAAGAGACTGACCCACTGCAAATTAAGAATTATAGACCTATTTCTTTATTGAATGCAGACTATAAAATTTTTGCTTCAATCTTAGCAGAAAGACTTAAAAAATATTTAAATAATTTTATTCACTCAGATCAAAATGGATTTCTGCCAAAGAGACAAATTAGAGAAAATATGAGAGTAATCTTGGACACTTTAGAATACTATGAGGCTCATCCTGAAAAGCAAATGGCTTTGATATTCCTAGATGCTCAAAAAGCATTTGACAACGTGAACTGGAGATTTATGTTATTATTATTGGAGCAGATGGGTTTTGCTAAAAAATTTATTCAAGCAATAGAAGCCATATATAATAAATAGACAGCAAGGGTAATGATGGAGGGGGAACTTACAGATTTTATTAATATAAGGAAAGGCACAAGACAAGGATGCCCCCTATCTCCTTTGTTATTTGTGTTGACCTTGGAAGTGTTGAATAGAAATATTAGGGATGATAAAAGCATAAAAGGAATGAAAATTAAGAAGGAAGAATTTAAGCTACAAGCTTTTGCTGATGATTTAGCTTTTATTTTGGAAGACCCGTTAGAAAGAGCTCCAAAGTTATTGGAAAGGATAGAGACATATGGTGAGATGGCTGGTTTGAAAATAAATAAAGATAAAACAAAGATTTTGACAAAGAATATGCTATTGAGACAGAGAGAAGTACTGGCAGATCTTTTGAAAATTCAAGTTACAAATAAGGTTAAGTATCTGGGGATATATTTGACAACAAGATGTAGCACATTAAAGGAGAATAATTATATTAAACTTAAACAACAGATAACTACAGATTTGAAGAAGTGGGAAAACTTGCAATTGTCATTAATAGGGAGAATTTCAACAATTAAGATGAATATTTTACCTAGAATTTTATTTTTGTTTCAAACAATACCAATTAGGCTTGGAAAAGACTATTTTGAAGATTTAAATAAAATCATGTTGAAGTTTATATGGCAAGGTAAAAAAGCGAGAATAAAGCTAAAGCTTTTGCAAGATGCTAGAATTAGAGGAGGTTTTGGCCTGCCTAATTGGGAATTGTATTATCAAGCTGCAGGTTTGATGTGGGTCAAAGAATGGATAACATTAAGGAAACATAGTTGTTGACATTAGAAGGGCATGACTTGCTGTTGGACTAGCATGCTTTTTTATGGTATAAGGGAACTAAAACACAGGGTTATTTTAGAAGACATTATGTACGGGAGTCTTTGTGGTTAAACTGGGAGAAGATAAAAAGACAATGTTATTTAAAAATTCCAGTTTGGTTATCGACTATTGAAACATTTTCCTATCCTATAATTTATAAGAAGAAACAAACAGTTAGATATGGGGAACTATTGGATGAAAAGGGTGAACTTAAATCGATCCAAAACTTAGAGGAACAAGGTATAAGGATGAATTGGTTTTCATATGCGCAAATACATTCAAGATATGATGAAGATTCCAAGACGGAGGGATTTTATGATAAGCAGACTGATTTAGATAAGATCTTGATGGGTACTGATGAGAAGGTGATTAAAAAATTATATGGTTATTTACTGGGAATGAAATTAGAGGAAGAACAAGTCAAAGAAACTATGATTGTTTGGGGGAAGAATTTTGGATATGGGATTGATTTAGAGAAATGGCAGAAATTGTGGTCTCAAAATTATAAAATGACAATGTCAACAGCATATAAAGAAAACTTGTATAAGATGTTTTACAGGTGGCACTTTCCTCCGACAAGAATAGCAAGAATGTTTAAGAACAAATCTGAAAAATGCTGGAAATGTCATCAGATACCCGGCTCGTATTACCATATGTGGTGGACTTGTGAGGATGCTAGAAAATATTGGACTATAATTCGCATGTGGTTGGAAAAAATGACAAAGAAACATATAGACTTGAAACCAGAGATCTTCTTATTGGGAATTTTACCTGATATATATAGTAAAGATTTGAAATACCTGATTGTAAATGTATTAACAGCGGCCAGGATTGTATTTGCTAAAAATTGGTAGAATGAGAAAATACCATTACAGGAAGAAATTATTAAGAAAATATTGGAATGTGCTGAGATGAGCAGATTGACATTTGAAATTAGAGAGCAAGAGGATAAACAATTTTATGAAATTTGGGATCTTTTTTATAAATGGCTAGATGATAAAATACGATAATAGAATATTTAGAATGCTAGATAGTAAGAAATATCTTTATTTTGCTATTTTGCTATTATTTTGTTATTTGATATTATATTTATAAAGGGTTTTTTAGGATTGATTTGGTATTATTATATGATTTGTTGAATAATCTGGTTAAAGTATTGTTAGCTCATAAAGCATGAATGATTAAAAGTATAGTCAATTTTTTTTTTTTTTTTAGTGATTTTAGGATATATAAGTTTGGATTGATAATATGAGTTGTTATGTAACATAATTGTAACTGGGACTACAGAATGAATGCACAAAAATGATGAACCAACTGACACACTGGATGTACATACGAGAGTTGAATGTTTTAATGTTTTGTTTGTCTTGTTTGTTTGTAGAAAATTAATAAAATCTTCTTTGAAAAAAAAAAATCTAACTACTCGTTTTTCACAGACAATGTTCGGTAACATTTTTTTTTTTTTAAACTAAGGCTACGGTATGACAAATCTGTCAATTTGTGTTTTTTTCAGCTCATTCTTTAAAAAAAAACACATTAGACACTGTAATCTATATCAAATCATTAATATATCATTGTATTATTTAAAATATGACACAAAGGACAATGCCATTAAGGACTACTTGAGTCATCTGAATAAGGTAATGTGAATATAATTTGCATGTCTACATTTTATGCAACAAAAATGAATGTAATTCAAATTTTCTGAATTTCCCAAGTTTGTCCTGCAAAAATATATGTGCCATGAATCTGCATATTATATTTTCTTGTGTATTGAAGCATGGAAAGATTCAGACAATCAGTTTTTCTGTTAACTGAAATTGGCAGTAGGCCACCCTTTTTCCATGTCTTCTCCAATTCCCTCCCCCAAAAAGCATCTTGCTCCAATATGATTATACTTTTAAATATAGAGCTATAATGTCTAATTATCATTTTTAAAAAGTTATTACAGCTGTTTCAGATGCTGTTTGCATGTTATCTAATAGGAGATATTGCTATTGTATTAGTACCAGCTGTAAATTTATCAACAGATGCTTGAAACAGTCTCTTGGGAGGAGCAACTGCAGAGAACCTTCCTCCCCTCTTAGGAGACATAATCTCAAGAGATGCATGCACAGAAAGCAACAGTGCCTAATGTTACAGTTGCATATAATTATTCATCACATTTTGAATATACTTGTCCTTCATCCAGAACAGCCAGATAACCTTTGGAAGTGACTTAGACAAACACCTTCCTAATTCACTGAACTATAAGGAGGAGGAAGAGGAGGAGGGGGAGGAGGAGGAGGTGGTGGTGGTGGTAAAGCATAATTAGATAGGCAAAAATTTGTTATCATAACTAATCTCAATAAAAAATAATTTTAGCCTTTCTGTGGAGTTGATTTCATAGTCTGGATGGAGGAGGAGGAGGAAGAGGAGGAATCTAAGACACCAAGACAATAGTGGAGAAAAGGAGCTCTTCTGATACGTATGACATCTTATGTGATGTGAGATTGATTTCCAAGCTACTTGCTGCCTATAACAACAGGGGCAGGGAGTGATCATAAGAGCCCTGGCTCCCAACATGCTGTGCCTGGTCCAACACTTTCTTTCCAGCTCTAAGGAGGCACTGTAGCACCGCAGACTTCTTCTCTGCCTTTCCTAGCAATCGAAGATCTGCAGGTACCTTCCTACCTGCCTGCTTTTTAATCTTTGTTGTGACTCCCTGCTCATAACTTTCCCAAGGATTATGGTCCATAGGGGATTAAAGGCTTCTACATTTTAAATCTTCCTCCCACACAGCCAACTATAAGCTATTTTCAATTTAGCCAGTGAAAACAAAGATGAGTCATGTTTTATCGTTTCTAATTGAAACCAGTCTCAATGAAAACACAGTAGAAGGCAGAAAGATTAGATAAGGTTGGCAACAAGAACATCTTTGTAACATACACCCCTGTACCAGTGCAGGATCTTTAGATTGGTTTGCCCAGTTTTACTTTGGATTAAACTACCTAAATATTCGCAGTCTTTGGTCCTTTTTCTTTGGGTGGTGGGGTGGGGAGATTATCTGGAAACTGCAGCTCAAAATGCAGCAACGTGAGAGGCAAGTGACACTTCTGACTATGCCTATGTGTCATCACTGCTACTGGGTGCAATTCGCAGTGCTGATTGTCACCTGTCAAACTCTTCATGGCATAAGGTGTGGTTGTCTTCAAAACTGCCTGTCTCTCGTTGTTCCTACCTAATCGGTATATTCAAGCAAAAATGGATGTGCTCCAGCTTTCCTCAATTAAATGTTGTCTGCTTGTAGAGCTGAGAAAACCATGCCTTCTCTGTCACAGGCCCTGCCTTCTGGAATAGCCTCTCCCCAGAGATATGTGTGGATGGTGCCTGTTCTCTTTGGAGTCCTTCAAAACTATTTCAATGGAAATAAAATTGGGAAGGCATTCCAGCTGTATTTCTTAAGTTTGAAATCTGCGGCAAATCAAATGATGGAGTTTAATTCTGTTTGCCCTCTTGCATTTGAGATATTCTCAAATGCTTTAAATTTATTTAATATGAAACTACAACACTGATTGATTGAATATTTAGGGAAAAATATTCTATCCTGGCAAGCCTTTTCTCCCTGTAGCTAGCATCAGCAGTGATCATGTTAATGAATGCATCTCAGTACACTGTGTTTCTAACACAATCAGCCAAGGCACTTGAAAGAAGAGATAGAAAACTACCTTTTACTCTGTGTTTATAGCAAGAGATTACGCCAATGCTGTAAAAAAAGCTGCATCACAGGAGATGCAGCCATCTGGGAAGTCATTACTGGTTCCTTTCTTTTACTTTATAAAAGCTCGTTTTCAATTTTCAGTGTGTACTTATACAACAGGGAAGGTTGTAGGTTTAAAATTTAAAAATGCACAGCTCTGAGTAACATGATATAGAAGCACTTTGGAAATTAGGCTGTCTTATTGAGTGCAAATATTTTCTTCTGCAAGTCAAAGATGAAAGTTTGGGGGTGGGGGGGAATGTTGAAAAAATGGTTCTTTATCCTTTAAGACAGGGCTGTCAAACTCCTGGCTTGCAAGCCAGATGCGTCATGTCCCCACCCGGTTTGGCAAAGGGAGAAAAAGTCCTGATACATCACATAATGCCACTGTGACAATGTGAGTTTGACACTCCTGCTTTAAGACATCACATCTGATAAGAATTACCCCCCCCCCAACAATGGAACACATATGGCTCAATAGCCCAGTAAAGCCACGAATTATCTACTTTTTTTAAGTCACAAAAGAGATTGGGGAGGGGGCATAGCATATTAAAGGATAAATGGCATGAGAAGGATGGATTGAGGAATGAATTATGTGTTAATCAGATAGTATTGTTCCAAGAATGAATTCCCACTGCAAATCATTTCTGAAATTGAATTTTTAAAATATGTTTTAGCAGTAAAATTAAAGCATCCATTTATACTATTTGGGTGACCGGTCAATCATCCAACCACCAAAACTAAATAAATGAAACTGAAATGAATATTAATTCTCATTAGCTGATAAATAGTTCTAGACAATTTGATATATTGGCCAAATACTAAACAAAGAGTTAAACTTAACTTGAACGGAACAACAACATCAAGAAGGTTTATCACCTCTGTTAAGCAAAGATCTTCTGTGAATAATTCACTCTTTCTTTAGAGTTCTTAAATATTAATCTGATTCATTTGTCATTTGCGTCCCATGTATCCTCCTGCAAGCGCCCCCACCTTTAATTTTTTGCCAGTTGTCTCCTTGACTACCTGGCCTTACCCTTCTTCCAAGGCCTCTGAGTAATGAAACATTTTTTAATGCCACTCAAAGAAGCAACTAATAACATGCCCTGATGGGACTTGACACTCCATCTGTTCTTGAGCAGGTTTACATTAACCTAATGAGGGCAACACTGATTCACTCCCTCTAGGATGTTCAGCAGCCTATATTTCAGCCACCTCATGAAATATGAGAGCTGTAAAGCATGATTATGGAAAAAGAAGACATTGTCTGATGTAGCTTACGTTAAGATTATCAGCCAGGGATGAGATAGATATTGCCTTTAGGCAGGGGTGGGATTCAAATTTTTTAACAACCGGTTCTGTGGACATGGCTTAGGTGGTGGGCGTCACTTAGGTGGTCATGTGACTGGGTGGACATGGCTTGGTGTTCACGTTATTGGCTGGATGTGGCCAACTCAATATCATTCACATCGAACCACGCATCTCCTTGCCTGGCCTCTCATGACTGTGGGGATGCTGCAACAGTCATAAGTGTGAAAAATGGTCATAAGTCACTTTTTTCAGTGCCATTGTAACTTTGAATGGTCACTTCACACAAGCAAAGGACCAGCAAAGGAGGGGGAAAAAACTCAAGAGAAGTTCCTGAGACAGGAAGTCTAGTCCTGCCAAGAATGTAATAAGGGTTAACGGAGAGGCAGTTTCTGTAAGCAACACCAGAATGTTTCCTTCCTGCCTTCCTTACAGGATTAGGCCAGTAATTTCTTCTAACAAGTGGTTCTCCGAACTGCTTAGAATGTTAACAACTGGTTCTAGGAAATAGGTGTGAACTGGTAGAATCCCAGCCCTGCCTTTAGGTACCCTAAATTCTGCTAACTAGGATTTTGCAGCCAAGATATGTTTAAAAAGAACATTTTTATGTTAAAATCCTAATGAAAATATTGCTTAGTTTGGTGTAGTGGTTTAAGTCAGCAGCCTAGAAATTGGAAGAGCTTGAGTTCTAATTTTGCCTTAGGTATGAACTAGGTGACCTTGAGCTAGTCAGACTCACTTGGCCCTAGGAAGAAGGAAGTGGCAAACTGCTTCCAAAATCTTGCCAAGAAAACTAACATGGAGTGCTAAGACTCAAGAATGACTCAAAGGCTTGAAAAAAGGGGAGGGGGCAGAGGAAGGGGGAAGGGGAAGGAGACAGATGGAGAAGCTAAACTTCTTAGTTCTGAAGCGGAATGACCTAAATTCTAATTTTCCCTCTCTTGGATTGTTTTCTTATTCTTTTCAAAGGATAAAAGGATTCAAATCCTTTAGAGATTTTTTTTTTGTAGGATGTTTTGTGGAAGATTTTTTAAATTAACCAGAACAAATGCAATATCTCTACAGGGAATAAGGCATGCATTTAAAGTTATTAAAATGAAATTATTCCTGTCATATATTTTATTTTGCCTTCAAGTAATGGGTGGCCTACTGTAGGGCACTGTTTCACTGTTTGGTTCTTTAGGGACTCCATTACTGTTCTTTTTTAGTTTCTATTAGGATAGAGTGACTTCATTAGAAATACTTCCATTTGGAACATAAAATGCATTTAATGTAATAAAAAAGTATCCAGCAAATAAGATATCAGTTGCAAGCTTTTATTCTAAAATAAATTTCTAATTTATATCTCTGAAAGAGTACAATTTTTAATATTTTTAAGCATGCATGTTTTGCTTGGAAGGAGGATTAGAATCTGATAAGTCATTTTAGCAGGTCCCTCATACCTTCCCAGATCTGAAGCATGCAGTGTCTAACATCATAAGGGGATTTGCTAAAAAGAGCTGTCACGAAAAGGGAAATGTAACAAGAAGACAGCAGTCAATCATAAATCCAGAATTTCAAAGAAAAAGTTCATCAGTATTCAAAGATTAAAAATAACTTGCATTGTATTTAGAGTAGGAAAAGACTCCAGAATTTCTAACCATGCTCTCCAGCTATCATTGGAGAGTTTGCTTCTAATGCCCTTACATTCTGATGTGCAGTAGTTGGTTACTTGGCAAGACATATTGCTAAAGAAACATTTCTCCAGAGAGGCCCAACTGGTGCTTAATCCTTCATTTTTCCAACACTATATTCAACACACCCAAAAGGTGCTTTTTTCAAAAGGCAACTGGGTTTTCTTTGTTTTTGCTTGAAGATATTTCACTTCTCATACAAGAACTGAAGAAACTTCTTGGATGAGAAGTGAAACATCTTCAGGCAAAAACAAAGCAAGTACAGTTGTCTTTTGAAGAAGCATCTTTGGGACAACCATGACCTGGAGGACTAAAATCTCCATAGACATATATTCAGTACTATGTATGTATCTATGCATGCATGTATGTAGATAGGTAAGTAAATATTTATTCATTAATCACTCAATAATCAATTTGATAAATTATCAAACTTGTATGCCACTCAATTCCCAACTACTATTGTAGAAAGACAATCAATATAATGAAATTACAGTTAAAACAATTGAAAAGAAGGTCAAAGATAAAAGATGCCAACTTGTTGAGGTAATTTCCCGTTTGGAGAATGAGCGCATACAGGGAGACGGAGTGAGAGAAGTGAAGAATAGCACACACACAACACACAGATACATTGTACAGTAAATGTAGGTTTTTACTTCCAATAAAAGTTTAAGCAAAGTTCAATCACAATCCAAGTCATTCACGGTGAAATCAGTCAGTTTTCAGTCCAGAGATGATCCAATAACAAAGTCCAGTGTCAAAAACAGTTCAGTAACAGACTTACATCAAATCCAAGAATAATAGTCAATACAGGAACGGCAACACTCTCCAGAAGACACCAGAACAGGAACAGAGACTCATTGAGACTCTCTTGTGAGACTAAACAACCCAGGTTTCGGGCTCCATCTGAAAGCCATTTGTGGAATGTTAAGTTCTGCGCATGGGCGCAAGGAACGGAGACGAGGCAGTGAACAGTGAACTTCAACTCTTTATTAATCATTCTGAACAGAGCAAAAACCTTAGGGCAGCAGCAGCCCTTTTATAGGTCAGGCTGCTGACCTATTTGCCAATGAGAAACATGGAAGTGTTAAACCCTTGAACCAATGAGAGTGGCTTGTTAACAGCCAATCAGATTCCCCAGAACGGACCAATCCGATATCACTATTATCGGCCAATCAGAAGTGCAGGATTAGAACCCTGCTTTTTCTTAAGGTTTGTTAAAACTTTATTTGAGCGCTTTTATTAATTCATAACACCCCTTCCCCCCGGGTTTCATTTGAGGGGTGCAGTGACATAATCCCTAAGATATGTAGGTTGTTTTAACTGTCTATTGGATTTGCGCTGCCCCACCGGTTCCTGTCTGTCATCCGGTTTTGGCGGGACGTTTTTGGACATATCTGGTACAGGTGGTTCCGCATCCTTACTGGACGACTCGGTGCCACTAATGCTGTCATTATTGTCCTCCGATCTTTGCGGGCTCGCCTCCATTGAGGTATTCCTCTGTAGCGAGGAGAGTCCCCTTCCTGATTCTTCTTCATTTATCGCGCCCGATTGCTGACTTCCTTCGCTTCTGCTTTCCACCATCTCAAATTCGGTTTCTTCGACATCCACTCCCCCCTCAGTTTGGGAGTCACAGGAGTTGCGGGAACTGGGTTGTAGTCTAGAGTGAAGCTGATCTATATGGCGTTTCCATATTTTTCCATCGCAGGTTTGCACACGGTACGATCTGGGCCCAGTGGTTTGAATTACGGTTGCTTCGACCCATAATGGTTCACCAGAGAGGTTTTTGGCGAAAACTAAGTTGCCTACCTTGAACTCGCGGCATTTTCCGCTAGATCCACAGGGTTTCTCTGGCTCGTAGGATGGGTGAAGCCAGTCGAGGTGGGAACGGAGCTTGCGTCCCATCAACAGTTCAGGTGGCGTCTTGTTGATGACGCTGTGTGGAGTGATGTGTTGGAGTAGGAGTATTCTGTTCAGTTTGTCATCAATGACCCCATAGTCCATTTTGTGGAGAGTTTTTTAACAAATTGTACCATGCACTCGGCCCTGCTGTTAGCCGCAGGTTGCACTGGTGAAGTTAGCGCATGGCAGATACCCCGGTCCGCTAAGTATTGTTCAAACGCCAGAGCAGTGAACTGGGGTCCGTTGTCGGAGACCAGAACATCTGGCAGCCCGTGTGTTGTGAATAGCCTATTTAATTTTCGGATGTCAGACTCCGTTGTAGTATTCTTCATTTCATAGATCTCGAGCCAGTTGGAATAGGCATCCACTGTTAGGAGGAACGTATGTCCTTTAGTAGGTCCCGCAAAATCAATGCGGTTGCGGGACCACGGCCCCCGGGGGGTTTCCCATTCTGTTGGAGTTGCTCTAGGTGGGGCACTGCTGACTTCTTGGCACTTTAAGCAAGTTTTTACCCAGGCTTCGATCTGTTTGTTGATGCCCGGCCACCATGCGTAGCTTCGTGCGAGCGCTTTCATACGCACGATGCCGGGGTGACCGTCATGCAATGTTTTCAATACTGCTCGTTGTAACCGCTCTGGGACAATGACTCTATCTCCCCATAGGATGCAGCCTTTTTGTGAAAAACGTTCTGTTTGCCAGTTTTTGAAAGGGGTGAAGTCATCAGGGGTATGTTCTATTGGCCATCCTCGTTCGACCTAGCTAAGAACTCGCGCCAAGACAATATCTCATTTTATTTCGATTGCAATGTCTCTGGCTGTTAGCGGTGGTGAATGTAGCATTTCAATCTGGAGTGTCCTAAGGGTCGGAGCTGGGTCGTTGATGGTTTCCAGAAGTGTGGCACGGCTCAATGCATCAGCATGAAGAATGGCTTTCCCCGGGGGGTGTTGTAATTTATAGTTGTACATAGCTAAAAACTCCGACCAACGAGTCATTCTAGGTGACAATATATAGGGGGTTGGCTTGTCTCCCGCGATAATCCCTAGCAAAGGTTTGCAGTTGGTAACAATAGTAAAAACTTGTCCATACACATATTCATGAAACCGTTTCACAGCAGATACAACAGCAAGAGCCTCTTTGTCGATCTGGCTATAATTACGTTCAGCCTTTGATAGGGTCCTTGAAAAATAGGCAATAGGGGCCTCACCACCATTTGGTAACACATGACTCAAAATGGCTCCTACTCCAAACGGTGACGCATCACATGTAATTGTTAAAGGCAGAGTCTCGTTATACTGCATTAAATCAGCATCTGAGGTTAGTACGTTTTTCACTTGTCGGAATGCATGCTCCTCTCGGTGCCCCCAGACCCAGGTTGCTTTTTTGTTGAGAAGTCTATGTAGGGGCTCAGCTACAGTCGCTTTCTGGGGCAAAAAGATGTTGTAAAAGTTAATGAGCCCCAGGAAAGCTTGGAGATCAGTTCTATTTCTGCGTCTTGGGGCGTTTTTGATTGCCCTTAGTTTGCTATTAGTGGGGTAAATGCCTTGTTTATCGATTAGGTACCCCAGGAACTTTACTTTATCTGTACACAGTTGACATTTATTTTTTTTAACCTTAAGGCCAGAGTCTTTAAATTTCTGGAGGACCATTTTAAGACGCTTTTCTAGTATTTCTCTATTCGGGGCAGCAATTAAAACATCATCAAAGTATGGCACGACCCCCTTGATCCCTTGCAAGAGTCTCTCCATCAGATTTTGAAAAATCCCTGGGGCTATGCTCACTCCGAATTGGAGTCGGTTGCACTTAAAGGCACCTCAGTGCGTAACGATCGTCTGTGCCTCTGTGGTTTTTTTTATCTACAGGCAGTTGTTGGTATGCCTGTGCTAAATCCAATTTAGTGAAGACTTTTCCACCCCCCAGGGAATGGAGAAGGTGTTGTACTGCCGGCACCGGGTAAGCGTTCTGTTGAAGGGCGTGATTAAGGGTAGCCCGGTAGTCCCCACAAATCCTTAACGATCCATCCGGTTTGATGGGTGTTACAATTGGGGTTTCCCAACGAGTGTGGTCAGTTGGTACTAAAACAACCTGGGCTATTAATTTATCGAGCTGCTCATCAATTTTTGGTTTAAGGGCAAAAGGTACCCGATGAGGCTTAAGGCAGGCTACTTCAGGGTTAAGGTTAAATGATATCGGGGTGCCCTTGTAATCACTTAGTTTGTTTGCAAAGACGTCCTGGAATTCCTGGACGATGGCCTCCTCCCAGTCGTCGCTTCTGGTTTGGTGAATGCTGGCTACCTCGATCCCGAGTGGGGTGAACCATTGAAGGCCATTGAAGGCCTAACAAGCTAGGCTGGTCACAGTCAATGACAGTCAGTGGTAATGACGCAGTATGATTTTTGAATGATACTTGGACTTGGCTGGATCCAATGACCGGATTTCGGTTCCCCTGATAATCTTTGAGTATGATTCTTTGGGCTCTGGGGTCTTGACGCCAGACGGCAGGGATTAATTGTTTAAGAGTCTTCCAGGAAACCATTGAGAGGGACGATCCTGAATCGACTTCCATCACACAAGGCTGGTTTTCGATGGCGACCTTCATTCGGATCTTCTTTGCATCTAGCGATGAGGCGTGACCGATTGTAATGGTTTGGTGTGCCTCTTCTCGTCTCATTGAAATGGCCAGTGTTTTATTTCTGTAGGAGTGATTGTTCCATTGGTGGTTCAAATGTTCCCGATTCACAGGGCAATTCCATGTGGTCTGGCTGTAGTTGTTTCCCCTCTGAAGTGGGCTGAATCCTTGCTTGCTTCTACAGACCTTCCTGATCTGGCCTCTTTTCCCACAGCAATGGCAGAGCGCGTCGAGGAATTTGCAGTCTGATCATGGGTGGTTTGCCCCACAACCCGCGCATTGGTGCGGTAGTCTTTGATTCCGCTGGTGGCGTTGGTCACGTTCAGACCAGAGCCGGTTGACCTCCTCCTCATCACTTTCTGATGGCGATTCGAGGTCTTCGTGGTGGGTCGCTGTTGTGTGCCTCTCTAGGCGAGTTCACTGGCGAATTGACGGAGTGGTGCATTGGTGCGGCGCATTCGGGCGGCCGACTTCCTGGTTGCTTCTGCTGCAGTAGCATCCTTGATGACATCAGCAAGGTCGATGTCCCCTTTGGCCATGATCTTGCTCTGCATCGTGTGGTCTTCTTATCCCAGAATTATTCGGTCTCTCAGAGTTTCTTCGAGGTCTGTAAACCCACAGAGACCTCCCAGGTTCCGGAGATCCGCGATGAAATCTGCAATGCTCTTTCCTTTCCGCTGGTCCCTCTGGTAAAATTCATGTCTTCGGACAAGGGTTGGTACGGTGGGTGCATAGTGGGCCTGTAGAAGGAGTGCGAGGATGTTCCAGTCCATGGTTTTCACCTCAGCCAGTTTCGCTAGTGCCTTGGCCATCTTAAAGATGGCAGGTCCGCAATGGGTCAGGAATACTGCTCGCTTTTTTCCCGTAGTGGCATCCTTCAAGTTGTTGGTCTCCAGAAACATCTGAAACTGGCCTATGTACAAGTCCCAGTCTTCTTGTGCCGGGTCAAATGGAGCGGGTGGTATGGCGCCACCGGACATGGTTTCTGTTGTTGATGCGCCTTCAGCCACGTGCTTGTTTGGTGCTCTGTAGTGTTCAGTCAGCTCTGATGTCTCTGTATCCCATCCTCATTGCCAGTGTTAAGTTCTGCGCATGGGCACAAGGAACGGAGACGAGGTGGTGAACAGTGAACTTCAACTCTTTATTAATCATTCTGAACAGAGCAAAAACCCTAGGGCAGCAGCAGCCCTTTTATAGGTCAGGCTGCTGACCTATTTGCCAATGAGAAACATGGAAGTGTTAAACCCTTGAACCAATGAGAGTGGCTCGTTAACAGCCAATCAGATTCCCCAGAACAGACCAATCCGATATCGCTATTATCGGCCCATCAGAAGTGCAGGATTAGAACCCTGCTTTTTCTTAAAGTTTGTTAAAACTTTATTTGAGTGCTTTTATTAGTTCATAACAGGAACCACACCCAATTACAGTTTTAGCATTCTCTTAAAGACATAGTATCAAAATGTCTATCCTAGTTTATATATTTCCAACCCAAATAAATATGGGTGACTTACATTTTTAACACAACTTTCTCCTTCTTGCCAAAAATCTGGGTGAAGAGCCAGGTCTTCAGAGCTCTTCCAAACAGCAGTTTAATGCGGCCCATCTGCCACAGAAAAGGCATATTTCCAGATTTTTGATAGACAGCACTGTTTAATTGAAGGAACTGGAGTGCAAGAACTCTGCAGGGCTGAATTGACCAGGCAGATATTATGGAGACAAGTAACTAGTAACCAGGCCCTACTATTTTATATGTAATGATCAGCACTTTCAACTGCATCCAAAAGCACACTGGCAACCAGTTTTTATTTTCCCAGTTCTTTTAATGTTTCAAAATTCAGTTGCTAGGTCATATTTTAATCAGCTGGCTATTTATATGGTTTTAACTACCTGTTTTTATTGTTGTTTGATTTTGCCTCTATATATGTTTTTATGTACAGTTATATGTTTTGATTGTACATATCCTTGAGAGTTATTATGGTAGAACAAAATTACACTATATTTAACTGCCTCACTATCAGGCATGGGCTGTAACAATCCAGACACTTACTAGATGGCAGGGAAGAAAGAGATACAGTACATTCCCCCTTTTTCCTGTCACCTGGTGGTCATTTTTATATATTTATTAAATGTATACAGCAGCCCAGATCTTGAAGCATCATCTCACAGCTGAGGTTTAATTATCTAAATCAGTGGTGTCAAACTGGTGGCCCACAAGCCAGATGCATCACACACAGCTCTGCACTCCAGCTTTGCAAAGAGGAAAAATGTCACCATATGTCATGTGATTGCAGCAATGACGCCACAACTTTAATACCCATGATCTAAATAATTTTTTTTTTTTTTTGATGGAAGAGGGGAGTTATGTGTTTTTAGTTGTCCCAAAGAATTGGAACAATTTGCTAGAATATCCAAATAGAACATCTAGGTAAGTTATTTGCGTGTAGAAAACCTAGTGCTCTCTGGTGGGCATTCTCAATTATCTGTAATAACTTTTGAGATAGGTTTCATTTGTTTACTAAATGTTGGAGACACCTTTACATGGGTAAGTCTTGCCTCAAATGGAGACTGGATAAATCTGCTGGGGATGATTCAATGTCAGTTGCTGCACTCAGCAGGAGTTAGTGCCCTAAAAGGCTTCTTCCAATTCTATGATTCTATCATAAAGTCTCCATAAAGAGATCTTTGCATTCAAGCATCTGATTTTGTACTTTTAATATCTAGCTTTTCCACCAGTTCAGTTATGTTGTAAAAAAAAAAAAAAGGTGATAATAGTGGTTAATTCTGGATATGTGATAGTGATCCCAGAGAGCTTTTAAAAGGACTTGAAAATGTTATTCTTTTTTAAAATCTGCTAGCAACACTTCATCAGCCGGAGGTGAGAGCCCATACTCATTTAACTCAGAGAGCAAATTGTGGCCTTGCAAATGTTAGATTGCAGCCTTTATTATCATTCATCAGTTGTAATCTGATGGGTGCCATAATCTAGCAACTCATGAGTTTTCCCAACCCTATTCATTTTGTGTACTATATTGATTAGAGTCTGGATATTCGTCACATCACATTCATTTTTGAAGCTGTTTTGTTCTATTCTAGCTGTCTCTCATCTGATTATTTCCAGATAAATTTGAATTATAGCTCTCAGAATTCAAAACCCTGGCATCAAGACTGAAAAGCTTGTTGTCAACTCACTACCAATATGTTGTAAAAGGCTATCTTTTCTAGCTAAAAAACTGATCATCTGAAGATACAGAAGAATTATTCTGCAAAAGTCAACTGTAAAGAGATCAGTATGCTCCAAGCAAAAGCATTTTCTTGTCTTTTTTAGGGATAAACTTTCCGGTATTCGGTGGTGGTTATACTTCCAAAAGACATATCTGTTTTCTAAAATTAGATATTTGCATTTTAAAACCTTATTTTTTTGAATTTAGGTACTTATGGAAATTTCAAAATTACTTTGATTTGGCTATTGAAATGGAGAGGTCAGGACAGACATTAAGAAAAGGTTTAACAACCTTTGGATTCAACAACACAGTACATACACTCACACTGCTGATGGAGTGAGCTCCTGTTACTTGCCCCACTTCTGCCAAGCTAGCAGTTCGAAAGCATGTAAAAATGCAAGTAGAAAAATAGGGACCACTTTGGTGGGAAGGGAACAGTGTTCCGTGAGTTTTTGCCATTTAGTCATGCTGGCCACATGACCATGGAGACGTCTTTGGACAGAGCTGGCTCTTCGGCTTTGTAACAGAAATGAGCACTGCCCCTAGAGCTGGAGGAAACAACTAGCATGTATGTGAGAGGTGAACCTTTACCTTTACCTTAGTTTCACTTTAGCTATAACTTATGAAGATTGTTATGGATTAAACCATCACAGCGATACAACTGAAACAGCTTTGTCTTACAACAGGCTTGTAATCCTGCAATTCTCATTGGCCCGTGAATAGTGAGTCGTGATTGGTCAGGTTTGACCAATCTGATTGGCTGTTAACGGAAGCCCCTGATTGGACGTTTGTGAAAGCGATAGACTCAGTTCATTGGTTGTTTAACGGCAGCAAGCCCTATAAAAGAGCTACTGCAGCCCAGGTTTTCTGCTCCAGTCTTTCTTGTTAAATAAAGAGTTGAAGTCACAGTCCGATGTCTCGTCTCCGTTCTTACGCCCATACCCAGGACATAACAAAGATGATGTTCAGATGTATCTTAAGGCATGCAAATGTTTCTGACAGTGGGGTATTTATGTCCTTAGTTCTTTAAAAGATACATTTTGCCTTTGGCAAATCAAGTTTTGAAGAAGAAGAGATTCTATATGGTTCATGAGAAGGCCTGAAAGCTAGGGTTGAATAAGGTTCTCCAATCAACGCCCCATGTGTTATGTTAGATTTTTGTTTCCACAATCCCTGGCCAATGCACAACAGCAAGACAGGCAGCACAGTGAAAGGAGATAATTTGGCAGAAAGCAGGGGGAGCACGAATCTTAAACAAGAAGGAAAGAGAGAAGGAGAGAGAGAGAGAGAGAGTAAAATACTGTAGACAATGTGTGTATTACAGCTGTGCTTTGGGAAAAATGTAATAAAACAACACTATGCAGGTGTGAGCTGTCACATGGATCCCTGCAGTGCTGTTACTATTCAGTAAAATTACTGGGATAAGGCACCAGTAATTTTCTTCTATGAAGTCATTGCATACTGTATATAGCATATCAAAACCTAAGCTGTCCTGCCTTTAAAATGATACAAGAATGGAAAAAGAATTGGCCTAATGCAATTATTTACTTGTTTCGCAGTAATCCTCTGCTCACAATTCTGCTTGCATTTATATATCATTCAAAGGAGTTGATATGCAGAGGTATGTTTTTCCTTGTTGCTTTCCCTGAAGAAACCAAAATTGAAGTTATTATTAAATTCGGTATGGTAAGAATTCTTTCACAATTAGTTCTCAGAAGCTTCTGACACCACTGCTCATGGATTATTGATGGAGTGACTCATTGGGCTGAGAATTAAGAGAAGAGCAGCATATGTAAAAAAAAAAAGGAAGGAAAGAAAGAAGGAAGGAAGGAAGGAAAGAAGGAAGGAAGGAAGGAAAGAAGGAAGGAAGGAAGGAAGGAAAGAAAGAAGGAAAGAAAGAAGGAAGGAAGAAAGGAAGGAAGGAAGGAAGGAAGGAAGGAAGGAAGGAAGGAAAGAAGGAAAGAAGGAAGGAAAGAAAGAAGGAAAGAAAGAAAGAAGGAAAGAAGGAAGGAAGGAAAGAAGGAAAGAAAGAAGGAAGGAAAGAAGGAAGGAAGGAAGGAAGGAAGGAAGGAAGGAAGGAAGGAAGGAAGGAAGGAAGGAAGGAACAGGATAAAAGCCAAAATTATTGATTACTTTTACACCCCATCTTTTCTTCAGAACACAGGTGATTCAGGGATTTCCGGTTTCGCGTGGCTTTGGGGCAGCAGGAATTCGCGACCGCTCGCGATTCCTGCTGTGCTAGCCGCCGAGGTACCCCTGATCCAGATGGGTCAGGGGGATATGGCTGCCCTGTAGGGACAGCCGAAGAGAGAGGGGAGCTGGACAGGGGGTTGGAGGTGTCTCAGACCCCCTCCTCATCCTGGAAAACCCCTTTTTCCCAATGCGGTGGAGCGGCGGTCAGCAATGGCCACCACGAAGAAGCCAGCAACCGGGTAAGATTGTGCTGGAGGAAGCAAGAAGAGTGAAAGTGCTGTCTGAGCTGGGTCAATCAACATCTTTTAAATTCGTTGGAATTGAGCTGTTTGAATTGCTGGAGGATACATTGTATCCCTAAGAAGATCGAAAGCGGCGGAGAAGCTGTTAAAGGGAACTTTTTTTTTCTTCACTCTCCCACCCCATGGAAACAGCAGATATGAAATATGTTTGGACATTGAAGGTGAATTATTCTGAAAGTTGAAGCTAAGGGACAAAAGGGTTCCTGGACATTGAAAAACTTAAGAAATTGGAAAACCCTTATTAGAGGTATGGATTTCTGATTATTTAAAATTGATGTTGCAAGTGGGAAGGGAGAGGAAAAAAAATCGGAGCAGAAGCTGAAAAAGGAGGAGATTGCCTAGAATCCCAAAGAAAGGTATATGGTAATTGGACCTCTTTGATTAAACATTAACCCCAGAAAGAGAAAGAGAAGAAGGAAGAAAAGTATTAATTTTTGGAATTTTTTTTGAATTATTTTTGATTAAAAATACTTGTGGTTGTTTTGGGAAAAGTTTCTTTTTTCATGATGGCATCGCTTGTGGATGAACTAAAGACTGAATATCAAAAATATAAAAAGGAAGATACTTTGGGCACTTTGTTTCAATTTTTAGAAATGGTGTTATGTACTTATGAAATGTTGACTACGCAGCAGAAGGACTGGGACAAAGAAGAAGAGGAAGAAGACGCCATCTTTGATGAACAATGGGTTCTTTCCGGGGAGGAGGAGAAAAAGAATAAGAAAAAGGGGATTTTAAGAATTATAAAAACAACCAAAAAAGAGAAAAATGAGCGGAAAGGTGGAGGCAAGGTTATAAAGCAAAGGAAAGGGAGTAAGAAAAGGGAGGAGGAGAGACAAAGGAGTAAAAAGGGAAAGGAGAAGAATAAGCAAGAGAGAAAGGGGGGGAGGAGAAGCCTCAATGGGGGGAAGCAAGATCTAAAGAAAAAAAGTTTATTCAGAGACAATGAGTGAATTTAATTTAGGATAAAAGAGGGATTCTGGAAGGTACATAAGATTGTGTTTTTATATGTGTATTTAGAGTATAAAATTCATTATGTAATTTTAGAATCTTTTAAACAGAATCCCAAGAAAAATTGTTATATGAAGTACTTTTAAGTTAGGGTAATGAGTTATAGATGTTACTCCAATTGGTGTATAGGAGAAGTATAGTAAAAGAAAAAAGATGAATGGATAGTTGGAAATAGAACAGACAAAGAATGTTATTGAAAATGGTAATAAGATATGGAAGGATATATAAAGGTTTTGTTATGTTTTTTTGGATTTTGTATATTGATAAAAGGCAATAAAATTTTAATTAACAAGAAATAATTTGGATGAAAAGGAGAAGCTGGGATATGTTCTATTGGTTTTCTTCTTTTATTATTTTTTCTTAGAAAAGAACTTATAAGCTGTTATGCCTTGTGCATTGTTTATAGAAAATTGATAAAAATGGTTTATATATATATAAAAAAAGAAAATGATAATAAGATATGGAAGGATATATAAAGTGAATATGATGTTTGAATTTGTGTCTGTGTGAAGAGTTTCAACCCGGGATCAGACAGCCTTCAGAAAAGATCTTTTAGTTTTGTTTATGTTTTGTGTTTTGTATGTTTGTGTATTGTGTTTTCTGTAAAATTAATAAAATTTGTTTTTTAAAAAAAAGAACACAAGGTGATTCGCATGGGAGTATTCCTTCTTCATTTATTCTTAAAATAAACCTAAGAGTTTGGTTGGCTCATAAGAGAATAGTTAATCCATGTTATCCAGGGAATTTTCACAGCTGAAAGCACCCTAGACCCTGGCTTTTCCAGTTGTAGCCCAACACCTTGACTCCTCCACTCTTATTCTTTGATAGCTAACATAGAGGCCTGAGGTTTAGTCACTTGATCAGAGTTAATCTTAAATTGATGTTCCAGTTTAACAACTTTATGTAATGTATTTGTATATGAAGATGAGATGACAATTGTAGGATTCCTCTGAAAATAGTGAGGAGGACAAACTTCACACAAATAGTGAGGAGGACAAACTTCTTTATATAGTCTGGCACTTGGGCTGAATCACTCAGGTTTAGAAAAACTACACATGCAACTGAGCTTTACTTTAATGCCACTCCAGAACAGAATAGACTATATCACCTTTGGAGTTAAATACACGATAGGCTGGCACATCACAGCACTAGCCTACAGCAAAGGAGAACAAAGAGATTTTGGAATCCCTGCATGCCATCTCCCAACATCTCTTGTGAGCAACCACCTCACTCTGCCTAACAGCAGGACTAAAGCAAATGCATGCATACATTAAAAAATATTCTAAATAGGTAAACGCAAAGGAGAACCTGTGCTATTTCTCTGTTAGTCATAGCCGACTTTAGGAGTGCTCTTCTCCATTTTGACGCCATTGAACCAGCAGGGTCCAAAAACTTTTCTGGAATTTTGTGGCCAACATGATATCACACTGCAGCACAGAGCATATGGTGAATCATGAAGCATTGTTACCTTCCACTGAAGTAGTACATATTTCTCTACTTGCATTTACTGTACAGTACATGCTTTCAAACAGCTAGATTGGCAGGAGTTGAGGCAAGTGATGGGAGCTCACTCCATCAAACAGTAGTAGGACTTGAATGCCCAGAACAAAGACCTTCGCTGGCATCTTTTAAGCCATTGAGCCACTCCAGCTCAAAATTCTAAACACAGAGAGAAGATATTGCTGCTCTTCTAAGCAACAATCTTCAATTGAGGCCCCATATAAACAAATCAAGGATACAAAGTGTTCAAGATTTTACCATGTGACAAGTCTATGCTTGGAATATTCTAGTGGTCTTTCTAAGAGAGGTAGCAAGCATGAAATAATTTATTGGAAGCCACTGCATCTAAGACACAGAATTATCTTGACTACTTGATTAATAGACAGAGAGTTCAGCAGCCAGAATAATAAGGCTTTCTCTACTGAGATACTGAAAAGGATATGGAAAGGAAAAGGGTAAATAAATCTTTCTTCCAGTTCTTGTAGGGTCACTGTTTCTCTTCTGTAATTGTTATTCACATGTGTGTGCTTCTAAATCAGTTTTTGACTCCTAGTGATTGCCTGGATAGTCCCTGCAGTTTTCTTAGCAAGATTTTCAAAAATGGTTCACCATTGCCTCCTTCCTAGAGCTGAGAGAGAGTGACTGGCCCAAAGTCACCCAGTTGGCTTTGTGCCTAAGGTAGGACTAGAGCTCATGACCTCCCGGATTCTAGTCTGATGCCTTAACTGCAAGGATGGGATTCAAATTTCTTAACAACAGGTTCTGTGGGTGTGGCTTGGTGGTCCATGTGACTGGGTAGGTGTGGCTTGTATGTAAATATTATAATTATTTATATAAATATTGAATTTTTTAATATAAAAAAGCAACTTTTACCCCAAATCAGGCAAAGCAGGCAGGCAGATTGAGTTGCTCACAGAATCACAGATTCACTCAGAGACCTACCATTCTGCAATCTGCTAGCTGAGTCTGTCACATAAAATTTGCTAGCAAGCAAACTCACTAAATTAACCTACAACACATCATGTATGTAAATATTGATTTTTTTATTTAAAAAGAGCAACTTTTACCCAAAAGCAGGCAAAGCAGGCAGGCAGATTGAGTTGCACTCACAGAATCACAGATTCACTCAGAGATCTACCATTCTGCAATCTACTAGCTGAGTCTGTCACATAAAATTTGCTAGCAAGCAAACTCTAAATTAACCCACAACACATCATGTATGTAAATATTGAATTTTTTTATTAAAAAAGAGCAAATTTTACCCAAAAGCAGGCAAAGCAGACAGGCAGATTGAGTTGCTCACAGAATCAAAGATTCACTTAGAGATCTATCTATCTGCAATCTGCTAGCTGAGTCTGCACTGAAAAATAGAAGCTTCAGTCCTAAGGAAGGTTCAGCTCTGCTTTTAGATTAACTAAAAAGCAATAAATTCAACAATTTCCTGCTTTCTAGCTAATCTAAATCTGTTGGCACAGCAAAACAGCCGATGATTGGTGGGGGGGAGGGAGGGAGGAAAAATAGCAACTTATTAAACACAGGCAAGTTTGATGGCACACATGCCAGATAAGGAGCAAGTGGGTGGGGAGGGGAGGGGAGGGGCCAGCCAGTGGTGCAATGTGCTGGTTCTCCGAACTGGGCAGAATCATAACAACCAGAACTGGTCTGACCAGGTAGAATCCCATCCTTGGTTAACTGCTATACCAAACCAGCTCTGTTTACACAGCAGAATAGAATTCATATAAGCAGTCTAAATGAGCTCCTTAGATAAAGCAGGGAATAAAATAAAGGAAATGTGTTGACCCTATGAAACAGAAGCTATGCATTCCCAATTTAAATAGCAAACACTTCAAATAATGCAATAGCCATTAAAAATATTAATTTGGGGTCCCTGGATTATCCAGCATAACAACTACATTATCATTCTTAAGCAAAGTCTTCATTTGTTTAGCAGATGAAGCAAAAAATAAAGTAACAACTGATAATCAGTAGCTTATTTATTCCAGATTTTTCACAATTATAGTTTAGTATTTGGCTTACTGTCTAAAATTGCTTATTAGATATCAGCTAGTGGGCAACTTGCTGCTTTGAACACCTCAGAAATCATGTATTGTAAGCAGGTGTGTGTGTCTGGGCATAGGAAAATGTGATGGAAACATTTCCCCCCCCAAGGGAAAATTGTTGGCAATGACTATAATAATACTATAATGAAAAACCTGGATTGTATACTTACTGAAAACAATGAAATTAGTTATAGCACAAATGAGATGTTATTGGTGATTCCTGGATTATTCAAAATAACTACATTATTATTCTTAACCAGTAGCAAAGTCTTTTTTTTTGGTTCTATTTACTAGATGAAACAAGAAGCATGGAAAATAACTGAAATGCATATATAAGTAGCCCATACATGCCAGAAATGCTTCACAATTATAATTTGATGTTTGACTTGCTGTCTAAAATAGCTTACACAATTTTCTGTGTCTCTAGCTATCAAAGCTGCAGTAAATCTCTGAAGTTGCATCTGTATTGTCAGAAGAAAATGAATGTGAAGCACAAGTTGAACATTAAAAAGAAAACTGCTAGTGGCATTAATTTTGGAATTGCCTTTGTTAAAAAGTGCATGTTGCTGTTCTTGGCTGATCAGGAGTGTACAGGAATGCTCCACTGTCTTGGAGTCTGTTTTCCTGAGATAACTGGGATGGTTTGTTGAGCTATTTGTATGTTTTTGTTGGCAGGGGATTCAATATACACACTCTTTACCTATTTAGGAGTGGTACTTAAGATTTCATGTCTTTCATCACAATCATGGACTTTTCCTAACTAGCATGTAACTTACTAAATGCAACAAACCACATATAGGGTGGCACTTGATCAAGATTAAAAAAGGAAAATGTTGGTTCCTGCCTAAAGGAGGCAATAAAAAGATTTGTGTTAAAGAAAACCTCCCTTCATTCGTGGAAATCTATACAATTATAGACCAGTCTCAAACATGCCATTTCTGAGACTGGTGATTAATGTATTGTTAGAATTTTCTTTTGGAGACAAAAGGAATTGCTATAGGCAGAGAAAGAATCAGATAAGAAGCATATTAGTCCACAACAAGAATATGGATGTGATAAATGCCTCAGGAGAGACCCTTCATAGTATTTTTGGCATGGCAGAAGAGAAATGTATTTTCAGACTTGCAAGATTCTGTTAATGTAACTGCGTAATTAAGAGTTAGGTCATTTGGGTGTGCTTCTTGTCTGGATTATCTCACAAGATTAACATCAAGACTGAAATATGTTTTTGTTGTATAGCGGCAGACACACGAGGCAGACACGGAGCTAAAGGCTAACATTGCTTTATTCGAAGCATAACGGGTTGCCGTGGCTGCCGAGGCTGGGCTGGCAGCCAGCTGGCGGCAACAGCTGATGCCGTTTGACAGCTCCTTTTATAGCCGGCTGTCAAATGGCATCAACCAATGGGAGCAGTCGGTGCTCCCGCCAGGAATGCGGACCAGATTGAAGACTGTAGTTAGTCAGAGAACACAACACCCCTTTCCCCTGGCCAGGAGCATGTGAAGCCCTGCCTTTTTGGGGGGTCCACGGTACAGAAAGGAAGTTGAAATAGCAGCTGCTTTGCGCCCCTCCCCGCCTTGGCTTCAAGGAAGGGAACCTGACCTGTCACAAGGTAGGAGCACCTGGCCTGAGAAGGAGACCTTTATAAGATGGTGAGTAAAACATGCCCGGTGACCGTCAGCATGAGGTAGAGCAGGGGTCCCCAATCCCAAGGGCTATGGGCCAGTACTGGGCAGTCGCCTGTTCAGAACCAGGCTGCAGAAATGGTAGGCAAATTCCGTTTGGGCGAGCAGCATGTGAGTTTAGCTGTGACTTGCGTGAAGGGAGATGCACACAGCGCTCAGCCACATGGAACCGTCCCCTCTTCCTCCCGCCCCCGCCAAGCCAGAAAGGTTGGGGACTGCTGAGGTAGAGAGTTGACTCCTAGATCAAGGCCCAAGAGACGAAGGAGGAGCAGGCACGTCGTGCTTCCTCGGGCCCCCTTTGGATGGGAAAATGCAACCTCCCACCTACCCAGCTCCTCCCACCTACCCAGCTCCTCCCACCTACCCAGCCTTTTCCCCCTTGAGGGAGTGTGCTGCCGCTGCCAAGGAATACAAGCCCTGGTGGGAAGGACCCTAAAGGTAGGTGGGCGCCTCCTTATTCAGCACCTGACACCCACCAATCTCTCAAAAAATACAGGGACCACCCCAAGTCCTTACGCAAAGCAGCTCTGGGGGAGAAGAATGTTGGCAGTGTCCACTGGCTCAGGAGCTGAAAGGAAGGAGAGGCTGTTGGGCAAAGGGGGCAGGGAGATCCCTTGGGCAGGGAGACCCCTTCCTCCAGAGTCACTTGGAGACCCTCCCAGCAGCTGGGTCACAGGTTCAGGCAGGTTCCGTCATCCGGCTTGCTTTGGCACGTAAGTCAGCTAGGTAGACCGGGTCAGGTAGGGAACCCTCGGCGCTGGCTGGGTAGACCGGGTCAGGCAGGGAACTGTCGGAGTTGTCAGGTAGACTGGGTCGGGCAGGGAACCCTCGGCGCTGGCTGGGCAGACCAGATCAGACAGGGAACCCTCGGAGTTGTCAGGTAGACCGGGTCATTCAGCTGGGGACCCTTAGGGTAGACCGGCTCACGTTGCTGCAGACCTTCTGCATTCACTGGTAGATCAGCTTGTGTTGCTGCAGACCTTCTGCATTCGCTAGTAGACCGGCTCATTTGGCAAGGAGTTCTCGACTCTTGGTGGGTAGACCGGTTCGTCTCGGCTTTCGGAGGATAGACCGGCTCTCGGAGGGTAGACCAGCTCGGCTCGACCTTCAGCGGATAGACCGGCTCTTGGCGGATAGATCGGGTCATCTCAGCTTTCAATGGATAGACAGGCTCTTGGCGGGTAGACCGGGTCGTCTCGTCTTTTAGCAGATAGACCGTCTCTAGGCGGGTAGACCGGGTCGTCTCAGCTTTCAGCAGATAGACCGGCTCTCAGTGGGTAGACCGGCTGCGGGTAGACCCACTGCAGGTAGATTGGCTCTTGGGTAGACCGGCTGCAGGTAGACCGGCTGCGGGTAGACAGGCTGCGTCTCGGCTTTCAGAAACGCCGGCAGTGGCGCCAGTCGGCAGCATCTGTTTCCGCAGCTAGGGTGCTTTTAAACTTCGCGCTCTCAGAAACGCAGGCGGTGATGCCTTTCGGGTGGCGTCTGTCTCCTCAGTCAGGGAGGTTTTGAACTTTGTGCTCTCGGATGAGCCGGCGGTGGTGCCTTTCGGGCGGCATCTCTCTCCTCAGCTAGGGAGGCTTTGAGCTTCGCACTCTCAAAAGAGTGCTCGCAGCAGTGCCTGTTAGGCAGCGTCTGTCCCCTCGGCTGAGGAGGCTTTTAATCTTCATACGTGCAGAGATCATCTGCGGCTTGTGACATTCAGCTCTCAGCGGCTTCGGCTCTTTTTATTTTAACAGTGACTTTGCTTGGCTGTTTTAGTCCAATTGCCTCTCATTTGTGCATCCCATCCTCGTCGCCAGTGTTGTGTAGCGGCAGACACACGAGGCAGACACGGAGCTAAAGGCTAACATTGCTTTATTCGAAGCATAATGGGTTGCCGCGGCTGCCAAGGCTGAGCTGGCAGCCAACTGGCGGCAACAGCTGATGCCATTTGACAGCTCTTTTTATAGCCGGCTGTCAAACGGCATCAACCAATGGGAGCAGTCGATGCTCCCGGCAGGAATGCGGGCCAGATTGAAGACTGTAGTTAGTCAGAGAACACAACAGTTTTCAGGTGAAATACCAAGTTCATCTACAGTTAGATTTTACAAATACTTTTCATTTGTAGTGTAGTGTGTGAAAATGTAGTACTATTGGTATATTGGGGAGGGTGGAAAGCAGATTCAATTTTTTTTACTACCGGTTCTTTGGGCATGGCTTGGTGGACGTGGCAGGGGAAGGGTACTGTAAAATCTCCAGCCAGAGGTGGTATTTGCCGGTTCTCCGAACTACTCAAAATTTCCGCTACCGGTTTTCCAGAACTGGTAAGAACCTGCTGAATACCACCTCTGGTGGAAAGGGATTCTTAGCACCTCATAGACAAAAAAACAGCACACAAAGATAATCTTGTGTGTGTGTGTGTGTGTGTGTGTGTGTGTGTCATAGTTCAAGATTAAAGAACTTCAACATGTAGCTGAAGCAGTTTAAACAAATAAAGCTTTATATTCTTTCTTTCTTTCTAGTATAACTACTACCATATAAATGCAGCTAATCACTTTGTGTCTCTAATTTAGGGTTTAACAATTTATCTGCCTCCAAGTGATGCTTTTGAAGTGAATGAACCTTAGTTATTATTTCTTGCATAGCTATATCTAAGTTCCTATAAGAGTTAATCAACCGCTTCAGATAAAACTTAGCAAATGCCTCTCATACCTGCTAGTGTATTGGGTTTCAGATCCTCTTGTCCCACTTTCCATGTGAGAAAGACATGAGCCTTTCTTCACTGAGGAACTTGTAGATTCTCAGCAGCCAAAACTGTTTAAACCCCATTTAATTTGTCGGCCATCTTCTTCATCTCTCCAATCCCAACAGCAGCTTCCTTCTTGTCAGTTTCATCATCTATTTCAATTTCATCTCTTCTCTCCGTGAGTGATTATGGTTAAAATCCTTATCCATTTCATTCCCTGGTATTTTCTCAGGTCAAATATTATGATCTTTAAGCACAGTTTCTATATTTGGGAGATAGGACAGCATAGCAAATTGTATGTACAGTTCATAACTGCATTTTGTACGATACTGGTGTGCTTTATTTATTTTTTTCTTGATGCTCAAAAAATATAGGCCTGTGTGAGAAAGCTATGTCAAACTGCTTTGTATTGGTAGGGCATGATATTTTAGATGTAGCAGTGATATGTAATATGCTAAAGCACTTTGAGTCCTTTCCAAGGTTCTGCTGGTATCTCCAGGAGCTCATTGCATATACATGCAAGAGATGAAGGAGGCTCTAGAACTGATGTGGCAATTTTGCTCCACTATTTAGCAGTAAAGATTTCACTGCTTATAAAGCTTTGCTTGAAGTATCTTCAAAATAACTTTACACTCCCCCAAGGAAAGACTGAGGGGATGAATGTAGATGTGTGGGAGGGATAGTTGGGAAAAGGCTGTACTACTTGAGAAATATTACCTGGAGCAGCTTGGTCCAGGAAAAAGAGTCATGGAAGGATGCTTTCAATGCCTTTCAAAGAAGCTTCTAGAAAAGGGACCATGAGCTGGCCTTGATTTTTTTTTTTAATGCTATTCTGTTCACAGATGTCTCATTAGTATCCAAGTAATTAATGGGAGGCTTTATCCAATTAATTATCATACTGAAATGACTCCCAGAGTTCAGTACATCCTTGACCAACACATTCTGGAAGAGAATATTTGAAACAATTTTCCTTTTGGAGTGAATGCAGCCATTTATCAGTGTTTGATATTTTCCATTAAAAACCTAGTCCTCATTCTTCAGGACAGTCTGGTGAAAGTTTCGCAAATTGTCCACTTAAATTAATTGACTGACAAATAAAATAATTGATTAAATGTCAAATAATTGCTAGTTGAAAGAAGCACATTAGTTTATCACCTTCATTAAAATGCACCAGGTACCCCCAAGTTAATCAAGAAGCATTTGAAGGAAATAGAGACAGAAGTATATTTTCTTTTCTTTTTTTAAACAAATTTTATTAATTTTCAAAGACAAAACATCTTTTCTGAAAGCTGCTTGATCCCAGGTTACATCTCTTCATACAGACACAAATATAATTTCATGTTCATTTTATATACCATTCCATATCTTATTACCATTTTTCGTTTTCTATATAGCTTCTCCCCTCTTTTGAACTTTCTTAGTTTTATTTTATTTATCTTATCTCAGTTCAGATCATTATGCTTATTATTCTTTGTCTGTTCTGTTTCCAGCTATCTATTTATCTTTTCTCTTTAAACAAAATTTCTCCTGTACACTAATTGGAGTATGATGCCTTTATCTCTTTACCCTAAATTTATAACACTTAGTATAGTACATAGCTTCCATTGGGATTCTGGTTAGTACATTCTAAAGTTACACATTATATTTTTAAAAAAGAAAAAATTGTAAATATGTAATATAATTAAAACAACAATCCATACCAATTCAAATCTATCATTAATATTAATATTCATTTAAATCTTAAACATTTTACACATTACTTTTCGATTGAATATCATACTTTTATGGGAACACTTAAAGCTTTCCATAGTTATTTCCCTCCCACTTCACATCACTTGTATTTTAAATCATTGTATCATTAAAATGTTCCCATTTCTTCCTACTTCAATTCTCTAATTTATTTCATTGCCTTCCTTTTATTCACAAAAATTTCACTAATTTACATTGCATATTTTATCCCATTTTTTAATCACATGTTGTTTCCAATTTTCTAACGTTATTTCTAAGTACAAATATAACAATACAATCTTATGTACTTTTGCAGAATCCCTTTTTAAATTAAATTTTTACCCATTACCTCGAAATAAATTTTGTTTCTTTACATCTTGCTCCACACCATTGAAGCTTCTCATCCCTTCCTTCCTCCCTTGCTTCTTCTTCTCCCTGCCCTTTTTACCCCCTTGTCTCTCCACCTCCCTTTTCCTCTTCTGTATCCCCCTTTCTGTTGTTTTCTAACATTATATCCACTTTTCACCTTATTTTTCTCTTTTTTGGTTGTTGTTTTTTTAAGTCTTAAAGTCTCCTTTTTCTTTTCCTCCTTCTCCCTTTCTTCCCCAAATAAAGTTACTTGTTCATCAAAGATGGCTTCTTCTTTGTCCAAATCATCTTGTTGCGCAGTCAGTTTCTCATAGGTGCAAATCGCCATTTCTAAGAATTGAAAAAGAGAGCCAAGAGAGTCCTTCCCTTCTTGTTCCTCTTCTTTGTATTTTTTGAATTCAATTTTCAATTCATCCACAAGTGATGCCGTTGTAGAGAAAATTTTTTTTCAAAACAACCATCCAAGTGTTTTTAGTCCTTCAAAGACAATTTCCAAAAGTCCCAAAGTCACCAAACAGTCCAAATAAGCTTTTCTTTTAGCACTTTTTTCTTTCTTCACTTTCTCTTTCTGGGGTTACTGTTTAGTTGCAATATTCCAGTTAAAATGTATATTTTAGAAGTCTTGTTAGTATTAAATAATTCTTTAAAATTCTAGGCAATCTCCTCCTTGCTTCCAAATCCTGCTCCAGTTCTTTTCCTCTCCCTTCCCACTTACAACAAAAGAGATTTTTTTTTCTGTTCGTTGTCAACATTAGGAAGGAGAGTGAAAAAAAAATAGAACTTTCCCTTTGAACTTCCATTCGCCGCTTGTAAATCTCTGGGAACGATGTATCTTTTGCAAGTTTTAAGTTCCAGGGTACCTTCATTGTTGCTTTGTCCCAGTCAGCAAAAAAACTTTCACTTCTTCTTAACTCCTCCTGCACTTTCTTTTTCCGTCTTGGTGCTTTTTTGTGGTGGCCATTTCTGACCACCGCTCTACCACCTTCGGAAAAGGGAGTTTAGCCAGATAGGGAAGAGAGATGCGATATCTCTCGAACCTGCCAGATCCCCTCTGTCTTCACCACCTTCTAAGGAGGTGGCTAGCCCTGAAGCCAGATGGCTCTGGGCACTCCAGCGGCAAGCGCAGGCAAAAACCACACACGATCGCGGATTCCTACCTGCCCCGAAGCGCTGCAAACTGGAAGATCAGAAGTATATTTTCTTACTCTGAAGAAAGACTTGAGATTTTTTTAAAAATCAAAAGGTGTTTCATTATTAAAGCTTTCAGGGAGCTGGTTCTGCTTCTTCTGTGAGGCTAGCAAAGAGAAAAAGAATAGTGCTGCTGTCTGGATGGAAGCTAAGGTGGAACTATTATCACTAACAGCACTGAAGAAAAGAAAAAAATAATAATCAAGGATTGTTGAAATGAGTGAAATACTATACGACTTTTTGTGTTTCCTTCTTGAGAGTCTCTGCAGGAAACCTTGGTAAACAGCAAGACATTTTCCTTCACTTCAGCATGCATGTACTGTATTTCTTTTTAAAAAATTCAAAATATAACATCTCCTTCGAAGTAAGAATGATTCTTGTGATTACATGGACATAATATTTTTTTTATATCAATATGAAATAGTGTGCCACTAGCCATGCCTTCAATACTCCATAAATCATGTATTGTAAGCAAATGTGTATGTGTTTGGAAATTGTTTCTACTGAATATAATAATATTACAATGGCAAAACATGGGTTATTTATTTACTAGCAGCGATAAAGTTAGTTATACCCAAATGAAATGTTAATGGAAGTTCCTAAATTATTCAAGATGACAACTACACTATTATTCTTAACCAACAGCAAAATTTTCTCTTAGTACTCAGAGTACTCTATTTAATAGATGACCAATGAACAAGAAAAATAACTGAACTGTAGATATAAATGGTAACCTTTTGAAAAGAAGGACTGAATGAGGAACAGAAAAACCTTCTTTTGGGAATGGGTGTAGTTGTATTTGAAAAATAATATCAAGTTATAAATACTGTAACTTTTATTCTAAGTTTATTTTGGAAATATACAGAGTAAATGAGTCAAAAAGCATATATTTACTGAAGTTGTACAATATTTTTTTCACAACAGGAATCCAGACTAGAACAAGCAAAACAAGGAATGTGTTTTTTTATCCATCCAAGGGAGAACATTTCTCTTTTATCCGACCCCCAAGTCAAAGTGTTTCACAAAATGTCTTCTCCAATAAGGATTTGGGGAATTCTGCATACTGTATGAAAAATAAGACATTGTCTGCCTAAAAGGCAGGAAACATATAATTTTAAAATGTGGAAACTTGGTTGTTTTCTTGCAGACATCATCAGTGCACCATCACTGTTAGATAATGTTACTTAATCAGGTAATGAAAAGTCTGCAAGCAAACAATCAAGTTCAGCATACAAGTATACCTGGAACTTGTATTTTTAGAATAGTTAGAATAGTTCATCACATACATACATACGTACATACATACATACATGAAATAAATATTGGATCAAATAACTTAAAAGCCTACTCTCAGATCAGAGAGATTCAAATGACTTGAGACCATTTTTTACCCAATCATATCAATTTGGATGGAGAACAGAAAGAATTTTGGAGAGTTCACAGTTTCTGATCTCCCACTCTCAAAATTTATTTTAAAAATCATTATTGTATTCTTTATCTGATGGACATAGTTTTACCTCATTTTCCCTTTTCTTCTTTTTACTCCTTCTGTTGCCTTCACTTACTGTGATTGATTCCTTTTCTTTATTTCACATCATGTTACTTAGCCCAAAAGGGAAACTGAATATATAGATTGATGGATGGATGGACAGATGGGCTCAATAATCTTTTGGATTAAAAAAAAAAGCATGTCTGTGCACATTAACTTTTCCTGGGTGCCAAAAGCAAATGGAATCTAAGGATTCAGAGTAGAATCTCATATTGCCAGTGACTCTCATGAGAATTTTGAAAAAGAAATAATATGAGGTTCATAGTAGTTCCAGAGGCAGGAAAAAAAACCATTAGAATAAGATCCTTCAAAATGGATCCCCAAGAGATGATGGGACTATCCAAGAGGTTGCTAAATATATGAGGGTCAAAAGGAGGTCAATAAATATATGGGGGTCAAAAGCAGGTCAGTAATGACTGGGGATCCAAAGGAGATTAGTAAATATCTGGAGGTCAAGAGATGGTCAATAAATTATGGAAAGTTGATTGGTATCAATTAACCTTTTCCTGTCTTTGTAGAGCTCCATGCCTGTCCTAATAAGGTGAGACCAGGGATAATCAGGGTTGGCTGATCAGTGAAAGTGGCTTTGAATTATCATTAATTGTTCTTACTATTATTACTCTCAGGGCAATTAGTTCAAGTCGTATTTATTAAATTATTTTCATATAATAAATGTTTGGGTTCAAAGAACAATATGAAACTACATGAAAGAGTTGAGTTTGGGGATGCTTTCTATGCCCCTTTCCAGGGATTTTCCTAACAATGCTAGGATTCGAGTAAACTGGCAAAAATGGCTTTGGCTACAAGGTAAGATCTGTAGTCAGCTTTTTCTATTATAGTTACTTATATTTAGTTTCAATTAATATATCTAGTGATTGAATTTAATATTAATTAGTAATTTTAGTATTAGTATTAGTAATTTTAGCATTAGGGTTAGCAAGTGTTTTAAAGCCTAGAATCTAATAGTCTTGGATTATCTACAAATGAAGTTGTGATTACATTTTACAACAGCCAGGACTGGGAGAGAATGATTTGCAATTTGCAAGAAACAAGTACATGAGGTTCGCGTAGCTTATGCATGCTCTGGTTATAAAAATAATTTAAATGCCTTGTTATACTGTACAAACACAAGAAAATAATTCCCATGCAGAGACAATTGGCTTCTTTCTATTTTGTTGTTTTTCCCCTTAAAATTGAAAAAGGGAATCACTTATCTATTACTGCATACTTGTCTGTATATGTGTATCATTTATTTAGTTCAATTTCTTGTGGCTGCCCAGTTCATTGTCTTGTTTCTGGATGGCTAATAACAGTTTAAAAAACACAACATAAACAATAAATACATACTCAGCAGATGAGATAAGCCACAAACAGCCACCAACCTAACCAGTTTACATGGTATGTCATATGTTCCAACTCTCATACTCAGTAACATAACCAAGACCTTATGAAAGGTAAACAAAGTTAGGCTAATCTAATCTCTGAGAGAATGCTGATTTCCAGGACTAAAGATAGAAAATCCCCAGAAACTAGAAGCCTTTTAAGAGCCACTCACTCTTTCTAGGGTTAAGCTGAAGCCTATTCTTCACCATCCAGACTTCCACAGTTTCTTGATACTGAGATAGAACCTCCATGACATTTCTTGGTCATCCTGGGGTGGGATTATAAAGCATCTCGCCCAATGCTATTAGATGCTCACCTGGTAGATTCATGTAAACAAAGAGGTTCTAGTCGGTGTTGATGGGGGGACAGTTCTAGACCATGGTCTCTGCAACATCCGACATAGTTTGTTATCGACACCAACTGGAACAGACCCTGAAGGAAGGAGAAACAGTGCAACACAACACAACACAATACTGGGCTGCCCATCCCTGTCTGCATGTAAGTGTTTAATTTTAATTTAATTCTAAAAAGTATATTATGACATTTGTACACGTTTCCAAGAATGTTAAATATCTTAGATGTTTCTCCAAGGGAAAGCATATACTTATCAAATTGGGCAACTTTTATATAAAAAATAAAAAGTTCATATTTTTTTCAGAAAAGTATGGTCTTTTTTCTGAAAAAGTTGGGATGTTGAAGTAAGCATTGTAAAAATTCAGAATATGCTGGAAGTGTACGATTTTGACTTATAATTGTTCAAAACAACAAATACATGACCTAAGAGGATTTTTTTTTAATATTTAGGGAATGTTTAAATAAGCATACTATATTATTGATAATGGTCCTACTAAGAATTTTGTAGACACATTACAGAACATTCTAAAAATCTTGTGGTTGTGGATCAGATAATTATGGCTGCAAATTTTAATCAATCTTTGGATAATTAATAAGCTCAAAATGCTAAACCATTTAAATGCTTAACCATCTAATTCTTGTGAATCAGATTAAATTAAATTTGATTGACATATTATGATTTAAATATAACAAGAATACACCTTTCACATTTTACATCAAAATGCTCTTAAGGTGTTTGCTGCTATATTAATCCTTTTGTTAACATAACTATATTAAAGTTAAAGTAAAAAAAAAAAAAAAGAACAAATATAGAATTTAAAAAAAGAAAGAAAAGTAAGACAATGCCAAAAATGCAGGAAAAAGAAAACATTATGAAGTAGTTTCCAGGTTTCTTTATCACAGTTATAAATAAAAATATAAATTTGCCCCTTACTCATAATTACAGCTCTAATTTTTCTATAATCTATTTCTTTTTTAATCATCAAAACCTTAATTATTAAATTTTATTTTTCTGTTTCATGAAAAAAGTGCTATTTCCCATCAGCAATAAATATAGATATTATCTTTTCTCTGATCAAAGAAGTCAATTGGCTATCTCATGAAGTTTCATATATATATATAAAATCTTGCTAAAGTTATCACATATCAAAAAAGTTCCCTAACCTTTTTTCCAACTATTTATCCAATAACCCTTAAAGGCAAAACTCTGGTTTCAATTGTACATGAATGTTTAAAATCTTCTGAATTAATTATGAATTTGAGTTCAATATTTTCTGTCTATATTACATGTTCATCAAGCATGATAAAATGTTGTTCCTATTTCCTGCATAAGTATGAAATACCATGATACATTCTGGACAGTTTTTCTGGTGTTATGTACCAATGATGTATCATTTTATAAACATTCTCTTTAAAATGATAACAATGTAAAGTTCAGTCCTTTCAACCACATTTTCTCCCACTGTTCCACTTCTATGCTCTCAGGTTGTGCTGGTGTATCAGTCCTTAATTGAAAGGATTAATAAATGTAATATAGGTACCTCATCTGATTGTTCCATAGTAACATCACCAATTACTATAAGAAAATATACTTCATAAAAATAAAAAGTTAAATGGGAAAATATGATCATTTAGGAACTTTTGAGCATATATGTAAGATGAGTACATCAGTGTTATATAAAACTTTGATTAATACTAGTAGGTCTTAATTTATTTTATGTACCTGAAACAGAATATTCATTGAATTGAATAAAATACATTGAGAGTAAGTAATATATTGCAAATTATTAGTTCTTTGACTGAAATAATTCTAGTAATCTAATATTACCTCTCCAGGGTTAAATTCATATATCTCTAGTTCAATATATCAACATTTTATAAATTTTACTCTTGATTGTATGAGTCAAATCTCAAATGTAACTGTAGAAGTAATTAATAAAGTCTAATATATTATGTACAATGTGGCTCAAATGTGAAGAAGCTGCAACTGTATTTCTCAAAATCAGAAATTAGTTCATTTATGAAAGGATTATAGCTAGTGAGTGGTATATATTGTTGTGACTATTGCTGTGGTAGATATAAAGTTAATTTTTCAAATGTCACTTATTGTTTAATTTTAGTCTCTCAATCCCATATAGAATAGAATAGAATAGAATAGAATAGAATAGAATAGAATAGAATAGAATTCTTTATTGGCCAAATGTGATTGGACACACAAGGAATTTGTTTTGGTGCAAATTCTCTCAGTGTTCATAACAAAAACAAAATACATTCAGGTTGTTTGCTGGTGTATTAGTATAATCATAGAATATAACACTTAATGTCAACACTTATATCAAAGGGCACATATGTATAACACTTAATATTTGTCAAAGGGTACAAATAAGCAATCAAATCATACTAGGAAACATAATAATAAGCAATCAAATTATACTAGTAAACAGTCAATAATTTAAAAAATCATAAGGATACAAGCAACAAAGTTACATTCATGCAGTCATAAGTGGGAAGAGATGGATGAAAGGAAGGATGAGAAGATGAATAGTAATAGTAATGCAGACTTAGTAAATAGTTTGACAGTGTTAAGGGAGTTAAAACAGTTTATGTCCCAGATGTGAGTGGTCTATAAATATTTTCACAGCCATCTTTTTGACTCGAGTATTATACAGGTCCTCAATAGAAGGCAATGCTTTTCTTTTTCAATGTTGCATTGAATTTGTTATATTTAAATAATAATTTGCAAATGCTTTCTAATAAATTATCTTGATTCTGAATAACTATTAGTATTTATTGGGTTCAGATACATGATGTTGGCATATATAATCAGATCTTTCTTACTATAATTCCCTTTGAAATGAAGAACATTTTAGTTTACTTTATTGTCATTGCACATCATACAGAGAAATTAAATGCCATCTTCAGTGTATTATACAGTAGAATTCAAGGGAGCTACTGCCCTGGGATAGAAGCTGTTTTTCAGCCTATTTGTCCTTGTTTTTAATATCCTGTACTGTCAGCTAGATGGTAATAGTTCAAAAAAAGGGTGCCCAGGATGAGATGGATCTTTGAGAATGTTTTGAACTTTCTTAAGACAGTGGAAGCTATAAAGCTCTTCCAAAGAAGGGAGAGGGCAACCAATGATCATCTGGGCAATGATGTTAACTTTCTGTAGTTCTGTCCTATCTGTCACTGTGCAATTGGCAAACCACACACAGGTGCAGTAAGTTAAGGTACTCTTTATGGTGCAGTGGTAGAAGGTCACCAGCAGTTTTTCATTCAGTTGTTGTTTTCTGAGACATCTCAGGTAGTATAATCTTTGCTGGGCCCTTTTGACCAGTGCTGCAATGTGAGCACCTCCGGTAGGTCCTCGTTTATGGTAATACCCAGGAACTTAAAACTGACCACTTGCTCCACTCAATCTCCATTGATAAGCAAGGGCTGTATGTCTGATCTGTTCCTTCTATAGTCCACTATAGAAGTGGTCTTATTGGTGTTGAGGACCAAGTTATTGTCTCCACACCACAAAAACAATCGGTCCACCTCATCTTGGTAGGCAGACTCATCCCCCCAGAGATGAGTCCCACCACTGTTGTATCATCTGAAAATTTAGCAATAGTATTACTAGCATGAGTGGGAATGCAGTCATGCACATAAAGAGTATAGAGTAAGGGACTCACTCTTAGAGCAACCCTATGGTGTACCAGTGTTAAGAATAAGGGCTGAAGTGGTATGATTACGTAATCTGACCCTCTGTGAGTGGCCAGACAGGAAATCCATAATCCAAAGGCAGATTGAATTAGAAAGTCCAAGGTCTAGAAGTTTAGACACTAGTCTATGTGGAAGAATTTTGTTAAATTCAGAAATAAAATCTACAAAAAGCATCCTTACATAGCGCCCCCCACTGTTCTAGATGAGTCAGGGCAGTGTAAAGAGTGATGGCTGTAGCATATATAGTATATTTGATCATGATGCTAGTAGTGAAATCTTTGGACTTATCCTTGCCTTTAATTTTAAATTTTAAATCCAAATTTAAAAGTAAATCCAAATTTTAAACAATTTTTCCTTACATTATTATTTTGTTTTTTTATGTAACAAATATCTGCAATATTAGTTTAGCCCCCTCTTGCACTGTTGATATTCTGCCATTAGGAAATTTTAATCATTGTTATTCATGAAGACATTTTGATCTATAACATCATCTGAGACTGAAAAAAGCTAGAACACCTCTCTCTTTTATATCTGCTTGCAAATACTGTTGCAAAATGTTGAATCTTACTCTTTTTTCCCATTCTGTATAAATCTATTAATTGTTCTTTGATAATCCTGCAATCTGGGATTGAATTGGTGCCATTTAAAGCAAGAAATTTATACTAGGTAATAGATTTATTTTTGTTGTCCCAGACAGAAAAGATTTAAGTTTTGCCATCTTTCAAGGTCTTGTATTTTTTCTTTCCATGATTTGTTGTAATTGTTTTGAATTGTGCCTATTGCATCCTGTCAAATACAGTTCTAAACATTTCACTGCACCTTTTTTTGTTTTTGTTTTATTTTTTTGAGAATTATACAGTGTGTCAGTTGGTACATATTTCTTGTGCATGGTATCTATAGTCTTTCCCTCCTAGATTTAAATATATATTCAAATTATATTAATCAACTTTCCATGTCATGTTATGTTATTATTACATCATCATTAGACTTTAGTTGCAAATTCGTATTATCCTTTTAGAGCAAATCTCAGTTTTTACTAATTCTAATTCATATTATAATTCATTCCATAATAATCAATTATAACATATCATTACTATTGTATTATATTTACTATTGTATTATATTTATGTTACAATATATTTCATTTTCCTATTTTTCTATCTAGCCACTGATAAAATAAATCCCATATTTTATAATATTCTTTTTCTTCTTGCTCTCTAATTGCCAGTGTTAATCTATTCATCTCTGCACATTCCATTATTTTCTTAATCACTTCCTCCTCTATCGGTTTTTTTTCATTTTTCCAATTTTGAGCAAATATAATTCTAACTGCAGTTAAAACATTAATAATCAAATATATCAATTCTCTATTGTATCCTTCAGGTAAGATAACCAATAAAATATCTCTGGTTTCAAGTCTATATGCTGTGTTGTCATTTTTTTCCAGCCATGTATGAATTTTAGTCTAGTATCTTTTGGCTTCCACACACATCCACCACAGCATTTCACTGGATCTTTTGTTAGGTCACAACCAGTATTTTGTTTCACAAAACTTCCTTCATCAGAAGTTGTGTTTTAAATATTGAAGTTGTGTCTTAAGTTGTGGTTTTTTTAAATATTGATCTTGTATCTGGAAAAGCAATCAAAATCTTTCATTAAATTTCATCAATTGTTATATCAGCTTTGTGGTATCATAATGGTTAATACTATATCATCCGTGTAATTTCATTTTATATTCTTCACCCTGAATTATTATACTGATTATCTGTTTATCTGTTTATCTTTCCAGATCTTGTTTCCAAGACTTGCTTATCTTAAGTTAAAGTTTTATTGTATTTCCTGGAGGATGCACTTACAAAAACCATTGGAATGGAAGCTGAGCCATATTCACATGACAAACTTAATACTTGTGATAATTAGAGACAGTAATAGCATGCATCAAATTATCGCTGATGAAGACTTTAAATCCTTAAAATTATTATAGAAGGAATTTGAAATTAAAATTGAATTTTAATTTCAAAAATTAAACATATCTTGATTTCACACTTCTAAAATTCCTAAAATTATTTCCAGTGTCTGGGATAAATTTGGATCGATTCTAAATTTAGGGTAATTATTTTAAAAACAATAAGCTATTGTAACTTAGTTATAACTATCAATACTGTTTAAAGAAGTGAATGCACTTTTGCATTATGTGCAAAAAATGAGAATGTATCTATATATGATGAATTATGGATTTACTAAACACGGAGGCAAGAACAACAACAAAACGTTCTTCAATGTGGAGAATATATCAGATTTATAATTTTGGATCACTCCTTGCTTTCTGTTTATGAGCTGGCTCTCTACCAATATTGTCTGGAAATACTGGTATGTTAATCTGTGAGGCTACAGTTTGTTTAAAAATTATACAACATTATTTTTATATAGTATGTAACATTTCATTTTTGTTGCCTTCTTTTTTATTTGACAGTGTGCTTCTCCTAATTTCTCTCCTCCCCCTTTTTCTCTCTCCCTTTTTGAATATTAAGGAAATAAAAAGTAATTATTTTAATTTAAAAAAAAAAGAATTATAAAATTAGGACGTAAAGGCAAGAAATATCCTGTCTCTCTCTGAAAGGCCAAATTTTCAACATTTCTCCTGCAAATACAAGAAAAAACAAGACATTGGTCAACTGTTCCATAAAACTGCACTTGTCAAAAATGATTCTAGTGGAAAGCAGTTTATGTTACATTGTTATTTCTATAAGTCAAACTAACTGCCTTTCAGCATAGTGTCTGTTAGGACTACAGTATGTGATTCTAAATTGCATTCCCAAATTATTGTTCCAATTGCATTTCCATTTCTGCTAAACAATAAGTGGTATATTTGTGATCTAAGACTTTGTTGTGACTGCTGGTGTTTAAAGTCAAGAGCTAAATGAACTGCTAAAAAGATTTGTGTTGTGGAATGTGTTTATGTGGACATGTTTAAGCTGATCATTCTTCATCAATTCTTCAGGAAACCCACCCGGGGTAGCCTGAGTGTTTTTAACAGCAGCAAAGACCATGGGATTCCTGCATCAATTCACACCATATTTTCTTCATTCTTCCCCCCTCCCCTGCATAGCATACAAATGTTTCTCAATATCCTATTGAATGAAGAGGACTTTATGTGATACATCTATATCTGCTGTTTTGTAATGTGTTTTGTGTTTATCCTGGTAAATGCCTGACAAATGCCTACAAATGCCTGTTTTGTTTTATTAATTTATGACTGATGTGTGCATACATCATCTTGTAAAGGTTGTTTGTTTATCAACTTACTCCCCCACACACACACATCTGCCACTGCCTGCTCCTTTATTTCTGACTGCCTCCTTTAGCAATGTAATATTTTCTCCATTGATTGTGACCACTAAAATTAGCAATACTCTAAATGAGAGTATGTAGGGAAACCCAATATATTGAATGTTTTTTAGGTATTATATTTCACCTGCTGCATTTTGCATCCTGGAATTAAAAGGATGGGTCCATTTACTCATTTCAGGTACTGAACATGCTGAGGTAACTGCTTATATGCATTTGTAGCTTTGCATCTCATTGAGAAATACAGAAGAATATTGAAATGATGCAGGAAAAAAAAAGGGAAGACATCAATATGCATCTAAAACTGGGTACAAGGACAAACATGTTCATATCTGTGGAGATTTTCAGTCATACAGGTCATAGTTGTTTCAAAGGTGTATTTTTCTGCAAAAAGCCACCTATTTCCAATCAACAACTCAGCCCTTTCAGCAATTCCAAGAAGATTCCACAACCAATTGCACCCTGATTCAGGTGACCCTGAGGTCACAGATAAACACCCAAATAGCATCAACAGCTTTCAGATGACTGGAAAGAAATACATACATACATCCCCTCCACCATCCTATCAGAACCTATCCCTCCAGCCCCTTACCCTCGAGTCTCAACTATCAATAGCTATCTTTTCATTCCTCCTGCCATCAGAACTGATGAAGCTTCTTGGATGAGATGAAATATTTTTTCCTTCTTCCTCAAGGGAAAGAAAAAACAGTCTAGTTGCCCTTTGATGAAAAAAAGTACTTTTGAGACAAACATGTTAATTCCATTACTATCTGCATTTACTGTGTCACAAGTTACATAACTCGGGCACAAAGTTATAGAGATAAGACATAATAAGTTAGTACAGGAATGTAATCACATGGCTCGTCTGAAATGGACCCATTTGCTTCCTAGGAAATGGAGGATGGCCTAAATCAGAGGTGGTATTCAGCAGGTTCTGACCAGTTCTGGAGAACCAGTAGCGGAATTTTTGAGTAGTTCAGAGAACCAGCAAATACCACCTCTGACTGGAGATTTTACAGTATCCTTCCCCTGCCATGTCCATCAAGCCATGCCCACATAACCGGTAGTAAAAAAAAAAAAATTGAATCCCACCACTGGCCCAAAGTCAAACTTTACTCTTGGTAGTGTCTCTATTGCTCCTAGTTTCTTTTAATTTATGTACAGCCTCTGCAGAAGGCTGGAGAAAAGAGAATATTGCCTACTATGCATGCTAAATCTCCAGCCCTCCTTAGAACAATACTGCTGTTTATTTTATCAAAATAAAATAAAACTAAACAAGGAAACTCCCTTTCCAGACTAGTATTGGAAAGGCTACTGAGACATTGACTGTAGATGACATTCTGTGGCCTCCTTGATTTGTTGTGTCATATTTCACTCATGTTCACTTAATCATTTGTACAGCTTTTAATGGGAAATATACTTCTGTTAGAGAGTGCCTTTATTTCACTGATGGAATTTAAAGAATTAATCCAATGGACAAATGAACACTAATTGGATATTAAAAATGCTAGCAGGCAGAAAGTAGCAAAGAAGCATTTGATGCAACAGAGCACTCTGAAATAAACATTAAAATTACCATAGCCCAAAGTAAAACAAAACCAGAACAAAATAGGGAAATATATAGATGAATGAAGTTGTCAAATGGGATATAATGGCATCATGTTATTGGATCTCAATAGCTCAAACGTCCACTTCCCCATGAAAAATGTTCCCTTTTAAGATACTGGTTTATAACATTGATCTTGCTTCAACTATTCAAAGTAATGTCAACGAACCCATTGTGCATTTATTTTCAAAGGAAATGGTCTAACCTCCCTAGCAGAATCTTCAGAAAGGCACATAGTTTACCAAACTTTCTTTGCTTTGTGTCCTAAAATGTTTCCTGGCTCAGAAATTGCACACCCAAAAGCCATGTATAATTATGCCACAGATACCCCACTTTTTGTCTGAGATCTTATGGTTGCATATGTATGGGGTCTTCCCTAGTTTTATTCCCTAGAAAAATAACTTTGTGTGGCAAGTTGGGTGAAAGAAGAATAACTATCTGAGAAGATCATCTAATGGCCTTTCACCTTAAGTAGGAAAATGACCTTGGGGTTTCCTTGTTCCAAATCCAGCACCTCTACCACTATATTACTTTGGCCTTCATAGCTTAATAAATATGTACAACAATTACACACACACACACATACACACACACACACCATTAGGAGCTTTCCCCCAAGTGCTGCTGTTGTTTAGAAGAGCTGGCTCAAGCCTTTGGCAAGGGAGACTGAGATCCCTTGCTTAATCATACTTGCCATCATTTATCTTTTATTGTAATTTATTTCATTGTGACCCAGCCAGAGTCAACAAATGTCAAGTGGCATACAAGTGTAGTAAATTATTTATTTTAATATCATTTGAGATAGATAGAATCTAGTCTACTATATGTTATTTATTGCTGTCACAAACAGATATGGGTTGGATGAAATCTACTCTCAAGATGTTTGGATCTTATTGATTTGCCTTTTCATTTTTGCTGCGCATTGAATAGGGTTGTTAAATACTCATAATATTTTTTCTCATAGCTTGAAACTTTCAGCCACTGATATAGAAGAAATCTTCCTTTTCTGCGTGAAGTATTTAGATGATCACTTTACTTTTCTGAAGTAAGGAGTTCTGACTTATGCCCCAAGCAATTTTTTTTCTTTTCTTTTTTAAGGTCTGCTGGTTTTGCTATAACAGCCTGACATGGTTCTTTCTCATGATTACCTAACTTTTCATAACCAATACTGAGGAATCATTCTTCTGAAGCCCAAATATTTTTCTGTCAAAATGTTTTGGTTGATAAGTGATTCTCTCACATGCATGTTAGAGCATGCATAACAATGCCACTTAATAAAACATTTCATGAGCCTGCAATGTTTTAGACCCATCTCATTTATTAAGGTTTTGTCTGGAAATATTTTATTAAAGTCAATGTCAGCAATAGCTGACATTGAACTGGTCATCACGGAATATATAAACAATGCATCTATTACAGTATGCTCTATGTCTGATAACTGTTAAGATATGCCTGTGAATAATGTTATGTACTTTTCTACAAATGGATTATACATTTTCATACATAATATATAATGATAATATTCCTTCAAGTCTTGAGGGCTTCTAAAGAGGTTGGCAATTCAAAATTAATCAGGTATTCTCATCTGGCCTATTGCATATATGGCCTATTGCATATATGGTAGGCCTTTATCTACCCACCTGCAACAGAACCACAATAACTGGAGATTTTGACAGGAATTTGGCCTACAAATATGTTTTATCAGTCATTATCACCAGTGGTGGGATTCAAAAAATTTTACTATCAGTTCTGTGGGTGTGGCTTGGCGGTTGTGGTGTGGCTTGGTGTGTGTGGTTTGATGGGCATGGCAGAGGAAGAATACTGCAAAATCTCCATTCCCATCCCACTTCTGAGGGAAGGTTACTGAAAAATCTCAGTCCCTCCCAACCCCACTAACCTGTTTTCCAGCTCCGTTCTTCTGTGCAGGGCAACAAAAGAAGACTCAACCATCAGCTGGGAGTCAGGAGGTAGAGAATAGATGAGGCAGGGCTAGTCAGAGGGCTAGTCAGGTATTTACCGGTTCTCCGAACTACTCAAAATTTCTCCAGAACTGGTCAGAACCTGCTGAATACTATCTCTGATTATCACTCTAGTTCAGGGGTGTCAAACACGTGGCATCACATTGTTGTCATGTGACATATCATGACTTTTTCCCCCTTCGCTGAATCAGGAGCAGGGGTGGCCAGTGTAGGATGCATCTGGACCTCAGGCTGCAAGTTTGACATTCCTGCTCTAATTCATTCAATAAAAAGCCTGTTTGTCCTTTAATTCAGGGGCCCCCAACCTTGGCAACTTTAAGATTTGTGGACTTCAACTCCCAGAACTCTTCAGAATTCCTCAGCCACTCTTCTCTGGCTGAGGAATTCTGGGAGTTGAAATTCACAAGTCTTAAAGTTGCTAAGGTTGGAAACCCCTGTTTTAATTAATCTCCTTTGAAAAAGACAGTGGTTGTGCTTCCTATGCACATTCCTTCATTTATACACCAACACAAAGAACATTTTTCTTCTTTCTCATACACTTCTTTTGTTCACAACCTGATAATCTGGAATTGTAAATAACCCATGATTAGAGATATCACATGAAAAAAATAATTTCTATGATAATTAAAGGCTTGGGGAAAAACAACCTGCATGGGGAGGTTCGCTTGCTTCTTTGGAGACTGACTGCCTTTTGATGGGATGCATACAGTGGTGAGATTCCAATTTTACTACTACTGGTTTACTACTGGTTCTGTGGGCATGGCTTGGTGGGCATGGCAGGGGATGGATACTGTAAAATCTCCAGCCAGAGGGGTATTTGCTGGTTCTCTGAACTACTCAAAATTTCCGCTACTAGTTCTCCAGAACTGGTCAGAAGCTACTGAATACCACCTCTGGATGCATAGTACAGTCATCTCAATTCACCTTGTCTTTTACCCACTGATTTTTACTCTTAAAAATTCATGATCAAGCACAAAGTCATCTTTCATTAAGATGGGGCTATTTGAAGCACACTTGCAGGCATTCATATTCCTGGAAAGTCAGGAACAGGAGATGTGGAATAGGAATTTCTCACTTTAAAACATGGTATCCTATCCACTGTGAACTTGACAGATTACTTGGCAGCACATTCATCATCTGATCAGAAGAAAGTTCAGATAGACTTTTTCTCAGGTAAGTGAAAATAAAATTTCAGGTAGAGCTTGCAATTCTCTATGGGAAGGTTTTTTATCACTGAGACAGCATTAAATTTTGATGCCTTATGAGTCACAAAAGCTTTCATTTAGCAGAAACAAGCTCTGCCTGTAAGGATGTCTATATAGCATATACGGTATAGCATACACAGCCAGTTTGATCTAGTGGCATCAGGTTAGAAACAGGGAGACTAGGAGTTCTTGTCCCACCCAAGACATGAGAGCTGCTTGTCACTCCCTCACAGACCAACACGCCTCACAAGGCCGTTGTGGGGAGAAGAGAAAAAGGAAGGAGTAAGTTTGAGTTAATTATGAAAAAAATTAAATTAAACAGCACTTTGATCTGCACATATTACATTAAATTAAAACAGCAAAGTATTAATAATGGATCTGACAACCTGCATGCCTTGTTTCAGAAACCAAGTCAGCCTTAGTTTATCTGCCAAGAGTTACACAATCACCCATGTGTTCTGAAGATGCCACTTGTACTTTTTAAGGCACTAACTGCACTCTGGTCTATTGAATTAATCCAACGGCTTGGGTTTTCACAAGACACTGAACTACAAACTAATCACACCAGCTTGGTTTGACATACTGAGCCACAAAGTAGCCAATTACCTTTTAATTTTGTGGGTTATTGTTAGAGGGAATAAAGGAAGAGGAAGAGATGAACTGTCATGCCCCTGGTGGAGACTGACTCTGAGGGAGAGGAGGAACAGCCAACAGGGAATGGAAGGGTGGCTCCAGAGGTGGAGGAGGAGGCTGGGCAAGGATAGAGGCCAGCTGAGCAGGCAGAGGAGAACCCAGGCACCTCCCCTATTCATCCTAGGGCACACAGGGAGGAGAGTATAAGGGAAAGATGTGGTCTACTCGGGAGGAGAGGACCTTGATCCTCTTCATGGGATGCAGGTGCGAGAACTACATAAGAGTTTGGACCTGCATGCTAGCAAACGCTGGAAACAAAGAGTGTTTTATTCATGGATGAGGGTTTTCTTGGTTGGTGTTATTCCAACGGACTATATCTGGTTATCTTCTTGAAGTTTCTAATTAATTATCCTGGTCTGTCATGGAACTTTCTTCAGTGTGGTTTTTTTTTTTTTTTTATTGCTTTGTTATCTGCTCTTTGAGTTTGGACTGTATTTCTTTCAATTAGAATGTTATTTTGGAAAGAGTTTAATCTCCAACTATGAACAATTGAACAGTGAAGCCAAGTTGAAAGCATTAAAGAACATTTATTTACTTTTGGGTTTTTGTTACATTTGTGGTACACTCCGGGTCATCACATGAACACAGCACCAATGCCATCAGATGGTCTATTTCAGAGTGTCAAACTGAAGGCCCTGGGGCTGGATCCAGCCCACAGAGTGCTTACATCTGGCCCGCAGGGCTGGCCTAGAAACAGCGAAGGACTGGCCTACAATGCCTCTGCCAGCAAAAACTGAGCTTGTGAGGGCCATTCGTAGCCCTCCCGAGCTCCGTTTTCACTGGCAGAGGGTTGCAGGAGGCTATCACAGCTGAAAACAGAGTTCAGGAATCTGGTTTCCCTGGCAGAGCGCTCGGGCCACCACAGGCGACCCCTGACATGGTGACAACCTGTTGGCCATGCCCACCATGGCTATACCACCCCAGTCCCCCTGATGCATCCCTCAATGAAATCGAGTTTGACACCCCTGGTCTACTTTATTACCAGAATATCTTCCTTCCCTGCTTCATCATCATCCATCCTACAGAAAAACATATCTGAAGGAGGAATATGTCAAGTGAAGATCTTCCCATTGCCACCCACCTATTATTTCCAACTGTTCTATGGGAATGAAAAGCTTTCAGCTATATTCCTTCTATTGCACATTGGGAAGGGTTAATTCTGAAAAGGAGGATATAAATGATTGTGATGAATTAATAAACCAACCATATGGGCCCTCAGGTCAAAGAAAAAACCCAGGACTTAATTTATTAGCATATTTAGATATATATTTGTAGAACACGCAAGCCTAAATGTGATTCTAATTTGTGATTTATGTATTTATTTACCCACAAAAAGTATATGACTGCCCAGCTTGAATATATAAATGTGGGCAGCTAACAAACCAGTTCACAAGAAAAACGGTGCTGAAACAAAAAAAAACCCTGCCAAACAGAACAGAAGACATAGCTAAAAATAAATTCTGTATATCATGCAAAATTAGTGATATGATCTACATTTCTTTGTGTTCAGGGTACAGAGTTGTGACAGGAAGCAAACAATACTACATGCTACAAATGCATTATTCATTTGAGGTTCTTCCAGATTTTTTTTTTTTTGGGGGGGGGAGGGAAAGAGGAATAGCAGTAGGCAGTTGAACTTTGCAGATCTCAAAAAGCCAAGTGAGATCCTGGAGTCCCAAAGACACCCTCAATGACAAACTCCTGCTTTATTTCTATCACCAGAAAACTCCCAAGATCTGGTCGACAAAGTTGCAAGGAAGCCTCATATTTCCATCCCAGCTGAATCAGAATCAGAATAGAGTTGGAAGGGATCTTGGAGGTCTTCTAGTCCACCCCCCCCCCGCTCAAGCAGGAGAATCTACACCATTTCAGCCAAGTGACTGTCCAGTTTCTTCTTAAAAACCTCCAGTGATGAAGCACCAACAACATCTGAAGGCAAGCTGGTTAATTGTCCTCACTGTTAGGAAGTTCATCCTCAATTCCAGGTTGCTTTTGTCTTCGATTAGTTTCTATCCATTGTTTCTTATCCTGCCCTCTGGCGCTTTGGAAAATACAATATATACAATATAAAATCAATATATTATAGAGCCTGCGATGCCTGGTATGAGTGCTTTAGAAATCAAAAGAAAATAAAATGGCAATTAGGAAAAGAATGAGGAAGTATGTAAATATGTATATGTACTATAGAAAAGACTGAAGTGTAAGATGAAATATATTGATCTGTAACAAGAGTAAGATGTAATGGTAATGGAATAAGTAACCATATATTGAAAATCATCAGGAAATGTAAAAGATGTCTTGATGTTGATAACAATGCATATAGTTTTATTCTATGTTTTTAAACTTTGGAAAATTAATAAAATATTTTTTTTTTTAAAAAAGGAAAATACACCGACCCCCCATTCCCCTGTGGCAGCCCCATTTGGCTATCATGTCCTCCCTAGTCCTTCTTTTCTTCTGGGTGGACAGCGATGCAACGTTCTTGCCTCGTCTCCTGGACAGTAGGAATATTTCACAGGCACGTTAAAGGGGCGTCAGTGCCCGGTCTGCGCCCTGTACAACCACCAGCTTCCAGCAGGGGTCGCTTCTCCAAGGAATCGGCGCAGCGTGTGGGCGAGCGGCAATATAGCCACTAGGGATGGTTGGGGGTGGTTCCCCCCCCCCGCCCCAAGTAAGATAGTATATGGTAATATGGAGGCGGGGTTAAGGCCAGCCTCCTTTCTCTTACGGGAAGCGCGCTAGCTGATCTGAAGTGCAGGGCTTCGGTTTGTCCGTTTCTGGAGCTGGTGCTTCAGGGGACCCACAAAATGTGATTCACCGCCTGGCTGGTCTCACTGGCGGTTGCACGGATTGTGACTCTTTCTCTGGGTTTTGCCTTCCCGGCTGGACCATCAACCTTTTCATTTTTTTTCCGCGGACGGGACATGTTTTGAGGCTGTAAGTGGATTTTTCGTTTTATTTACTCGCTGGGTGTGGATCCTTCTGACTTTCCAAAGTTGGTGTGGTTTCCGTCTGCTTACCTGAGTCTCCCCGATGGATCCCATTAGTGAAATACTTTGAGGGAGGGGGGGAGGGAGGAAGCGGTGGGTGGGTGGGTTGGCTTCCCGCGTCGCCAGGAGTCTGTATTATCAATAGAGCTTGAGTTTGAGAAAGAATTGACGCTCCCTCTCTTCCAAAGCCGCGTCCTCCGGAGTTGTGCAACTATAATTATCTTCGGCCGTCCGGTCCTATCGTCCCCTAAGATTGATAGCTTGAAAAGCTGTCCATCTTGAATCGTAAAACATATTTATTTCGAAAGGGCGGGCGGGGGGGTGGGTGGGTTTCCCCAAAACGGTGGGGAGGGGGAGACAGGTGACAGAATCGGGATTGTCTCGTCTTCGTTTCCTTTAGCCAACTTGGCAGCTCCGCTCCTAGCCGCCGCTGACGTTAACTTTCCAGGAGTTAGAAAGGCAAGGCTAAAATTCATCTTCATTCAACAGCGGAATGACTTCCAGTTTGTAGGTGAAAAGAAAGCAAAGCAAAACAAAAAAAGACCTCTGCGGAGGACGAATGGGAGGGGGGGCGGTAGGGGGTGGGGGGGAAGGAAGGGGGAGGTGGACCTGACAGCTGTTTTAATCGCGGTGTTTCAAAAACCTGCCCTTTGTTTTAAAAAGGATTTGCAGCTGGGCTTTGGCCAATGGCTCAAAAAAAAAAAAGGGGGGGGGGTTAGAACGGCGTGCTTTGAAATTAATGCAGGCGAATGTGGGTCTCGTTTCGAGCGCAGATACGGTATTTTGAATATACCGTAGGCAGAATCATTCCTCACAACAATAACAATAATAATAGGAGAAGATTGTGAAAGGAAAGCTACTGACAAGCCAGTGTGGGGTATTGAATTGTCAAGAGGGAGGTTTGAAGAGGAGATGCCCCATACCTGATTTCCTGTAACTTTAGCTCCAGTATATTCTCCATACAGCAGCTCCCTTTGTTTAAATAAAGATGGGAGGAGGGGGGCTAGTTGCATGCTAAGGGTATTACCGAGCTGGTCTTTCCCCTCCTTGTTAATTTGAATATTGTATGTAGAGAAACATGACCTGAATCCATGCCGTCTTCTATGGCTCTGTTATTTCCCCATCCCCCACTCTCTTTTGCTCTGTGCCAAATGTAGCATCCAAGGGCCATCCTAACCGTGCAAGTGTCTGTAACGTGCTAGAAAGGGAAGAGAGGAGATCCCTTTGTCAGCATCCTCTCCTCTTTGTGCCGTTGGTGGAACATTGCTAAGAGAGCAGCACCAAGTCCTTGGACAGGTCCCGTCCTCCTACCCCCCCCCGCCCCCCCCAAAAGGTGGTTCTGGTGATGGAAGGGGTGAAGGGATACCCACCAAATCCTGTATTTCTGTATCTTGGGAGGCTGCTTCTCCCCTTTGGAGATTTGCGATTCTGCTCTGTGCTCCTGGTTGTTGTTGTTTTTTGTCTTTTTTTTTTCTTCCCCCACTCCCTTGTCTGTAGATGCTTGGTGGCTCCCTTGTCCTTATGGCTTTGAATTTTCTCCTGCAAAGTTTCATCTGGGGAGCCAGGTGAGGAAGACCTCCTTGCTCAAAGATAAAAAGCATCTGTGCCCAGAAGAGAAGAGGGTGTGGTCCTTGGCAAAAGGGGTTGGCTTGACTAGTAGTGGACACACACTTCCTCTGGCTGATCTAATAATCTTCCTTTGTGCCAGTTTTTTTTTTTCTCCCCCACTCCATGGCTAATTCTCTTTGTTGGTGGGAAGGGAAGGGCATGAATGCTCAGTTCACTTTGAGAGCAATGGAGTTATAGCATATAAGCAGAAAGCCTTGCAGCGGATGACAGAAAATGGAGGGGGCAGGGCTGGAGGAGCATTCTCCCTCCATAAGAGTATGAGCTGGGAGACTGTTCTGGTTTTACCTCTACTGTTCCTTCACAGATTCAGATGCCTTTTCCACCACGCTGCGAGGTATGTGTGTGTATGGTAGCAATATCGTTCTACCTTGCAAGGAAATGGAATCAGTCATCCTCAGCTCTTTGGACTACAGCTTCAATCATTCCCAGCCAAGTAATCTAAAGGATGCTAGGTTTGGGAATACCATTGTAAGGTGATCTATTGAAATAGAGGCTTGTTCTTTTTTTTTCTATGAAAAATCACATCCCCTTTGGGAAAATTTATTGTGGATGAAATAAATAAATATGTGTCCCCCCCCCCTCCGTTGACCTTGGTTGACCTGGTGGGGCAACCAAGTCTGATCTTTTGCTTTTCTGTTTTTCTTGGCGTTTCACCCTCTTCTTCCCTGCAGCCTGCTGGAGGGTTGGGGGTTGTTTTTGCCAAAAAAGCTGGTTACTTGCAGAGTACTCCTCTCATTCATTGCTTAGTAAGGATTCTACATTTTCTTTTCTTTTCTTTTTTTCCCATCCTGCTATTTTCCTGTACTTTATTTACCCAACCTCTTGGCTTACCGCCACTATCAAATCATACTGTAGAATACAAGCATTTTTTTAGACTGTATTCCTCATCCGACTTTGCTGTAAAAAGTTTGAAAAGTATTTAATCGTTTTGAAACATTAATTCTGTCACTAAACTGTTGGTTTATGTGATAGATAGAAATAAGGCAGATTATTAAATAATGCAAGCTCGTCAGCCCTCAAAACCTGACTGACTTTCTAAAAGAAATATACTAAGCAACTAAGGAAACAAGTATAAGATCCAGTATACTGTAAGTGCTGCAAAAAAAGGAGCTGACTTTTAATACCTGCTGGAACAAACTAGGCCTGCTGACAGATATCAAAATATTTTGTAGCAGGCTATAAGCATTACATTAAAAGTAGTACCTGAGCCATCATAGAGCTTGGAGGTAAATAACTTGGTACCCTTCTGAACATCTGATCAACTCCCATGATCCTTTGCTACTGGCATTTGTAGCTTGGCTAATGAGTTGATGTCAGAAGCATCTAGAAAATATTTGTATTCCTTTTGTCAAATTTCTATCCAACCTTTCTGTTTTTTCAATAGCCAATTGGGTTTAAGTAGATTAAAGATTAAAAAAAGAAACAAAAACAGTACAATAAAATAGAATTAAATTTAACATTGGAATAAATTTTAAAAGCTTGGCAGAGGATAAGAGTTTGCCATCTTCCTAAATATTTGGAGATTGGGGAGGTCAAATGCATCTCCCTTGGGGGGAGTAAGAGGTGACATTTTCCTGTCTACTAGATGGTAGAACTTCTGACAACAGAGGGATCTTCTCTAGGGCCTTTCCTGATACTCTGAGAAGTGAGGTGAATTCATAATGACAGATAGTATTGTATGCCAAAGAAATGATTGAAGCCTAGGAAACAGGTCCCTTATCAATCAACAGGAGTGCTCGTTTACCACCAGCTTAGCTTAGCTCTGTGGTTTCTTCCCCAAACCCCAAAAACTTTAACCTTAGACTGTCTACTATTGACCTCACCCCTTTCCTAAGAGCACTTCATAAGTGCACTAGCGTGCTTACCATACCTGTCCTATTGTTTCTTTTATTTTTTTATTTTTCTTATATGTATCCATGTACTCATAACAATGTTTTTACTTATACCTATTATCTTATAAGCAATTGACAAACCAAATAAAATAAATAAATAAATACTTACAAGAGCTAACGACTTGGCAGCACAAAGTACTTACAAGAGTTGGTGCCTTGGCAGCACAAGGAAAGAACAGCCAATCACTGGCCATCAACACACAAATCCACCAATAGGAGGGCACCGGATCAATACAACATATAAAATAGCCCAAAACACACATTCTGGTAGAGAGAACTTCCCTGAAGATGGACTCAAGCATGAGTCTGAAAGCTCAGAAGACTAAACCTCGGTGACTGATCCAGATTGGATCATGCAACATTATCCTGGGACACATATATTTGTCTTCATTTGTGACTGATAAAATTCCCTGTCTACTATCACATTGATTATGTGCCATCAAGTCATAGTCAACTCTTAAGCAACTACATAGATAATTTACTCCATGATGGTTAAGTGTCTCCAGGACTACTTATTCTTATTTATCCAGATACTATAAACAAATGCAGGTGTACAACTTTTACTGAACCAAGACGCCCTATCATTCTCTTACACATATCCGTGCATATCTATTAGTTCAAAATCTAGAAGCCTAGATTAAGTTTGATGTCCAGAACAACTGAGCTAGGAGAAACTAGTTTTTTTTCGCAAGGGTCAAAAGTGCAACAATTCCCATTCAGTTCATATGGAAACTACCTGTTGTTTGGGAATTCAACTTTTGTTATAAGAATAGATTCTGACTTTCAGGACAAACTCTTGTTGTGAAAAACTTCTGCTATATGGAATATATGACAACTTCATAGCAACCCTGATAATATGGTATCAAAATAATATGTAACCATTTAAAAAAAAATTGCATTGAACTGTTGCTTCCTTCCTAGCTTTTAAAGCTGAAAAAAGGTCCTCAGAATGCTTTCCATATCAAAATAAACATCAGTAACTATGATAATGGTGTAGATTTTCATATCTGTTGGGTGGTGTTGCACATGGGGGTTTAGACAACAGAAATCCAGACAATAGATTTCCTGACAAATTTGCCAGCAAATGTGGGCTGACATCAGGACATCTGGCCATAGACAGGAGGCCCAGTCAGTCTGTGCTCAGTTGCCTGTGGTCTACATAGCATACCACTATCTTCTTAAGATGTCAGCCATAATGGCTGGTCAAAGAACAGTATAGCTGTTGTCTATACTAATGGTTATTAAACCCTGAAGCCCAATGCTATCCATCAATTCCCATGCATTTTTAATTTGAAACCATGTGAGACCTAGGAATGTTCCTCACAACTAACCACAAGCAGCAATGAAGCAGACCTGGAATCTTTGCTATGTTTCTGGCAGTTGATCTTTGACTTGTTTGGGAGAGATGAGATAGGAATCTAGGTTCACACTTCATGCTGAATAAACTATGCATGCAACTTCTGCTTAAAACTGATTTGGCAGGAGGTTTTAAGAAGGAGCAGTACATTCAATCAGAAGACCAGAAGAACTTGTAGATTTTTTTCAGACTCAGGAAGGCAAGTTGTCTTCACATTTATGGGAATGTCTTTAAAATAGGCATTTAGAGGCTAAAATGACCTGGTGGAAAGCACACCATTGGCTCTGGAAAGAGTAACTTGAGTAGCCAGTGCAACATAAAAAGTTAGAGCTTATCATTCCCAATGAGTTGGCTTGTTTATGATTTCCTTGGTTCCTCATTTAAAGGCTTTCATAAAGGAGAATGAAGTTGAATGTCTTCAATCCAAGATTTGACATTGTAACTTGACGCTTGAAACAATTTAATGTTATCGTGGTAATTCTTATTTTGCTGCCAGATTTCAGTGGCTCAATAAGAGGTGCCATTTAGCGGGAAAGACTCTGAATCTGCAAGTTCTCCTGCCTGCGGTGATTTTTCACCAAGATTGAAAGAAGAGAAAACCAGGGATAAATCTGGTGCTGTATTGCTTTTTCTCCATTTAGCATTTGCCATCAGGAAAGAAGCCAATAACAAAATAGAGACGATGAAATGATTGAGGATTAGATCTTAAAATGAAGCTGCCACTCCAAAAGTAGCTTTAATATTAACACTGTAACACACAGTTATTTGAGAAGTTGGTTGGAACAGATTCTAGAAAGATTCTTTTCAGGTCTCTTCAAATAGATTTAGGCAGAGGATTTAATCACCAAGTTGTTTGGCTATAGAAGGGTATATATATTACTATGTCTACCTCTAAAACTAAAGTGTATTTACATTTTTTTAGCTTTCTGAGAACTCTTCAGTATTCCAGTTTCAGAACATTCACACAGAATTGAGCGGGGAAAGGTTTGATAGATCTTCCTTGTGGACCAAGAGCCCATCTCTTTCCAAATAATCAGCTCCCTGGATTATTGAGAGATAAGTCAGAATTCTGTATGACTTGTGAACTATATAAATTAAAAAGGAGATGAAAATACTGCTGTGCTTGATGTATTTTTAGAAAGGCATTTTGCTACTTCTTACATTGGGTTTAGCCAATGGCTGTTTTACATTTTCTTCTTTAGAATGCCTACCATCTTGCAATGAAGTGTGTCATACTTACAGAATATTTGCATTTCATCAGCAGTTCACAGATGAGACTGGCAGTTGCCAAAACATGAAGTGTCAATGAAATACTGAACTAGATTTCATCAAAGAAAAATCAGTTTAGCTACCACACAGTTCTGTCAGTATTTATTTGTTGAAACAAAAATTTCTTTTCCTTTTATTTAAGTTCCATTATTTAATCCTGCTCCTCTGATTATAATTCCCAAATCATCAGCCAACCGAGCCGGTAGCTGTTAGGGATACACCCTAGCAGAAATCTGCACAGCAGTCAGTCAGGCAGGCAAATATTTGAGATAAACTGTGCTAGTTAAATAGTTTATTCCAGTTTGAGTTTTTAGCATAGTCAAATAGTCCATATATCATTCACTAATTCAGTCCGTCCAGGGATTATTCATTAGCAAATCCAGTGTCGAAAAAGAGGTCAGTAAGCTTACAAATATCAGTCCAGTAATAAATCTTCTCACAGTAGAGATATGAAGAAGTTCAAAACTCCTTTCTTCCTTCAGCAAAAGCAGCAGTAGCAGGGAACCATCAATCCATCATTGAAAGCAAGCAATTCAGTAAGCCAGCAATACAGTAAGCTCTCTTGCTCCCTCTTATGGCGGTTTTACAGCTGCACCCAAAATTATATGCTTTGCTGTTTAAAGTGACACACACTTACTTACAATCATAGTTTATATATATTATTTTACCCAAACTAAGTTAGGTAACCTTGTTATTCCTAACACACTCCCCTTTTGGGTAATATAATATATATATCTATTTACATCCTTAAACCATAGTCATCACAACTTTCTTTGTGTTTGACTGAACCTTGGGCTTTTGTAAACTGATCAGCAATATTTTCTTCAGTCATACAATATTCCAATCTTATTAAACCATTTTTTACAGATTGTCTTACATTCAGATATCTAAGATCTGTATGCTTAGATCTCGTTTTCACAGCAATATTTGTAGCCAACCATATGGCTGCTTGATTGTCCTCATAAACTACAATGGAATCATTAACAGTTATTCCCAAATCCAATAACAACTGTTTATACAGAATTAAATCAGTACATAATAAAGATAGACATGAAAATTCTGCTTCCATTGTGGACATACTTTTGTGTTGCTGTCTAATTGACCTCCAACCAATCAGTGCTTTTCCTAATAGTATAGCCATACCTGAAGTTGATTTCCTAGTGTTTATGTCTGTTGCAAAACTTGCATCAGAATATACACTTAAAATCAGATCATCTTTTGGCTCCAAATACAATGCATAATGCATTGTCCTTTTAAGATATCTTAATATACGCTTTAATGCTTGCCAGTGTTGTTCAGTGGGTTCAGCATTGAATCTTGCCAATTGATTAATGCTATAGGCAATGTCTGGCCTTGACCAATTACTAATATACGATAAACTACCAATTAGTGATTGATAAATGGTCTTATCGAATTTTGGACTTTGAGCATCAGTGTGGCCAAATTCCTTACTCATTGGAGTTTTTGCCGGCTTACAAAGTTCCATCTTGTATGTTTTTAGTAATTGATAATCTTATCCTCTTGAGATATCTTATAGCCACCTTTGGTTTTATTTATTGTCAATCTGAGATATTGTTTTATCTCTCCTAATTGCTTTAATTTTACCCTCTTACCTAATAATGATATTATTTCAGTAGCTTCATTATTAGTTTTTGTAATTAATGCAATATCATCTGTAAACAACAATAATAATGACACTATTCCATTTCTCTCTCTTTTAAATACACATGGATCAGCTAAACCTGCTTTAAACCCTATATTGTTTAACTCCTCAACAATATATTGGTTCCATTCGTAACCAGATTGTTTTAATCCATAGAGACTCTTTTTAAGTTTCCAACAGTCATTATTTGTTTTATCATCCTTAATTCCTACAGGTTTCTTTAAGTATTTAGTGTGCTGCAATGGTGCATGCAGATAGGCAGTTTCTAAATCTAAGTGATTTATGATATAGTTCTTCTTAGCTGCCCACACTAAAGCTGCTCTCAAGGTTGTTGCTTTTAGACTCGGTGCAAATACTTCATCATAATCACATGCAGTTTGATTAAATCCATGAGCTACCAACCTAGCCTTATGGGTAACAGTCCCATTTTTACCTGTTTTTAATTTAAATATCCATTTACAGCCAATGGACTTTTCTTCTGGAGGTAATTTAACATTTTCATAAACTTCCATTTGTTTCAATGAATTTAATTCCTTCTCCATTGCTCTATGCCAATTTTCTTGATCCTTTGCAGGATACATTCTAAGTTCTTCAACAGTAGTTGGAACTTTACTGACTTGGCAAACTACACTTGCTTGGTAACTGTCAGGTGGTCTGGTTTCATGTGTTGAACATCTAGGTATTACAGGGCTTACAGATGGACTTTCATGTACTACCTGTTCCTGGTTATCTATTTCTTCTTGTTCGCCTATTTCTTCTTCTTCTGGTCCTATGTGCTCTTCCTGTACTTCCTCTTTAATTGTACTCTTCTTATTACTGATATGCTGTTTTGGTCTTTTGTAGGTTTCTATGATTACTTCCTTACTTGAATCTTGGTCCAGTTTTTCCCATCCTACATATTCAAGGAATTGTGCACTAGCACTACAGTAAACTCTAGATGTACCTTTCCCCCAGAATCTGTATGATTTGTGATTAGATTCATAACCTACAAAGAATAACTTTTTAGCCCTATGCTGCCCTTTATGTCTCAGTTGTGTAGGAATATGCACCCATGCTGGTGCTCCAAATGTGTGCATGTAGCTTAGGTCAGGTTTTCTACCATGCCACCATGTGAATGGTAATTCACCTGTTGTTGAGTTAACAACATTATTCAATATATGATTACCACACATTATTGCTTCTCCCCACAAATTTTCAGGTAATCCTGAATCTGACAGCATAGTACGAGCCATTGCTTGTATTGTTTGGCTTCGTCTTTCTATAAAGGAGTTATGTTGTGGCCTATATGGTGCAGACTTTTTATGTTCAATACCTGCCATCTTCAGTCTATTTTGGAATTTATTATTTATAAATTCTGTACCATTATCAGTTACAAGAGTCACTAGTTTCCTTTTAGTTTTTCTTTCTGCAAACTTCAACCAATTGAAGAAATTCTGATATGTTTCCATTTTACTCTTCATTAAATAACAGAAACCATATCTAGAATAATGATCCATTATACTTAATATATAACGAGCACCTACCACACTTGGTTTTTTAGAACCTATAATATCAGCAAATAGGACCTCTAGAGGCTCCTTAGTTTTAAATCCATTAATTCTATTTGCTGGTATTACCTTGCTCTTTTCTTGACTGCAAGCATTGCAGTGCAAATACTTACTGCAAGGCTTCAGTTTTATACCTTTAGACAGTTCAACCGTTTGCTTTATAAAATGTATATGCCCTAAATGTCTGTGTAACAAATGTATGCATTCATCATGAGGTTTAACGTTATTATACACTGTGTTAGCTACCTCTAACTGATTATCTTTTAACACATACAATTCACATTTTAAAGTTGCAGTCACTTTTTTACCTTCCTTTTCTATTATGCAGTTTTCTCCCCTAAAGGTAACTACATAACCTAGTTTAATCAAAACTCTAACCGAAAGCAAATTAAACTTAAGTTGTGGTACATATAACATTTTTACATTTTCTTTTATACAAGAACAATGTGCAATACCTTCACGTTTTGCTTTCATTTTCCAGCCATTAGCTAACGATATCTGCTGTGAACTCGTGGACATCTTAATAAATCTTTTCTTATCTTTCATTATGCAGTGCGATGCTCTACTATCTACAACCCATAAATTATTATTCACAGTTTCGTTGCTATACATGGCTAACTCTAAACATTTTTTATCCTTTTGATGCCTTTTAGCATTCTGGCTGGCATTGTGGTGTTTTCCTTTCTTGCAGAATCTAGCCAAATGTCCTTTTCCTCCACAATTAAAACATTTTCTAATTGTATATGCTGTCGAAGATTCTTTATCTTCTTGTGTTTGTTCCCTTCTGAGTTGATCCCTTTCAAGCCTTCTCCTGGCTTCTTCAATTAATTTGCCAGTAATGTCAGTTAATGTGAGGTTATCTTTTGGAAGTATTTCCAGTGAAGTTACGTAGTTATCATAGCTCTCATTTAACGAAGACAAAATTATATAAACCTGATGTAGTTCTGTGAAGATAAGTTCTTTTTCATGCAGTTCCTGAAAAATTCTCTTCATAGTGTTTAAATGAATCAACATATCTCCATTCTTTTGAAGATGTGTTCTGAACAGTTTTTGTGTAAGATTTATATGTGCTCCTACACTGTCTCGAACATAAATCTTCTTTAAATTCTCCCAACATTTCGCAGCTGTTTCTTCTCCACAAAAATGTACAAGCTGCTGGTCACAGAGTGTCAGTCCTATTACACAGAGAGCTTGCTCATTCTTCAGTTTATATTCTTGTATTTTCTGGGCATCATTCTCATCCTCCGGATCCCAAGCATCTACCCAAGCATCCCAAGCATCTACCTCTGATGGGTTTTGAATTATACTCCACAAACCTTCTCTGCATAGAAGTAGGCTGCATTTCATAGACCATGAAACATAGTTTGTTCCATCCAGTTTGGATATTAGAGACAAACTTGGTAAATTGACAAACTTGGTAAATTGCCATCTTTTTCTGGATATTAAACTATAATTAATAAAACATAGCTGTCTGTTTACAGTATTGTGTAACTACACTCACTTTATATAAGCCTGTTATATCCTCGTTAGTCTGACTGTGCAGCCTGGGCCCATAACCAGTCTTAGGGATACACCCTAGCAGAAATCTGCACAGCAGTCAGGCAGGCAGGCAAATATTTGAGATAAACGTTTTTCTAGCTTACACTCAGTAAAACAGATACACTGTGCTAGTTAAATAGTTTATTCCAGTTTGAGTTTTTAGCATAGTCAAATAGTCCATATATCATTCACGAATTCAGTCCATCTGGGATTATTCATTAGCAAAGTCCAGTGTCAAAAAAGAGGTCAGTAAGCTCACAAATATCAGTCCAGTAATAAATCTTATCACAGTAGAGATATGAAGAAGTTCAAAACTCCTTTCTTCCTTCAGCAAAAGCAGCAGTAGCAGGGAACCATCAATCCATCATTGTCAGCAAGCAATTCAGTAAGCCAGCAATATAGTAAGCTCTCTTGCTCCCTCTTATGGCGGTTTTACAGCCGCACCCAAAATTACATGCTTTGCTGTTTAAAGTGACACACACTTACTTACAATCATAGTTTATATATATTATTTTACCCAAACTAAGTTAGGTAACCATGTTATTCCTAACAGTAGCTGAGGATAATGGGAACTTAATGCTTCTGAAGCATATGAGTGGAGAAATTTAGGTTTAATAAACATCTGAAAATGACATAGAGTCCATGAAACATCAACATACCCCAAACATGCAAGAACTGGGCCGCTCTTACTTTAGCTCCAAAGCTAGTCTAGCTTTGCTCTTGTTTCAGCACCATCCTTTAGAAGGATGATAAAACCATTGGCAGGTAGATGATTCCAGAAAGACATATATTTTTTCCAGATCCCCTCTCGCTGCATTTCGACAGATTTATATGCTAATGTCGTTGCCAATGCTTTGTCAACCTGAAATTTAACAGCAGTGAGAAACAGATTGTGTTAAGAATGAGAAATTTTAGAATGCTGATGAGAAGATAGTCTTGATTTACATTCTTATTCAGTTGCTCTTAACTTTTGGAACCCTTGACTTTTTCAGTGAAGATAATGTGCCTGTTGCCATTTATATATTATACGGAAAAACTCCTGCATTTTTCAGGCAATCTATCAATTAGTCCTTCTGAACTTGAGTTCAAATTTCTGTTTAGTTCACACTTTTAAAAAATTCTGTATTCCTCTAAAAGCACTGATAAAAATGACTGATGAGGTGATTTAGATTGAGAATTATGCAAATAAACCTCCAATCATTTGCTCAGCTTTGAGCTAAATAATTTTATGACCTTCATTATACTATCAGGAAAGATTTTTTTCACAGAAATATGGCTTCTTAATGGTCCTGAATCTGGGAACAACAAGTGGAATCTTATGCACTGTTAATCCCATATTGGAATAAGCACGTCAAAACTAAATGCTGGTACTTGGGGATTAAAGCCAAATGAAATGGCTTGTCTACATCATGGAAATGTTGCTTTAGAAGAGGAGGAAGCATTTTTAAAATATCTACCTACAAGTCATACAAAAGATTAGCAGAAATGCAAGGTAGAATTATTTACAGGGTTTGAATGCCACAGTAGACAGACCATAGATTGTCATGTCCCCAACCTATGGGGAAATGTTGACTAAATAGCAATGGATCTTACTTTAACCTTGACTATGGAATAATGTTCACCCTGATATTGGAGGCTATTATTTTAAGGTAGCAGACTAGTATGTGTATGAAGCATAAACAACTCAATCCCTGAAACAGCCAGAGTTCACGGAGAGGTTGCTGTACTGCTTCTAGTGTTTACTGCCTGAGACAATCATCCTGCTCTCCATAATGGTAGAACTCACCCTAACTTTCTATTCATCTCTTGGAAATTACCTCTCCCTTATCTGTCAGCCACTCCCCCTTTTTTTTGTTCAGATCAAATAACCATCAACAGTTCATGGAGATGGCATATACTGTAGCAGTGTTTTTCTAATTTGGGGACTTTAGTATGGGTGGACTTCAACTTTCAGAATTCTCCAGCCAACCCACAACTCTTAAAGTTGCCAAGTTTCAAAAAACAACAACAACATAGTCATACAGGAATTCTGCTAATTGGGGACATCTAATGCCTTACCCTTGATTCTTCGGCTTGTTGAAGACTGTGAAATACTCTTGTGTAGTGAGTTGGGATGTGAATGGGATGAGGGGAAAGAATTCTATATATATTCTATATTTTGTCTCATGGTGCCCTCAAATGAAATATTTTTCTTATGCCATCCACTCTTTCCCCCCATTATCATGGAATTTTGTGATAAGGATAGATGGATTTGGACATCTGTATCAAAAGCTGGGAAACCTCCTTTGGGCTCTGAAAGTTCTCTGGTATTCTCTAGGATTGCAGGAATCAGGCTTCAGAAAGATGGTTAAAGGGAGAGAAGAATACTTTCTGGCTCCATTGAGACATTTGGGTGAAAAAGAGCCGCATGATATTACAGAAAAAAAAATCATGTTGCAAAAAACATATAAAAATATATGGAAACAATGGCATTCTAACACAACGTATGACACTTCATATATATATAGAGAGAGAATATATATATATATATATATAGAATATATATATGGCATTCAGCTTTGTTTGGGTATTTTCCCACGTCATAGTAGTGGTGCTTTTAAAGTTGTAGCAACGTTTCAGCAGAATCTCATCTGCCATCATCAGGCTTCTGTATAGTGTTTGTCTGTGAGTTAGACTTTTACAGTGGTTTCAGATTTAAATTTGGGGCAGCCTATTGCTGTGCCAGAATGGTTTTTTCTTCATCCTGATTGGTTGAGAGTCTTGGTCTGTGTTTATTGGTCTTGGAGTTTGCTGTGTTCTGCTTCTAATATCTTCTGTCTGGTTTTTTTGGCTCTTTTTGTATCTTGATTGGCTGGCAACATTGTGTTACTTTATTGGAGGCCTTTAGTGCAGCTTGGCTTTGGGTAAATGGATGGCTATCATTAGTTAGGAAGCTGGGTTTCATCTGGGTGCCTGGTTGGGGTGTGTTTGAGCTGGAGGTATCAGGGAGGATCTGTTTGTGCCCAGGTGTTTGCCTGGCTTGTAGTGTGGAGATTTTTTTGTTTGTGAGTGCAGGCTTCCAAATGAATTTCCACCAGGCTGTCAATTCCACCAGGCTGTCAATCATTTGGAAGCCTGCACTCACAAACAAAAAAATCTCCACATCACAAGCCAGGCAAACACCTGGGCACAAACAGATATATGGTATTCAGCTTTGTTTGGGTATTTTCCCAGGTCATTGTAGTTGTGCTTTTAAAGTTGTAGCAACATTTTGGCAGAATCTCATCTGCCATCATCAGGCTTCTGTATTGTGTTTATCTGTGAGTCAAACTGAAACGGCTGTGATAGTCTGACTCACAGACAAATACAATACAGAAGCCTGATGATGGCAGATGAGATTCTGCCAAAACGTTGCTACAACTTTAAAAGCACTACTATAATGACGTGGGAAAATACCCAAACAAAGCTGACTACCATACATGTAAGTACCCGCGAAAACTTAAGAAAACATATGTATATGTGTGTGTGTCTGTCTGTTTGTCTGTCTGTGTATGTGTGTATGTGTATGTGTGCCTGTGTATGTGCGTATACACACATACACACACACACGTTTTCCCACAGTTCCTTGGTGCTCCCTGAGCTTGGCTGTTTTTTTGCAGATGTTTCATTACCCAAACTGAGTAATATCATCAGTACTAATGATGTTACCTAGTTTGGGTCATGAGACATCTGCAAGAAAACAACTAAGCTCAGAGAGGATCCCTTATTTGAACCGTGAGCCACAAATATTCTCCTTTACTGAAATGATAACGTCCCATACTTTCATCTTTCCACATTTTTAGAAGGTAATAATGCTTACTTCTTTCTTATAATTAGCACTGTTGGACCTAATGAGGTTCTCTCAAAAGTAACAATACTTAGATTAGAATGGAATATATATATTACTTACTAGGAAGTAAGTCTCTATGAAATTTTCCAACCTTATATCCAGGCTATATTCTTTTCATCCTGTGTTATTTTAATTTTTTTAAAAAATAGCTCTGGATCCAAGCCCAGCAAGAAAACTGAAGTTGACAATGAAAGTTTAAATGTCCTTGGCAGTCAAGTCTTACTGTTACTATATAGAGCCCGAGGGCATGCTCAGAAACAAATATGCAGGAATCCAGCCTTATGGAAATCAGACAGATCCCAGAAATGCAGCTATAACAGCTGAAGCAGGAAGGGTGTAACAGCTACTTAACCCCTCTTAGGGCTACCCAGCAAAAATCAGCAAACTGTTGTTGTGCTCTTAATAGTCAACTTAGGGCTGGATGATATATCTTAATTTATAAACAACATATGTTAAAAATGGTATATACAAAAATAGATCTAGTTGTGGGATATTTGGTCTGAACTCTTTTAAAAAGATAATAAACAGTGGTTGACAACAAGGTCCCAGAATAAAGTCTTCTTAGAACAGTTTTTGGATATCTGCATTTTGTATAATATTTAAAAGGGGGATTAAGACTTTTATGCCAGAATTCTAAACAAAATATCATTGGATGACTACTCATAACTTTGTTAAAAGAAGTTATTGTGTGAATAACAGTAATTGGATCGCTTAGTGCAACACAGTGAAGTAAAAACAGACAAATCTGTTTTTTCTGTGGAAATAAGTTTGAAAATAAGTTTCCAAACTTAGCCATCCTTTGAATACCCTCTACCTTCTAAGACATTTGGCTAGTATTTTTTTTTCCCAATAGGAAAATTATAAATTGGCTTATGCTGGATGAGTCACTGATCATAGTAAGGCATCAGAGGTTCTCTCTTAATACAGTATATGAATCTATTCATTATAGCAGGGGTTCCGAACCTGAGGTGCTTGAACCCCCTGGGGGTGCGAGACGATATTCCGGGGGTGTGAGAAAAGTCCAGGCAAATAATAGGATATTGGCTATATGTTGGCATTTTTATTTATTATGCAATGGATTAACTTTGTTTTCATTTTAGAGTTAAGTATCGTGATTTAGTAGCCGTCACATACATAGCTGAAAAGATTCAATCCTACCATATATTTAACGCATTCAGTAGTTCCTAAAGTCTAAATTTCAGGGGGTGCAAGGTTCAAGTGAAATTTTTTAGGGGTGCGGGGTGAAAAAATGGTTGGGAACCACTGCATTATAGGATGTTAAGTAAAGATTTCTCGCTTAATGTAATGAATGAACCCAGGGATTGCACATTGATCCACCTGACCTAGTATTGTCCACACTACTAGAAGATCTTCAGAGTTTCAGAAAGGATTTTTATCTTAGTCATTCTTAAATATTACAGGGACTGAACCTAGAATATTTGGTATGTAGCAATGCCATAGAATTATGACTCTTCTCAGAAGAAAAACTGGGGAAGGGAACATAGAACTTTTTCACCAAATATCCTATGGGACATATCTAATCAGAGGTGGTATTCAGCAGGTTATGACCAGTTCTGGAGAACCGGTAGCATAAATTTTGAGTAGTTTGGAGAAGAGGCAAATACCACCTCTGACTGGCCCCATCCCCATCTATTCTCTGCCTCCTGAGTCCCAGCTCTTTGGTTGGGTCTTCTTTTGTTGCCCTGCACAGGAGAACGGAGCTGGAAAGCAGGTTAGTGGATTGGCGAGGGGATGGGATTTTACAGTAATCTTCTCCTGGAGTGGGGTGGGAATGTAGATTTTACAGTATCCTTCCGATGCCATGCCCACCAAGCCATGCCATGCCCACCAAGCCACACCCAAAGAACTGGTAGTACATTTTTTTGAATCCCACCACTGTATCTAATAGAAGGGCATCCAATGTCCTTATGTTCTTTTCTTTTTCTTTTGCATCTTTGCCAAGTAGCTCAAAGGCTGTACTATATATAGAAAAAGAATTTGATACAAAACTGACCATTGCATGAAAGCCAATGGTCTGCCAAAAATTTTATTCTGTGTGAACTGGGTGAAGAATGTAGATGAAGGTAGTAATAAACTTCAGGACTTTTGTTTTTGGAAAGATATTCTGGATACATTGGCAAATATCTTAGGACACCTAATTGCACAGTTCTATAAATGAGGAAACATGCCTCATGTCATGGTACAAACCTTGAGACTTTCTGTTTATATCCAGTTAAGAGAACATTGAGAAGAAAAGACCAAGGTTTGTATTGTAATATCACAAGACATGTTTCATTATTTTGTGTCATTGTAGTTTATTTTGGTTATGAATGCTACCTGACTTTGCCAGTTCTTAAATATTAACCAGATCAGTCCTGATAACACTTGGGTGGAGAACCAGCTGGGAACACCGCTGCATTTTCTGGGCTGAGAAGCTGAAAAAACAGCCCTTCTGCCAGAATGATTGGAGACTATGAATCTAGTTCAATTTTTTCCCCCTTTTCTTTAAACTAGATTTGAGCCGTCTACTTTTAGGTACAGGTAGGTCTTGATCAGTGCAGTTAATGAATCCCACAAAATGACCGTATTATTTGAATTTGCACTACATAAATTTCTATGGAATGTAGGGTAATTAGTTGCAGCTCATTGGGAGTAAGCAATTAAAACTTTAAAATATAAATTTATATATATTTACCAGTATTAATGAAATACTCCGTACAGTAAAAGAGGATAAACCCATATGCAACACATACCTGAAGAGATAGTAAGGTTCCTGCACCAGCTAGTGTCTAACAAGCAAAAACAATGGGGAAGCTGGTTTCATTTAATGACCATTTGATTCACTTAACAACTGCAGCATTTCAGCAAAAAAAGTTGTCAAATCGGACATGAACCACTTAACAACTGTCTTACTTAACAACATAAATTTTGGTCTCAATTGTGGTTGTATGTCATGAACTACCCATAATAGCAATAGCACCTAGACTTATAAACCGCTTCATAGTGCTTTACAGCCAATTCTAAGTAGTTTTTTTTACAGAGTCAGCATGTTGCCCCCAACAATCTCGGTCCTCATTTTACCGACCTCGGAAGGATGGAAGGTTGAGTCAACCTCGAGCTGGTGAGAATCAAACTGTCAAACTGCAGTCAGCTGGCAGTCAGCAGAAGTAGCCTATACTTCTGCATACTAACCATTGCACCATCATGGCTCTCATCATATTATACTTTGCTGTATAGTTTATATCTTTTGTGAACAAAGCTTTTTTTTTTTTTTAGCAACAAAGCTAGATTCTCTCTCCCCAATATAATTTTCCATATATATCATATTTCATCTTAATTTTTTCTACTAATTGACACTCTATATACTTTTTACCAGTAGTTCCAAGTTACAAGGGGAGAGCAATACTCCTGTCTTCTAATACCTGTAGGAGCTGCTAGTATTTGTTAAGTATTTTATCATTTTTAATTAACAAAACAGTTGGACCTGGGACTATTCATGCTGACCTCTTATACAGGTACATGCAAGGCCTATGGAGAGATCATATACAGGGAAATTCTTAGTTCATTGACTTTGTAGAAATGCCTAAAGTTTGGACACTATATTAAATTGATAGAGATTAGAATGGGTCAGAAAAATACATTATTTGTTTTTCCTTTCCTCCTCATAAGTATACATCCATGTGCGTCAGATACATTTACTTCTGCTGGGAGTAAATAGGTGAAAAAATAGGTGAAAAAAAATGAGATTTTATTAGCTGCTGGGTTCATCCATATGGAAGTCTTACGTACAAATAAAAATGAAGAGTATCTTGTTTCTAATAATAAAGGAGAGATGCTGAAAAGTTTTACTAATCTGTCTCTCTCCTTCTCAGTTAATCCAAAACCAAATGTTTGTTAGGAACTAAAATAAGATGGCTGGAAAAATGGACTGAAGAAAGATATAAAAAGGAAAAAGTAGCTGGTCTGCTATCTGTTTCCTATGTGCTCACTGCTTCCAGCCTCTTTTATATACATGAACAAAAATATATGCCCACTGCAATTACATACACTTCATTCATAATTAATAAGCAATTGGGAGTTATGGTGTAGTGATTAAGGCATCAGGCTAAAATGCAAGAGACCATGATTTCTAATTTCGTCTTCAACATGAAGCCAGCTGAGTGACCTTGGATCAGTCATTCTCTCTCCACCCTAGGAATCAGAAGGCAATGCCAAACCACTTTCAGAGTCTACACTGGTACACTTTCAAAAATGTTGCCAAACCAAAAAAAAAAAAAAACTGTAGAGATTATTCTGGAGGAGTTAAGATTGATTTGAAGGCACCAAAACCTGACAGGAAAACACCCCACACATTAAATTGGATGTTGCATCTTCTTTGTTGTAAGATCATATATTACATTCTTGTTTAATTTTTACAGATTGTGCTATTTGTTCCTTACAGCAACTTTATAGCATCGCCTCCCCAACAATTCCAGGTGATTTTCAGAAAGCCAATATAAAGCCATAAAAGCAATCCTCAGCATATCTCATCCCAAGAACCTGGCATTCAGACAGCAATGTCTGCTGCTGTTCAACAATTAGCATTAAAAGTCCTGTGTAGCAAATGGTTTCATTGCTTTCTGAATATCTGTTAGGGAAGGACACCATCATTTTTCCAAGGATTTCCAGTCTATTGCAAAGTGATTGGCATAATCTAACATGAGAAAGAGCATGTTCTAGCTTCCTCCCCAGTGTTGGAATTTAAAAAAAAATTACTACTGGTTCTGTGGGTGTGGCTTGGTGGGCGTGGCTTGGTAGGCATGGCAGGGGAAGGATACTGTAAAATCTCCATTCCCTCCCCACTCTTGGGGGAAGGTTACTACAAAATCCCATTCCCTCCCCATCCCCTAACCTGCTTTCCAGTTCTGTTTTCCTGGGTAGGGCAACAAAAGAAGGCCCAGCCGATCAGCTGGGACTCGGGAGGCAGAGAATAGATGGGGACGGGGCCAGTCAGAGGTGGTATTTGCCTCTTCTCCAAACTACTCAAAATTTCTGCTACCGGTTCTCCACAACTAGTCAGAACCTGCTGAATACCACCTCTTCTCCTCCCTTTGACCTCTTATGGTGGTGCCATCTCAGGTTCCTAATGGAATGAATGGACTGGATGTGTCATGGTCTTTCTGAACAATGTGTCCTGCAGTAACCTAAACACCAAGCCAATAAGAAAGAAACCAATGTAAACCAATGTAAAAATTAGCCCTTGCTGACAACCTAGAAGATTACCATGACCAGTGACAATACTAATAGGACCAGTGGGATGCTCTTTCCCCATCCAGTTCTGGATGCAGACCATTCATCAGAGTAACTAAAGTAATTTCCAATCTATGCCCTCATCTGAATTTTGATTGAAAAGAGTCTAGATCATTCTCTTTGTCTAGTTTGTTTTTAGTTGGAGCATTTCTTTATTTATTTATCAAATTTATATTAAATTTATATAGCCCTCATCTCACCAAAAGTAACTCTTTACATCTTAACCAACAGGGAAAGATAGGATACTGGCTGTTAGTAACAAGACTGGCCAACTCTAGGATAGGTCTCTTCAGGATGGACTGCACAACCATCCCCTTTGAACCTCTCCAAAGAGCCAGGTACGGCATGGGTCAAGCCTTCACATGGCAGACCTCATATTAAAGATTACCCCACTACTTTCTTGGAATCTATAAGCCTAAATGAAATTTCATTAACTTGCTAGATGCTAGTTTGCTAATTATCTGACCCAATTTTACTCATATAGAAAATGAATAAGACCATTTTTTCCCCTGCAAAGTGGTGCCCTACAGGTCTCAGGAAGATATGGCTTGAAAGGATATTTCTTAAAACAACCACAGAAGCGCTTTCTGTGGATTCAGTATGGGTGGAGAAGATGCTTGCTTTGCTAATAAGTACAGTCACAGTGTATATTTGAACAAGCGTTCTTACAAGCATTTTGTATTCAGTCCAATCATTCATGGTCTTCATGTGCCAGTATTTCAAGTATTCTTTCTATTGCTTTATCTCATAGAGTTCTTCGATGATTCAAGGAGCTTCTCGACAGCAGAATAGAGAGTAAGGCTGCTTAGTGGATGATCTCATGAAACTCTCTTTGCATGTTCCACAGATTGACCAGGTTCTCAACAGGACTGCCTGCCAGATTACTGGGGATATTCCCAAATGTCCTTTGGAGTCCATCCTGTTCCATGCCTGTCCTCCAACCCTAAGAAGGCTCTTCAAAGCAATGAGTTTCAAAGCAATCAGGAACTGATTTGGCTATGGCAGATTTCATGTCCACCAATTTCAAATCATATATGTAGGAACTGAGGTTAACATACAGTTGCCTATGTACATTGTGACTAAATTAATTTGGGTCATACACCTGGCATCTGGCTGAAGTCGTATTTCCTGCAATCAAGTTTGGTGCGATTAACCTTGAGTTTGTATCTATTGTTGCTATTTGCTTGACCATTCGGATACATAGTCAAGGTCTTTTTGAAGGGTAGCAGTATTGTCTGTAGTGTTGAATAGCTTTACATCATCAGGAAAGAGAACGCAGTTGCTCTTGATATGATCATAGATGTTAGATGGCGCCTTTGTTGAGGGGGGCATTTTTTAATTCTCCCTTTACTTGGAATGTATTTGGGGTTAGGATAGTTATTACTATGGTTTTTATATTTGTATTCCCATTTTTTGGTATTTTTAATGTATTGTTGTGTGCCAGCCAGAATCACTTTTGGTGAGCATTCAGATTAAAGAAATAAGTAATTAACTAACTTACTAAATAAATAAATATAAAAATAAATAACTATTGAAGTTTTTATTATTTATTCTTCTTTATCCGTAATCATAAGGGATAAAAATAAACTTTAAACAGTAAAGTAATAAAATTGGTGTGTCTTAAAAGTATAAAACCATTGCACATCAAGTTTGAAATAGCAAGAACAATCATTTTGCACTCAATGCAAACTATATCTCTGTACGCCTGGGGAAATATACCCATTTAAACTTGCCTTGGCCTCTCTGATTTTTTTAATGTGTTAGCAACATTTACCATAGCAATATTTAGATTGTGTGGACATACTGTAATGCAGTGGCCCCCAACCTTTTGGGCATCAGGGACTGGCTTTGTGAAGAGAGGTTTTTCTGCAGACCAGAGGGGGCATGGTTTCGTGTGCTGCCTGTATCTAGAGGATGGGGCTTCGCTTATTTCCGTGGCCCAGTTTCTGGCATGCCACAGTCCAGTGCCAATTTACAGATTGGGGGTTAGGGACCCCTACTGTAATGACAAACAATTAAGGCATCTATGCTCCTTTCTGTCATAGAAAGCCCAACTAACTACAATGGAACTCACTTCTAGGTTTGGTATCCAGTGGAATTCCCTTTGCTATCTAGAAAACAATTAGTTCTTTTTCTGATGAGATCCCTGGCTCTGTGTTTTCTTACATCTGTCTTCAATTAGAATTTGGTCTTCATGAAGCCTACTTGGAGAAATCCAAATATTGCTGAAATCACTTATGGTTCATGTGTGTTGGTTCCCCTTTCCCCCCTTTTAAAGTGAGAAATCCTTTTCTCTGTGCTATAGCCCAATTAGTAATGAAACAGCCTAATCCATTTTCTACTTTGTAAACTATTTGAATGATTAAAAATCCTATTTCATCTGCTTCTTTGTTCCATCACCTTCTCTTTCTCTTCTCACTGTCACCGGGTTTAGATTTCACACAGAAATCCAGGTATTCTTGTCCTTCCAAAAACTGGTTTTGTCACTGAAGTCTTCTGCTTTTGTTTTTATTTTGCTTACCCAAGCAAGGGAATTCTACACCTAGAACTAATAATAATGTGATGGGAATAAGCTTGTTTCCATAGAAACCAAGATGGTTTCAAACAGATGTAATGGCACTTCCACAATTTAGGAACGAGGCACATAACAGCTACATAATGGACTGCATGATCTCTGGAGAGAAAGTAGGCTGAATTCGTGTTTTGATTTCCATAAGTCACAGGGTATAATTTGTGTTTTGAGTTTCCAACTTGCATTTGATCTGTAAAACAGCTGTAATCTTTCAGAACTATAAAAAAAACATGCTGAGAATTTTGCAGTGAATTATGAGTTGCAAGTTGTCATATTGAAAGTATCACTGAAGGGCATATCTTTTGAAGTATTAGTACTATCTTTAACTAGTCTATTAATGATCTGATTGATGTTTACACTAGTCTGATAGCTTCATTTTAATCCCATTCAGATGTGGAACATATAGCACAGGCATTTCCCCTCTCAGTAGAAAGTGGTTGATATTTGCATTTAGTTTAAATCTTTGAGGTGTATCTGGTTTAAGAAATCAAATCAGCATACTTATTATGGGTGATAACTCTGATTTAAAAACAAAAAAAAAGAATGTGAACTGTGGATTATTCTCCACAAATAATAGACTGTCCAGCTCCTAACCTAAATAAATTCTTTAAGAAAAATGAAATTTGTTTGTAAGCTTCAGTTAGATGGAGACTTGCACAGAGAGGTACTGTTTCTCTTTTAGTTTTATGTCCTGGTGTGGATTACATGAATTGCTTTCAGGTTATTATGAAACACACAAGAATTTACAACATGGAAAAAGTTGTAAAGAAGTTGTAAACAGCTTGCTTTCTTAACTCTCATCAGTTTATATCAATAGGATTAATACGAGTAGTCGCTTTTTCCAGGAACAGTGTCATGTTTCCAGGCAATAACTTTTATTATGTCCAGGTGCGATCAGAATTGTGCAGACAACTAATATTTCTTCAGCAGGCAGTAAGATTTTAAATGATGAAACTAAACTAATGAATAGTTCTCATATACCTGGAAAAAAAAAACTTCCTAGCATCTTTTGAATTGTTTTTATTCATTTATATTATACGGAACGGGGAATGCGAGGCTCCATTGTGGTCATGAAAGCGAGGACTACCGGGGTCTCTGTCTCTTCTCCCACTCCTGCAGCCTTTCCTGGCTCGCTTGTGGGCTATGCTGGATATATTTAGCCTCTGACAAATTTCTCTCGCTCTTTTCATGTGCTTTACATCTCTCTGAGGGTGTTGTGCCAGGGCCCAGCCTGTTTCTCCAGCACATCCATGGTTTATTTTGGGGGGTTTGCTTCCTTCCTTCATTGGGGTGGGTGGGTGGGTCACAGGGTCCTCTGGCTTGCGGGACTGGTTGGCATTAAGGGTCAGTGCTAATCTTGCACCTTTGGCTGATTTCAAGTGGTATGTCTAGGCAGGGGGTTGGACTAGAAGACCTTCAAGGTCCCTTCCAACTCTGTTATTCTATGCTACCCTTTTCCTCTTCTCCATTCTATTCTATCCTTTTTCTCTTCTCTATTCTATTCTATTCTCCTTTTTCTCTTCTCCAAAATTCTTTGGCATACCAAAATTCTTTGGGAGATTTACAGATAAAAAAAGAGTGGCCCTGCAGAAAAAATTAACAGTTTACATTCAATTTGAGGAAGGAAAATCTGCTTTAGAAAATATTTCAGGGAAGAAAAGGATTTTAGAAAAAAATATGTGCATGGAGCACTCAGTTATGCTGGGATAATTCAGTATTTTCATTATCAATTATCCAGCAATGTACAGCCTCACTACATTGTTATATTTCAGTTAAATCCCAAAGAAAGACATTCTAAGGTAACCCCTTCACTTTTCTGACCAGATTGGGAAATATTGACAACCAGAGAGGTTTTGGGATGGTCAAAAAAGATGTAATAGTACTGTAATATTCTAGAAGAAAGAGTTTTCATCACTTTCAGCTCTAAAATAAGTTTAGAAACCCCACCAAGATCAATTCAAGATAAATGTCTGTGAAAATAAGGCAAATAGAACAAGAAGTTACAAGAAAACACTTCTGAGAAATTGCAAGGTGGATTCAAATCGCTTTAAAACAAATGAATTTCATATTCCTGCTTTGCTTCCACCAAAAATCTGATCCACCAGTTGATAACATTAACTGAAAAGACAAACTACAAAACTATTGGCAACCTGCCCACCCCTGCTATTATATACGTTCTCAAAATAAGGAGTGGTCTAAAGTCTGATGTCTTTTTTTCAAGGTGAGATATGCATTTGGCTTTTGATTGGCTGAGCAAAGGATACACATCAAAATTGGCCCGGGCGAGTTGGTCCTGTCAAGTTGTCCTAGACCCTTTTAAATGTTAGTCTTCCAGCTGGATTTTGTCCTCTTCTATGTATGTATTTATATGTGCATAGATTATTCTGTGCAAATAATGGTGAATCTGTAGATACACAATCTTCTGATCAATGTTCGTATTCTGTTTGATGTAGCATTATGATCTCATACAAATATTTCTATTGCTGGATGAAAGGCTTTTATACAGATAGAATCTATCTATCTATCTATCTATCTATCTATCTATCTATCTATCTATCTATCTATCTACTTCAAAAAAGGTCCTCTAAGTTGCCCACATCAAGTTATTCCCTTCTGCATTTAAATGTTGGATGAATGTAGCAAGTAACAGTCTAGCTCCTCAAAGCAGAGGATAAACAAATGGTATCTCAGCAGTAGAACTGGGATATGAGCTCACATGATGCATGGTAGGGATATGATAGCTGGAAGGAAGAAGGCTAAGAGAAAGCGACCAGTGATAAAATCTGTCCTAAAATAATGAGGCATGCCAACCCCAGTAATCTATACTAACAGATGTGTGCCATTTCCACCAGCTTAAATTTAATAGTCATCTTCTACATTCTAAAAGTGTGAGCAAAGATTAATACTGCCTTCATATTTTGAAGATTATGAGCAAGGGCTGATTAATATTTCTAATATATACCTCAGTTTTTTCTATTATGTTATAGAAGGTCCATTAGGGCTTCTTGCCAACCATAGCAAAGGAAACCAGAGAAACAGAGAATTACATATCTGTTGCAAGGATTTTTTTTTCTGTTTGATCTACAAATTCTATTTCTAATAATTTTCTATTCAAATGTCTTTGAGCGAAAGAATCACTGAATTCCATCATTCCAAAAACTAATTGAATCCATGTCCATCCAAAGTAGATCACAACTCTTTCCCTTTTAATTTCCAGAAACTTTACACGGGCATTCTAAACATCCACCATTTTATCTACAATCTGCCTTTTATTTTGACAGAATACTGTATTACAGTATTAAGCAAAAGAAATGAAGAATGGTTGAACATCAGCTCATTGTTTAGACAAGGCCTCTTAGAAAATTGCTTAATATTTTCTGCTTTAGATTCTGTAAGCATTAACAATGTTTTGTTTGGGCAGCTATTTAATAATGCCATGCTGTTCTCTATCATATGTTTGGTCATGTGACTTGAGCTTAATTTTTATTGATGGAGCTGGTGGATGGCAGAGAGAGATGGCACTGCAGTACTGGAAGGAAGAGAACATTCAGAGTGTCGAAACTCCTACAGCTGAATCTCACAATGAGATCAGAAACAGAGCTGTGAGCAATGCTTGGCATTAATGTAGCCAATGTGTCTTGCTGGGGCTTGATGAAACTTGATTAAATTTTGGCATGCTGACAGACTCTTCCATCTCAGAATGAAGCTGCTTTGAGCCAAGTTTACATTCTTCATGAAAGGTCTGTGCAGCTCTAATTCTAAACTCTGTCAAGAAAAGATGGACAACAACCACTGTGTTATTGTCCCCCAATGTTACATGCGTAAGCTGCATACTAGTGTTGCATATGTTTTCTGTGCTTTGTTTTTCTTTGAAAGTCTTTGCTGTTTAGCAAACTTCTGGGAAATGTGATTACCGAGGAAGCCTGGGCTCCTTGAAATCTTCATAGTTGTCTGGCTCCCAGGTTGCTTGCCAGGATGAGGATACCAGCTCTTTAACAGGATGGAGAGGGTTCTCTGTAGTCCTTTAGTTGTTATTTTCAACCCCTACTTTGCCATAAATTATAGGGATATCTGTGCCAAAGAGTGGTGTACATCTGTAAATAAATCAGTCATGTCATATGACTATTGCAAGTATGTATAAGTGTGCCACATGTTCCTTCAAATTGGTGAAATGCAGACAATTGTATGTGGACTTGCAGATAAAATCCTATTATTTACTGAAAAGGACATGTACTCTAATTAAGCAGAGTATAATTTGGGAGATGTACTGCTTGTGGTTGAAGACTGGAATGCCACAGCTGAAAATAGTAAGAATTAAAATGTACAGCAGACAGATTGTATGCCTAGGAAACAAATAAAGGCAGAGAACAACTCACCATTAACAACTCACTACTAATCCAACAATTCCTTTATCACTAAATGTTCTTTAAAAATATGTCTATATATGTGGACATCACTGGATGAATCACATAGAAATAATATTAACCATGTTATTGGTACAAGGAGGTTGGGGAACTCAGTTTTAATAGTAAGGACATAGCAGGGGGCTCATTGTGGAGTAGTTCATGAACTGTGGAAATTCCAAATCAATCTAAAACAAATGAACAAAGTTAAATTGGTTTACAAGATACAATCTTGAGCATCTGCCTATCTACTCTGAACCTCTGTGGGAACTGGGAAAATTGTGCAATGTAATCTAAGCAGCTATTAAAGATGGATATAAAAAGAGGCTGTCAGAGACCAAAAACAGAAGAGAACAGCAAATTGAATGTCAGGACAGATAGTGGAAATAGGCAAGCAGAAATGAGAAGTCAAATCCAAGAATGACAAAAACTCAGAAAGAAGCTTAACAAAGAATTTCAGAGAGCTGTTAGAGGAGACACAAAACAGCATTACAACATCTGTAAAAACATTAAAGATGAAACAATGATGTAAATCTTCCAAAAGATCTCCAAAATTAGAAGATACCAACTGGTATTGTAGAAGACCCCGATGGACAGATAACTGATTTCAAGAATATCAAACAAAGATGGAAAAAGTATATTGAAACTTTGTACAATAAAGATGTATTTTGCAGATATTTCCTATTTTCTTCTAGTACTAGAAAAAATACTAATATATCTCAATTGCCGTGGTGGATGAAGTTTTGGAGATCCATAGAGAGAAAGGAAGATGACCATGACAAAGATATGCAAGATCTGTGGCCACAGTGATGGGGTGAAAGATATTTTAGTCCCCAAAGACCAGATACCTCCCTAATTCACTGAACTAAAGGGGGGAGGAGAGGGGAAGGTACAAAACAATCAGATTTGCAAGATTCTGCTATTGTGACCAATGTCAATAACCGTAGTTTTAGCCTCCTTTTGCAATTTATTTCTTGGTCTGGCCTACCGAATGGACATATCTGAAGGGAGGGAGTGGGAACAAATTTGAGAAGGTCTTTCTATATAGTGGATAAGAATTGAAACTGATTTGATGAAACTGGTATAATTATTCAATCAATATATCTGCAGAAATGTGGAGACATTTTTCAGCTCCAGATAAACATATATTAGGAACAGTCTTCCAAGAGTTGCTTGCAATGATGGGTGAGGCAAGTGAAGAAAAAAATAGGACTAAAACTATATTCAAATTTATTGACTGTTCCTTTCTCTCTCCATGTTGCACAAAACTAGAAAAGTCCTCTTAAAACAAATGACAAAAACAAAAAACCAAAACCAAAAAAACCACAACAATTTCATTGTTATAATGGACTCAATGTTTTCAGTGTCTGGCAGTTTACAGGAAAGGTATTACTACCGTATATACTCGAGTATAAGTTGACCCGAATATAAGCCGAGGCACCTAATTTAACTACAAAAAACTGGGAAAACTTATTGACTCGAGTATAAGCTGAGGGTGGGAAATGCAGCAGCTACTGGTAAATTTCAAAAATAAAAATAGATACCAATAAAAACTTTCACTAGGACAGTTGAGAATAAGTTTGATGTTCACAATTTCCTCTTTGAAAGAGACCAGTAAATAGGGAACAAGAAGATTAAGAAAAAGAAGTGTGTTTTTTCACACTTTTCACACTGCAGTGAACAAAAATGGCATCATAGGAACAGGCTTATTCTCAGTCCAAAGGTTTGTTTCTGATTTCTTCCCTGATTTAAGGGAAATTTGGGAAACGATCTCACTATCATGAAATGTTTAATTGATTCACTAACCCAAAAGATGATGATGATGACAGTGGGAGGCAGGAGTCACTCTCTCCCTTGCAAGAAATTTCCCAGAATTTGTTCCAGTGGATAATGGTGATACAGCCCTCTGAAATTTTCACTTTATTGAACAAACATAGTATGTTTAGTTTAGTTTATGTTCCAATGTGTTGCATGGTCTGAGAAAATTAAATTGTGTGAATTATGGTTCAGTCAACCATGACAGAATATGTCCTATTAAAAAAACCTGTTTATTTATTCTGATTGTGTGTTTATGTATTCTGTTGTGCCAATTATTTAGAAGAATTATAACATGATTTGTTATAATTTTGAGGTTGACAAAGACTCCCAATGTGTGCATCTCGGCCTAAGCTATTCTGAAATCTAGATTTTCTGCTGTTTTCTCCCCTGGTTAAAATGGCAATTTACGTCTCTTTCCAGATCATTTAGCCATAGTGACAACAGCTTCGTCAATTGATGTGTCCAACTGAGTGAGACTAAACTTCTCTCTTTTTTCTTGTGAAGGTGCTGAAGGGGAAATATATTGTCTTTTCTTTACCCACATCCTGTTATTCAGTTTGGGGGATTCGTTATTTTTTTTCTTTTCTTTTCTTTTCTGTATTTTCTTTTTGTTTCATTTTTAAAGCACTCAGAGTCTTGTTAGAACTAAGCAACACAAAAATTGTAGACATAGACAAATGGATTTCCTTCAAATGAAGAGTTGCATTTCTTTGAAAACAGGAAAGCTAAAACAAAGAGCAGAGAGGTCAGGTCACTGTCCTGAAGTCATTAGAATCATCAGTCTCAGAGTGCTAAGACTTTCAGGTTCATTAATTGGAACCTTGACAATGATTGTGTATCTCTGTTACCTAGGCACATCTCTCAAAAGGTCCTGTGAACATTAGTTCTTACAGAGATTTTGCAAGGTATCCAGTTTCAGGGTTTACTTCAAGGTGCTGCTTTTGGTCTTTCTAATATTTTGTGGTTTGGATGTAGACTTTCTGGTGAAAATATTCCCATATATACTCCCTTAGTGACCAACTTGTGCTGTGAGTGTCATTCCACCCCCTCTTTGAATGAAATGTCCTGAAGTCACCCAATCTTTTTCCAAGGCCAAGAGTGGGCCCAAAATGAACTCTCTACAGTTCTGATTTACCATTTTAATCTACAAAACCACATTGCTGTTCGTATATTTTATTCTCATCACAAAACCAGTTTGTATTTTTAGCCTCTATAGTATTTGAATTTAGCTTTGATTTCTCCTAATTTTTCGAAAGTCAAAATATATGTTTAATGTCAGTGCATCCCTAAAGTACTACTACACTATTATTTGTTTTTTAAAAAAACCTTTTAAAAATATCATATGTGATTTTTTTAAAATATCATATTTTTAAAAAATATGAATGTGCCAGATATATTTTAATTATGTTTTATCCCTGTTGAAATTTGTGTCTAATGCCTTGGAGACCTAACTGAACTCATTATTTTTCTAACAATAATGGTAACATTAGAAGGATCACTTTTATGACCCATCTTTTATAATATACAACAGAACAACAAACAATAGTAGCAATCAAACTGTGGAAATGTTGCACATTCCATGTATGGAGTCCTTTCCAGAATGTTGATGCCTCTGAAGTGCTACTTGAGTTTCTGCATCATTCAATTATTAAGAATGCTTTCTGGATTATACTTTTGAATCAGGTCTGCTGCAATGTCTCTCCAGTGATTGATTGCTAGAGTTGGTGTAAAGCTGAGGAAATCATATTATCATATTACCAGAGAAAGGATATTTGAGTGGAGTTTTGTTTTATGTTTGTGGATCTAATCTGAGACTGAAGTCATCTCTAGTATTTATGAATCATCAAAAATAGTGAGGTCCTACTGATGTAGAAAATAAAGAAGAAGATATTGAGGAACATAGACAATTGTTCTTACCAAAGTGACAAGGCATAAAATACCTTGAACTTCATTGGGGATAAGGGAGAGTAGATTTACGGTATTTTCAGAAAAACGAGGAAAAACAATGACAATCTATTTATTTACCTGCTTGAGAAAAACAGGAAAGTAGAATATGGCTACTTGGAAACTCCCAAGAGAAATTAAAACCTCCCTGATTTCTCTTTGCCTCAAAAACCACAGTTTCAGTCTTTGATCTGAATGTGATAATTGCCTAGGATCACATATAATTTTCAATCTCATGGCTCATTGAGATGATAATAGGAAAATGAAGGGAGGCAGTGCATTTCTTAGGAAGTCCTAAGCATAATCCAGCCATAAATCCCACCTATCTGAATATAGGTCACAAACAGAATTTAGAATAGAAGGTTCTCCTGGGTCTTTGATGTCATCTGGAAGAAAATAAGAAGATATTAAAATGCAGGAAAATAGCACATTGGAGACCAGGGCAGAGAAGCTAGAAGTATTTTGAACTCTGTCTGTCTATAATATCCTTGAAAATTTCATCATTATGTCCTATATTCTCATTCAGAAAGAAAACCAACATCGTAAATTTTATATCTCTAGCAGTTCCATTATTGTAATGTGAAATACTTAATAAACCTCTTATATACTCTAGTTCTTTGAATTCACATCCAGGCATGATATCGAGACTCCTCTCTGTTATCTAATGCAAGCAGCCTAACTTCAATACGCATAGGCATTTTGATATGATGATAGTCATTGTTGCTTTATGTTATTGTTCTTTTAGACCATAAGAAGGAAGCAAGATGAAATGGGTTTGGTCTCAAAAGACAGGGCAGTGGTTAGAAAAAAAGTTCACAAAAAACCCAGTGACAAATGGCTGAATGTTGAAGCACATGAAAGGATATTTATTAAATTGAGAGTTGGGATCAAGGATTGAGCAGTCATATTGTTCAGTATATGGTTATAAAAGCTCAGCTACAAAGCCACAAGTTTATAGAACAAACATAATAAATCACTGGTGGCTCCCAAGAATTGTATAGTGAGTACCAATCAAAATTAATAAGACAACTTTCAAGAAATGTCCCTATTCAGAAATAAAGAATTGGATCTATCTACTTGCATGATTTTATTCCTGACTTCTGGCTACCAAAGAATGATATTAAAACTATATTCCTCAGCTATCAAAAGACAGGGCATTGTTCAAGATCACAAGGAATTACCTGCTACCTGCTGATCACTTGAGGCATAATTATTTTAGGATTGGACCACGTTATCCATTCAGGCTTCAGGTTAAGCAGAATTCATTCTTGCAAGATATTTGATCAAGGCAGTGACATGGTCCTCAGACAGTCACTGGCCTATCTGGGGCCCTTCATTTTCTCATATTTAGAAGGCATTTTACAGATACCCCTCAACTTATAACCATTCATTTAGTGACCGTTTGAAGTTACAACAGCACTGAAAAAAGTGACTTATGACTGTTTTTCACACTTACAACCATTGCAGTATCCCCATGGTCACATGATCAAAACTCAGATGCTTGGTAATTGGATCATATTTATGATAATTGTAGTCTCCCAGGATCACGTGATCAACTTTTGAGACCTCCTGACAAGCAAAGTTATTTAGGAAGCCAGATTCACTTAACAACAATATTACTAACTGAATAATTGCATTATGCACTTAATACCTGTGGCAAAAAAGGTCATAAAATGGGCCCAAATTCACTTGACAACTGTTTTGCTTAGCAACAGAAATTTTGGGTTCAGTTGTCAAGGACTATCTGTATATGAAACTAAAAGGTGATTAGTTTACCATTGTTTTCTTTAAAGCTGCCTTTAATTCTTTGCTCATCTAGATAATCTTTTTTTTTTTTTTAATGGCACATTAGGGAGAATACTAAGGTGGGGCTTGAACAAAGACCAAATATAAGGTATGCACATTTAAACATAGCTGATGTTCTCAAGTTACATCAATAAAAAGAAAACGTGTTCTTACATTTACTTGTGAATTAGTGCAAAGACACTAGTATGCTCAAAACAAACAAGACAAATTTAAGTTCAATAGTTGAACATGTCTAGCTGTTTGCCATCAGATTATGTTCTTTAATATTTTTTCTCCTTTTCATCAAATATAAAACAATAATGATGTTGTAGTACAAAAAGTGAAGGAACTGGAGAAAATCATGAAATATAAAGACCTGCAAACAGAAGTAGAATGACTATGGCAAAAGAAAGCAAATATAGTACTATTACAATAATAATAGGCACTTTGGATGCAATCTCCCTGAAAACTGGAGCACTTGAACATTATCGGCGTTGACAAAATTACTATCAGTCAATTGCAAAAGGCAACATTGGAACAGCATATATCCTGTGACGGTACCTTTAACATCATCAAACAACATTTGCCTATCTCAGCTCCTTGGAAAGGACTCAATAGGTGGATAAAAATGCCAAATCTAGTCTAAACATCTGGCTGCAACCAACTATAATGTATTAAACTCACAGGTCACCCAATTCTCAACAAATCTGGGCAACTCACAATAATCAAAGAAATTAAAATGGAGTAATAAAACATGAAAGAAAAATATTTTTAAAATGGCAAGCACGATTAACAAGGTGTCTCACTCTCTTTCACCAAAACTTTTTTAAACAGGAGGACCATTGGATTTAAAGGGGAATCTCACTATAGAAGACCATTCTTCTGGGGTCCTAATGGATGTAATGGAATGTAGGAATAACCTTGAGGAATAAAGGGAAGAACCATAACCAAGACAACAGTCAGAGAAAAGAAACCTGAGTCCAGGGCAAAAATGTAATTTCAGTAAGTACCAGATATAACCTTCCATAATTTTCATGAAAACAAAGGGGAGCAGAACCACGTTTAGACTTGCAAGATTCTCTACAATAAAGTAGTATTATAATTAATCTGCTGTCCCAGTTTAGTCAACAATACATGACATTGTTTAATCAAAGGAACCCAAATCACATCAACTCTACGGGATCAAACTTGCTGTGCAAATATTGTGACATCAGGCAGTATCTACTTTTTATCTACTTTTATCCATTGTGGTTATGTTCAAGCAAAATGGAATCTGATTTGCCTTGGGCTCCATTATTGTATTAATAAATGTGTGAACTCATGTTCAGTCCAGAAGATTCTTCATTGGTGAAACTGGGCAGACTGCTATGATTATGCAGCTTGATGTATTTAGCATGGAATAGGAAACATGACCCATCTGATAAATATAGCTATTTCTCTTCAGTTTTCTTCTTCACTCCCCCCCTTTTAAAGAGAGAACACAGACACCTTCTGTACATTTTGAAATTTGAAAAGCAATTACCAGCCAAGTAATTGAGTGGGCCCTGTCATAAATTCAGGCCCTGTGTTTAATTATAGTACATACTTGAGGAGCCTAATAGAATAATTGAGATGTTTCATTTTTCTATGATGAAAGAAACCAATTTTTATCTCATTCAAGTTGAAAAGTTTCAAAACAAAGGGACATTGAGGAAGGCTTTCAATCACTAGTCTTTTGGCCAAGGATCTTGTACAATATTACTTTTGTGCCCTTATTTATAAGAGAGTGTCTTTCCAGAGAATTGTGACCCACAGCTGCATTTCCAGTAGGTCAATCAATGGAAGGTATTAGAAGTGCTTGGTGGAGAGCAAGCTTTATAGTTATGTATGTTTTAAAATAATGCTGGAAGTAGTGTGCAAAGTAATTTCTTCCAATATTTGAGGGGCTGCCACAGAGAGGAAGGGGTCAAGCTATTTTCTAAAGCACCTGTAGATTTAACCTGGAAATAAGGAGAAACTTTCTGACAGTGAAAACAATCAACCAATGCTCGGAAGTTGTGCTAGCACCATCACTTGAGACTTTCAAGAAGAGATTGAACTGCCATTTGTCAGAAGTGGTGTAGGGTCTCTTGCTTGGATGGGGGTTGGACTAGATGACCTATAAAGTCCCTTCCAACTCTGATTATCTGTACCTGTATCTGTAATTGCAGACAATTTCCATTAAACCGTTGCATAAGATATTAATTGTTTATTTATTTAGCATACCATAATGTTACATTAGCCAATTACAATTAGCCAACTACAATATTAATGCATAGTAGTTTGAGTGCCTGTTTGTTAGCTCTGTTTGGTTCACACTTAGGCACTTCCCAAGGTGCATTACAGGAGAGGGAGCTAGCTTTGCATCAGAAAGAAAGATGAATGGAAAGATGAACTGCAGCATCTGGTCTTCTCCCTCCACTGAAGCTGCCTCACAAATAGGTGTCACAACTGGCAGGATTCTGACCATCTGCACAAAATACCAGCTCATCTCCCCACCAAAATGGTACCTGTTTATCTACTCACATAGAATGTGCTTTCAAACTGCTAGGTGGACAGAAGCTGAGGCAAATGATAAGAGCTCACTCTACCATGCAGGACTTGAACCGCTGGAGCAAAGACCACCTCCTGCATCATTAAGCCATTGAGCCAAAATGTCTTTTAGTGTATTAATTAGTACCTTAATCAGAAATTGAGACATTTATCAAAAATATATTGTTTATTTGTTTAGAGTCTGAATTAATAAATGAAGCCATTTTGAAATTCCCAAGTTTGACTAGTGTTCTAGTTGAGGACTTAACTATGACAACACTGTGCATTTAGACTACTGTTGTACACTCTACTTGGGACTGGTCTTAAATTCAGAAACTTCAATTTGTTAAAAATGCACTGGGCTACCTCTGTTCAGACTCCCAGCACTGGGAGCATATGACATCCTGCTGTAATGAACTGTGAGAATAACCTTGAGAGACAGGAGGAATTGCTGAAGCCTAGACAACAGTCAGATAAATGAAACCTGGATCCAAAGCAACAATGGGGGCAGGAAAAGCATCGCTGAAGGGACCCTCCCTTTCCTTGGAAAACAAAGGTAGGGGAGAACAGAAATGCTTTCAGACTTACAAGGTTCTGTTATTGTAACTTTACAGTTAAGGATAGTGTTAGTACTTATAGTGTTGGATTCCTGTTTGGATCATCTGGAAGGGCTGACACCTTAATTGGTTACTGGTTGGTTTCTGGGTTGAATTTAAAGTACTGCTATTGACCTGTAAAACCCCTATAAAAGCCTACCAATGGTACCTTCAAGGTGGACCTTGGTACCTTTAAGGTGAATCTTCATGATCACCTACTCCTATCAATAGACTCAATAATTAGCGCTACCAGAGAGAAACCACTGCAAATCCCATACTTTCAGAAGGTTCAAGAGTTGAGGTAAGGCAATATTGTAGGACAGCCTATCTGTGGAGACAGGATTGGCTCCTTCTTTGCTGATCTTTCAGAAACTCTTGAAGCTCCTGCTGTGAACATTGCCATGTTTACATTAACTATGTTTATGTAGATTATGTTGCATGGGTTTTAATTTGGTGACATAAAACATTAAGTATATAAAACAAAATCTCCCTATTCAGTCTAAGCCTGCTTAGACACAGTTCAGTTTTCTGACCTAATCTTTGTGCTAGAATGCTTGCACAAAATATTCTGACTAATCTACATTTGCATGGCATTACAGGCAGTCTTCTCAATAACCTTTTTCCATTCTTTGTTATTATCTTAGGAAAGTCAATGCTAGGAGTTTGCACACAAAAGAAAATTGGATTTTAGTTTTGCATTAGCAGCACTGTCAATTTCACACTACTTTCATTTCACGCTACTTTCTCTGCTCACATAAGCTCCATAACACAATCTTGTTTTGTACATTTGAAGCATTGTTTTTAAAATTGATTGGGGAAAAAAATCAATCTGCTTTACATCAATAGATCTCAGAATAGATTACAGTCAGTGAAACATGCCCACTTTAAGCAGGTATATATAATACATTAATAATCAATACCCTGCCTGTCCCAATTGATTTTCATAGGAGATGGTTGTGTAGGTAACAACATAATTGATGAGGGTTTTTTCCACCTCTTATTTTCGGAGTCAATTTGGTTTCATTCCATGTACTGCCTATCTAAGGTCATGAAACTATTCTGAGGTTGGTAGGACCTCACCACAAGCATTGTACTTAGATCTAGCCCATAGTTATATTCAGATGATCTAAAACAGAAATTCAAAACAAGTCAGGGAGATTGAGCAGAAAAGTAGAGATTAAATTTTGTAAGGTGATACAAAGGGAGTTGACTACATTTAATAGAAGGAGATGTAATAGTACTCGACAAATACTTGAGAAGATAGATAGCAGAATGAAGGTCAACATCAATTGTCCCATCACTGAGAATGCAGGTTGCAGAATAAATGGATTTAAATTTTGAGAAAGCAGATTCTGATTAAACATCAAGGAAAATAAGTCCTAACAATATGAGCAATTAAGCCCCGGAACCAATTACTAAGAGGGGCGATGAGCTCCCTTTGGCTGGATGTGTTCCAGTGGAGGCTAGACAACCATCTGTTGAGGATGCTTTAATTTGGATCCCTGCATTTGATTGTCTAAACATTCCCTCCCAGGCCTTTGATTCTATGAGTCAGGCTCACCAGCATTTAAGCATGTATTTTTAAAATCAGAAGTGGGAAACCTATGTCTCTTCCCACCTGAGTGAACTACAATTTTTATTGAACTTGTGATGACCCGGGGTGGGATACAAGACAAACACAGTCAGAGAAAACAGGTGAAGCCCCTTTTATTCCTTCACTTTGCTTCCAAGCTCAGCATATCTTTGATGGAAGACAAAAAAACTTCCACACAGTTACATGAAGAAGTAAAAAAGCAACACAAACCAGGCAAGATAAGGGCTGGAGGTCCTTCGCACACTGGGAAGGACCTCCAAACTGAGAGGAACTATAAACTAGAGATATTTACATGCTTTGTTTCCAACTTTTGCCAGTATGCAGGTCCATACTCTTATTCATTTGTCAAGCTGCAGCCCATGAAGAAGATCAAGGCCCTCTCCTCCTGAGTAGACCATATCTCTCCCTTATCCTCTCCTCCCTGCATGCCCTAGGATGGATAGAGGATGGGCCTGAGTCCTCCGCTAACTGCTCAGCTGGCCTCTGCCCTTCCCCAGCCTCTTCCACAGCCCCCAGAGCCACACTTCCACTCTCTATTAGCTGTTCCTCCTCTTCCCCAGAGTCAGTCTCCGACAGGGGCATGACAGAACTACTGCTACTACTACTACAGTGGAACCTAAGCTAACATGGCCAGGAACTACAATTCAGCATATTTGGAGGAACTGTTTCCCCATCTATGCTTTAAATATGACAGTACTCACTAGTCTCTAGCATTATATTAAAAGATATAAATACCTTTTATGTGCTTAACTTCTGAATGTTGGAGCTCATCTAAAGGAGTGAATGAATGAAGTTAAAATGGAGCCAGATAGTTGAGCATGACAAAACTGCTACAAAGTTTTAGAATGGTAAGTTATTAAATTTAATACATTATGGGAAAGCTACCTGTTAAGTCCTGAGCATGGGCACAAGGAATAGAGACGAGACATCGAACTGTGACTTCAACTCTTTATTAGTGACTTCAGAACAGAACAAAATACTTGGGCAGCAGCAGCTCTTTTATAGAGCTGGCTGCTGTCAAAACAACCAATGATTTGAGTTTACCGCTCTAACAAGTGTCCAATCAGAGAGACCTGCTGTCAGCCAATCAGATCGGCCAGAAACGACCAATCATGACTCGCTGTTCGCGGGCCAATGAGAAGTGCAGGATTACGAGCCTGCTGTTAAAGTAAAGCTATTAGGGTTGTTACTGATGCGTTGGCTTAGTCCATAACACCCCTCCCCCCTAGGTTCCGTCTGAGGGGTGGGGTGACGTATTCTCGAAAGTAGGCAGGTCGCTTCACCTGTCTGCTTGATCTGCGCTGTTCCACTGATTTCTGTCCTGTTTCTGGTTCCGGTGGGCTGCTTGCTGAGCTGGATGGCGAAAACGGTCCCGCTGTTTCGTTGAATGGCTCTGGGCTGTCCTCTCTGCTCTCGCCAATGCTGTCATCCGGGTTCCCTGGATCTGTTTCCATCGCGGTGCTGTCATGTGGCGAGGCAACTTCCTGGCTCGGTTCTCCTTCTGGTGATGAGTATCTCATGGTTGGTTGTGTAGACTGCTGGGTTCCGATTGTTAAGTCATCTGTTATTTCTATTTCGGCCCCCTTGATGTCCCTTCCCCCCCTCAGTTGGAGATTCAGGGGATGAGATGGGAGTAGGTGCTAGTCTGGATCAAAGCTGGTCAATGTGGCGCTTCCACATTTTGCCATCTGCAGTTTGTAGACGATAGGATCGGGGTCCCGTAAGTTGCATTATAGTAGCGGGGACCCACAATGGGTCACCCGAGAAGTTTTTCGCAAAAACGGGGTCACCTTCCTGGAATGATCGACACTTGCTGCTGGATCCCAGGGGTTGTTCAGGTGTGTAAGCAGGGGGGAGGCGATCGAGATGTGAGTGAAGTTTCCGGCCCATCAGGAGTTCAGCTGGGGTTCTGTTTGTGGTGCTGCTTGGAGTAATATGTTGGAGGAGAAGCATCTGGGTTATCTTGTCGTCAATGTCACCCTGGTCCATTTTGTGTAAGGTCTTCTTTACAAATTGAACCATTCGCTCAGCCCTACCATTGGCCGCAGGGTGAGCTGGCGATGTTAAGGCATGGCGGATGCTCCGGTCTGCTAGGTACTGCTCGAATGCCAGGGCAGTGAATTGAGGGCCATTATCGGAGACCAGGACATCCGGCAATCCGTGGGTAGTGAATAGCTTATTCAGTTTTTTAATGACCGCCTCCGTGGTGGTGCTTTTCATTTTGTGGACCTCGAGCCAGTTAGAATAGGCATCCATGGTTAGAAGGAAAGTATGTCCTCTTGTGGGTCCCGCAAAATCAATGTGGATACAGGACCAGGGACCTCGAGGCATTTCCCACTGAGTTGGGGTGTTTTTGGAGGAGCAGAGTGAGTCTCCTGGCATTTGCTGCACGTCGCCACCCAGGTCTCTATCTGCTTGTCTAAACCTGGCCACCATGTGTAACTCCTGGCCAATGCCTTCATCCGCATGATGCCTAGATGTCCATCGTGCAACATTTTAAAAACTTTATGTTGCAATTTCTCCGGGATTACAACTCTGTCTCCCCACAAGATGCAGCCCTTTTGAGAGAATAGTTCTGTCTGTCGATTCCTGAACAGCCTGAAAGTGTCATTGGGTGTGCTGTCTGGCCAACCCCTTTCCACCCAGCTGAGGACTCGTGCCAAAGAAGGGTCCTTTTTCATTTCCGAGGCAATGTCTCGAGCGATCAGCGGCGGTGATTTAAGAGTTTCGATTTGCAATATGGCTAGGGTTGGAGCTGGGTCATCTATGACGTCTGCTAGTGGAGAGCGGCTCAAAGCGTCAGCGTGGGGAATGGCTTTCCCCAGGCGGTGTTGCTGTTGGTAATCATAAGGCTAAAAACTCTGACCAATGTTTCATTCTTGGTGATAAGATGTGGGGAGTTGGTTTGTTTCCCGCTAAAATGCCAAGTAACAGCTTGTGGTCTGTAATTATGGCAAAGGGTCTCCCATACACATATTCATGGAAACGTTTAATTGTGGATACAATGGCGAGAGCCTCTTTATCAAGTTGGCTATAGTTCCTTTCAGTTTTAGACAAAGTTCTCGAAAAGAATGCAATAGGTGCCTCATTACCATTTGGCAGGACATGGCTTAAAATGGCTCCCACTCCGAATGGTGAGGCGTCAAAGGTAACCATTAAGGGTAGAGTCTCGTTGTATTGTATCAATACAGCATCAGAAGTTAAGAGGTCTTTTACTTGTTGAAATACTCGTTCTTCACGCCATCCCCAGACCCAGGAAGCCTTTTTGTCGAGAAGTCTATGTAGGAGCTCGGCTACAGTCGCTTTCTGGGGAAAGAAGATGTTATAAAAGTTAATGAGTCCCAGGAAGGCTTGGAGGTCTGTCTTATTTCTAGGTCTTGGGGCATTTTTGATTGCAGTTAGTTTTTTTTTTTTTTTGGTGGGGTGGATTCCCTGTCTGTTGAGAAGGTATCCCAGGAACTCCACTCTCTCTGTACAAAGTTGACACTTGTCCCTTTTTATCTTCAGGCCAGCATCTTTAAATTTTTGAAGAACCCTTCTGAGTCATTGTCCTAATAACTCTTTAGTAGGGGCAGCTATTAAGACGCCATCAATATAAGGCACAATGCATTGTAATAGTCTTTCCATCAAGCTTTGGAAAATGCCCGGCGCCACGCTTACTCTGAATTGGAGTCTATTGCACTTGAAGGCACCTCTATGTGTAACTGTTGTCTGGGCTTCTGCAGTCATCGCATCTATGGGTAGCTGTTGGTACGCCTGAGCTAAGTCCAATTTTGCAAATATTTTTCTGCCACCCAGGGAGTGAAGAAGGTGTTGGACCACCGGTACTGGGTAAGTGCTCTGCTGAAGCGGGTGATTTAGGGTGGCCCGGTAATCCCCACAAATTCTTAATGAGCCATCTGGCTTTATGGGTGTTACTATTGGAGTTTCTCATCGGGCATGGTCAATTGGTTCCAACATACCCTGGGCTATTAATTTGTCTAGTTGCTTGTCGATCTTTGGCTTGAGGGCAAAAGGCACCCGACGAGGCTTAAGGTGAATGGGAGCCACATCGGGACTGAGATTAAATGATATAGGGGTCCCCTTGTACTTGCCTAACGTTCCTGTGAACACGTCCTGGAATTCCTGGATGAGGGCCTCTTCCCAGTCATCACTTCCGGTTTGGTGTATGCCAGCTAGTTCAATTCCGAGTGGGGCGAACCACTGTAACCCTAACAAACTGGGCCGGTCACGATCAACAACAGTCAGGGGAAGCATTGTGGTGCGGTCCTTGAAGGATACTTGGACGTGGCTGGAACCGACAACCGGAATTCTGTTCCCCTGGTAGTCTTTTAGGATGATTCTTTGAGTGCTGAGGTCCTGGCGACAGATGGCAGGGATCAGCTGTTTGATCACGCACGGTCGATTCTCAATAGTAACCTTTACGCGGATCTTTCTTGCATCTAGTGATGAAGCGTGGCCAATAGTGATAGTTTGGTGTGCCTCTTCTCGTCTCGTTGAAGCGGCAGGTGCTCGATTTCTGTAATAGTGGTTGTTCCATTGGTGGTTCAGGCTTTCCAGGTGGTTTGCCTGTCTCCCGGCGGAGGTTATTCTCCCTCTGGCTTGGACTGGACCCTTGCTTGCTTCTGCAGACCTTTGCGATGTGGCCTCTTTTCCCACAGGAACAGCAGAGTGCTTCGAGGAATTTGCAGTCTGATCACGGGTGGTTTGCCCTGCAACCAGCACATTGGCGCAGACGTCTCTGGTTCCTTTGCTCTCATTCCGAGCGAAGCCGGTTGACCTCCTCTTCCTCACAGTTTGAGGATGACTCGAGGTCTTCATGATGAGCGGTAATAGTGTGCTTCTCAGAGGAAGGTGGACTATCACTAGGAAGTTTGTGGTACGGTGCGTTCGCTCGGCACATTCGAGTAGCTGACTTCCTGGTTGCTTCTGCGACAGTAGCGTCGGTGATGACATCTGCAAGGCTGATGTCTCCTTTTGCCATGATCTTGTTCTGCACTGTGTGGTCATCTAATCCCAGAACTATTCGGTCTCTCATGGCTTCCTCAAGGTTTGCAAAACCACAGAGTCCTCCCAGGTTCCGGAAGTCAGCTACGAAGTCCCTAATGCTCTCATTCTTCTGTTGCTCCCTCTGGTAAAAGTCGTGTCTTTGTATTCAGTGTAGGTACTGCAGGTGCGTAATGGGCCCGGAGGATCAGCGCGAGGTTATCCCAATCCATGGTCTTCGCTTCTGCCGGTTTGGCAAGTGCCTTAGCCATTTTAAAAACGGCGGGACCGCAGTGGGTCAGGAACACCGTTTGTTTCTTGCCAGGCGTAGCATCTTTCAGATTGTTGGTCTCCAGGAACATCTGGTAGCAGTCCATATACAAGTCCCAGTCTTCATTTGCCGGGTCAAATGGAGCGGGTGGTATGGCACCGCTGGTCATTCTGCCTTTTGTTGGTGCGCTCTCAGCCGCGTGCTCTGTCTGGTTCGATGAGTATTTAGTCAGCTCTATTGTCTCCGTATCCCACCTTCGTCGCCAGTGTTAAGTCCTGAGCATGGGCGCAAGGAACGGAGATGAGACATCGAACTGTGACTTCAACTCTTTATTAGTGACTTCCGAACAGAGCAAAATACTTGGGCAGCAGCAGCTCTTTTATAGAACTGGCTGCTGTTAAAACAACCAATGATTTGAGTTTACCGCTCTAACAAGCGTCCAATCAGAGAGACCCGCTGTCAGCCAATCAGATCAGCCAGAAATGACCAATCACGACTCAATGTTCGCGGGCCAATGAGAAGTGCAGGATTACGAGCCTGCTGTTAAAGTAAAGCTATTAGTGTTAAGTACTGAGCGTGGGCAAGAAAGAATGGAGACGAGCCAGTGAAATGGTGAACTTCAACTCTTTATTTACATGGTGTGACAGCTCAAAACAATGGCTGCTATAGCCTTCCTTATATAGGCAACTTATTTACTATTCAACCAATGAAAACCTGGGAGCGCTAGCTCCGTTGACCAATGAGAATGGCTCGTTAATGACCAATCAGATTCTCCTGAATGGACCAATCTGATCTCGCCATTTAACAGCCAATCAGAAGTGCAGGGACAGAACCCTGCACTTGACTTCAAGCTCAAGATAACTTTATTACAGATTTATTCATTCACAACACTCCTTCCCCCCGGATTCCGTTTACGGGGTGCGGTTACGTAGTCCTTGAGGTAGGATGGTTGTTTTGTTAGTCTGTTTGATTTTCGCTGTGCACCCAGCATTTGGCTGCACTCCTGTTGAGGTAAAGCATTGTTTGGTGAAAGGGGTGTCTCTGACTCTGAGTTCGAGTTTTTGTTGTCACCAACACCTTCGGTATCACCCTGAGGTGAGCTCACTCCCATCCCTGATTCCTCTTCTTGTGTTTCCATTCCGCTATCGTTCCCTTCAAAAAGGTTTTCTGCTAGTTGCAGTTCATCTTCCTCTGTATCTCCCCCCACCCTCAGTTTGGTTATCAGGGGACTCGGAGATCCCTGACTGCAGCCTTGATCGTAGTTGATCAATATGGCGCTTCCATAATTTATCGTCACGGCATTGTACTAGGTATGACCTCAGGCGGGTTACACAGACCACAGTCGTTTCTACACACAACGGATCGCCCGATATATTTTTAGCGAACACCAAGTCACCTACCTGGAAGGTACGGCATTGGCCACTGGATCCGTGTGGTTTCTCCGGTTCATATGCTGGGTGTAACCGGTCGAGGTGGGAGCGGAGCTTTCATCGCATTAGCAGCTCGGCGGGAGTTTTGTTGGTGACACTGTGCGGAGTGATATGCTGTAAAAAGAGGATTCGGTTTTTCCTTTCTTCAATGTTGTCATAGCCCACTTTTTGTAGTGTTTTCTTGACGAATTGTACCATGCGCTCGGCCCTTCCGTTGGCCGCAGAATGTGCAGGTGAAGTTAGTGCATGTCGAATACCGCGGTCCGCCAGGTACTGTTCAAAGGACAGCGCGGTAAATTGGGGCCCGTTGTTGGATACCAAAACGTCTGGTAATCCATGGGTTGCAAACAGTCTTTCCAGTTTCTTAATGACCGCTTCAGTTGTCGTGTTCCTCATTCGGTGGATTTCGAGCCAGTTCGAGTAGGCGTTGATGGTTAACAAGAAGGTGTGGCCTTTGGTCGGCCCAGCAAAGTCCAGATGGATACGGGACCAGAGTCCCCGCGGTGTCTCCCATTCGGTTGGGATAGCCTTTGGTGGGGTGTTGCTTACTTCCTGAAATCTATGGCAAGCTTTGACCCAAGTCTCGATTTGCTTGTCGATGCCTGGCCACCACGCGTAGTTTCGTGCGAGGGCTTTCATGCGCATGATGCCAGGGTGGCCATCGTGCAAGGTTCTCAGTACTGCTTGTTGGAGTCACTCTGGGATAACGACTCTATCGCCCCAGATGATGCAGCCTTTTTGAGAAAACAACTCTGTTTGTCGACTTTTGAATGGAGCGAAGTCGTCTGGTACTTGGTCCAATGGCTATCTGCCCAACTGAGGACTCGTGCTAAGGCGGGGTCGCGTTTTGTTTCTCTCGCGATATCACAGGCGGTTAATGTCGGTGTATGAAGTGTCTCGATCTGCAATGTGGACACTGTGGGCAAGGGGTCGTCGATAGTCTCTGGAAGTGGTGCTCGGCTCAATGCGCCGGCGTGGGGAATGGCTTTCCCTGGGCGGTATTGCAACCGATAATTATAAGCAGCCAAGAATTCTGACCAGCGAGTCATTCTGGGAGATAATATATAGGGTGTTGGCTTATCTCCCGCTATTATTCCCAGCAAAGATTTGTGGTCAGTCACTATAGTAAAAGCCCAGCCGCATACATACTCATGAAACCTCTTGACAGCAGACACAATTGCAAGGGCTTCCTTATCAATTTGGCTATAATTTCACTCAGTTTTTGAAAGTGTTTTTGAAAAATAGGCAACAGGGGCTTCGCTACCGTTAGGCAATACGTGGCTCAAAATGTCGCCCACTCCAAAAGGTGATGCATCACATGTGATAGTTAATGGCAATGTCTCATTGTACTGCATTAGTACAGCGTCAGAATTCAATAGTTTTTTCACATTACGGAACGCCTGCTATTCTTTATGACCCCATACCCAAATTGCTTTTTTGTCCAGTAAACGATGTAAAGGTTCAGTGACAGTCGCTTTGTGCGGCAGGAATACGTTATAAAAGTTAATAAGGCCTAGAAACGCCTGAAGGTCGGCCTTATTCCGGGGTCTGGGAGCGTTTTTTATTGCTCTCAATATGCTATCGGTAGGGTGAATGCCCTTACTGTCAATTAGATACCCTAAAAATTCGACACGATCTGTACACAGCTTACACTTATTTTTCTTCACTTTAAGACCTGCGTCTTTGAATTTCTGGAAAACCAATTTTAAACGATCCCATAAAATTTTTGTAGTAGGGTCAACAATTAACACATCGTCAAAGTAAGGGACAGCGCCTTTAATCCCTTGTAATAGTCTTTCCATCAGGCTCTGGAATATCCCCGGGGATACACTCATTCCGAATTGGAGCCGTGTACATTTAAAGGCACCTCGGTGCCTCATGATCGTCTGTGCCTGTGCCGTTTTTTCATCAACCGGTAGTTGCTGATATGCCTGAGCTAAGTCTAGTTTAGCGAAGACTTTTCCGCCCCCCAGGGAATGGAGGAGGTGCTGCACCACCGGCACCGGATATGCGTTTTGCTGCAGGGCGTGGTTCAGGGTGGCTCGGTAGTCCCCACAAATTTGAATCGAACCATCTGGCCGTTCTAGTCCCAGAACTATTCGATCTCTCAAAGCCTCTTCCAGGTCAGCGAACCCGCAGAGGCCTCCCAGGTTTTGGAGGTCTGCAACGAAATCTGTGACGCTTTCTCCTTTCCGCTGGTTTCTTTGATAGAATTCGTGCCGCCTTACGAGTGTTGGCATGGTCGGTGCGTAGTGGGCTCTCAGTAGGGGTTCGAGGACGTCCCAGTCCATAGTCTTTACTTCTGCGGGTTTTGCTATTGCCTTAGCCATCTTGAATACGGTCGGCCCGCAATGCGTTAGGAATACCGCCCGTTTCTTCCTGGTCGTGGCATCCTTCAAGTTGTTGGTTTCTAAGAACATTTTGAAACAATCCATGTAGGCTTCCCAGTCTTCTTGCGCTGGATCGAATGGAGCGGGTGGTATGACGCTGCCGGACATGGTTCCGCCGTTGTGCGTTCAGCCTCGTGCTCGGTATTTTCTTTGTTGTTCAGTCAGCTCTGACGTCTCCACATCCCATCCTCGTCGCCAGTGTTAAGTACTGAGCGTGGGCATGAAAGAATGGAGACGAGCCGGTGAAATGGTGGAGTTCAACTCTTTATTTACATGGTGTGACAGCTCAGCTCAATGGCTGCTATAGCCTTCCTTATATAGGCAACTTATTAACTATTCAACCAATGAAAACCTGGGAGCGCTAGCTCCGTTGACCAATGAGAACGGCTCGTTAATGACCAATCAGATTCTCTTGAACGGGCCAATCTGATCTCGCCATTTAACAGCCAATCAGAAGAGCAGGTCCAGATCCCTGCACTTGACTTCAAGCTCAAGATAACTTTATTACACATTTATTCATTCACAACAATTAGGGTTGTTACTGACGCGTTGGCTTAGTCCATAACACTACCCCTTCTAGAAGGCTAAAATTTCTCACTGCCTGGAAGGATAGATTCTAGGAAAAGATTTCTTCATTGTCTTCATCCATATATTTACAAAGTCAATTCTTAATCTTCAAAACGCTTTGAAAATACTTTGTAAGAGTGGGAAACTGCTTTGAATAGTTAACTAATATAAGGAGACAGCTGTCCATGTTTAGCCAGATAAACTAGTAACAAAACCAGTTTGAGTTGTTCTGAGAGTTTCTTCATCTATCATTATTGACAGGAATGTCCAGAGTTTCTGAAAGAACTTTTTCATATCATCTGTTGTCTTCTTTCTCTCTTTCTTTCAAAGTTTGAGAACAATGTATGCTCTCTACCATCAAGCTAGCAGAGCTAGAATACAAAAATAAGATAAAAGCAGTGGTTCAGTGATAGAAAATGTAATAGATTCTCTGGGATAAATGTTGGCATGGCCTAGAATACAGCGTTTATCAACCTGCACATTAGGTTAAAGTAATGTGCAATATGTGCAGATTTAGATGAATGTATGCCCATCCTACCTTGAATGAATAACTGCTGATGCTGAACTCCCTAAGCCTTTTGAAAGCAGAAAGCAATTTTGGCTTTTTGTGATTGTAAAATAAAAAAGCTTTTTCTTTTAGATAATTTGTATTCCTCACCTTTACATTTTTTAAATAATCTCTTTTGGGTCCACCAGAGAAATCTCAAAGTAGCATTATAGCAAATAGTTTTTGAAAAAGTGAATTTTTCATTTCTACAAATGATGAATGTCAGTAGGAACAAAATATCACAATCCTTTGTTCAACCCACCATCTAAAAAATACCATCACAAGACAAATTTGATAACTTCTGTACTCTGTTTCTTTTGTTTAGTCATTCCATGATAAAAGGGCAAGACAAGGACAAGAAATGACAGGTCTAGCATTCATTAAGCATGAAGAATATTAAAATCCAACATTTAGTCGCCAAAAGGTAGATCTGGTATGTTTCCCAAATGCAACCTCAGCAGGTTTTTACAGAGTTTGTCTTAAAAGAGATTTTTCTTACAGATGTCCAAAATGTAGTTATTAATATGTGACAAGTGGTTTACAACAGGGGTGTCAAATTTGCATTGTCACGTGTCATCACATGACTTTCCCCCCCTTTGCTAAACTGGGCATGGACATGGCCAGTGCATGACTCATCTGGCCCATGGGCTGTGAGTTTGACAGCCCTGGTTTGCAAGATCTGACTCAAGCTTTTCCATCAAAAATTCAGACTTGACCTGGTATGATAAAATGAAGCATATTTCAGATAATTTGCTGAAGCTTTTGTCTGTTAGTGTTATCTTGTGGAGGTGTGGGTTTGCGTTAAGAGTCTCTAAGCCAAATAGAATAGACACACATTCACACAAAGAAGATTTTTCCAATTTGCATAGTACAGAACAATCTATTTCTATTTCCTCTCTATTATCAAATGAGATTCTTAGACAAGCCAATCTTCTATTCTTTTAGGACCATGTTTAGAATAATGAGACTTGTTTCAAACATTAGATGATTCAACCATCAGTTGACATTTTGCCATGTGGAGCTAATTTTGCATGCACATGATCATAGGCCATTCATCTAAATATGTTCTCCTGTGAGGATTGCTATTATTTCTGGAAGGAAAGAACATTCCTTATTTTTAAGGTTAGATTGCACCATTTCATGCATCTTGTTATATCTGGTTCAGATGTGCACATTGTTCACTGTGCTGGATGGTGCAGAATATTAGAAATGAGTAGATATTTTATGCTATGCTTTGGCCTCCTATCGCTTTTGTACAAAAAATGGTTAAATGAAAAATACAGAGGATTCTTTCTTATGGTAAGGTTGTAAGCATTTGGTTTTGTGGTATTCTCCCAGAATATCCCAAAATGACTGAAAGTATTTATCATGAGCATGTTTATTCAGAGCAGCAACCACCATATTGCCTTTCAGTCTAAAATTTGCACTGAGCTGAGCTATTCCCCAGGGAGAAGAGATATGCATGTTGCTTTTGCATACAACTGAAAGAATTGGAAACACTCTAGGAGTCATGAAAGTTGAGGCAAAGTAAGCACCACATGTAAATTTTAATTTGGAGGAGAGTATTAGTGATTCAGAGAGAGACAATGGCTCAGCAATTGTTGAAGTTCAAGACAGGAACGCCGCACTAGTGGATAAGCTCCCCTTACTTGTGCCAGCTCCTTCTCACCTAGCAGTTCAAAAACATGCAAATGTGGGTAGATAAATAGGTACCACTTTGGTGGGGACGTAACAGTATTCTGTGTGCATTGGGATATACTCATGCTAGCCACATCACCTCAGAAATACTTTTGGACAATGCTGGATCTCTTGGTAAGAAACAGAGATGAGCACTACCCTAGAATCAAATAAGACTTCAGAAGGGAAACCTTTACTTTACCTTTATTAATAATTCAACCCCCGCACCCCACCCCAAAATTATTTAGGCCAGACCAATGAGATGAAAAGAATTAAGAAAAGAAGGTTTCCCTAATTTGGTAGAAATCATTTTACTTTGATACAAACTATTCAGTGGTGGGATTCAAATTGTTTTACCATCAGTTCAGTGGGTGTGGCTTGGTGGGCATGCTTTGCCTAACCCCAGCATGCAGCTTTTCCCATACCAGCTGAGACCAGCAGCACCAATCAGCTGAGAGGATAAAGAAGAGAATAGCACATGGATTGGGTGCGAAGCGCGATCCTGCACTTTTCTGTTCTTTTTCCTCTCAGTTGATTGTTGGAGGATTTTTTTCCCCCTCTTCTCAGCTGATCTTCGGCTTTTTTTTTTTTTTTTACTACCGGTTCATTTGAACTGGTACCACCACTGAAACAATTCCAGTTCTCTGATATCTGATAACAGAATATCAAAGCCAGGAAGGACTATAAAACATTAGGTACTAGTTTTATAAATTCTTGATTTGATTCTTAATTAGACAAAGCTCAAGAAAGGGACAGACACAAAAATGTGTTCCATAAAGATAACATTTTATAAACTTATCTCAAGAAAACATATCAGTAAAGGCATCTGACATAAAAATATATTTCATTTCATTGGGATGATAGACTTCAATTTTTCCAGCATCTGTTGGGAGGCAAACTCTACCAAGCATGATCTTTCTGAAAAAATGCTGGTTTGTCTTTCTGAAAACAATCTCTTTCAGAAGGTAGAAGACATAAGAAAATCAGCATCATGCTCCATATTGGATACATTCATAGATTTTGACTCTGCAGACACTTTAACTTGTATTTGAGAACATTCTTGGCAGAAGCTCACTAATATAACATGCCTAGACCAGTTTCTTCAACTGAAACTAGAATAATGCAAAATACACACAGAAGAACCACTTAACATAAATACAGAAGAATCAAAAACCACATACTGATTGGTGCTCCAGGATTGAAATATGAGGGTATTTTCATCCTTTTTAGTCAGTTGGCATTTGGTCATTTTCTTCAAGACCATTGAATTCATGAGGATTCAATTGGTTCTCTTGAGGACTGCTGATTTCTGGTTTGTTAGCTTCATTGCTGACAATCTTCATTTGGTACTACTTAATAGGAAAGACTGGGATACTTCATTTTAGGAAAAACTAAAACTAAATAAAATCAAACATGTATCTCACACTTCAAAAAAGCAGACATTAATAAACTAAAACAATGCTCAGTCTTCTTCAACTATATATTTCCACCAGGTAATTTTAAAGAGTCCACCAAAGGTGATAAAAGGTGCCTTTAGAATGATTAAATTTCCAACATATACCGTTGCACATCTTTGACAATCTATTAGGTGTTAAATACTAATAATGCATCATCTTGAGAAATTCTCTTTCAGATTATAGCTGAAAGTGAATTTCATGTGTTCCCACTGATCTAGCATTATTATTATATCATTTGCCCACTTAATTAGATAGTCTTTAAAATATTCACTTTAAATAAAAGTCTATCTGCATCTTGACAATGACATGCTCATTATCAATACACAAATCCAGTTCAAATTCAGTTTTCTCATTTATAAAATCAAAATTCTTCTTATCCAATTTAAATCTTCCTAATAACTGCGCATAAAGAAACATTGACATATGAAATCATCCTTTTTCAATATCTCCCTTGTTTTTAATTTAAAGTTTCCTTTATGAAAATCAATAAATCAAGTTTGTGTGGCTATTATTTTTCTTGAAAAGCTTCTTGGGAACTTTCAAAGGATAAGACAATACTTTATGAGGATTTCTTCATATTCCCGGTTCATTGTTTAAAGCACTTGAACCGATTTAATACTGAAAATATATTATAATTGATCAAGTTCCAATTTAAACAATCGAAAGGTGTGATATTCTTCCAGAATCTAATTTTGCTGTGTATGTCAAAAACTTCCTTGCTAAAACTCTAAATGTTTACAATAAAAAAAATGTATCGCAAAATTATATAATAAATCCTTCGTGCCCCAAATCCCTCATTCAGCTGGAAAATTAGAAGTTCTTAATTAGATTTTCTATCCGTCTGCTAATTATCAGATTTTCTACTTATTTGAATCCAATCAACCCAGTCTATAATCAAAAGATATTTTTCATCAGGGAGAATATACATGTCTCTTGAGAAAACAACTTCAGGCAGTACTATTGTCAATTTATGAAATATCCTCCATTTTATTATATCTCTCAATACCTCTGTGATCATATTAATTTTATTATATCTCTCAACACCTCTGTGATCATATTAAGAGCAACTGTGCTCTCTTCGCTGATGATGTAAAGCTATTCAACACCACAGACAATACTACTACCCTCCAAAAAGACCTTGACTATGTATCAGAATGGTTAATCAAATGGAAACTTCAAATCTCAACAAATAAATGCTCTGTCTCACATATTGGCAGAAAAAATCAGAAAATAAAATACAAGCTAAATAGGCAAGACCTTGTTGAGAATCCAAACTTCGTCAAGGACCTTAGAGTACTCATCTCAAATGATTTAAGTGCTAGAGCCCACTATAACTACATAGTCAAAAAGGCATTAAGAGTCGTTAATCTAATCCTACGTAGCTTCTTCTCTGGTAATATCACACTACTAACTAGAGCATACAAAACATTTGTTAGATCTATACTTGAATACAGCTCATCAATCTGGAATCCATATCATGTATCTGTTATTAACACAATAAATAGAAATAGAAATATTTCACAAGAAGAGTTCTCCATTCCTCTACTCATTGCAGAATACCTTATGCCACCAGACTTGAAACTCTAGACCTAGAAAACCTAGAACTACGGTCCAATCTAAATATAGTATATAAAATCATTAATTGCAATGTCCTATCTGCAAATGAATACTTCAGCTTTAATCATAACAATACAAGAGCACACAATAGATGCAAACTCAAGGTTAACTGCACCAAACTTGACTGCAGAAGATACGACTTCAGTAACAGAGTGGTCAATGTCTGGAATACTCTACCTGACTCTGTGATTTCTTCCCCAAACCCCAAAAACTTGAACCTTAGATTGTCTACTATTGACCTCACTCCCTTCCTAAGAGGCCTGTAGGGAGCGTGCATAAGCGCACCAATCATGCCTACCATCCCTGTCCTATTGTTTTTTATTTTTCTTGTAAGTATCTATCTCATGTATTCAACACTATATTTATTCTTATGGCTGTATCTTGTAAGTGATTGACAAATTAAATAAATACTAAAATACTAAATATTCTGTAAAGCAAATATTGTTTGACAAAACATCTAACAGTATCAGTTATATTCTTTTCTAGAATGGAAATAGGTTTAGATTTCAAGTCTTAGTTAAAGGAAAAAGTTCAAAAAGGAGTTGGGAAGAAATTACAGTATTATTGTCATTATATAGAATGACTCACCTATAGAAGTATAGATGGCTTTAACTCTCCTTGTTTTTCAGAAGCAAAGTCCTATTCCAATGGACTTTTGCCCATTTATCCCTAAATAAAATATAAAAAGTTAAAATGACAAATGCTAAAAATAGGCAAAGAAAAAACCCAGAATTGTGACTGCCATATTTTTTTTAAAAAAAGTCATGTGTAACACAAATGAATAAATCACAAAAATAAATAATTAAATAATTTAATATTAAGATGGGAATAAACTAATTATTTAAGGATTAGGCCGCAGAAGCTCATTTTCTTTCCTTGATAAGCTGCAACCCCTTAAAAAAGAAAAGGAATAAAGGGATAACGATGGGTCATTCCATATATATGTGATAATATATGAAATTTATCCCTCCACTCATACGACTAATTTCTCAATGGATTGTGGTAGCATTCCTGTCACTATCTGAATATCAAAACAGTCAACACTAATTTCAGGATCATAGATCTTCCTTGACCAATATCTCAGGATAGCCAGAAATGTACAATACAAAGACAAAAGCAGTACCACTTGTTACCTAACCTTAATATGTCCTTAATAAAACTTTGATTACCATATTCTCCTACTCCAGAGGTCTACAAACATGGCAACTTTAAGACTTGTGGAGTTCAACTCCCAGAATTCTCCAGCCAGCATAGCATAGCTGGCTGGACAATTCTGGGAGTTGAAGTCTACATGTCTTAAAGTTACCAAGTTTGGGGACCCCTACCCTAACCCTTCAGGAAATAGTATTATATTTTTTACCTTATATTCAATAACTTTTACATTCCTGGCTCTGCTTGCAATACATTAATCATGATCTACAGCAACAGGTTTAGGACTTCAAAGACAGTTGTACGCTGAAGGCATGTGAAAAACTGAAGCAAGCAATTCATCATGGTTTACATGCTCTGAATGCGTTTCTCAATAGTATTTGCAGGAGGTTATTTATCTTTCTATAAGGAAAATTCAGAGCATGATTTTTATCTACATGGTTGACATTTTCTTAATATTGCCTAACATCTGGCTATTTTGCTTTTTTTTTTTTTAAATCATTTTCCCAATTGATCTACTTTACCAGTATCTTCTGAAAGTCATCCCACTGTTCCTCTGCTAATGCAAGTTAGCACTTCATTGGCTTTTTTGGCAGTTTCAGCACACTGTTGGGGGGAGCATGATAGTTGTATTCCAGTACTTGAGAAGCTGACACAAAGTAGTTTGATTTAGTCAAAGAGTAGTTTGACTTATTCTCTAGGGCACCAGGACAAAAAGTAATGCGTGGAAGTTTGTCAAAGAGAGAAGTGAGGAGAAATTTTCAACAGTAAGAGCAATGAAGAGCAATGAATCAATGGAATAGCTTGGATCCTGGAATTGTGGGTGCTCTGTTACTGGATGTTTTCAAATGTAGACTGGAGAACCATTTTACTGGGATGGTATAAGACTCCTGCCTTGAGCAGGGGGCTGGATTAGAAGACCTCCAAGGTCCCTCCCAGCCTTATGAACCTATGAATTCTATGAGCTCATCAATCAATTTCTGGTAACTCCACCGACCACTCAACATTTATTTATTTATTTTTATTTATTTATTTATTTTTGTCAATTGCTTACAAGATAATTGGTATAAGTAAAAACATAGTTATGAATACATGGATACATATAAGAAAAATAAAAGAAACAATAGGACAGGGATGGTAGGTGTGCTTATGCGTGCCCCCTACAGACTTCTTAGGAAAGGGGTAAAGTCAATAGTAGAAAGTCTAAAGTTAAAGTTTTTGGGGTTTGGGGAAGAAACCACAGAGTCAGGTAGAGTATTCCAGACATTGACCACTCTGTTGCTGAATTCGTATTTCCTGCAATCAAGTTTGGTGTGGTTAACCTTGAGTTTGTATCTATTGTTTGCTCTTGTATTGTTATGGTTGAAGAAGAAGTATTCATTGACAGGTAGGACATCGCAATGTATGATTTTATATACTATACTTAGATCGGACCGAAGGCGGCGTAGTTCTAGTTTTTCTAGGTCTAGAATTTCGAGTCTATTATTCTGCAATGAGTAGAGGAGTGGAGAACTCTTCTTGTGAAATATTTCTGGACTTTCTCAACTGTGTTAATATCAGATACATAATGTGGGTTCCAGACTGATGAGCTGTATTCAAGTATTGGTCTAGCAAATGTTTTGTATGTTCTAGTTAATAGTGTAATATTACCAGAGAAAAACCTACATAAGATTAGGTTAACAAGTCTTAATGCCTTTTTGGCTATGTAGTTACAGTGGGCTCTAGCACTTAGATCATTAGAGATGAGTACTCCAAGGTCCTGGACAGAGTTTGGATCATCAACAAGGTCTTGACTATTCAGCCTGTATTTTATTTTCTGATTATTTTTGCCAATATGTAGGACAGAGCATTTATTTGTTGAGATTTGAAGTTGCCATTTGCTTGACCATTCTGATACATAGTCAAGGTCTTTTTGAAGGGTAGCAGTATTGTCTGTGGTGTTGAATAGCTTTACATCATCAGTGAAGAGAATGCAGTTGCTCTTGATAGTATCACAGAGGTCATTTATGTAAAGTATGAAAAGAGTTGGTCCTAAACACTGCCTTGGGGGACACCACTGTTGACAGGTATAGAATTTGATAGGACGCTCCCAATTTTGACCATTTGTTGTCTGTTTGACAGAAATACTTCTATCCAGTTATGCAGGTGTCCAGAGATACCGTAAGATTTTTAGTTTTAGGAGTCGTTTGTCGTTTGCCACTGAATCAAAGGCTTTACAGAAGTCTATGTAGATTGCATCTATTGCTTTGCCCTGATCAAGTTGTTTAGTCCATGTGATTTTGCAGTGTAAGAGTTGCAGATTACATGATAGTTTTTTTCTTGAAACCAAATTGTTTATTAGAGTATGTTGTTTGTTTCTAAGTGGAGGGCAATGGATTGGTTAATAATTGATTCCATGGCTTTACAGGTGGTGCAGTATAAAGAGATTGGTCTGTAATTTTCAACTAGGCTGGGGTCTCCCTTTTTGAAGATGGGGATGACCGTGGCTTGTGACCTTAGTTTTGGCAAGGGGCTGGTCCTGAAAGTTTTTTCAAAGATTATGCTTAGAGGTTCGGCTATGGCAGTGGATAGCTTTTTAAAGAAGTAGGCACATATTCCATCCGGTCCAATAGATAGAGATGGTTTTAGATTGCGTAGTGCTTTTTCAACATTGTCTTCTGTAAAATTGATATGTATTAGATCATTGTAGTTGTCTGTGGATCGACTAGGAAATACTGGGCATGATCCATTGCTGTTTACAAATACTGAGCCAAATAATGTGTTAAAGAGGTTGGCTTTAATAGTGTCATTGTTGCAGTCTTTACCATTAGGTCCTTTCAGGGGTGGTATGGACCTTGAGTCTTTTAGTTTGTTGTTTACAAAATTGTAGAAAGCGCAGGTAAAATTGGTGCATAGAAGGTTTTCCTCTTGTTTAATGTGATAATTAGTGCATTCTGTCTTTATCTGGTGGCATAAATTTTTGTATCGGTTTTTGAAGTTGGCAGTGTGACCAGATTTGTTTTTCCGCCAAAGTGATTTCTTTTTGGATTGAAGCTTCCTTATTGTTATGGGTAAATTGTTTTTTTTGGTTTTGGGAGTTGTTAATGGTACATATAGTTTGATGACTCTTTTGACTTGAAGCAATCTACATGACTTCTACAGTATTGCATCTAATGAATCGAGTTTGCCAATCAAGGGATGCGAGATCATTGTCTATAAGATCATAGTTGCCTTTTTTGAAGTTATAATTGGGGATTATGTCATTGTGATGATTTTTGTGTATGTTGAGACAAAAGTCAATCATATTGTGGTCACTGTTGGAAAAGGGTTCTTTAGTTTGTATTCCGTAAATTAAATTCAAACTATTGCAGAGGATGAGATCGAGGCAGTTGTTTAATCTAGTGTTATTGGTTACTAGTTGTTCCAGTCCCAGATTTGTAACAGCATTGTAGAAGGTTGCATGAGTGGGTTCAGTTGTACATTCATTAAGGGTCCAGTTAATATGAGGTAGATTGAAGTCACCAAGAAAGATAAAAGCGTGTGGGCAGGGTGCTTCCCATGTTAGTAGTATATTTAACTTGTTTGCATGTTCGATGTCATAATCAGGGGCTTTGTAACATAGTAAGAACTGAAATGTGATATTTAAGGGCAGTTCACAGACGATGGTCTCAGGAATAGCAAGCTCCTGGGTAAGTTGGATGTTTTTTAGATGTAGGAACTTTTTATAGAAGATAGCAACACCACCTCCTCTACGGATTTCACGATCTGATTGGTAAACATGATAGTGTCTTACTGTGGTAATGGAATCAGGGAAAGATGCATTGAGACATGTTTCACAGACAAATATAATGTCGAATTTAGCCATATTTAATAAGAGGAGAAATTCAGGTATTTTATTTACAAGGTTGTTTGCATTTAAGGCCAGTTGTGGTTGGAATTGAGGTAGTTAGGGGTGTGTGTGCCTAATTTTGAGTGATGTTGGATTGGATAGGGTGGTTGGATGTGGAGTTGTTGTCCAGGAGAAGCCATCTGTTCCATGGGAGGAGGTGAGAGAAAAGAAGAAAAACTACGCCTTGTATTGACAAGGCATTTTATCTATCCAAAATTTAAAAAATTGACACCCCCCAAAAAAAAGCCAGACTTGGGTTTTTTTTTAATTATCAGTTTTCTTCTCTACAGTCAAGAGTGTTGTTTTCACAACTTGCTGAAGGAGAGAAATAACTAACTCAACAAACCCCCATCTTGCTAGGATTCCTGACAATTAGGTAGTTATCTAATGCTTGACAATCATATTCAAAAAGTTGTCACCAATGGAGGCTCATCATATTGAACAGAGGTATCAAATAGAGGGTCAGAAACAGTGGTGGGATTCCATTCTTTTTTACTACCGGTTCTGTGGGCGTGGCTTGGTGGATGTGGCAGGGGAAGGATACTGTACAATCTCCAGTCAGAGTTGATATTCACCGGTTTTCCGAACTATTCAAAATTTCCGCTACCTGTTCTCCAGAACTGGTCAGAACTTGCTGAATACCACCTCTGGTCAGAAGAATTAGTCCTGGATTCTTTACCATTCCGTATTTTCATTAATAACTTGGATAAAGAAGAGATGGGGAAATGAGCTGAAAAGTAGAAGAATCAGGGAAAAAATTGCAATGTCATTCATCAAACATCAAATGCACATAGGTTTATCACCATTCTTCAGAAGAAATGCAGTTGTAAGCTGCATCAACCAAAGTAACATTTCCAAAACACCTGTAGCCCCTCCTTTTCACATCACAGCTGGTCCTGAATTGGAGAAGTGATTTCCCCGTGGGATCCCCTGGTGGGATCTTTTTCAATCCTTTGCAAATCACTTTAAGCAAAAGGGTGCTGCCTAAATCTTTCAGCAGCTCAGCGGCTCTAAAGGATAATTTCCTTGTTTTCTGGACATACCCACTGAAAAAAATGTAAGGCTTTATTAAAAATGGACTTGAATATCATGTGTGATGGGAGAAGAACAGTCATAGATAAACAAATAGTATCTGACAGAGCTCTCTCACACAGACATGCAAAAAAGTGAGCAGGGTGCAGTGTTTACTATTGCTTTGGCTTAAAGAAAAGCTGCAAAAGAACCTTATTCACTCACTCACTCATTAGCAAACTGGTTAGGAATTTGGAGACTCGAAGTTCCCAAAAATCTGAAGGGTTTCTCATCAATATGGCAATTTTTCTTTGTTTGATATTTTATTCAGATTGCCTAATTCACATAAATGATCTCTTTCTCTCTTTTTAATTAACTTCAGTGAAATGATTAACATTCCTCATACTGTTTCAGCACTTCTGTTAATTGCTTTGAAATATATGTTTTTAAGATTATATCTATTACTTAAGCAGACAAAAATGTATTGGGTAGATTTTATGTTCTATTTTCCTTTGTTTTCTAATTGCTTTAAAAGTCCTTGTAGTCGAAGTTATTGTACTGCATTTAATTTTAAAATGCCTAAAGAAGTCAGTTTTGTCCTCGGCAGGGGGAAAAAAGTGTTAGGGAATTAAAAGAAAATTAGGAGGGGAATAAATTATTGAACTATAGTATTTTAATGGGATTTCAGGGTTTTTTTTAGTAGCTTTACCAAATGGGATGCTCTCAAGATGTATGCATTTCAACTTATGTAAATCTCCGTCTACCTTGGAAAGTCCATGTTGCATGTAGATTGGAAAATATATATATATACTGTATTTCATTCTGTTTGATGCTGTGGTGTAGTTTTAAAAAACTTTCTCATTTGAGGTGCTATTCAAACATGTGGACTTCATCTCCTGTCATTCCTCAGCCAATAAGGCTATTGTTGAGAATTTTGGGAGATGAAAGTCACACATCTGGTGGGAGCCAAATTGGGAAAGTGCTTTAGAGAAATGAATCCTCCTGCTAACTGGATCTCTCACAAGAAACATCCACGTGTGTGTGTGTGTGTGTGTGAGAGAGAGAGAGAGAGAGAGAGAGAGGGAGGGAGGGAGGGAAGGAAGGAAGGAAGGAAGTGTTGAGTGTTCTCCATTGCTGGATCTATGTGGCTAATGGAAGAAAGCATTTTTCTAATATGAATTATAATTAATCTATGGAAACTAAAATGAAGCCAATTTCCTAAGCATAATTGCTTAAAAATAATTCTAAAAGAACGGAGATATTTCTATAAAAAATGATCACAAGAAATCATGTGATTTCTTCATTCTAGGTTCTGGACTATGTAGCTGAGTACAGCACTGTTTCTGTGCCCCCCCTCTTTTTTCTCATGGTACCACAGTCTCTCGCAAATAGAATAATGTTACCATCATAATCACCTGATTTTAATTTATGTTATCTCTCTCTGCATCATGGCCATGAGGGCACCCTGGCATAACTAAATGTTATACTTTCTTCTCTTTAAAATAGAACTGGAAACAACAAACCCCGTATAAGTCTTTTGAAATCATAAACCTCCCCCACTTTCTATGAGCTGGGAACAGAGGCTCTTGGCTGATAACAAAGCTTCCCACACCCACTATAATTAATAAGATGAAGCACACAAAGCAGCTGTCTTCAGTGGGTTTCAATAACTGCCCTGTCTTGTTTCAGAACCCGAGAAATCTGCAGATACCAAAAATATTAATCTGCAACAACTCTCCCTCCATGTGTGTTAGGAATATAACCCACAGAATTCTCAACCAGCATGGCCAGAGATGACCACAACTTACCTAGATGATTCCAAGGTGGAAATGGCTTATCTTCAAGGAAAAAAACTGCTTGATGCAAGGTTTCTATTCTTGCAACAGCTGCCTTACAATGGTGGTTAGGGACTGATCACTTTTGGTACCATGTGTCTAGTACATGGGTCGCCAAACTTTTTGACCTCAGGGACCACCAAACTCATAATTTTAAATCCCGCAGACCAGAGACTCTGGGAAAATATCAAAACAAGTCTGCAGGAAAATCCCCCACTCCGTTTTCCTACCGATCGATCGTTCTTTATTTGGGATAGCAGGATACCATCTCCAGCTCTGTTCTCGGGGGGGGGGGGGAGAGAGACTTTTGGCTTCATGCAAGGAAAGCAGCAGAAGCAGCAGAAGTCTTTCTTTCTCTCCCCCAAATTCCACCAGAAATGAGTCTTTGCCGGCTCAGCCTTTTGGAGCAGGATGCCTTGCAGGGTCCCAAAGATTCATTTCTGGTAGAATTTGGGGGAGAGAAAGAAAGACTTTTGCTGCTTTCCTTGCATGCAGCCAAAAGCAGAAAATGAAAGAAGCGGAAAAAGCAGCCCAGTGCCCAAGCCAGGCGCTTGGGGCATGTGGGGCAAGTTCCCCCCTCTGCCCTTTCCCCCCTCTCCTCACTACCTCGTGTTGTTCGCAACGCATGCGATGCAAGCCTTGTGTTCCTGTGGGCCATGTGGGTGGCACAGCCTTACGTTCCTGTGCAGCCTGGATTAATTGCTTTGGGGGTGACATTTCTCTGAAGACCACCAAAATTTTCTCATAGACCACCTGTGGTCCAAGGCCCACTGGTTGTAAATGCTGGTTCCTGGTTCCTACTCTAACCACTAGGACAGGGATGTCAAACTCAATTTCATTGAGGACCATATCGGGGACGGGGGCTGATGCGGCCCTGACAGGGGGGGTTTCACCTCAAGAGGGGCATGGCTGGGGGTGCATGGCCAGCTCCACATCAATCATGTCAGGGGCACCTGTGGTTGCCTGAGTGCTCTGCCAGAGAAAACGGGCTCCTGAGCTCCATTTTTCGCTGTGATAGCCTCCTGCAACCTTCTGCCAGTGAAAACAGAGCTCGGGAGGGCCACATGCACAGGGGAACCATACATATTAGTGCTTATAAAGTGCAAGGGTTATGCAGAAAGAAATGTTTTACTTTGACAGTGGTTCAAGAAAAGTGACTCTTGGCTTTGCCCAGCCAAAGCTTCTTGTGTTCAGCTACTGTTTTTGAGGTAGACAGACCAGTTGATGCTAATGAGTCCCATCTTGGTTTTTCACTGAGGCAGAGTAGAGTGAAGGACCAATATTTTGCAGTGCCAGGGTGGTGTGGAATACCTTTGTCAGGCAAGGCATCTCACTGAGGCAAAGCTCTGTGATTCCTCACCACTACCACCCTCCTTTTTTTGTGAGCCGAATCCTATGCCTCAGTGTTTTTGTTGCTTTTGCTTCTCAGACTAAGAAGCATGAAAAGGCTGATCTTATAACTGTTTAAGAGTCCTTTGAGAGATGACTTGTGTTAAGTTCTGCACATGGGTGCAAGGAACGGAGACGAGGCAGTGAACAGTGAACTTCAACTCTTTATTAATCATGCTGAACAAAGCAAAACCCTAGGGCAGCAGCAGCCCTTTTATAGGGTAAGCTGCTGACCTATTAGCCAATAAGAAACATGGAAATGTTAAACCCTTGAACCAATGAGAGTTGGCCTGTTAACAGCCAATCAGATTCCCCAGAAAGGACCAATCCAATATCGCTATTATCGGCCAATCAGAAGTGCAGGATTAGAACCCTGCTTTTCCATAAGGTTTGTTAAAACTTTATTAAATGCCCTTATTAGTTCATAACACCCCTTCCCCCCGGGTTGTGTTTGAGGGGTGCGGTGATGTAATCCCTAAGATATGCAGGTTGTTTTAACTGTCTATTAGATTTACGCTGTCCCACCGGTCCCTGTCTGTAGTCCGGAACGTTTTTGGTTATATCTGGTACAGGCGGTTCCGCATCCTCACTGGATGACTCGGTGCCACTAATTCTGTCGTTGTTGTCCTCCGATCTTTGCGGGCTTGCCTCCGTTGAGGTATTCCTCTGTGGTGAGGCCAATCCCCTCCCTGATTCTTCTTCATGTATCGCGCCCGGTTGCTGACTTCCTTCGATTCTGCTTTCCACCATCTTGAATTCAGTTTCTTTGACATCCCCTCCCCCCTCAGTTTGAGAGTCACAGGAGTCGCGGGAACTGGGTTGTAGCCAAGAGCAAAGCTGATCTATATGGCGTTTCCATATTTTTCTGTCCCAGGTTTGCACACGGTACAATCTGGGCCCGGTGGTTTGAATTACGGTTGCTTTGACCCATAATGGTTTGCCAGAGAGGTTTTTAGCGAAAACTAAGTCACGTACCTTGAACTTGCGGCATTTTCCGCTAGATCCACAGGGTTTCTCTGGCTCGTAGGACTGGTGGAGCCGGTTGAGGTGGGAACGGAGTTTGCGTCCCATCAACAGTTCAGCTGGAGTTTTGTTGGTGACGCTGTGCGGAGTGATGTGTTGGAGTAGGAGGATTCTGTTTAGTTTGTCATCAATGTCCCCATAGTCCATTTCGTGGAGAATTTTTTTAACAAATTGGACCATGCACTCAGCCCTGCCATTAGCCGCAGGGTGCTCCGGGGAAGTTAGTGCATGGTGGATACCTCAGTCCGCTAAGTATTGTTCAAATGCCAGGGCGGTGAACTGGGGTCCGTTGTCGGAGACCAGAACATCTGGCAGCCCATGCGTTGCGAATAGCCTATTCAATTTTCGGATGACGGACTCGTTGTAGTATTCTTCATTTCGTGGATCTCGAGCCAGTTGGAATAGGCATCCACTGTTAGGAGGAATTTATGTCCCTTAGTGGGTCCCGCAAAGTCAACGTGGATGCAGGACCACGGCCCCCGGGGGGTTTCCCACTCTGTTGGAGTTGCTCTCGGTGGGGCACTGCTGATTTCTTGGCACTTTAGACAAGTCTTTACCCAGGCTTCGATCTGCTTGTCGATGCCCAGTCACCATGCGTAGCTTCGTGCGAGCACTTTCATACACACGATGCCGGGGTGACCATCATGCAATGTCTTCAATACTGCTCATTGTAACCGCTCTGGGACGACGACTCTGTCTCCCCATAGGATGCAGCCCTTTTGTGAAAAAAAGTTCTGTTTGCCGGTTTCTGAAAGGGGTGAAGTCGTCAGGGGTTTGTTCTATTGGCCATCCTCGCTCAACCCAGCTGAGAACTTGTGCCAGGACAGGATCTCGTTTTGTTTCAATAGCAATGTCTCTGGCTGTTAGCGGTGGTGAATGTAGTGTTTCAATCTGGAATGTCGTAAGGGTTGGAGCTGGGTCATCTATGGTTTCCGGAAGTGGGGCATGGCTCAATGCATCAGCGTGGGGAATGGCTTTCCCCAGGCGGTGTTGTAATTTATAATTATACGCAGCTAAGAACTCCGACCAGCGAGTCATTCTAGGTGACAATATATAGGGGGTTGGCTTGTCTCCCGCTATAATCTCTAGCAAAGGTTTGTGATCGGTAATAATAGTAAAAACTCGTCCATAGACATATTCATGAAACCGTTTCACAGCAGATACAACAGCAAGAGCCTCTTTGTCAATTTGGCTATAGTTACGTTCAGCCTTTGATAGGGTCCTTGAAAAATAGGCAATAGGGGCCTCACTACCATTTGGTAACACATGACTCAAAATGGCTCCTACTCCAAACGGTGGCGCGTCACATGTAATTGTTAAAGGCAAAGTCTCGTTATACTGCATTAAAACAGCATCTGAGATTAGTAAGTTTTTCACTTGTCGGAATGCGTGCTCCTCTTGGTGTCCCCAGACCCAGGTTGCTTTTTTGTCGAGAAGTCTATGTAGGAGCTCAGCTACGGTCGCTTTCTGGGGCAAGAAGATGTTGTAAAAGTTAATGAGCCCCAGGAAAGCTTGGAGGTCAGTCTTATTTCTGGGTCTTGGGGCATTTTTAATTGCTTTTAGTTTGCTATTAGTGGGGTGAATGCCTTGTTTATCGATTAGGTACCCCAGGAACTCTACTTTATCTGTACACAGTTGACATTTATTTTTTTTAACCTTAAGGCCAGAGTCTTTAAATTTCTGGAGAACCATTTTAAGACACTTTTCTAGTACTTCTTTATTTGGGCCGCAATTAAAATGTCATCAAAGTATGGCACGACCCCCTTGATCCCTTGCAAGAGTCTCTCCATCAGACTTTGAAAAATCCCTGGGGCTATGCTCACTCCGAATTGGAGTCGGTTGCATTTAAAGGCGCCTCGGTGCGTAATGATCATCTGTGCCTCTGCGTTTTTTTTTGTTATCTACAGGCAGTTGTTGGTATGCCTGTGCTAAATCCAATTTAGCGAAGACTTTTCCGCCCCCCAGGGAATGAAGAAGGTGTTGCACCACTGGCACTGGGTAAGCGTTCTGTTGAAGGGCGTGATTAAGGGTGGCCCGGTAGTCCCCACAAATCCTTAATGATCCATCCAATTTGATGGGTGTTACGATTGGGGTTTCCCAACGAGCGTGGTCAGTTGGTTCTAAAACACCCTGGGCTATTAATTTATCGAGCTGCTCGTCAATCTTTGGTTTAAGGGCAAAAGGTACCCAACGAGACTTAAGGCAGATGGGGGCTACTTCAGGGTTAAAGTTAAATGATATCAGGGTCCCCTTGTACTCGCCTAGTTTGTCTGCAAAGACGTCCTTGAATTCCTGGATGAGGGCCTCCTCCCAGTCGTCACTTCTGGTTTGGTGAATGCCAGCTACCTCGATCCCAAGTGGGGTGAACCATTGAATGTCTAACAAACTAGGCCGGTCGCGGTCGATGACGGTCAGTGGTAACAACACAGTATGATTTTTGGATGATACTTGGACTTGGCTGGATCCAACGACCGGAATTCGGTTCCCCTGATAATCTTTGAGTATGATTCTTTCGGCTCTGAGGTCTTGACGCCGGATGGCAGGGATTAATTGTTTAAGGGTCTTCCAGGAAACCATTGAGAGGGATGATCCTGAGTCGACTTCCATCACCCAAGGCTGGTTTTCGATGGCGACTTCACTCGGATCTTCTTTGCATCTAACGATGAAGCGTGACCATTTGTAATGGTTTGGTGTGCCTCTTCTCGTCTCGTTGAAGTGGCCAGTGTTTTATTTCTGTAAGGGTGGTTGTTCCATTGGTGGTTCAAATGTTCCCGACTCACAGGACAATTCCCTGTGGTCTGGTGGTAGTTGTTTCCCCTCTGAAGTGGGCTGGATCCTTGCTTGCTTGAACAGACCTTCCCGATGTGGCCTCTTTTCCCACAGAAATGGCAGAGCGCGTCGAGGAATTTGCAGTTTGATCACGGGTGGTTTGCCCCACAACCCACGCATTGGTGCGGTAGTCTTTGATTCCGCTGGTGGCGTTGGTCTCGTTCAGACCATAGCCGGTTGACCTCCTCCTCATCACTTTCTGATGGTGATTCAAGGTCTTCGTGGTGGGTCGCTGTGGTGTGCCTCTCTAGGCGAGGTGAGGTATCGCTGGCGAGTTGACAGAGTGGTGCGTCGGTGCGGCGCATTTGGGCGGCCGACTTCCTGGTTGCTTCTGCTGCAGTAGCGTCTTTGATGACATCAGCAAGGTTGATGTCCCCTTTTGCCATGATCTTGCTCTGTATCGTCTGGTCATCTAATCCCAGAATTATTCGGTCTCTCAGAGCTTCTTCGAGGTCTGCGAACCCACAGAGGCCTACCAGGTTCTGGAGATCTGCGATGAAATCTGCAACGCTCTCTCCTTTCCGCTGGTCCCTCTGGTAAAATTCATGTCTTCGGACAAGCGTTGGTACGGTGGGTACATAGTGGGCCCGTAGAAGGGGCGCGAGGATGTCCCAGTCCATGGATTTCACCTCAGCCGGTTTCGCTAGTGCCTTGGCCATCTTAAAGATGGCAGGCCCGCAATTGATCAGGAATACTGCTTTTTCCCCGTAGTGGCATCCTTCAAGTTGTTGGTCTCCAGAAACATCTGGAACCGGTCTATGTACGAGTCCCAGTCTTCTTGTGCTGGGTCAAATGGAGCGGGTGGTATGGCGCCACCAGACATGGTTTCCATTGTCGATGCGCCTTCAGCCACGTGCTCTGTTTGGTGCTCTGTAGTGTTCAGTCAGCTCTTATGTCTCCGCATCCCACCTTCGTCGCCAGTGTTAAGTTCTGCACATGACTGCAAGGAACGGAGATGAGGCAGTGAACAGTGAACTTCAACTCTTTATTAATAATGCTGAACAGAGCAAAACCCTAGGGCAGCAGCAGCCCTTTTATAGGGTAGGCTGCTGACCTATTAGCCAATGAGAAACATAGAAGTGTTAAACCCTTGAACCAATAAGAGTTGGCCTGTTAACAGCCAATCAGATTCCCCAGAAAGGACCAATCCGATATCGCTATTATCGGCCAATCAGAAGTGCAGGATTAGAACTCTGCTTTTCCATAAGGTTTGTTAAAACTTTATTAAACGCCTTTATTAGTTCATAACAACTTGAGAAGCAAAATTTACTGCCATGCCTGCCTGTTCCTGTCTAAAGTTTTGTAGATTGTAGATGCACCATGATTGTAGATGCACCATGAGGGAGATCTTAGTATTCTCTCATCATTCAAATAGAAGTAAATATTCCACAGTCAAAAACTACTTTATTGCTGCAATTATTGGGGGCAATTAGAAGTTTGTAATAAAATAATAAAATAGCTGCCATGCTGTGTTTGGCTAAATCATTTACATTAAATGAAAAGGATGTTCATTAAAATCTTTTTAAAAATATATCTGGATTTGAACCTCCCTAAGATTTATGGGTTTTTTTTTCTAATATATCTAACCTCTAGTCTGTCTCATTTCAGTTTCTGCCCAAACCAGCAAGTACCTGAAAGTCACCATGGCAACCAAGCAGCCTCCCCCTCTGATGAAGAAGCACAGCCAGACAGACCTTGTGAGCCGTCTGAAGACAAGGAAGATCTTAGGTGTTGGTGGGGAGGATGATGATGGCGAGGTTCATAGGTCAAAGGTAATGGGCTGCCATTATTTATAATTGTGGACCCTTAGAATCAATAATTCTTCTTGCTGACAAAAATTATATACTTATATACTTCGAACACATATTTCAAAAACTGCAAGAAATGAGGTTAGTCAGGAATGGAGAACATGTTATGCTACAGAAATTCTTAAAATCCCCAAACCCATGAATCCTAAGTGCATAGCCCTTTGTGAAGGATGGTGAGAGTTGCAGTCCAGCAACCTTTGGAGGATTGACCATTTCTTGACTAAATTTTTTTAGAATATCATCTAGCTCTAAAGTCATATTTCTGGTTGAATGAGGGAAACTCAGCTGGACAGAAGAAGCTAGAAGTTACCTACCTTATATGAATACGCTGTGTTTGCAAAAACATCCAAAATCCGAATTATCTTTCAGTGGAAGATAAATCTGCTTTGCACACTAGTAATGTTAATCTGATGGTCTGAATGTATCTGAGAGAGGGGGTAAGTGTGTTTGGGGACTAATTATATTACTTTAAGGTTCTTATTTCCTCTAAGATTCTAAAAAAAGATAAGAGAGTTGGTGAAATGTAAACCAATGACCCCTGGGTATCGTTAGACTCCAATTTCTGTCAATTTCAGCCAGAATAACAAATGTTGTGTTCTGTATGCAAACAATACAGATGTTTCCCAATCCTCATGTCAAAAGCTGTGTATATGTAGAATGATTCAATCCTAATAAGAACCTGCTTTATTACATGTTAACTTTTGACATGTTAACTTTTGAAAGATTGTGACACTTGGTGAGGAAAAGAAAGATTCTGTCTTCATCAAGCCATTGTATCTTTGTTTCTTAAGGCATCTTGTTTGGTCATACCTACAAGAAAAAATATATATCATTTTTTTAAAAAATTCAGAATTGTGGATTGGGGAACTATTAACCTAATTAATCAATATATATTTTTTATCAGAAAGGAAGGGTGATTGCAGGGTATACATAAGAAGAAAGAAGCGGGTTGAGAATAATCTGTGCAAGTTGCACAAAGGTGTCTTGGAGTAGGATCAATTTATGAATAGTGATCAGGCTTGTAGGACAAACTTCTCAAAATGTTTAATAGAAGTTAATATTGAGAGGTTGTGTACTTGAGTTCATGGAAACCATAATTTCTCCTTTGTCCGAAGTAGCATTTCAACAAATGACTAAAAAAACCTTAATCTTTTTGTTGATACTTGGAAAGAAAGGGCTTGAATGATGGGATGGAAAAGGAGAAGCCATTAATGGCAGAGAGGAAATGCTAGATTGAAGGCTTGGTGGAAGGAATGAAACTGCCCTTGAGAGGCAAGGCAGATGAGACAGGAGAAAGTGGAAATTCATGGTTTGTATTTATTGCTTTGGTTTCCCCTTAATTTCATAACTTATATTGGAGCCAATGTTTTTCTAATCAATTGCATAACCTCCCCTTTCTACTAACACATACATACAGAACTGTTGTGTATGTGAATTAATTGCAAAAGCTTGAGGATAGATTCACAGCAGTGGGTGGGAATTGTGAGGCCTATGCGGTTGGATAATGGGGGTGGATGGTTGAAGCTGCTGTTCTCACCTCATTAGAGACATGTCTTTGTAGGTGTAAGAGAAAACCTATGGTTTTCTAAACTGAAAGAAGAGAGAGCTTTGATTTCTAGGTAACTCACAAAAGTTCTTCTTTTTTCAGGATAGCTATCATATCTCTCCTCTTGTTTCTTTATGCCTTTTCCTCACAATGTTATTTTGCTTTAGATCAATGATGCATTACAAGAGCATCAATAGCCTTAAAGGGAATGGCCAAAAATGTACAGCTAATCTGTTGCTGTTTTCCAGAATGTTTCATCAACTTCTAGACTCGTCTAAAATTCAATGCCCGACAATTTCCCATCCAAGTGTTAAGCACATTGCACCTTGTATAGTTTAGATTTTCTTAAATTAGCAAAGGCTATCTAGGTTGCAACCCAGCTGCCATGGACAATTATCACATGGTAGTTTTTGAATAAGTATCTACTACACATCAGTTAGTGCAAATTTTGATGAAACATTTAGGTTTTTATTAATTTTATTTATTATTTATTAATAATTAATTTTATTTATTTACAAATAGACACATTTGTGATTTTTGAAGTCTGCTATAGAGCTTAACCCATGTGGTGTAAACTTGCCCCAGCAAAGTCTTTTTTCTGCCACATCTTCATGTGGTTGCCTTCAATTCATCCACAACTCACACCTGAGGTAGCTTAATGTTCTTCTTAATGATTCCACAATTAAAGTAGTTTTTCCTCCTAACTTCACTGACAACCTCACTGACCATTTAGTCAAGTACCTCTATAAAATGTGAATTCAACCTAGTACCTGTTGGCCATTTTATGCTGATGTACTAGTTTGGGATATGCCTTCTTGTCCAGATGTTCCCAACTGTTCTCTCACACACACTTATCAATGAGCCTGGAATCAGAAGTAGCAGTTGACCATGGATTGTAGAAAAGGTAAAAGGGATTCAGAGTGCACTACCATTTATTGGTAGCTTTCCTGTGCAGGATAGAAATGTCAGTGGAAGTGAGTTGCACATTTTATGCTGATAATATGCCGCCAGCATTAAGACTGGTGGATAGCACTTCAACTGAGATATGAATGCCTTCTGAGTGCTCCTCTTGGATTAGACAATAGGCAGAAAGAAAGAATTTATATACTTCTTGGTCCACCCTCCCCCGTCCCTTTCCTCCTTATTATATGCCTATTTCTAACTGTATTTTTTGGGAGCTGCTTCCTATTCAAAAGCAAAAATTAAAAACAAAAATGAAATGCTTTGCCCTGACTGAAGGGCTTTTGGACAAAAACTGAAAAGGAAACGGAAGAAAAATTCAAGGAAACTTTAATGGCTGAGACTCCACTGGTGCTGATTCATTGTCGAATTGAATGCATTTTAATAGGACCCAAGAGGATGAATTCAACAGCCCGTGTTGCAAAGTTGCAAAGTTTGACTTCGATGGCCAAATTCAAAAGCCAAGTTGTTAGAGGGAAGAATAATGTTTTACTTCTTTATTCTGGCAAATCGAAGACTAGAATGTGCCAAGGATATGCGACAGATCCAGTCTTTTCTGATTGGGGCAATGCCACATGATGAATTTAGATAGCTATACTAATTTTGTGTCTGGGATTTTCCAGGCCTGTTTTAATCTAGCTTCCTTTGCATGTCATTTCCTTTTGCTCCTCTAGATTTTTATCACCCTTTCCAGAAGAGCAGTTTATTGTCCTTGTGTTTTTATTTATTCATTTATATATCAATTTTTAGAAACCGCCTATCTCTCTGAATAAATGGTGGTGTTAAAGTAGGGGGAAAGTTCTTGGCTCCATTTGATTGCAATATCCATTTCTCTGCGTGAACTCTGCTTTTTACAAATGGTTGTATTTTTAATTAATGGACTGACCTTTTGTCATTGAACCCCAGAAGTTGCTTAGCAACTTAGAATGATCCTTGTTGGATGATTTTTTAACAGGTGCCTTTCATGTATGTAGCCTTTTCTGTTCTGAAAGTGGAATTACAGTAATTCTTTTTTGAAAACAAGAATTACATTAAAATGTTGGTAAGTGTAAAAGGTCATTGGAAAAAGTCCATAATATAGAAGGGAAAACAATTTCTGTAAAGAAATAATTTAGTGCTCCATTTTATTTTATGGATGATTTTTTTTTGCCAGATTCTCCCCATCATAGATAGTTTCAAATTTCTCTCTCTCCCCCCTCCCCTCTCCCCTCTCTCTCTCACCAAAAGTATGGCAAACTTTCAGACAGACATTAGACTTGTAGTAAGAGTTCCCAGAACTTGGAATAGTAAGAGGACCTATGGGGAAGAATAACTCATGTCCTAAAAATATCCATAGTTACACTCGAATTGACATGGGAGACTTAAACATCATATGAGAAAAACAATTTTATTTTTCACATAGTAATGCGCTGGCTAATAGATTGTAGAATCCCAAAGTTTGGTAGCCCCACCTCTATGGCTTGGTGATTTCCTTTGCAATCCCATGCCACCCCAAAGAATATCACTTTTGTGAAGAGGGGTGTTTAAGATGAGGGGTGTTGTTTTTTTGTATTGGGGAAACCTATATAAGTTTATGGAGATTCTCAGTCATCCAGGTCAGGATTGTCCCAAAGGTGCTTTTTCAAGAGGCAACTGGACTTTCTTGTTTTTCTTTGAAGCCTTCTCATCCAGAGCTAAAGAAGCTTCTTGGATGAGAAATGAAAAGTCTTGAAAGAAAAAAACAGAAAGTTCAGTTGCTTCTTGAATAAGCACCTTTGGGACTATCTATGTTTAATTATACTTCTCTAAAGCCACCCTTCTTGTTGTTAGTTGCGAAGTCGTGTCCAACCCATCGCAACCCCATAGACAATGTTCCTCATGCCTTCCTGTCCTCTACCATCCTCTGGAGTCCATTTAAGCTCATGCATACTGCTTCAGTGATTCCATCCAGTCAACTCATTCTCTGTTGTCCCTTTCTTCTTTTGCCCTCAATCTTTGCCAGCATTTGGCTCTTTTCTAGTCAGTCCTTCCTTCTCATTAGGTGGTCAGAGTATTTGAGTTTCATCTTCAAGATCTGGCCTTCTGAACAGCATCAAGGTTGATCACTTTTAGGACTGACTGGTTTGATCGTCTTGCAGTCCAAGGGACTCTCAGGAGTGTTCTCCAGCACCATAGTTCAAAGGCCTCAATTCTTCGGTGCTCAGCCTTTCTTATCGTCCAACTTTCACAACCATACATTGCAACTGGGAAGATACACACTTTTGTTGGCAAGTTGATGTCTCTGCTTTTTAGTATGCTGTCTAGATTTGCCATAGCTTTCCTCCCCAGGAGCAAGAGTTTTTTCATTTCTTATCTGCAGTCCTCATCTGCAGTGATTTTGGATCCCAGGAAAATAAAATCTCCATTTCCACTACCTCCATCTATTTGCTAGGAATTGAGAGGGCCAGATGCCATGATCATAGTTTTCTTAATTTTGAGTTTCAAGCCAACTTTTGCAGTCTCCTTTTTTACCTGCATCAAGAGGCTCTTTAGTTCCCCTTCGCTTTCTGCCATTTAGAGTAGTATCATCTGCATATCTGAGGTTGTTGATATTTCTCCCGGCAATCTTAATTCCAACTTTTGATTCATCTAGCTCCGCCTTTCTCATGTGGTGCTCTGCATATAAGTTAAATAGGCAGGGCGACAGTATACAGCCTTGCCAAACTCCTTTCCCAATTTTGAACCAATCAGTGGTTCCGTGTTGAACCAATCAGTGGTTCACTGTTGCTTCTTGACCTGCCACCCTATAGACCAATAAAGTAGCAGGGCTTTGGCCTACCCAGTGATCTCAGAGAAGGCTATCTCTATTTTTTTTTCTCTTGCCAACTTTTCAGTTGCTTTTGTGTTATTTGTTAAAAGTAGGAAATAATGATGCAATGCATATGCAAACTATACTTCCCTCGCTGATCATGCTAAGCTGGAAATGGCAGGAAGCAGCTGAAGGCTGTTTAAATTTCCTTTGTTCTTGCTTCCTTGGGCCTCTCTCCTTCCTGTGATTTGTAGTTTCTTGACTACCCAGACATACTTTTGCTGGTGTACTTATTGTTCAGTAATTAGGATATTTCCTTCTCTCTGCCATGAGATGGATGGCAAATAAATTTGATAATAAATAAATACAAATTAAAAATAAATCCCTGCAACAGGGTGAAAAAAATTTCCTTTTAAACTCATTGTTTTTTATCTTAAAACTATAAAATCCATTCTTTTGCCTGTTGTGAATATTGAGCGCAACCCTTTGGGAAAGTATTAAATGTTTTCTAGTTCTCCCCCCTGGAGTGAGAACAATCATCCTAGTAAGTACTAAACCATGTTGGGAATGCTGCATTAGATGTAACCTATAATGAGCATTGCTAATTTGCAGTCACATTCAGAAAATGTTCTATGGATTCCACAATTTTTGTCACAGATCTTTCTTTGCCTTTTATATTTAGGGTTTTTTTTTAAAAAAAAAAATTAAAGCCTGTGTAATTGTCTCTTTAAAAAACCCCACCAATATTAACCATCCCTTTTCTTTTGAAGAAAGGGTGATCTGAAAGCTATAAATAGCTTTACCAGTTTTCTTTAGTCACCTGGGATTGTTTGTTTTTTCAGGCAGTCAACTTTGAGATACTGAGTTTCTCTGTTCTCATTTCCCATTCTCCCCCTTTCTTGTTTGAACTTGCACAACTAGACCATGCTGTTTGCCCAAGATGCTTGCAAAGGGATTATAAGCAAGTGATAGATCATATTTTCTTTGTGCAAAAAAACCCGGAGTCTGTTTCAGACATCTTTAGCAAGCCACTCAAGATGTTTGAATCCCTGGAGAATTGCTATCAGGGACATGAGAGAGGTGGGATAATACTACACTGGCACTTGCTGAACTTCTTGATATAGTAATTTCCTGTATAAAATAGCAATAGCAATAGCACTCATGTACCGCTTCACAGTGCTTTACAGCCCTCTCTAAGCAGTTTATAGAGGGTTGAACTGCTGAATCACTGGCAATCGATAGTCAGCAGAATTAGCCTGCAGTATTGCATTCTAACCACTGCACCAACACGACTCTTGATGTTCTTTCCCATAGACAGGCAGTTTGAAATGCTGAGAAGTATCGCAATACACCACTGCTTACCCAGTATCCAAACTATCAGTTCAACTTCCTGTGTTTTCTGGCATCAGGGGAAGGCTGATGCTGCTAATTCCATAGAAAAGGTGACTGTTGATTCGGGCGTAGGCAATTTATTTGCCATCTGTTTAGATCAATCCTTCTCCAAACTGGCAGTCTTTGGTGTGTTGGATTCATAATTAGTTGACAATATGAATAGTTTTGAATGTTGTAGACCACACAGTATGAGAGTAGCAGCTGGTATACAGTTTATTTGTGCATTTATTTTCACCACAGGTTTTAGCAAAATTCAGATAAAATTACAGCAATCCATGTCAATTCAATGCACCCCCTCAAATATTAATGGCACCGTTTGTCAGGATGTGTCTTCTTATCTTCAATTTGTTTCATTGCATGTATGTTTTCGTCAAGCAACAAAAAGTAGACTTTATTTTCTTCTAAACTAGACTGATTCAGTTGGATTAACAAGGGCAGAAGGAATCTGGCTTTGTGCTCCTGAGAAAATTTGCAATGTAATGAGTTATAGATCAAATCTTCCACCTGTAAGTTATTACAAATGCATAAACAGTGTGCAGTTGGCAATAAAATAAAACTGGTATAAGGTGGTTTAAGGTAGTTTAGAGCATCGGTGAGCTATTTTAGTAGTCACAGTTTCACTCTCAGCAAATATCATTAATTGTTCTTTTTTTTCTTTTTTGTGGACAAGAAATATAATTTGCATGCATTTTTCCCTCAAATGTTTCTTTTTGTGTTTTTGTTCGTTGTCAAAGTCAATAAAACTTTTTTTTTTTCAAAAAAAAAAAAAAAAAGATTCTTTTTACAGAGTGTCTCTGAATCAGTTTCTACTCCTTTAAATTCCAGATCAGTCAAGTCTTGGGCAATGAAATCAAGTTTGCAGTGAGGGAACCTTTGGGGCTCAGGTAAGTTCCATTTAGAACCTTTGAGCCACTTTTTCTGCAAATGTGTACACGATCATCCTGCAGCCAAAAAAAACATAGGTGGTGAAATTAGTGACAAGTGCAACCATGCCTCTAGAGTAGGGGTCTTCAAACTTGACAGCTTTAAGACTTGTGAACTTCAATTCCCAAAAATCCTCCTCCAGTCATGTTAGCTCAGGAATTCTGGGAGTTGAAATCTACAAGTCTTAAACTTGCTGAGTTTGAAGACCCTTACTCTAAAGGCATGTCCTGGTTCCATAGCTTTCCAATAAAATAATACTATCTGGGTGTATGTATACAGAAGCAGGGTGAGGAGAAGGCTTTAGAAATCTTAATTACAGTTGCCCAATGTGACCGTGGGATATTCTTGTGATTGGCTACTGTATGTTAATCAGAGTTCTCCCTTCAATTTACTGTCAAGGATGAGAGAAATCCACCAAGAGCTAAGCGGCTCTTGAAATTGGATTTAAAGTGCCGCCATGGGATATTTTAAAGCTAGAAGATAACCTTGAGTTTGAATGGCTCTAAAAAGGAACAGAATTCAAGAGTACAGTGGTTAAGACATTGAACTTAGACTAGGGTATTTCAGGCTTATGTCTGTATTCACCTGGTGACTTGTGGGGGGGGTGTCACTCATTTTCTCTCAGTCCAATCTATCTCATAGGATTATATACATGTTAAAATTAAAGAATTCCCAGAAATTTCCCTGCTGTGAATTCTCATGAAAAAATAAAAGGGGGAGGGGGGATATAAATATAAACAAATGATTTTTTTTGTTCAGCTTGTAGAGTTTGGGATAGAAAAATCTGCCATGTTGTTTCTGGATAAATGTTTTTCTTGAAACTTTGGTGCCCTAGTTCAGAACATAAGAAGAGGATGATGGGTCTGTATCTAATATTCTTCCAAATGCTATAAGGTAGTATCTCTCTGAATTCAAATAGTTGATATTTTGAGATAGCTGGAGATCACCGTGTAGGTGAAAACTACTGATGTTGATAGCCAATTATCAGCATTGTCAAAGAATACGACACTGAGAACCATAAAAAGAATAAACAGTTTGTTCCCCATAAAGAGGGGACTCAACACGTCTTCTGAGCATATCTTTCAGATATATTAATGTCAGTCAGGGGTGGGATTCAACCAATGTTACTAGCGGTTCGATGATTATGTTTTGTGCACGCATGCACGCTTCATGCGCAGGTGCTCCAGATGCACGCTATGCATGCGTGTAAAACACCTTAAGCTGTGCCACCTGGACAGCTGATAAGCGCTGCACGTGGGTGCGCAGTGTTTGGAAAACGACTTTTTAACTGCTTTTTCAACCTCAGCTGTGCCGCGCAAAGCAGCTGAGGTTGAAAAAGCAGGAAATAAAGTCAGGTAACAGCCCGGGTGGGCGGATAGGCCAAACAGCAGCAGACACAGAACTGGTTCTGTGTCTGCTGCTCTTCAGAACTACTGGTTCTATAGAGCCGGGCTGAACCAATAGCATCCCACCCCTGATGTCAGTGGATTGTAATATTGTTTCTTGTCCCTTCCTTCATGTGTCTTCTTGAAAGCTGAATGGAAATTAATCTATAGAGCAATCAGCACTCAAAGCATATCAATTGTTTGAAAATCTTGCACACATTCATCGAAGTGGCTAATCAGCAGTGGCCAAATGATTCTTTAATAAGACAATGAAAACATGCAGAACAAGGCGGTATCTCTGTTTTGTGTTTGTGTGTCCTTGTGTTATGCCTACTCATGTATGTATGCACTAGGAAGCACAGGGCAGGCTAAATGTACTCCTCCCTGTGCATATGACCAAGAGGGAAGAGGGCTTAGAATGGAGCAGTCAGTAGCCTTCCGAGCCACTGCCCAATTGCTTTTCCCATAAGTTTACATTGATTTTTTTTTTCTGGATTGTTTTCCTTCACATCATTGACTGCATTCAGACTGTTTGTAAACTGTTTTCTTTTCTTTCACATTTGGGGAGGGGGTGCTCTCCTGTTTGAATAACTAGCCTGCAGTTTGGCAGATATTCAAAGTGTTCTTACATAATTCATTTTCAACATTGGACAGACAGAATAATGAGGAAAAATATGTATGATAACTTATTAATACTAAGATATATCTGCAGAAAGGGTGCATCAGTCACTAGTTTGGCAAGGTTGTGTATTGGTATGGCTATGTGCCTTTTGTGTGCTATAGTCTTGATATCTATATGCTAAATGACCAAGTTCCAGTGTTTTTTGGGGTAATATTTCAGAAGTAGGTTCCCATTGTCTTTCTCCTGCAGTTAAGAGGGGATAACAGGTCGAAAGTCACTGAGCTGGCTTTTATGGTGGCACAGTGATTAGAATGCAGTACTGCTGGCTACTTCCGCTGGCTGCTGGCTGACTGCAATTTGGCAGTTCAAATCTCACCAGACTCAAGGTTGACTCAGCCTTCCATCCATCTGAGGTCAGTAAAATGAGGACTCAGACTGTTAGGGGCAATAGGCTGACTCTGTAAACCACTTAGAGAGGACTGTAAAGCACTGTGAAGTGGTATATAAGTCTAAGTTTTGTTTCTATTGGTTTTTATGCCAAAGGCAGGACTAAAATTCATGATCTCTTGACTTCTAATTCCAATATCTTTATCCACTCTACCAATTGAAAAGTTCAGATGATATATATATAAGTTGGTGATAATAAAGATAAAAATATCCCATAGTTTTTTTTAACCATATTTACCATAATTTTATTGATGGGAGGCAATTCAGTGAAGTCTTCCAAAATAAGGAAAAATGTGACTCATTCCACAATGTAGGGACCATTATACCTGTAGCCACTCTACTACTTAGATAATTAGGATGATGCATCAGACAGAGACAGGGTTTATTTCCCCTCTCCCTAAGTTCATCAGGAAGAACTTGCAAATAAGAAACTTGAGAATGTTTTGGAGTGCTTTCAAGCAAGTGTTTACAGTAGTGTGTAAAAATAAAAACACAGCTTGTTGTATGTTTTACTGAATCCCCAAGTGAAGAGAAATTGATACAACCTCTTCCATGGCACAAAGTTAAACCTATCTTTCTATAGATCCAAGTGTCTTTATGTGCTGTCACCTATGGATTCAGAATAAGAAGCAGTGAATATGGCAGAAGCAGAAGGTTGGCCATACACAAACATGCACATATTTTTTTATATTAGTATTGTAAATTTTTGAATAGGCTTCAAAAGATGATACACTACAATTAGCCAAGTGAAGACAATTTAACAATATTCTGTCTCATCTAACCTCTTAGGCTGTGATTGTTGTCTCTTTCTACTTCCAACAATCATGGACTCCTCTGAGATTTGAAAAATAGTAAAAGTAAGGGGAAAAAAGCAGGAAGTTTAAAACCCCCCTATAAATGCTTCCAGCTGGCAATTTCCATTGTGAGAGATATTGCTAAGAAATGAAAGATATTGTAAATGAATTTTTGCTGCCAAAGGAAAATATGAAAGACAAAGAATGGTATGAAAACTGATCAGAACTGCAAAGCAGAAGTCACAGATCACTATAAACAATAGGCTGAAAAGTTTAGCTATTTCTTGTATAGATGTGTATAGATGTGTATTCTTGTATAGATGTGTATAGATATATAGTTGCCCTTTGAACTGTTTGGTCACAAGGCTGAAATATCTGAAGAAAAAACAAGTTCTTGCCCACCATTAAACAGTGTATTGGATCTATTGTGCTTTGGAAGTGTGGAGCAATCAGCATTGCAGGAGTTTCTTATATAGGTAGAAAAAAAGAAGAATGGATTCAATTAGCAATCAATACATCCTAAAAACTAATGTCCTATTCTCAGTGAAGAAAACTGATACTTCAGCAAGATGATGATCCAAAAAAATTTCTGAAGTGCTGTCTGCTCTTGAAAAAAACAGCTGCAGCCAGGCATAAATACTTTCCACCCCCACTTCCCCAAGGCTCATCACAGCTCATGCTTCTTCCCGAAAGCCAAGGACCACAAGCTATGTGAAAAAACAGCATATCCTGGTGGGATTCCTGCCTGGAGCTTGGCTTGAGACCTCAGCCAAGAGCTCACAAGCAACACTGCTGAAGATAGAATAGAATAACAGTTGAAGGGATCTTGGAGGTCTTCTAGTCCAACCCCCCTGCTTAGGCAGGAAACCCGACACCACTTCAGACAAATGGTTATCCAACATCTGTTTAAAAACTTCCAGTGTTGGATCATTCACAACTTCTGGAGGCAAGTTGTTCCACTGATTAATTATTCTAACTGTCAGGAAATTTCTCCTTAGTCCTAAGTTGCTTCTCTCCTTGATTAATTTCCACCTATTGCTTCTTGTCCTACCCTCAGGTGCTTTGGAGAATAGCTTGACTCCCTCTTCTTTGTGGCAGCCCCTGAGATATTGGAACATTACTATCATGTCTTCCCTAGTCCTTCTTTTCATCAGACTAGACATACCCAGTTCCTGCAAGCATTCTTCACTAGAATTTGGCCTGGAGCTCAGGAGCAATCAGAAATAGAGCAACCTCAATGAGGCAGCACCTCATCCCATGGGGTGCAAGAAATTTTGGAAGGAGGCAAAAGTTATTTTCAAATTTGTGTTTGTTTTAAGTACTGAGTATGAAAGACATATTTATGTGGCATCAACTTACAAGGCTTAGGAGGGTGATGTTTACCCAGAGCAACAGTCCATTGTTGGAAAAGGTGTGTGCCACAATAACAATTATATGCTAAAAATAACCTTTGTAATCTCCACAAATATAGAAAGATTGAGTGAGAAGAATTCTTCAAGGAAGAGTGGCAAAATATCCAAAAGCAAGGATAGTAACACTTATAACTGACTGAAGAGGAAACGTTTAGAAGCTGTTATTTCTGCCAAAGAAAGTGTTATTAAGTAGTGGTTGAAAGGTTTTTCAAAGTCTAAACCTGCTATAGTCACTGTTTCAAATCTACAAACAGCTGCACACAAATAGTAAATATGCATTCAAATAACCAAAAAGATGTCAAATTTAACTTTGTACCATGGAGATCAGCTTCTCTTCATTTAACAAATATAATTTAAGCAGAAGTACCTAAATGTTTGCATGCATCTTTGAACAGTTGTTAAACAGGGTGGTCATGAAGGATTGACTGTTGTATTAAAATCTCTATCGCATTGTTTATTATTGTTCATAGTACGAAAGAACGTACAGTTCAATAGACCTGGAGGACTGTTGTTATTTAAACACAGCAGGGTTCTGCTAGTCAACTAAGAGACAAATTCCTTAGAGGAGGTGTTAATTTTTATGATAAAATCCTCATAGTCAACTCTTCTTGAAATGGTGTAACCAGCGGAAGACAGTTCATTAACTTAAACATGGCACTGTAAATATTTTTTTTAAACTTTCCTTGCTAGCTGGAACATCCTATTTTCCAAAGAAACCTCATTAGCAATGTTTAGATGATATTAACGATAGTCAATTAGCATTTCCATGCTCTTTCTGGACTGCCTGGTGATTCCTGGTGTTTTGAAATTGCTTTTAAAAAGCCGTATCTTTTTCTCTTCTATACCCTGTTTTATTTCGGATTCTCTTGTCAACAGGAATTGCTCAGATGACTCTTTTTGCAGAAGTAGAAGTAACTATTTTTCCTGTATTGCTGACTGGAGGAGATGCCATATTTAAAGGATGTGATAGTTATCTTTCTTTTTTTAATTTGAACTTGCAGGGTTTGGCAGTTTGTCTCAGCCATCATGTTCTCTGGCATTGCCATCATGGTAAGTAGGGGAAACATTTTCATATGAAGGCTATCTGATAAAATTACTTAAACATTTGTCCCTAGACATGTTTAGCATTCTATTCTCAGCAATTTATAAAACTTCAAGGAAATCTATTTAAAAAATATGTCCTCAGATTGAGCTTTGTTCATCAAAGTTTCCTTGTCATGTTGGAGAGATAGCAAGTGGTCCTTGACTCATTAGTTTTCATTACTAATGTGAACTAATAAAAAGATTAAGTTCAAGTTGTATCAGATTTATAGGTGTCATAAGCTTGAGTTGAATACTTAATACCCTAGAACAGGGGTGTCCAACCTTGGTAACGTTAAGCCTGGAGGACTTCAACTCCCAGAATTAGAACAATGGTTCCCAACTTTTCTGGCTTGGTGACCTGTCCAGGGGTGGGGTGGGGAGAGAGGGAATAGTTATATGCAAGTGGCAGGCACAATTGCTCACCACTCTTGCAAGTGAAGCTATGCACATATGCATACACTTAGCTACCACTTGTGCAGCCTGGTTCTGAATGGTCTGTTGCCTGGTAGTGAGCTGCAGTCCAGAGGTCGGGAACCCGTCCCCTAGAAGAAAAAAGAAGAGCAAAATAAATTTAACAATATTTGTAGGATAGAAAAATGGTCTGTAATAACCAGAATGAAACTTACTGCAGGCAAGTTCTTCAGTCAGGAATTAAACTTCAAATGCATGTGTAAAGGAAGTGGGACACCAAGCTTGGTAATAAATATTTTGTGAATTTTTTTTTAGTGTTAATTGATCCATATTGAATATGATCCAGTGGTGAGATGAGACTGCAAAGAAGGCAAATAGAATTTAAGGCTGCATCAATATCCTTAATATGGTATACAAGTATAATTTCCAAATTAGAGGAAGCAATCACGCCACTCTATTCTGCTTTGATCAAATCATACTTTAGCATTCTAGTCCTGGGCACCACTTTTAAGAGGGAGAATTGAAACAAATCTATACGATGAAAATGGAAATGATAAAGGGATCAGTCTAGGAAGTGGCTGGTGTAGTATGTGCTTTAATTTCTTCTAAAAGCAGTAGTCCAAGAGCACTTTTTAAATACAGGTAGTCCTTGGTTTACCACCACTTATTTAGTGATTGTTCGAAGTTACATCATCATCTTTTAATAAGCTGATAATTCTTTGTAGGGTGGAGTCTGGGCAACTGAATGGAGCTAGCAGAGTTTTTAATGGCCAGATGCCCTTCCTGTCACCAATGTGAAGTTTTGTTTGGTAGATATATTCTCATTCTGCCCAGAGAGCTACCGTGTTTCTCCAACAATACGGCCTCCACCAATAGAAAGCCCCACCATGTTTCTTTGGCATAAAATCAAATTAAGCCCCTTCCCCCAAATTTAGGCCTATTTTAAAACATACAAAATAAGGGGGAAGGATGGGGGACTTGCCATTAGGAGCGCCCCCGGGGAGCAATTCCTCGCCACCAACCGCTCCTAACGGGTGATCATGGTGAAGTGCAGAGCTCCCTACTCCCACCTTTGCTGCAAACACCTTTGGCACCTGCCGCTGTTGCTTTCCCTTCTGCCCATTTCGCCAAGTTTGGAGCTGCCGCTTCCGTGTTTAGAGTGTTGCCACCATTTGGGGCTCCAAACAGCAGCAGTGCTCCAAACGCGGAAGCGGCAGCTCCAAACATACAGCGGGCGATCCTTTTATTTTGGTCCACGTGAAGTTCAGAACGAGCAAGAGAGGGAGACTGCGATGCCTCCATCCGAGATGGCAACCTCACTAGTGGATCACAACGTGGCTGGAAGCCTGAATTGGCAGGAAACGATGGCGATCTTTTTGGAGTGAGAGGAAAGGGAGAGAAGAGTTGCGAGGCGTAATTTTCAGGAAGAAGGGGGTGTACACCACGGCAGGGAGCCCAAGGAAGAAGGGCCGGTAGGCAACGGAGAATGTCCCATAGCTCCGGAAGCAGGCTAGAGATGCGCCCGGGAAGGGGCGCAGATGCTGCCTTGTAGTCCCCAAGCCAACTGCATGCACCGCCTTTAGTTATGTGCACTCCACACTTTGGGCATCTCCGTGTGATTGCGACCCTGTCCTTTCCACCTGGCGCCCTTGCTGCTTTCTGGCTCTTTAGCAAGGCATTGCGGTCTCCCTCTCTTGCTCGCTCTGAACTTCACGTGGACCAAAATAAAAAGATCGCCCACCGTCATGTTTGGAGCTGCCGCTTCCGCGTTTGGAGCACTGCCGCTGTTTGGAGCCCCAAATGGCGGCGGCACTCCAAACACGGAAGCGACAGCTCCAAACTTGGCAGAATGGGCAGAAGGGAAAGTAACAGCGGCGGGTGCCAAAGGTGTCTGCAGTAAAGGTAGGAGTAGGAAGCTCTCCGCGCTTTACCAGGATCACCCATTAGGAGCGGCTGGTGGCAAGGATGCAAGGATGGGAATTAAGTCACCCCCGAAAAGACGTCCTAGCCGTTTTTTCAGGGGTCAAAAAAAAATAAGGCCCGGCCATATTATGTGAGAAACACGGTAGGATCGAACTCACAGCCCCCTTATTGTGAGGCGAGAGCTCCACTTCTAGGCCACCACACTATTATTCTTTTCTTTGGACACTAAATCTTTCAGTTACAGAGGGTGTTTTTTTTTTTTTTTTACTGAAATTTGTTTTTCTCTTCCAGGCTCTCACCTTTCCAGATCAAATCTATGATGCTGTCTTCAAGGAAGAGGTAGGCAACAGCAAAATGCCTATCCGTCTCTATGGAGGAGCTTTACTTAGTAAGTAATACATGCGCATCCAGATGTTGATGTGGTCTAGTCTATTGGGAATAGCCAAGTAAATACTATACAGGTAGTCCTTGACTTGCAATTGGTTGCTTAGCAATCTTTTGAAGTTTCAAAGCAGAGTCCCACAAATGCATTTTACAATGAATCCCAAAATGCATTTTACAATGCTTTTGCTGAAAACCAACTTTTACTTCCATCTTTTGGTAAACCCATGCCCAGTTAAATCCTTGGTTCTCTTAATGGCTGTAGTATTCTCTTAACAACTGCTGCCAAAGAGGTTGCAACATTGGGTCAGTCAACATAATGGCAACAAGCAGTGTCCATTATGGTAATAAGTTGAGAACTGCCTGGAAGAGTGGGGGTTTATTTCCTGGGATGGAAGGAGAAGTATGGGTGCAGTGTCTTTGCATTGAAATTGTCTGAATTGAACCTAGGCTAATTTTGGATTATAGCTTTTGTAATCACTTGCCATTGGCAAAATGTAAATTAATTGAATGTTTACTGTTGATCTTCATAAAGTTTCTTCCATGGAATTTTGCCCAGAGGAAGAAATGCATACTGTACAATCAAATTGAACTTTGAAGTCATTTTAACAGGCTTAAGAAAGACACTATTATAAATAAGAATCAGGATCGGTAATGTTGTTAATTGTCTTGAGTCCCTAGAGGCAGAATAAATCTCCATCATAACTGTCATCGGAAATAATAATACTGAAATTGCACTGTTATAATTTGCTTGCCAAGATTCAAAGTTTCCAGCACATGGAAATGTGCTGTTTTGAGACTGTAATATATCAGCTGAACTTCATTATTCAAGATGCTCCAACGATTTTTAAATTATTTCATTGTAATTTACCTTTAATGCCAAGGCACAAATAGATATGATAGCCTAGATATGATAGCCTAGCTCATTTGATAAGTGAAATCAACCATATTTTTTTCTTTCTTTCTATACAAACTTTGGAAATAATATTATTTGACCCCATAATGCTATTTTTAGACACACAGAAAATAATTCTGTTTGAATTATGAAAAAGAAAAAAAATTGATTCCAAGGCAGGATTCTTTATTTACTTATATGCCACATTTAATGTATGAATCAATTAATTTCAGTGGTATTACTTCTCTGTTGATGGATTCAAATTGCTAGCGATTTTGTGTTTGTGTATCTGTGTGTATGCTTGTCACTCTGAGACAAAGCCATGGAACTAAGACCAGAGGTAGTATTCGGGCTGGTACCGGTAGTGAAAAATTTGACTGATTCGGAGAACCAGCAAATACCACCTCTAGCTGGCTCCACCCCTCCCCACCCCGCCCCTTCTAGGAATCCCCATGCACCCTGTTTTTGCTTCCAGGAGGCTGCAGGGAGGCCCAAAATGGGGCACGGGGGAGTGCGCCCCCTCTGCCACCTGTTTTTGCTCCCAGGAGGCTGCAGGGAGGTCCATGAGACCCAAAACACAGCACAGGTGGTGCAGCAGGCCCCTCCAGGGATCCTCTGGCCATGCCACCATGGCCATGTCCACCCACCCAGTCATTAGGGCAGAGAACTGTTGTTAAATTATTTGAATCCCACCACTTACTAAGACCTCATTCACAAGGAGTGTTATAAGCTTGAGCTGTTGGAATGCAAAATTGGGATTTGTTGGGCATATAGGATGTTAAAATAATGAAATGTCAGTTTACAGTAGCATAGATTAGTCATTATAATTTTATCACCTCCTAATCAGTTCCAAAGTTATTCTGATTCTTTAGTTACACCAGAGCTATCAGTGGTAATGAAATTGTTCCTGGACTATATAATTCTGGAGCCCAAACATACATTTGTGGTAGCACTAAATGGTCATTTCAAAACTGTAATTTTATAAAATGGTGTAAAAGTAGATCATTTTGAAATTCTGTGGGGCAAGACTTTATTTTTGGCATGGCCATGAGCGCTGATTAAAGTCCAGTTATTTCCTTCCTTCTGTGATTAAAAGAAATGCATCCAGGCATGTACACTTAGGCCTGTGCAAATGTACACATAGACTTACACACTTGTAATATACTTCTTTAAAAAACATCCCTTCTACCCACCTAAGAATCACTCACATGCTTGATTTCTTCCACCCATCCACTCTGTTAGTATTAGCAATAGCAACAGCAATAGCGCTTAGACTTATATGCCACCTCACAATGCTTCACAGTCCTCTCTAAGCAGTTTAGAGAGTCAGCATATTGCCTCCAACAATCTGGGTCCTCATTTTACCCACGTCAGAAGAATGGAAGTCTAAGTTAACCTTGAGCCAGTCAGCATCGAACTCTAGACTGTGAGCAGTGAATTAGCATGCAATATTGCATTCTAACCACTGTTCCACCATGGCTTCTATTAAAACTACGTGTGAAAAAAACAGATGATTTACATAGTAATTTAAACTTTGGGGGGCGGGAATCCCTCCAAAATTATCAGGGTAAATGAAATGATTAAAAAGACCTGGTTAAGGAAGTCTCAAATCTTGGCCTGCTAATAGTATCTTTGGGATCAGTCTTGCATCTCTGCACAAGCTTTCTTACGAGCTTGTCATTCCGGCAATATAATTAGATGAGATATATAGTGTGCGCAGAACTGTGAGCAACTCCAGAGAAAATGGCACATAAATTGAACAAATAAAGAGACCTAAACTCTACCCTACAGACATGTGCAATAAAGTAGAATAAAATTAAACTAATCAAGTTAGGGAGAAAGATAAGTTATGACTTGTATGAACTGTTTTGTTGTTGTTTTTTTTAATGCGAAAACATTTATCCAAGCTGAACCACAGCTGCTGGAGCGATGTCTAAAATAATCTGCTTCAGGGCTATGAGTCTTTTTCCAGCATTCACAACCCAGTGCTGTTTTGTGCTCACATTCCTATTGCCTTTCTGGGAGAAATTATAAATAAGGTTGGGACTGTACGGGCACAGCTATTAGAAGTCCTACACTATGTTTACATGGCTGCGGGAAGTCAAAATAGATTTGGGTCCCTGTGTCACAGGCAATTCTTTGTGCAGAGGGAGAACTTTTCCTTTTTGAAGTCTGCAGCAGCATCTGCTGGCCGCAAGTAAAAATACTGTGTAACTTGGCTATACTGACATCCTCATTTTTAGCAAATTTTGTGTGTTTCCTTTCTCCCACTTCAGAAAGGACTGGCTTAGCTTATGGGACAACATACCACATTGTTCCCAAACAGTTTAATGGGAAAACATTAGGTTTTCTTTAGCTTTTTATTCTTGAAATATATGAACAGGCTGCAATTGCCGAAAGTAAATAAGTAATATGTCAACTGTCATCTCTAGAGCTTCTGTGGGAATTCGTTGCTTAACTTTTCATTGATTGTTGAAGCACACAGACAATCCAAAGACAAGGCATAAAGATTTTTGCTGTGTCAGACACACAAACCTAGTGAGAAATGTGATAGAGTATGTTAACTGATTATGTACCCTTTGTACCATCAAGTCAGTGTTGATTCATAGCAAGAATAGATATCAATTTTCTCCATGCAAGCCTATCCACAACCTCATCCTTCAAGTCCAGATGGACTTCTTTTTCCTTCCTCCTTCCCAGCCTCAGAGCCTTCTCAAGAGACACTTCCGCACATAGCAATAGCAGGCAACTGCAATAGATATAAGAACCAGTAAAGGGATTAGTTCCTGATACCTCTTTTCTGGATTAAAGAGAGGACAAAGAACACCCGCAAGTTTGTTCAAACAGAAGTTCCTCTGGGAACAGATTGTGAAACGATTGTCTTCAGGAGGTTTGAGAGTTCCTGGAGCTGTTGAGTCGTGGGAATCATCTTACCTAAGTAGTGATCTGGCCTTTCAAATTGGTCACTAGGTTTGCCTATTTCCTCTCTTAACTATTTTACAAAGCTTCTTCATTCTTGAGTTTCTATATATTAAGAAACTTCTTAAAACTATTAACTTCTTAAAATGATTAAATTAAAACTATTTGGGAACCATTTATTCAGCAGATCCAGAAGAACCAAATATTTTATTGGATAAAACAGGGAATGTGACTGACTTCAATATGGATTTGGAGTTTAAAAAAAATGCTGGATTACAAAAGTGATAGGGATAAAAATGATGTGGATTTCAAAATGCATTTAAAAATACCAGAATGTGAGTCATATGGAAAAAGATGCTACATGTTCTATGTTTTGTTTGTTTGTGTATTGTTTTTGAAAAGCAATAAAATTTTAATTAGCAAGAAATATAATTTGGATAATAGAATGAAAAGGAGAAGTTGGGATAAGATACGAAGCTGAACAGATAACGTAAATATATATATTATAATTTGGAATTATTTGTATGTTCTATTGTTTTTTTCAGAAAATAACTTTTATGTTATTATGCCTTGTTTGTTTGTGTATTGTTTTGTAAAACTAATAAAACTTGTCTTTAAAAAAAATAGTACATGGGAAAAAATTTTAAATTGAAATATTAGAGGAGATATTAAGTTGTGAAATTATTTATACTTATATGGAGGAAGGGAGTCATCCTTTATATATCTTTTTTATTTTCTCTTTCTTTCATCTTGCATTTTTTATTTTACTTTTTATATTTTTGTTACTTTATATTAGTCTTTTACCTTTGTATTTAACATAGTATAGTCTTACAATCTTAATGAAGAATGGCGATTAAGATGGGCGACTTTTAATAAACATAACAAAACAGATCATGTGGATCCAACAAAACCACTTCGAGGAATGCAGTTGCCCTGAAAAATATGGTGCCACCTGAATAAAATCAGGATAGGCCATGACAGAACTGAGGCAAAGGGGGAATGACTGAGAGCACCTGTGGTGCACCAGAACAAACTGTAACACATAAGAGTTCAAGAATGTTGCCTCAGGAATTTTCAAGGCACCTGGCTTGTTCGCATCATATTGAAGATGGTTAACTAAGCTTCCTTAGATTTTGAATTGTAACATTTAGCCCATTGCAATTCTATGGCTCCATAGTGTGGTGATTTTATTGTACTTTGATCTTAATGTATTATCTTTTATAGTGTGTTGCATTGTGTGTGTGTGTGCGTGTGTGTGTGTGTGCGTGTGTGTCACAAAGAGCCATGGAAAGATGGTCTCCCTTTGTATAAAGACAATGGCTAAAATGATTGTGTGTATGTGTATAGATAGATAGTCATTTATTTAACCTAAATTTGTATATTAGTGATTGCATGACCTCTGCTCTCTAAATGCCTATGCTAAATAAACAAAACCTTTGCATTTATAAATCCTAATAAAATGATGAGAGAAAGGGAGAGAGAAAGAGAGGGAGGGAGCTCTTTTTCCAGAGACCTAGATCTTCATAATGTGTCCAAAGATGTCTGTGCTATTTGGAGAGAAACATCTTTCAGTGATACAGAGCAGGGTGAGAGGGAGAAGTTGAGATTTTGGTAGATTTGGTGAGGGAAAGGTATTGTAAAAGTGTATGTGTGGTAGAGGATAAAAATACAATGAACTTTTTAGTTTTATTGATCCTGAAACTTGCTTTTTAGAAAAAAATATTTTCAGAACTGACTTAAAAAAAATAAAACCACAGCACAAAATAATTGTTAAAGCAAGGTTTATTTGTGCACATAGCTAAAGAAAGGAAATGGATAAAACAAATAAAAATGGAAAAAATATACAAATAGAAAATGTCAACAAAGAACAAAATGTACAAAATGAAAGATGGAGAGATACAGTGGTAGGATTCAATTTTTTTTACTACCGGTTCTGTGGGCGTGGCTTGGTGGACATGGCAGGGGAAGGATACTATAAAATCTCCAGTCGGAGGTGGTATTTGCCGGTTCTCTGAACTACTCAAAATTTCCGCTACTGGTTCTCAAGAACTTGTCAGAACCTGCTGAATTCCATCTCTGGGCAGATAGCTAACAGTTCTAAACTAGCATATAATTAAAATATTTTGATACATCATAAATGCTTAGAATATTATGTGACAAGTCCATTTTCAAATAAAGCATGTCCCTGTTAAACCATGGACTAAAATTACTTGGTTAGCATATTAAAAGGGGGTGGGGGAGTGTAGAAACTGAAGAGATAAACAATTTGTTAGGATAGTACTGTAGATTATGTGTCAAGTTAACATTGAACACTTGGGTTTTGGCTGTGGCAAGTTCCAAATTTTGCAAAATGAAAGGGCAGAAGACTTAAATCACAGTACCTGTGAATTTGCAATAGCTCACCATTTGGAATTTGTCCTTTCATAAAGCTTTGGTTTATGAGTAACATGAATGGCAGCATTTGTCTGTACATACCCTGCAGCTCTCCTTATCCTGCCCTAATTCAGCTAATCTGATCCTTCTCTTTTTTTGCTTCCAATCTGTGATAGGCATTTCGCTCATCATGTGGAATGCCCTCTACACAGCTGAGAAGGTCATAATCCGTTGGACCTTACTGACTGAAGCTTGCTACTTTGGAGTACAATTCCTGGGTAAGTAGGGGCAGTGGTAGACTGTAACTGGTTTAATAACTGGTTCTGTGAGTGCATGCTGTCACATGCAGCATTCGAAAACCACCAATTTTAACCTCTACAGCTTACCTTCAAGAGCAGTGCCTGTAAGTAAAATAGCTGAGGCATGGCATTCCACTATGCCATGTGAATCAACTGAGCTGAAAAACATTGCATTTCAAATTCCCAGAGGTTGTGGGAGGAGCTGCTGGCTGCTTGTGAAGGAAGCAGAGGGTGAGTAGAAAAGAAAGAGGCAGTTTGAATTGCTTCCATTGCATTTCAAATTCCCAGAGGTTGTGGGAGGAGCTGCTGGCTGCTTGTAAAGGAAGCAGAGGGTGAGTAGAAAGGAGAAAGATAGCAGCCCACGTGCCTAATGCCCGTGAATCATATAACTATAAACCAAGAATACCAATAAGCTATTTAGGGTAAATGCGCTTGAGATTGTGATTTTATTTTATTTCAGAATGACTGGCTTAGTTCAGTGTAATACTTGTTTTACAGCTGTCTTTCACAGTACTCTTTTCAAACTTGGATATTGTCCTCTTTGTAAAAATATTACCAGTCTACATGGACAGATTACCTATCTAGAATCTCTAATCTGTGCTCTCCAAGGAGAAATTAGGTGCCCAATCCAGCCATCTATTGAGCTGCCGTGCTACCAGCCCCCACTACTACAAAGAGCCTACAGGAAAAGGGCAGTATGGACAACCGTGGGATCTGGCAGGGTGAGAGCTGTGGACCATAAACACAAAGCTTTTGCTGTGTCCCAGCATAACAGATACAGTGCCCTTGCTGACCTTAATAGGGACACTAAAGTGACAGGTCAAGGTAGTTATGATAATGATAACTCAAGTAAGCCGGGGATCATGGTCCTAGAAGAAGAAGTTACTTTGGAAAGGAGAAAGTGTGAATCAGGTATTATGCACACAAGAAGAGCAAGACATGCAAAAAAAGAAGCCACCTTCTGGTTGGGGATTCAATTGTAAGGGATGTAAATTTAGGAAAGGATACTGAGGTTTTGAAAGAGGTCAGGTGTCTACCAGGTGCTACTGCCAGCAGAGACAAGAAGCGTATTCTAAAGATAGTCAAGAATGCCAGCAAGGACTGTGATGTTGATGCTATTATACATCTTGGTACAAATGATCTATCTCAGAAGGATGTACTTTCTGTTCAGAAAGACTTCCAGAGCTTGGGGTATGAACTTAGTAATATGGGCTGTAGGCTTATCTTTTCAAAGGTTCTACCAGTATACAAGGAACAAAAAGGGAAAGGGCAGCATGTAGCAGAGTTTAATGTGTGGCTAAAGGAATGGTGTAAAAGGGAAGGCTTTGGTTTTATTAGCCATGATGTCTGCAACTGGTCCAATGAAAAACTGTACAAAAGAGATGGTTTGCATCCATCAAAGAAGGGACTGAGTTACTTGGCATTAAATTCACACATTTCCTGGATAAACATTTAAACTGAACAGCAGGGACAGAGAATGAATGGATTCAGAACATTTCTGTCCCCAGCAACCTAAAACTAATAAGGATACCAGTGATTGCAAAATAGATGTTTGTGCAGATAAGATTACCAACCTTGATGCCAACCAAACCCAAGCATTTGAAAGTGAGTGCCATACCATGTGCACTAATCAAACAGGTGGCAAGAAAGTAGGGGCAGGCAGGCACATAACACAGGTTATGTAGACTGTAAACACAGTGTCAGACATAAAGATCTCAAGTGCCTATATACAAATGCATAAAGTCTGTGGAACAAACTGGGTGAACTCGAACTAAGAATACATGAAGGTAAATATGATATAGTTGGAATAACAGAAACTTGGTGGGATGAAACCCATGACTGGAACATACTAGTAGAAGGATACAAACTATTCAAAAAAAACCAGACCCCATAAAAGAGGAGATGGAGTTGCACTGTATGTAAAGGACCACTATATTGCTACAGAAATACATGAAACCAAAGATGAAAACCTCCTAGAATGCATATGGGTCAATATAAAAGAAAAAAAGAATGACATGGCCATAGGTGTACATTATCGGCCACCCAATCAAGCAGAAAATATAGATGTCCTTTTTGCCAGCCAACTAACAAACATATGCAGGAAACATACAACAGTAGTAACGGGAGACTTCAATTATCCTGATATCAATTGGAAAACTAATTCTGCACCAAGTGAGAAATCAAATAAGGTCCTAACCAACCTAGCTGACAACTTTGTTGTCCAAAAGGTAGAGGGTCAAACTAGAGGGACATCCATACTGGACTTAATTCTTTTTTTTTTGAAAAAGTTTTTATTAATTTTCTACAAACAAACAAGACAAACAAAACATAAAAACATCAACTCTTATATGTACATCCAGTGTGTCAGTTGGTTCATCATTTTTGTGCATTCATTCTGTAGTCTCAATTACAATTATGTTACATAACAACTCATATTGTCAATCCAAACTGATATATCCCAATATCACTAAAAAAAGAAGTTTTTGACTATATTTTTAATCATTCATGCTTAATGAGCTAACAATACTTTAAACCAGTTTACTCTATAACAAATCATCTAGTCATATCAAATCAATCCTAAAAAATCCTTTATAAATATAATAGCAAATAGCAAAATAATAGCAAAATAAAGATATTCCTTACTATCTAGCATTCTAAATATTCTATTATCGTATTTTATCATCTAGCCATTGATAAAAAAAGATCCCAAATTTCGTAAAATTGTTTATCCTCTTGCTCTCTAATTTCAAATGTCAATCTGCTCATCTCAGCACATTCCAATATCTTCTTAATAATTTCTTCCTGTAATGGTATTTTCTCATTCTTCCAATTTTTAGCAAATACAATCCTGGCCGCTGTTAATACATTTACAATCAGGTATTTCAAATCTTTACTATATACATCAGGTAAAATTCCCAATAAGAAGATCTCTGGTTTCAAATCTATATGTTTCTTTGTCATTTTTTCCAACCACATGCAAATTATAGTCCAATATTTTCTAGCATCCTCACAAGTCCACCACATATGGTAATACGAGCCGGGTATCTGATGACATTTCCAGCATTTTTCAGATTTGTTCTTAAACATTCTTGCTATTCTTGTCGGAGGAAAGTGCCACCTGTAAAACATCTTATACAAGTTTTCTTTATATGCTGTTGACATTGTCATTTTATAATTTTGAGACCACAATTTCTGCCATTTCTCTAAATCAATCCCATATCCAAAATTCTTCCCCCAAACAATCATAGTTTCTTTGACTTGTTCTTCCTCTAATTTCATTCCCAGTAAATAACCATATAGTTTTTTAATCACCTTCTCATCAGTACCCATCAAGATCTTATCTAAATCAGTCTGTTTATCATAAAATCCCTCCGTTTTAGAATCTTCATCATACCTTGAGTGTATTTGTGCATATGAAAACCAATTCATCCTTATACCTTGTTCCTCTAAGTTTTGGATCGATTTAAGTTCACCCTTTTCATCCAAAAGTTCCCCATATCTAACTGTTTGTTCCTTCTTGTAGATTATAGGATAGGAAAATGCTTCAATGGTCGATAACCAAACTGGAATTTTCAAATAACATTGTCTTTTTATCTTCTCCCAATTTAACCACAAAGACTCCCGTACATAATGTCTTCTAAAATAACCCTGTGTTTTAGTTCCCTTATACCATAAAAAAGCATGCCAACCCAACAGCAAGTCATGCCCTTCTAATTAATAGAGAAAGAAGAACTGGCACAGAAAATGGAATTAATCGAGAAAGAAGAACTGGCACAGAAAATTAGAAACTCTAAACAGAATTATTTTGAAGATGCATACTGGACTTAATTCTTACAAACAGAGAAGAAGTGATAGAGGGAGTTGAAACTGCAGGAACCTTGGGTGAGAGTGACCACGTCATACTAGAATTCAACATAACACAAACACAAGCAACATAACATAATGACACCAGAGTCTTGGATTTTAAAAGAGCTGATTTCAATAAACTCAGAGAGAACTTGGGAAAGATTCCATGGATGAAAATCCTAAAGGGGAAAACAACTCAAGAATTTTGGGAAACTCTTAAAAAGTATGATTATAGAAGCCCAGACCAGTACAATACCACTGAGAAAGAAAAACAAGAAATCCAAGAAGGAACCAGCATGGCTGCACAAAGTTCTCTCTGGCAAATTGAAAGAAAAAAAGGACAAGTACAAAAAATGGAAAGAAGGACATACAACTAAGGAAGAATATCAGCAGATAGCCAGAATCTGCAAAGACGAAGTCAGGATAGCAAAGGCTCAGAACGAACAAAGACTTGCAACAAAAGTCAAAGATAATTTAAAAAGTTTCTTCCAAAATATAAATAACAAGGAAAAAATCAAGGAAACAGTCTGTCCACTAAAGAAAGAAGATGGCAAGGAAGTAACAGGCAACAGAGAGAAAGCAGAACTGCTTAACTCATTCTTTGCATCTGTCTTCACGCAAAAAGAAACTATAGCTCAACCCAGAAACATAACTGTAAAAGACAGACCAGAAATAAAAGTAAAAATAAGCAAAAAAATAGTAAGAGAACACCTGTCTGATCTTAATGAACACAAATCACCGGGGCCTGATGGATTACATCCCAGAGTTTTAAAGGAGCTGGCAGAGGTCATCTCAGAACCATTGCACCATATCTTTCAAAAATCTTGGAGCACCGGGGAACTACCAGAGGACTGGAAAAGAGGTAATGTGGTTCCCATCTTCAAAAAAGGAAAAAAAACAAAAAACCAGACCCAGGAAACTATAGACCAATCAGCCTCACATCAATACCTGGGAAGATACTGGAAAAGATAATAAAAAAACAGATCTGCCAACATCTAGAAACAAGTAAAGTAATAACTAGCTGTCAGCACGGGTTTGTTAAAAATAGATCATGCCAAACCAATCTTATTTCATTCTTCAACACAGTGACTAAATTAGTAGACCAGCAAAATACCATGGACATAATATATTTAGATTTCAGCAAGGCATTCAACAAAGTAAACCACAACCTACTTCTTAGTTAGCTAGAAAAAAGTGGAATAGATAGCACCACCACTAGATGGACTCGCAACTGGCTGGCAAACCGTACTCAACGAGTAGTCCTTCATGGGTCTAAGTCTACATGGAGGGAAGTAAGCAGTGGGGTGCCACAAGGTTCTTCAATATCTTCATTAACGACTTAGATGAGGGAATAGAATGGGAACTTACCAAATTTGCAGATGATACTAAGCTGGCAGGAATAGCTAACACCCAAGAAGATAGGCTCAAGATCCAGACTAGAACACTGGGCTATATCTAACAAAATGAAATTCAATGTAGAGAAAAATAAAGTCCTACACCTAGACAAGAAAAACCAAAAGTACACATATGGACTGGGTGAAACCAGGTTCAATAGCAGTAACTGTGAGGGGGATCTTGGAGTCTTAGTGGACAACCATCTAAATATGAGCCAGTAGTGTGCAGCAGCAGCCAAAAAAGCTAATGCAATCCTAAATTGTATTAACAGAGGGATACTATCAAGATCAAAGGAAGTACTAACACCACTCTATAGTAAGACCACACCTAGAGTACTGCATCCAGTTTTGTTCACCACATTATAAAAAAGATGTTGAGACTCTAGAAAAAGTACAGAGAAGAGCAACCAGGATGATTAAGGGACTGGAGGCTAAAACATACAACAAATAATTTCAGGAACTGGGCTTGGCTAGTCTAGTAAAGAGAAGGACCAGGGGAAACATGATAGAGGTCTTCCAATATTTGAGGGGCTGCCACAGGGAGGAAGGGGTCAAGCTATTTTCTAAAGTACCTGTAGGCAAGACAAGGAATAATGGATGGAAACTGAACAAGAAGAAATTTAACCTGGAAATAAGGAGAAACTTTCTGACAGTGAGAACAATCAACCAATGGAACAGCTTGCCCCTCGGAAGTTGTGGGAGCACCATCACTTGAGACTTTCAAGAAGAGATTGGACTGCCATTTGTCAGAAATGGTGTAGGGTCTCCCACTTGGGCAGGGGGGTGGACTAGATGACCTACAAGGTCCCTTCCAACTCTGATTATCTGTTTGATCTGTTTGTTTGACATGGAAATAAAGTACAGGATAGGGCAGGTGGGAAGGGCCAGCTGATCGCTGAAACTACTGGTTCGGTAGAACCAGCCAGAACCAGCAGGAGCCCACAACTGAGTAGGGGCTTTTTGGGAAACAGGAATTCATTCATTCCCTCCCACTCCCTCTCCCCCCCTCTTCCCCCTCTCTCTGCAGTCCCATTAGGATCTAGATATTTCTTAACTGTTTTAAGAGACCAGAGTATCAGAGTATATTCATGAACTGGAATAGAGCTTGGTAACAAGATCAGCCAATAAACAGGCAAAGCAACTAAGTCAGCCAATAAGGACTGTTTTGGAAACTGAAACTAGAAGTAGCCTAGGCTTAGCTCTATATTAAACTCTGCAGCAATGTTAAGCTCTGCAGCTCTGAAGCTATGGTGAGCTCTGAGTCTGTCTATTGAAGATGAAACTAACTTGTTTGCTTGCTGAAGACTGGAACTCTGGACTTGCAACATGTTTCTGTTTGAGTTTTCTCCATGTTGGAGAAATCTACAGCTGGTTTGTAAAATCTACTTATGTTTATAAAGATGTTAAATGAGGCATCAGCTATCTGTGTTTATTTTTCTGGCACTGAATTATCTCTGTAAAACTCTCAATACATGGAATTTGAAGCAACAGTGTTATTGGAATTCACATTTGCTCACAAAGTAGTGCTGAAAAGAAAACGATGCAGCCTAGTTATTTCATCCCAATTTACCAAAGCATCTAAACTCTGAAAACAAAGCAATTCACAAGCTTGATTAATTTCATTTAAAAAAAAACTAAGCCTTCCGTCTATTTTTCAAACATTTTTTTTTTCCTTTCAGGGCAGGCAGGGATTTGCAGAAGACCTCCAAGGTCCCTTCCAATTCTTGTCATTCTGTATTCCTTCACCAACTGATGAGTGTGGCTTTCCTCCTTTTATAACCAGTTGTCCCAGGATAAAATTCTGAATGGCAGAAATCCTGTCTACCTTGCACTTTCTGAGAGCTTTAGAAATTGGTTTCTTATCATAAGTCAGTGGGAAAACTAACCTTTCATGTTAACAAAAAAAGTGGTGAAAACAATGAAATTTAAAAAGCTTCTACACCTACTGAAATCCCAAGCAAAATATATAATCTGCTTTGGTTTGAATGTTCAGGTCTAAGGGGAGATTTAAACAGTGAAAGTCAGCTTCATTTGTTGTTCTGGTTAAGCCATCAATGAATTCTATATCCATGAATCCTGTTTTTTTCCATCATTCACCTTAGCCTTAAAATATTCCTAATGTTCTTAAAAAAATGTTCTTAAAAAAAAAACCTAAGTGGGTGGGCCATGTGCAGCCTTGTGTTCCCATGCAGCCTGGATTAATTGCTTTTGGGGGGGAGTGCTTTTGGGGGACATTTCTCTGTGAACCACCAAAATTTTCTCGCAGACCACCAGTGGTCCCCGGCCCACTGGTTGGTGATCGCTGTTCTAGAACAGTGGTCGCCAACCAGTGGGCCATGGCCCATTGGTGGGCCACGATAAAATTTTGGTGGGCTGCAGAGAAATCTCACCCCCAGAGTACCCCCCCAAAGCAATTAATCCAGGCTGTGCCACCCACATGGTCCATGGGAACCCTCCCTGCCCACTCACTCCTTACCCAGCAAACTTGCCTGCTAAGTTGCTATTTTTCCTTTTCCCGACCATTAGCTATTTTGCTGGGCTGGGAGATTTAGATTAGCTAGGAAGCAGGAAATGGTTAGATTTCTTCCTTTCTAGCTAGTCTTTAGAACTTCGGCTCTGCTTTTAAGCATAGCCAAACCTCTCTTAGGACTGAAGGTTCTATTAGTCAGTGCAGCCTCACAGCAAGCAACTTTTATGTGACAGACTTAGGTAGCCGATGGCAGATGGATAGATCACTGAATGATTCTGTGATTCTCAAAGCAACTCAGATCTGCCTGCCTGCTGTGCCTGATTTTGAGTAAAAGTTGTTCTTTTTTAAAATAAAAAATTCATTATTTGTATAAATATTTATAATATTTACATACAAGCCATGCCCAACCTGTCACATGACCACCAAGCCACACCCACAAATTAGACCACACCCAGAGAACCAGTTAGTGGTCCCTGGGATTTAACATTATGAGTTTGGTGGTCCCTGAGGTCCAAAAGGTTGACGAACCCTGTTCTAGAAGACAGCTAATGTGTTGGTAGTTTGCTTGGTGTAAATGTGAGGATATTTTATTTTAGCCTTTAGCTGTCTCCTTTCTCTTTCAGTGACTTCAATCACCTTGGTTGAGAGTGGCCAAGTGTCTACGGGAGCCACATTTCTTCTCATCAGCCGAGCCCTCTTTGTACTTATCAGCGTTTATTACTACTATCAAGTTGGACGCAGACCCAAGAAAGTCTAATGGCCAGAACTTTAGGGGGTTGGGAGACCTTGGCTGATTTGGAAGGACTGGGGGGATTTTCTATTTTTTTTTCTTTTTCTTTCCCACATTCCTTTTTGTTCACGTTAGTGCAGTGTTTTTAAAAGCAGGAGTCATTATAGCATGCATCGATGTGTCAGTCCAGTGCAGGTCTCCCTGCCACAGCAGACAAGAAAAAAGAAAGATCAAAGCTGAGCTTCTTCCTGCCTTATGTCTTTTGGAAAGGACAGAGATAATAAGGCTTGCTCAGAATGTGGGCAAGGGTAATTCCCAATTGTTTGCCAACTTACTCTGTAAAGCTAGATGATGGCCCAGGATATCCCATTCTACCCTCCTCCAGAGCAGCTAGATTGAACATCTGTCACAACAGCCAGTGCAGGTTGGGGATGATAGGAGTTGAAGTTCAACTATCATAGACTTGGGAAAGAATTTAGAGCAGCTTTCCAAGGTTTACATAAATAGATCCAGCAGTTCCACTGAAATTGCAGTGGACGTCTTAGGTATGTTCTTCCTTTTCATTTGTCAGTTGTGATTGGGTCTCTTGTCAAGTCTGTCTACTAAATTTTTACAGCCAGGATTGAAACAACATCTTGCCTTATGGGGGAATCCCAAAGGCACATTACACAGAATATTGACATCTTTGAATGTGCCTCTTAGAAAATGATATCATGACCATACATCTAAAGCCTGGACATAATCTATATTAATTTTAAAAGATATTCAAGCTCTTTTGAAGGAAGCCTCAATCTGCTACTGCTTCTAAATATGCCTTTTTATTTTTGGCCATCATTTCTCCCTTTCTTCTCTGCTGTTGGCCACTTAGTACTGTTCTAGTTAGCAGTGTTTGGTTTTTAAAGTAGTAGTTGTTAACTAAAAAAAACTCTCAGATAATTCTAGAAAAAGGAACATTAGAAGAGGAAATTGAAATCATGATTTCACAGGCTTTTTAAAAGACAAAAATAAAAACATAGGGAAATATTTTCCAGTTTTTACAAATTATTGTCAAGTGTTAGTGCAAATGAAGAACACACAAGAGCTTGGTTATAAACAAGTACCTAAAATGGCATAGTTAATACTGAACATGTCTAGGTTAGTTTGTATTGTATATGCTGGAATGATTTGTGAATGTAGAAATGTCTGATTTTGGTGGTCTTTTCCTCCTGGAAATGGAAAGGTCAGTCAAATTGGTATTTATGTGTACGTGTATGTCTTGGAGCAGCGGGGGGAGGGTGGGATTACAAATGATTTGGTCATTTCTCATGTTTGGCAGTTAACTCCAAAACTGGATTACACCCTATTACATGAACTAAATCAGTTTGCTACGGAGGTGGTATTCAGCAGGTTCTGACCAGTTCTGGAGAACCGGTAGCAGAAATTTTGAGTATTTTAGAGAACCAGCAAATCCCACCTCTGACTGGAGATTTTACAGTTTCCTTCCCCTGTCATGCTCACCAAGCCACGCCCACAGTACTGGTAGTAAAAAATTTGAATCCCACCACTGGTTTACTATGAACTGTGACTCTGCAAGATGCCCTGAAGAGATGGATTGTCCTCTCTTGTAGTTGCAAGAGGCTGCAAATTAATTAATTTAGAACAAATTAATTTATTTGGGGGTAGGGATGGGCCCAATCAAGAATCTCTATATTGTCTATGTAATGTTTGCCAATTACAAATATCCCTTTATCCATTCTGTTATTTAACCAAAAGGGGATAAATATAAGTTGATTTCTTCAGACTCGGAACCAAAGTTCTTAATGATATAAATAAGGGCAACCACAGAATAAAGTAAGAGAAATATTACTCCAGGTATACCCATGGGTCTACCCAAACTGCAATTCATTGTGTTCAGTTGGGCAAATAAAGCAAATTTGCTTTTTTTCCCTGCCCTGTTGTTCCCATAAAAATATTGAGACAAATCTGCAGATAATTTTAAATAAAATCAGGAATTGGCTGATATTTCCATACAAACCACAACATTATCTATCACTTCAGGATAAAACCTAGCAGTTTACCTTTTACTTTTCAATCCGTTCAATAGTATCATGCTATCTCCCACTTTTCCCTCATTTACCTTATAGTGTTTTTTGTGTTTTACCTTATATTGAATTTACGTCAAGTAAATTGAAACTGATTGCAAAAAAAAATTATTAGCATATAACTGTTAAGATGGACCAAACTTTTTGGATTGAACACAGTAACTCTAGAAAAGGGATATATGATTTATATTGTGGAAAGACTGACTGTGTCCATAAAACTGGATAACATTGAACATGGAAGTAGCATCTTTTCATTTTCAACAAGTAATGGTATTTGGAAAATCTAAAGACTAATTTGTGGATGGCCAATTATATGTGCTGATTTTACCTACTGTGGTCTTTTTTCCCCCCAACTATTTCCAACACTGCCACCTTGATCAACTTCTGGCATTAACTACTTATGTGCATGAACTTGGACTACCATGTATGCTGTAGCTGAAGTCCATACAAAAACCATGAATCAAATAGACATTCTTAAAGTATTTGACTTTATGATAAATGTGGTGATTCAAGTGGTGAAATTAGAATTAAGAGAGAAAGCCTGGAGAGATTAAATTTCTTTATTGGAATGAATTGTTAATGCTAGTTTCAATTGTTTTAAGTTCTTGCTCTGTAGAAAAGATGATTTGTACACTTAATGAAATAAGTATGATTCAAACAGTTACCATATGATATTGAGCACTTTGTTTCAAGGTAGAAAACTGAATTAGAGGAAAAAATATTTTTCAACTGGGCTGTCATCCGGTTTCCAAATCTTTAAGCTGAATTTTGGTTCAAGGAAAGGGATTATAGGCATTTATGATTCAAGATGTTGCCCTGTCACATTTCTATAGTAAATCATTATCCTATTAAAATTCATAATTGTCTCTTTATCAAGGCTCACTTTGAGGCATTTCAAACTAGTAATACATAATAAAAACAACAACACTGCCATATATTGTAAGTATCTGTGTTTTACTATCATCCTGAAAGGTTTTCTAGGTTTTTCACTGATATTTGTGAAACCAAGAGAGATGCATAAAGATTGGGCAAGATGTGATTGAACAACTGTAGCATATTGGTAGAACAATATCCTTTTCATGTATATTACTATTATTTATTAAATTTACATGCCACCCATCTCACCATCAAGTGATTTTGAGTAGCTTACAACATCATATAGTTTCTTAGGGCTGGAATAGTTGAGTCCGTGATATCCTAGATCAGTGGTCTCCAACCTTTACGGATTGGAAGCCCGGTTTGGGGGGAGGGGTGGGAGGGGAACTAGGCTTGCAAGCAGAGGACTGGCATGCATGTGTGCTGGGCCACTGCTCACATGAGTTTAGCTTATTGTCATTGCACCTCGTACAACATACAATGAAATTAAATATCTTCAGTGTACGTTATGACTGAAAATAAACACATTCTACACATTGAATTGAAAACCTCTGATATTGCATTAATATTGCACTATACAGTAGAATTCAGTAGAGTTACTGCCCTGGGATAGAAGCTGTTTTTCAGCCTATTTGTCCTTAATTTTATTATCCTGTACCATCTACCAGATAGTAATAGATCAAAAAAAGGCTTCCCAGGATGAGATGGATCTTTGAGAATGTTTTGAACTTTCTTAAGGCAGCAGGAGCTATAAAGCTCTTCCGAAGAGGGGAGAGGGCAACCAATGATCTTCTGGGCAATGACGTTAACCCTCTGGAGTGCTTTCCTATCTGCCACTGTGCAATTGGTAAAGCATACAGAGGTGCAGTACATTAGAATACTCTCTATGGTACAGCAGTAGAAGGTCACCAGCAGTTTTTCATTCAGTTGTTATTTTCTGAGAAGTCTCAGTATGCACGCACAAGTGCACACCAGCCCTCTTCTAGCACGGCCTGGTTCCAAATAGGCCATGGTCTGGTATGGATCATGGCCCGGGGTTGGGACCCCTGTTCTAGATAGTGAAGTCCATTAGTCCAGTATATAGTAAGTGTAGGTTTTCATCTGGGTCACAGTAACAGGGGCTTCAACACAGACTGAGTTTTTTCCTTCAATATCAAACACTTGCCTGCCGTTCTGAAATCAAATATGCTCAGGGAATCCATGAAAATCTTACTAAAAGCTATAAACTGTTCCACTGAATTAGAAAAAAAGCAGACCACCAGCACTTCACATACTGCAGGAAAGCAGAAGTTCATCATAGATTACTGAATAAAAGTACTTACTCATTGGCTTCCCAAGTGTGTGAAAATCAAATACACTTATTAAATGGAAGCTAATAACCTCAAACACCCAGACTTTATTAGCCTTTCCATTATTTTGCATAAGTAATCATTAGGCAATAGACCAGCAACCTCATTTTTTATTTACAAAATTCCGTATGCCTGCTAACTCCAACAAAATCTGGAATTGGTAAAATACAGTATGAACAATTGAAAAATCTCTTATAGACAGCTTGTCATACAGCACACTCCTTCTAATACCATCTGCAGTCTTTAAACAGAAAGACTGTCTGGGGGTACTTGGACAGTTTGAAAACATGGAACACAACACCAAGAGTAATAGGCAGGTCTTTGAAAAAGAAATTGTAAAGGAGTGGTGAAAACTTGGTAGGCATTAAAAGTTACTTGAAGATCACATTCAGTTACAAGTTTATCTGTTGCTGAACTAATTGGCCGTTGGTCTTTCTTTGATATCCGAAAATCTAATGGACAATAGTAATTTTAGCCATATTGCTCAATAGCCAGAAATGGTTGTGAAGGAGGAACAATTTCTAGCAATATTTTGGAGAAGTTTTATCCCCTGCCCCCAAAAGGAATGCATCTTACATTTTTTCAGATATAGAAGCAAAACTGAAGCAAAACGGCAAGTAGAAAGGATGTTGCTGCAACACTAAAGACACTGATAGGATTAGGTGTATACTCTGGATTTGTGGCTAAAAGATGGATAGTAAACTGCCAAGCTTCCTTCCATCATTCCTTTTCCCCACCTTTCATCTTATGATGTGTTTCAGCAGTTTTGGTTGCTTATTGATTTTACTATACTTATAGGACAACCATTCCCCGAGGCTATAGGCAGCTAAACATGAACAATGCAAAAAGAACAAAGTCAAGATCTCTAAAAAATATGTGCCATCGGCACAACATTAATATGTTTGTGCCAATTGGAAGAGGAAGATTTTTTGCAAGTTTCCTAAAGAACAAGAGGTATGAAGCACTTTGAAGTGCAACTAGGACATTCTAAAGAATAGGAACAGCAATAGAAATGTATTTATTTTTATTTATTTATTTTAGAGAATTTATTTGCGCATGGTGACTCAAAGCGGTTTACCTGAATATAAAAACATCATATTTAAAAAATAAAATGAATACAAGAAAATAATCAAATAATAAATTAATAAAATAGCCTCCCTCTCTCCACATCCCTTCAACAAAACATCACACAAGCCATTTAATGGACTCCATCCTGCTCTCGGTTCCCTCAATTTCCTCCCTCAAGTCCCATCAGCTGGCAAATCCCTTAGCTTGAACATTTTCACCCTACAAATTTTTGCTGTTATTGTTTGCTGTTACAATTTTTGTGCTGTTTCAAAAATATTTGAACAGGAGAAACCACAATGGACTGCCATATCCCTAGCACCTATGGACTTAGGGAACTTCAGGAAGAGGAATAAAATCCTTCATCTTTTTGGAATCATGGATGTACCAAGGTCATAAAAGAATTAAGGGTGATTATCTGGAAGGATGATATTAGGCATCCTTCACACAAAGCAACCCAGTCCAGATTAACTAGATTTATGGGAGGAGAATTATTTTCTCATATTGATTGTTCCCCCACCAAGTAGGTTGGCTTCATGCAAATGCTAAACTCTAGAAGAAAAATATTAAGCTTAGCGTATCCTCTGACTGCATATACTGGATCTTCATCTGATGTAGCAGTGTTTCTCAATCTTAGCAACTATATAAAATGTGTGATTTCAACTTCCAGAATTTGCCAGCCAACCTGCTGGGGAGTTGAAGTCCACACATCTTATAAGTCAGTGGCCCTCAATCTTTGGGCAACAGCGACCAGTTTCATGGAGAAGGTTTTTTTCTGCGGACTTTAGGGGGTGTGGCTTTGTATGCTGCCCACATCCCACAGATGGGATTTCACTTGTTTGTGGGGCCCGGTTGCTGGCATGCCATGGACCAGTGCCTGTCAATGGATCAGAGGTTGGGGATCCCTGTTATAAGTTACCAAGGTTGACAAACAGTGCTATAGTTAAATGTAGTCTCTGAATCCATGTTGGCTGGAAAATTCTGGAAGTTGATGTCCACACTTCTTAAAGTTCCCAAGGTTGAGAAACACCAATCCAATCTGACTAACAAAGCATCCCCATCTAAGTACAATTTACCAATTATCTATCAAATAACTTATAAAGATTATCTTAATGAAAGATTGTAAATAAGAAAGAATGATCCTTTCCAATTACAAAATCTTAATTTTATTGAACTTTTGTTTTGTTTGTTTTTTAGCATATGGTATGTGTTAGCCAGGGATCATCCAGGTGGCTGCCTGCCTCTGTGAATGCTATTTTTTCAAACTTTGGTAAATATGGGGAAGAGAAAAAAAGATATACTTTGTATGAAGTTTTTACCTTTGTAGAAAACATTATCATATCTCAGATTATATTCAACGCTTTACACTGTAACCATTCACCAATTGAAATTGGTGATACTTAGACCGGATCTTAAATATGGCTTAAACTTTTAACTATTAAAACAATTTAATTAGATACTATCAATATTTCCAAGCTAAGGACCACCTGGGGTATGCTGTGATTCATGTTGATTACAACTAGGCTTTATAGCTTCATGCTCAGCTCAAAGTGTTCAAAGAGGCAGTCACAGCAATGAATGTTTTTTCACAAAGAAGTTTTGTGCCTGTTTTTTATCTATTCAAATCAACACAAGATTTGAATGGGTGTCCAATAATAAATCACTCAGACATTTCCCAAGTTAAAAATGAGTTCTGTTCTTAACTTTCTCTTTCAAATTTACATATAAGTTGGAACTCATTCTTTCAAACAGACTGCCTATTACTAAAAGAATAACAAAGATGTTTAGGACACAAAGTTAAAACATAAGAAGGAATGTTACAGGAATTGGCTATTTCTGGCTTGATAAAAAAAGGGATTGGGGTGACATAAAAGCAGTGTTCCAATATCTAAGGAGCTGCCACAAAGAAGAGGAGGATCAACCTCTTCATGCTTGAGAAAACCAACAATTTTCTCACTCATCACATCTGAAGGCAGACAAAACCAATGGATGGAAACTGATAAAGGAGAGAACCAACCTAGAATTAAGGAGAAATTTCCTGACAGTAGGAGCAATTAGCCAGTACAACTTGCCTCCAGAAGTTGTGAATCCTCTAACACTGGATGTTTTTAAGAAGAGATTGGACAACCATATGTCTGAAATGGTACAGGGTTTCTTGCTTGAGCAGGGGTTGGACTAGAAGACCAACCCCAAGGAACTTTCCAACTCTGTTAAAAATGGTGGACAGAATTGTCCTTCCTTGAGCTGATGAGCCACTGAAGTTACACAATGCTTTCAGGAGCTGCTTAATACAGGCTGGATATTAAGCTACAGTACTTCAGCAGTTCCTACAGCACTACATGGCTTGATTGATCCCCAGAACTCCTCCAAAAATTGGTAAATTTGTCATATTTTTAAAACAGAAAGGAAAAATTACTAATTACACAGAAGAGTAATTACATTTCACCTATTTCACATGTACCATATTTAAATATTTGTGTCTTTGTCATGGACACTATATTAGAGTCCTTCCCACTTTTAATAGTGTTATCTTTTACCTACCATTCAAAGACAAAATGCAGTCATGGAGCCAAAATAAACCATTGTGTACTATAATCCTAAAGAAGACTAACATTTGGACTTCTCAATATGGAGTGCACCGATGCAGACTTCTTTCTCTGTGCATTCCAGTTTCATGTTTGTGTAATATTTGCCTATCTCATCTAAGGGCTTTATTAGATTTTTAAATGATCAAATTACTTGTTTTTGACCCTCATTGGTCAATTATTATGAATTATTTCATTTTGTGAAATAATTGGTGAAAAGTTGTCAGTTTAAGATAGTGAGTTGTGTTTTACAAATTAAGCATGATTTCCATCTTGTACTTTGATGTAGAAGCAAATTACTTTTCTTTGAAGTACCATGTATTTGTCTTCTGAGAAAATGGGTGTATCTTACTTGCCACATATATGGCGGCAGCTATTTTTTCCATGGAAAAACTTTGAGAATCATTTGACGAGATGCTCTAGGTATTTTTCCAGGATACCAAATATGGCTGTTAATCCCAGAAGTTGTGATTTACAGCATGATAGTAATATTAGTGACATGAGAGGGCCAGAAAAGGAATGAAGAAGCTACAGGGAAAGTAGATGACTGTAGGCAGATAAAGCACAAGTATATGAAAAAGCAAGACTGAATTACAGTCATGATGACTGAAGAGATAATGTAAGGAAAAAAAATGTGAAAACTGCTTGGAACCCTGAAAATAATTTGTGACTCAGAAGTTAAACTAATGGGAAGTACAAAAATGTTGCCAAAAAATAAGGATGAGGAAAAAAAACCACTGCATGACATGCATGCCCAGAAAATATATTCCAAAGAATATAGCAAACAGCAGCTGTGATTAAAGGCAGAGAAAATGCAAAAACATTTGGATAGAAATAAAACATTGTTTTGGAAGTGGGTGAGGAACACTAATCAAAGAGTAGAGTGAATAGAATTAAAAACAAAAGTGAATTGGGTTTTGGAATACTGAAAAAGGATTTCAGGGATTTGCATGGGAACATGTCCTGATTCAAGAATAGGATTGAATAATGTGCTATGTAAATTAATTTCTTACTATGGCTTTGGCCAATCACCCCCAAAATGGAGTATCATGCTTAAAATAAACAAAATTACCTTAATGCAGACGATGTAGATATATTCACAATGAAGAGCTATAAATACAGTATTAGTGTTCAAGAAAATATTGATGAAAAGGAAGTTCTAAACATGAGAATGTTGAAAAAAAATTCTATTCTATTCTAAGGTGTGTCTATTCTAAAGTGAGAAAAATCTCCCTATCTGCAACTAGAAAACTATTAAAATATGGATGTGGTTTTCTTGTGGAACACAGCTGTGCAAGGCTGTGCCTTAGGCCATGGGCAGAGTCTGCATATATTCTTGGCAATTGCAAGAATTTTTCTCCTATGCTAAAAGACAGATAACAAAGGGGAATAACAAAAAACAAAAAACCTCCAGGGGCATTTGTTTATTAAGTATGCCAAGAAAAGAGGCAGGATTCTGACTGAAATGAGGTGACATTGAATAAAATTTGGGAAGCATAATACAACTACATACCATGCGGTAAATAAACAGACCTGTTTTATTGTTCATTGGGAAAAGTATCAATGTGCGAAAATGAATTTATTGCATAGTTGATGATTTACAGAAAGCATCCCCAATATCCCAAATTCCCTGATGCAGGGAAGAGGCTTAATTATGGAAAAAGTACAAAGTTGACGGTTGCTTCCTGAAAGTGAGAGGAGCTCTCTATGATGCAAGAAAAGCAAGTATAAATTAAATGAAACACCAGTGAAGGGTTCAACATTAATCAAAGAGTAAGTTCTAGGACTATGCTGTCCCTTCTTTAATGTATTATGCATAAATGCGATATCAGATCTGTGTGTTCATTTAGGAGATAAATGTGCATAGTCTTTTGTACACAGTTGGCCAAGACCCCAAACAGAAGGAAGGGGAAGACCAAGAAATACATTATTGGAGAAAACTGAATTCCTGACAAATAGAAAGGTGATAAGTTTGAGGAGCAAAAGACAAAATGTGAATTGGTATAGTGCAAATATAAATAAACTAAATGCAAAACAAAGTAGATATGGTTTGCAAAGCAAAAAATGTACAGGAATATTGAATAGTGTTGGTATAAATCTGGCTATATTCCTTTTCTTCTTTCATCTTTTCACTTCTACCCGTGTTTTCCCCAAAATAAGACCCTGTCTTATATTTTTTTGCCACAAAAAAGATACCAGATCTTATTTTCAGGGGGGTGGGGGATGTCATCCACTGACTCACCTCCCTTGCGCGCATCATCCCTGGCCTCCTTTTTTACTGTCAGAAGCCTTCAGGAACATATTCAGCCCGCCAGGTTTTCCTGAAATCCTCTGCAGATCGATCGGGACCTCTGTTATTGGCTGCAGAGGCCTTCAGGAAAGCCTTGTCTGCTGCAGAAGAAATGGGCCAACAAGGCAGGTGTCGGGGTGTGTGAGGCCTGGTTGTAACTGTCCAAAGCTAAGTACTAGGGCAGCTCCAGCCCACATCTCACCTTAGCTTAATTTTTACCTGTGCACCTTGGAGTGGGCAGGGTCTTAATTAGGGCTTACTGGAGGGGGTAGGGCTTTTATTGGGTGCATGTGTAAAAATCAAGCTAGGACTTACTTTCAGAATAGGTTGTATTTTCAGGGAAACATAGCATTTCTTACTCCGTTTCTGTACTTTACCTACTGTTAGCTGCCCTGAAATAGAATGTTCTGCTGAATATGCCTATATTCATTTCTTTACTGGTTTCTACAGTATGTTTAAGTAAATTATTGCATTATGAAGCCATTTTTTAATAAAATAGGTTTAGGCACATAACCTTTGTTTATTGATACATTCGTACATAATCCTAAGAGATCATTATTTAATGCGCTCACTTTAAGCATAAATATATAAAAAGGTCAATTGTGCTTGGAGAATATGTCCATTTGGGCCTTTAAGATAAACTCCATTCTGTGCCAACTTTATTCAAATGACTGGGACAACCTAAAAACAATTGTGTATTCAACAATGTTTTCAATGTACCTTATACATACTGGCTTCCTGCAGGCTTTTAAAGGTGAGTGTGCAAATGCTTTCAAAAAGTCAAAACATTTTGTGTGATCTCTGAAAAGTAAGTGCCAACCCAATCTTAACTCAAAAACTTGGTGATTATATCAGCTTTCATAATTTGGAACAGGACACAGTCTAATTGTTCCCTATTTTCAACTCAAAATAATAAGTTCTACCATTTGGACTTTGACCCTATTTTTTTCCCTCAAGAAAAGGGCTATTACACTTCAATTTCAAAAAGAAAAACACAGAAGCCATGAATTGTGGAAAGTAAAGCTTTGTTGTCACAGTGTCTTTATTTTTGTCTTTTCATTTTTTAAGAAATGCACACAGAAACTGTGCAAATGCTTCAGAGTAGCATCCTATTTTTATGTTACAAAAAATCCCTTTCAATATAAAAAGCATTACAATAAGGAATACAAGTTAAATTAGCTCTAATCTTCTAATAAAAGGAACACTTAAAATAGATCTCAACATTTACTTTATAAGTGACCTGCTTCCCAGGCACTTGCAACAGTGACAACCACAGAGAGTGAGAAATACTTGAGTGGATCTAGAGTCACAAACACAAACATAAGAAGGAGACAGCCCTGGTCCAAGTTCTTCTGGACAAACTCCATTTGAAGCATACAATCTGTGTGGGGCTTTAGCCACATATATCCATTTCACTTAAGCTTGTGTGGAAGAACATGTTATGGGTCATCCCTTCTTCCTAAAAAAAATTGTGACAAAGGGATGATTAGCTCAGGCACAAGTTCATTTGGAACAGAAATTGCCCTTTAATCTATTTTCAGATCAGAAAGAAAGATGATGCAATTTGGAATTTGCTGGAAGGGTTGGTTCATGTATCATGCCAAGTTATGGATTGTTGAAGCACAAATCTGCATTTCCTTGCATTCCCATAATACACCAAGGTTTATGAACCAAAATGACTCAATTTAATCTGATCTACTAAACCTTTTAAACCAAACAAATGATATTTGGGACCTAACTGATGCAGCCTAACTCCAACTAAACAGAGAACAGGAAATCAATCTTGCAATCCTTAACTATTCTATAATGAATTTTGCAAATCTGACAGCACAAAAATCCTAATTAAGTTTTCTGACTGCATGCTTGGTCAAACCTGACAGTGTTACTTTCAATAATTCTCTTATATAAATACATTTCTTTCTTCTCTCAGACATTTCATTCTCTCCATTAGTGTGGTTTTACAGTGAGTGTCAGGTGTCTTTGACAGGTTTGAAGCCAGCAAGTTAATTTCCATTATTTTGTAAAACAATTGACTCCCTTTTCTCTGCCAAGGAAGTGGTGGCCTCCTTTTCATCCTGATTGCTTAAGCAGAAGCTAGTTTACGTTACTAAACAGTAGGATAGACTTGATTACCCATACTTTGTGTCATTCTTTAGGATTTTCTTTGGGATTATCATAAGTGCCTATGCTGAAGTGATGAAAGGAAAGGGAAGATTAAACCAAATTGAAAAATGTTCAATTTGGAGAGCAAACTGGAGATAGCAGAATGAGTCAGAAAGCCAACAGGTAAGCTAGAATAAAGAACACATAGGCACTGAGATACTGAAACAGAGAGAATATTAGATTTCTCTTAGTTCTACTATCACCTGCCCCATCTGTCACTTAATATAGTTTCATTTTTCAGAATATGAGTATCTTTTGGAGGAAGTGGAGGAAGACAGAATATATCTCAGGCCCAACTCCTTGAAATAGGTATTGACCTTCAGAGATTTCTGAATAAAAATTAATAGCACACTCAGTGTGCTTCCTATTGGTTTAGGCTAAGTGTAGTTGGAATTAAACAACCACCAATCACCTGCAGCTCATTGACTGGATCTGTCCCATCGCAGCAGCCAGTAATAGGCTACCAAAATACAGGTCAGCACCTCCCCACATCCTTTGTTATGTCTCTCTGCCTAGCATTCTTGTTCAAATAGAATTCTGTCCTCCCCACTAATAAAAATGCCTTTCGTGTATTGTGTAAGATGTAGGCCATTATCTCTAGATGAGACTAACAGAGTTCTTCTTCAGATCCTGCAAACCTGGCTTTCTCATGTTTGGAAGCCATCATGAATTCTAAATGCACAGAACTTAACAAAATAACACTGAAACCATGTTTGAGAGATTGTCAAAGACTACACTGAGATTTAACGTATCATATGTTAATTAATCAAACAGTCATCATAACTATGATGTTCTAGCATGTTTTCATCTCATACCAAATAATAATTGCTGGGTTCCCCCCTCCCCAAGCTATAATTTTGGGAAATATTACTTATAAATGAATACCCTGTTAGTGTTGCTTTCAACAGGGATTCTCAATATCTCGTTTTTGGTATCCAATGTCACTAAATCCTATTCATATTTTTAATAGTAGTTTACCATCTCTTTTAAAAGTGTCATATCACATTAGTTTGCCAATTTCCACCTTTGTCCACCATTCAGTAAATAATGCGATTTCACTCTAATTTACGTATTCATCAGAATCCTAGACAACAAATACAGCTTGGATTTAAGGCTGAACAAAATATTCCCAGTTTGAAGCAAGTGTTTTGGGGCAGTTTGACTCTTCTGGAATGGTCAGGGAAAATCATTTCAAACTTGAAGGAACTATTTAAAACTTGAAATGGAAAGTTCAAAATTCAAGTTCAAAATTCTTTGTACTTCAAATGTTTTACACATCGCTACTTGTATGTGTTGGAACTTCAGTAGTGCCTCTTGGGCTTATTGACTGTGTTTGCTGAGTGGATAAAAGACTACTGAAGCTAGAACTTGGTAACAATTATGAATGAAAAGAAAAATAAATCAAGAGTATATTGTTTTTTTTTTTTTTAAAGTGAAGAATGCCTAGGTCAGAAGCAACACCATAAAAGTTACAAATTAAATTTTGCAAAAGGCAACTGAAAAAGTGCCTCACTGCTTTCCGTGCTTGTTGGGGATTTTTAACACAACTGAAAGGCACATGGGGACAAGACAGCAAGCTAAATCAACTGCTATATGAAGGCCAAACTTGGCAATGTATTTTCCACAGAGCATGATGGTGACAAGACATTCAAAAGCCTAAAAAACCCAAAACAGATACATCTCCTTAGGGGAGGCAGCACCAACAATTCTAGACAAGAACATACTTTTTTTTCCTTTAAGGTGAGGGAACCAGCAGCTGAACTGCTTTAGTCTTTGTTCTCACATAACACTGATCAGAAAATTCAATGTGATAAATGGTATGCACTGATTTCAGCTTACTCTACTTTTCATCATTAGATCTGATACACACAACCCCATCCTCAAGATTCTTGGAGAAGGCATTCTCCATTCCAAGCATTCTTGAATGCTTGAATCTTCTGGATCATACGAGATGGAAAACTATTCATCTTGGTAGAATGCTTGCAAGTCAAGTGCTAATGCATTTCCCTCTCTTAGCTTAAAACTGAAGCAATTTGTATACATCTCAATGCTTTAGATGACAGTTTTAGTATTTTAAATGAAGATCTCGTTTAAAGTAGGTAGTCTTCTTTATCTTCTTCATTTAATGAATCATTATTGTACGAGAGATGTGTGTTCCAGATAACATCCTGGGAATTATTAGAGTTCATTTCCCATCCTGACTTGCAGGCTTTTAGTGCAATCCATTTGAGTGGCTTTAGATGAATGACTCCTCTTGGAGATGGCAAGGAACTAGACAGCACCTCAAAGTTCCAGCCCCTGAAGTACAATCCTTTTGATCATTAATATATTACAGTCCTTTCCCTCCTTTTTTAGTTTGCTAACCAAAAAATAAAGTTTTTTTTTCTTTTCCTTCTTCAAAGCAAGTCCTTGAAAAATCATTTGTGGCTCATGAAACACTTTTTACTGGATCCCCCGAAAGAGGCACATAGCAAAGATCATAGCAAACAGCTGTGAAAGATATAAAACAAAAAGGAGGGTCCTGGTTATTACAGACCAAACTAAATATATTTTATTACAATCATAGACCTTCAAAGTGGGGGCGAGATACAAATAGTCATCGTGAAAAAACTTTAAAATGTAATAGGTAAGAGCCATATAAAGTTGTCTGAATGTAAGAGCCATATAAAGTTGTCATAGAAGGCATAAAAGATATAAAATTATAAATTTAAAAGGAGTTCTATATTAGAGCCATATAAAATATGAACATAAAGTCTGTTTTCCTATCTCTATGAAAATCTAAATCATTAGAAGGATATTAGAAGTATGCATCTATATGCTATCTCAGAGACTACATTTACATCTAATATGGCAAAATAAGTCCCCAAAGAATCTAATTATAACAGAAATGTTTAGCTATACTTAGCTAAAGAAAAAAAAAAGGAATAACCATTGGGAAGAATAGGTCTGGGATTCAAAGACCTATCAGTTTTATTCAAAATAAGAATTCTGTATAGAAATGATTAATACTTTTCTTCTGATTCAAATTTGTATGCTTTTTTTTTTTTTTTAAAGTTGGGGAATTCTGTTCTTCCTTAGCCCCCAAGAATTTTGGGGCCAGTTGAACAAATTTGCTTCTAAATTTGTCTGCTGAAAAATCACCAAATAGCAACTTATTCCTGCTGAGGTAATATCACTCCTTTCTCTAACTGTTTCTATGGCCTCCCTGTGAGGCAATGATTAATTTGAAGTTTCTGCTCTTTAAGATGACTTTTTTAGCTGATTAATTTCAATAGTTTTTTCCATCTCCTTTTCTTTGGTTAGGATAATCTAATGAGATATGAAATCATGCTGTGACATACATTTAACTATAGAACCACCAACATCTGAAGGATGCTCAGCTCCCCACCCCCAAGCCACGATGGTTCATTCCTGGAGAGTTAAGTGACCCTATCGAATCTCAATAATCTGCACAAAAACCTAAAAAACTACTAAACTGACCCATAAGTGAATACAGGGATAATTTTCCAATGAATGCTAAATTAGAAAAGGAAATAATTGCTTTGTTTCCATGCATTTTTATTAAGTGAAATTGACCTCATCTAAAACATGTGCATTTGGAATGAGTGAGTATGCTAGGCATAACACGAGAGGGCAGTACAGGATAATTGTTTCCCAGCACGTATAAATGCTTCAAGTTAGCAACTAGAATTGTATAGGATTTTCAATGCCTATTCAAACTTCAGACTTCCAAACCAGCTTCCAAACCAATAAGAAGAGTGGCGTACCTGTTTTGAGAGTCATACTTAACTTTAATCAGTTGATTTCTCAACCACCAGCTACTTTAAGAAATGCTAGTGAAGTGCTGTGTTCACATAAAGTACAGGCACTTCCGCTGAATTAGATTTTCTCAAACTTGGCAATTGTCTGATGATTCTCCAGCCAGGAGAATTCTGGGAGTTGAACACTACAAATCTTACAATTACCAAGTTTGAGATATACTGAGCTAAATTGTTTTTATTAACACATTACTATGAGCAATTTTTTGACTAGAAAGGAAAAATTCAGATAAGGGGGTTGTGGTGGGAACAAAAGGAAAGGGAGGCATCTATTGACATTACTGTAGCCAGGAGGACCCCAATTTGTACTGTACCTCGATGGCTAAAACACCAATGGCAAGAGCTCCTGCAAGATACACATAGGTTTCAAGGGAATTCAGGATCACAGTGTAGCAACCCTGGGAATAAAGAAAGAAATCTATCTTGAAATAAATGTCTATGCAAAGTGAGTGCATCCAATTAATAAATTACTAAATTATATAACACTCCAGATTAAGGGGACACTGATCAACTTCTATTCTTTTCTTTCAGTAAAAAAGGATTAAAATAAAAAGCAATTATGACAAAAGAATACATTTTATTAACAGAATAATTATGAATAACAAGTAACATTACAAATGATTTATTTATTCTTCATTCATTAATTGAACATGTGCAGCTGCCCATCTTAACAAAATGTGAGCCTGGGCAGTGTATCACAATTAATAAAAACAGCCAATATAAAAATATAAAGTCCAATTTTATTCATCATAATCATATTTTATAACATTAAAAAGACATATTTAAAGCCCTACATGTCTTGGGATGGGTTACCTGAGAGACCACCTTTTTCCAACAGTCTCTACCTGTCCAACTCAATTTTGCAGAATAGACATATTATTTTTGAATTGTAAGCTGCTCAAAGTCATTGACTGAGCGGGCTATACAAATTGAATAAATAAGTATGTTCATACTAGATGATGTTTCTTGAAAATGTGAATGTCAAAGGAACTTTATACAATTATTAAATGTTAGTGTCGCTTTATAAAGCTTCCAGTTTTGGTCCCCACATTACAAAAAAGATGTTGAGACTTTGGAAAAAGGGCAAAGAAGAGCAACTAAGATGATTAAAGGCCTGGAGACTAAACCATATGAAGAATGGTTGCAGGATTTGGGTTTAGTCTAGAGAAAAGAAGGACCAGGGGAGACATGATAGCAGTATTCCAGTATTTGAGGGTCTGCCACAAAGAAGAGAGGGTCAACTTATTTTCCAAAGCACTGAAGGGCAGGACAAGAAACAATGGATGGAAACTAATTAAGGGGAGAAGCAACTGGGAATTGAGGAGGAACTTCCTAACAGTGAGGACAATTAAACCAATAGAACAGTTTGCCTTCAGACATCACTGATGCTTTACCTTTGGAGGTTTTAAAGAGTCTAGACAGTCACTTGTCTGATCTCCTGCTTGAGCAGGGAGCTGAACTAGAAGACCTCCAAGGTCCCTTCCAGCTCTATTCTGATCCCTAAGTACATGAACTGAGCAAAAGTTAAAAGAGACAATCCTGGTTTCTCTTCATTTTAGTCTTACTCTATCTTGTACACACATACAAAAGAAGTTTACCCAAAGAAAGAATACAGTCTTCAATTCATTCAGCTAAAAAATCATATCAAGGTAGGAACTGTTTGCACTTTTATAAGTATTTCGGTCATCTCTTTACCTGTTGGTTCTGATAGACTACCTTTCCTTTCAAACATTCTTCTTTATTGATGAATGCTCCATCACGAGACTGGAGCTCCCGTTTACAACAAGCTTCAGGAACAGCAGGATAGGAATCCGGAAGAATGGGAAGAGAGGTTGCCTCAAAATCTTCTGGACCATTGACACCACAGCACCCAAACTAGCACGTGTGAAAGGTGATCAAAGGGTTAATATTTGTGGCAGAATTAGACTGCTTTCTATGAAATCTGAAGACATATAATAAGCAGCCCACCCAAATAGGATTTCTGAATGTATAAACCAAGGATGTAATTTGATACATGATGTAGGTTTTTATTCCTTCCTAAACATTACAATTTTCTTTTTTTAAAAAAAAAAATTAAATAAAGCAAGTATGTTTCTAGTCAACATGGATATGACCCCGGCTTCAACGTATGTTGAAATCTTCAGTTATAAATAATCAAATCAAGAGTGTGTGAAAAGCCTAGGACTTTAGATTAGCTTCCTATAGAATTGTCTGCTATTTTCTGTGTTTATGAAATGGAAAATTGTGTAAAATAAACAAGTGTTCAGCTTGCCTAATGCTAAAATATCAAAAATTATATTTTCAATATCATAACCTCTTTTAAACTAGTTATAATATGGTTTGTTTATTTTTGTCATTACACAAACCCATCCATGAATCAGGTTTCTGTGCTTGTTCGAGAAAAATCCCAACATAGCATTACATATGGACTTGCATATGTTAAGACCCAGCAATTTCCCAGAGGAGTGACACAATTAAAGCAACAGCAATAACAACCTTCATTAGAACTTAATGAAAACATTTTCAAATTGCTGCCTTTGATCCTCTGGTAGTGCCAAATGAGATCATTTCCATAAAATAAGGCACTAGTTCCTTAATGGTGATATCTGTCTGAAAATTAATTAAATCAGGAGCATATAGAACAACTTAAATATCAGAATTTAAACAGCCTAGCACAATTCATTTTGTTTGGTTTGGTTTTGCAATCAACAGAAAACAAAATGGGCATTAGGAAAGCTACTTGGGAAAAACCGCTGTTGCCCGTCTTTCACACACATATCCCACAGAGATTTATTTCATTCCTTCAATATCTGTTGAAAAAGGCTTCCATTGTTAAGAAGCAAGAGGTGCTTCAAACTCATACCTTGCAGATTCCCAACCTAGAGGAATGCAGACCAGCCAATGCATAAAGACAACAAGCTGGTTGTTTGAAAGCCAGTCCTATATATGGTGTCAAGGGTAGAAATTTGCAATTGTCACCAGATCAACTTTTCTGCCATTCTCTTATAGTTAGAGCACTTGGCTATATTAGCCCCAACAATCTGGGTCCTTATTTTACCAACCTTGGAAGAATGGAAGGCTGAGTCAACCTTGTGCCAATGAGAATCAAACTTCTGGCGTCGGCAGAGTTAGCCTGCACCACTGCATTCTAATCACTGCATCACCACGGCTCTATAATCTTAAATACATTCCCAGAATGAAAATCCTATTGAACCTAAATAGAAGCATTTACACTGCTAGAATGGTGATTTTCCTCTCATTTGTTTTTCTTTCCTATTCTATCAAAATTAAGAATGAAAATGTGTTTTCATTCTTTTGTGCAACTGTCAGCCACGGTTTTATATAAAAATGAATGTTAATTTTGTTTACCTTTGAATCAAGTTCAGCTCCTAATACTCTCATGTCTACGGTTTCTTTGGCAAAATTTCCTAAGTTGCTTGCCACTTTATTATTATTATTATTGGTGGGCAGGATTTCCCAATATAGTCTAGTTTATAATCCTGAATTTCCTGGTATCAAGCAAGCATGAGCCAGCCCTGACTCTGCTCAGTAATTAAGATTTTTAAAAATCCATATCAGGATGCATTAAATAATCAAGTACTTACTGTAATCATGACTGAGTTCCAGGTGGAAGAAAAGACATCTGATTCATTGTACCCCTGATAATGCTTTTTCAGTTCCTTGGTAAAAAACTCTCTGGTCAGCTGCAACAATAACCATGCACAGAAGACGGAATGAATGAATCAATGCCAGAACTTCAAAGCAGGCCTGAATTTCTACTCATGGAAATAGGACTTGAAAGCAAGATTTATAACTCAGCGATGAACATGTGATGGATTAAGCCTACATGGGTAGGTGATCCATCCAATGAAGGAACATCCTTGAATTCAAAGCTAGGTAAAGGGAAAAAGTAACATGACAGTGGCCCTTAGAATTTCCTTCACATTTATGGCGTTTTCACAAAACATATCACTTATTAAAACACCATTTCACAACTTCAGGTGCTGGCATCCTCCAGGTAGATTCCTACCTTGGAGATTCAGTAGTAAGTCAGTACTGAATGCAATGGCCCAATCTTGAGGCTGTTTCTCATATTCCATGAAATTTTCTACTCCTTGTTGGATGTGACCTTAATTTCCTTTTAAAATTTTATTTAAAAACTTGAAGCATTTTCATTAACCAGCATCTAAAACATAGTTTATTTTAAATGTGTGAGGCAATCTCTCCCCCCTTTTTTTGCCTTAACCTCTATTTTTGCTGTGATTATGAACATAAGCCATAACACAAAATTAAGAATATAATCAGTAAAGCATGTTGACCTTTTCATTCTTTGTAGAATAGAGACATTTTGTAAATTGCAATTTTCATACAATTTTTCAAAATCATACTTTTTGCGAGACACAGGCATTTTATTCAGCATAACTGACCATGTTTTTCTTCTGTGGCTCTGTTATGTGCCTTTATAACATCTTCATAAGAACTGGGAGCACAGCCAAGCAAAGTGGAGGACAACATTGCAAGTAGGAGGAAAGGAAGAGGAAATTCCACTATTGGAGTGGACTTTCTTTAATATTGCTCATAGAAACAAAGCTGAAAGTAAAGAATTTATGATTGATCTGCCCAAATAACGATTGATTTTAATTGCCATATAATTCCCTGTACAGTTATGAAGTCCATTGTAAATACCCAGGTAAAATATGAAATTGCAGTGCTAACATTTGATTAATGAATTCCATCTTCAGGATCTATAAAGAATGTCTCCCATGAGTGGAGAATTGAATTCTGGTATGGTAACCACATGGACGAGTTCATGCAGCTATTTTGGAAATGATAGAGATGGTTTACCATGGCTTTCTTCTCAGATGTAGGGTTGTTTTTTTCTTTCTATTCTACAATCCTGTGATTTCTCATGCAAGTATTAATCACTCTCTTCTTTATTTAGCTTTTTCCAGATCAACCCAGGGTGGCTAAGTGCTAAGACCTCTCTTAATCCAACAAAAATATAACACATCTTAACAACCCTGGCAAAGTATTTCTATATCCACAGCAATAAAGGGAATGCACACTAATAGCTCAGAGTTAACAAGTTGTCTCTAGTGTAATATTTGCTCTTGTGTTTTTTTTCTTGAATCACACTGGGTGTCAGTTTTAATTTTTTATATTGTTTGCCTCAAACACATTGTTACTAAAACTAATGGCCCCTTCTGCAGACCTCATAGGATTTGCTGAGAACACATGAAAGTAATATCTTAAACAACTTCAACAAGAGAAGCTCTATCACTCTAAAGGAAAGTGCTTATTAGTCAGATTAGACAAGAATATTCTCTAGGGAAATAAGCCAGCTCCATCAGGCACCTTGGGGTTAGGAGGTGGCCATACACACACTCAAGCATTGTGTTTTCCTTTCCTTCTTTTGCATAATTTACAAAGCCTGGTCTCCCATCCTGTGGAGGCAGCCACCCAGATATTTTATTGATGTTTGTCTCTTTCCTAAATGCAGACTTTGAAACTAATATTACAGTTGGTAAGAGTCCCAGTTGGCGTCCTTTGACCAATTCTAAACAAAAGAGCTATTTGAATATAAAGTGAAACCTTTGTTTCGACAGGCAGGATCCCAATGGAAAAGTTGGAGGATTGCATGTGTGATTTTTATGAGATTTGATCTAAAACAAAGCCCAGTGCTGGAACTGTAATGCCAGAAAAATATTCCATTCTTTTTGACTAGTAGAACATTTAGATTTGCTCCACATATTTTACAAAGAAGGGTAATAGAGTTAATAGCCATTTCAGAAGGCTCAATAAAAATAAAGAAGTAAAAATCTGTAATACTGATTAACAATGGTTTTTTTCTTGTTTTTAGAAGCTAGAGTTAGACTAGGAAGGTTTCTGTTCATTGTATTGTCAATGCACAAAGCATTTGGATTCACGGGTGATTTTATTAAGCTTTTGGTAATAATGAAAGTGATTAGAAAATTAGCTGGATAGTTTACAGAATAGTTTATCAGCATCATCTTTTCCTAGAGGTGTAGATTCCTATGACTTCTAGCTAGAAAGCAGAACACATTCTCTTCCTCCAAGGTGTTCGGAATAATGAAATAACAGAGTTAGAGCAGCAATAGGGGGAAAATAGCATGATTCCAATCAAGCAGAGGTAAAAGAAATAAACAAAAAGCAAATCTGATTTTTTTTTTTTGAAACAAATTTTTATTAATTTTAAAGATAAAACAACACATCATTAACCATTAAATACATAAACACATAAAACCTCTTAACATTGTAAATCCTTACAAGTCAAACAAAACATTATTTTTATACAGCATAATTCCAATTTATCCCATCTCCATATGGACACACAAATATCTTCCAGCAAATTTCTCATTATTTCTCTTTACTCCTATTCAATTTCATTTCTCTTCCATATTTATCCATTTTATAGTCATCATATTCTTTTCTTTCTGGCTTGTTTAAATTATTCTCGTCTAACATTCCTCCAAGGTTTTATTGATTCTTTTTTCCTTTTTTTTTTTATAAAAAACAAATTTTGTTAGTTTTACCATAAACACAATACACAAACATACAAACACAAAACATAAACAAAACTAAAAGATCTTTTCTGAAGGTTGTCTGTTCCCGGGTTAAAACTCTTTACACAGACACAAATTCAAACATCATATTCAACCCATATCTCCTTCCATATCTTATTATCATTTTCTTTTTTATATATATATATAAAAACCATTTTTATCAGTTTTATAAGAACAATGCACAAAGAATCAAGGCATAACAGCTTATAAATTCTTTTCTAAGAAAAAATAATAATAAAAGACCAATAAGGCATAACATTTCCAGATTATAATATCAATATTTCATATAATATTAACTTCATATCTTGTCCCTACTTCTCTTTTCCATCCAAATTATTTATTAATTAAAATTTTATTGCCTTTTATCAATATACAAAATCCAAAAAAAAAAAGCATATATATCCTTCCATATCTTATTACCATTTTCAACAACATTCTTTGTCTGTTTTATTTCCAATTATCCATTTATCTTTTTTTTTCTTTTACTATACTTCTCCTGTACACCAATTGGAGTAACATCTATAACTCATTACCCTAACTTAGAAATACTACATATTACAATCTTTCTTGGGATTCTGTTTAAAAGATTCTAAAATTACATAAAAACACAATCTTATATACCCTCCAGAATCCCTCTTTTATCCTAAATTAAATTCACCCATTGTCTCTAAATAAACTTTTTTTCTTTAGGTCTTGCTTCCCCCCATTAAGGCTTCTCCTCCCCCCCTTTCTCTCTTGCTTATTCTTCTCCTTGCCCTTTTTACCCCTTTGTCTTTCCTCCTCCCTTTTCTTACTCCTTTTCCTTTGCTTTCTAACCTTGCCTCCACCTTTTCGCTCATTTTTCTCTCTTTTGGTTGTTTTTATAATTCTTAAAATCCCCTTTTTCTTATCCTTTTTCTCCTCCTCTCCGGAAGGGACCCATTGTTCATCAAAGATGGCTTCTTCTTCCTCTTCTTCCTTGTCCCAGTCCTTCTGCTGCGTAATCAACTTTTCAACAGAACATAACGCCATTTCTAAGAATTGAAACAAAGCGCCCAAAGTATCTTCTTTTTTATATTTTTGATATTCAATCTCTAGTTCATCCACAAACAATGCCATTATAAAAAGGGAAACTTTTTCCAAAACAACCACAAGTATTTTTAATCAAAGATAATCAAAAGCAATTAAAAAATAATAATTCCAAAAGTTAATACTTTTCTTCCTTCTTCTCTTTCTCTTTCTGGATTAATTTTTAATCAAAGAGGTCCAATTACCATATATCTTCTTTTGGGATCCACAAAGACGTTCTAGACAATCTCCTCCTTTTTCAGCTTCTGCTCCAATTTTTTTTCTCCCTTCCCACTTGCAATGACAATTTTAAATAATCAAAAATCCATACCTCCAGCAGAGATTTTCCAATTTCTTAAATTTTTCAATGTCCAAAAATCCCTTTGTCTCTTAGCTTCAGCTTTCAAAGCAATCCACTTTCAATGTCTAATATATCCAAATATTTCTGCTTTTTCCGTGGGGTGGGAGAGTAAAAAAAAAAAGAGTTCCCTTTAACAGCTTCTCCGCCGCTTTTCGCTCTTCTTAGGGATACAATGTATCCTCCAGCAATTCAAGCAGCTCAATTCCAGGCAGTTTAAAAGGTGTTACTTGACCCGGCTCAGACAGAACTTTCACTCTTCACACTTCCTCCAGCACAGTTCTTACCCGGTTGCTGGCTTCTTCATGGCGGCCATTGCTGACCGCCGCTCCACCGCCTTGGGAAAAAGGGGTTTTCCCGGAGAAGGGGGGGGTCTGTGACACCCCCACCTCCCTATCCGACTCCCCTCTCTCTTCAGCTGTCCCTACAGGGCAGCCATATCCCCCTGACCCGTCTGGATCGGGGGTACCTCGACGGCTAGCACAGCAGGAATCGCGAGCTGTCGCGAATTCCTGCTGCCCCGAAGCCACGCAAACCGGAAGTTCAGCAAATCTGATTTTTATATTGTACTGATGCGGGGAACAAACTTCTGCATCCATATAATTGTCACTAGAGATTTATTAAGCAGCAAAAATTTCTTCCACTGAAGCCATAGATCAATGATTTGCTGGCAATCTATTGGGACATCTTGACTGTATCTACATCCAGATGCAATTTGAGCAAAATAGTTAGCATAACCAAGCATATGAGACTACACATCACAGTTTGACTTTGACCACTCTGCCTGATGCAGATAAATTAGGTACAAAATTTAAGAATATTTCTTACTTTTAGGAGGCTACTAAAAGATCTATTCTAACAAAAGGATCACATAATGATGTTAATGTATGGTAGTGTTATGTTTGCTTTGTTTTTTTTTAGTGTAAACTTCTTTATTAAAAATGTGCAATACATTTGAGAAACATTTAAGTTAAGAAATAGCTTAATATCAATACTTGAGGAAAGATAATCGAGCAAAGGAGTTGTGAATACCTAGAAATGAAAAAGGTGATTACTAGAAGCCAGCATGGGTTGTTAAAAACAGATCATGCCAGACAAGCCTTCTTTGATAAAGTGACTAAATTAGTGGATCAGCAAAATTTTGTGAATATAGTATATTTGGATTTCAGTAAGGCATTTGATCAAGTAGACCACACTACCTTGATAAAATATAAAAATGTGAAATAGACAGTACTACCATCAGAGGAATTCACTGACCAACCACACCCAGTATGTAGTCCTTAATGGAGCTACATCTACATGGAGAGAAGCATGCAGTGATATACCTCAAGGTTATGTCTCTGGTCCAGTATTCGTCAACATATTCATAAATGATCTAGAGAAAGGGATAGAAGGGGAACTTATCAAATTTGCAGGTGACACCAAGCTGGGGGGAATTACTAACACTGTAGAACACAGACACAAGATTCTGAAGGATCTTGACAGACTTGGGCATTAAGCCCTAACCAACAAGATCCAGTCCTTGGGGTGAAAAAAGTACGGTCTTACACTTAGATAGGAAAACCAAATGAAATATAGGTGGTACTTGGCTCATTAGTAGTAAATGTGAGAGAGATCACCACTTAAGTATGAGCCAGAAATGTATGCCAACTGCCAAAAAAGCCAATGTAGTCTTGGGTTGCATTAACAACGGGATAACATCAAGATAATGAGAAATGGTAATGCCGATTTATGCTGCACTAGTGAGGCCACTTGGAATACTGCACTAAGTTCTTGTCACACAATACAAAAAAGATAGAGAGCCTAGAAATTGTGTGGAAAAGAGCAACAAAGGTCTAACCTATCAAAGAGGAAGAAAGGAGGGATATGATAAATGTATTCCAGTACTTGAGGGACTATCACAGAGAAGAGGGAATGGACTTTTTCTCCAAAGCATCAGAGGGCATGACAAGAAGTAATGAATGGAAGTTAGTTAGAGATCCAACCTAGAAGTAAGAATTTTTTTTCTAACAGCAAGAACCATTAAGCAATGGAATAGCTTGCCTCCTGGACTTGAAGGTGGAGGTTTTCAAAAATAGACTAGACAATATTTGACCAGTATGGTGTGTGGTCTCCTGCCTTCAGCAAAGTGTTGTACTAACTTTTGAGGTCCTTTCCAATCCTACGTTCTGATATGCTCTCATTTATCTGCACAGAATATTCACACGTTCATTGCTTTTTTCCATTTCTAAATAATCTAAAGCTTTCTCTGTTTGCAGTATAATTGTATTTACTCTTTATTTCAGTGCTTGTCTCTGTGAATATTTGCCTTCTATTGCAGTCTTACTGCTCTTACAATTTCTACTTAGTTAGGCAAAAGTGTTCCTACTTATATAATGGCAGCATGGAGCCCACATTTAGGAATCAGGAGCCAGCATGTTGAATAATGAATAACCAAGCTGATATCTGTCACTGGGAAATTTTTAAACAAATACTGTAGTTACAAATGAGGTATCTGGGCTAATAGTCGACAGCATATTAAATGGGGCACTAATATTAAGGGGATGGAACTATTATTCAAAGGAATCATAGCCGTGCTATGTCATTATCAGGTCAAACACCTTTTTTTTTTCAAATTTCTCTGATGCTGCCTCATTTTTTATTAATTATATTAAGCCTATTTGGGACTTACACTATAGTTGTGCAGGTCTCAAATTAGTAAGTAATCATACCACAACTTTTTGAAATTATACGATGCATGAGATCTTGAAGAATTCAGTTGTTTTTGATCTGTTTCAATTTTACTTTAAACCTAGATTTGGGATTGACATATCTTTAGTCTTTTTGTTAGAAAGTAAACAATCTTGTTTCTGGTAGAGCTCTGAAGATCACACTATCTTCTGAACCACCTGGTGGGTATAAATTAGGGAGATTGAACAGAAAAGTTTCATCATAAATTGGCCTGTAAATAAACTAAATAATGAATTAATGAACACACAAGACCCAATTTCAAATTGTTCCAGTTCTAGTTTCTATTCAGCAATACTAGGACAAGGTTGTTGACAATTTTGGCTGTACTTCCAGAGTTATAACCATGAAAAAAGGTCATCAGACAATATCACCACTGTAGCTATTATGCAAATGACATAAAATCATTTCATTTTCATATGAGAGTTGTCTCAGTGATTGCACTAACAAATTGGGTGCAGTGAATACTTTATCCTGTAAAATAAAGTTGGCTCTCCTTACTGTTTTTCATCAAATCCTGATAATCATTTTATTTCAGCAAATATATATATATATATATATTCTAATGTTTCTGTGTTTTGGCCCTTATTGTTGGCACTTTGAGGTGATTGCTTTACATTATTCTTTTTAAAAAGGAATGACAATTTTAATATATTATACACTTTAGCGAATGGTGTCCTTATACCAGAAGCATTGGGTACTTACTCACCCAGTCAAGAGGATATTTTTTAACACAGAATTATTCCTGATCCTCAAAATGATGCTTTAGTTGTTCTGCACACCAGAACAACTAGACACAAGAACAGTTTTTTTTTGAAAGCCATCACTCTGCTAAACAAATAATCCCAACACTGTTCAACTATTACAAAGTCTGCACTACTATTACTGTTAATCTTCTCATCACCCATCCCTTCACACTTGTGACTGTATGACTGAAACTTTGTCGCTTGTATCCTTACGATTTATATTGACTGTTTCCTAGTATGATTTGATTGCTTACTGTACCCTATGACTATCATTATGTGTTGTACCTTATGATTCTTGATGAAGGTATCTTTTCTTTTATATATACTGAGAGTATTTGCATCAAGACAAATTCCTTGTGTGTCCAATCACACTTGGCCAATAAAGAATTCTATCTATTCTATCTTCTATCTATTTTGGAAGACTATAAGGATATATAGAAGTGAAGGGCCAGCTGAACCATAAAGAATCCATGTTTGAATAGAATGTAATCTTCTAGTGACTATGATGAATAATGATGTTAATAAACTATTTCATAATTACACAAGTCTACTACAGACAATGAATACAAAATTGCATGGAAGTGTAATAAGATCCTAGGGTGAAGTAACACAATGATGCACCGAAGATCAGATGAAGATCAAAGTACAATTGATGGATAAAGGTACCAAGAATCAGGACCTTAACTTCTGTGATCAAAAACTCTTCAAGAGCCAGATTCCTACCAAAATTGTCTTTTAAAATTGTGACAGTATTCCATGAAAAGATTAATGAAATCCATCTGGACAGAGTCCGACAGTTTTAGGATATACAGAAGAAGGCAAAGAGAAGCCCTGTGTGCATGGTGGGACAAGTGTGTAAGAGCATACATATATGTATATAGTGTATACCTTCTTCATTCTATAGTTTGCTAGTTTGTTTTCTACTTTTTCCTTGCTACTTCTCTCCCTATTTTTTCCACATTGGGAAATGTATCTGGAATCAAAGAGCTACAAAATAAGTTTTGGTAACTGATTACTAATTTAAATAACCTGTTTGCATTAATGGGGAAACCTGTGTCAATTAGTGACATGTGCCTCTAATTAGTTACGCTAGAGCTCAGAAATGTATAGTGTTCAAGGGACAACTGTATTCAAGCTTTGATTTAAAAACTTAAACAACTTGTGGCATCAAGAGCAAAGATCCCAAGAGGGAAATAAATATGCCCTCTATTGTATATTTGTGTGTGTCCATTTGCCACACAAATCTAATGATACATTTCATTAGAGTTGGAGAACACTGATTAAAGAACACCACTCACAATTAATCAGTTGCCTTTAACAAGTGCTGTAGTAGTAGAAAAGGATACCTGGATACCCTTACAAATGTTCTCATTTTATTTTCTTCATCTCCTTTTTATTTGTAGTGTTACTATGGAAAGAGGAAAAACAGAGGAAATAAGTTGAGAAAGATTCCTCTGCCCAAATCTGCTACTGCCAAAGCTCAGCCCTATCTCTAAATAATCTGGAACATGGCAAGTCAGGTGGGGACTGTAGCAGAAAAAAATTATTGGTGAACAAAACATTGAAAGGCGATCCAGATTATTCGGTTCACACCAATGTTTTGCTTTTTATTTCCACACAATTTTTAACGACAGTGATAGGATTCTTTTAAGAGAGAATTGAAATATCTGTTTGGCCTTTAGCTAAAGTAAAGAGGACCAACTGAAGATATTACAGGAAAAGCTCAGAGCAGAGATTACAGCTTTAAATTACTTGGTTGATCTAGGAAAAAAAAGAATTTATATTCAAGTATAGTCTGATAGATATTATTTCCCCATGAAGGCAGCACTAAGTTGGAAGAATCAACCTTTTCTCTGCTAAGCATTTATTACAAGTTTTTGTATAATAGGGAGAAGGATTTTGCAACTCTCTAAGACTAGTCACTTTGGGAAATACTTCACCTCCCCCCAGGAGTATCCAGTGTGATTTAGACTTGGTAGAAATGGATCATTCAACATTTTTGTATCAGAAATTCCATTTATTTTAATATGCTATTCTTCTTAATGATAGGGTAATATATGCTAGACACCCCTTATTGGAATTCCTATCATTCTTTTTCTGCATCGCTGTGTAAATTTCTTATTTTAATTTCATTAAATGTTTAAACTGATTGCCGTTTTCTTCCCTATGGGGTCTGATTTTTGGTACATCCTACATGTAGCCTAGCAGAAATAAATAAAACTGGCTTTGAGCCCAGGAATCTATTTCATATCCCAGTTTTTGATGTGGTGACATTGCCCTCTTACATTAAAAACAAAACCTTTCCCCAATTTGATGTCATCCAGAGAAAACTTACAGAATGCCAAGCTACCCTGTTCTTAGGAAGAGTGGTCAAAAAGTTTATGAGTTGTAAGTTATTTGGAAATCAGAAGCTGAGGAAAGCAGAGTTAAATGTTAAATCCTTGAAAGAATACACACTACAGCCTGTTGGCATGAATTTCAATTTGTCATCTTTCTGTTAGCTTCATTTTAAGAATTTGATTGGCCTGAGATAGTTTTGCTGATGGTTTTTCTATTAAGCAATGTGAAGTTGGCTAGAAGGGATTAAGATCTGGTTCACCGATAAGATGCCTGACATAAAGGACTGCAGAGGAGACAAAGGACCAACAGTGTTTCATTTTCCCCCTACAAGCATACACTATAAGAATGAAAATAAGGTGCTTCAACCGGAGAAGGTTTGAAAATACAGAATTAGTTTTCTTTTGTTTTGTGTTGAAAAAGGAACAGAATATACACAGCTCTGAGGAATATAAAACTGCAGTGGTCACAACCAGTAGATCACCAATAGTACCATAGCATTCAAGCATCCAAGTTGCCTTGTGCTCATTTTCTAAGTATAATATTGTCACTGTTTCTCCTGTGCCTACAGAGTAGCAATTGGATTTTGAAAAATGATCACCAGGGCAGGGTTTTGCACAAGGAAGAAATTCCAATGTAGCTCTTCTCTTTCCAGTTGTTGAATCCCATTCTTCTTAGCCTTGCTCCAATTTGGAATTTTCCATTTTGTTTTGCTTTCCTACTGTGATCCTATACTCCACAAATTCAGTTATTTGAAACAGAGTCTCTGCTTGCCTGCTCTGCTGACTGTCTCATTTGAAATCTCAGCAGAGCACATTGCTTTCCATCCCCATTTGCGTTCTTAATCTCATCTTTCCTCTCTGCTATTAATTATTCAATTCTAACTTACTGAACATTGGGAGGTACCCAACTGTGGTACGAACATCATACCTATCATCCTTTACAATAACAGAAGATGCTAGTTTTGACTATAATCCAAGGAAATGGCTTATGGGATACAGGATACTGAAGTGCTAATTAGGAGCTGATCACTCCAATCATCTCATCTCCATTCAATTTAATCAGGCGTTGTGCTGCACAATATTATCACTGTAGTTACCATTCTTTCTTGTTCCAGATTTGGTGAGTAATTGCTCTGACACAGGTCTGCAATATATTCATACTCACTGTTTGTTGTGCATTTTTCTGAACTGAACAAACAATGCAAAGGGGACACGAGGATTAGAAAAAGCCAGTGAAGACTCAGAAACCTCCTTCTTTGCATGAATATAAGCTTCAGCTTTAATTTACCCATCTTTTATGTATAAAACTAAAGAGTTGGTAATTACCATAAGTGAGTTTGTAAACGTGCATTAGACTGCTATTTATTTTTGGTTATTTTGAAATAACTTTTTATTTAAAAAGAAATTAAGCATAATGGTTGGTTAAAAACTGAAGTCAACCATTCCAAATGAATACAAAAGGTAATCTCATCTAGTATTTGGGCTCGATAGAAAATCACGTATCTATTAAATTCCAGATCTGGATTTAAAAAATTCAGGTATACCTTCATACACTCGGTTAATTTAAAGCTGGATTAACCATTAAGTATAATAAGCATCTGTTTAGAACACCAAGGGAAGAAGAACAGCACAGAGGTTTTCTCCCAAGCTATCATGCCCTTAATTCTTTTGCTGTCACACTTGAGGGTTCCCCCGCCCCCCCTTTTTTAAATAATTGTCCTTATCTGCCATGTTCAACTTTAACCTGCATTGTTAAAAAAAAGTTTTTCCCTCCCCTTGGCATGGTGAATCACTAAACTTTAAATATTTGGTTTGAAGATACCATCAGACACCACATTTGTTTGTTTCTAGTGAAGTAGTACTTTCAGTTCCGCTGAGGGGCACCATTTTTGGGATGTGCTTAAGACACCAGTTGCCAGAAAACTAAGACACCAGTATCCAGACATGCCAGAAAAAGGCAAGGACAAACCACTTTTATATGGTTGCCTGGAAAGGTCACCAGCAGTCAGTCTCAATTGCTTTTAAGTGGGTTGCTTTTAAAGATACATTAATGAGGAGTGTTACAGCAATTTAATTTGTTCAACTATATGTAATTACAATAAATACATAAACTTACAATAACAGTAACTTTTTTTCATCCTGAAGAATACTATATGTTGGCGTTTCACTCTTAAAATTTCCCATTTGAAATAATAAGTGTACCAGCGTGCCTACCGTCCCTGTCCTAATGTTCCCATTTATTCATATTCATTATGTATATATTTATATCTGTTTATACTTATATGTTTATGTTATGTTCATACTTTTACTTGCTTTTCTCATACATGCTTGACAAACTAAACTAAATAAATAAATAAAATAGTATCAGATTGGGAAAACTGTATCACACTATTATGATAATCTGGTAAATTAAAATTCCTATTCAACTCTGTACAAAGTGGATTGTAAGTGGTAGAGAAAGATCTGCTTCCATACAAACTTACCAAGTGATATAACTATTTTCAAATCCCCTTCATCAAATTCTCCCATCAATGGAATGAAAATAATTTTAGTTGTCAAGCAGCTCTGCTGCTTTGAAGAATCATTCCCCAGAGGATTCACTCTGCAATCATTTTAATATCCTCTTATGTTCTTTGTATTTTCTGAAAGTCTCTTAATGTCAAGTCTACAAAGCATTTGAAAATATTTCCCTAGCTACCCCACTGATGTGTTGTTGTGTTGTTAAAGTATTCAAACCAACTAGATCTGCCTTTGAAATGCAATATGTGGCTGCTGGGATCCTTGAACCAGATTCTGTGCCCAATCCATGCATATAACCTCCTATATTTATCCTGCAATAAAGAACAGATCTATTTGCTACCATTAAAGGTGATCTTGATTTTGTTATTTATTCGTCTGGTTGGTGCTCCTATTCATATATTGCAACAAATTCAGAACTGCTTTCTCTGAATTTGACTGCTATCAATTCCTGTTACCACAAGAATGCAATCCCTTAACTCTGCCTCTCTCCACTGATTTGTGCGCATGTGTGGCAATCTGTGCATGTATCTGGGTTGGTCATACTCAAAGATATAATTTGTTAGATTACATGTGTGGCTTTCTCTTGCTGTGAGGTCTTCCATTTGCATCTCCTGAAGGAATGTCACTAATTCAGAAAATAGAGACCGTATTGACCAGACCATAACAAATTTGCTCAGGAAGTGATCGCTATTTATAGAACAGTCACTCTCACTGCAGTCTTGTGTCTCTCCTCATCTCCATTGTTCAGAAAGGAAAAAACATTTAAATTGTTTAAAAAGCATTGGTCTTTTCCTTCTTTTCAACTGTGGGACCAACAAAAGGCCTTCTGTGTTTTTAATCTTTGGAAAGATATGGGTGTTTTGATATTGGTTCTGTACTTCTCACATCTTTCTTCAAGATCTCTATTAAAATTTGGAAATAGGGTTTCATTGGGACAATATAATCTATGTGAAATTCTTCTGCAGGAATATGAGCAATTTCCAGTTTTATTTTTGCATCCAGCACATTTCCGGTCAATTCCTGCAGCCAGATCTGACCAGCACGTATGACAATCCAATTAGCAATTAATACTTTGGTGACCATAATAAACATCAACAATAGCAAAACAGGGTACAGCGCAGGCAAGACATAGAGATAGAGGATGAGACATGGACTACAAAGGGAGGGAAAGAGGCAAACAATTTAGTATTCTCAGAACTCACAAAACCCTGGGAAATAATAGAGTAGTTAATTAGCATGGCCAGTCTGAGAAACGAAAATAGCCTTGGTTATCCCAGCTTTAACCAGTTGTAATAGTGGCAGAGTAGGGGTGGAAAATAGTTGTTCTCTTCTCTATTCTGCACTATAAAGGGAATAATTTGGAATATAGGAACGATAAATTCTGCTCACCATGAACTTAGTTCTGCTATCCATGAGCTTGGTTTTACCCATTTTCTTGTAAGATATTCTCACTTAATTTGCTCTTGCCTACTTTATTTTTTCCTGCTATTTGCAAATGTTTAGTCATTTAAATGCAGTGGACTTTAAAAAAAAAAAACACACAGTCAATCACCCAACTAATAAACAATTCTACAGTATATTTGTCCCAGGAACAATCAAAATCAATACAATACTTAATAGAAACTTGGATAAATATGTTGCTGTGAATTCTACTGCCTTAATAGATGAGGAAGAAAAACAATAAAAGCATCAGGTCAGACACAGTCTCATAAAGTGGTTTTGCAACACAGAAAAAGCTAAAACAAATACTCAGCTGGGACCTTTTTCCCATTAGGTCCTTCAGGACAAGTAGCTAAAAGCCAACCAGGCATCACTTGAGAATATAGTTTAAATGAATATCCACCATTGTTTTACTCTTGAGAAGAAAGCCACAAATTTTGGGGGGGCCAATAACTCTTAGTTGTTTTCTTTTCCACTTTTCTTTCATGCTCACGGTCTCATTTTTTAAAAATCCCATCAAATATTCTATTGTGCAAGTTACCTGTTTTGTATTTATTTAACACCACAAAGTAATCTGGGCAACTGTGAGAAATGGAAAAAGGGGAAACCACAGAAATAGCAGGCTGAATTCATTGTTTCCTTGTATTTTGTAAGAGTATATAGTATTTTGAACAATGATGATAAAGAAAAGAAAGACTATTTCATCTCTCTCTCTCTCTCTTTCTCTCTCTCCATGCCTCTCTGACAAGAAAAACCTAGTAATCTTAAATTTTTTCTCTCCAACATTTTGCATATAGATAAACATTACAGAGCAAAATAAGTTGATTAAATGTATTTGATCTATCATACATTATCAAAAGAATTTTGGAGTGGGTAGGATAAACATGTAATTTGTTTTCCTCTATCAAATTATTTCTTAGAGCAAATACAACAATGAAATAAGCCCAGGCAGTGGAATCATCAAATATAAAGCTCTGCTAGATTTGTAATGACAGGAGGAAAGGATTGCATTGTATTCATTCATTTATATTTTTCAAATAGATGCCTTTTTTCATTATTACTAATATCTTAGGCAGATATAAAATCTCTCTCAATGAGACTGTGCCCACTAGCTTCAGGAGTCAGATGCTGTTCATTTTTTAAACTAATGTCTGGAAATTTAGACTCTATCTATCTCACATCCCTGCTAGAGAAGCCACAATCTCAGCAGTACTCCCAGAGCTACAGAGAGACCATCTAAGGACCCTAATTTCTATTTCCAAGATTGGATCTCTTTGTCTTTATTGGGAAAGTCCAATTTATCATATGCCCCTTGGAATGCTTTCCCAGAGATCACAGAGTTGCACCCTTAAATTCTCCAACCACTAGTTTAATCCTTGCATTCTCAAAATAAAGTTAATTCAATTATAAAGATGACCTTTTCCTGAAAAGCAAGCTTTGTCTTCTAACCATCAAGCATCTATGCATGACCCAAGCTGTGCTTGTTTACTTTCAATGGGTAGTTTCAAATTGCTTAGATTAAGTGGAAATGCTTTAGTATCTTGAACAAAGGACTACTTGGCAAATTTATAAAGCAGAAGTCCAACTGAATATAATTCTGCAGATTCCTAAAGGACATTCCATCATCGTCATACTCACATTTTCTCTAAAGATAAATGCCAAGATTGCAGCGGAGAGTTCTGCCAGGAAGATTAGCAAAATAAACATGAAGAACTGAAAGAGGAAAAAAAGAAAAAGAAATGTACATTACCATTTATCTAGAATGAACATCTGCCTCAACATTTAATAAAATAATAGTAAGAATAGGTCAAACTAACTCACTAAAGCATGTTTAGAAATTGACAGCTAGAGTGGAACAAAGTTGCCAAATATTTAGCTTAAGACAATAATGGGAAAATGTCAAATCCCCCAAATTAGGGGATTGTTGGATGCACTATTAAAGCTGTTGAATATCTGGGATATATGCTATTTTTTACTTGGCATGTATATTTCATTGTTAATAACTGATTATTCCACTACCATTATGACCAATCACTTGGATTTATGAAGTTCACACACAACAATACTTCTAGGTCATCTGACAACTCTTCACTTATTCTGCATCACATACCATTACAGGTAGTCCTCAACTTACAACAGTTCATTTAGTGACCATTCAAAGTTACAACAATGAAAAAAAATGACTCATGTCCATTTTTCACAGTTACCTTTGCAGCATTTCCACAATCATGTGATCAAATTTCAGATGCCTGACAACTGGTTCATACTAACCATTGCTGTGTCCCAAGGTCATGTAATCAACTTTTGCAACCTTCTGACAAGCAAAGTCAGTGGAGAAACCAGGTTCACTTAACAACCGGATTAGTAATTTATCCACTGCAATGATTGACTTAACAACAGTGGCCAGAAAGGTTGTGATATGGGGCAAAACTCACTGAACAAATGTCTCACTTAACAATTTAAACTTGGGCTCAATTGTGGTCATAAGTCAAGGACTACTTGTATTTGATAAACATGTTCCAGCCTTTTATAAGTATCTAATGCTTGCTGGGATTGCAACACCCAAAATTCTGCAGCCAATACAGCTTTCAGAGTCAAGTACTGTATCTCCACTGCTTTAAGAGTCATATTAAAGATATGAGGCTTTAATGGTTCGACTCATTACAGCAGCAATATCACTTTTTTCAGGCTCAGAAAGAAACCTGGGAAAATATAAAAATATAAAAAAGAGAACTGGCATTGAAATGGTAAAAGAAACTGAGAAGGGAATCCCAAGTACCAAGTAATGAAATTTTTCTATGGCCCAAAGTCTATCAGAAATGGGCTCCTTTTCCAAGAACACTGTGAAAAAAAAATCTACTAAAGATATGCTAAAATTTAAGTTGCTGTGTGCCACTCATGGGCGTTCTTGTTGCTGCTAGAACTAAAATTAAAATTAAATGCCAGGCCACTCTATTTTGTACATGGCATAGAAGGGGAACATCTCCCACCTCACAAAAGGCTTCAAAATGGCTTAGGTAAGAAATGGTAAGCATATTTTTAGGTGGTACCTTTGTTTAATTTCCGCATGACAAATGAGAGAGGGGGATTATAGAAATCAGAGGTGTCAGTTGGAGGAGTCATATTAAATAAATTTATAACGCTTGGTGGTTTTGCAAGGTTCAAGTGCTGGTAATGTCCTATAAAGCTGTAGATGGCATGGGACAGGTTATTTTGGGGGACCACTTCTCCTTGGTTTCATCTACCTGTATCATCAGGACTGGCAGGAGAGCATGTTATGAGGCCTTCTACTAAGAAATGTCATCTGATAGCATTCAGGAGAAAAGCCTTTTCTGCCACAGCATCTTCCCTTTGGAACATCATTCGCCCCAAGGTTAAACTGCTCGTGACCTTACTGGCCTTTCAAAAGGATCTGAAGACAAGACCTTGTCATCGTGGCTGAGGATGTAATGATGGTACGGAGCCTGTTAGCTGGTTATATTGTCACTTTATGGATTGTACACTCCCACAGATTTAAATTTTAACGGTTTTGTTTTTTAAAAAATAGTTTTTCCATTTTGGTTGTTTATTTATAACTACTCTTTGTTTTTGTTTCTAAGTCTGTGAACCACTGAGAATCACATGTATGAGACAGGCAGCTACATAAATGGAACAAGCAAACAGACAAACATCCAAAAAGGATAAAAAGTGAGGTACAATGGCACAATAGTTCTTTTGTTGTTTTGGTGAAAGCTTCAGCTCTTGCAGATACGTCAGAGGTCCCCAAACTTGGCAATTTTAAGATTTGTGGACTTCAATTACCAGAATTCCTCAGTCAGCTGGCTGAGGAATTCTGGGAGTTGAAGTTCACAAGTCTTAAAGTTGCCAAGTTTGGGGACCTCTGCTGAATGTATTTGTCTGAAATACACTACAGGCTTCATTCCCCATGGAAGGTTAGAAAAAAAGGATTACAGGAACTTTCCTTACATACCAAAATCAGTTAACTAATTTTTAAAGGTCCTCGTGTAATAACATGCCTTTAACTTTGTTCAAAAATTAAGACTGGGAATTTGCCATGATCATCAATCAGAATCTGAATATTTGGATTAACCCTCAGAGGAATTAAACAGGCTTCAAAGTCCTCTGATTGGGTGGGTATGTATGTATGTATGTATGTATGTATGTATGTATGTATGTATGTATGTATTTAACCATTCAATCAATAAATCAAATTGCTGATCTGGAATCCAAGATAAGAATTGTGGACAGGGTATCTGTTACCTTTTGATCCATTGCATGTTCAAGAAATTGCTGTCACATTTTTATGATTAATTGTGGATGTTCTGTCATCCAACTTTTGATATGCATATTTTCTGACACCTATTTTTTTGTCTAGTTATTTACATAATTTTTAGATGCATGTTAACACTTGTATATGAAAAGTAAAACTGCCTTACATATGAGGTGGAGCAAATAGCATTAGTAGCTTTTTTATTTATTTCTTACTGTTGCATATAGAATAAATTGGATTTGTTCTTGAAGAGCACACTAGATTGGCATCTTCTTACTGATGAAATTATTTTGTAGATTTGCAAAATTCATAGATACAGCATTGCATTATCAAAGGGTTTAAAATATCATTAGATTATTCCATGAGCGAACTATTTTTTTTCTAAGGAATCCTTGCAATTTGTTTATTTTTAAACAAGTCCAACTGCTAGTAAGCTTCAGGGGCTGTGAAGTACAAGTTATATTTCATTCAACGGAACATTTTGCAACATTTTTTTATAAAAACAAAACATGAGAAATAATCTCTACAGAAAAAGAAAAAGAAAACTTCCCTGGGGATGCATGTTTCTCTCATCTCTTAGCTATGCTGTACACTTTCCTTGAATTTATACTTGACTTGAAAGCTTCAGGCATTTATTATGTATCACTGAGAAATCTCTCCTGGGAAGCCTCTGATTCATCTATATTTGAAAACTTTGTAGGAGGACATGGATTTTAATTAGTCCATGAAAATAATACCTTTCCCCTAATTAAGATATAGATAACAACCACTGAATCCACACTCTCTGCCAAGTCAATTTTTTTTCATGGCCCCCACACTTAATCATTTCCCAACATCAGTTCTTTGTTACAATACAATTCCTTCTCCCCCGAAGAAAATGCTATTTTGCACGCTCTTGACAAACACTGATATATAGCACTTTTCCCACCCTGCATATTTAAGATGAAATTAGTCATGAATAGCCAAATGAATGAAAAATTCAGTTTTTGCAGGAATACTCAACTTTTTAGGTGGTGGAGCATGTAATATAAAATATCATGGTATCTTGTTTTTGCCAAATTGTTGGTGTGTGTGTGTGTGTGTGTTTGTGTGAATTTACTTCTGTGTTTGTATTTCGTTGACACAACAAATACAGATACACTGAGAGACAAGTTAACTACATAAACCAAGCAATGGAGCTAACATGCTTAGCCCATACAATTAGTTTCAACAGGCCTGCTATGATGTGTCATAGGTCCACCTTGTTAAGTGAGTTTTGTCCCATTTTATGACCTTTCTTGCCACAGTTGTTCAGTGAATCATTGCAGGTGATAAGTTAGTAACCCGATTAAGTGAATCGGCCTTCCCCATTGACTGTGCTTGTCAGCAGGTCACAAAAAGGTGATCACATGACCTTGAGACCCAAAACCATCATAAATATGAACCAGTTGCCAAATCTGGACCACTTTCAGTCTGAGCCACAAGAAAATAAAATATGGAAACTAGTGAAATGCTGGCAAAATCTTTGTGAATGCTATCTAATGCTCCAACAGATTTGTCTCTGCAGGAAGTGAGCAAATCAAAATTAAAATAAAGAAAAAAAAAGATACATCTTTAAGTTTGAATAGATGTAGCACAATTTGACACTTCTTTTCTTTTTGGATTTTCTTGGAACGTGTCAAGGCTCTACTTATTAACTATGACTGTGAAGCTCAGATCTTCTTGATCAAGTTGGTTGACATGTGGATGCGTCCAACCCTCATAAAGATTGAATCTATAGAGACCTTTTGTGAGTTAAGCCACACTGGAAGTCTGAGGCATAATTATGGCCTTTTGAGAGTTTTTCTTCCTCCAAACTCTATGTTGGCAAAGCCTCTCTTTATTCTTTAGCTACAGAGCTGATGATAAAACATAAGTTTTATTCTAAGAAAAGTAATACTGATGTCAGGCTACCAATTAGGATGAGTGAATAAAGGTGGAAATGAGAATACAATAGGCCATGGGTGTCAAAGTTGCCACATCACATTGCCATCATGTGACATTTTGCAATGTTTTCCCCATTTGTGGAGCTGGGGTTGCCGTGGCCTGTGTGTGATGCATCTGGCTCTTGGGCCACCAGTTTAACACCTCTGAAATAAGCTATATATAGATAAGATGTTGTGTCCCAGGCTTTTGTGAAAATTCTTGTTCAGGTGTTACAGGAAACTACCGACTCATGTTTTGTGAATAATCTTCCACTCCTTTCCCTTCCATTTAGGCAGCTGATAATAAATACACTTACTTGTTTTCCATGTTTAACTGTTCTTTTAACTGTTTTAAATATTTTAAGTAACTCTACATATTATTCAAAGAATTTTGATTATTCCATGAATTTAAAATATAATGCATGGTATTAAATAATTAAAATGCATGATATTAAAATAAACCATAGTTTTCACTATATGGGCACTCAAGGAGAAGACAACTGTTTAAATTGTGATTTAACAATCCTGATTTATTTTGAACCAAGATTCAGAAATATTCCACATGGCAACATATATTTTTCAGTTTACATTCCTTTTTGCATATGTAATCTATATTATTTTCCTTTGGGCTGAAAAAGTCTTAAAGTTAAATGGTGTAATGGGAGTAACAAAAAAAGAGTCCTTCTCTGAGGGAGATGAGTGGTTAAAAAATGTGAAATTTAAAATAAAATAAATTGTAGTGATTTATAAACTTTATTTTCTGGATGTAGGTTAAAATAATACAAGCAGGTACACTGGGAAAAGTAATCCACTGAGTTGTACTTACAAAAAGAAGAAGACATTTGTTCTCACGGATGGCTCCACAGCAACCAAGGAATCCCAGCAAGAAGAGCATAGCTCCCATAGCCACCATGATATATGCTCCAGTAAAGAGCAAAGGGTTAGTAGCCACGATCTCTCGAAATCCTGTGGGATCAACTATGACCCAGATTCCAACTCCCAAGAGACAGGTACCACCCAGCTGTCATAAAAAGGGAAGATTCAGATTAAACATATTTTCTTGGACAAGTGCTGTAGACAGCAAAATTCAACTTAAAAGTTTCATTGTAATTGTTGCAATGCAGGCCAGATCCTTATGGTACAATTTATTATGTTCACAGAATAGAACATAATAAATTCCCCACATCTCAGCTGCTAAAATCTGGATGACTGAAAGATAGCAAGGTTTTTTCTGGATAAATTCATTAACATCTAATGGTTAACATCTAATTTGTTAACACGGAATGGCCATCAATTTTCGGTAGACCCAAACTTATCTGAAAAAGCATTTTCCAAAAATTTCAAGAATACATTTCATTTTTAAATTGATTGATTTAAATTGTGATTATTTACAATTGAAAGCAGCCCCTGAGAATTCCAGTTATTCATTATACTTATTTCATAGTTTCTTTAATCTGACACCATCATTTCACTGCTAGATGTCTCTTAATTGTATAGTTGTTCCTTATTCTATGGCCAGGTTTAAACATTAAAATAAGCTATCATTTTATTTAACTATGGTTTGTTCAATAAATCACAAAATGGATGGAAAACATTAAGTCATGCTTACAAGCAGTCATTGCTGCATTCACTAGAGCAGCTAAGAGAATCAAACAAGAATCAAACATTGCATTGATAATGCAATGATGTATGAATCCAGCTTATATTAAACTTCAACAGATTTCAGTGGGATCATTTTTCCTAAATACTTCAGCTACAATGAATTATCTGCATACACAGGTGATATATATTATCTTCAGCTGGCTTTTTCGGGAACAAAGGTACTGCCAGAAGAAGCTGAACTCAAGACCTACTGTATTTCATGCCAAGAGTTCTGGTGAAAAGTGAAGGCCGTTGTTCTTGAACAACATGTTAATGAACATGCCAATGTTGCTATTTAGGTTTGTACTGCCTGTCACAGTTGGTTTACATAGTTTAATTATAAAATATAGATATAAGAAATCAGCAAACATTAACTTGTTCGCTGAAGGTAGCTCATCTGGTTTTGTCCCTGGTGCAGGACTAAAACTCCTAGTCTTCTGGTTTCTAGCCAGTTGTCTTAATCAACATACTAAACTGGCTCTTTGCCTACCTACCTGCGCACCTACCTACCCAGGTTTAAAATCCAAAGTGGTTTATGTTTCCCACTTTCAAGTTTATAAGGCAAAAGAAAAAATGGTATAGCAAGATAAGCATTAACAATTAGAAACAAAATAATGAAAATGTTCTAGCATCCAGAGAACCCTGAAACTCCAGAATACAATCTATAAATGGAGGCTTCCCACTCATATCAGTCTCACTCCCAGAGCTCTCTTAAAATATCAAGTTTTAATGTTTTTTATGAGGCTCAGTAATGGAAGTTGAGCAAAAAGACACTAAGAAATTATCCAACCATGTTCCCTGCCTTCATAACATTGTAAGTTGCCAAGATACCCAAGTGACTGGATACAGTTAACACCAATTCTAAAATTGCAGTATCTCAGAGCTACAGTCCATCCATGGGCCTCATGAACCACCCACCCACTCAAGGGCAGCTTCTGCCTCATTAGTAATCTCAAACTTCAAAGTGTTGTAAAATGTTCTGGCTGCTTCTGATAAAAAGCAAATTGCTTATTTCAAATATTGTTACCCATGAAATTTAAGGGGGCACCGTAGTACATCTATCAAAGTATAACCAACTCCTAAGGAGACATATGAAAAAGATCATGTGACAAACCAAAGAAAACTTACAAATATGAAGAAATTGAAGACAAACATCAGATATTTCATACAGCTCAAACAATCCCCCTCCATGATTGTGCAGGCTACACAATCCAATTGATTCTGAAAAACAAGGACAGCTCTTTATAACTCTTTCATTTCATAGATGCAGTTCCCATCTACTCCTTAAAGCCCTGTGGAATTCATTATATAAAGAAAATGGTTCACATTTGAATGAGGTAGAATATAACAGGTTAATAGGTAATAATGAATATCTACAGTTCCCAACCTGTATTCTCCCTGATGCAAAGGATTGGAAGGAAAACTTAATGAGAAAGTGCAATTTACCATCTTGTTTAAAACATAACAACCAAAGTTGCCTTCTTTTGTGAATTAGCCTTGTGACCTCACTCTACAGATCTCAACACTCTAATGTATACATAATAAATGAGCACCCTAGTGTATGTATAATGAACACATCTAGTGTATATATAATTTTAGAAAAAGACCTAAGACCTTATCAAATAAGATAGGCAAGTGAATCTAAGACACTGCCAGTAATCTTTATAAATTCTCCTCATTGAAATGTTACAGCTACAATTAATGGTCCAAAAATTAGGTATAGATTAAAAAAACAACAATCAGATGCAATGACCAAGTGTAAAAGGCAGGTTTCCAAAAGTTCATTTCTTCTAAACTCTTCTTCTAAACTTAAGAAGCTTGGACATAAGACAAAAGAACTTGGACATAAGACAAAAGAACAATTGATGCTTAGACTCTTGATGCCTACAAGTGGGACTTTGAGGATATTTTCCCAATTATACCCTTCCTTGCTTTCTTTGGGATGTTGGATGCGTTCAAGTCAGTACTGATTTCTGGTGACTAGCTGGAGAAGTCTCTTTGGTTTTCTTAGCAAAATTTTGGAAGTGTTCACCATTGCCTTCTTCTTGGGGCTGAGAATGTACCCAGCTGGCTCTGCATTTAAGCTAGAACAAGAATTCACAGTCTCCCCTGATCCTTAAATTGGTTTTATTCTGATCCTTAAATACAACAACTACCTGACTCTCTCTATTCCTGTAATTATATCATACAAAGCTATAGGAATCATGATTGAAGATTCTTGTGTAAAGAAGTACAGACATACAAATATACATTTCCATTGTGATATTCCCTAACAGAGAAAGAACAAAAAATATGATTGAGGCAGGAAGCATTAGAAAGCTGGGATGTTAACCAGCACATGTTAAATACAATAACCTATAACCCCAAATATTGTGTGTTTGATTTTAAAAAATGCTTACTGCACTGAAGAGTGGTTTACCACCTACCTTCTAATGCCAGTATTCTGCTTTAAAAAGACATTTGGATGTTTTAAACCATAAACACAGAAATTATCTGTGAGATTGCAGATACCAGGAAATAAATCCTTCTCCACTGTTATCATTGTTTTTTCCTATTCAAAAGAATTTGGAATTGCTGTATTCTAATACCATAGCTCTTTCTGGTGTGACCATGGAAACTGATCTACTGTACTTAAGCTTTTCATGAGTCCCTAAGCAAGCCAAAATGCTCCTCTGAAAGAAAAGGTATGATGGTGATAGTCAGAGGCAGATACGTGACCCAGTTCCACCAATCACACTGTCTGCCCGTATGAAAAAGACAGTGAGCAGGTCAATTGAATGTCCAGAAAATGGGAAGGAAAACAGCAGGAAGTCCAAATCAAGCTGATTCTACAATGTTTTGTTACTCTCTGCACAAAGCAAAGAAACAGAGCTGATTATCTCTCCTCTGCCTCAGAGAATTTTCATACTGTATTCAGAGGTGCCGTACGAAAATCTTCCCCAAGTGGGAATGAAGGGGGAAAAAAAACATGGTAAATATTCAAAAGGTCATTTTTATGGAAGTCAGAGGGTGCCAGAAAAATTTCTTCTTTATATATGTAATCATTGTTAAAGAAAGAAAATAATAGGATGGAGACAGATGTCACTAAATTCTTTCACACTCACAGGTTTTAAAAGGGAGGTTTGCGCTCTCAGGTGATAAGTTCTCAAGGAGTAGTGAGCATTTTTAACAATAATGAGGGTAAAACATATTTACAATTAAAACCTCAGTGTTTTCTTTAAGCGGATAATATTTTCTTTTATAAATGTGATGAAATGCCAGCTGTGAAACTGGGCTGGCTGCATTTTTTTTTTCATTAAAAATTCCTTTTGATATTTTAAAAGACCCTCAAGAACTGATTATGCTGTCAGGCCTGGAACTAACAAAGAACCCAGAAACTTGTCTCAGTGGGTTCATTATTGAGGGAAGCATTATAATCCTTCCTTCACATATGGTTAGTATTTTTATAATAATTATTAGTGTGATGTTTTAGATTTTAATTTTTGTTTTTATATTGGCTCTTTTAGCTCTTGTGTGCTATCAGAGTCACCTTCAGTGAGATGGGCAGCTATATAAATTTGATTGTAAGTAAATAAAAATATTTTTATTTGGAGGCTTTTCTTGTTCAGTCATTCTGTTCATTCAATTTAGAGGACACTCAACTCCACAGGTGTTTCTGATTTAAAGTGTTAAAAACAAGCAAATGATAAAATAAAGATCATTTGTGCCTGCAGGAATGTTTTCATTAATCAAATAAAATTGTATATGGGCTTAGCATCACCCTTCCCAAGGACCAAGGGAGCAGCCATGTTTTCAATGCCATTTTGACCACCAGCCTGGGAGCTATATTGATTTTTTTTCACAGCAAGGCATTCTCCCTAGGTCCCAAAACAAATTCTTCCTATAGAGCTTATTAGAATATCTTTTCATTTATGTTTGTGAGATACAGTGCATTTTTTTCCATTTATCTACACCATACTTTACTGTATTTTTTAAATCACATTAATTGACTGATCATGTATTCAAGTTGGTGTCAATTCTTAGCAATCACATAGCTAAACCTTCTTCAGCATATTTTGTCCCCAATATTCAGGTCATCCAATGACATACCATCTCTGTAATCTAGTTTATTCACTTTGTTGCTGGCCACTCAATTTATTGATTAAATTTATATGATGCCCATTATCAAACAATTCTCTTCTTCGATCTTTCCATGTTTTTCAGCATTATGGTTTTCTCAAGTGATCTGTGTCTCTGCATATGGTGCATATGGTGATTTGAGCCTGGTTCTTTGTATTTCAAATGAGAATTGTTGATTGATTTTGTTAAGCCTGTGTTCCCCAACCAGGGTTAAGGAGACAAGCTAAACAGAATGTGCAGCGTTAGTCAGAGAGGCACACAGATAAATGTGTGAGATAAGTTTGTATGTTTGTTAACATACAGTAAAAATAACAGATACGCTTGTGCTATCAAAATATAGTTTATTCCATTTAGAGTTTATAGCATAGTCAAAATAACAGTCCATTAGTCATGTATCGTTTAGTCAGTCCATTCAAGGATATTCAGTTAGCAAAGTCCGTGTAGAATATCCAATGTCAGTTCACTTACAATAAATCAGTCCTTTATCTCTCTCCCATTCCAGTAGGGAAAAGCGCAGTCTTCATCCAGTAATTAGGGATCATCAAGTCAGAGAGAGCAAGCTGACGTTCCTTGCTTCTTTTATGGTGCTTTCACAACCACTCCCTAAATTACATTCCTACAGTTAAAGTTGCAGACACTTTAACTAATAAACCATGATAACATATTTATTATTTTACCTAAACCAGTTAGGGTAAACAATGTTATCCCAAACATTCTCCCCTTTTAGGTTAAATAATGATATAACTAATAACTATTTACATCTTTAAATCATATTTGTTACAACTCTCTTTAAACTTAATTACTCCTTGAGCTTTTGTAAATTGATCTGCAATGTTTTCTTCTGTCATGCAGTATTCCAATTTAATTAGCCCATTCTTCACATTCTCTAACATTTAAGTATCTTAAATCAGTATGCTTTGATTTAGTTTTTACAGCAATACTAGTAGCTAACTTTATGGCTGCCTGGTTGTCCTCGTACACAATAATGGAATATTTAACAGTTATACCCATGTCTAATAAAAACTGTTTGTACAAAATTAAGTCAGTGCATAGTAATGACAGACATGAAAATTCTGCTTCCATCGTGGACAAGCTGATATGCTGTTGTCTGATTGACCTCCACCCTATTAGTGTCTTACCAAATAATATAGCCATCCCAGATGTTGATTTTCTAGGGTTTATGTCAGTTGCAAAACTTGCATCTGCATAGGCACTAAGACTCAAATCACCCTTTGGTTCTATATACAATGCATGGTTCATTGTTCCTTTAAGATATCTTAAAATTCTCTTTAATGATTGCCAATGACATTGATGTGGATCTGAATTAAAACGTGCCAGCTGATTAACACTATAAGCTATATCTGGCTTAGACCAATTGCTTATATATGATAAGCTACAAATCAAAGATTGATATATAGATTTATCAAATTTGGTCATCAGTTTGGCAAACCCCCTGACTCATTGGAGTCTTTGCCGGTTTACAAAGTTCCATTTTATACGTTTTAATTAATTGGCAAATTTTATCTTCTTGAGATATCTTAAATCCATTTTTTGTTTTGTTAATTGTCAATCCTAGATATTTTTTAATTTCACCTAAATGTTTTAATTTTATCTTTTTGGCTTATAATGATATAATCTCATTAGCTTCATTATTAGTCTTAGTTATCAAAGCAATATCATCTGTAAATAATAACAATAATGACACCGTTCCATTATTTTCTCTTTTAAACACACATGGATCTGCTAAACCAGATTTAAATCCTATATTGTTTAACTCTTTCACAATATATTGGTTCCACTCAAAGCCAGATTGTTTCAACCCGTAAAGACTCTTTTTGAGTTTCCAACAATCATTACTATTTACTTTATTGTCTTTTATAATAATTGGCTTTTTCAAATATATAGTGGGCTGCAATGGTGCATGCAAATAAGCAGTTTCTACATCTAAATGGTTAATGACATAGTTTTTCTTAGCTGCCCACACTAATGCTGCTCTCAAAGATGTTGCTTTAAGACTTGGTGCAAAAACTTCATCGTAATCAGATGCAGTTTGATTAAATCCTTGAGCTATCAATCTAGCTTTATGGGTAACAGTCCCATCATTTCCAGTTTTTACTTTAAATATCCATTTGCACCCAATGGATTTTTCTCCTGGAGGTAATTTGGCATCTTCATATACTTTCATTACCTTTAATGAATTTAGTTCTTTTTCCATTGCCTTTTGCCAATTCTCCTGATCCTTAGCAGGATACATCCTAAGTTCATCTACACTAGTTGGAACTTTAGTTACTTGGCAAACTATACTTGCTTGATACCTATCAGGTGGTATAGTTACACGTGTAGTACGTCTAGGTATTACAGGACTTACAGGTGGACTTTCCTTTATTAACTCTTCTTGATTATCTAACTCTTCCTGATCAACAGTTTACTCTTGTTCTGGTCCTATTTGTTCTTCATGGACTTCTTCTTTTATTGGACTCTTCTTATAACAATTCTGATCTTTCTGCCTTTTGTAGGGTTCAATAATTACTTCGTTATTTAAATCTTGCTCTAATCTATTCCATCCTATATGTTCTAGGAATTTTGCACTAGCACTGGTGTAAACTCTAGATATACCTGGTTCCCAGAATCTATAAGATCTGTGATTAGATTCATATCCTACAAAAAATAATCTTTTAGCTTTATGCTGTCCTTTGTGTCTGAGTTGTGAAGGGATATGCACCCATGCTGGTGCTCCAAATGTATGCATGTAACTTAAATCAGATTTTGTACCATGCCACAGTGTGAATGGTAATTCACCTGTTGTTGAATTAACAACATTATTTAATATATTATTACCACACATTATTGCTTCTCCCCATAAATTTTCAGGTAATCCTGAATCAGACAACATAATACGTGCCATTGACTGTAGTGTTTGGACTCGTCTCTCTATAAATGCATTATGTTGTGGCCTATATGGTGCAGACTTTTTATGTTGAATATCTAACATTCTAAGTCTATTTTGGAATTTATTATTTGTAAATTCCGCACCATTATCTGTTATAAGAGTTACTAATTTCTTTTTAGTTTTCCTTTCAGCAAATTTAATCCAATTAAAGAGATTTAGATACGTTTCAGTTTTGCTCTTCATTAAATAGCAAAACCCATATCTAGAATAGTGGTCCATTATACTTAGTATGTATCGAGCTCCTCCTACACTTGGTTTTTTCGGACCTATTAAATCGGCAAATACCACTTCTAAAGGCTCTTTGGTAGTAAATCCATCAACTCTATTAGCCGGTATGACCCTGCTTTTGCTTTGATTACAAATAGAACATTGTAAATACTTACTACAAGTTTTCAAACTTATTCCTTTAGATAATTCAACAGTTTTCTTAAGCATTTTAAAATTTAAATGCCCTAGCCGTCAGTGTAACAAGTGAATACATTCATCATGACGTTTCTTATTATCATAAACCGTGTTAGCCACCTCTAAACCATTATCATTTAACACATATAATTCACCTCTTAAAGATGCAGTAATTTTCTTATCTTCTTTCTCAATTATGCAGTTATCTCCTTTAAAGGTAACTACATATCCTAGTTTAACCAAAATTCTAACTGAAATTAAATTAAACTTAAGTTGTGGTACATATAACATTTTTACATTCTCTTTTATAAAAGAACAATATGCTATACCTTGACCTTTAGCTTTCAGTTTCCAGCCATTGGCTAACGATATCTGCTGTGTACTCTGGGACATTTTAATAAAATTTTTGTTATCATTTGTTATACAGTGGGATGCTCCACTGTCAACCACCTATAATTTACTTTTTACAGCTCCGTTAATATACATTGCTAACTCTAAATTTTTATTTATCTTTTGATGACTTTTAATATTCTGGCCAGTGTCCTGGCGCTTTGCTTTTTTACAAAATCTTGCCAAATGTCCTCTTCCTCCACAATTAAAACACTTTTTAATTGCGTATGCAGTAGGAGATTCATTATCTTCTTTTTGAGGTTGCTCCCTCCTTAACTGATCTCTTTCAAGTCTTCTTCTGGCCTCTTCAATCAATCTGCCAGTTATATCAGTTAAAGTTAGACTTTCCTTATGCAAAATTTCAAGGGAAGTGACGTAGTTATCATAAGTTTCGTTTAGTGATGATAGAATTATGTAGATTTGGTGTAGTTCAGAGAAAATAAGCTCTTTCTCGTGCAGTTCTTGAAAAATGCATTTTATAGAATTGAAATGACTCAGCATATCACCATTCATCTGGAGATGTGTCCTGAAAAGCTTCCATGTAAGATTTATGTGAGCACCAACATTATCTCGAACATAAATCCTCTTCAGCTTCTGCCAACACCCAACAGCCGTTTGCTCTCCACGGATATGAACAAGTTGCTGGTCAGTTAATGTTAATCCTATTATGCAAATAGCTTGTTCATTCTTCTGCTTAAAGTCTTATTTTTTGTCTATCTTCCTCAATTTCTGGATCCCATTCCTCTACTTTTGGTGGGTTTTCAATTATGTTCCACAGACCTTCTCTTCGTAGAAGTAGACTATATTTCATAGACCATGATACATAGTTTGTTCCATCCAGCTTGGATATAAGGGACAAACTTTGTAGATTGACTTGTGCCATGTTTTCTATATATGGATATAAAACTATAATTTATAAAACACAGCTATCTGTTTACTGTAACGTATAACAACACAAACTCTCACTTTTTACATAAATCTGTTTTATCCTAGTTAAACTGACTTTTCAGCCTCTGGGCCCATAACCAGTGTTAAGCCTGTGTTCCCCAACTAGGGTTAAGGAGACAAGCTAAACAGAATGTGCAATGTTAGTCAGATAGGCACACAGATAAATGTGTGAGATAAGTTTGTATGTTTGTTAACATACAATAAAAATAACAGATACGCTTGTGCTATCAAAATATAGTTTATTCCATTTAGAGTTTATAGCATAGTCAAAATAACAGTCCATTAGTCATGTATTGTTTAGTCAGTCCATTCAAGGATATTCAGTTAGCAAAGTCCGTGTAGAATATCCAATGTCAGTTCACTTACAATAAATCAGTCCTTTATCTCTCTCCCATTCCAGTAGGGAAAAACGCAGTCTTCATCCAGTAATTAGGGATCATCAAGTCAGAGAGAGAAAGCTGACATTCCTTGCTTCATTTATGGTGCTTTCACAACCACTCCCTTAATTACATTCCTGCAGTTAAAGTTGCAAACACTTTAACTAATAAACCATGATAACATATTTATTATTTTACCTAAACCAATTAGGGTAAACAATGTTATCCCTAACAGATTTTTTCATAATTTACTTCAGGAATTTTTTTTTTGCCTACCCATCATATTCTCTAAAGACACAACTCAGCAATACAGTCTCTTTATTGATAATAATCAAGCATACACACAAAGATTGACCCATAAGCATTTTAAAAAAGAATATAGTGATTATCAGAAGTTAGTACGGTTTTATAAAACATCTTGCCAGTATTTTTAGTCAATAGCTTCCTTTTATATATTAAAGTATATTGTAAAGACTATGGACAAAATTTAAACAACAAAACATTTAATAAGGTATCTTATGACATTCCTGGCTTGGAAACCATATATAATATTCATAGTAGTTCCTTATAAAACTGGAGTGATGTAACAGATAGGTGCTACAGACTGTGGTAAATAGCTTGTACTCTTTAATATTTTCATTAATGTTTAAATGAAGAGCTATAGAGAGTTAATACATTCAAAAACACAAAGCAAATTCAAAACTGAATTGAAAAGTTAGACTGAAATTGAGTGAAATTTAATGGAGATAAATTCTTTACTTAGAGATGAAGCATCAAATACAAAGGAGAGCTTGTGGAACACCTGACTTGGATAACAACAGTATATGAGTAAAGCTTCTTGGACTTGTAGTTCATTAAAAATAAATGTGAGTTGAGTGAGTATTATTAGCAGCTGCTAAAAAAGTTGCTAAAAGCTGCAATTTTAAGCTGCATGTTACACCTATGGAAAAATATTCTCTACCTTATTAAAAAGTGAAGGTTGTTTGGAAGGCAGCATAAACATTAAGTCTAGGAACCATATTGCTAAGCATAGATTATGAGAAACTGGAATAGGTAAAACTGACACTGAGGATGGGCAGAACACCACAAAGTTATAAGAAGCCAATGAGGGTATGATTATTATTGAGAATAAAGAACAGAGGAAGATATGATAGCACTTTTCTAGAAGGTATCACTCAGAATATCAAAAGTGCCCCTCTGTTGTCCCAAACTCAAAGTTATAGGATAATGGTCTTAAGCTAGAGGAAGGCAAACTCTATTTATTAATTCCATTAATTCCTTTTTAATGCTATTAAAAAGTTTATATTTGTAAAAAAAAAAAAGATTATACCAGTAAACCAATTATCAAGAGAGGTAATGAACTTCCATTTCAACAAATGTCTTTAGACAGATGGAGTGGCCTTTTGCAGGGTTGAATCCCTGCACTGATCAGTGGGTTTGACTTGATGTCCTAAATGGCAGCTTTTACACTTCTTATAGATTCTATGCTTGTTAAAATATTGCATATATACACAGCCTTAATATCATGCTTCCACAAGATCATAGATTTTGTCAATATTTGCCTATTTACAAATTTCAGGAACAATAATAATAATAAAACGTTTTTCTTTAAAATGCAGAGAAAAAAATAATTTTAAACACTCACTTATGCAGCTCTTGGAATGTCTATGATAAATCTCTAATAGTATATATGTCCCATGTACCTTTTATTGGCCACGCTTATCCTATAAGAAAAAGATGATGTTCAATTAATATACAAGTCAGTAAAGCACAATCTTATTAGATAACCCTTATTAGATAAACCCAATGAATATACTCAGTCTAATTGCATAATTTGATGTACATTAGCAGTAATGAAAAGCTTTTAGCACCCATCAAAACATCCAATCCCTTATAACCTGGCTCATCAACCTTTGAAGTGATTCACAAACCATGTATCTCAAACTTTACCATAAAACCATCATGGATCCACTGTTAGATCCCAAGCAATTTGCATACCGAGCAAACAGATCAACAGATGATGTAGTTAATACGGCTCTGTGCTACATCCTACAACACCTTGAATCTCCAAATACCTACACAAGGGTCCTCTTTGTAGACTTTAGTTTAACATTCAATACCATTATTCCAGACATTCTTCTAATTAAATTAAACCAGCTAGCGGTACCTGAACACACTTGTAAGTGGATCATAAGTTTCCTAACAGACAGGAAGCAGCAGGTGAAGCTAGGCAGAATCACCTCTGATACCTGTACAATTAGCATAGGGGTCCTAAAGGCTGTGTGCTTTCTCCACTTCTCTTCTCCCTATATACCAATGACTGCATCTCAAATGATCCATCTGTTAAAATACCGAAGTTTGCAGATCATACAACAGTGATTAGTTTCATTCGTAGCAATAATGAATCCGCATACAGATGGGAGGTTGTACAACTTGCCTCATGGTGTGACTGGAACAATCTGGAACTGAACACGCTCAAAACCGTAAAAATGGTGGTAGAAGAAACCCTCTCATACTACCACCTCTTACAATACTAGACAACACAGTATCAACGGTAGAGACCTTTAAATTTCTAGGTTCTATCATCCGACAAGACCTAAAATGGACACCTAACATCAAAAACATCATCAAAAAAGCACAACAAAAAATGTTCTTTCTGTGTCAACTCAGAAAGCTCAAACTGCCCAAGGAACTGCTGATACAGTTCCACAGAGGAATTACTGAATCTACCATCTGCATCTCTATAACTGTCTGGTTTGGTTGAACACAGACTTCAGAGGATAATTAGGACTGCAGAAAAATCAATTACTACCAACCTGCCTTCCATTGAGGACCTGTATACTGCATAAGTCAAAAAGAGGCCTGTGAAAATATTTACAGATCTTGGACATAAACTGTTTCAACTCCTACCCTCAAAATGACACTATAGAGCAGTGGCCCCCAACCTTTTTTGTGCCGCGGCCCGGTACTGGCATCACAAAATGATCCACGGCCTGGTACCGGCATCAGCACGCACGACAAGGCAAGGTGAGCCAAGCGACCAGCCAGCAAGCCATCCCCCACTTCTCCCTGCCACCTTCAACTCCTCCTTTGTACCTTTGTCGATGGGCTTCGCTTCAGGACGGCTTTGGGACGGTCGCTCGGCTCGCCTTGCCTTGGGTGCTGAAAGAATCCTTGTGCCTTAGTTTCGCTCGAAGCCCCCCCCCCTTCGATGAAACTAAGGAGCGAGGATTCCTTCAGGACCCAAACGCTTTCCAACCGGTAAAGCTCACCCGGAAGCACTTTCTCATCAAACAAGATGGCGGCGCCCAGCAAACCGGCAGCCCGGTAGGAAATGTTCCACGGACCGGTACCGGTCCGCAGCCCGGTGGTTGGGGACCCCTGCTATAGAGTACTGCATATGAGAACAACCAGATACAAGAACATTTTCCCCTGAACACCATTATTTGCTAAACAAATAATTCCCTCAATACTGTCAAACTATTTACTAAGTCTGCATTACTATTACTATTAATCCTCCCATCCTTCCTTTCACCCATCTCCTCCCACTTATGATTGTAACCTTGTTGCTTGCATCCTAATGGTCTTTACTGACTGTTTCCTAATATGATTTGATTGCTTATTGTACCCTATGACTATTATTAAGTGTTGTATCTGATGATTCTGGACTCTTGACGAATGTATCTTTTCTTTTACGTACACATTTGCACTAAGACAAATTCCTTGTGTGTTCAATCACACTTGGCCAATAAAGAATTCTATTCTGTTCTGTTCTGTTCTGTTCTGTTCTGTTCTGTTCTATTCTACTCTACTCTACTCTTTTCTACTCAACCCTACCCTACCCTACCCTAAACTGATAACAAAGATTAAATGTTAAGTTAGTTCATCAATTCAAATAGTTTTCTGGAAAGTAAATAAAGGGTCAGTTGTTGACATCAATTCTAATCAACTATAGCATCTTTCAGCAGCTTTGGGTGAGTTACTGTTTTTTAACTCAATTCCTTTGGTACAGATTTGAAGTAAGCTACTTCCTTCAGAACAGCTATGAGAGAAACTAATAGCAATAGCAATAGAATTTAAAACTTATATACCACTCAATAGTGCTATACAGAACTCTCAGGGCAGTTTACAATGTCATCATATTTCATTAGGATAAATAGGAAGGCTGAGTCAACTTTGAGCCAGTCAGCATTGAACTCATGGCTGTGGATAGAGTTAGTCTGCAATAAAGGTAGCCCTTGACTTACAGCAGTTCATTTAGAGACCATTCAAAGTTACAATGGCACTGACAAAAGTGACTTATGACCATTTTTTACTCTTTATAACCATTGCAACATCCCTTTGGTCATGTGATCAAAATTTGGATGCTGACTTGCATTTATGATGATTACAATGACCCAGGGCCATGTGATCCCCTTTTGCGACTTTCTGACAAGCAAAGTCAATGGGGAAGTCAGATTCATAAAAACCATGTTGCTAACTTACCAGCTGCAATGATTCATTTAACAACAGTGGCAAGAAAGGTCATAACAAAGGAAAATTCACTTAACAAATGTCTCACTTAGCAATGTAAATTTCAGGTTCAATTGTGGTCATAAGTCTCATAATACCGCCATAATACCATAATAATGGTAAATCTTTCAGAAAATCTGTTATGCGAATTACTTAACTCCTTGAAAATACATTCATTTTAATGAATAATACAAATCCATTCGGATTCTGTGAATGATTAGATATTCAACATCTTCAACATAAATAGCAAACAATATAAAATGTCATAGTCAGAAATGACTGTGCTGCATAGTACGTAACTATATGTGCTTTGTTATTATATTTTCACCTTTATCCTACCAAATTTACCATACTGCTTTCATGGTTACTAGAATTCAATAATTATATATTTATAAAACTGGCAATAAGCAAACTATTAAGGCAGTTTGTAATCTTATCTCACTATGGCGTAAACATCCAAGTGTTTATGTTCAAGATTTTTGAACATATAAGCTTTGACATTCTTCTCTCCCTTAAGTGACTGAAAATGTTATTGAGTTTAAGGTTCTAAACTTTCTTGAAATACTTGAGCAATTTTCTCAATGACAGGTTGTAAGTAATGAAATCCTCCAGGAATGGAGTTTGGAATTTTGCTTTTAACATGTTCATTAATTGTCCAACTTAATTAAACATTGAATATCTGGATTTGTGGATGATTTCAATCTATTCATAGTGGTTAAAAAAAAAACTAAACAAAATTGACTGTGAAGAACTCTAGAAGAATCTTTTAAAACTGAGTGAACAATCAACCAAATAAGTAAGTGCGAAGTGCATCCACATTGTGGCAAACATTATCATCTTCACATATATTCTGTTTGGATATGAAATGTCTCTAATTAACCTGAAAAAATGATCAGAGTTTTAGTGGATTGCACAATAAAGACATCATATAGCTCCAAAAAGAAAAATTATGGTAGGGCATCTTAGAAAATTGTAATACAAATATAGAATGTGTCTGCATCTGGAATATTGTACATAGTTCGGATGCCACACTTAGAAATATATAATAAAGTTATATATTTGAAAAAACAACTACTACAATCAATGGGGTTCAAGTACCTTCATATGAAAAAATGCTATTACATTTGGGAGCCTGTAGGTTGGTAAAAAAACAAGTGAGGGATACATTTATATACATTTATATATTTATATGTGTCAAGTTGTTCCCTCTGATTGGTTTGGTAAAAAAGTAAATGAGGGAGAACATTATATGGATGTGTATGTGAAGTTCTCTCTGACTGGGAGAAGTTTGCCCCTAAATACCAGCTGTAGAAGAACAACAATTGGAAATGAATCTCACTGCATTTGGATATCACAAAGGCTTTGGGCTATCCACAAAACACTGGACAAAGATTGTCCTGATCCTTTTGCAACTGGGTTATTCTTAAATTATTTTGCTTTCAAGTAAGCTCTATTTTAAAACTATTTTTAAAAGTGGTGAGGATGCAAGCTTACTGAAGTAGTAAATTTGTGCATATGTAAAGCTGAAAACAAATGCCACTAATGGAAAGAAAGAAATAGCTGGGGAAACTGCACAGCTGCATGATCAGATTTTTTTTAAAAAAACAAAACACCCATAATATAGTAAAATCAAACATGGAAACATCTGCTAGTGCAGAAGTGGCAAACAGAACAGCCAGGATATAGATCATGATGTAACCATTGCAAATATTCCTACTTCTTAAAATAAAAGCCCCAATGGAGGTAATGATGGTTAGCTTGTCATATTGAAAATATTGCCCTACAATGGATTTTGGATCATTTAGTGATGCACTAAGCTTAACATGGAAGCTAACAAAAAGTTTCTTAATTTGGATATATGAAAGTTAATTAGGATATATGAAAGTTAGATGTTCATTCTAACAAGCTATGTGTGTTACAACACTGAAGACACTTTATAAATAAAATGGCATGTAGAGAGGAGAGAGAAAGAGTGAAAAATGCTTTAGCTTTAGTCTTGTAGCTTTGTTGAAGGTAAAAGGACTTTTAAAAGAAATATGCACATATGCGATTTGTGTGTAGGGTTTTTTGTTTTTTGTTTTGCTCATCCTGTATCTTCTTCTGTTTTTTTTTTTTTTAACCTGCCTGATGCACTTCTCTTGCCTTTCTTTTACAGAATTTCAGCCACTATGTTACATTTAATTGATTTAGGCTGCAATCCAATGTATTCTAACCAGAAAAACCCAACATGGTTTATTTCTAAACTTGAGCTATTAATCTGCTTTCACTTACTGCAAATGTCTTGCACCGCAAGCACAGAAGTAGCTGCCACTTTAAAGTTTACATTTTTCTGCAAAGATGTAAGGCCTTTACATAAACCTATCATTAGGGAAATACAATCTGAGAGCATTCTGCCCCTGCTGTGCAATGGCCTGCAAGTGCATATAATTATATTGCTCCTAGTTCTCAGAGGCTTACATGAAGGGAAAAGAAATTTTGCTTTTTTTTGCAATTCACCATATTTTGAAATATTCACTCTGCTTTGGAGAGAAAAGAAACTTTGAGAGGTTACCTAGAAGTAGGAAGTAGTGTACCATTAGAAAAAAATTATATTGTAAAGATCATTTGATGACACTGGGTAGATTGGTACAGTAAAGGTGATCCTTGACTTACAACTGTTAGTTCAGTGACCAAAGTTACAATGGCACTGAAAATAGTGACTTAGGATCCTTTTTCATGGTTATGACTGTTGCAACATCCCCATGAATATATGATTTACATTTGGATGCTTGGCAGCTGGTTCATATTTATGATAATTGCAGTGTCTGGGGTCAGATGATCACCTTTTGTGACTTTCAGACAAAGAAACACAATGGGGGAGCCAGATTCACTTGATATCCATGTTACTAATTTAACAACTTCAGATTCACTTAAATAGTTATAAAATGGGGCAAAACTCACTTTACAACCTTCTCACTTAACAACATAAATGTTGGTCTCAATTGTGGTCATAGGTTAAGGATTACCTGTACAATGCAATGTGGCACTCCTCCCATTCTACAAAACTCATTGTACTGTTAATTAAAACTTTCTCCAGGGCTGAGGCAAGGCCTCTTTCACATTTGAAGGATGCAGGACAAACCTACACCTTTATCATTCAATCAATTAAAAAGAACCATCAGCTAAATGGATGCAAAGACTGCCTGAAGTGGCTGCTCCAGCTTGTCCATTGAAATGGCTGCCACACTTTGGAATTGTCACGCTTCGGTGCCTAAAGTTGAAGGTAAGTGTCCCTTCAGCCAATTTTTATAACAACTGGTATTAAGCAATTCAAAAGAATTTTAAAACTACCAGTAACAAACAACTGTGCTTAATTACAACTTATTTTTCCAAGTAGAAATCCAAGATCTAAGCTCAGGGCCAGACTTCTGAAACAATTAATCTCATCAGCATCCTGTCTTCTTAAACATCATTTGACCTGTTTTTGTTTATTCAGCTTCCCCTTGAATCCTAAAGTACCACCAAATTCTGTGATGATGCAAACAATAGGATTGAAAACAGATGTAATTTTCTTACCAAAATCTATTTACTGAATATCTTTCAAAAATTATCAAAACTCTGTTAACCTTTCTTGATTACCCTATCAAAATATGGATATTTTTGTCAAAACTATTATTAGTTCTTTGAATTATAGTCAACAGAGGTGAAGTCATTTAAAATAAACAAATAAATAAAAGTGTTCCCAACTGATGGTTAGTCTTGGCAGTTATGGAACTGCCAATTTAATTTGAATTGACATAGAGTGGGAAGTATGTCTCACTAAAGATTTTGTTCCTCAGCAATTTATAAGCCTTCCTTTACATTGCTGAGGCAATCAAAAACCTGTCTTTATTTCTTATTTATTCCCACAGCAGTGATTAGACAACATAATAAATGGTTAACACTGAAGTTTCAATGACATTCCCCTTCAGTCCATGTTTCTAATCCAGCTTTAAATCATATTTTATCTTATTCATCAGAAAATCTAGAATTCTTTCTAGATGAACAAAACCACCATAATTGATCGTTGAGAAAAAAAAATATTAGTTGGATGCAGGTCAAGTTTTGATGAAAAGAACTCAAGAACTCAAGAACTGGATGATGAAAGACTTTTCACATCCAAAAAAATTATTATCAGTCCATGCTTATTCCCAACTCCTCTTATATCTGTTACAACAAACATAAAATATCCAAAGCTGTGAAACAACCAATTCCTGCTGACTTTTAGGAATGAAATGCAACTCAGACAGGTTGACAAGATCTTTTGGAGGAAGAAAATATCCCTTCTGTATATCTCTTCAAAATGACTTCACACAGTACACTTAACCAGATAACATTAAAGACTTATTTACATGTTCTTACTCCAGCATGAAGATTACTCGCTACATGTTCTTGACCAGACTACAACCCACTTCAGCCCACCATGAAGATAACCTCCATCTATTGCTCCATGTCAGAAGAAATGTTTTCTGATCTCTGCCACCACAGCGGTCTGGGTTTTGTCAGCTGCCTTTCAATTCTGGTAGGCAAATGCCTCCATAAGTGGTTTGGAGAAAACTCAGCAGCACTTTTTCATGCAGCTGTTGATAAAAACAGGATTGCCAACATGCTCGTCAATGTCCAATGATGGATATGGCATAAGAAAAAGAAGAAGAAATGCCTCCACTCCAAATAGCTATTGTGTGCTCAGTGAAAGTGTTTATTGGTTTTGCTGCCTTCCACATCCATTTTATTCTGGGCTATCAAGCTGAAGGAACTTCTTCTACCAGAGACCAGTGAAATGCTTTATCTTTTAAAAACAAAACAACAACAACAAGTTCAGTAGTGGACCACAGAAAATTTGGACTGTTGTTTTGTTTTGAGACAGAGCAGTGAAACCTGGAGCTTCTTGCTTTTCCTTTTTAATGATATGAAACTGATGAAGAGTTATCTATCATTTTTCCTTTAGGAACAAAAGATGCAAAAAATAAATAAATATAAAATTATAGTGTCCTCTCTTTTTCTCCTGCCAATCAACATGCCTGGCAGAAGGATGTCAATTAGAATAGGGAGTTTATTGATGGAGACCTTCAAAGTCTTCAAATACTAAATCCAAGGGCAAAAAAAAAAAAAAAAGCAAATTCTGGATACTTTCCCAGCATTGGTAGGAAACAGAGAAATCCACCAATTGTGGGGTATGGTAGCCACTATCTGGATGGAATTTTTGGCTAGTATCATTACAAAGCTGAAGAATTATTAACATCTGTAAAATGTCATAAATCAACTTAATTTTCATACTGTTTCAGCCTAGGATGAAGTTGAACATGGAACAGCCCTTAATATAAAATGCTAAGCATGATTATTTTCTTTGTGGCTGAATAAGTTGTGGGCCCAAGTCTATTTTGTCAGTTTATCATTTTCCCCAGTTGAATAGTATAGTATGAATACCAAGTTGAATTAGGAGGCACTATTTTATTGATAACAATAATTTCTGCTTAAGCTGTGGCATGTTATATTATCGAACTCTGGTGGAAGGACAATATGGAAGACGGGCTGTTTTGAACCAAGTCAGAATAGTGGCAGAAAGAGTTCTTTTAACAGGTGAAAAACTATGGAGAGGGACTGGTGATTGAGTTGGTCCCATATAACACTCTGAGAACTGTGGGCAAAGTAGGCAAAGCTGGCAGTCAGAGCAGAGGCACAGAAATATGAACAAAAACAGGTTTTGTTCTAGAAGATTTAACTTTGTACGCTGTAACTAACCCTGATACAGAAATATTCACTGCAAGAAACAAGAGCAGGCAAAGTTCAATTTCTCTCTCCTGAAATGTTGCTCTGCTAGATGTAGCAACAATTCAGATATATTGCACATCACTGTTTGCCTGTTCTTCGCAGAAAAAAAAAAAACAGGCTTACAGAATGTTGATGGAGGAAAAAGAGAGACTTTAATTTCTTTGATCCCCACAACCTTAATCATGTTTGCTCGCTTTCATGTTGCAAACACTGAGGTGCTTCCAAGTTGAAAAAGATTAGCTGGTGACACCACCATTGCCCGGGGCATGCCTGGTTGGGAACTCCTTTCATGTCTCTGTTAATTTGTTCACCAAAATGGTACCTATCTATCTACTCATGATTACTCACTTTCAAACTAAAAGTTGGCAGAAGCTGGAGCGAATGACAGGAGCTTATTCTGTCATGCAACAGCACTCGCTCTTGAATGCAGGTTTGCTGATTATCAACTCAGCAACCTAAGTGCGTCAATATTTCCTGAACAATCTTAGTGAAAAGAATGTTTATAAATTATTCTTATCCTTCAACCTCTTCCTAACAGTTGTGCTACTGAAAATCCACCAGCTTACTGGTCACTAGGCTTCTAGGATCATAAACATGCAATGGGAGCTGTACAGTATTTAGAAGTGCAAGCAAGGAGATAGGGAACTCAAAGAGGCAAAATTGGAAATAATGGGCAGCCCTTGCACATTACACTCAAAACATTGGATGCAATCCACTGAACCACTAAATACCAACTTTGTCAATGAGTAAAATTCCTGCCTCCTTGATAGCCCTAGTGCCAATAATTTTTTCTCTAATTTCCAAATGTATTCACTATATTAGAGAAATTTATTTGTTTTATACTATTTTATATTGGTTTCCATTGTTGGGAACTTCAGTTCATTTTATCATAAACTCAATATTTTTATGTTTTACTTTATTTTATATTTCATTTCATTTTAATATATTTTATTATGTGCTTTTGTGTCAGTTTTTGATTCTTGGCAACTGAGGCAGGTCTAGTCCCTCAGTTTTCTTGGCAAGAATTCAGAAGTTTGCCATTGTCTGCTACTTAAGATTGAAAGAGAGTGACTGCTTGAAAGTCACCCAGCTAGCTTCGTGCCTCACAGTCTCCTGGTTTCCAGCCTTGTGCCTTAACCACAACCTGTATTAGTTTTATTTAAATGCTCGCCTCTAAATATAACATTTAAATAATAGACTTAAACATCTATTTTTACGTAATTTGCCCTCTAAGGTGGCTAACACTTTAAATAAATAACTTGTGTTAACTGAAGCTTGGTTATAAAACAGCCCATTAAGCATGAATTTTTATGCTGCTTAGATCAAGATGTCACCACCATGGAAAGACTACTTTACTGCATCTAAATTTAATTAATTTCAAAAGTGAATGGTTTGAGTACGATCAGCCACCACATAGCACAAAACTATCTCTTATTAGCTTAAAACCTCAATTGTTGAGTTCTGATTGCATTTACTATTATGCATTTATTACTATAAAATGTCAAATTCTATAAAATTTAAACAGATTTGAAGGATGAGAATTTCTAATCTCCTTGTGACTAATTCAGAATGTAAACACAACTCCAAAGAGCAATCAAAGCTGCTTTCAAAAGAAATTGTTTCAGATATTCTCTCATGTAAGCCATCCATTTAAATACAATTTGCCGTGCAAATTTTAATAACAATGTACTCATTTCCCCCATAATTTCCCATTTATTTATTTGGCATAGGTAAGGAAAAACATCATAAAGCTTTTCCTCTAGTTACTGAAGCATTGCTATGCCACTGCTTTGCTCTGTAGGCATTCCTGAACAAAAATAACACATTTTCCACTGGGTCAATAATACCATCAAATGCATGCTGGTAGTAATTGTTGCAGACAGTTTGAAAAAGTTACCATAATTTTATCATGTGTATTTAGAGCAAAAGGATATGCCACAAGCAATAATGTACCATCACAACCACAGGACCAGAAGCCTACAGGTGAAACTCAAAAAATTAGAATATCATGCAAAAGTTCATTTATTTCAGTAATGCAACTTAAAAGGTGAAACTAATATATGAGATAGACTCATTACAAACAAAGCAAGATAGTTCAAGCCATGATTTGTCATAATTGTGATGATTATGGCTTACAGCTCATGAAAACCCCCAATCTACAATCTCAGAAAATTAGAATATTACATGCAATCAATAAAACAAGGATTGTACATAGAACAATATCGGACCTCTGAAAAATATAAGCATGCATATGTACTCAGTTCTTGGTTTGGGCCCCTTTTGCAGCAATTATTGCCTCAATGAGGCATGGCATGGAAGCTATCAGCCTGTGGCACTGCTGAGGTGTTATGGAAGACCAGGATACTTCAATTGTGACCTTCAACTCTTCTGCATTGTTTGGTTTCATGTCTCTCATCTTTCTCTTAGCAATGCCCCATAGATTCTCTATGGGATTCAGGTCAGGCGAATTTGCTGGCCAAACAAGCACAGTAATCCCACAGTCATTGAACCAGGTTTTGGTGCTTTTGGCAGTGTGGGCAGGTGTCAAGTCCTGCTGGAAAATGAAGTCAGCATCCCCGTAAAGCTCGTCTGTAGAAGGAAGCATGAAGTGCTCCAAAATCTCCTGGGAGACAGCTGTGTTGACCCTGGACTTAATGAAGTACAGTGGACCAACACCAGCAGATGACATGGCTCCCCAAATCAACACAGACTGTGGAAACTTCACACTGGACTTCAAGTTTGTGTGTGCCTCTCCATTCTTCCTCCAGACTCTGGGTCCCTGGTTTCCAAATGAGATGCAAAAGTTGCTCTCATCAGAAAAGAGGGCTTTGACCACTGAGCAACAGACCAGTTCTATTTTTCTTTAGCCCAGGTAAGATGCTTCTGACGTTGCTTGTTGTTCAGGAGCGGCTTGACAAGAGGAATACGACATTTGAACCCCATGTCCAGGATCCGTCTGTGTGTGGTGGCTCTTGATGCACTGACTCCAGCCTCAGTCCACTCCTTGTCAAAGTCCCCAACACTTCTGAATGGCCTTTTCCTGACAATCCTCTCCAGGCTGCGGTCATCCCTGCTGCTTGTGCACCTTTTTCTTCCACCCTTTTCCCTTCCACATAACTTTCTGTTAATGTGCTTTGATACAGCACTTTGGGAACATCCAACTTCTTTTGCAATTACTTTTTGAGGCTTTCCCTCCTTATGGAGGGTGTCAATGAGGGTTTTCTGCACAACTGTCAGGTCAGCGGTCTTTCCCATGATTGTGATTCCTACTGAACCAGACTGAGAAACCATTTAAAGGCTCAGGAACCCTTTGCAGGTATTATGGCTTAATTAGCTGATTTGGGCCTAGAATATTGAACCTTTTCACAATATTCTAATTTTCTAATATTGTGGATTTGGGGTTTTCATGAGCTATAAGCCATAATCATCTCAATTATGACACATCATGGCTTGAACTATCTTGCTTTGCATGTAATGAGTCTATCTCATGTGTTAGGTTCATCTTTTAAGTTGCATTACTGAAATAAATGAACTTTTGCACGATATTCTAATTTTTTGAGTTTTACCTTTATTATATTATATTACTACCCTCCATTATATTAACAATGAGGCCACCATGACATATAACTACAGTGGAGGTTCTCAATTTACTGAGCAATGGATGTAGGAAGCTAGTGAAAAAGATCTCCCCAAAAAACCTGAATTAGCTAATTTGAAACAAGAGCAGATTTTGCTAAAGTCTTTGGAGAAAACACACAGTGGAGGCTTGGCCCAAAGGTGCTGTTCAAAAGGCAATTGGACTTTCTTGGGTTTCTTGAAAACATTTCGCTTTATATTCAAGAGGCTTCTTCAATTCACGAAGTTCTCAGAACTGAAAAAGCTTCTTGGATGAAAAGTAAAGCATTTTCAAGGAGAAAAAAGTCCATAAAACCTAATTGCCTTTTGAACAGCACCTTTGGGACAACCATGACCTGGATGACTGAGGATGCCATAGACCCGTGATGGCGAACCTATGGCACGCGTGCCACAAGTGGCACGCAGAGCCATTTGTGCTGGCACATAAGCCGCAGGCAAACTTACCTCACTGTGCATGCATGCACTTCACAGCTGATTTTTCTTCTGGTTTCAGGTCTTTTTCAGCCTCCCAGAGGTTTGGAAAAAGCCTCTGCAAGGCTTTTCAGCTCGAATAGGCCCATTTCATCACTTCCTGTAATACTGGAAGTGATGAAACGGGTATATTATTGGACCTGAAAAGCCTTGCAGAGGCTTTTTCCAAGCCTCTGGGAGGCTGAAAAAGGCCTCAAAGAAGCTGTGAGGTGCAATGCTGGTAAGGGGGGGGGGATTGCACGCAGGGGGCATGGGGAGATGCGCATTGCATTCTGGGTGGTGACACATGAGTGCACGCACGATAATGCCCACACAATTTCTGGCACAGGAACTCAAAAAGGTTAGCCACCACTGCCATAGATAGTGGAGGTTTGGGTGCTTGCTGAGCTTTGTTGTTCACTTTCAGATGTTTTATTACCAAACTAGATAACAGCAGTGAGTAACAAAACATCTGCAAGCAAACAATCAAATTCAGAAGCACTGAAGATTGCACAGTTCAATCCTGAACTACAGATATTTCCTTCTGTTGGAAACCCACAATATCAGATTCTCAAGGCCAGCTGAATTTACCAGCATACACTTTACAACAAAGTCACAAGACTTTATATATAAGTTTACCCATTTATTGTTCGAGAATGAAATTATCCCAAAAGGTCATGGGATTTGTTTGTTTGTTTCTCACTTTTATTATTATATGCTCGTCACCTTGATGGTGAACATATCCAACATGTATTCTTCCTCCTATTTTCCCCACAACCACCACCTTGTGGGTTGAGTTGGGCTGAGAGTGTATGACTAGTCCAAGGTCACCCAGCTGGCATTCATGGCTAAGTTGGGACTTGAACTCATTTTCCTACTTTCTAATTTGGTGCCTAGACCAGGGGTGTCAAACTCAAGGCCTGCAGGCCAGATCCATCCCACGAGGTGCCTCAATCTGGCTTATGGGGCCAGCTTGGAAAAAACAAAGGATTGGCCTGTGATGCTTCTGGCAGCCAGAACAGGGTACGGGGGCACATGTGGCCCCCACGGTCTGTTTTTGGCTTGGATGGCCTCCTTTTTGGCCAGCAAAGTGCTACAAGAGGCCTTCCAGGCCAAAAACAGGCCGCGCGGGGGGGGGGATGTTGATCCAGCCCTCAAAGAAATCCAATTTGACACCCCTGAATTAGACCCTGTTAGTTCTCAGAATAAAGTAAGCTAGTATTTTAAGGAGCAAAGGTGCATTCAAACCACCCCTGAGATCAAGACAAATTCAATTTCCAGGAAGGGATTGGATGCACAAATATTCATGTGGCAATACAAGTGTGCATGTAGCAAAGTCCTTTTTAGAATGTTGACTGAGTAGCTTCGAAAGGGGCCACAGTGCTGTGATATTTATAAATGTCTGTTGCATAGAGCAAAAATCTCATGGCCTTTGCTTCATAATGTGTAATAGCCATGAGAACATGCTTTTTAACATTATGGAGCAAAACACAAAACAATGATTGTGAAGCTCAGAGCTTGACAAGATTTGATCATTGCCTGTTTTTCAAATTTTTCAGGCAATTAAAGGGTTTCTGAGATATTTTAATGACTCAGTTTGATTAATGCTTGCCCTATCAATTTTCCAGGAACGGCAGCTTACTACTACAAGGCTTCTGGAGAATACAAATACTTCAGTTTTATTATGAGTGATGACAAGGTAATTCTCTATGCAGTAAAGATCAAGCACCCTGAGACATTGCCTCAGCACATTTGAGATGTAGATATAGTTGCATCATCTCCATGCATCAGAACCAAAAAAACAGATTTGCCAGCCCACACAGAGGGATAAAACTCTGATCTTGGTGGAACTTGCTTTAAGCCGTGTATATAAAAATACACTCTTATTTTATCCCTTTCCAGATGGATATAGAGGGAAAGTGCTTGTATTTATATTCTTTCTTTCCTTCCTCAGCTTTGTGCTCTGCTATCCAAAGCAAAGTATCTGTGAAGGAGGTTGGTTTGAGAGAAAGTCAAGCAGTAAACTAGAGTAGATTTGAGTTTTCCCCAGTGCCAATCCATTACAACATTATAGCTCTCACATAGCAGAGATATATATGAAGTATATGCAGTTAGTATATAATATTTATTTTCTTAAGTTAGTATAATAGTATAAATACAGCAAAAAAAGAAAAAAATCATCTGTTGCTCTCTTTCTTCTTTGGAAGAGATTGTGAAGACCAGACTCCTCTCTAGAGCACTAAAAATCTCCCAGACCATTCTCATCCTGGTCATTCATATTTCGAACTGTTACCATTAGATGCTATAGGTGTCTTAAAATGAGGACTAATAGACTGAGAAACAGTTTCTTTTCCAAGGCAATAATTGTCTTGAATCAAACAATGCATATGTAGTTTAGCCCTATAGTGGCATTTTTAAACTATCTAACTTACTATATGTTTTAGATAGGTTTTAGACTAGTTGTTGTTGTTGTTGTTGTTGTTATTGTTATTGTTGCTGTTATAAATACTCTAGTGTGATTGTGATGAGGTGTTTGGGGTACTGTGCTGGAGTAGCTTTCAAATTTCATTGTATTTGTAGAATGCAATGACAAGAAAGGTATTCTATTCTATTCTATTCTAGTCTAGTCTAGTCTAGTCTATTGTATGATTATTCTTTCACTATACTTTAGATTTCCTCATCTTTGTTTGATGATAAAGGAGTAACTGGTTCTGTAGTTTTAAGCCTACATTTACCATTAAAAATAACACTACTAGAATAGAGTACACACAACCTGATAGCACATGGAAGTAATAGTCTTCATGTTCAGTAATAAGCAATAAAAAGTGCCATAAAGGCAATCACTTAGAAAATCACTTAGAAAATCTGCACATTGACAACATTTCCATCTGTCATTACAAAAAACCACACTGCTGAAATCCCATATACCATGCTCATACATTATTACAGCTTAGGTTCCTGAGAAGAACTCAGTGTGTCTGAACACCAACATCAGCTAAAGAATCGGGAGCTGTGATTTCATATTTTTGTGTATATAATAATAATTAAAATGCAGGTAGTCCTTGACTTATGATCACAACTGAGCCCAACATTTCTGTTCCTAAGTGAGACATTTGTTAAGTGAGTTTGGCCCCATTTTACGACCTTTGTTATAGTTGTTTAAGTGAATAACGATAGTTGTTAATTTGGTAACACTGTTGTTACATGAATCTGGCTTCCCCAGTGACTTTGCTTGTCAGCAGTTGTCAGTAGTTGTGAAAAGTGATCTCCTCCCCCAGAACATTGCAATTATCATAACTGTGAGTCAGTTGCCAAGAGCCTGAATTTGGATCATGCAACCATGGGGATGTCACAACAGTTATAAGTGAGAAAAATGGTCATCAGTCACATTTTTTCAGGACTGTTGTAACTTTGAACAGTCACTAAACTAACTGTTGTAAGTCAAGGACTACCTATAATGGAAACAAATAACTGCATAGCAACAAAGGAATATTTTTCCCCCAATTTTTTTTATTTTTTAACAACAAACATAAACACAAAACATAAAACCATCTTTCCGTTATACATTGTGTTGGTTGGTACATATTTTTTGTGCACAATATCAACAGTCTTTCTCTTCTAGATGCATTGTTAAAATTCATATTATATAAATATACATATTATATTATTATTAATTCCTTATTAGACTTTAGTTGTAAATTACATCATTCTTTTCGAGCACATCTCAATTTTTATCCCAGTTCATAATATTCATTTCATTGTAATCAGTTATAGCATATTACAATGTCTTATCTTTACTATATTATTATATTTATATTGTATTATATTTTATTTCCCTATTTTCTTATCCGGCCATTGATAAAATAAATCCCAGGTTTTATAATACTCTTTGTCTTCTTGCTCTCTAATTGCGAATGTCAATTTACTCATTTCAGCAATAAAGGAATGTTTTTGTTTATGGCCTGGGGTCCGAGGTAATGAGGAAGGCAAGAAGCACCAGTGATGGAAGGGAGATCAGAAGAAATAAATTTAGTTGGAAAAGATTTTTGATCAAGTGGGCCAATTACCACTGAGACCACCACAGTCATTTTTCCCCATCATCTTTCAATTCTGATTTTCAGATCGTGATGCTCCTTGACCTGAATTATTAATAGTTGACAATTCTAATAATATACTTAGTGTGTTTAGTTTTGAAGAAATAAATGATTTCCATTTCTTTTTCTTTTACAAAGTCATTCTCCATCAGGATTAGCTGATTCTTCTTCCAACCCACTGAGTATTTAAATTCATGCATACATGCACGCCTAATTTGCTAGTAATGATTTTAAAAGCATGCAACACTCTTCCCAGGTTTATAGCTGAATGACTGCTGTAGCAATGTTTTGATCCTCTAAGCACTTATTACATTTTTCATACATAAGTAAAGACTTAATCAAATCAATATTGATTTATGGTAATTATATGGAGATCTCCAAATAGTTTTATTGACAATGTTATGAAAGTGGCTTGCCACTGCCTTGATTGTTTAAAATTAGTGTACAGCCCAGAATCTCACAGTTTTTTTTCTTCATCCAATTATTTACCAGCACTTTTTTTTTAATGAGAAAATATGTAATTTAGGGTTGTGCTGTGGACTCGTGCTCTCAGACTTTCTCACTCTGTCTGGTGGTTTTGAGATCAGCTCCTCCAGGGTCAGTTGGTCATCTGTATTGACTTATTGACCTAAATATTTTCTCTGAAGCCTTCTGTTTATTGGTATCCCAAGGCATAGGATTGCCATTAGAATCCAACAGTTGGACTGATTTTCAAATATTCATGTAAATTGGTATAAAGTAGAAACCAAATGAGAAAAAGAATCCTTATGCGAAAGAAATACTATAAAAACTTGAGGGACTTTCTGTTCTCTCAAAATGGGAGAAAAAAACTATAACTATCATTCTATAGTTAAAATGAGAGGGCATAAATGCTAATATTACCAAAACAATCAATGCACAATTATCCTCATATGTTTTGCTGCCTTGACAACATCACTCCATAGGGAATTTGCTCACATCACTAACCCATAACTGATGAGATCTGCCCTTAATATGCTAAACATTCCTTGGATTCATTCATGAAACTGTAAAATAGCATCATGAAAAGCAGATCCATAAGATCTGCAAACAAAATGTGTGAAAGTTAATAATTATGAAGTTTTGCCTTTCAAATGTGCTATGGAGCATTTCCTTCTAATAGCAAGATTCTCATTTTTGCCTGCATATAATTATTGATAGCAGTTCCTGTGTTGAAAGTCAAATTAATTTCAAAGATGAAAAGTATGCTCTTGCTTGGATAACCAACATCAGTGGCTTGGCTTTTGTTGTCACCAAGAGAATAAATATCTTCTATATATTGAAGCAGAAGATGCTCCCTGTTGACGAGAAATTTTATTTTACCATCCAGCTTCAAACTGTTATTGAAATAGTTCGGTATATGACATTTTTTCTGTTAATGGAAATGACTTGAAGTTAAAATTGACAATTCAATATGATAGTTAATTCTTTATTATTCTGGAAACACTTTCATAACACCTTCAGTGCTAGACAGCTGTTACATTATCTTTCCCTGTCAGGTTTGTCACTTATAACATTAACATCACTGCCATTCTCCATCATTCATTGGAATTAAAAACTGTGATCTGAACCTAGCATGGTGAGCAACATGGTGAAAGATTCTTCTTCCAATTTAGAAGCTATCCAAATCATTATTAACAATGTTACATATTCACACAAACGATAGATATACTCTGTCATGGGAGGGTAGGCTTATACATTAAACTGCTGAATGATAAAGATAGGTGTACAAAGGCAATCACTGGTGAAAACTATCCATGTTTCCTTTTCCAATTATTGCATTCTTTCATTCCTGTGATGCCAGACATTACACTGGAAATTATGATAATAACACTATAGCTTATTCCAGAATAAGTTTATGCTGCAAGGCTGCAAATCTGTATTTAATTGCCTTGAATCCCCAAAACTAAAGAATGCATGCCTAGAGAAATATGGTATTTAGGACTGAAAGTAACTAAAGACAGAAATGAATTTATTGTGAACAACTTCCTATTTGGATTAACTTTATAAGTTATATAGAAACAGGGCAGCTTTACACAGAAACTGCATTAGCGTAATCAGTTGTAAAATAAAAAAAAAATATGGAAGATAATCAATCGTAGCTCAATTAAATGCAAAGCACAATTCATCTCAGCAATCAGAGGTTAATGTAAGATACTTAACCTTCTCTCCAAGGCATGTAGCTCTAAAGTAAGTGGGAAATTGATTTCAGTCTCTTGATGTGAATTTGGAAAGATTGTGTATAAGGATGGCATTTGTAGCAGATATTCTTAATGCTAGCCACTGGGGGAACATATTTTGGCAACGAGATGAATCTCAACATTAATTCTACATGCAAGCTTTTTGTCTGTAAGAAAAAATTGTAACATAGCAATCACGACTTCCAACATGCCTTTAAATGCCCACTAATAATAGCAGTTGACATTCGTTCAGGGTTTTTGTTTTTTTCCCCTTCTGTTCAATTGTGTTTGATTGTCAGAGACTACCTAGACAAATCCCTGCAGTTTTCTTGGCAAGGTATTTCAGAACAGAATGGGACAACTCATCACAGCCAACTCACCATAGCCAATTTGCTGTGGGACAACTCGAATTTAACAATTCAATTTAATTATTTAAAATATTTTTTTATTTACTTTTGCCATTCACATTTTATTCCATCCCTCCTTTAATGATTCTAGTCCACCATTTCTTTGATATTAGTATAACTCTTGTTCCACAGTGTGTTGTCCCATGGTGAGTTGGTTGCAGTGAATTGTCATAGACCCATGGACCCATTTCAGAAGAGCTAGAAGAAATTGTCTGGTTTAAGCCATCCAGCTAGTTTTATACCTAATGTGGGACTAGAAGTCATGTCTTCCAGTTTCTAGCCTAGTGCTTTAACCACTATGTCAAACTGGCTCTCTGTTCAAAAATAATTTCAACTATAGCTTTTTTTTAAAACATACCATTTTCTGTAGTTCCTGCCTTGCCTAATTCTGAAATACTTTCTTCATATTTTGCATTTGACTGTTTTCTATTTTTATTCATATAAAGTGTGATACAATAAAGTATCACTGATTTTTTTTAAAAAAGCTTCTAAAATACAAACTTTTTTTAAAAAATGTAATATTTTCAAATGTGCCTTCATTTCCTATTCCAAATCCATTTAATGATTTGTCTCATGGAAGTGATAATGAGTTTACAAATTAACTTGCTCAGTGCATATTTAAAATCAAGGGATGCTCCTGTTGATTATTGTCCTTGTGGAAAAGTATATGATCTTTATTTTGATGATGCACAATTGCAATTAGGACGTTGCCAGAATCTCATTTCAGTTGATAGGGAACATGGAATTTGAAGGCCTTATGATATCACATTTCACTATAATTTTGGTGGCAAAAAAAAAAAAAATCATTAGGATTTTTTTTAAGCATCAAGCATAAATATACATCTGCATTTCAGGAATTTAAAAAAAAACAAAAGGGAAACCAATTACTGCAGTCTATTCCTACAAGATTTCTGACCCCATTTGTGAATGGAATGATACACTGTATGCTACAGCTCAATAAATCTATGGCAAATGTCACAGTGAGCAAAGAGCTTCCTTTGTTTTGCCCCAAAAAGTCGAAGCCTCAGAACTCAAAGTATCATCTGTTTTATTTGATCTTCATAATACATTGTTCCTGCATCAGCATGGCAATACTTTGCAAATTGTGCATTTAAAAAAAAAAAATGTCTTCAAGCTTTTGTTTCACATTGATGATCATATGATGCTAGCAAAAAAAGATGTGTGCTACAGCTGAAAGAAAAAGAAATATTTGTAATGGCCTGTTGTTTAATATTTCTTTTTCACTTTGAGGGAGATGGTAGTTTTGGCTTTGAGACAGAAAGATTCTCAATCATATTAAATGCAACAATACTTTTAATTTTGGAAGACCCTGGCTTCATTGTTATTTTATTATCCCAGAGCGTTTTGGAAATAGCTAAAACATCTTAGAACATTTAGCATTTAAGTCACTGAAAACAAAACAAAAAAGTACTTCAGATTTTGTTTTAGAAATTTCCACCCGACTTTAACAGACTATATATTTTAATATTTATATTAAATAGTACTGTACTTGTCCAGCCATTTCATGAGATTGTAGATAAATTGCCAAAATTTTAAGAGAATTTTCAATCTTATTCATGTTTTAACATTTAATTTTTTGAAATTATTTTTTACTACATATTACAAAAGATGATGCAATAGTCTACATCTGAAAAAAGTTGCTTATTCTTGAATTAAACTATGGATGTGGCTACTATAAATGGACAAGGCGATACTTTACTCTGCTCATTATGAATTGCATCAGAAGTACAAGATAAAACTAATAATTACTTTCCATAACAAGTAACCTAAAGTAGAATCATGAAGAATCAAGACTAGCTGTTGTGAATTAATAAAAGTACTTGAATAAAGATTATTAAGAGCTTGAAGTAAAGTGCAGGGTTCTGGCCCTGCACTTCTGATTGGCCAATAATAGCGACATCGGATTGGTCCATTCAGGAGAAACTGATTGGCTATTAACGAGCCTCTCCCATTGGTTAACGGAGCTAGCGCTCCCTGTGTTTTCATTGGTAAAATACTCAAGAGCTTGCCTATATAAAGGGGCCGTTGCGGCCATAGAGCTGAGCTGTTATACATGTAAATAAAGAGTTTGAAGTTCACTGTTCACCGGCTCGTCTCCTCCTTAGCGCCCATGCACAGAACATAACACTGGCAACGAGGATGGGATGTAGAGACGTCAGAGCTGACTGAACGACAAAGAACGATAACAGAGCATGTGGCTGAAACGCACCAATGGCGGAACCATGTCCGGCGGCGTCATACCACCCGCTCCATTCGACCCGGCGCAAGAAGACTGGGACTCATATATGGATTGTTTCCAGATGTTTCTGGAGACCAACAATTTGAAGGATGCCACTATCGGAAAGAAATGGGCAGTATTCCTAACTCATTGCGCGCTGACCGTATTCAAGATGGCCAAGGCACTAGCGAAACCGGCAGAAGTAAAGTCTATGGACTGGGACATCCTCGAACCCCTGTTGAGGGCCCACTATGCACCGACTGTGCCAACGCTCGTTTGAAGGCATGAATTTTACCAGAGAAGTCAGCAGAAGGGCGAAAGTGTTGCTGATTTCATAGTGGATCTCCAGAATCTGGGAGGCCTATGCGAGTTTGCCGACCTAGAAGAAGCCCTGAGAGACCGAATAGTTCTGGGATTAGATGCTCCAGGCACACAGAGTAAGCTGATGGCAAAAGGCGACATTAGCCTTAAAGATGCCATCGCTGAAGCTACTGCAGCAGAAGCAACCAGGAAGTCGGCTGCCCGAATGCACCACACCCATGCCCCGCTTTGCCAACTCGCCCGTGAAATTTCACCCCAGTCAGAAGGACAGCCTATGATAGCCCACCATGAGGACCTCGAATCGTCATCAGAAAGCGATGAAGAAGAGGTCCACCGACTTCAGTCCGAATGAGACCAACGCCAGAGATCGCAGTACCAATGCGCTGGTTGTGGAGCAAGCTACCCCCGGTCAGAATGCAAATTCCTCGATGCGCTTTGCCATGTGTGTGGGAAAAGAGGCCATATCGGACGGGTCTGTAGAAGCAAGCTAGGACCCAGCCAGCCTTCGAGGGGGGCTAACTATCGCCAACTGACAGGAAGCCGTCCTGTAAAGCGAGAACCCATGAACCACCAATGGAACAACCACTCCTACAGAAACAAAAGCCTAAACCACTCAATGAAGCGAGAAGAGGCTCACCAAACTATCACGATCAGTCACGCCTCATCTCTTGATGCCAAGAAGATCCGAGTGAAAGTGGCCATTGAAAACCAGCCCTGCCTGATGGAAGTCGATTCAGGATCGTCCCTCTCGATGGTTTCCTTGAAGACCCTCAAGCAGCTCATCCCTACTGTCTGGCGGCAAGACCTCAGATTCCAAAGACTCATACTCAAAGACTATCAAGGAAATCGAATTCCGGTCGTTGGATCCAGCCAAGTCCGGGTATCGTTTAAGAACTGTACAGCATTCCTACCCCTGACTGTAATCGACAGGGATCGGCCTAGTTTGTTAGGCCTCCAATGGTTCGCTCCACTTGGAATTGAAGTAGCTGGCATTCATCGAACCTGCAGCAGCGACTGGGAAGAGGACCTCGTCCAAGAATTCCAGGACGTTTTTGCAAAAAAACTAGGTGAGTACAAGGGGACTCCGATATCATTTAACCTCAATCCCGAAATAGCTCCCATCCGGCTTAAGCCTCATCGAGTTCCATTTGCCCTTAAACCAAAGATTGATGAGCAGCTTGATAAATTAATAGCCCAGGGTGTGTTAGAACCAACCGATCACTCTCCCTGGGAAACCCCAATCGTGACACCCATCAAGCCAGAGGGATCGATAAGAATTTGTAGGGACTACTGAGCCACCCTGAACCACGCCCTTCAACAAAACGCTTACCTGGTACTGGTGGTGCAACACCTCCTCCATTCCCTGGGGGGAAACTAGACTTAGCCCAGGCATACCAACAACTGCCTGTAGACAAAAAAAATGGCAGAGGCCCAAACGATCGTTACGCACTGAGCTGCGTTTAAATGTAACCGACTCCAGTTCGGAGTAAGCGTAGCCCTGGGAATCTTTCAAAGTTTGATGGAAAGACTATTACAAGGGATAAAAGGCATTGTCCCATATTTTGATGATGTGTTAATCACTGCCCCCGACTCGGAAAATACTAAAAGATCACCTGGGGTTGGTTCTCCAGAGATTTAAAGACTCAGGTCTCAAAGTTAAAAAAAACAAGTGTAAACTATGTAGGGATCGTGTAGAATTTTTAGGATATTTAATTGATAGTCAAGGCATTCACCCCACCGATAGCAAACTTAGGGCAATCAAAAATGCCCCAAAACCCCGAAATAAGGCCGACCTCCAGGCTTTTCTAGGCCTTATCAATTTTTATAACGTTTTCCTGCCTCACAAAGCAACCGTAGCCAAACCCCTGCATCGTTTGTTGGACAAAAAAGCAACCTAGATATGGGGACACAGAGAGGAGCAGGCGTTTCGACATGTGAAAAATTTATTGACTTCTGATGCTATTTTGATGCAGTATAACGAGACTTTGCCTTTAACGATCATGTGTGATGCATCACCATTCGGAGTGGGCACCATTTTGAGCCACGTTTTGCCAAACGGTGGTGAAGCCCCTGTTGCCTATTTCTCAAAGACATTATCAAAAGCAGAACACAATTACAGTCAAATTGATAAAGAGGCCCTTGCTAATGTGTCTGCTGTTATGAGATTTCATGAATATGTGTATGGCCGAGCCTTTACTGTACTGACTGACCACAAACCTTTGCTGGGAATAATAGCGGGAGATAAGCCAACACCTTATATATTATCTCCCAGAATGACTCGCTGGTCAGAATGCTTGGCTGCATATAATTACAAGTTGCAACACCGCCCAGGGAAGGCCATTCCCCACGCCGACGCATTGAGCCATGCACCACTTCCGGAGACCATTGATGACCCCGCTCCGACAGTTACAACACTGCAGATCAAGACACTTCAAACACTGCCACTAACAGTCCGATATATCGCGATTGAAATGAAATGCGACCCCATTTTAGCATGAGTCTTCAGTTGGGTCGAGCGTGGATGGCCATTGGACCAGATACCTGACGACTACGTCCCATTCAAGAATTGAAAAATGGAACTATTTTTCCAGAAGGGCTGCATTATCTGGGGTGATAGAGTTGTTGTCCCAGAGCGGTTACGACGAACGATACTAAGAACCTTGCACGATGGCCACCCCGGGATCGTGCGTATGAAGGCCCTCGCACGAAGCTACGCTGGAAGAATATAAGAAGGCGGAGCTTAATCGCCACGATACAGCTGCGATCTCGGGGCTCCGAGATCACAGCTGATATCTTCACCCCTGGTCGGTCCCAACAGACCTAAACCGTCTCGTAGTGACGGTGACAGTAAGGGGCGCGTTCTGTAGATTCCAGGGACATCGCAAGTCCCTGGTCGATCCAGAAGAAGCCCTTTTGCCAACGGCGGAGAGGCAGCCATTGGGCTGCTGAAGCTGGGACAGCTCCGGAAGAACGGGATAGAAAGAAGTGTTTCGACTGGTGAGGACCTTTTTTTTTTGCTTAGGACTCAAGAACACTCTAATATTAGAAGAAATCTGTAAAATTATTGACAGAATTTGATTTAGCAGCAATTTTTTTTTTTAGTAATGTCAAAGTGAGGATTGGCTTTTTATTTTTATTTTATTTTTTTTCTTTACTGAATTTCTATTGCGATCTAGTTAACCAGACTGGCTTTTTCTTTTACATTTTTATATTTACTTGCTTTCTCTTTGCCTTTCTGACTGTTTATATTTTTTAAAAATAGAGGCCCCCTTTAATATTTTTTTTTAATATACATAAATATACATACATACTTTTTTTCCTCTTTTTAGGCTTTTTTCTGGGGGGAAGAAGGGGGAGTGGATTGAAGAAACTTTGTAACACTGCCAACTAGAGGCTTGAAAATATTCTGTTTGAAGTTGAAAAACTTTTGTTTGAAAAACTTTTCTCAAGGCTACTGGAAATGATAAGATAGAGGGAAGAGTACTGGAGGATGTTTATACAGGTGCTCTTTGGAACTTCTATTATTAAATGAATATTTGAAGTTTGGCTTTGAAATCTGTGGAGAAGTCAAATAAGAGCCTTGGATAAATAAAAGGCAGTGTGTGTCCTTTTTTTTTTTTAACTCCTTATTAATTGTTTCATCCCTCCCCTCCAACCCCACACTATTTTGTAATATTGATATATTTATTTTTTATCTTTTATTATATCTCATTTTTATTTTTATTTTTTTTAAAGGGGAAGCCTCAGAATATCCTTTTTTTTGCTTTTCTTTCTCTTTTTCATAGGGATGTCTGCCTTTTGATTTCTATTTTTGACCTATTTTTATGGCTTTTTTTCATTTTCTGAGGTTTTTCAATTGGATTAAGGTGGGAAGAATTTGAAGAACTCTCTTTTTCTTTTTTTTCTTTTCCTTTTTCTTTGCTTATTATTTTTTGATATTATTGGGCTTTATTTTGCTTCTTTTTTTCTCTTCATCTTTTAATTTTTACTTTTGAATTATATTTGCATATTTTACAATTGGATTAAGGTCTTGAAGAACCTGAAGAATCTTTTTCTTTTTAATTTTGGGCTTTTTACTTATTACTGGTTTTGTTTTTTGTTTTTTGTGGTGTTTTCCTTTTTTTAAATTGGATTATAATTGGCTACCTCACTAATTGGATTAAAAGACCCAGAAGACCCTGACTTATCGAAATGAGTAAGAAAATTTTACCTTCGGGCAACTCAACTTCTGCTCCTGTCTCCCCGTCATCTGGAGGACGACTCTCAACAATGGCGAAGCAAGACAAAGCGCAAGTGGATTTAACAATGGATATGCAAGGAATACAAGATCTTAAAATGAGTATGGAACAAAGAATGGAGAGTATTGACCAAAGAATTGGAAAGATGGATGAGAAAATTGAAAATTTTCAACAAATGATGGTGAAACATGATGAGAGAATCCAAAAAATAGAAGAGAAAGACAAGCAAAGAGATGATACAATTGGGAATATTGATAACAGATTAACAATGGTCGAACAAGAAAAAGGTGGGATGTTGAAGTGGGAGATGGACAGGTCAGAATTTTATCTTAGATTCCAAAATATTGAGGAAGAAAAAGGACAAAACTTGGCAGCAGTAATAATTGAAATTCTGGCTGGAGTCTTGGAAATAACAGAAGAAAAGATGATGGATGGAGTAGATGAGATATATTGAGTCTTCACAAGATATGCGACGAGGAACCAATTACCAAGAGAGGTCCATGTTAGATTCACTAAAAAAACTATTAAAAACCAAATATTACAAGTGGTAAGAGAGAAGGGGTTGAAATATAAAGGCAAAGAGATTTTGGTCTTAAAACAAGTACCTAGAAAAGTGAGAAAGATTAGAAGAGAGTATCGATTTTTGAAAAATTTATTGACTTCTGATGCTGTTTTGATGCAGTATAACGAGACTTTGCCTTTAACGATCACGTGTGATGCATCACCATTCGGAATGGGCACCATTTTGAGCCACGTTTTGCCAAACGGTGGTGAAGCCCCTGTTGCCTATTTCTCAAAGACGTTATCAAAAGCAGAACGCAATTACAGTCAAATTAATAAAGAGGCCCTTGATATTGTGTCTGCTGTTATGAGATTTCATGAATATGTGTATGGCCGAGCCTTTACTATAGTTACTGACCACAAACCTTTGCTGGGAATAATAGCGGGAGATAGGCCAACACCTTATATATTATCTCCCAGAATGACTCGCTGGTCAGAATGCTTGGCTCATATAATTTCAAGTTGCAACACCGCCCGGGGAAGGCCATTCCCCACGCCGATGCATTGAGCCATGCACTACTTCCGGAGACCATTGATGACCCCGCTCCGACAGTTACAACACTGCAGATTGAGACACTTCAAACACCGCCACTAACAGCCTGAGATATCGTGATTGAAATGAAATGCGACCCCATTTTAGCACGAGTCCTCAGTTGGGTCGAGCGTGGATGGCCATTGGACCAGATACCTGATGACTACGTCCCATTCAAGAATCGACAAACGGAACTATTTTCCCAGAAGGGCTGCATTATCTGGGGTGATAGAGTCGTTGTCCCAGAGCGGTTACGACGAGCGATACTAAGAACCTTGCACGATGGCCACCCCAGCATCGGGCACATGAAAGCCCTCGCATGAAGCTACGCGTGGTGGCCGGGTATCGACAAGCAGATCGAGACATGGGTTAAAGCTTGTCACAAATGCCAGGAAGTAAGCAACGCCCCTCCGAAAGCAACCCCGACTGAATGGGAAACACCGAGGGGACCGTGGTCCCGTATTCATCTGGACTTTGTGGGACCTACCAAAGGACACACATTTTTATTAACGGTGGATGCCTACTCGAACTGGCTTGAAATCCATGAGATGAGAAACACAACAACCAAATCAGTCATCAGGAAACTAGACAATTTGCAACACACGGATTACCAGACATTCTGATATCTGACAACGGGCCCCAATTTACCATGCTGTCCTTTGAACAGTACCTGGTGGACCGCGGTATTCGCCATGTGCTGACTTCGCCGGCGCATCCTGTGGCCAATGGAAGGGCCGAGCGCATGGTACAATTCGTCAAGAAAACCTTGCATAAAATGGACTATGGCGATAGAGAAGACAAGATTAACTGGATACTCCTTTTGCAGCATATCACTCTGCACAGCGTCACCAACAAAACTCCCGCCGAGTTATTGATGGGGCGAAAGCTCCACTCCCACCTCGACCGTCTGCACCCATCATATGAACCTGACAAACCACACGGATCCAGCGGGAAATGCCGTAACTTCCAGCTAGGCAACTTGGTTTTCGCTAGGAACTTTTCGAGCGATCCGTTGTGGGTCGAGGCAACTATAGTCCAAGTAACCGGCCCTAGATAGTACCGCTTGAGATGTCGCGAGGATAGAATATGGAAGCGCCATATTGATCAGCTGCGTTCAAGGCTACAGTCAGGGATCTCTGACTCCCCTGACTTCCAAACTGAGGGGGGAGGAGATACCGAGGAAGCTGAATTTGAAACAGCAGAAAGCTTAAGTGGAAGTAATGACCGCTCAGAGGCAACACGTGAAGAAGGATCGGGGATGGGGGTGAGCTCGCCTCAAGGAGATGCCAAGAACATTTAACGGCAACGAAAATTTGAATTGGAGGCACCCTCTTCACCAGATAATGTCCTACCCCAACAAGACTGTAGCCAAATACCGGGAGAACAACGTAAATCAAATAGACAATCAAAACAACCTGCCTACCTCAAAGACTATGTGACCACACCCCTTAAATGGAACCCGGAGGGAAGGGGTGTTGTGAATTAATAAAAGTACTTGAATAAAGATTATTAAGAGCTTGAAGTAAAGTGCAGGGTTCTGGCCCTGCACTTCTGATTGGCCGATAATAGCGACATCGAATTGGTCCGTTCAGGAGAATCTGATTGGCTATTAACGAGCCTCTCCCATTGGTTAACGGAGCTAGCGCTCCCTGTGTTTTCATTGGTTAAATACTCAAGAGCTTGCCTATATAAAGGGGCCGTTGCAGCCATAGAGCTGAGCTGTTATACATGTAAATGAAGAGTTTGAAGTTCACTGTTCACTGGCTCGTCTCCTCCTTAGGGCCCTGCACAGAACATAACACTAGCCATTCAAATAAGAGCCATATTTGGGGGTGGGGATTAAAGGACAAGTAGATAGATACAGGTTGGAAGCATTTCTCACAATAGAGAAGAAACAACCCACCAAAGAACAACAACACGAACCCTAACAGATGGAAGTAAGTAACTAGCATGACTACATACTGACCTTGCCTCTGTTCTTAGAAGCCAATGGCTAGATGTATCCAAACAAGAAAAATTAAGCAATATTCAAATAATGATCCATGCAGACCAAATATTAGAAGCTCATTTTAATTATGAATGAAGAAATAAGCAACCAGGCAGGCTTGTCTCCAGAGGCAAAAGGAAAATGCCACAAGTCAATTAATCTTTATGCTTCTCAAGTAAAGGATGTTTTCTTTTTGCAGACATTAATTACCTTCTTGTTTCTTAGAGAGTAATAGACAATGCGAGATTCAAGTGCTTCTGAAGGAAAATCTAGGTCTAAATGAAACCTTGCACGTTACAGATGCTTTTAACAAGCCACAGCTACTGAATTCGATCTCCTCCCCCCTCCCCCACCCACCCACACAGGGCCTAATAACGCAACTAAGAATTGATCAGATTTGGGGACTGCAATCCTGGGATGTATTGAAAAACTGAGCTGCATGTCACCTGCAGGCTGTATTTTATCTATTTCAGATATGAGCTTCTGCTCATTGCAGTTGAACATGTGTAGGTGACAAAGTCAATTTCCCTCTGTCAGGCTGATGAGCTCTGTGTGCACTGAAGAATGAAGGGCATGTTGTTTCTAAAGGAAGCAAGACAACTAGCAAAGGACACACACTCTTGGCTGAAGCTTTTCTTGATTACAGAAGCTGGGTGAGGACTTTGGTGTGTGTGTTTCTTTTAAGTTCAGAGCTTTGGTTCTCAAAAACATTTAAATTATTGCTGATTCAGTCACCCGGTTTCTAATTTGATGCCTTAGCCACAAAAAATACACCTGACATCACAGTTCTCAGTAAACAAATACAGAATTTTAAATCAATGTGCCTTTTCATTTTTATTAAACAGTTTTTAACTATGAAAGAGCAAATCACTCATATTAAAAACACAAAAATCCATTACTTTCTCAGTAAACGAACTGAAAGAGCAAGACAAGCTATGCAATAAAATGAAAGCATATAGAAATAAGCTGACATAAAATAAACCTCACATTGTATGCAAAGGTCAGATTAAAAAGGGGAAGCTAGATATTGCTAGATATTTAACTATAGCAACTATCAGCCTAACCATCTGTTGCTGAAGTCTGAAGGGAAAGCTGTTATGTCTGATACAAACTGCCCAACTCATAACACAGCCAGACTGAATTACAGAAGAATAATGAAAAGAATGTATTTATATACTGTTGTACAATTATTTATGTGCCTAATTTTTCAGTGGGTTTTATGACATTCAATCAGTCCTGGTAACCATGCACAAATGCACACTTTCTCTACCTGTCTCTGGGAATAAACTGTGCTCTTCCAACAATTTTCTAGTAATCTCTATGATCCACAGAATTTAATTTATCTGTTGTCTTTCCTTTCTACTTTTTTCAATCATATCAACAGTAGTTTTTTCGATCTTCCACTCATAACACAAATCGAAAATACGTGAGTTTCTGCTTATTATCACCTTAAATTACAAAATGAATTGATTGATTCTTCTTGTAGCCAAAAGAACCCTTTGATTTTTGAGTTTGCTGATGACACAACAGTGATTGGTCTCATTCGAGACAACGATGAATCTGCATACAGACAAGAGGTTATACAACTTGCCTCCTGGGTAACCAGAACAATCTGGAACTGAACACACTCAAAACCGTAGAAATGGTGGTAGACTTTAGAAGAAGCCCTCCCAAACTACCATTTTTAAATTTCTAGGTTCTACTATATCACATGACCTAAAATGGACACCTAACATCAAAAACATCATCAAAAAAGCACAACAAATAATGTTCTTTCTGTGCCAACTCAGAAAGCTCAAACTGTCCAAGGAACTGCTAATACAGTTCTATAGAGGAATTATTGAGTCTATCATCTGCACTTCTATAACCGTCTGGTTTGGTTCTGCAACCCAACAGGACAGACACAGACTTCAGATGATAATTAGGACTGCAGAAAAACAATTACTACCCACCTGCCTTCAATTGAGGACCTGTATACTGCACGAGTCAAAAAGAGGGCTGTGAAAATATTTACAGACACCTCACATCCCAGACATAAACTGTTTCAACTCCTTCCATCAAAACAACACTATAGAGTATGGCACACCAGAACAACTAGACACAAGAACAGTTTTTCCCTTAAAGCCATCACTCTGCTAAACAAATAATTCCCTCAACATTGTCCAACTATTTACAATGTATGCACTACTATTACTGTTAATCTTCTCATCACTCCTTATCACCCATCCCCTCCCACTTGTGATTGTATGACTGTAACTTTGTTGCTTGTATCCTTATGATTTAAATTGACTGTTTCCTAGTATGATTTGATTGTTGATTGTACCCTATGACTATCATTAAGTGTTGTACGTTATGATTCTTGATTCTTAAGAATGTATCTTTTCTTTATGTATACTGAGAGTATTTATACCAAGACAAATTTCTTGTGTGTCCAATCACACTTGGCCAATAAAAGTATTCTATTCTATTCTATTCTATTCTATTCTATTCTATTCTATTCTATTCTATTCTATTCTATTCTATTGAACTCGTATGAAAATCCATAATTTGAAGATTTCTATTTCTTTCTACTACACTTTCTTAGGGTTCAGCCATATATAACTTCTTGAAAAACCATTGGTGTAACTATTCTTGCCTTTAGTGATGTATAAGTTGTCATTGCCTTCCTACTAAAATCAAACTGATTTTTACTTCTCCTGCACACTGTTCATCTTTATCTATTATTGACCTCAAGGTAACAACCTCTAGGCTAGGTGTATTACTTTTTTCTCCACTTCTTTTTTAAGCTGATCTCAAATTGTTAAAATTTTAACCTTCAGTTCTGATTTTTGCTGTGATCCTTTCCATTATATGTTTGATTGTACATGTGTGTCCCAGAAACTAGTAACTACATGTAGAGTGCACTATAGCAGCCTAGACAGGTAGTGGTGACAGTATGTGTTACTCTATTGGGATCACATGCCACAACAGGCATACAAATCAGAATTGGGCAAAGTACTTTCTAGCTATAGCCTCCACTTGCCCCACTGAGCAATGGGTTTGAGTTCAGATGGAAATGCTCTCTCAGAGACAGTAGCTTTCTTTCTCAAGAGACTGAAAGTCACCGTAGTCCAACAGTAAATCCATCGCGTTTAGATTCAAATTCAGCTTCTTGGGTCCCATCCATATAGACACAGTTTCCATGTACTTAGAAAATATATATACAGAGTCACAAATTTGACTTGAGGGGATGATGTACAGATTCAGATGACTTTGCATCTCAAACTGACAGATGTATCACAGTCTTCTTCAAAGTGGAAGATGTTAACATTTCCCACATGATGGCACTGACACTCTATACACTCTGAAAGAGACAAGATGGGCAGTGGGAGGCATATAGCATCCAATACACTTCACTGAAACCACAGGCCAAAGGAAATTTCAGATAACAATGTAAAGTTACTACAGTACATTCTAGCCACAAAGGTTCAAGATTCTAGCAAATACATTTATTTACTCATTTACTTGTATTTGGTACCATGTGATTCCTCTTGAGCAAATTGGCAATTCTTTTGAAACACTGACTCCCTTGCCAATGATCTTGTAAGATTTTGTGTGTTCTTGTAAGGGGTAGAGTTCATTTAATATATGTAGCATTTTGGTGACCTCATCAGATACCATTTCAAGTATGCTTTTTGATTGCTAGTGATTAGTGCCCCACAAGTAATACAATGTTTTACTCCACAGTGATCAACCTCTTCTGTTCCAGCCCTAAAATTAACATGCAATTTCTATATGACATCTGTTGTCATTTTAGAAAATATGAAAAAAAAAATATTATGACACAGTTATACAGTATGGCTGTAAAGACACAAACAGAATTAATGTGTTGTTGGTCACATTTGCACTATACCATAAATTGCTTTTCAAATTTGGAAGATTTTTAGAACAGTTTACTACCCTATTTGGGTATAATAACACTGTGTGTGCTAGTTGCACCATCACAAATATGTCTTCTAAATGTTTTTCAAAAAAATTATTAGTTAGTAATTGTTGTGTATAGCAGTAACTAATTCATTTATAATAAAATAATCCACCGTTACAACAAAGTGGATAATTTGAGGAATCAGGTGAGTTCTTAAATGTTTATGAAAATAATAAAATACTGAATTCCTACAACTCTGGTTCTGGCTTTCTTTAGCCTCACACCTTCCAGATGGGCTGAATCTGCATTTGGCTGAGAATACTGGAAATTGCAGTTCCAACCAATGTGGAAGAATGGCAAGGTGGAAAGAAAGCATATTTCTGAAAGAACACAATGGAGAAACAATTCATCAGAAACAATAGAGCTAATGATTCCTTAATAGATTCTGATTCAAGTGTATCCTCTGTAAGCTAGCTAGGAGACATAATGACACCATGAAGAAGGGCAACTGAGAATGCAAGAGAACACTTCAGTTCTTTCCTGATTTTTCTTCCCAAATAACTCATCATACATGTAAATCAGAAAAGACTGGAGTCAAGCTGCATGTATAGCAGGTGATGATGTGATTATAGGGTGTCAGAGCTAAGGAAATCTATCAAGAATTTGAACTTGAAAGTGAAAACTTGACTGCCTTTTGTTCTATTAACATCTACTGTATCTTTCCTTATTAGGGTTAAGAGCTACAAACAAAACTATCTGTAATTAATGTCAGTGGCCATTATGTCTGGATATCAAAGGAAGAAAAAATGATATGTTTGCAACCTCAAGGTGAAATAGCCAGAGTTTTAAAAATCTCTGTATAGGTTTTACAGCACTTGTAATTATCTTATTGAAATGTCTGGCATTTAAAAATGCTTTTCTTCTTAGTCTAAATTTTAACCTAAAATGTACTTTATTATAAAAATTGCTGTGGGCCAACCCTTAAACAAATTATTTAGGGCTAGCAAAGACCATACCATACAGATGTATCTATCATATTGACCCAGATCTCCGCAGCTGAATTGATTTATCCAAGGATGTATATGTGTATATTTCTGTTCATGTGTGCAATCATTTGTTGTACACATTGGCATAACATACAGTTAAAAAATGGAAGTTATTTTTCTATTAATATACTAGGAAAAGAACAACATTAAGGCAGTAATTTTAATGCTATTACACAATCCCTTTGGCTGATGCAGTGTTAAATTCCCAATTCAGTTTATATTAACAAATGATTACATCTTTAAATTAGAGCCACAAAATAATCACATTTTTCTGAACAATACTAATTATGTTACTTTTTATTAGGCGCCTGACTTCAGTCTTGAGTTCTACAGCAATTGATCATTTAAGAGGATTAAGTGACCATCTCTAGCCAGAGATCACATTAGCATAAAACCTGCATCATTGTTTCTCTACACACACACTTCGCTATCGCTAGGCTTTTTTATTCCAATACAAACTGGAATCTTCCATATAATATTTAATTCTTGGGCTAATGAAATAGTTAAAATTGAGAAACTATTTGCAATGGCTCATACTGTAAATGAAACATAGGCATTATTTGGGGAAAATGTTATGATGCTTAAAAAAAGATTGGTCAAACATAATCCAGAGCAGACTATTTAGGATTCTGCTGTCTCTCTGACTGCTGAAGATTGTAAGTAGCAAAGGAAACAGAGCCTGAAACTAGATTTGCCTATCAAAGCAATTTGCACCCCTTGCATTATTTAATTATATCCCTCAATTATACAAAATGCCCATAGGGCCAGATCAGCATAGGATTCTCCTTCATAACTTTTGCAGAACTATTGATCTCCTCTGCTAATAACTATAGGTGACTATAAGCCAACACTATAGGTGAACTTGGTTCCCTTGATCTTACCATCTGCAGTATTATAGGAAGAAAACTCACATGATACAAGCCCATTATAACATCTGTCCTCCACTAAGAAGAATGTGTTGGAATGAATAGAAGAATAGGACTCTAATGGACTTACCCAAGTTCTGGAATTGCTGCATTTAGCTGGAGATTAGATCTATAAGATTCATCTAGAGCAAGAACAAACCTACTAGCAAATTTATTATGTAAACATGCACATAGAAGTAACATTTTCCAACAAATATTATTATTAGGACTATTCAGCCTTTTAAATAGAAAGTAAAAAGCGGTTTCAAAGCAAGCAGATTTGCTTCCACAGTTCTTGTCTGACAATTACTCAAAGCAGGGACATCTTTTGCTGGGATTGTGCAGCAGCTGCAGAAGATAGCCACACAATTCCAGCAAAAGATACAACTAGGTTTCAAGCAGGTGAAAAGTGTGTTTTGTGAGCACCACCACATACTCCAAAGCACCTTTGCCTTTGAAACTAAAGTACTGCATAATCCTAATTTCTGTACAACCAGTTCTTGGATTGCAAAACATAATCAGAAACAAGAATGCTACTGCTGTGGTAAGTAAAGTCCAAGGTACTCATTACCTAAAAGCTACTCATTACCTAAAAGTTAAACGTGATGGCTGGAAGTGATTAGATTACCATTGTTTCCCCACTTCAAATTTCATCTAAATGATGGCAGTATGGGTGTTTCAAAGGGTAGACTGAATTAAATATTGTTGTTATGTACACACCACAAAATATTTAATTCAGACTCAACTCAAGATTTTTAAAAAACCTATTCTTATGCATTGAGAGGGTAAGATTGAAGTGTATTTTGCTGAAAGATGAAGTATATGTTCAAAAATACATATATACAATAAATACAGACCTTTTAAACACTGCTCAGTTTTCTTCACATGGGGGTTGCAAATAAAATTATTTTAGTGTGCCTTCTTCTAGGCTACCTTTAGTAAACATTTCTTTCTAATTCTAGTCCCTTTTCAGCATAAACACCACTCAATTCTAAAATAATAGATTCACCTCAAGCTTAAAGGGATTTGCTTTTGAAGTTGCTAAATGCCAAATCAGTATTTTTCACTATAAGCTAAATATAACTTTTTAATGTAAAATTAACAGAGCTTGGTATGAAACTATATACACACACACAAAAAGTTTCAATTCAGAATCATTACAATCTTTTCTCCCAGCTAAAAACATCAAGTTTTTAAAAAACTGCTACTGGCTGTAAGATATCATAAAATAATTTTGTTACAGACAACCAAGAAGAACATTTTTTTTTTAACCCACTAGAAACTTTTCTTTAAAATGGAAGTTTTTAAAATGGAAGAACTAATTATTTTCATGGATCATGCATAGTACTTTCCAGTTTGTTGGATTAAAAAGGGATAGGCTGGGAACAATGGAATTTTTGCCATCTTTCTCAACTTTATATACATTATTTTTATTTTAAGATGACAGTGTAGAAGCACATATTTAATCAAGCGTTTAATCCACAAATCTTTCCCAATTTTGTTTCTGTTCATTGGGTTTTCTGTTTGTAATTTATTCCTATCTTTTTTCTGAAAACTTTAGATTTTTTTTTCCTTCAAAGTGCATGCAGCATTTCCACAAACATGGATTCATCATTCTTCAGCATTGATGCATAAACATTTATCCTAGCTACACAATTATACTCCAACAAAGAACATGATCAAATACATTTCTGATTAATTAGACTCTTTTTTGTGAAGAAACAGGCAAAAGGTTTTGGAGTTAATTTCTAGCTGTCTTAAGATAATTCATATCTTTACAAGTCATAAGAAATATATATATATATAAAATTAGTAAGATTCTATACAGACACCACATCAAGACTGCCTTCAAAACAGACAGAAAAATAGCAGCCATCCTCAGGAACCCCAAAGACAAAATTGACCTGGAAAACCAAGGCATATATGAAGTCCCCTGTGCATCATGCCCGGCCACATACATTGGACAGACCAATAGAAGAATAAGCACCCGCCTAGATGAACACAAAAATGCAGTCAAAAAGCTGGAACACACTTCCTCACTTGTCCAACACATGGAAGCCACAGGTCATAACATCAACTTCAATGGCACCAAAACCCTAGCCACCATAGAAAATCCCAGCCACAGAATCATCAGAGAAGCCATAGAGATTGAAAAAAGACCAGAAAGCATGAACAGAAGAGATGATTCCACCAGGCTGTCAATCATTTGGAAGCCTGCACTCACAAACAAAAAAATCTCCACACCACAAGCCAGGCAAACACCTGGGCACAAACAGATCCCCCCTGATACCTCCAGCTCAAACACACCCCAACCAGGCACCCAGATGAAACCCAGCTTCCTAACGAATGATAGCCGTCCATTTACCCGAAGCCAAGCTGCACTAAAGGCCTCCAATAAAGTAACACAATGTTGCCAGCCAATCAAGATACAAAAAGAGCCCCCCCCCAAAAAAAAAAACAGACAGAAGATACTAGTAGCAGAACACAGCAAACTCCAAGACCAATAAACACAGACCAAGACTCTCAACCAATCAGGAGGAAGAAAAAACCATTCTGACACAGCAATAGGCTGCCCCAAATTTAAATCTGAAACCACTGTAAAAGTCTGACTCACAAACACCATACAGAAGCCTGATGATGGCAGATGAGATTCTGCTGAAACGTTGCTACAACTTTAAAAGCACCACGTGGGAAAATACCCGAACAAAGCTGAATGCCAGACATGTAAGTACCCGCGAAAACTTAAGAAAACATATATATATATATATATATATATATATATATATATATATATATATATATATATATATATATACACACACACACACACACATACATACACACACACACACCCTTAAAGGGGAAAAACTAGTTATGAAAGCATCACACAACAGTAACAAGATATTGTATTAAATTACAGACTAAATCCCTATAAAAATTATAGGAGATCATTTCTTCTCTCCCAAGCAAGTATTTTCTCAGGCGTATCCCCAGGCTCTGGATCAGATTTTTGAAGGTCTGTGAAGAGGCTCTAAGAATTGAAATTTGGGTAAGAAACTTGACTGGAAGAATAAAAGTCTACTTTTATTCCCGATCTTTCATATGGGTTCACTGCTTGAAAAAGGTGGTTGATTTTTTTTTTTTTGCCTGCTTAGATCATAAAGCTTATCCCACAGAACTTTGTCACCAACAGGGTGCCACAATTATTGCACAAAAGAACTGGATTGACCCAACAAGTGGAGGAAAACAACCAATCCAAAGAAGCCAATTAACTTTATCATAGCCATTACCCTTCACAGCATGAATGCTATTCAATTAAGCAACTCGTCCCTCTGCCCAATTCATTGCTAGAGAGTTGCTAGAGGAAAAAATAAACCCAAACATAAATCCATCCCAGTGACATAGATGATATTTGCAGATAATTCCTAGACTGAAAGCACATGACAGCAGAAGAGAGACAACCCAGACAAGAACAGAAGAACACTTGGTCAATCAGTGGCACTGTCTGACAACAAGCTTTCATCATAGTACATAGACAACAGCATTCCCTCTGAATATTCAGTTCTTGTGCTGCACACACATATAGTCACACAAGCAATTCATTCAATCCCAGTGCACAGGATTCACAGGGAAGCACATTATTTTGATATCTGACACAGAAATTTCTACATGTCTGTGATGACCTGGGGCGTGGCACAAAGGCAACATAGTCAAATAAGCAAGAAAAGTCCCTTTATTATCTCCAACTTTGCCCTCAATGTCCAGTTACCTTCAGTGGAGAAAAACTCTCCCAGGAACAGTCTTTAAATGGAGGAAATTCAGTCCAAAAACAAAGTACATACAAACTGTAACTAAAAATCCACACAAACCACACTGTGGTGATTAACTTGATAGGGCAGGAGAAGGAATTGCAGACTTGAAAGCAAACACAGTCGGAAAGACAGCAGGAACACAGATAAGCCTCAAGGATACCAGATAATTCACGATTTGCTCCCAACAAGTTGCTGTGCACAGCTTCCCTTTCTAAACACTGTGTTCCCAGCTGCAGCTAATGAAGGGAATCAGGGCCCTTTCCTCCCCCGTAAGCAAGGCAAGCCACATTGCTCCCTTCTCTGTTCCTCTCTGCATGCCCTAGGATGAAGAGGGGGTTGGCCTGGATCTTCCTCTGAATTCCCACTCCCTTGCTCTACCTCTCCCCTGCTCTGCCCAGCCAGACTGTGCCCTTCCCCAGTTTCTTCCACAGCCAATGGAGCCGCACTCCTACTCCCTGTCAGGTGCTCAGCCTCCCACTCCAAATCAAATTCTGACAGGAGCATGACAATGTCTTTCTTTCCATTTTTTTAATAGAATAAAATATCAGAATATCTAAGAACAGTGTGATTTTCTTTCACAAACGAAGTATATAGTCTGAGAAAGCTATCTCCTTTTGTCCAATGACAGGGTCACTCTTGGCACATTTTTTGCTTGTGATAAGCTCCTCCAGTTGGATGACTGCCAAAATTCCAGCAATAAGATCCATAAAGAGGGGCTTCCCATCATTTCTCAAATAGAAACCAGTTTATTGCTACTCCTTGTGGAATAAAAATGAGCAATGAACATTTAAGGGCATCTAGCATAGGTGCCTTAATTTAGTACATCTTAAAGCCCAAGTTCATCTAAACCAGGGGTATCAAACTTGTGGCCCACGGACTGGATGTATCTTGTGCTAGCTCCTCTCCCTCCCAGTTTAGTGAAGGAAAAAAAAAGTCCTGATATGTCACATGACGCCACCGTGACGCCGCGAGTTTGACACTGCTGACCTAAACATTTCATATAGAGTGAAATTGGGAATATTTCCATTTATAACTGGGGCATATTTTGTTGTTCTTTCTGTAAAATCTCTAAATTCGCATGAAAAGACTGAGTCACAAGAAAAGTTGGGGGTGGGTGGAAATGCAGAAACATTGAGAAACATTGTGTTAGAACAGATCATGAGAGATACCAGTCCTCAGAGTGCCTACTTGTAGGACACAACAGGTATGGTGGTTTAAGATGCCGAAACATTTATTTCAGAGGAATGTTGTGGCATAAGCCTTTTCTGATTTTGGGGAGGGAAAAAAACCCAACATGATTCAGTGTGCTAAAACAATAGTTGACTAATTCTTCCTATACCTCTGTAATGACAATTGCTTCCATTGTGCCAGATGTGGCAAAGGGATGAATATAGAGCTGCTAAAAAGAATTATTTCCTTCACATGGACTTCAATTTAAAGCAATCGTTTTTATTGTTTTTATTATAAAGCACCTTCAATTTATTCATCTCTGTTCATTGAGGTTTTTTGTAATGACTATAGTTTGAATTCCTCTTTTACCTTTTTAAGTATTAGGTCAACCTTGCACAATTCAGTGCTAATAGCCATTGCTAGCATGGTTATCTTTAATTTAAATCTGAGTTTAGATTAATGAGTATATTAAAAGCAACTGAGGAATTCAGGGCCAAATGCTTATCATTAAAAAATTTGAGGCATGTTTTTAAAATAAATATTATTGATTTTACAATTAAAACAAACCAACAACACATACATAAATGAAAGAGAGAAAAAGAAGAAAGGGAGAAGAAAATAGAAAGAAAAAAATAGAAAAAAATTAAAAATATTCTCATCTTCAACAGTTTGTAAGATCTCTTTTTTATCCTTATTTTATGCCACATACACACTCCTAATCCTTACATATATCTGTGTATCACTACTATGGATTTATCTTATCCTCTTTTGCCTTTTAATGTGAAGTCTATCTTTGGTCTATCCATTTGTACCAGCAGTTTCAGCTGTTGTAGTATATTGAAGTGTCTTTATTTTTTAATGCCAAAGTTAATTTGTCCATTTCTGCACAACTTTAAATTTTTTGAATGATCATCTCCTCTGATGGAACATGAGGCTGCTTCCAACATTGTGCAAAAGCCAATCTGGCCTCTGTCAAAATGTATATTATTATATATTTCACTTTTTTTGATATTTGTTTATCAAAGATCCCTAACAGAAAGGACTCTGGTTTGAATTTGATCTGTTCTCTTGTCATTTCTTTCAGCCAATTTCCAATTTTTTGCCAATATTTTTGAGCTTCTGTATAGGACCACCACATATGGAAAAAAGTTCCCTCTTTTTTTTTTGCATTTCCAGCAATTCGGACTCATATTGGGGTGCATCTTCACTAATCTCGAAGGAGGAAGGTGCCATCTATAAAACATTTTATAGGTGTTTTCTTTGTATGCTACCGATTTTGTAATTTTATTATTTCTATCCCAGACATTTTCCCATTCTATTATGGTGATGCTACGTCCTATATTCCTACTCCAGGCTATCATGTTCCCTTTTACAATTTCTTCTTCTAATTCTACTTCTAATAAATAATTATAAAATTTTGTTGTTGTTTTTTGCCTGATCCTAATAAAATTTTATCTAATTGCTGGAGTTTATTGTTAATTCCAAATTCTTTCTTGTCCTGTTTATATCTACTTTGAATTTGAAGATATGCCCACTGATCAATTTTTAGTCCCCGTTTTTGAAGTTCTTGCCACAATTTCAAATTTCTTTGTGTATCCAATAGGTCCTTATATTTAATCATTTTAGTGATATCCAGATTATTTGGATGAATCATCGCCTCCATTGTTGAAATCCAAATTGGTATTTTTAAATAGTGTTTTTTCCACATTTTCTTTCAATTAGTTAATAATGAGTCTCTGATTAGGTGTCTGTGAAAATATTTCTAGTTTTGCCTACATCCCATAAAAAAGCATGCCACCCCCTCTGCAAGTCATGGCCTTCTAAGAATAATATTCTTATTGATTAAATTCACCCATTCCTTCAACCATACTAAAGAGGCTGCACTATAATACAACTCCCAATTTGGAAGTGCCAGCCCTCCCCTGCTCTTCATATCCTGCATTGCCTTTAAATTTATTCTAGGTTTTTTCCCTTGCCAGATAAATTTTATAGTTATTTTATTAAGTTCTTCAAGAAAAAATGTGTACTTTGATTGGGATCGTCTGAAATATATATATCGGAATTTTGGAAGAATATTCATTTTAATAGTAGCAATCCTGCCTAATAAGGAAAGTTGCAGCTTGCCCCATGTTTCTAAATCCTTATTTACCTGTTGCATCAATTTATCATAATTATTTTCCTTAAGTGTCTTACAATGTGCTGTCAACCAATGGCTGTCAATGTGCTGTCCTAAGTATTTAACTTTCTTTATCACTTGTATTCCCATAACTTCTTCTAGTTCTATTTTCTGTTTTTCTGTTAAATTTTTAGTCATTAATTTTGTTTTCTTTCTATTAATTTTAAGTCCTGCTACTGCTCCAAATTGTTCTAATTCATTCATCAATTTTTGTCCTCTTTCTATTGATTCCTCAATGAAAAAAATCATATCATCCGCAAACGCTTGAAACTTATATTTTTCTTTCTTAACCTTTAATACTTTTATGTCTGGGTTCTGTCTAATACTCATTAGCAATGCTTCTAATGATAATATGAAGAGCAGGGGTGAGAGTGGGCAGCCCTTCTGACTCCTTTTTCTATTTTTATTGGGCAGGTATATTCCCCGTTTATTATAATATTAGTCTGTTGTGTATCATAAATGGTTGTTATAATATTTTCAAATTTGGTGCCTAAATTCGTATTATAATTTTTTTGGATTAAAAATTGCCAATTTAAATTTTCAAAGGCCTTCTCTGCATCTAAAAACATAAGTGCAATTTGTTTTTCAGGGTGGGCTTCGTAAAATTCTAAGACATCTAGTACAGTTTCTAATATGTGGGAGGCGGGAAGCCCCTTAATGTAAAGATAAGACTAGTGTCTGGGAAGAAGGATATGTTTCATTTCAAGGGAATCTTTCAAATATAGTACAGTGTGTCATGGAGGCTTGCTTGTGTGAGACCCAGAAGAGAAGTAGAAGTTCATAACAGTTTAATAAAAGGAATGTCTTATAAAAAACATTAGATGTAATTTGTGCCTAGGATAGCCTTCATTAAGACCAGCCAAAAACAATTCTTGAATACATTATGTCAGGAATGAGAATGGAGATGGGTAGCCTTAAGATATTTGGGCAACAGCTATGCTAAGGATTCCCTCATATCCAACTATAATACATAGTACATAGAAACAGTCAGCCATCTAGTCCTTTTCTAATAAATTAGAGTTCCTTCATCCTCAGATTATAGAAAATACAATAAAATGGTCATGGTTATAAAATAAAATAAAAATTAATTTTTATTTTAAAAAAGGGATCCAGGTTCCAAATGATCTGAAAAGCAGAATCCTAAAAAGGTATAAACCAATTAGAAAAACTATAATTTCCTTTTCTTCCTTCTAACTTACATCCCTCCAAAATGTTAAGTTCAAACCCACATTTGAAAACAAATTACATTTCAGGAAATAATTTTCATTTCCTAATTAAAGGACACATTACTTCTGTGTTGGTACAATAACAAATAAAAGAACTAAACTATTTCACATGATTCTGCCTCCTTTAATGTTGCAAAGTTCTTGCAGACCTAAGTCAGAATGTGCCTGACTTTCCCCGTTGTAAATATTTATGGGAATAAATATTATTTTCATAATAATTCCTAATAAATAAAACAAATGAATTAAACATTATTTCAACAAGTTTTACTTGCATCAAAGGATAAGTATAAGCTGTCCCAATTTTAACGACATTTTTCTGATCGTTTACTTCTCTTGAGATTTCATGTGTTTGATCATGTCCTCTTTAAATGTTGTTTCATGTTCACTGCTGTCATACAGTGGATCCAGTACTGAAGATAATTTTTATGAATATTAAAAGAAAGCTGGGTTGTTTTTTGTTTCAGAAGTTGAAAAGCTACTTCAGAGAGTTTGTGCAAATACAGGCTGGTACCTCCTCAAAGAAAATGTACCTTTTCTTGAAGCACTTTGCTGCAACCAGTTGACATCTCTTTATTTCAGACATGTATTTCTGGGATTCCATGATTACTGTCCAAGCCCAGAAAAAGATACAGCCTTCTTTAAGGAAGGCTCAATGGGTAAGCCACATATGCTCACGTCCATTTGTCAGTTTTGGAACTGAAGCACCATTTTTTAGATTTTTTACCCCACCAATTTTTTTAAGTAACTCAAGGCAGAGAACATACACAATACATTCTTTCTCCTGCTTCCCCCAGCCACTCTGGAAAGAAAGAGAAAGTAAGTGATCCCAAGTCACCCAGCTGGCTAGGAGGGACTACATTTCACAGTCTCCTGGTTTCTAGGCACCTTAACCAAACTGGCTTCATTAAAGAATTTTTAGTGATACAGTGGAAAAAAGATCCAGACCACAAAGAAGCTTCAAGGAATGGGTATATAAGTATGTTTTAAACCAATCTAAGTTCATTTATTCATCAATATGTTAATATTCCTAATTAGTCTGCCTACCTCGTACATACACATAAACACATACCTTAGGATAGGGGTATCAAACTCATGTTGTCACGGTGGTATCACATGATATATTGGGACTTTTTTGTTCTTTGCTAAATCGGGCATGGGTGTGGCCCGATGACGCATGGGCTGAGAATTTGACGGCCCTGCTTTAGGGCTTTAATTTTTAGTTTAGGGAACTGCAAAATAGAAAGGAAAGATGATTTCTAATTCATAAATTAGATTTGAACAAGCAAATGGGTTTAGCCGATTAGAAGAAATTGCTAAGAAAAACAATTCCACCTGTTATAAGAAAACTTCTTGGTTACTCTTTCATCAAAACAAAAGGAATTTTGAATTCTAGATCCTTGAAAAGCTTTAAAAAAGTGTTATGATTTAATCAAGTTTTAAATGAACTCTCCAAACTACTCCTTGAAGCAAAATTTGTTTCCTTACTTCATCTTCCTTTAAGGTATGACAATACAATTTGCTCAAATGGTAGTAAAAAAGATCTAAAAAATATATCTACCACTGCATAAATAGTATCTAGTAGGGGTGGGATTCACATTTTTAACAACCTGTTCTGTGGGCGTGGCTTAGGTAGTGGTCATGGCTTGGTGGTCATGTGACTAGGTGGACATGGCTTGATGGTCATGTTATTGGCAGGGTGTGGCCAACTCAACATCACTCACATCGAAGCATGAATCTCATTGCCTGGCCTCTCATGCTGTGGGGATGCTGCAACAGTTGTGTGAAAAATGGTCATAAGTCACTTTTTTCAGTGCCATTGTAACTTTGAATGGTCACTCCATACAAGCAAAGTACCAGCAAAGAGGGGGAAAAGAACCCAGAGACGTTCCTGAGACAGGAATTCTAGTCCTGCCAAGAATGTAATAAGGGTTAATGGAGAGACATTTTCTGTAAGCAACACCAGAATGTTTCCTTCCTGCCTCCCTTACTGGATTAGGGCAGTAATTTCTTCTAACAACCGGTTCTCCGAACTGCTTTGAATGTTAACTGGTTCTAGCAAATAGGTGCGAACAGGTAGAATCCCACCCCTGGTATCTAGCCAACATTGCTCATGTGGTGTCATCACCAAGACTTCATTATGGATTGTGTCTATGAGAAAATGCATTAGATTAAGGATAAAGACAACAGTAGTAGGTTAATGAGTTATATCATTAAGCGAACCCTTAAAAACAGGACCTTCTAAAATCTTCCAGGCTGTTACTTTATCTGATCTGGAAAGACAATCATGCAGTCCTTTCCCCAGGAAAACAAGACCATTTAAGTGAAGGAGACGGGAAAATAGTAAAATGAATACAACTTTTAAAGCCCTTAAGGTTTAATACTGAAAGTGGGAATTGAGTTTCTGATTACTAAGAGCAACAGGAGGAAGATAGTTAACAGCAAGGAAGCAGATTGCTTACAGACCCATAACTCTATTATTTTGGGCGATAAACAATGTTAGACAAAGGACAGAGGGAAAGCAAGCAGTAAATCAGGGATATACACTCTGTATTGGCATTAAACTGTTTATATCTGACAGGTGTCCTATCATTCCTGTATTTCAATAAAGATTCAGTTTCTAGTTGTGTGATTCAAGGCACTTGGAAGCTTCTGCTTCACAACTGTCTGATAAATTGCCCTCTAAGCAAAGACCATAACTTTTATAACTCTGCTGTAACCCTTTCCAAGGAATAAATTATTATTTTTTAAAAGGATTCTAAGATGAAACATTTTTCTGATCCTTTCCCTTATTAGAGCAGAACCAGTGAAAATATAACTACTGTACTTTAGTAGGAGAAGCTAACTTGAGAGAGAAAAAATATGAGGAAAAGTTGGTGTCAAGATAACTTCACTCAATAAATAAAGATATATAAAAATATAAAATCCCCACGCCAAGCACAGGTCAATCCAGAAAACATGAAATCATATGTTACATCAACCTAAGAACAGCAATCTGCATGAGATGGAACTTTGTTGTGGAAGTATCAATCACAGGGAGAGTTGTTCTAGTAATGTCTAAAGGATATTTGTAATGTCTAAAAGATATTTGTACAGCCTTTTTCTACCCAGTTTGAAGTTCTCTATGCATTTAAGAGGACTAGCTGGTCCTCAACTTATGACCACAATTGGAATAGGATCTTTCATTGCAAAGCAACATGGTTAAGTGAGTCATGCACAATTTTATGACCCATTTCTACTGCAGTTGTTAAGCAAATCAGCACTGTTGTTAAGTGAATAACGGTTGTTTAGCAAATTTGGCTTCCTCCTTATTAAAATAAATCCTATCAGTTTAATAATATCTTGTTTCTAAATCAAATAAACAATACCAAAGTTCAAATTAACCTGATTTGTAATACACTTGTCCATATTGTACCACTTACTACCTCAATGCACTAATTCGCATTTCATAAATTCTTGTCAAGCTAGGAAAGTAAACTGTGATTAAGAGCATACGGAAGTCAACTAGGAATCTTCAGAGATAACATTTTAATGCAACCTAGTGATCACTGATAAGAAATTGTATTTCTCAGAATTTCTTATGTCTAGCACTCTACTATTAACATACTACAGTCTGGGAAGTAACAATTTGGAGTTGTGTTCTTATCAGTTGTTTTTGTTTGGGAAGACATTCAGTTACACACAAGTTATGTGAACAAGTTATGTCCCAAGACACTCTTTGTAAGTCCATTTTGTTTCCAAGATCAACTAATATAAAAAACACATGCAGTACAGACCTTACTTTACATTAAACAGGTTTTATCATGCTGCTGCTGTATGAGTAAGGTAAAAACTGAACTGCTTCTGTCAGCAACTCCAACCTATAATGTCCAGGGAGTTGGGAGAAAGCGGGAAAGGGTTTCTAACATGCTGCATATGTATGTAACATGCTGGAAATCAACCTTTCCTGCCTTCTTCAGACTTCCAGATATGGATAGCTTTGTTCATATTGGCAAAAGTTTGCAACTCAATAGTTTGTTAGTAAAGTTTGTATATAGACGTTGCTAATTTGCACTTAATCTAAAGTGTTTTCATCCACAAATAGCATTACCTTATTTCAAGCTGCTTGTCCTAAGTAGATCCAGGTTATAAAATATTTGGTACATACAAGGATCACATAGGCCAATTTTACAATACTGGTAATTTCAAAATATGAGTAGTTTTGCTCTTTGTGTTTAGTTCATTTAAAAGATATTAGACGTTTTAAAGTCAACAAGCTAATGTAGTTGCAGATACATATTATCATCTTATTTGCAGACAGACATAAACATATTATATCCAATGAATTCTAATTATAGAATTATTTCAGATTGTCCTTATATTTTCTATGAAGAATGACCGCAATTTAAAAATAAGCAAGACCATTATTCTACTTTGGCATAAAAAATAGGCCATAATCCTAATTCATTCTATAAAAATTAAGACTCTTATACCAATCAGCATTTGAATTTTATAACTCATGAAAAAAAATTCATGTAGAACATGAAAAATATATATTCCAAAGAAAAAAGATAGTTATGATAAAGTTATTTTAGTATCACCTATCTGATTTTAGAGTCATTATCAGTATTACCAATAATAATGCCAATAATTCATGACAACTCTTAATTCACTTGGGAGTTTAGTAAAATCTTCAGAGATGGAACAGCTGCCAATCTTCCATTATTCTTTGGGGTTTAATTTTTGCTGATCATATATCACTGATCACTTCAGTATGAATTAAATGACTTTATTTCATTTTAAACATTAGTCTACTTTTAAAATCTCCTTACCCCATAACCCCATGAAAAAATATTTTGCTTCGGCGACAGAAATCTGCGATTGTACGTGGTTTCCGTCTGGGCTCACCCTGAGCTGGCTGGTTTCGGGGCTAAGCCACCCCGTAGAGGTGGTGAAGAGGGGGGAGACTGCCAGCAGGGCTGAGGAGAGTCGCATCTCCCCTCCTCAGCTGGCCATTACTCCCTTTCCTGAATGCAGTTACAGCGTTGGTCAGAAATGGCCACCACAAAGAAGAACTCAACTGGAAAAGAATGTGCAGGAGGAAGATAGGAAGTGAAAGTTTTGGCTGACTGGGTTAAACTGTAAATGCAATAACTAAGGTACCCTGGAATTTAAACTTACAAAAAAATAACATTGCTCCCAAAGAAGAGTCGGAAGCCGCTAAGGAAAGTGAAAAGGGAAAGATTTGGCTTTTTTTTTCCTTCTCTCTCCTTCCCTATACTGACAACTAAGAGACTTAAATAAGAAATCGGAAAAATCTGCTTTGACATCAATAGGCAATTAAGCTGAAAATAAAAAAAAAATGCCAAAGGGATAATAAAGATTTCTGGACACTAATTTTTTTTTTTTCATAAGCAGGAAGGGAGAGAGAAAAATTAGGGCAGGATCTGGAAGAAGGAGGAGACTGCCTGGAATTAAAAAGAATCTACAGTAAAACTTCAACAAGACTTCTAAAAGATACATTTTAACTGAAACTTTGTAACTAAACAGTAACCCCAAGAAGAGAAAATGAAAAAGAAAGAGCAAAAAGAAACAGCTTGCGTGTATTTGGATTATTTGGTGATCTTTGGATTCTTGGTTATTACATTTGAATGACTAAAATTAATCGGGTGGTTGTTTAAAAATTTATACAATGGCACCACTTCTGGATGAATTGAAAATGGAACTTAAAAAGTACAAAGAAGATGCACAAGAAGGGAAGGGTTCTTTTGGCTTCATTTTTCAATTCTTAGAAATGGATATTTGGAACTATGGGAAATAACAAGAAACGTCTGCAAAACACGAAGACTGGGACAAAGAAGAAGCCATCTTTAATGAACAAGTAATTTTATGTGGAGAAAAAAAAGGAAAGGGGGGAAAGAGAATGGAGAATTTAAGATTTAAAAAAACAACCAAAGAAAAGAAAAATAATTCAAAAAATAAGTATAATACTGGAAAGCAACAGAAAAGGGGAATACAGAAGAAAGAAATAGAGGTACAGAGACAAGGGGGTAAAAAGGGGAGAGAGAAGAAGAGAGGGAAGAAGGAAAGGAAAAGAAGTTACAAAGGACCGGAGCAAGATATAGAGAAACAGGACCTATTTAGACATAATGGGTGAAAATCTAACTGAAAAAGCAATTCTGTAAAGGTACATAAGATTGTATTGTTATATTAGTAATAGAAATAACTTTAGAAAATTGGAAACAATGTATGATTAAAATGAGGGATAAAATAGTTAGTGTAATTTAGTGAAATGTTTGTGAATAAAATAAGTGAAATAAAATAAATGAGAAAATTGAATTAGGAAGGAACGGGAACATTTTAATTAGTTAATGTTTTATAAAATATAAGTGAAGAGGGGGGGAATTAATTATGGAAAGCTTATAATTGTTCCCATAGAAGTATGATATTTAATTGAAAAGTAATGTTAAAGAAGTTAAGACTTTAATGAATATTAATATTAATGATAGAATTGAATTGGAATGGAATGTGCTGTTTTAATTACATAAATTTATAATTTTTTCTTTTTTTAAGAATATAGTGTGTATTTTAAGAATGTACCAAGCAGAATCCGAATGGAGGTTATGTATTATATTGAATGTTATAACTTTAGGGTATATACTGAAGCCTAAATAAGAGTTAAATGGATAAACTTAAAAGATATAAAGGCGTCATACTCCAATCAGTAACTACAGGAGAAATTTTGTTTAATGAGAAAAGATAATATGAAATTGAAACAGAACAGACAAAAGTATAAATATAATGATTTGAATTGAGATGAGATAATCAAAATAAAATGTGTTTAGATGGCACAAAAGAAAATTTCTTTAAGCATTCCCAACTGTAGGTTGATCACAAACACATCCATTTGAAATTTTCCATTTCATTTGATGGAACTTGCCCTATCTCTAAGCAAATTTTAGAGTAAACTTGGATGAATCTGTTAAATGAAGCAGATAGAGTACTGTCAATAGAGCAGCTGCTTGAAGTTGTTTCCAGAAGAAATGTGGTTTTCTCACTTCCTAGGGCAAAGCAAGGCAGTGCTGTTTTATCTCAGTCTTCTTTATAGCCACTTACAGCCTTCTCTTGTACAATCGTGCACTTGAAAAAAACTGAGAGGAACCTTTTCCCATAACAATAGCTGAAAGCTCTGTAGGGTGCACATACTGCAGGCTGAATGCATACCAAAATTAACCCGCTTGTGAGGAACTCAGCAAAATCATGCAGCAATTACTGAAGCCATACAGCCTGGATTTCTCTGTTGCATACCAAAAATTATTCAGGTTGGACAGTTTAATAGCCTGTATGAATAACTTTAGGAATAGGAGGAAGAAACACAACCAGGACAATGATCGGAGAAGAGATATCTTGGCCCACAGAAAGAATGGAAGTAGAGAAAGCACTCAGAAGAGATGGGTGTTCTCTGGAAAGTACAAGTATCTGTGTGTGTATATATGTGCTTTTAAACTTTCAAGATTCTATTACTACACAAGTGTCAAACTCAATCACATCACGTGCAGTGGTGGCATTCTACCAATTTGGCCTGGTTCAGACGAACCAGTAGTAAAAAATATTACTGGTTCATCTGAATCAGTAGTAAAAAAAAAAAATCCCAATGGTCAGCTAGGCAATGATCAACTGTGCCAAGCGATTTAGATTAGCTAGAAAGCATGAGATCATTGGATTTCTTGCTTTCTAGCTAATCTAAATCACACAGCACAGCTGATCCTCTCTCACTGTTGTACTTACCTCGGAAGGCTTCAAAATGCATCTTTTTTCAGCTTCCAGGAAGCTTCCCTGAGACTCAGTAGGCAAAAAAAATGGGGTACGCGGGGGTGGTGGAGCTGCAGAGAAAAATACATAGCCATATCCACACAGCCACACATAGCCACACCCACCCATTGACATGACCATCTGGCCATGCCCACCTAGCTGCACTCACAGAACTGGTAGTTAAAAATTTTGAATCCCATCACTGGTCACATGACATATCGCAACATGGCATGATGGTTTTTGCTTTTGCAGAGCTGGGGTGGATCTGGCCTGCACATGACACATCCAGCCCATGGGCCACCAGTTTGACACCCTTGTATTACTATAATCTTATAATAAAAATTGTTTGAAGCCAGTCTAGTTCTTTCACTGAGGCAAATCAGGGGGCCTTTTCATTTTCCTAAAGCAAATCATAATACCTTCCTTGATCCATCTTTTCTCTACCGACCAAATATATGTACAAATCTATATTTCTGGGAATTGAATATTCTGGGGTAACCTAAAATACCTCTTTTTTTCTCTGGACCATGCAAGTACATCCCATCCCTCTTTAGGATGATCTGACAATTTTTTGGAAGTTGTTCCCCTAAATCAGGAAACGTTTGTGGTCTTCCAGACAAGGTATTCTGAATGAAATCAGATAATTTCAGGGCGAGGCCATGATCTATTTCTAATTCAAAGAATCTATTTTGTAAAAACCACTAGCCACTCCCAGAACAGATGGATAAGCATGATCCAGCAAAGAAAATGGAAAGTTCCAGAACAAAAAGAATGTTTCTGTATTACAGGAGCTCCATAATCATAAGGCTGCATATTTTACATGCTTTATTAGAAATGATCTTTTTAAATTGAATACAAGAGCACAAAACTGAAGCAAACATCAAACTACGTTTGATTCTACAAGATATATGAGCCTGATGTTGAATATTAATAATACACTGTAAAGTTAAAGGAGGTAAATCATTATTGTTCAAGATTGAATAGAATGATTGGATTATAGCATTTAATGGATATTATCTCAAGATAATTTTATCTATATCAGCGGCCTCCAACCACTGGTGGACTGTGAGAAAAATTTGGTGGGCCACAGAGAAATCTCACCCCCAGAGAACCCCCCCCAAAGCAATTAATCCAGGCTGCGCAAAAACACAAAGCTGCTCAGCCCACATGGCCCGCGGGAACCCTCCCCGCCCACTCACTCCTTACCCAGCAAACTTGCCTGCTAAATTGCTATTTTTCCTTTTTCCAACCATCATCTGTTCTGCTGTGCCCGGAGATTTAGATTAGCTAGGAAGCAGGAAATGGTTGGATTTCTTGCTTTCCAACTAAGCACAGCCGAACCTCCCTTAGGATTGAAGGTTTGCCTGCAAGCAAATTCAGTGCAGACTCACGGCAAGCAAATTTGAGAGACTGAGCAAGCCGATGGCAAATAGATAAATCCCTGAATGATTCTGTGAGCAACTCAATCTGCCTGCTTTGCCTGATTTCAGATAAAAGTTGCTTTTTTATAAAAAAATTTAATATTTACATACATGGTGTATTGTAAGTTAATTTTGTGAGTTTGCTTGCTAACAAATTTTATGAGCTTGCTTGCAAACAAATTTTATGTGACAGACTGAGCTAGCCAATGGCAGATAGATAGATTTCTTATTGAATCTGTGATTCTGTGAGCAACTCAATCTGTCTGCCTGCTTTGCCTGATTTTGGGTAAAAGTTGTTCTTTTTTTATAAAAAATTCAATATTTATATAAATATTTATAATATTTACATCCAAGCCATGCTCAGTGCTGTGTCCGCTGACGAGTTCTCTCTCTGGTCCGCCGCCTGCGCACGGGAGCGCCAATCGCTCCCATTGGCTGATGCTGTTTGACAGCTGGCTATAAAAGGAGCTGTCAAATGTATCAGCTGTCACCGCCAGCTGACTGCCAGTTAGCCTCAGCGGCCACGGCAATCCTTTATTCAGTAGAATAAAGCCTGTTAACTTTAAGCCTGCGTCTGTCTCAATCATTACCGCCACTCTACAACACTGGCAACGAGGGCGGGATGTGATAAGAGACAACCAGGCAAAGGCAGCTGAGTGCAGTCACTGTCAAAAAAAGAGCCGAAGCCACAAGAGCTGAATACGTCACCGCCGCTGACGCTTTCCACGAGCGCGAAGTTCAAACTCCCAGCTGGGAGTCTGACGCTGCCTGACAGACACAGACGCGGGCGCCTTTTTAAAGGCGCCAATTTAAATCCTCCACAGCTGACAAGATCAGCACCACTGCTTCCAAGATGGGCACAAACCCGACATTCCCTCCCTTCCAGTGGATGGGTGAGACGTGGGAGTCGTACATGAACTGGTTTGATTGTTTCCTGAACGCTATCAACTTGACAGAAGCCACTGACCTATTTCCTGAGCTTCTTTGGGGCTGCAGTTTTTGATACAGCCTCAGCATTAGTGTCCCCACGCTCTGCAAAAGCTATTCCCTGGGAGGAGCTGCAGGGAATTCTATCTAACCACTTCTCCCCAAAACCCTCTCAAATAGCTAGGAGACTAGCTTTTAGAAGGAGAGTTCAGGCTGAAGGAGAGACAATTAGTCAGTATATGGCAGCTTTAAGATCAGCTGCCATACACTGTGGATTTAGGGATTACTTAGAAGACATGTTGCTGGACCAAATTATAGGAGGGGTTAGAGACCTTAAATTACAGAGGCATTTACTGGCAAAAAAAAGATTTAACCCTAAGTCTGGCAATTGAAGAAGCTCAGGCTGCTGAGCTATCCGAGCTGTCAGCAGCTGAGATTCGGGGAAACCCCATAAAGCAAAGAAGCTCTGCCATTCACTTTGATGAGGTATCCTTAGAAGAGGAACCACTTGAGGTAAACCGCCTCAGACTGCCAAGCCCCCCCCCCCCAAGAAGTGCCTAGAAAAAACACCAACCCAGCCGCCAGAGAGCAACCTAGTTGTCTGAGCTGTGGGGGGGCTTTAGAGGCCACTTGCCTCTGGTGGTTGTAGATGGTGCCCTTCCCAGCTTACTTGGGCTAGATTGGTTCCTTGCACTAGGCCTCAGTGTAACTGGTATTCACTCTGTGGTGAATACTGAGGTAGACACCCTTTTCAGGGACTACGCTGATGTTTTTAGCAATGAGCTGGGATGTTATTCTGGTACCCCTATCTCATTTGATGTGAGCCCACAAGCCACCCCCATTCGTTTAAAACCTCGTAGAGTCCCATTTGCCATTTGTCTTAAATTGGATCTGGAACTAGATAAGCTAATTAAACAAGGGGTACTAAAACAAGTACATTTTGCAAAACGGGAGACTCCCATAGTCACTCCCCTCAAAAAAGATGGCAGCGTGCGAATCTGCGCAGACTATAAAATGTCCCTCAATCATTTTCTCCAAATTAGTGCATACCCAGTCCCTGTAATTCAACACCTGCTGCACTCTTTTGAGCCAGGCACAATTTTCGCAAAACTTGATATGTCCCAAGCATATCAGCAGTTCCCACTAGACAACTACACTGCTGACTTGCAAACAATAGTTATCCACAGGGGCACTTTCAGATGTAAACGCTTACAATTTGGAGTTAGTGTGGCCCCAGGTATCTTTCAGTCCCTGATGGAAAGGATCCTCCAGGGACTCGCAGGGGTAGTCCCATACTTTGATGACATTTTAGTCTCTGCCACTAACAAAACACAATTATTACTCAGGGTTAGGTCAGTTCTTGACCGTTTTAGGCAGCATGGGTTAAAACTAAAAAAGGACAAGTGCACCATTGCCACTAAGCATGTGGACTTCCTTGGTTATTGAATTGACACCTCTGAAATCCATCTCATAGAAACAAAAGTTAGGGCCATACACGAGGCACCTACTTCCTTTAACAAGACAGAGCTACAAGCCTTTTTAGGACTCCTGAATTTCTATGCAGCTTTCCTTCCACACAAGGCTTCTATAGCTGAACCTTTACATAGACTCTTAGATAAAAAAGCCCCCTGGCACAGGGGACAAAGAGAAGCCAATGCTTTCCAAGCAGTCAAATCCCTACTAACTTCAAATGCAGTTTTAGTCCAATTTAACCAGCAACTTCCCCTGGTTCTAGTTGCAGACGCTTCACCTTTTGGCATAGGGGCATAGGGGCAGTACTCAGCCATAGGCTACCCAATGGCTCCTTCTTCTCAAGAACGTTCTCTGCAGCAGAAAGGAACTATAGTCAAATTGACAAGGAAGCCTGAGCAGCAGTGGCTGCTGTAAAAAAAATCCACGAATTCCTTTATGGTCATTATTTTGAACTCATAACAGACCACAAGCCACTCTTAGGCCTTTTAGCAGGAGACAAGCAAACCCCACAGGTACTGCCCCCACGGATGACCAGATGGACACTGTTCCTAGCCGCCTACTCATATAAGCTGGTACATCGCCCGGGGAAGAACCTGTGCCATGCAGATGCCCTTAGCAGGTGCCCCCTGCCAACACCAGTAGAAGACCCCGCTCCAATCCACACCATTTTTGATTGCAACGAACTCAACCTACCAATCTCAGCCGAGGACATTGCTGCGCACTCCAGAAGGGACAAGGTAATCTTCCAAGTCCTGGACCGGGTGGGGAGGGGGTAGCCTGAAATTCAGTACACCTCTGAATTCATCCCATTTAAGACCCGCAGGCATGAGTTATCCTCACTACAGGGTTGCTTACTATGGGGGACCAGGATGGTCATACCCACCATGCTACAAGAGCCAATTTTAAAAGCCCTTCATGAAGGCCACCCAGGCATCGTAAGGATGAAGGCTCTGGCCCGCAGCTACGTATGGTGGCCAGGTCTGGATGCCCAGATTTCCAGTTGGGTAAGCACGTGCCAGCCCTGCCAGGCAACTAGATCAGCACCTCCAACAACTGTACCAACTCGATGGGAGGATGCTGGGGGCCCATGGTCCCATCTGCATATTGACCTGGCTGCCCTGTGCATGGGCAGACCTTCCTGGTCATAGTAGACTCGTTTTCTAAATGGATTGATGTGGCTCTACTTCCTTCCACAACTACGCTGGCTGTCACGCGAGCCCTGACCAGAATATTTGTCACGCATGGCCTCCCTGACACCTTGGTATCAGATAATGGACCCCAGTTCACCTCTTGTGAGTTTGGGGTATTTGCAGCCAACCTGGGCATCAGGCATGCCCTCACGGCCCCTTTTCACCCTGCAAGCAATGGGATGGTTGAGAGGGCTGTTAGATCTGTAAAGGAAGCCTTGGCAAGGTTTGGCCAGGCAGACTGGCACTCCAAGCTGTCTGCTTACTTACTCAGCCAGCATTCTACTCAATGCCCCACCACCAACAAGTCCCCTGCAGAATATTGATGGGCAGGCATCTCAGGATTACCTTGGACAGGTTACACCCCCACTATGCCTGTGGCACACCTTTAGGCTCTGACAGCCTTGCCAGGGAATTTGCCCTGCAAGACCTGGTTTATGCCAGGAACTATGCAGGGCACCCTCTATGGATGCCAGGGCAAATAGTTTCTGTTACAGAACCCAAGTCCTACAGGATCCTGTTGGAAGATGGCCGAGTGTGGCGCTGGCACATAGATCAGCTAAGGAGGCATTGGGAAAGAGACTCCTAGGGACCGCCTGAAGCCTACTCGCCAGATGCCCCGATCTACCAACTGCCTGTCAAAGCCGATCAGCCAAACGACCCAGTCTACCCAGCAGCCATGAACCGCTTCCCGCCTGATGACCCGGTCTACTGGACGACTCCCAAACCGTCCCCGCAGCGAACCAGTCAGAAGGACCTACCTGGTCAGCAGTCGGACACTCAGACGAGGGCTCCTGAAGGCCAGCAAGGATCACCGGGTGACTCCCAGCAAGCAAGGGACCTTTTACCTGCCAGCAGGCCCCTAGATCTTCCACAATCTCTACGCGAGCGAAGGCGGCCTGCTAGGCTGCAAGACTACGCACGCGCCTGGCCAGGGGAAGGGAGTGCTGTGTCTGCTGACTGATGAGTTCTCTCTCTGGTCTGCCGCCTGCGTGCAGGACTGCTGATTGCTCCCATTGGCTGATGCCGTTTGACAGCCGGCTATAAAAGGAGCTGTCAAATGGTATCAGCTGTCACCGCCAGCTGACTGCCAGTTAGCCTCGGCAGCTGTGGTGACCCTTTATTCAGTAGAATAAAGCCTGTTAACTTTGAGCCTGCATCTGTCTCAATCATTACCACCGCTCTACAACACTCAGCCAGTCACATGACCACCAAGCCACACCCACAAATTAGACCGTGCCCACAGAACCAGTTAGTGGTCCCTGGGATCTAAAATTATGAGTTTGGTGGTCCCTGAGGTCCAAAAGGTTGGCGACTCCTGATCTATATGTTTCTCTGTTTAAGTACAGATTCCAGAAACATTCACTGACTTAGGAAGTGCAGGAGCTATGGGTTTTGATTGACCTTCCCCAAACTGGTGGCTTCTAAGTGTGCTAAACTTGCAATTCCAGAAAGTGAACAACAGGCTTTGATTAAGTCCAAATTCTACAAATTATAGTTCCAATCTCTATGGAGAAAAAGTTAGGGAAACCTACAACAGTTCTCAAGCTATGATCATTTTGCTTAGCAACCATTTGAAATTATGGTAATACTGTAAAAAGTGATTGTCCATCACATTTATGACAGTCACAGCATCCCCACAGTCATGCAATTGTGATTCAGGTGCTTGGCAATTCAGCCATTTATGATGGCTGAAGCATGCCTGGGTTATGTGGTCACCATTTGTGACCTTCCCAGCAGGTTTCCAACAAGCTAAATCAGTGAGGAAGCTGGGTTTCCTTAACAACCGTGTGAGGACGCTAAAAAATATTGGACTAAAATTCGCATGTGGTTGGAAAAAATGACAAAGAAACATATAGATTTGAAACCGGAGTTCTTTTTATTGGGAATCTTACCAGATATATACAGTAAAGACTTGAAATATCTGATTGTAAATGTATTAACAGTGGCTAGGATTGTATTTGCTAAAAATTGGAAGAGTGAGAAAATACCATCAGAGGAAGAAATTATTAAGAAAATATTGGAATGTGCTGAGATGAGTAGATTGACATTTGAAATTAGAGAGCAAGAGGATAAACAATTTTATGAAATTTGGGGTCTTTTTTATCAATGGCTAGATGATAAAATACGATAATACAATATTTAGAATGTTAGACAGCAAGGAATATCTTTATTTTTTCTTTCGCCTTTGTTATTTGACATTATATTTATAAAGTGTTTTTAGGATAGATTTGGTATGATTATATGGTTTGTTATAGAATAAACTATTTTAAGTAATGTTATCTCAAAAAGCATGAATGATTAAAAGTATAGACAAATGATTTTTTAATAGCGATATTAGAATATATAAGTTTGGATTGACAATATGAGTTGTTATGTAACATAACTGTAATTGAGACTACAAAATGAATGCACAAAACTGATGAACCAACCGACACACTGTATGTACATAAGAGAGTTGATGTTTTAATGTTTTGTTTGTCTTGTTTGTTTGTAGAAAATCAATACAATTCTTTTCAAAAAAAAAAAAACAGTTCTCAAGTTATGATCATTTTGCTTAGCAACCATTTGAAATTATGGTAATACTGTAAAAAGTGATTGTCCGTCACATTTGTGACCTTCCCAGCAGGTTTTCAACAAGCTAAATCAGTGAGGAAGCTGGGTTTCCTTAACAACTGTGTGATTTGCTTAACAGCTTTGTGATTTGCTGACAAACACACCAAAAAAGGCAGTAAAATTGGGCACACTCACATGATAACTCGCTTAACAAATGTATTGCTTAGCAATGGAAGTTCTGATCCCAATTGTGGCTGTAAATCAAGGACTACCTGTATTTTAGAATATCCAGTATTTGTATCTAGATTGGATAAGCCAAGTACTGAAGTGATGCATCTCCATTTCAACTTCCCTAACAAAGCCTGCCTATAGTTCATAGTTTTAGCATTAATTGGCTTCAAATTGCATCAAACTATCAGCATGAGCCCACTCAAAAGTTAATATCATAAAATTTAATTTGCTTTAATGGGAGAGCTTTATATGGCTACCCTTCACACCCACCGAAAGCAAAAGTGTTTGATTTGGAACTTATTTTAGTTTACAAAGTATATTTTGACAATATCAATTGATTTACTGAGATATTTCTATACTGCTCAATCACAAATGCATTTTCATAATATTAAAATTATTCAAATTACTGTCATTCCAGGCTCATTCTCGGGTAGTAGAATTTTTTTGGGCATGATACATTTCAATTATTATTTTTTAAATGTTACTTTTCCTTTTAGCCTTTATCCTTATTTAAAACATGCCTTCACTTAGATTCTTTAAATTGTCATGGCTTACTTTAGTGGAAAGGAATGCATGGATCCTTTTTAAATATCTCTTAAATTGCCGATTATTTTAAGAGCCGAAAGAAAGAAAGAAAGAAAGAAAGAAAGAAAGAAAGAAAGAAAGAAAGAAAGAAAGAAAGAAAGAAAGAAAGAAAGAAAATAATTCATCTTGCTGAGAAGAAGGCCACAGCACTCTCTTGGAACCTGCTGTGAGGTTGGAATAGCGCATCACAAACAGCCACATGATCAATTGATCTGTAGCTTTTAGAAATGAAGGGGCCTTTTGCCTCTAAGCCTCTCAGTGCCAATTTGTACCATTCTCGTGTCCTTTTTTTCCTGCTTGGGGGGACTGATTTCTCCCCCCACACACACAGACATACAGACACATACAACCCACAATTTGCACATGAACCAGCTGAAAGAAAGAAAATGTTCTGGATGCTTTCCCTGTTGGGAATGGTCGAGAACCCCAATAAGATTGGTAAAATTGATCTCTTATTCAACTACCTCTTTTCCCCAAATACCTTTTGTGGTTCACAATATTCTTTTAAGACAAGACATATGTTAACAGAATACATTTTCAGCAACCTGAAAACAAATATGAAGACACCAGTATCAAATATGCGTTTGATAAAAGTCAAAGTTTACCTCCTCTGCTTCTAGAGGTAACCTGTCACTGAATCACTGTTGAGAGAAAACTAGAAAATGCCGTTTTGATTAATGTCTAGCCTTTAAGCATCTGAAGCGGTACTACAATTTTGCCCTTAAAAATGCTAAAAAATCTATACATGTAACTATTAGATTGCAAACTCCTACTATTTCCCTTTGTTGAAAACAGCAGCATTAATGCTTCTACACTGACAGAAAATATCATGTTTATCTACAGAGAAAATTCCCAAGGGAGAATCCCAGGAAAAACCAAGAGGAAATAATATAGAAAACATTTTTGCTGTGGTTAAGCAATGGATTTCATAATAGATAATTACAAAATGAAAAGAAGGAACAAAAGAATAAGAAATCTAGCACAAGTGAATGGAATTTCATTGGTTCACCTTGAGTTTGCCACAGAGTGAAAATGACTGTATGTTTAAAGATACTCTCATAAGAAGTATTCCAGAGAACTATTTGTATCTGCTAAGCCACATGTGACCCTAGATCTAACTTCATACGATTTTTGGTCACATTTAAAATGTGTTAGGTATGTTCAGATATCTACCAAGATCTGTCCGTCTCTTTCTGGCAAAAAGGGGGGAAAAAAGTTTGTGATTATCCATGGCTTCCTCTATTTTCAAACATCACACAATTCTCAATAAATTATTCCCATACAAAACCCATCAGATCAGTCTGAAGTTAAGTAAGCAAAATGTAGCACTTTTTAATTGGTGATTAAAGTTGCTAAGCTTGTTAGGTGGAAACCCAAGCACCGCAGAACAAGGTAATCACCCCTTCCTGCCCCAGCTCCTGCCCACCTAACAGTTTGAAAGCATGCAAATGTGATTAGATAAAGAGGTACCACTTCAATGGGAAGGTAACAGTGTTCCATGCACCTTTGGCATATAGCCAAGTTGGCTACATGACCATGGAAAATGTCTTTAGCCAACAGTGGCTCCCTCAGCCAAGAAACAGAGCACCGCACTCTAGAATCAAATACGCCTGGATAGAGAAACCTTTAGTTTACCTTTTATTGAAAAGTTACTGTTTATATACACAAGCACTGATGTATTTTCATAAACACATATCTGTACTTGTCCCTTTTTGTCTGGCTGGATATAGACCTAAAAGGTTTACAAGCAGATGCATTCTACGTGATGAAGATACATCAGCATAAACAAGACAATCTTTAAAAGTTTAAGAGCAAAAGTTGACTGCCATCTCTTACCTTATGATCTTGGAGATAATTTTGACTTTCAAGTTAAATATTTATTCTTTTCTTCAAATCCAACTGATAAAAACATGGATTGAACAGGAAGGCTCTACATCAGCAAGCATAAGCAATAGTGCATCGCCCTGTTGGGAATAAGTGGGAAGAAAAAAGAAGATATATTGTTTAAGGTGCTATATAGAAACCAGGAGACTGTGAGTTCTAGTCCTGCCTTAGGCATGCAAAAGCTATTTGGCTGATTTTCAGTCAGTCATTCTCTCTAAACCCAACACCTATTGTTATGAGAAGAATAGGAGGATGAAGGAATATTAGATATGTTCACAACCTTTGGTTACATATAAAAGTAATAAAGCTGGATAAAAACAATGTCAAAGCACTGCCACAAAATTGGGATTCCACTGTTTTAGTGCTTTCAATCTCATGGGTTATTATACTATAAACTTTCCAAAGCAAATCTTGGTATCAGTATAAAAACTGAAAGATTTTATTACCACCTTTCTTTTCCAACTACTTTCCCAACAGATTTTTCTGTTTAAAAAGCATTGATTCAAAAGAAAGTGAGTTAAAAAAAAAAAAACAGACAGGGAAAAAGATGTAACTAAAGAAAAATATTGTTTAAAAAATATGTCTCTAAAGATATCATGGGAAAGCTGAAAGTTGGCTTTTCCTATTATTATATCATGATTTTTTTTTTTAAAAAAATGGAACATAAACAACAACAAGCTGATTTAATTAATATATTGAAATATAAACAGCATCCACAATAAAAGTATACAGTAGTAATAATAATGACTGTTTGGTTTGGTAGCAGCAGTGCCTCAGATAGAAGATCCATATGGGGAGTGGTCAGGGCAGCCGAGAAGATTATAGGAAGCTCACTTCCTGTTATTCAGGATACTGCTTATAAGTGCTAAATGCTTAGAGCTCAAAGCATTGTTAGAGACTCCACACACCTACTTTACGGTCTGTGTTTGTTGCTTCCCTCTGGGAGGAGGTTTCGGAGCATTTCTAGCAGGACTGCTAGATTCTGCAACAGCTCTGTTCCCTGTGCCATCTGTCCAGTAAACTCACAAAATTAGTTTTTCTCGCCATGTATTCATCTGATCTAGACTGTGTTGTTTCTCTGTGTCATATAATATATGTGGGTATATACATAATTTTGTATTTATTTATTGATTGATTGATTGATTTTGTCACGTTTATGTAGTGCATTTAAAGTGACAAAAAAGGTATGCTATGTGTATGTCTATGTTCTATTCATTAGTTATTGGAAATAGACAGCAAAAGAATTAATTCAAAAGAGCGTGCTTTTGTAGGTAACTAATCTGCGTAATGCCCAGTTCTCAAAGACTCTGAGAGACTGACAACAACTAAAACATGAGAACACAATAAGAAGTATAAAATAAATAAAGTAGAGTAATAATAAAATCATAAAACAATAAACAATACACATTGGGAGCTGTTCCAATCTCAGAAAGAGCTCATTCCAGGAGGAAGAGCACTGTTACCCAAAAAAATGGTGCTTCTGGGCTCCTGATAGGTAGCATTGTTTAATCGAAAGAACCTGGAGCATGCCAAGCCTGTAAGTTTCAATCAAACGAATAGGATAACATCCATTTTTAATAAGGGATTAACTCAATTCTTAGTCTATTTAACTCTAGATTCATCCTTTCATTTAGAAAAGTTTACCAAGACAGTATCCCCTTAACACAAATTTCTTTCCATGTACATAATTATTTTCTGAGTCCCAGGTTCAATAAAAACATTTGTTTGTTTATTATTTATTTAGCATACAATGTCAGGGAAATCTACACGTGATCAACACAATGCAGTTCTGACAACCTTAATTGCTAGTTCATTCTGTTTGGGGATCAATTTCAATTTATTTTCCAAAGCACTGAAGGGCAGGACAGAATCAATGGATGGAAACTTATCATGAAGAAAAGCAATCTGGTATTAAGAAGAACCTTCCTAACATTGAGGGCAATTAACCAATGGAACAGCTGGCCTTCAGATGTTTTGGGTGCTTCATCACTGGAGGTTTTTAAGAAGAGACTGGACAGTCATTTGTCTGAAATGATATAGGCCAGTGTTTCCTGCTGGAGAAGGGAGCTGGACTAGAAAACCACAAGGTTGTTTCCGGCTCTATTCTGATTAATTGATTGGCTTAATGACACTGGAACTGCCAGCCAGAAATGATCTAGACTCCAGAAGTTTGAGCCTGGATCCTGTTGCTCATTCCCTAACTCCTGCCCACCTAGCAGTTTCAGCAAGCAATACTACAACTTAATAAATGGATACCCTTCGGTGGAAAAAGCTAGCTGCATTTGTGTATGCACAGAGAGCAGAAGCCAATGCTAGACCTGGCCAGAAGTGAGGCAAAGGCAACCTGAAATGAGGTAGAATGAGACTGATGGAGGAGCCTGGAAGAGCCAGCAACCCAAGCGCTACTACTCAACTGGTGTAAGCTAGTTCGCCCCTGTGATGCTCTAAGTGCTAAACAGAATTGTACAGTTTTTCTTTCTGTGTGGTTGCGATGGCTATTTTATTCTCACTGCAGATATTTTAACTTATATTTGTTTTATGTAAGGCAATTTATACTAAGTGTTTTTATCAAAACATGATTAATAAGTAAATAAAAGCTTTTCATAATGCATTCCATATTGGGGACATGTAATTTAATATCATACTTCCATACTTTACTATTATATTTATTTCAACTTTGTATTTATGTAGGCTAATGCAATTCATTTGAAACTAAAATGGATTTATAACTGAATTAGAATAAATCATATGAGTTAAAGAGTGCTCAAATGTCTTATAATACCAACACATCAACATGCACAAACACAAAATAGATGTCCAATCAATTTTGAAGATGCTTTCAGAGGCTTACTAGATACAAAATATTACTTCTAATGAATTACCTTTATTCTGAAAAATCCTGAGTCAGTTATTTTCCAAAATCAAACTGTATTCCTATTCTTTGTTCTATTCAGTTCATGTATGTAACTATAAGAACAAATGATAAATGTCCTTGAGATGAGGTCTTTTTGCAATTCTCTCCAATTCAAATAGAATACTTTCAAGCCTCTAGTTGGTAGTGTTACAAAGTTTCTTAATGCTCTTTCTCAGCCCCAACCGGAAAAAAGAATTAATATATACAAAAAAAAAAAGAAAAAAATAGCCAAAGGAAGCCTCTATCCTAAAAAAAATAAAAAAGTCAAAGGGAGCCTAAAAGTATATATAAAAGAAAATTCAGTCCGGTTACCTAAGTCACAGTAAAATCTTTCCCAAAGAATATAGAAAAAAAAGAAAAAGAAAAAACACCCCAAGCCTCAATTTGACAGCACTTTAAAAACGCCGCTCAAACAATTTCAATAAAAAAAAAATCTCACAGCTTCCTCCTCTCTTCAGAATGAACTTTCCAACCTCAGCGAATTTTCAACACAAAAGAGTTTTTCTCACCCAACCGACACACTTCAATCCAGTCACTTTCTTTTCGGAGCTGTCCCGACTTCAGCAGCTATGGAGGCTGCCTCTCCGCCGCCAGCAAAAGGGCTTCTTCCGAATCTAACCAGAGACTTTGCGATGTCTCTGGGATCCTGGAACAGTGCCCTTCACAATCACCGTCTCTCCGGGACGATTTAGGTCCGTTAGGACCGACCAGGGGCGAAAATATCAGCTGCGATCTCAGAGCCCCGAGATCGCAGCTGTAACGCCGGCACGAAGCTCCGCCTTCTCCCACTGATGTGGGTCAAAGAATGGATAACATTAAGGAAACATAGGTTGTTGACATTAGAAGGGCATGACTTGCTGTTGGGTTGGCATGCTTTTTTATGGTATAAGGGAACTAAAACACAGGGTTATTTTAGAAGACATTATGTACGGGAGTCTTTGTGGTTAAATTGGGAGAAGATAAAAAGACAATGTTATTTGAAAATTCCAGTTTGGTTATCGACCATTGAAGCATTTTCCTATCCTATAATTTACAAGAAGGAACAAACAGTTAGATATGGGGAACTTTTGGATGAAAAGGGTGAACTTAAATCGATCCAAAACTTAGAAGAACAAGGTATAAGGATGAATTGGTTTTCATATGCACAAATACACTCAAGGTATGATGAAGATTCTAAAACGGAGGGATTTTATGATAAACAGACTGATTTAGATAAGATCTTGATGGGTACTGATGAGAAGGTGATTAAAAAATTATATGGTTATTTACTGGGAATGAAATTAGAGGAAGAACAAGTCAAAGAAACTATGATTGTTTGGGGGAAGAATTTTGGATATGGGATTGATTTGGAGAAATGGCAGAAATTGTGGTCTCAAAATTATAAAATGACAATGTCAACAGCATATAAAGAAAACTTGTATAAGATGTATAAGATGTTTTACAGGTGGCACTTTCCTCCGACAAGAATAGCAAGAATGTTTAAGAACAAATCTGAAAAATGTTGGAAATGTCATCAGATACCCGGCTCGTATTACCATATGTGGTGGACTTGTGAGGATGCTAGAAAATATTGGACTATAATTCGCATGTGGTTGGAAAAAATGACAAAGAAACATATAGATTTGAAACCAGAGATCTTCTTATTGGGAATTTTACCTGATATATATAGTAAAGATTTGAAATACCTGATTGTAAATGTATTAACAGCGGCCAGGATTGTATTTGCTAAAAATTGGAAGAATGAGAAAATACCATTACAGGAAGAAATTATTAAGAAAATATTGGAATGTGCTGAGATGAGCAGATTGACATTTGAAATTAGAGAGCAAGAGGATAAACAATTTTACGAAATTTGGGATCTTTTTTATAAATGGCTAGATGATAAAATACGATAATAGAATATTTAGAATGCTAGATAGTAAGGATTATCTTTATTTTGTCATTATTTTGCTATTTGATATTATATTTATAAAGGATTTTTTAGGATTGATTTGATATGATTAGATGATTTGTTATAGAGTAAACTGGTTTAAAGTATTGTTAGCTCATTAAGCATAAATGATTAAAAATATAGTCAAAAATTTCTTTTTTTAGTGATATTAGGATATATAAGTTTGGATTGACAATATGAGTTGTTATGTAACATAATTGTAATTGAGACTACAGAATGAATGCACAAAAATGATGAACCAACTGACACACTGGATGTACATACGAGATTTGATGTTTTTATGTTTTGTTCGTTTTGTTTGTTTGTAGAAAATTAATAAAAACTTTTTCAAAAAAAAAAAGAACAAATGATAAATGGAACATGTTGGTCTTTAAACACCAAGATCCATTAACACCATTGCCATTGTCCATGATATCTAAGGATTACAGGAACTAAAGGAGAATATTTGAAGGGACCAGTTTGTGAAAGGCTGCTGTAAATAATTATCAAGTGTTACAGTAACTGATTATATTGAGTTTGGTTTGATTTTGAACCAACCAGTATGTGTAACAGGTAGAACAGCTATGTTATAAGGGAGGGACTGAATCCACTTCTTGTAGATGCTTTTCATTTACTTGAAATAGCTAATGTTGCTTGAAACAGCTAATGTCTGATCGTCCAGATGAACACAATACAGAAGCCTGATGATGGCAGATGAGATTCTGCCAAAACGTTGCTACAACTTTAAAAGCACAACTATAATGATGTGGGAAAATACCCAAACAAAGCTGAATACCATACATACATATATACATATATACATACATACATAATACACACACACACACACAGCTGGAGACAATAGATCACATATCACATATAAATGGCTCAGAGAGAAGGCACAGCAAAAATACATCCTTCCTGGGTTTCATAAAATGATATCATTTAATAGATGGGACATGGAGCATACTAGACAACTTTTGTTGCACAGACTGAGATACTTGGAAGCTGCACCATATAGTATTTTATAGTAGCATCTCCAACTGTATCTAGAAGCCTAATGATAGTGCAACTTCTACAGTAATGGTGTTAATGGACATACCAATGTGCATCCATAGCTTCTTGCACCGCCACATTCTTGACCAGCTACTATATAGCTTCCAAACATCTTCAAGGGCAGCACCATACAGACAACATTGCAATTGTCCAATTAATAGTGGCAGACCAGAAAATTTATATGCAAAATTTATATGGATTGGCATTTCTATTTTTAAAGGAAGTGGTGTTATACACATTCCTGAAAAATCTCTGCAAGAAACCAGAGGATTGTGTCAACTACTAACCAGTTACAAATAACTCTTCTTTTAAAAAAGGCAATACACCTATTATTTCAGTCCGTTCCTGTGGGAAACAAAAAGAAGTACAATTGAACTGATTCTTCTTGATAATAGTACCACTGATCTTAGTACTCTCCTAAGATTGCTTCTTTTCTCTCAGGTATCAAAGAAATTGTTTGATTTTCCTTTCTTATTTTTCTTACTAGTAGTATTTCCATTACTGAAAATGTCTGAATAACAACTTGCAATAAAATTAGCTATTTAGTATATTCTATCTCACACACATATCATACATCAAATCAGACTCCAGGATGGTACATGATTTCTTTGCAATCATGGATGCAATCTGACATTGTTCCCATGTGTAATCTCTCCTTTGAAAACATCTGCCCTGCAGAGTTCTTCTAGGAGTTCCTCAGCCCACATGGACCATACTTTATCTTCATTGGTACTCATGATATGTGATCCATTTTTCCTTTCTATAAAGCAAATTCTCCTCCATGTCAAGATCAAGAAGCATTCTTGGCAAAAAAAAAAAAAAAAATGAGGCAAACATCTGACTAAACCATGTTTAATATAAAATCACCCTTTCCCTCCCACACAAACGAAGTACTAGGACACAAAGATATAATCTAGACACTTGCAAAGTATGCACAGAATAGTTCTTCTGTAGTAGTTAGAGAGGAAAGCGTATTTGTGAAAGCACATATTCCCATCACAGCTCAAGACACAGCATACAATCTCCTCTATCCATTTGGAAGCAGGTAAAACAGGAAAAACGGAGAGACATAGATTTAGCTTATGTTTGCACATGTCATTATTAACTATAGATATTTTTTGTTCTCCATGAAGAAGGACAAAGATTTTTACATAATACTATCCATACATCTTGGACTTTTAATCCATGCTGCTTTGTAGTAAGGGTCACTAATGGAGCTTTCTGAGCAGCAAAGTAGGGGTGGAGGCAAAAAAATAAGGCATGTACTTTTTATTAATAGCAAGCATAATAGTTGTATTTCAAAAAAGTAGCTTTTACAATATAAAAGCTGACTAATATATCATTTCCAACATCTTTATCTTGGGCTTTTATTTTAAATAACAAACTTGAAAATAATAATAGCAACAGACAGCAAATGCATCTCCTCAAAGAAACTGAAGAAATAATGGACCATCTAGGTCAGTGTTGGCGAAACTTTTCGGCACCAAGTACCAAAACGGGAGCACGCTAAGCTTCCAACTTCCAGGGCGCATACCATCTGGTCTTCGCGCATGCATATGCACCATAAACCAGAAGAGCAACTCCCCAGAGAGCATGCGCACACTGGAAAGCTGAGCTTTCCAGTGTGACTAACAGCCTGACTCTTCGAGGCTGAGCAAAAGACTGGGGGAACGCTACTTGGAGTCACGTGAGGGGGCGGAGCGTTTCCTCAGCTAAAGCTCAGCCTGCAAGAAGAGGACTCGGAAGCACATCCCACTCTCTGGATGCTCCGAGCGGCTCGAGGGAGAATAACAAGGGGACACTGGAATATCTGCACACAATATCACTTGCCTGCAAGCAAAAATGGGTGGCACCATAAAATAGACAAAGTCATCAGAAAATGAAGAACTTAACTTTAGAATTCAAACAGGGAAGCATCTGTCACATATCACCCCAGGCACAGATTTAAATGTCTATAAGAATAATACATAGAGACTACAGAATAGAAGAGGAAGAACTGGAGAAAATAGCAAAATGCAAATAGAAACAGAATGACAAAAGAAATCAAAGATAGTACCAACAAGTAACAGGCATCTTGGGTGCAACCACAAAACAACTGGAACACCACTTGAACACCTCCAGCATTGACAAAATCATCATCAATCAATTGCAACAGGCGTTTTACTTGGAACAGATTACAAATTCTGATGATACATACAACATCTGCCTATTCCAGGCTTTGAGAACTATTCAACAGGTGGATAAAAATGCTAAATCTACTCTAAACATCTAGCTGAGTGTGTGACCAACAATAATAACAAATGTTTATGGAACTAGAGGCATAATATCATGACTCACAGTGATAATACCTAAATATTCCTTGGTATGTGGTGGTGGTAGGGACATTAAATTGTTAAGCCCTTGGCCACTGCTACCTCCCATCACCCTCTGCGCTCTGCCCACCTGCTCACTCATCTACAGGGCTCTTCTTCCTTCTGCAGTTGTGCCAGCAGTGAGTTAGCCAAGTGGAGTTATCCTGCAGCGACTTAGCAATAGGTTGGCAGAGATGAGTTAGTAGTGACAAATTGGTAGTGGTGAGTAGGCTGTGGCAAGCTGGCCATGGCAAGTTGTCCTTGACCCATGGAAGGCATTGGGTACTTCTAAGGCAGGAGTAGAGATCCTATGACCCTGTCTTTCTTTCTTACTTAGTTATTTACTTACTTACTCACTCACTTATCCAACCTTGGTGACTGCCTGGTCAATTTCCTACAGGTTTTTTGGCAAAATTTTGCAAATGATTTGCCATTGCCTGCCTCCTAGAGAGAATAATTGGCTTAAGGTCACCCAGCTAGCTTTGTACCCAAAGTGGAATTATAATTCATGATTTTCTGGTTTCTAGCCTGGTGCCTTAAATCATTGCCCCAAACAGATTTTGACTTCAAATAGAAATCTGAACTGCAGATTTCATCAAGACAGTTGATGTTGCTAGGATGTATAGCTTCTCAGCAATTGAGGGTTGGAGGTTTCTCATCCTTGATCTAAAGGAAGGAAATTGTCCTTCAGGTTTTGTTAGATGGGAATTTTCTATACAAACTTGAGTCCCAAAGAGAGTAGGAGGAAAGGAGAAGGATCCATTGTTGATTTACAATGTAAATTTTACATGTTGCGACCTTTTGTATGAAAGAAAGTAGCTTAACCTAATCATGGCTACAAGTCACGTCCAAAAGAAAAAAACGGAAACTAGAAACCAAGTGTGTGAGTATGTACTCACAGTACATTTAATACAAACCAGAAACCAACACTTTAAATAAATAAAAATAGAAATGGGCCACGGATGTCCCCTCCCAATATTTGCTATTGCAAATATGAATTGTTGTTTCTTATACTGTTTAGCAAATGAACAACCATCATAAAGAATAATTGTGCCCATAGACAATTTGATGGGAAAAGGAAGCACCATCTCTCCCAATTTTGAAGGCAATTTACTAAATCATACAAGATTAAAGGATTTTTCCTTATTCTGCTCTTGTTATGTATTCTTCAACTCAGCATGTAGGATTCCAAAGGATAATTTCTCATTGTTGAATGCTTACCGAGCAGTATGCCCACTTATCATGTAGCTCTTATGTCTTATGGTATGAAAATCATATGAACCAAGTCAGCATGGGACAGAAGAATAAAAGAGTGGAAGAGATTGATTCTGAATCAGAATGTTCTAAGTGAACGTGATGAGGCAAAGTAAGGGCAACTTGTAAACAACAATCAAATTACTGTAAAAGCAAATCAACAAGGAATTGATTTATTTTTATAGCAACCATGAGGTAAACGTCAGCTAAAAGGAAGCACCAGACATGATCTTACTTTGAAGGCAGAGGCAAAAAAAAATATCACAAAACTATCATTTTAATTCTCAGGATTTGTGATGTATAGTACTTTTAGAATGTACACTGGATCTCCACTGGCCCATGAAAACTATTAGATATATATCCCATCCTTTGTTTATAGATTGTAACAATATTAACATGAGCTAGTTGTGCCAGGTGACTGTGTCAATTTATAAGCTACATATCCTTATTTCATATTATTGAACAAAGAACTTATGTTAGGATTTAGCTACCAAAAATGTGAAAAGAGTGTGTATATACTATTTGTGCTATCACTACATGTGGCATTTTCTCTTTAATTTCCTGGATCATATTTAACAAGAGCAAATGGGAACCCAGTAAAAAGTCTTTTTCAAAGCTGTTTAGTGATTTACATTTAAAGAAGGAAGGCAGATTTGGACCATATGTATTCATAATACATGCACCATATATCTCTGCATAGCCGTATTAACTTTTATGTTCTACTTATATGTAGAGGCAAAATTTTCCAAATAAAGTTCAAACACAGTTAAAAGAGAGCTGGAAGCAGAGAGCCCTAGAAATCTGTTGGAAATTTTCTAACTTGATGAACAGCAAAGACTAATTGCACTCCCTTACTCTCGCTCTTCCCTTTTGTATTGCAATCATACTTGTACCTCTCTGTGTGTATGTATGTATTTTCAAGAGGCCTGCTTAATTATTAAGGTGGCATCCTGTGCACTTCTTAGGAGTAAGGCCCAATTAGCTGGTGGGAATTAATAAAGAAAATTAGGATTGTACTGCTCAGATGCAGTGCATCTGTCTCTCAAATCCCTTTAGAACGGAATGTGAAAATTGTGTTCGCAAAGGTAGGCAAAGAAAAAGATGGGTGCTTTCACTAAGGAAAAAAATCAGGCTGCTCTAAATGTATACTCCTAAATATATGGACATTTTGTTTTTGTTGTTTTGAGTAGGAAGAACGATTATGTCAATGGCTGATTGGGAAGATTCAGCTGAAAGCATTTTTTTTCACTTATAGACAAGACCAGAAGTGTCAAACTGGTGGCCCACAGACTGGATGTGTCACACACAAGCTATGCCTGTCCCAGCTCCATGAAGGGAAAAAATATCTCTATACGTCACATGACAGCAACGTGACACAGGGAGTTGACACCCATGGACTAGACTATGCTATCACACAATATTTGTTCTTCAATCACAAGTGGCATATTTATTGTTGTTGAATCTTTGTTGTTCAATCATTAAGTGGTATCTAACTCTTCACTCCCAACCAATTTTTGTTGAGGTCCAATGACATCATTAAGAGGACCCAATAACTTTTTCTCCTTAACCACAAATCGCCATCCAGATTCTCATATAGTCTCACCTTGCACTTTGTCTGAACAAAAAAAAAGATATTTCCAAGCATGACCCCACATCCTAAATAAAGAAAACTCAAATGTCTTGAACAGAAGTCAACAACAATCCTTTACCAAAAAAGAGTAGCCTTTGAGAGAAAGAAACAAGAAGCTGAAAGCCCACAGACTTCAACAACAAGACTTTACCCACCCATCAAGAGATACTAAACAAACAAACAAACAAACAAACAAACAAAAGCCCAACACAGGCATTTCATTACTTCTAGCAACCTCACTGGAATTCCAGTTTTTGCATAACTTGGGATTTCCATCCTGTGGTAACAGCAGCATAGAAACTATGATTTATATATAGAGTCAAGTCATCTAGACTTAACCCTAAATGTCTCAAGATCCCACTCAATCAGAATTGATATAACTGTGAACAACTTCATGGAGGAAATTAACAAAATTCATTAAAAGAAACTGCAGTAGCCAATCTACATTTCTTCATGACCCATAGGTTTTTTTTCTGAAAATTTAATTTCTTATAGTTGTTGCGAGGTTTTCAGAATACAGCCTAGTGTTTGTTCTTTTCCAAGTGGCAATGTTGTGGTTGAGAAAATACCATTTTCTTATGGTATTAAGGGTGTTTATGAAAATAATGCACAACAGATGAAATATGCTTCCATACCCTAGAAATTAAGTAGATCCATATGTTCCTGAAACACAGACCCATTTTTTAATTATACAGTTGGAATTCTAAAATGCAAGATTCCTCTATGAATATACAACAGTGCTGTAGTACAATTACACAAGCTGAGGATTCCAAAATGGCAGAGTTAACATGGTTTAATGTGCTAATGTGAAATATTATCCTAGCCTTGATTACAGGATTATTGCAAGAATGAAATGAGGAGGTATGAAATTGTCAGCTCTTTGCTGAAGATGCAGGATATAAATGTTACAATGAATTAACTGTCTTAATTAACTTTTAACAATTTAGAGATTTTTTTACAACATAAAAACAATATAAAGTAAAAGTGATAAGCAAATAGGAAAGAAAGGGGGAAAAAAAGATATAAATAAACAGTTTCCAATCTTCTTTGCAGTAGTTACAAATGAATTTATATTTTAACCTAAGGTCATATTATTTCATGTTGTAAGGAAGATAAAAGGATGAGATAGTATTTACATCCAGTGTTACTCTAGGATTTAGAGTAAACATGTTTTAGCATGTCTAAAATGTCTTCTACTGCACCAAAATAAATAATTTGTTCTTTAAAGATAAGACAGAACAGAGACTATGTTGAGAAATTCCTCAATAAAGAGCTGTTCCCTTATTCCCCTCCTCCTTCCTTTCACCCTCTAATTCCTCCAGAATTTATATTAAATATGCATCATAGCGATATAATTAATTAGAAAGGCTCAAAAGTCCAATCTCAACCTCTCTGAAAAGGGCAGATTTAAAAGAAGCCATCTTGCCATCTTTCAGGAAGAAATCTCCCCTGAGAATCCATTTTTTTCTCATTTCACTTCAGCAAGACATGGTATGCAGGCAGTTACCATATTCAATACAGTGTTTGATAGACTTAATTGCAGGTCATTAACAATGATCTGGCCAATTAAAATTGTGTTGTGGCACATGTCTTTCTGAAGCAGATGTTTCAACTATTACCTGCATGGTATCTATCAACACAGTTAATATGTCTACCTTTATGAGCTAATTATTTTGCAATTACATGGAACAAATGATATTTCTTGCAAAAGGTTCTACTAATTATCCAGGCTTGGCAAAGGATAGGAATAATGGGATATTTTGCTCAATTGCTTCCTCTCATTAAATCGAACACCTTCCTGGCCCCAAAAGTGGCCAAGGAAAAGAAACTGACAACACTTTCAGAAGAATGGCACAATTCTATCAACAGAAGAATTTGGTTTTTCTGTTATTAATAGCAACTTCCTAACCATTCTGTATCAACTTTCTCCATGTAACACCAGCAATCCCTCATTGAAAATACTGTCCAGTTGCCTTGATTTTTCTTTTACACTTGATGCTCTTTTGCTTTTGGCCTCATTGCACAATTAGTAGGGACTTTCTGGTATCAAAAACTACTTTCTGAACATTTGGCTTGGTACAAATCTTTTAAAGCTCTTTTGTGGTGATCCCTAGAATGAGAAATAAAAAACTGGATTTCTTTTCCCCCAAAGCAGCTTTTCTTCTCTGAATACCACTCCTCTCAAAAATTATCCTCCTAAATAGAAATTGTGCTTATTTGTCAATAATTCATTGTCAATAATTCAACAGCTAAATTCCACAATTAGTAAACGATGATTTCTATTTTTGCCCTTGTTTAGCCTACATCTTGAGTAACAGACATGATGTTTGGAGTTTATTTGGAGAATTAGAACGTCCAAACATGAACAGAGAAATTCACACATTTAAAAGAGATCTTAAAACAACAGGAAAATGCATTAAAAGTTATAAAGGTGTCATACTCCAATTAGTAACTACAGGGGATAACTTGTTTAATGAGAAAAGATAATATGAAATTGAAACAGGACAGACAAAAGTAAAAATATAATAATTGGAAAGACATTGAAACTTAGAAAAAGATATATAATTGAATTTAGATATGAGATACTGGTAATTAAAAATAAAGTTGAGAAAACCAAGGGAGAGGAAAAATTATGGAGAACATGTTAAAATAGTAATAAGATATGGAATAGAATACAAAGATGAATATGAAATTGAGTTTGTGTCTGTAGGAAGAAGTGATAACCCGGGATCATGCTATTCTCAAAAAAAAGATGTTTTATTTGTATTATGTTTTTGTGAAACCCGAATAAAATTTATATAAAAAAAACAAAACAGGAATAAGCTCAGTTTCTTGGTGTTATTATTGGAGTTGTGCAGACTTTTAGATTTGAATTGTAATGGTGCTTCACAGTGAACATACACAAACACACAACACCTTTCAGCTGCTTTGTAAATGGGTCTTTTCATAAAAATTACAGGGCAGTTGCAGAAAGTATCACACAAACCAAGGAGAGATTACTTTAAGACAGTGTTTCTCACCAGCATGCTGCCAAGAGCATTCTGGGAATTAAAGTCCACAAATTGAAGTTCATCACAATCAGTCAAATGTTCATACTAGATTTGGTATCTTTATCCACCTATCGAGTCTTTGCCAAAGACTTAGGAAAGGCAGATGGTGTTAAAGATACTATCCCAGGATGTAAACTGTTGCAAATAAAACTGCCTTTTGTAACTGACTGATTATTTCATCAATGCCAATGGTGTTCAAGTGATGCTTAAGTTGTTTTGAATTGCACCTAAGGTGCCTGTTGTTATCATAGGTATTGTGTATGCATGGAGATTGATAGAGTGTGAGCTTGGAGTAGGTGCAGGGTTCTGGCCCTGCACATCTGATTGGCTGTTAAGCGGCCGGACCGGATTGGCCCGTTCCGGGGAATCCGATTGGCCCTTAACAGAGAGTTCCTATTGGTTCTAAGAGCTAGCGTTCCTAGCTCGTTGTTGGTTAAAAGTTGCAGGGTTTGCCTGTATAAGGCTGGTTCAGCTGCTGATGTAAATAAAGAGCTGAAGTTCACCGTTCAGAGGCTTGTCTCCATTCTTTCTCGCCCATGCTCAAAACGTAACAATATTTATTTGGCATGCCATCCACCCCACAGTTCAAGGTGACTTTGTTGCCAAGATTGAGACATTGTTTTAAGGAATTGCCCACAGTATTAGGTAAGTGCCCTACATGCCTCCCTCCAAAGTTTCCACACCACATGATGCTATACTTGGAATGGAGCTTCTAAGATTGCTCGCATTTATAAAGTTAGCTATGTGGTTATCTGGATATTTTCCAGATGACAAAAAGGAGAGTTTATTTTGGTGGAACTTTAAATCCTCACCTTTTGCTGAACTAAGTTTCAGTGACTTAACAGAATTATCTCCTACTTGAACTTTGCTGTTTCAGTTGCCAATAATGCAGAGATTAAAACAATGGACTAATTCTATATATGAAGAGGCAAGGCTTTTTAACTATTTATTTTCCCTGACCATTTTTGGAATATAGTATTCAAAAAAATTGATATGTTGGAGTTTTATTTCCCAGATAGTCTCTTTCTCTAGAAGTTTCTGGCCTCTACTGTACAAAAAGTTTCCCTAGAATGCATTTTCCTCTAAAATGGGGGAGAGGGAACCACACACATTTGAAGGATTTAGCAATGACATTTGAAGAAAAGCTAATCATAAGCGAGCTGAAAAGACATCCCCAAGCAGTTATAAAAATGGGACAAAGACAAGCTTTCTTTTTATCCTCCAGAAATGAAGAGTCAGAGTTGGGAAATTCCCCTCCAGCCCCATGGACACAATCTGCATTCTCATGACCACACTAAACACAGCAATTGCATATTGTATATCTTGGCATTTTCATCCACTCCCAAATATCTAGGACTTGGCTCCCTGCCACCACAAAAGATTCAGACTAATGAATTTTGTGGTCAGTACATGAAATAAGTATATCAAGTGGAAAGGGAAATCAGTTCCTAAAATATTGCATTAAATAAATTACTCTTTTTCCAACTAGCAAACCTCAATGCAATCATTCTTCTTAATTTTTAATGTCTTAACCCTTATCCTATGACTTCTCAGTCATTTCCAAACCAGATGATCTTTTCTTGAACTGAAAAAGATCTTATTTTCTCCTTTGTATTTGTTCATGTACTTTTATTGCTAATAAAGAAAACTTCACTAAAAAACTTGTTTTTAATTGTTCAATGGCCTGGTATAAATTTTTGTAAGGCCATTTTAATTCAGATGGAATAAATCTGTGCTTCTAATTTGAGTCTAAAGTCTAACTTTCCCAAAGCAGCTAGAAATTATTTTAAAATATTATATACTCAGTCTAACACTTTGTTAAGCCAATACTGCCATTTATGAGAACAATGTTTACTGCCATCAGTTGCATTTTACTTGCAATCATTTCTCTGGATTTTTGTTTGGTTTTAGTAGTATTAATTTCTTATACTGAATACACCGAAGCTTCCATTTCCCTTAATAGTAAAATATTGCAATTGAGGATGTGAAAATAAGCTGTAGCATTTCTTGTGAGATAATAAACTCAGTTTGAAAACTTGTGCAGACAGGCCGTGTTTGACAAAATAAAAATGATAAAGTCAACTTTGCTTTCACAGTTTCATATGTAAAGTGTTTGGAAATTTTATTAGCTAAACACAGACTTTGGGTGGTTCAAATAAACTTTTAATTTATATTGCCAGTTTGTTCTGTGTCATGTAAGCACAAATGTTGAGTTTATTTACAGAGTGAGGCAAGAGCTTGACTTCCATACTTGTCTTTTCTTATCCTTCCTATCAATCCACATTCTTCCATTCTTCTTACTTCAGCTACTAATATTTCCATTCTCGTTCTTGTTCCCCTTCCATTTCATTAACTCAGCAACTTAGTTGTTTAAACAGTCATATTTTTTTAGCCCTTAGCCACTCACATTCTGCCGCTAATTATTTGCTTGCCTGTTATTGTGAGCTAAATGGGTAAATAGGAGGAACGTGTATTGGATATGTTTGCTACCTTGGGTTATTTGTAACAATAAAGGTGGAATATAAATAAATAAATGCTTATACTTAATGAACCCTAGTCACCATCAGTGTAGTTCAGGGTATATAAAATATTCAGCTGGTGATACAGAGCTCTTTTTTTCTGTATACATTTGTAATGTACATGAATATAGTACTTGAATAGCATTCACTCCTTAATCAGATAGTGCCTATATATCGCACCTTCCCCCCAGAGTCCTCCTCTAAGGATGAAGCAAAACTCACAGTCTCTCTGCAATAACATATTGTGACTAGACTAGACTAGGCCAATTTGCTATAAGGCTGGGATTACTGGCAGCCAACTTATGGAGCCACAAATTTAGCAACTCTCAAATCCACAAATCATTCTTTTAGGCCAAAGAGCTGGCTTTCTACAAAGATAGGAACCCAGGTAGATTTTGTTCTGTTGCCTGTGGTCTTCAGAGCAGACGATCTTGCCTCTGAAAATGCCAACCACAGTAGCCAGCAAAGGACATCTGTTGTCAGGACCACAGTCAACAAACTTGAACCATAAACACTGCCAATAGATAATGACAATGGAAAAGCTACATGAGCATATTGTTCTGACCCAACTGGGTTCCCAGAGAGCAAACACATTCACAGGCAGCAGCTCCCATCTTTCAAGGTTTAATCACAGTTCTGTTTCTTTACAGATAAAAGGCTGCTTTCCAACAATTAGCTCCGACAAGAAAGAGCTTTGCCAAGTTGTTTGTCAAGGCTGCCAAAAACCCAGAGATAAGAACTAATTTATAGAATTCTGCAAACATGAACGAAGATGTCCACCAGTTGAGTTTCACAGCTTCTTTGCTGTCTGCAAAGAATGCTTTTCCAAACCTGGCTTTTATCCTCTTGAGGGAGGGGCCATTACCTTGTACCCTTACTCCCGAGTTGCCTGTGCTGCTATAATTGTTCTTTCTTCTGAGCAATCCTTCATGCATGTGGACCTGGTACAGGCTTCTCAGGAACCTTCTCATCACTGCTGCCAGCTCCCACAATCTCTGAAGGCATCAGTCCACTCCCTGATGGTCCTGGCCCCTTATCTCAGTCCTTGCTCTCCTCAGCCATCCACACCTGCTGCCAGCTAACCACAACACATATTGACTTATTGATAGGGTTTGTACCTGCATTCTGTCTTACTGCCCATTGGCATTTTCTTTTAATATTTCAACTAGGACATTAAATAATTAAAGTCAGTTTTTTTAATTAGATGCTGGTTTGAACCTTGGCATCCTCTGTTCACACAAACTACAGTTTCTTTTAAAAATCAGATGTAGATATAACCTTCTTTCTTGATATCACTGCATTTTCCATCTTTTATACATTTTGAGCTTTTATGCCTTATGTAATTGAGTATTAGGATCTCTGTTATTATGCTTCTTTCCTTCAATAAAAAATTCCTTCTCCAAAGTAATAATGAAACCACCAATCTATGCAGCTGCCTTTTGTTGGTCATTTCCCCCTTACTTTTCAGCTGTATACTATCCCAATTTCTATGCTAAGAAAAGTGATCTGGATTTTTGAAAGCATCTTGATGAAGGCTAATTGACATGTTCATAGCCACTATTTTGAAAGCTGGTTTCCCATGCAGTTGCTGCTGTTTGGGAATCAACTCAAGTTGATCCATGGAAATGAGATAGGAAAACTTACTATATGCTAGAAGAAAATCTTTACAGAGCATTGTAATAGGAATGGAGAGCTGTCCTAATGTAATGACAACTCACTGAACAAAAACAGATTAAATTGCATTTACAGAAAATATGAATTTACAAAGATTACAAAGAAATTACAAAGATTCTGGCAACATGATGATCCTACCAAAATTAGAATTATAAATCAACATCAAATGTTGGTATAACAGATGATTCAATATAAAATATTATTGTTTAATAATCATGGACATGGCAATTCAGTTGACACATTATGATGCTTATCTACTTTTATGCAGGCTATGAAAATCAAAATGTTGTGATATATCACTTTTGGGCTGCTACTTGTTTCAAAATCAAAGCACAGAAGAAACTATCATTAATAAAGGGAACACTTTTGCAATTATTCTTTGAATATGTAATGTACCTCTGACATATTAAGAGGTGGTAGGATTCAAATATATGAATGAAGGAAATTATCTTATGTGCACTTAAGAGTACAGGACTTATTAATTCATATTATAAGGCACATTTTGTAAGCTACAGCTTTGTTTTCCCAAACCATGAACTGGCTATCCTTGTACCAAATTTAACTATTTGAAGGGCATCTGTCTCATAGGCAAAATAGGCTGAACAATTCCTCCACAACTTTATTTTCTGTATAACAACATTTATATTCTGTATAACTTTACTATCTTTTATACATGGTAAAATGTTGATTGCTGAAAAATATCATATTTGGATGCTGCATTCCTATTATAAGCTCAAATGGCCAATGTTAAAAAAATCCAAACATAATTCAAAAGATGTACAGTGGTAACAGGTCTGTACTGATGCATCAGGAATTGCAATGGAGCTATTTTATCCATTGTTCTCTTATGAAAAAGATAATATGTACAAAATGGAAAGAGGAGCAGGTCACAAAAGAAGAATAGGTAATATAAAACTGCAGAGCTAGTGGCAGAAGAGCAAAACTTTATAATACAATAAGTTGAAGTTAGTGAAAGATGTTAAGAATAACATAAAGGCTTTCTTTAAATATGTTCTAAAGGAAAGGAACACAATCTCTATAGCAACTGTTTAATGAAGAAGGTAAAGTATTAACAGGTAACAAAAATTATAATTTGAATAACAATTCTAAGCAAAAAAAGAAATATTTCATACAGTATGAATGCCAGAAAAAAAAACCTTTCTAACAATATCAGCAGATTGATAGTGAAATCAATTATCCAAAAAGTGGTGAAAATCTTTTCATTGGGTATATTCAGGCAGAGGCAATCTGCCAGGGATTTAATTTGGATCTTGAACTGAGAAGAGGAGTTGGATTTAAAGGTTAATGGATCCACTAGTCTATGATTTATTAAAGCAGAGAATCTGACAGAGGAAAAATAGCATAGTGAAATAATCTCAAACATATTACAGGAGTCATAGCAAACACATCCTAAACAGCTGATATCTTTTCACAATATTTTCAAACACCTTTTCATAATTTACTACAAAAATTAGACATTGCTAATCAATGAGGGATGAACAAACTAATTCCAAAATGGCACTTAAAACCAGAAAATTCAATTATATCATTGAAAACACATTCAACTTATATAAATAACACCTATGCTGAGATCAAAATTATTCAACTTATTCTTCAATAAAAATTGGAAATGTTATCTATCAATGCTGAAGGGGATAGTGTAAGTAAACAATTACATTATATTATATACATAGAGAAAATTATTGCTTTGATGCATTAACTACTCACTGTGATAATTTCCAAGTTGTATTGACAATCACTGATAGTAAAAAGTAAAATTATTTAGGTTAGCTTTCCTTTCATCTCTATTCTGTGGTCAGGGATATTAGAATGTATGTGTGTTCTTTTCACAGGCAAACAGATTGTGCCATTAGCAGGCAATGTGATGTCTCAAAGACCTTTATATATTTATGTCTCTGAATGTAACTGATATGAAGCACATAGATGTTTATAAGCTTCAAACTGAAAATCCCAAGCACTATATCTAGAATGATGACATGGAAATGACATAAAAGCAAACTAAATAAATACTTTTACAAGCATAAGCCTTGGGGAAGTTGAGGTGAGCGTGTGGGGAAAAAAGGATTAGAGTTGCTGAAGTCTTATATTAAATGGGTTTTGGGCCCATTGATTGCATCAACCATTTCTAGAAGTTATATAATAGAAAGATGTGAGTCTTTCAAGAAATTCCTTCTCAAGTTATGTTGGATAAGAAAATAAATCAAAAATATGAAAAATCAACACAAGTCTTTTGTTTTGCTTCATCTGGCTACAGCATATGCTTAAAAACATCTGAAAGTCATTGCTCTCAGGAATATTGCCTATTCTACAGAGGAATTTTCTGAATGTCTTCCTCTAAAATAATCATAAAGCTTTTTTTAATAGCAATGGCATATGCAACAAGGAATAATTTAATTCATTTAAATCACAGCAAATGGATAAGTCAGAAGATGACTGAAATTAAGCTCCTCCACACATAAAATTAAAGGTCATATGTCTGTGACAAAAAAGGTGTTAGATTTTGAGTTGAACAACTAAATAAAAGCAGACAAAATCCAATTATCTTATAAAAATAATGGTGACCTGCTGTATTGCATAAGGCACACAGCTTAAGCAACCACAAAGAATCTCTGAGATTCAGTGATATATAAATGTAAAATAGTATTATTATATACATAACAATCAGTGGTGGTATGCAACCAGTTCATGCCGGTTCTAGCGAGCCGGTAGTAATGATGAGCAGTGGACACCAAACTGGTTCTCTCCACTACTCTGCTGTTGGGCCCACCTGTCCTCACTTTTATTTGCTGAATTTGAAGCACAGCTGCTTTGCGCGGCACAGAATAGTGCTGAGCGGCAACTGCTGAAGCAACCGGGATCGTGCAGGCTTGCAGGAGGCAAGTTAGAATTTGCACATGAGCAAAGCACGCCCACCAAGCCACACCTACCAAACCGGTGGCAACAATATTCGAGTCCTGCCACTGATAACAATGTGAAATCACAACTGCCAGTTCTTTCCCTAGTGTTGGCCTTCATACACATCCAGTTCGTCCTAAGAACCTGGGATGCTATAGTATATCAGCATAATATAGATGGAGATCCAAGCAGTGTAGCCTTTTGTAATTGAGATATAGAAAATTATCAAAATTTGAAAAAAAAAAAAATTCAAGTGCCATCCAAGATGTTTTAGTGTGGCACCCAACACACCAATAACTACTGGGACTAAGGCCCATTTATGTCATAGTCTTTCAACTTCTATTTTCAGATCTTGATATTTTGTGATCTTTTCCAATTCTTTATCTTCTATAATCCATGTCAAACATGGCTATTTATGGAACTAACAGCATTTAATTTAGGAACTGGATCCTAAATATGAGAATCATGTAAGCACATCATTAGAAAATGCCTTCAAAACACAATTATTTCTCCTTGCATTAGAAATATCTTGCCTCTAGACATCCTTAACCTCCTCCCCCTTCTCCAAATATGAATCTCCTGACTTTTCTTGCAACAGACTGTTTTTGATTTCTCAAAACAGAAATGGAAGAAACTTCAAGGGAGAGTGTAACCTCGCTGGCCTCCCTTTGTTGGTTCATGAACTCTATTGTTTTCTTAAAGTCCTAGCCCTGCAAGCGATTCCTGAGCTTTATTTTTATTCTGAAAGCTTTATATTCCCTGACTTGACTGAAATTACAGCTTTGTTGGTGAGTAGGGGGTGGGGTGGGAGTGAAAAACACTCAGATCTGCTAAGTAAACAACACTGACTTAATTTATGAGAAAAAAAAATTCCTGGAAGAAAACATGCTAGGCTGCTTCCATTTAAGATATAACTACTACACCTTCATTAGCAAAAATCAAACAGCTGGAAAAAGTCCTTTCTTGCCCATTTTCTGTTTCAATTTCAGTCTGTACATAATGCCATCTTTTGTACTAGAAATGCTCAATAACAGAATTTACTAAGACACAAGAACCTCAGACATTATAACTCATGAATATAAAATGTCATGAATTAATGAAAGCAAAATTAAGTAGCAACCTTACTGTTTGTACATGCTTTTCATTGTATGTATAAAACCTAACATTCCAGGAATAAAATATTCCTGGAAAACAATAGAACATTCCATTTCTTATCCTGATCATGTCAAGAGTACTATGGATTTTCAGAAGGGAAAATTTGCATTCATACTGTTCACTACCAGACTTTGCTTTCGTGTACACTAGTGCAGTGAAGACCTAGAAGTCTTTAAACAGAGGCTAGATCTGTTAAAAATGCTGTAGTAGTGAAACTTTTACTGAGCAAGAGGTTGGACTAGATGACTTCTAATCTCAGACTAAAAATTACCAAGACCAAGCATTAGGAGCAATTAGTTTTGGGTAATGTTCCTTTTTTAACTTTGGATGAAGATCACATGAAGTGTAAGCACAACCTTATAGTGCCTTGCTAAGGCCACTCTTGGAATATTGCATTCACTTTTGCTCACCACTATATAAAAAGATGTTGGGACTCCAGAAAGAGTGCACAGAAAAGCAACAAAAATGATAAGGGAAATAAGGCTAAAACATATGAAGAATGGTTGCAGGAATTGAGTATGCCTAGTTTAATGAAAAGGATGACTATGGGTGACATGATAGCAGTGTTCTGATATCTCAGAGGCTGCCATAAAGAAGAGAAAGTCAAACTATTCTCCAAAGTACCTGAGAGCAGGAGAAGAAGCAATAAGTGGAAACTAATCAAAGAGATAAGCAATTTACAACTAAGGACAAATTTCCTGACAGTTAGAACAATTAATCAATGGAACAACTTGCCTCCAGAGGTTGTGAATGCTCCAACACTGGAGGTTTTAAGAAGAGTTTGGACAACTATTTATCTGAAATGGTATACAGTTTCCTGCTTCAGCAGGTGGTTGGACTAGAAGACCTCCAAAGTCCCTTCCAACTCTTTTACTCTGTTTGGGATAGGGCTACACTTCTTCATTTAAGGGAAGTATACAGTCTGAACTCATTCCTGAACTCATAATCCTTACTTTGATGAACAGATGGCAGCTAATGCCAGGACTTTTGCACAGTTTCATCTGGTGTGCCAGTAACTTCTTTCCCAGATTGGGAGGCATTTTAGACAATCACTCATGCCCTACTCACTTCACAGCTCAACAATTGCAATGCATTTTACATGGGGCTTCCTTGAAGACCACTAAGAAATTTCAAGTGGTCCATAATGGAGTGATGAAGGCAGTGATGGCATACCTTAATATGCCCATGTGTACGCACATATGTCACCTCAATTTCAAGGAATACACTTGTTATTTATATGATTCAAAACAATGGTTATAACCTGTAGAGCCTTACATGGTATAAACATGATCAATTGTGAGACCACCCAATTCTCCTATCCACATGCCCTATTCAATCTGGCATAGTTGACACAATCCCAGTCCCTTTAATTAAACAATGTCATCTAGCAGAATCCCAAAAGTATGCCCTCTTTGCCATGAACAGCCAGATCTACCATTGGTTCTTGTTTATTTTTTATTTTTCATAATTAGTGTATTTTATTTTTACTTTGATTTACCATAAAAATAAAATTGTATATCTAATATAGAGTTGGATGCTGCTTAAATTGAATACATTAAATTAAACATTGATCAGAGGAGTAATGGGCAAATCTCAGAGTTTTCCAGAACACTGCATTCCTGGATCTATACTTTTTGCACAGACTTAACCAGATCTTTGTTTATAAACTTTCTCTAGGAAGTAATTTGACAAGAAAACATACTGTTGGTTACTAATTGCTTGATAATCCCCCTTCCCATGCTTCTCTGTAGTGACCACAAAAACTAAAATAATATTGAGAAAAGTTAGATTTTGTAACACTAGAATGAATAAATGTGCAAACAGGATTACTAGATAAGAGAAAGAGAAAAATAATTGGAAATGTCCAAGGAGGTCTTGCATATAGAAAAATACAAACTATATTGTGAATGAAAAGTCCAACCAAGCTCTAACTTGGCCATGCTATGTAAGCATAATCATATTACACAGGGTGCATAGTTGCACATTTAGGACATTTTTCTCTCTTCCTGTTAGGGTCACCAATCAAAGGTGACCCAGTCACAGGCTGTCTCCTTTGAAGTTGTACTTAAATAGATACGTTGGTCAAAACAAGGGATGTCATCTTTTATTGATGTCTAGATGATTACTTAAACTTTTGGGGACATGATTAAAAGACTCAAGCAGACATAATTCTGCTTTTGCTAGGACTGAAACCTGACATTAAGTTGTTTTCCCATTACAGCCTGATATATGTGTTTCATTCTTTAGCCTTTCTTATTCATTTCCTTGACTCTGAATTTGCATTCAGCTCTAAATGTCCACAGAATTTCTATTCAAAGCTTCCCATAAGCCATCTAAGAGGACTGCCAGAAAAACATTTCAATCTTGCCCTGAAACAAAAATTGTTTCCCATTTACACTATTCTTCGACACATTCAGGGTTATCTCTCTCTCTCTCTTTCTCTCTCTCTCTCTCCCTCCCTCCCTCTCTCCCCCCCCCTCTCTCTCAAGTGGCATTTATACAGCACCACTATACAGTAATCCTTCCTGAATGTATACATAACTACGGGTAATCCTTGTTTTGCAACAGCTTCAGCAAGCTGCCTTTTTCAGTTATAATAGTAATGAAAAAGGAACTTTATCACCAATCTTCACATTTATAACCATCACAGGTCTAAAGAAAAGAAAAGAAGGACTAGGGGAGATATGATAGCAGTATTCCAGGGCCTACTGCAAAGAAGAGGGAGGCAAACTATTCTCCAAAGCACCTGAGGGTAGAACAAGAAGCAATGGGTGGAAACTAATCAAGGAGAGAAGCAACTTAGAACGAAGGAGAAATTTCCTGATAGTTAGAACAGTTAATTAGGGGAACAACTTGCTCAGAAGTTGTAAATGCCCCAACACTGTATGTTTTTAAGAAGAGATTAGATAATTAATCTAAATGGTGTAAGGTTTTCTGCCTAAGCAGGGGGTTGGACTAGAAGACCTCCAAGGTCCCTTCTAACTCTGTTTTCTATTCTATTCTATTCTATTCTATTCCAGTAATAATAAGGACAGACACATTTTTATTCAATGATCACTTAGTTTAACAATTGAGTTAATCCCAATTCTGATTGCTAAAGAGAATGATCTGTTCTGATTGGTGGACTCTAGCTTCTTTTTTCCTTTTATTGATAGATCAACTCATGTTCTCATTGTGTTGGGTATGGCTGTAATTATTTCTATTTTTAGAAAGAAGATCCAGCCAATTACTGCCTAGTAAGCTTCTTAATACAATCAGCAAAATTACAGCAGACACTTATATGGAAAACTTGCAGAACCTCTGTAAGAACAGGATTGTTTAGCTCCTGTAGGCAAATTTCAGAATAGGTTGTACAACTTTAAACCAGAGTTCAATGCTATAGCAATCAAATTGAAAATTATAGACATATTAATAAATAATAATGAGGCTTCAATATCTCTATAATATCACTCCCCCAAAAGATCAACAATATCCCTGCTTTATACAAGCTATGTAATAACTTTGTTTTATTTCAATAAGCCTAATGAGAGATGTGACGCACTGAACTCTATAAAACTATAAAAATCCATTAACTACAAATCAATTGTGGTTAAAAATGTTTTTCCCTGAGATGTGCATTTCATGAACGGCCTCCAAAAGTTGACCCAGACAGCAAGCAAACTGCTTTAAGTACCTGGGCTTTGTACTTCAATCCTCAGGAATATAAAGTGTTTTTGTTACTTTATCCAATTTGAATGACCTTCAGCAGTGGCTAATTTTCTCTTTTTTTGTATGTCAGAAGAGCAGGATACAGCATATGCCAGCAGCATTAAAAATATTTGAGGCCAAGGTATTAGCACAGCTTCTTAGAAAGCTGTTGATTAGATGATATGAACCCATCTGAATTAGAGACTACTTGTCTACTTTTCAAAGGAAACTATTTCAGGTGCCCCACTGTCAATTGTAGCACTCTGGAAAGAAGTAGGACTACTTAAACCAGGCTATAGGTAAATATCTTTAGACATTACCTAAAGCTAATATTTCCCAACATAGTTTAGCTCTGCTTATATTGAACAATTTTCACTCTCCTAAATATAAAAAAACTGAAGACAAAAATCAGCATTTCTGGCCCTGCAACAGGACCAATGTATGTTAATCTTTATGTCTGTCTCGTGCCCAGTTATTTTGCCATTATTACAGAGGAACTCTCTAAAACCTTGGGCATTCTAATGAATGTTATGTTTAATATCTCTTATTGGATTAAGATCCTAAAACAGCATACACTATGACTACATTTGCATTGTTGCCATGATATACTCTAAAACAATTAGTTAAACTGCTGTCTAGTTAGGACAGCTAAACTACCCCTAACTTGACCAAAAACTTGCAAAACTATTGTGGGAGCATTTCTTTGGAGCAGGAATCAAGGCGTTTAACTTGCTGAGTTAATCAGTTCAGCTTTTAAAGTTGTCCACAACCTGCATAGCATCACAGAGACATCAAGGATGCCACTAATCCGAATTTGGAATTTCCTTGTATTTGGAATACTGGGAGGATAATCTCTAGGCTACTAAGAAACAGAACAGCATTATTTTTTAAGATGTTGTAGAGAAATTAGCATATTTAAAAAGGATTTCTGAAAATTATTCTGTATAATGGGAATTTTGAAGATACTAAGAAGTTTCTTTCTGTTAGTCAAATGCTCATCAGCTCTCTAAGAACACAAAATAAATAATGCAAATAAAAAGGCTCCTTTCATTAGTGACTCTGCACTCTCATTTCCTCCCTGGCATCTAAACATAAAAAAATGAGCCCCCTGGCCCCTCCCTGTTACAGAATGATTTATCATCCATGCCTCTTCCCAGATATGAAGAGGCATCTAATGTTTTATTAGCTCATGGTTGCTATCATACAGTTCTTTTCCAAATATTATAATTGCTTCCACACTGCACTGACTTTCCCAGTGGATTTTTTTACTGGTAGGTTAATAGCTTCATGCAAGTATTCTTTTTCCTTTAAGTTTTTCTCTATTGGATTAATTCAATCTCCTACTGCTATTGGATGATGAATTAGAATTATTAGAATTTTTTTTATTGGCCAAGTGTGATTGGACATACAAGGAATTTGTCTTGGTGCAAATGCTCTCTGTATACATAAAAAAAAAGATATATTAATCAAGAGTTAAGAAACATAAGGTACAACACTTCATAATAGTCATAGGATACAATAAGCAATCAAATCATACTAGGAAACAGTCCATATAAACCATAAGGATACAGGCGACAAAGTTACAGTCTACAGTCACAAGTGGGAGGGAATGGGTGATAAGGAGTGATGAGATGGTTAATAGTAATAGTAATGCAGACTTTGTAAATAGTGTTGAGGGAATTATTTATCAGAGTGATGGTATTTGGGGAAAAACTGTTCTTGTGTCTAGTTGTTCTGGTGTGCAGTGCCCTATAGCGTCATTTTGAGGGAAGGAATTGAAACAGTTTATGTTCTGGATGTGAGGGGTCTGTAAATATTTTCATAGCTCTCTTTTTTGACTCATGAAGTATACAGGTCCTCGACTGAAGGCAGGTTGGTAGTAATTGTTTTATCTGCAGTCCTAAACCAAATTAGCACAAAAGGTTGGAGTTATTTCTCCCTTCCCTGCAAGCTGTCCTTCCCTCTAAATCTTGCTCTTAAAATCACTGAAATATCCATGGACATACTGGCTGGGATGTGTTTATTCATGCATATGTCAGCCGTTCATCAATATCACCCTTATTGATTAATTCTACATATGGCATTTGCAAAGGGCTTCTGGGTCATGTCTTTGCCATGCATTTGATATATCCCCCTTTTATTAATAAACCCATCTATGTTGTTGTATACCACATCCTCCAAGCAATTTAATCTTGAAAGATGTGCAAAGTGGCTCAAGCAACAAGTATCTCTTTGCAGTGAGTCACATATATCACCTCCTCAGAAATTGAAGATGTTTTTAAATTTGAAAAAGTATTCTTTTAAAGGTATATGAGAAAGGAGCAGTTAAAATCAAAATGACAATGGTATAGTTTTGGAGATACCCTGCTACTAATTCTATCAGAGAAATTTAAATTTGTGTATCCATGCATATGAAGGGGTTGTAACTAGTCTGCTTTAGGCAAAATGCAGAAATATTATCATGATTTGGACTTCTGTTGTTCATCAAAATGAACTTCCTTCCTACAATTGCTGGGACAAAGGCTCATTTCAACACTAAGAGCAATCTTTTACACAAAGTATCACTAACCTTCTGTGAAACTTGCAGTTAAGTAAATGCTGTGAAGGTATAGAAATTGAAATCTGCAAAACACTTACATTTAGTGGAAAACATATATTTTGGATGCAATAAGCATTTGCTTTTTATCTGCAGTACCTCCATTATGGTTAGGGAAGCCCGGAGGATGCCTGATAGGCAGTGTGGTGCAGATATTCGGAACTAAATGAACCAATAATCTTACCTGATATAAAACAGATTCCTAGATTTACAGTTTTAATAGCAAAATCACAATGGGTACTGTCGAGATAATAGATGAATAAGATAAAAGCAGAAATAATAAAGCACCAGTGGGTTCTGTGATTTTTTCTGCTCCTTATTGGTGAACATGTTCTACAAAGGACATTTATGTTTGGCTGAGACCCTTCTACTTACAGCTCCTACAGGGCAAAACAAATTTATAGTTGAAAGGGGAAATAGACAAAAGGATCTAGGCCTGGAGTCCTGGACTCCTTTGGCATAACAAGAATACAAATAGCTTCTGCAAGTCTGTTTTTAATCATGAACATATGTGAGCATGGTAGGCCCAGCGTAAGTACAAAACACCTGCCACCTGCCCTGTGCACAGAAACACCACTTCTTAAATACCTCAATAGCACCTTTTGAAATAATTGTGCTAAATCAAACATTTGTGGTTTCCTGGAATAAGGACAAGGTTTTTTTTAATTAGACAAAGGAGAAGTCAACTAGAAGCTATAATGGGGATGAAAAGCAGGAGCAGCTGATGTTACTTTCTCGAAGAAATGCTCCAAAGAAATGACCAAACTATAACTGCATTTGCATTCCCAGTCCATTTTCTGTGTATCCAACTACTGAAGTAGCATGGTCATTGCTACTGTTTGTTCATTATCCTAGGTTCAGTTCTCTAATATATACTCACTCCTTTACTACTTTTCCATCTCTCAGTGCAATATACTAATGAAAGCTCAGGTTTGCCCTGATTCACAGCTACAATCATATCAGAGTTTGCCCATCATTTCAGCAACTAGTTGCAATGGCCAAAATAAATCCTGATCCTTTGAAACTATGCTCTTTCTGATGCAGCAGTAAAAAGGTTCTTTCTTCTTAAAAAGAAAGATTTTCACATAATGTATTGTTCTATTATATCACAGGTATGTGGGCTGGGGTGGGGTCTTTTTTTTGGCATTTCTGTTTTTGTTTGTAAAGCAGGTTACGCTGTGAAAAGCAGGACTTAAAGTTATCTCATGTGGTAAACATGTTAATGCTATCAACAAGAAAAGAACAGGAAAATGTACACTTTGGATATAAAAATTCCCACATTTGTTCCAAGAATAAACCTTGGGTGTTCCAATGTGTTAAATGCTCCTCCGTTTGTTCTCTGTTTCACTAGGAACTGCTGCTTTTTCCACACAACAACAACAAAAAAACAATTATCTACATATTCTGCCGATAAATGCTAGTAGATGAGCAGAGCTTTTAACCATTCAAAAGTCCAGGTCAGAGGTTATCTCTTAAACACAGCACAGAGGATAGGAGGATTTGTCAGGCACCAACACCCCACCTTCCAGCTTCAGGTTTATTTTTTTTTATCGCTTCTTCCAGATGAGTTTTCCTAAAAAAACAAAATCCATTTCAATTTCTGCTCCATTTTTTAAAACTACAGTTTCAAAAAGACTAGCTAATGTACTCTTTAAAACTGAATAAAAGCCATTTGGCCCGTGATTTATAGATGAGCTACAAATTAGACAAGTGTTTTAATTCATGTTGACTTTTTGAACATCTCATTTGTTAAAAAAATAATTCACGTATAGTGTTCTGTCGCCAGGACAAAGCAGACTCGGATACCAGAGTTGAAAACAGCTCTTTATTAGCAACCAGTAACTTCAACTAAAGTCGAGCCACGGCAGCCCTTTTTATAGCGGCTGCTCACAGCTCATAACCAATGGCATGCATTTAAACTTCCCACCGCTTGCGCGGTCAATCGGAAACTGCCCTTCTTAACCAATCGTTAGCTGAGTTAACTAATAGGAATGTAGTATTAGAAACCTATATTTGAATACACTAGATATAGTTTGTGTTTACATTCATGTTCTGCAAGATTTTAGGAAAAACAAGGGACAAATGAAAACTCACCGAGAATAAAAGCCTTAATATTGGCCAGTAATCCAATTCAAAGACAACTGGCCTTTCTCTTCCTTTTTCTCCTTCACTTTTTCATACTCACTGTATAGGAACATTCTCAGTTCTGGTCCATGTTTTCTTCACTGATAAGGAATTCCTAACCCAATAAGAGATTTCTAGACTGAGAGAGATAAAGCCAACAGGTTTGTATGGTCTCTAGTGTAAGGCAGAGTCAAAACTGGGGAAACGGGAAATAGTCTCATTTTAACTCTGAATCTGCAACAGGTAGGCAGGAGATCAATACTCTAGGACAGAGGTCCCCAAACTTGGCAACTTTAAGACTTGTGGACTTCAACTCCACAAGTAGCAAAATATAAAGATCACCATAGATGTCACATAAAATAAACAGCAGATTCTGATGAAAGAGAGGCAGCAAGAAGCATGTCGGTATTTCTCAGTGTGCACACAAGCAAATTAAGATCTTCAATGTATACAATCTTTTAAAAAGTACAATTGAGGAATACAAGGCTTGTCAGGTAGGACAAAATCACAAAGATACCAGTGACAACCTTGCTGTTATGCAAATTAAGTGCTTTGTCTTCTATTCCTAGTTTTCACTAGAATGATGCAGGCACAACATTTGCAAGGCTTTAGAGTGTGTTTGATAGGCTTAATACAAGTTTACTCTACTTCTATCAACTGTTTATGAAATAATTAAAAAATGCCACAAGCTGTTTTACTGGTTAATAGAGAAGAGTCTCAAATAAATCACTAGATGGCTTGAAGCCTAGTATAGAAAATTTAATATGTTCTGGAGTTATTTAATCTTTCCCAGGTTACTAACCTTTAATAGCAGTTTTGTTTCCTGTGGAATTGAAAAACAATACAGTTCTGTCACTAAGCAAGACAAAATTAAATGAATTGATTGAACTGTCTTTTTCTGGTATTTTTAACTATGATTCATACAAGCCTTGACAGGAAATATTATCCTTTATGCAACATATATTGACATTTTTAATTAAAAAAACAACAGAATTGATGTAGTGTGAATGTTTGATAACAAGGCTGGCTTCCCGTCTAGAACAATTATATTGGCCACAAGGAAGATAATTCACAATTAGCAATTAACTATATAAGGAAAAGATATGTGAAGGCTTAATGAATTAATAAACAACAAGAAAAGAACTTATTGAACTTCCTACTATCCCAATGGAGGTAAGTTTCAGTACAATCTGACATTAATGCCACTGTGTTGTAATAATTTCATACTAGAAAGATTCAAACATCATATTAATTAACATCTCTTTCAGAAGAACAGCCATTCTCCGATTACCAGTAGGCATTTAATTGAATGTTTTCCAGTTTTTGATACTTCTCTCCCTCCCTCTCGCTCTCCATCTCTCTCTCTCTCTCTCACACACACACACACACACACACACACACAAACTTGCAGGCCTTATCCCTACAGTGTTAAGAGAAGCTATAATTTTGCTGGAAGTCCCACTTACGCTCATCTCTCATTCTCATATTTATTTGTTAGACTTATATATAGTCATTTAAAAATATTTTTCTATTTTTAGTTTTCAATGCTTTTTAGTAAGTTTTCTTGTTCACCACTTCTCTTCATCCTACAATAGTATCAGAGGCTCTACTTTCACAAAAGTTTATATTTTTATCAGCATTCCCAAAGTTTGAGACTTGGGAAAAATATTGTAAGCTCTACTTGATATCAGATGCAATGGTAAAAGTATCAAATGTAAATAAATTATAACAGGCCATATTCCTCTTTTGGCAGGGTTTACATGTGCTATATATGGTTTTAATAATAAAACTCATTATTCCTTATCTCTTTATCCCATTCCCTTTCATAAGGCAGAACTCCTTTTCAACAGTTATGCATACAAGAAAAAACCCGAATTTATTCTGAAAAATCCCACAGTGATCTAACAATGGAATACACACACATTCTTTCAGAATATATGTCTAAAAATATAAATCTCTGGAGGGAAGTTGAGCTCAATCCTGACAAAGGATTGGCAAGAAAGAGCCATTAACAGATAATGTATGCACAGGGAGTCATGCTATTCTAGAAAGGTGGGTTGTGAGTATTGGAAGGACTCCCATTCTCCACATTCAGCAAAATTAAAACATAATTGCCAGCTGATAAAGAGCACCAAGGCAGAAGGAAGTCAAGTGATCCTCCTCACAAAGAAGTTTGCTTTTAACACTGCACGCAAGAAAATTGAGATACAAAAAATAAGATCAGAGTGAAAATGAGAAAGGTTCTTGATAAATCCCATTTTCTTCTGGAAGTAAAAACAAGTCTGGAACACCCCTTTTTGTATATTCCCAGATGACTATTTCTGTGGATGGATTTCAAAAATCCTTAAAGCAATAGACATTAAAAAAATATAAATATACTAATACTAAAGACAACTCACACCAAAAAATCCATTTTTGCCATGTAGAGTAAGCACTAGACATCAAAAAGGCATGCAATGCAAGAAATGTCTGGAAGGGGAAAAAAGCTTCTCTCTCTCAGTGAAATAATAATAATAAGCACTGGATATGCTACATAACAAAGATCCTTCAGGACTGCTGTCTCCCCATTTATAATTTCACTGTTGAAAAAAACTCCAGAAAAGATCCTTTGATATACTCTATGTTCCTTGAAATATTCTAAAGCTGTTCAGAATACAAAAAATCAGCACCTACAGGCTTCTGTTATCTATGTATGTGTGTCCCTGCTGACCCAAGATTTAAACCAAATCAAACGTTCTTGGTGGCCAAGAGATAAAAAAAGAGGGACAAAACTTGTGAAGAGATAGTTCCCTTTGTATTGCTGATCTTTCTGAAGCTGCTTTTGTTACTGCTTCCAAATGATAACTACAAAAATAAATAAATGATGATGTCATCAAGCAAATTAAAATGGACCAGATGAAAACATTTTCAAAGATAATAAGACTTGATCTCAATCTCTAAGCAAGCTATATGAGAAATTATGATAAATATGAGTTCTTGTTCAAGGACCGTAATTTGATAATACATTATACAAACATACATAAAGGATTTAATGATTTCCGTTTATTGGTGAAATGCCTTCTATGTAACAGTGTGTGAAATAGCAAAATATTAACACATGCTCAGAGTCTTACACAGTATTACCTGGATATTATTTTACCTATTACATAAAAGAATATTTATAATATTTATAAAATAAATGTTATTATAAAATAATATTTCATACTTGAACTTTTTCCATTTAATGTACTTTTTCCATTTCATCTAAGCAATGCATAGAATAAAAATAAGTCTACCATTTATTTTCATTGGATTTAACGTTTTGCATTATCTATGGATAAATACCTACACTTAATTTTTAAATTTAGGCTTAAATCCTAAGACAGAAACTGCTAAGAAAGATTCTGTCTCAATCATTTCACTTTTAGTCTGGCTACATTGAAAATCAGTATACTGAAAATTGAATTAATTTAAAATCTAAATGCACAGAATAGCAAGGGAATACAAAGGTTATGGCTGTGCAGAATGTTGAGGAAGGGTCCAGTTAGAAAGACATTCAGTTGAATTGAGGTGTTATGCCAACATATCCCTTCAAAGATGCAGATGAAACTGTCTTGTTGCTTTGATTTGGGCTATGAGGGCTTTGATGAGATCACATTTGCTGCTTTGACGTGTCTAGGCACAATGGCTCAATTTTTCAAGCCAAGGGATCAGTGGGATCAGTGCAGTGGTTTGGATTGAGTCACTGCCTCAATGGTTTTCATACATCTCATAACAAATAGTCAATTTCCTAAATCTACTATACTGATATTTAATCAAACCATCTTTTAAAGTTAAAAGCATTATTCATTTGATTAATGTTGTGTATTTTCCAGCTCTAGTAAAAGCCAAGGACACTAAAACAGGGTACTACAGGGTACAACTACATTATGCATTAACTACCAATTGTGCACTCAGATCTGGGAAAAATAAAAATATAATAGCTTATGTAATTCATAACCTCTATTTACAACCGGAAAATGAAACATTTCCAAAAATATATCTGGACCAAAATGATCAACTAGGTTTACAATTTAAATATTTGCTAACTATGCAATATTTAGAAATGGTTTATGACTGTTCATTTTCTAGAGATGGCACTGATGATACAAATAAATAATGTCTTTTCTGTCACACTGATAGATGTTTATGGAATTCATTAAGTGCTTCAATCCAAACAGACTCTAGCTGGTAACAGATACTACTAATTTAAATAACACAATCATAAATAATATAGTAATCATAATGGCTAAATTAATACTGGCAACAAAAACCTCACAATCAACAGCCCAAAGGATCCCGGTAGAGCCAAGTTTTTAACTACTTGAAGAAGGCCATGGGATTGGGAGACAGCCTTATCATGCTTCACTTGGGCAGGCTGTTCCACAGCAGGAGAGACTCACTAAAAACACCTGCCAAAACATCTACCTGGATACAGCTCAAGCTGTACAGGGATCCTTTGCAGGTGCTCTTTAACTGGTTCTGATAGATTACCAGAATCTATCTAAGTCAATTTCACAAAGCCCCACTCCCATGCCATACAGACCCATGCCTGCAAAAGTATCAACCAACATCTTTTGGTACATTCACTTGGAAAGATGATGGTAGCCGTTGTACATCCTACATAAATAGTGTCAGAGCAGTAATACATGCATGACAGGCTGATAAACACACAGATCACTCAATTCTGCATTGACTTTCCAAATGGACTCCAAGAACAGCCCCCATGCCTAACGAATTACAATAAATTAACTAAGAAATGGTAAAATCATGGATGATGTTAAGTTTTGAGCATGGGCGAGAAAGAATGGAGACAAGTTTCTGAACGGTGAACTTCAGCTCTTTATTTACATCCTGACTTGCTTCGTTTAACAGCAGTAAAACCCGCCTTATATAGGCAAACCTTGTAACGTTTAACCAATAACAAGCTAGGAACGCTAGCTTTTATAACCAATAAGAACTCTCTGTTAAGGGCCAATCGGATTCCCCAGAACAGGCCAATCCGGTCCGGCCGCTTAACAGCCAATCAGAAGTGCAGGGCCAGAACCCTGCACTTACTCCAAGCTCACACTTTATTAAGCATACACAACATCCCTTCCCCCTGGCTTCTTAGTTCAGGGAGCAGTTACATAGTCCCTTAAATAGGACGGTTGTCTTTTTAGTCTCTTTGATTTTCATTGTATCAGCTGGTTGCAATCCTGCTGAGGTAGATCGTTGTCTGGCAGTGGGGCTGCCTCTGGTTCAGAGTTCACTTCTACGTCGTTGCCCACATTTTCCGCAATTCCCTGAGGTGCAAACGTTTCTCCCTCCGGCTCCGCTTCCTGAGTTTCTATTAAATCATCGTTTTCTTCGAACGGGTTTCCTAGGGCTTCATCTTCTTCCATACCTCCCCCCCTCAGTTTGGTCATAGGGGAGTTGCGGACTGGCCGCTGCAAGCCGTGACCGTAATTGGTCGATATGCCATTTCCAAAGTTTATCGTCAAGGCATTGCACTAGGTAGGATCTAGGGCCGGTTACATGTACTACTGTCGCTTCCACCCACAATGGGTCGCCCGATAGGTTTTTTGCATAAACCAGGTCTCCTACCTGGAAGGTGCGACAGTGGCCGCTGGATCCTAGTGGTTTCTCCGGTTCATAACCAGGTTGCAACTGGTCAAGGTGAGAGCGGAGCTTTTGTCCCATTAGCAATTCAGCAGGAGTTTTGTTGGTGACGCTATGTGGGGTGATGTGTTGCAAGAAGAGGATTTGGTTGACCTTGTCGTCAATGTTGTCGTAGTCTACTTTTTGCAAGGTTTTCTTCACAAATTGGACCATGCGTTCTGCTCAGCCATTGGTCGCAGGGTGCCCAGGCGAGGTGAGCACATGGTGGATGCCGCGGTCAGCGAGGTACTGCTCGAACGCTAGTGCAGTAAATTGTGGGCCATTATCGGATACCAGGACGTCTGGTAATCCGTGGGTTGCAAAGAGTCTGTTTAAAATCTTGATGACCGCCTTGGAGGTCATAGTCGTCATGCGATGAATTTCGAGCCAATTGGAGTAGGCATCAATGGTAAGCAGGAAGGTGTGGCCCTTGGTTGGCCCCGCGAAGTCCAGGTGAATTCGGGATCAGAGTCCACGTGGTGTCTCCCATTCAGTAGGCATGGTTTTTGGTGGGGCATTGCTGACTTCTTGGCATTTTGGACAAGCTTTAACCCACTCTTCGATTTGCTTGTCAATGCCCAGCCACCATGCGTAGCTTCGTGCAAGGGCTTTCATTTGCACGATGCCGGGGTGGCCATCGTGCAAAGTTCCCAGCAGCGCTTTTTGGAGCCATTCTGGGATAACGACTCGATGCCCCAGATGACACAGCCTTTCTGGGAGAAGAGTTCGGTCCGTCGAGACTTTAATGGTGTGAAGTCATCTGATAACTGGTCCAATGGCCATCCACATTCTACTCAGCCTAGGACTCATGCTAGGGTGTGGTCGCGTTTGGTTTCTCTCGCGATATCTCGGGCGGTCAGTGGTGGTGAGTTGAGTGCCTCAATTTGCAATGTGGTTATCGTTGGTGCCGGATCGTCGAGAGTCTCTGGAAATGGTGCTCGGCTCAATGGGTCAGCGTGGCGAATGGCTTTCCCCGGGCGGTATTGTAGCCGATAGTTATAAGCAGCTAAGAATTCTGACCATCGGGTCATCCTAGGGGATAATATGTAGGGAGTCGGCTTATCTCCGGCTATTATCCCCAACAAAGGCTTGTGGTCAGTCACAAGAGTAAAAACCCTACCATACACGTATTCGTGAAATCTTTTCACAGCTGAGACAATTGCGAGGGTTTCTTTATCAATTTGTCCATAGTTCCGCTCCGTTTTTGACAGAGTCTTTGAAAAATATGCAACAGGGGCTTCGTTCCCATTTGGCAGTACGTGGCTCAAATTGGCGCCCACCCCGAAAGGCGATGCATCACAGGTTATAACTGAGGGCAAAGTCTCGTTATATTGCATGAGTACAGAGTCAGAAGTGACAGTTTTTTAACATTTCGGAATGCCTGTTCTTCACGGTAACCCCATAACCAATTTGCTTTTTTATCTAACAATCGGTGTAATGGTTCAGCGACAGTTGCTTTGTGTGGTAAAAACACATTATAAAAATTGATGAGGCCTAGGAACGCCTGGAGATCGGCCTTGTTTCGTGGCCTGGGAGCGTTTTTGATCGCTTTTAATTTACTTTCGGTAGGGTGAATGCCCTGGCTATCAATCAGGTAGCCTAAAAACTCAACACTGTCAGTACACAATTTACATTTGTTTTTTTTAACCTTAAGACCGGCCTCTTGGAATTTTTTTAGGACTAATTTTAACCGGTCCTGTAAGATTTTTTTTATAGGGGCTGCAATTAATACATCGTCAAAATAGGGGACCACGCCCTTAATCCCTTGCAATAACCTTTCCATAAGTCTCTGAAAAATTCCCGGGGCTACACTTACTCCGAATTGCAGCCGGGTACATTTAAAGGCACCTCGGTGCGTCACAATAGTTTAGGCCTGTGCCGTTTTTTCATCTACTGGTAATTGCTGATATGCCTGAGCTAAATCCAATTTAGTGAAAACTTTCCCGCCCCCCAGGGAATGGAGGAGGCGCTGCACCACCGGAACTGGATACGCATTCTGCTGCAGGGCGTGGTTCAAAGTGGCCCGGTAGTCCCCACAAATTCGGATTGACCCATCTGGCTTAATGGGTGTTACAATAGGGGTTTCCCACGGGGAGTGATTGATGGGCTCCAGCACCCCCTGAGCTATCAGTTTGTCGAGTTGTTCGTTGATTTTCAAATTTAAGGCAAACGGAACTCGACGGGACTTTAGGTGAATGGGAGCTATTTTGGGATCTAAGCTGAATGAGATCGGGGTCCCCTTGTACTCGCCTAAGCTGTCTGCGAAGACGTCCCTGAACTCATAGATAAGGTCTTCCTCCCAGTCTAAGCCACTGACTCGGTTTACGCCGGCCACTTCAATGCCGAGTGGCGCGAACCATTGGAGGCCCAGTAGGCTCGGTCTATCTCTATCGATGACCGTTAAAGGTAAGTGCGCTGTGTGCTTCTTGAAGGAGACTCGGACTCGACAGGACCCGACGACGGGGATTCGATTCCCCTAGTAGTCCTTGAGGTTGAGGCGTTGGAAGCGGAGATCTTGGTGTTGAATTGTGGGGATGAGTTGCTTGAGTGTCTTCCAGGACACCATCGAGAGGGACGATCCCGAGTCGACCTCCATGTGGCAAGGCTGGTTCTCGATGGCTACTGTGACTCAGATTTTCTTAGTGTCCAAGGCTGAGGCGTGACCGATAGTGATAGTATGGTGAGCCTCTTCTCTCTGCAAAGCTCGATTTCTGTAGGAGTGGTTTACTGGCTCTCGCCTTACAGGACGGTTTCCTGTCGATTGGCGATAGTTAGCCCCTTTTGAGGCCTGGCTGGGTCCAGGCAAGCTGCGGCAGACCCCTCCGATGTGGCCTCGTTTCCTGCACTCATGGCAGAGTGTGTCATGAAATTTGCATTCGGATCTGGCATGATTGGCTCCACAGCCAGTGCAAGGGCATACGGGCTTCGGGTAATGGTCCCGGTCGGACCGCAGTCAATGGACCCCCTCTTCGTCGCTCTCTGATGACGAAGAGAGGTCTTCGTGGTGCGTTGTCGCAAGCTGTCCTTCCGACTTGGATAAAATTTCGCTTGTCGGTGGAGGTACCGGAACGCGGTTGCGGCGTAGTTGTGCAGCTGACTTCTTGGTTGCTTCCGCTGCGGTAGTATCAGCAATGGCATCAGCAAGGCTGATGTCGCCTTTCACCATCAGCTTGCTTTGGACACCTGGTGCATCTAATCCCAGAACTATGCGATCTCTTAGTGCTTCTTCTAGATCAGTGAATCCGCAGAGGCCTCCCAAATTTCGGAGGTCTGCTATGAAGTTGGCCACGCTTTCTCGCTTTCGCTGGCTTCTTTGATAAAACTCGTGGCGTCTCACGAGCGTAGGCACGGTCGGGGCGTAGTGGTCTCGCAGGATAGGTTCGAGGTCATCCCAATCCATGGCCTTCACTTTTCGGGGTTTGGCTAGTGCTTTAGCCATCTTAAATACAGTTGGACCACAATGCGTTAGGAACACCGCCCGTTTCTTCCCGGCTGTGGCGTCCTTTAAGTTGTTCGTCTCTAGGAACATTTGGAAACGATCCATGTAAGACTCCCAGTCTTCTTGTGTTGGATCGAACGGAGCGGGTGGTACGATGCCGCCGGACATGGTTCCGTTGTTGGCATCATCTGTCACGTGCTCAGTGTTCTTCGAAGTTTTGTTGGTTCAGATGTCTCCAAATCCCATTCTCATCGCCAGTGTTAAGTTTTGAGCATGGGTGAGAAAGAATGGAGACAAGTTTCTGAACGGTGAACTTCAGCTCTTTATTTACATCCTGACTTGCTTCGTTTAATAGCAGTAAAATCCGCCTTATATAGGCAAACCTTGTAACGTTTAACCAATAACAAGCTAGGAATGCTAGCTTTTATAACCAATAAGAACTCTCTGTTAAGGGCCAATCGGATTCCCCGGAACGGGCCAATCCGGTCCAGCCGCTTAACAGCCAATCAGAAGTGCAGGGCCAGAACCCTGCACTTACTCCAAGCTCACACTTTATTAATCTTTATTGCATACAGAACAGGTGACTCTTCTTATCCTGTTCTTAATAACTCTACAGCTGGTATTCCAGGCAAAGGTGGACAAAGGCTTCCAACTTTCAGTAGAGGCTGTAAAGCCAGGGTAATCCCCAGAAGTTAAGCTTGGTGGGTTTTTTGGGTTTCTTTTTTGGGGGGGAATACATAACCCCATCAAGAGTCAGGTTTGGTACTATGCTGACCTGCAGCAGTATGCTTCTGGATTAACAGCTACTTCATCCACCATCTGTTGTTTGTCTCCAATACATTGCTATGTAAAGCATACTTTTCCTATGCCAAACAATTCTAATCAAACATCCCCATCTGCCTATCCCAGGCAGGGGTGGGATTCTACCAGTTCGCACCTATTCACTAGAACCAGTTTTTAACATTCTAAGCAGTTCAGAGAATCGGTTGTTAGAAGAAATTATTGGCCTAATCCTGTAAGGAAGGCAGGAAGGAAACATTCTAGTGTTGCTTGCAGAAACTGCCTCTCCATTAACCCTTATTACATTCTTGGCAGGACTAGACTTCCTGTCTCAGGAACTTCTCTGGAGTTTTTTTCCCCCTCCTTTGCTGGTACTTTGCTTGTGTGGAGTGACCATTCAAAGTTACAATGGCACTGAAAAAAGTGACTTATGACCATTTTTCACACAACTGTTGCAGCATCTCCACAGTCACGAGAGGCCAGGCGAGGAGACGCATGCCTTGATGTGAGTGATATTGAGTTGGCCATGCCCAGCCAATAACATGACCACCAAGCAATGCCCACCAACTAAGCCACGCCCACAGAACCGGTTGTTAAAAAATTTGAATCCCACCCCTGATCCCAGGTCCTTGGAAAGAAATCAATAGATAGATAAAAATACCAAATCCAGTCTGAGCATCCAGCTGATGAATCATTACAATAAAAAAATTCTATTGAAAAGCATTTGGTAAACAGAAGACAACTACTCCTTCAAAAGAGATTACAAGTCTAAACCCATAATTATTGTATTATGATAGGCACAATTTATTGAGGTTATTTTGCCGAATATACTCCAGTCTATGGCAAACAGATGCAAAAAAAAAAACAGAATTAGTAGAGAAATCTAAAGGAGACATACAGCAGTACATGCTGTATATTTATCTGTTTTATTCAGACTTTTCTGGAAGGGTTTTGTTTAAATCAATTTATGATATGAGATAGATATAAAACTAACAGCCTACTTTTTTTCTGGTCTCTTTTAACATGGGATAGAATGTTTCCCATCTTTATTTACAATGAATTAGGTCATACTGAAAACAGGGAACAGAATGACAGACATATGGGGTATAGCAGTAATAACAACTAAATGCAGTAATACGACTTACCTAGGGAGAAGCAGTCAGAATTCACAAATAATTCATTACCTCCCTACAGCAGAAAGGAAGGAAGGGAGCAAAGCAGAAAACAAAGACCCCAGTTGATTATGGCGATGATTTCCCAGCAAGGATCAATACAAAAATAGGGATAGGATTTTTGAAACAGCTTGAGTGATAATGAGAGAAGATTCCACAATAATGCTTTCTAGCACTATGTCCCCATTGCATGTTATGAACAAAAGCTCTAAACACCCCAGATCCTAACTGGCAGAGACAAGGTCTGTGCCATTTTTTTCCAGCTAATGTTTGCACACACTACCCAAAAGGAATAATCTAAGGCAGTGATGGCTAACCTTTTCATCGCTGCATGCCAAAGGTGCACACACATGCACATGTGTGCCTGCACCCATAATGCAATGTGTGCATGACCCCCCCGCCCCCTGAGCATGCGTGCATGACACCCTGCGTGCACCGCACACCTCTGCATGAGTGTGTGACCCCCAGCACGCATGCGCCCTGCCCCCTGCGCATGCAGGCAAATACTTGGCAATCAGCTGGCTGTTGGGAGGCATGTGTGCATGTGCAGTGGATCTGTTCCGGGCGATGATTCACATGCCAGCAGAAATGACTCCATGCCACTTCCAGCACGTGTGCCGTAGGTTCACCATCACAGGTCTAAGGTGTCAAACTAACACATTTATTTAAAAGGACCCTGAATTTAAGAGTATCCAGCCCAAAGGAAGAGTAAATGGGAAAAAATGGATTAAAATTTTTTTAAAAAAAATCTGTTCAGTATTGTTTCCTTATCTTGTGAAACCCAGCGGAGAGATTCTCCAGAGATTCTCAACAAACATGCATTAATTAAAAATGACAGACGCATATATGTGTGTGCATATGTGCTTGTAGTCTCTATCTAAAATTAATTGAGTCCCAATCAATATATGCTAATTATTGCCTTAATAAATGCTACACCTGCATGAATTCCCTCCTGTCTAGCAGAACTAGCAAAAAGAGAAAAAAAAATAGAAAGGAAAGGAAAAAAGTGAAGGATTAAATGTAAGCAGAGAAAAAAAAGGTAACAACAAGGAAATAAACAGACAGAAACTTATGTGGGTGTCATAAAAGGATCACCTGCATTTTTATAACATCTTTTCTAAGCAACCTTTATTCCCAACCAAAAGTTAAGAATTCCCTTTCCCTTCCATTGAATTAGGGATGGGGAAGACGGGTAAACAGTTTAACTAGAATCAATATTAAGGGCCTGCTCATAATCAATCTTTTTTTCCTTAGTTTATATCCTAGTTCATTCATCAACTGATTAAACAACAGTTCAAACTGTAACAGAAAGAAAACAAAAGGCAAGAAAGTAGAGGCACTTAAAGTGACAGTTTAATAACTAACTCATTCTATTGTGTCATGTTTTCTGTACAGCAGAGGCTGAAGGTTCCTTTTCTTGGATATTTTTATAACAGAAAAATTTGCTTTTTCAAGTTAAATGTGCCATTTAACTAGAAAAAGGCAAGATATTTTGTTTGTTTCCTTTTTACTCACAAATGCAATTAATGTAATTTAGCCTGTAGGTTTATCCAGATTATATTATAGTTATTGTCTAAGGCACATAAAGTACTAGAATTTATTTACTTATTAATCAAATTTATATGGCTGCCCATCTCATGCTATTTTATGTTTCCCATCTAATTCAATGGGCACACACAAAATGAATCCATATTTATGTTAAGTTCATTTTAGCTTTAAGATGAGAAAACCTGCAATGGCTACACCTTTTTAACGAATAGTTTAAAACTACCAATCCTACAGGGCATGGTGGTTTTCAGTGAGCACCAACTGTGAATTTATAGCAACTTGCTGCTATGGTGATACCCAATTTTGAACTAATGGATGTTCCATATCTAGAATGAGAAAGTATTGCTTATGTATTTCCCACAAAAAGACTTGCAAATGAGGATTGATCATAGTTTTGGGTTTTAAGAAGTGCTGATCTATGTGGCATGAATAAAATGTGAGTTATTCCAGTGAAAACTGGAAAGTCTCCTCTGAAGCTGAGGGTACATAAGAAGTAGAAGAAAAAACTGCTCTGACTTATCATTAATTTTCCCTTCCAAACCACAATGCTTTGAGTGGAAGAATAATTTTCATCCAATGAAAAATAAAACATGAAGCTGCCCAGGAAAAGAAGAGATACTGTAAGTTAAACTAATGGTATATTTAGTTAGGCCTTGGGGTTTAATTTTTCTAGCGGCACTGTACTTCTGCCAGGAGTCCAGAACATCTTACCATCTTCTAAATAGAAGTGTTTGTTTATTTTACCCTGAACAGAAAGCACTTAAAAGAAACAATGACCAAATGCAAAAACCACCTGCTTCTTCTGCATCTGATGAAAAAGTTTGTCTCTATGTTAAATGTGGGACCTTCCAAAGCCAGTACTTAAGATCAGATACTATTCCTTCAGTTTGTTTCTTTAAATTCAAACTACTTTTTAAAATTTACATAATAATTTTTAAAATGTCTCAAAAGCTTCTGCTAAATTATCTTAAATTACACAAGTCAGAGATCACAATTCAATATCTGCTATTACTGAGATGCAATTTACTATTCCAGAAGACAGACAAATGTCTGCTGGAATCATCTCCCTAACAATTGATGCTTTGTACAAATGAAATCCTAACAGAGACTCTTTTCATTGACCAGAGACAGAAATTTTCATTTAGAAAGATCCTGTCAGAACCAGATTATCATGTTTTCATGATGCCTTGAAAGAATGTGAAGCTCTAATAAATGAATGCAAGATGGGACAAAGTTGAAAAAATAGTAACAATAATATCTGTATTGCCAATCAAAGAGGATTAATTTGAAAGGTATTTGCTGGCTACTTAAATAAAACTTTATTTAATATCAACCTTATTTGTAATCGTGGAGACCTCTAGTCCAAGTGAAATTTGAGTCACACAGTTTTTCAGTAATCTTTATACCACCCATTCCAAAACTGCATTGTGGCAATACACCTTGAAGATTGTGCTTAACCTGAGACTCAGAAATTACCACCATAAAATTAGTAATTTTATTTAATAGAAATTAAACATTTAAGCAATGTGCAAACTGATCCAAATGTACATTTCTTTGGATTATGTAAAAAATCACAGAGGGAAAAATGCCTGACTCATATGTAATATACTCTCTTTATGTAGTTTAATTTGAATATGAGATGGGGGTACATCTGGTGAGTAGGAGGCTTCTAAAATCTCAGCACAGAGATGACTACCTCTGATGCTGTTATAATAACTTATGCATTCTCTACCTCACATTTAATTTTTAAAATAATAATATATGCGTTGATACCATATGTTTAATGTGTAGAAACACTTAGCACAACATATTAGTCAAAATAATATTTCTGAAAAACAATCCATTAACACCTTGTATTCAAATTCCTTTAGATAGGTAATCTATAGATTAAGCATTTTGTGCTCAAGAATCATGGTGAGCTCCTCAAGGCTATTATAATATACATGAAATAAATAAAAGGCTTGTTAGCAACAATATACTGTTTTCCTTCATAGTGCTTTGCAATATGCTTGACAGAAGCAGATCTTGTCAAAACATTATGTGTAATGGAACCCTCACACAGTGGGAGTGTTTATAAGATACTAGCAACAGTTTTATTTCCAACACTGATATATTATCTGCTACTGGTAGATTTTTCTGCATGTTTAATACATTTTTTTAAAATGTATTAAAAAAGGAATCTTTTTTAAATCCATAACTCACCACAGGATCCTCTTCCTGTATCTACCAGACTTCTTTACATCTAACCATCTGCTACCTTTGCAAAAGGAATAAACATAAAGATAATGTATTTTTCTAATTAGAGAGTTTCTTTACCATCAGCAAATGACAATCTGAACTCTCAACTGTCATTAGTCCCCAGACCAGTGTTTCAATGGGGCTCGCACCCAGGAAGGTGTTGTGGATTATTTTTTTTTTTTTTTTGAAACAAGTTTTTATTAATTTTAAAGATAAAACAACACATCATTAACCATTAAATACATAAACACATAAAACCTCTTAATATTGTAAATCCTTACAAGTCAAACAAAACAATATTTTTATACAACATAATTCCGATTTATCCCATCCCCATATGGACACGCAAATATCTTTGATCAAATTTCTCATTATTTCTCTTTACTCCTATTCAATTTCATTTCTCTTCCATATTTATCCATTTTATAGTCATCATATTCTTTTCTTTCTGGCTTATTTAAATTATTCTCATCTAACATTCCTCCAAGGTTTTATTGATTCTTTTTTCCTTTTTTTTAATAAAAAACAAATTTTGTTAGTTTTATCATAAGCATAATACACAAACATACAAACACAAAACATAGACAAAACTACAAGATCTTTTCTGAAGGTTGTCTGTTCCCGGGTTAAAACTCTTTACACAGACACAAATTCAAACATCATATTCAACCTAAATCTTCCATATCTTATTATCATTTTCTTTTTTATATATGTATATAAAAACTATTTTTATCAGTTATCTAAAAACAATACACACAAAATCAAGGCATAACAGCTTATAAATTCTTTTCTAAAAAAAATAATAATGATAGACCAATAAAACATAACATTTCCAAATTATAATATCAATATTTCATATAATATTAACTTCATATCTTGTCCCTACTTCTCTTTTCCATCCAAATTATTTATCAATTAAAATTTTATTGCCTTTTATCAATATACAAAATCAAAAAAAAAAAAAAAGCATATATATCCTTCCATTATTACATTTTCAACAACATTCTTTGTCTGTTCTATTACCAAACATCCATTCATCTTTTTTCTTTTACTATACTTCTCCTGTACAACAATTGGAGTTACATCTATAACTCATTACCAAACTTAAAAATACTACATATAAATCTTTCTTGGGATTCTATTTAAAAAATTCTAAAATTACATAATAAATTTTTTATTCTAAATATACATACATATAAAAACACACTCTTGAATACCCTCCAGAATCCCTCTTTTAATCTAAATTAAATTCACCCATTGTCTCTAAATAAACTTTTTTTCTTTAAATCTTGCTTCCCCCCATTAAGGCTTCTCCTCCCCCCTTTTCTCTCTTGCTTATTCTTCTCCTTGCCCTTTCTACCTCTTTGCTTTTTCTCTTCGCTTTTCATACTCCTTTTCCTTTGCTTTCTAACCTTGCCTCCATCTCTTCGCTCATTTTTCTCTCTTTTAGTTGTTTTTACAATTCTTAAAAACCCCTTTTTCTTATCCTTTTTCTCCTCCTCTCCGGAAGGAACCCATTGTTCATCAAAGATGGCTTCTTCTTCCTCTTCTTCCTTGTCCCAGTCCTTCTGCTGCGCAATCAACTTTTCAAAGGAACATAACGCCATTTCTAAGAATTGGAACAAAGCGCCCAAAGTATCTTCTTTTTTATATTTTTGATATTCAATCTCTAGTTCATCCACAGACAATGCCATTATGAAAAGGGAAACTTTTTCCAAAACAACCACAAGTATTTTTAATCCAAGACAATCAAAAGCAATTAAAAAAAAGAAAAAAAGAAAAAAGTTCCAAAAGTTAATACTTTTCTTCCTTCTTCTCTTTCTCTTTCAAAATTAATTTTTGATCAAAGAGGTCCAATTACCATATATCTTCTTTTGGGATCCACCAAGATGTTCTAGACAGTCTCCTCCTTTTTCAGTTTCTGCTCCAATTTTTCTTTCTCCCTTCCCACTTGCAATAACAATTTTAAATAATCAAAAATCCATACCTCCAGCAGAGATTTTCCAATTTCTTAAATTTTTCAATGTCCAAAAATCCCTTTATCTCTTAGCTTAGCTTTCAAAGCAATCCACTTTCAGTGTCTAATACATCCAAATATTTTTGCTTTTTCCGTGGGATGGGAGAGTAAAAGAAAAGTTCCCTTTGACAGCTTCTCCGCCGCTTTCGATCTTCTTAGGGATACAATGTATCCTCCAGCAACAAGCAGCTCAATTCCAGGAGATTTAAAAGTTGTTACTTGACCCGGCTCAGACAGAACTTTCACTTTTCACACTTCCTCCAGCACAGTTCTTACCCGGTTGCTGGCTTCTTCGTGGCGGCCATTGCTGACCGCCGCTCCACCGCCTTGGGAAAAAGGGGTTTTCCCGGAGAAGGGGGGGGTCTGCGATGCCCCCACCTCCCTAACCGGCTCCCCTCTATCTTCAGCTGTCCCTACAGGGCAGCCATAACCCCCTGACCCATCTGGATCGGGGGTACCTCGGCAGCTAGCCAGCAGGAATCGCGAGCTGTCGCGAATTCCTGCTGCCCCGAAGCCACGCAAACCGGAAGTTTGTTGTGGATTATTTTTTATTATTATTGTGTTGTGGATTATTTTTTAATGACCGGAGAAATTATCTGTATATTTCACCAATATAAACAAAACTTATCAATTGCCAGGATGGCATAGGTTTCTAAAATCATTTTAAGATGCAACCAAGGAATGTTACAGAAGCCTGTAAAGTTACTCAGCCTTCTCCAACAGGTTGGCTGAGTGTTACATAGGATTATTAATGTCATCTCTTTACCTAATAATAATCATGATCCATGATGAGAACTCTAGACCAACACAAACAGAAGATGGGAATTGGGAAGACAGCCAATGCTTAAGAGTAATACTTACATTAATGTCTATGTAGAATTGTATTTATTATGTTATTGCCTTTCATTACTGAAACATTTTCCTGTTCCCAAGCTGGGATACATATGTTTGGGGCCAAGAATCAGTATTTATCTTGCTGCTAATCATGCTCAATTATTCTATAAAGCAGAGTTTTTTTTCCAGGTCTTTTAACAGAAAACTGAAAAAGAAGACCAAAGCAGACACTCCCCCCCAATAAGCTTTAATAGCATCCTCTAATTAAAAGACAAAGGAGCTGCATCCAATGCCTTTGCTGGCATGGCTTTCTCTTTTCATGTCTCTCCCGCTGACAAGTTCACCTCCTTTTTTTCTTTGCTCAGGATCTTTCAATAAATAAATAAATAAATAACACAACAAGCTTATCTTAGTGTGGGGTTGTCATAGAAACCATATCCCCCAGTAAGATGCTCTGTCATAACATTTCAACATTGTGTGGTTTAAAGACACAGGCTCCTTTTTTCTGAGATTTGATGATCTGCCTCAGCCTAAGGTTCAGCCTGCAAAAAGACACGTAGGATAAAGTGGAAGCTGATGAATAGAAAGGAAAGAACGGGTGTAGAAAAATCCAGACACCATATTTTTTGAAGAAAGCAAATACTGCTTTTCTTACTCAGTATTTTCCACTCAAGACAGTGAAGTTAAGATTGCTCTAGTGAGAGGAAGGAAATTGACAAGCATATTCTATGCTTCGATAATATGACATTTCATTTCGTACTATCCTGCTGTGAGAGTTCAAGTTTCTCAGCCTTGTGTGAATGAAGAAAAGAGGGAAGAGAAACCAATATGGAACCATAATTAATCAGAAAAGAAATAGGTTTCCAAAAGTCTACTTCTTAATTAGGAGTTGGGCTTCCAGGTTTTAATCACTTATGGATCCAGATGGAAGTTCTCTAGATTCCTGGAATGACAGAACGTGTTAGTTATTAATTAAATGCACAAGGCAATTAGCTTCAAACATTTATGGCAAAACATCACTGCAGCTGAGCAACATGTTGAAGAGGAACACATTTGAAGGCATGTCTCAGCTCATATGTTAACAGATGATTATCAGTTACTGCCATATATTAAAGTCCTTGTTGCTTGGAAAGCATGCACTTTGCCAAGAAATATACTTGGGAAAACCTACCCATCTGACAGACTACAAAGCAGCTTCATACTTTTTCTTCATATCAAATTATGCATGTGGAATTACATTCTGAGGAGTCCTTGATGTTTTCTGAGCTTGCTTCTTTTCTTTCAGGCATTTCATTACCCAAACTACATATCATCATCAGTGCTGGACTAGTTTGAGTTATGAAACATCTGCAGGAAACCAAGCAAGATCAGAGAGAACTAAGGACCCACTGAGCTACAAATATTTTCCTTTATTAAGAGTTATATTTGTTATGAACTAATAAAAGCGCTTAAATAAAGTTTAACAAAGCTTAAAGCAAAAGCAAGGTTCTAATCCTGCACTTCTGATTGGCCGATAATAGCGATATCGGATTGGTCCGTTCCGGAGAATCTGATTGGCTGTTAACGAGACACTCTCATTGGTTCAAGGGTTTAACACTTCCATGTTTCTCATTGGCTAATAGGTCAGCAGCCTGCCCTATAAAAGGGCTGCTGCTGCCCTAGGGTTTTGCTCTGTTCAGAATGATTAATAAAGAGTTGAAGTTCACTGTTCACTGCCTCGTCTCCGTTCCTTGAACCCATGTGCAGAACTTAACACTGGCGACGAGGATGGGATGCGGAGACATCAGAGCTGACTGAACACTACAGAGCACCAAACAGAGCACGTGGATGAAGGCACATCAACAACAGAAGCCATGTCCGGCGGCGCCATACCACCCACTCCATTTGACCCGGCACAAGAAGACAGGGACTCGTACATAGACCGGTTCCAGATGTTTCTGGAGACCAACAACTTGAAGGATGGCACTACGGGAAAAAAGCGAGCAGTGTTCCTGACCCATTGTGGGCCTGCCGTCTTTAAGATGGCCAAGGCACTAGCAAAACTGGCTGAGGTGAAGACCATGGACTGGGACGTCCTCGCGCCCCTTCTACGGGCCCACTATGCACCCGCCATACCAATGCTTGTCCGAAGACACGAATTTTACCAGAGGGACCAGCAGAAAGGAGAGAGCGTTGCAGATTTCATCGCGGATCTCCGGAACCTGGGAGGCCTCTGTGGGTTTACAGTCCTCGAAGAAGCTCTGAGAGACCGAATAATTCTGGGATTAGATGACCCCATGACACAGAGCAAGGTCATGGCCAAAGGGGACACCAACCTTGCTGATGTCATCAAGGATGCTACTGCAGCAGAAGCAATCAGGAAGTCAGCCGCCCAAATGCATCGCGCTAATGCACCGCTCCATCAACTCGCCAGCGATACCTCACCTTGCCTAGAGAAACGCACAACAGCGACCCACCATGAGGACCTCGAATCGCCATCAAAAAGTGATGAGGAGGAGGTCAACCAGCTCCGGTCTGAACGTGACCAACGTCATCAGCGGAATCAAAGACTACCGCACCAATGCACGGGTTGTGGGACAAACCACCCGTGATCAGACTGTAAATTCCTCGACGCGCTCTGCCATTTCTGTGGGAAAAGAGGCCACATCGGGAAGGTCTGTAGAAGCAAGCAAGGATCCAGCCCACTTCAAAGGGAAAATAACTACCGCCAGGCCACAGAGAATCGCCCTGTGAGTCGGGAACATTTGAACCGCCAATGGAACAACCACTCCTACAGAAATAAAACACTGGCCACTTTATCGAGAAGAGAAGAGGCACACCAAACCATTACAATTGGTCACGCCTCATCACCAGATGCAAAGAAGATCTGAGTGAAGGTCGCCATCGAAAACCAGCCTTGTGTGATGGAAGTCGATTCAGGATCGTCCCTATCGATGGTTTCCTGGAAGACTCTTAAACAATTAATCCCTGCAGTCCAGCGTCAAGACCTCAGAGCCCAAAGAATCATACTCAAAGATTATCAGGGGAACCGAATTCCGGTCGTTGGATCCAGCCAAGTCCAAGTATCATTCAAAAATCGTACTGCATCATTACCACTGACCGTCATCGACCGTGACCGGCCTAGCTTGTTAGGCCTTCAATGGTTCGCTCCACTCGGGATCAAGGTAGCCAGCATTCACCAAACCAGAAGCGACGACTGGGAGGAGGCCATCGTCCAGGAATTCCAGGATGTTTTTGCAGACAAACTAGATGAGTACAAGGGAACCCCGATATCATTTAACCTTAACCCTGAAGTAGCCCCTATCCGCCTTAAGCCTCATCGGGTACCTTTTGCCCTTAAACCAAAAATTGACGAGCAGCTCGATAAATTAATAACCCAGGGTATTTTAGAACCAACTGACCATGCTCATTGGGAAACCCCAATCGTAACACCCATCAAACAGGATGGATCGTTAAGGATTTGTGGGGACTACTGGGCCACCCTTAATCATGCCCTTCAACAGAACGCTTACCTGGTGCCGGTGGTACAACACCTTCTCCATTCCCTGGGGGGCAGAAAAGTCTTCGCTAAACTGGATTTAGCACAGGCATACAAACAACTGCCTGTTGATAAAAAAAACCGCAGAGGCACAGACGATCGTTACGCACCGAGGCGCCTTTAAGTGCAACCAACTCCAATTTGGAGTGAGCATAGCTCCAGGGATTTTTCAAAGTCTGATGGAGAGACTATTGCAAGGGATCAAGGGGGTTGTGCCATACTTTGATGATGTTTTAATTGCTGCCCCGAATAGAGAAATACTACGAAAGCGTCTTAAAATGGTCCTCCAGAAATTTAAAGACTCTGGCCTTAAGGTAAAAAAAAATAAATGTCAACTGTGTACTGATAAAGTAGAATTCCTGGGGTACCTAATTGAGAAACAAGGCATTCACCCCATTAATAGCAAACAAAGGGCAATCAAAAATGCCCCAAGACCCAGAAATAGGACTGATCTCCAAGCTTTCCTGGGGCTCATTAACTTTTACAACATCTTCTTGCCCCAGAAAGCGACCGTAACTGAGCCCCTACACAGACTTCTCAACAAAAAAGCAACCTGGGTCTGGGGACACTGTGAGGAGCACGCATTCCAACAAGTGAAAAACTTACTAACCTCAGATGCTGTTTTAATGCAGTATAACGAGACTCTGCCTTTAACAATTACATGTGATGCGTCACCATTTGGAGTAGGAGCCATTTTGAGTCATGTGTTACCAAATGGTAGTGAGGCCCCTATTGCCTATTTTTCAAGGACCTTATCAAAGGCTGAACGTAACTATAGCCAGATCGACAAAGAGGCTCTTGCTGTTGTATCTGCTGTGTAACGGTTTCATGAATATGTGTATGGACGAGTTTTTACTATTGTTACCGACCACAAACCTTTGCTAGGGATTATAGCAGGAAACAAGCCAACCCCCTATATATTGTCACCTAGAATGACTCGCTGGTCGGAGTTTTTAGCTGCGTACAACTATAAATTACAACACCACCTGGGGAAAGCCATTCCCCACGCTGATGCATTGAGCCGTGCCCCACTTCCGGAAACCGTCGACGATCCAACTCCAACCCTTATGACACTCCAGATTGAAACGCTAGATTCACCACTGCTAACAGCCAGAGACATTGCAATTGAAACAAAACGAGATCCTGTCTTGGCGTGAGTTCTTAGCTGGGTCGAAAGAGGATGGCCAATAGAACAAACCTCTGACGATTTCACCCCTTTCAGGAACCGGCAAACAGAACTTTTTTCGCAAAAAGGTTGCATCCTTTGGGGAGATAGAGTCGTTGTCCCAGAGCGGTTACAATGAGCAGTATTGAAAACATTGCATGACGGTCACCCCGGCATCGTGCGTATGAAAGCGCTCGCACGAAGCTACGCGTGGTAGCCGGGCATCAACAAACAGATTGAAGCCTGGGTAAAGACTTGCTTAAAGTGCCAAGAAGTCAGCAGTGCCCCACCTAGAGCAACTCCAACAGAATGGGAAACCCCCCGGGGGCCATGGTCCCGCATCCACGTTGATTTTGCGGGACCTACTAAAGGACATACGTTCCTCCTAACAGTGGATGCCTATTCCAACTGGCTCGAGATCCACGAAATGAAGAATACTACAATGGAGTCTGTCATCCGAAAATTGAACAGGCTATTCGCAACGCACGGGCTGCCAGACGTTCTGGTCTCTGACAACGGACCCCAGTTCACTGCCCTGGCGTTTGAACAATACTTAGCGGATCAGGGCACCCGCCATGCACTAACTTCACCAGTGCACCCTGCAGCTAATGGCAGGGCCGAGTGCATGGTATAATTTGTCAAAAAAAACTCTCCACAAAATGGACTATGGGGACATTGATGAAAAAATAAACAGAATACTCCTACTCCAACACATCACTCTGCACAGCGTCACCAACAAGACGCCATTTGAACTGTTAATGGGACACAAGCTCCGTTCCCACCTCGACCGGCTTCACCCGTCCTACAAACCAGAGAAACCCCGTGGATCTAGCGGAAAATGCCGCGAGTACAAGGTAGGCGACTTAGTTTTCGCTAAGAACCATTATGGGTCAAAGCAACCGTAATTCAAACCACCGGGCCCAGATCGTACCGTATGCAAACCTGCGATGGAAAAATATGGAAACGCCATATAGATCAGCTTCGCTCTAGGCTACAACCCAGTTCCCGCAACTCCTGTGACTCCCAAACTGAGGGGGGAGGGGATGTCGAAGAAACCAAATTCGAGATGGTGGAAAACAGAAGCGAAGGAAGTCAGCAGTTGGACGCGATAAATGAAGAAGAATCAGGAAGGGGAGTGTCCTCGCCACAGAGAAATACCTCAACAGAGGCTAGCCCGCAAAGATCGGAGGACAACAACAACTACTATAGAATTAGCGGCACCGAGTCGTCCAGTGAGAATGCGGAACTGCCTGTCTAAAAACGTCCCACCGAAGCCAGACTGCAGACGGGAACCAGTGGAACAGCGCAAATCGAATAGACAGTTAAAACAACCTACATATCTTAGGGATTATGTCACCGCACCCCTCAAACGGAACCAGGGGGAAGGGGTGTTATGAACTAATAAAAGCGCTTAAATAAAGTTTAACAAAGCTTAAAGAAAAAGCAAGGTTCTAATCCTGCACTTCTGATTGGCCGATAATAGCGATATCGGATTGGTCCATTTTGGAGAATCTGATTGGCTGTTAACGAGCCACTCTCATTGGTTCAAGGCTTTAACACTTCCATATTTCTCATTGGCTAATAGGTCAGCAGCCAACCCTATAAAAGGGCTGCTGCTGCCTTAGAGTTTTGCTCTGTTCAGAATGATTAATAAAGAGTTGAAGTTCACTGTTCACTGCCTCGTCTCCATTCCTTGCACCCATGCACAGAACTTAACAATATTCTTCCATAGATATTTGATGGAAGGGATATTTGTGTCTACAATAGATAGCACTGGATTTTTTTTCTGTGTCAGTCTCTAGCGTACCACAAACAAGTATGAACATAAAAGAACTAATCTTCTGAATTATATGTTAGGTCATCTCCCAGAAATACAATGGCTATAATTCAAGCCCATTACAGAAGCCATAACTGAAACATCTGCTACATGTACTTTGCAATTAAAAAAAAAAAAACAGATTTGTGCCCCCAAAGCACAACATAAAATTTCACTGAAAATGAATTGGAGATGCTCTGACAAAACATACACTACACTATATAAAAACTACTGGGGCAGACCATATTTATTTATTTATCTAGTTAAGTTTATTTATCTAACTTATATAGCTGCCCATTTCACCAGCAAGTGACTACAAAATTGAAACCAATAGTATACATTATGCAAAAAAATATCTCAGGGGTAGATAACTTCAAAGCATAAAAAAAAAAAATAGCATGCACTGATGAACTAGTATGCATGAAGGAAATGTCCAACAGGTTATTTGGGAATCCCAAATTTATGCTGAGGCTAATGAGGGAGCTATTAGTGAAACATTCAAAAAGAAATGCTTTGAATGTTTTATTTGTAAGTGTAAATGAAATAACAACAATTTTAGACTCATACAGTTATTCTGAAAGTTGCCCTTCCATGTGAAGAAAGTCAGGCAAAACTTTTGAAGCAGCACACCAAATCTGCAAAAGTCATAGCTGTCCTATGTGATAACTAAAGAGATCATTCAAACCAATGTATTGAAAACAATTCTATGGGTCTGTTAAGCAGAAGCTAGTCAATGGTGAAGAGCATCAATACAGGAAGGTAGGTAGAACAAGTAGTCTAAGAACAACAACAGCAATCTAGCCTGAGGTGCAACAGGCACAAATACAAATCTAGAATCTAACTGTTGCCCAGTAAATTGCAGATTTGACCTAATAGTATTAATAGCTATCTTAGGGCTACAATGCTAGACCATCCTGAAATATTAAGTAACAGGAGGAAAATCCTATACGCTTTAATAAAATAATTTGATTTATTTGTCCCCTGAAATTGACAAATATGACAACTAAACAACTTCAATTGATCTCTTTATTAAAAGAAATCAGTCAGGGTAGATATTTAGAGAAATAAACACTTCAGATGATAAACAAGGTGTTACAAACAAGCTAGAGTTTTTGAAGCAACTACATTACAGTTGTTCTAATTTTGCTTAATTTTCATACTGAAAGTTTTCATACATCAGAAGAAAAAATAAATTTATCTCTTTGTAACATTTATAGGCTGCCTATCTTACCTCAAGGTTATCTCAAGGTAATTCTGGGCAGCTTATCATAATAAAAAATAAAATTATATACATTAAAATAATAAGTACTGTAAGTTAATACAAAATCCAAAACAATGTGGGCCAAATTGGTGGGGAAGGCAGGACCAGAAAAAAGGAGGGAGGTGAGATCTGTTCTATCAACCACCTCTATGGTAATACTCCCTCATTGGAGCCCTAAGCTAATTGGCAGAGCCAGATTTAGGCTCTTCTGGAAGGTCAGAAGGCTTGGAGCCAACCTCACATCCAGGGGAAGATGTTCCACAAGACAGATGCAATGACAGAGAAGGCCCTTCTCACCAGCTGGAATAGTTGGCTGACAGGGCCCACTTCCTCTGCTGACACAGATGTGGCGGGCCAGTTCCAGTGGGATGAGATGGTCCCTCAAGTAGCCTTGGTCCATATCATAAAGGCCTTTAAAGGTGATTACCAACATTGTATACGTAATATGCAGTTGTAGGATTAAACATTTTGTTGCAATATCAGAGAAGTTTGAAGCTGAGGCTTAGTGAAGTTTCCCAAAAAGATCTACTTACTGTCTAGGCAAATGAATTCTAGGCAAACTTTGTAAAGAAAGCATTCTATAACTAGGACATCACTATCAAGAAGGTTATTTGTTTCTCAGATGGTGATGTTAATCCACCAGAAGCCTTTCCACTGAAGATGAGGATGTAGTGATGCCCTAAAACCTAAACAGGAATATTATGGATCAATACCTATTGTTGAAACCAGAAAAAAGTCTAGCAATTTTGGAGCTGGAGCCGTCCAATAAAATGCTTTACATCTGTCATAATATTCAATGAAATGCCTTTTGGGGAGTGGGGGCAGAAGGTAGTGTCAACAGTGGTTCTTGGAAAGAAAAAAAACATGGACACAGAAGAAAAGAAAAACAATAATGGGAAGTGTTCCGAACTAAGCAAACTCGTTAGCTTGCAATTCTAATAATTTTCCTTCCACGACAGGCTTGTAAACCTGCACTTCTGATTGGCCCACTAATAGCGGATCGTGATTGGTTGTTTTGGCTGATCTGATTGGGTGATAGCGGGTCGCCGCTGATTGGACACTTCCCAACGCAGCAAACTTAAATCATTGGTTGTTGTGACAGCCGCCAGCTCTATAAAAGGAGCTGCTGCTGCCCACGTTTTTTGCTCTGTTCTGAAGTCACTAATAAAGAGTTGGAGTCACTATTCGATGCCTCGTCTCCGTTCTTGCGCCCACTCTCCCAGATCTAACACTGGCGATGAGGATGGGATTCGGAGACGAGAGAGCTGAATGAACACTCATTGAACGCTAACAGAGCACGTGGCTGAGAGCGCACCAATAGCAGCAGAATGACCAGCGGCGCCATACCACCCGCTCCATTTGATCCAGCTAACGAAGATTGGGACTCTTATATGGACAGGTTTCAGATGTTCCTGAAAACCAACAACCTGAAGGATGCTATGCCTGGCAAGAAACGAGCTGTATTCCTGACCCATTGCGGACCCGCCGTTTTTAAGATGGCAAAGGCACTTGCTAAACCAGCAGAAGTCAAAACGATGGACTGGGACAACCTCGCTCCAATCCTCTGGGCCCATTATGCCCCAGCGGTGCCAACACTCATCAGGAGACATGAGTTTTACCAGAGGGACCAACAGGAGAGCGAAAGTGTTGGAGACTTCATTGCGGACCTCAGAAACCTGGGGGGACTCTGTGGCTTCGCAAATCTAGAAGAAACCATGAGAGATCGAATTGTTCTGGGTCTAAAAGACCCCACAACCCAGAGCAAGAATATGGCAAAGGGGGACATCGGCCTCGCATATGTCATCGCCGATGCTACTACAGCAGAAGCAACCAGGAAGTCAGCAGCTCGAATGCGCCGAGCGAATGGACCGCACCGCCAACTCGCCAGTGACACTATGTCCCTTTCCGAGAGGCACACAACGGCCACCCACCATGAAGACCTTGAATCCTCATCAGAAAGTGAGGAAGAGGAGGTCAACAGACTCAGGTCAGAGCACGATCAGCAAGACCAGTGGAATCGTAAGCCCTCATATCAGTGTGCTGGATGCGGGAGAAACCACCCGCGGTCAGACAGCAAATTCCTCGATGCCCTCTGCCATTCCTGTGGAAAGAGGGGCCACATTGCAAAGGTCTGTAGAAGCAAGCAAGGGTCCAGCCCAAACTGAAGAGAAAATAATTTCCGGCAGACAACAGGCACCCACCAGTAAATCGGGACTGCCCAAGCAACTAATGGAACCACTACTACAAAAATCGAGCACCAGCCACTTCTACCAGACGAGAAGAGGCGCACCAAACCATCACCATCAGCCACGCTTCATCCCTTGATGCAAGAAAAATCCGAGTAAGGGTCACCATTGAGAATCGACCATGCGTCATGGAAGTCAACTCTGGGTCTTCCCTATCATTGGTCTCCTGGAAAACCCTTAAACAGTTGATCCCTGACATCCGTCGCCAGGACCTCAGCACTCAGAAAATTATATTAAAGGACTACCAAGGAAATAGGATCCCAGTTGCTGGTTCCAGCCATGTCCAAGTCTCCTTTAAAGACCACACCGCAACCCTACCTCTTACCATCATCGATAAAGATCGACCCAGCTTACTAGGCTTGCAGTGGTTCGCGCCACTAGGAATCGAACTGGGAGGCATCAACCAGACCGAAAGCGATGCCTGGGAAGCGGCCCTCATCCAGGAATTCTGGGAAGTTTTCACTGAGAAGCTAGCCAAGTACAAGGGATCCCCCATATCGTTTAATCTCTGCCCTAATATTGTGCCCATTCGCCTTAAGCCTCGTCAAGTGCCCTTTGCACTCAAACCAAAGATTGAAGAACAATTGGACAAATTAATAGCCCAGGGTGTGTTGGAACTGATTGACCATGCCTGATGGGAGACCCCAATTGTAACCCCCATAAAACCTGATGGATCTCTGAGAATTTGTGGGGATTACAAGGCCACCCTCAACCACGCACTTCAGCAGAGCGCTTACCCCATGCCTGTGGTCCAACACCTTCTTCACTCCCTTGGGGGTGAAAAAATATTCGCAAAATTGGACCTAGCCCAGGCGTACCAGCAGCTGCCCGTAGATGCAGAGACCACAGAAGCCCAAACTATAGTCACGCACAGAGGTGTATTCAAATGCAGTAGACTCCAGTTCGGAGTGAGCGTAGCACCTGGCATCTTCCAAAGTCTGATGGAAAGATTGCTACAAGGCATAAAAGGGGTTGTGTCCTACTTCGATGTCTTGATAACCACCCCCACTAGAAGTCTACTAGAAAAGCAACTAAGAATGGTCCTCCAAAAATTTAAAGATGCTGGCCTGAAGGTCAAGAAGGAAAAGTGCTAACTATGTACTGAGAGGGTTGAATTCCTTGGTTACCTTCTTGACAAACAGGGAATTCACCCTACTGAGAAAAAATTGGCTGCAATAAAAAACACCCCGAGACCTAGAAACAAAACAGATCTCCAAGCCTTCCTGGGACTCATCAACTTTTATAACATCTTCCTGCCCCAGAAGGTGACTGTTGCTGAACCCCTGCATAGGCTCCTCAACAAGAAGGCTTCCTGGGTCTGGGGACATCGAGAAGAGCGAGCTTTTCAGCAAGTAAAAGACCTTTTAACATCAGATGCTGTATTGATACAATATAACGAGACTTTACCATTAACTGTCACCTGTGACGCCTCACCGTTTGGAGTAGGAGCCATCCTGAGCCACGTCCTGCCAAACGGTACTGAGGCGCCCATTGCATTTTTTTCAAGAACTTTATCTAAAACTGAGAGAAACTATAGCCAACTAGATAAAGAGGCTCTCGCTATTGTGTCTGCGATCAAACAATTCCACGAGTATGTATATGGAAGATCCTTTTCTATAATCACCGATCACAAACCATTACTGGGCATCTTGGCGGGGGATAAACCAACTCCCCATATCTTATCACTAAGAATGATACGCTGGTCAGAGTTTCTAGCCACATACGATTACCAACTGCGACACCGACCGGGGAAAGCTATTCCCCACGCTGATACCCTGAGCCACTCTCCACTACCGGAAGTCCTAGACGACCCAGCTCCAACCCTAGCTACACTACAAATCGAGACACTTCCTTCACCACCACTGACTGCACAAGACATCGCATCAGAAACAAGGAAGGACCCTTGTTTGGCACGAGTCCTCAGCTGGGTGGACAGAGGTTGGCCTGACAACTTACCCAATGACACCTTCAAGCCCTTCAAACACAGGCAGACAGAACTTTTCTCCCAAAAAGGATGTGTTTTGTGGGGAGACAGAGTCATCATCCCAGAAAGACTACAGCATAAGGTCCTAAAACTACTGCATGATGGACATCCGGGCATCATGCGAATGAAGGCACTAGCAAGGAGCTACGCTTGGTGGCCAGGTATGGACAGGCAAATAGAAACCTGGGTGGCCACCTGTAACAGGTGCCAGGAAACATGCACAGCTCCACCAAAAGCAGCACCAGCAGAATGGGAAACACCCCGAGGTCCCTGGTCCCACATCCACATCGATTTTGCGGGACTCACCAAGGGGCATACATTTCTCATAACAGTGGATGCCTATTCCAACTGGCTTGAGGTCCACAAAATGAAGAGCACCACCACAGAGGCAGTCGTTAAAAAACTAAACAGACTATTTGCTACACACGGCTTGCCAGATGTCTTGGTTTCAGACAATGGCCCACAATTCACTGCCTTGGCATTTGAACAGTAGCTAGCAGACCGGGGAATATGCCATGCCTTAACATCGCCGGCTCACCCTGCGGCCAACGATAGGACTGAATGGTCCAATTCACAAAGAAAACCTTACACAAGATGGAGCAAGGGAACATCCACGACAAGGTGACCAGGATGCTTCTCCTCCAACATATTACTCCAAACAGCACCATGAACAAAACCCCAGCCAAACTCCTGATGGGCAGGAAATTTCGATCACATCTTGACCGCCTACACCCTGCCTACACGCCAGAAAAGCCCCTGGGTTCCAGCAGCAAGCATAGCACGTTCAAGGTAGGCAACCTGGTTTTTGCAAAAAACTTTACCGGTGACCCATTGTGGGTCCCCGCTACCATAATTCAACTTACGGGTCCCCATTCCTACCACTTACAAACTGCTGATGGGAGACTGTGGAAGCGCCACATCGACCAACTACGCTCCAGGCTGGCACCTACTCCCTTCACAAGCCCTGAACTCCAAACCATGGGGGGAAGGGAAATCGAGGAGGCCGAAAATGAACTCATCCTCAGTGCCCCACACCCAGGGGTTGGATTCAAATTTCTGTGGGTATGGCCTAATTTGATGGTGTGTGTTGTGAATGTATAAAATTTTAATAAAGCGTGAGCTTGGAGTAAAGTGCAGGGTTCTGTCCCTGCACTTCTGATTGGCTGTTAAACGACCGGATCGGATTGGCCTGCTCCGGGGAATCCGATTGGCCCTTAACAGAGAGTTCCTATTGGTTATGAGAACTAGCGCTCCTCGTTGGTTATTGGTTAATAGTTACGGGGTTTGACTATATAAGGCGGGTTAAAACTGCTATAGAAGTCAGAAGTCACTATGTAAATAAAGAGCTGAAGTTCACCATTCAAAGGCTTGTCTCCATTCTTTCTCACCCATGCTCCAAACATAACACTGGCGACGAGGATGGGATATGGAGACATCTGAACCAATGAAACTTCGAAGAACACCGAGCACGTGACAGACAACGCTACACAATGGAACCATGTCCGATGGTGTCGTACCACCCGCTCCGTTTGATCCAGTACAGAAGGACTGGGAGTCCTACATGAATCGCTTCCAAATGTTCTTAGAAACCAACAACTTAAAGGACACCACACCAGGAAAGAAACGGGCGGTGTTCCTAACGCATTGCAGTCCAACCGTATTTAAGATGGCTAAAGCACTAGCAAAACCCCGAGAAGTGAAGGCGATGGATTGGGACAACCTCGAACCTCTCCTACGAGATCACTACACACCGACCATGCCTACGCTCGTGAGATGGCACAAGTTTTATCAGAGGAGCCAGCGAAAAGGAGAAAGCGTGACCGACTTCATAGCAGACCTCCGAAATTTGGGAGGCCTCTGCGGATTCGCCGATTTAGAAGAAGCACTAAGAGATCGCATAGTTCTGGGACTAGATGCACCAGGCGTTCAAAGCAAGCTGATGGCGAAAGGCGACATCAGCCTTGCCGACGCCATCGCCGAAGCCACGGCTGCTGAGGCGACCAAAAAGTCGGCTGCACAATTACGGCGAAGCCGCACTCTGGCAACACAACCGACCGGCGAAATCTTTCCCAACTCAGAAGGGCAGCTTGCAACAACACACCACGAGGACCTCTCTTCGTCGTCAGACAGCGACGAAGAAGGGGTCCATCGACTGCGGTCTGACCAGGACCCTCGCCCTAAGCCCTTACGCCCTTGCGCTGGCTGTGGGGCCAACCATGCCACGTCCGAATGCAAATTCCGTGACGCGCTCTGCCATGAGTGCGGGAAGCGAGGCCACATCGAATGGGTCTGCCGAAGCTGACCAGGACCCGGCCAGGCCTCAAAAGGGACTAACTATTGCCAATTGACAGGAAACTGTCCTGTACAGCAAGAGCCAGTAAACCACTCTTACAGAAATCGAGTTTTGCAGAGAGAAGAGGCTCACCATACTATCACTATCGGTAACACCTTAGCTTTAGACATCAAGAAAATATGAGTCACAGTAGCCATCGAGAACCAGCCTTGCCACATGGGAGTCGACTCGGGATCGTCCCTCTCGATGGTGTCCTGGAAGACCCTTAAGCAACTCATCCCCACGATTCAACGCCAAGATCTCCGCTCCCAAAGACTCATCCTCAAGGACTACCAAGGGAATCGAATCCCCGTCGTTGGTTCCTGCCAAGTCTGAGTCTCCTTCAAGAAGCAAACAGCGTACTTACCACTAACTCTCATCGATAGAGACAGGCCTAGCCTACTAGGCCTCCAATGGTTCGCGCCACTCGGCATTGAAGTGGCCGGCATAAACCAGCATAAACCAAGTCAGCGGAAGTGACTGGGAGGGAGACCTCATCCATGAGTTCAGGGATGTCTTCGCAGACAGCTTAGGCGAGTACAAGGGGACCCCAATTTCGTTCAGTTGAGACCCAAAGATAGCTCCCATCCAACTTAAGCCCCGTCGAGTTCCGTTTGCCTTAAAGTCGAAAATCAACCAACAACTCGACAAACTGATAGCTCAGGGGGTGTTAGAGCCCATCGATCACTCCCCCTGGGAAACCCCAATCGTAACAGCCATTAAGCCAGACGGGTCGATCCAAATTTGTGGGGACTACTGGGCCACTTTGAACCACGCCCTACAGCAGAACGCATATCCAGTGCTGGTGGTGCAGCATCTCCTCCACTCCCTGGGGGGCGGGAAAGTCTTCGCTAAATTAGACTTAGCTCAGGCATATCAGCAACTACCTGTTGATGAAAAGACAGCACAGGCACAAACAATTGTGACGCACCGAGGTGCCTTTAAATGTACCCGGCTTCAATTCGGAGTTAGTGTAGCCCCGGGGATTTTTCAGAGCCTTATGGAGAGGTTATTACAAGGGATTAAGGGCGTGGTCCCTTATTTTGACGATGTATTAATTGTGGCCCCTACAAAAAAAATCTTACAAGACCGGTTAAAATTAGTCCTAAAAAAATTCCAAGAGGCCAGTCTTAAAATAAAAAAAAACAAATGTACATTGTGTACTGACAGTGTTGAGTTTTTAGGATACCTAATTGATAGCCAGGGTATTCACCCTACTGAAAGTAAATTAAGGGCGATAAAAAAACGCTCCCAGGCCACGAAAAAAGGCCGATCTCTAGGCGTTCCTAGGCCTCATCAACTTTTATAATGTATTTTTACCACATAAAGCAACGGTCGCTGAACCGTTACAACCAGTTGTTAGATAAGAAAGCAAATTGGTTATGGGGTCACCGAGAAGAACAGGCGTTCTGCAACGTGAAAAAACTGCTCACTTCTGACTCTGTACTCATGCAGTATAATGAGATTTTGCCGTTAAATATAACATGTGATGCTTCACCTTTCGGAGTGGGCGCCATTTTGAGCCATGTACTGCCTAATGGGAACGAAGCCCCTGTTGCATATTTTTCAAAGACACTTTCAAAAACTGAGCGAAATTATGGACAAATCGATAAAGAAGCCCTCGCAATTGTGTCAGCCATTAAAAGATTACATGAGTACGTGTATGACCGGGCTTTTACTATCGTGACTGACCACAAACCATTATTGGGGATAATTGCCAGAGATAAGCCGACTCCCTACATTTATCCCCTAGGATGACTCGATGGTCAGAATTCTTAGCTGCTTAAAACTATCGGCTGCAATACCGCCCGGGGAAAGCCATTCCCCACGCCGACGCATTGAGCCGAGCATCGCTTCCAGAGACTCTCGACAATCCTGCACCAACGGTAACCATGTTGCAAATTGAGGCACTCAACTCGCCGCCATTAACCGCCCGAGATATTGCGAGAGAAACCAAACGTGAGCCCACCTTAGCGCGAGTCCTAAGCTGGGTAGAATGCAGATGGCCATTGGACCAATTATCAGATGACTTCACACCATTCAAGACTCGACAAACCGAGTTGTTCTCCCAAAAAGGTTGTGTCATCTGGGGCGATAGAGTCGTTATCCCAGAATGACTCCAGAAAGCGCTTCTGAGAACCTTGCACGATGGCCACCCCGTGAAAGCCCTTGCGCGAAGCTACGCATGGTGGCTGGGCATTGACAAGCAAATCGAACATTGGGTTAAAGCTTGTCCAAAATGCCAGGAAGTGAGCAATACCCCACCTAAAGCCATTCCTACTGAATGGGAAACACCATGCAGACCCTGGTCCCAAATTCACTTGGACTTCGCGGGGCCGACCAAAGGCCACACCTTTCTACTAACCGTCAACGCCTATTCAAATTGGCTCGAGATTCATCGCATGACAACTACAACCTCCGAGGTGGTTATCAAAACCTTGGAAAGACTATTTGCAACCCACGGACTACCAGACGTCCTGGTATCCGATAATGGGCCCCAATTTACAGCACTGTCGTTCGAGCAGTACCTCGCTGACTGCGGCATTCGACATGCGCTCACCTCGCCTGCGCACCCTGCGACCAATGGCAAAGCAGAATGCATGGTACAATTTGTGAAGAAAACCTTACAGAAGGTAGACTACGACAACATTGACGACAAGATCAATCGAATCCTTTTTTTACAACACATCACACCGCATAGCGTCACCAACAAAACTCCCACCGAACTGCTAATGGGACAAAAACTCCGCTCCCACCTCGACCGGTTATACCCAGCTTCCGAACTGGAAAAACCACTAGGATCCAGCGGCCACTGTCGTGCCTTCCAGGTAGGAGATTTGGTATACGCTAAAAACCTATCGGGCGACCCATTGTGGGTGGAGGCGATAGTAGTTCGTGTAACTGGCCCAAGATCCTACCTTGTACAATGCCTTGACGATAGACTATGGAAATGCCATATCGATCAATTACAATCGCAGCTTCCGGCGGGCAGTCCTGAACTCCCCTATGACCAGATTGAGGGGGGGGGAGGTACGGAGGAAGATGAATTCCAAGGAGAAGAGGACCCGTTCGAAGGGAACGACGGTATAATAAAGACTCAGGAAGTGGAACCAGAGAGGGAAACAGTTGCACCTCAGGGAATTACAGAGAACATGGGCAACGACGGGGAAATGAACTCTGAACCAGAAACAGCCCCACTGCCAAACAACGATCTACCTCAGCATGATTGCAGCAAATGACACAGCGAAAATCAAAGAGACTAATAAAACAACTGTCCTACCTAAAGGACTATGTAACTGCGCCCTGCGAACAGAAGCCAGGGGGAAGGGGTGTTGTGAATGTATAAAGTTTTAATAAAGCGTGAGCTTGGAGTAAAGTGCAGGGTTCTGGCCCTGCACTTCTGATTGGCTGTTAAACGGCTGGATCGGATTGGCCCGCTCCGGGGAATCCAATTGGCCCTTAACAGAGAGTTCCTATTGGTTATGAGAACTAGCGCTCCTCGTTGGTTATTGGTTAATAGTTACGGGGTTTGCCTATATAAGGCAGGTTAAAACTGCTATAGAAGTCAGAAGTCACTATGTAAATAAAGAGCTGAAGTTCACCGTTCAGAGGCTTGTCTCCATTCTTTCTCACCCATGCTCCAAACATAACAGTGTGGCTTGCTGGTCACGTGACTGGGTGGGCATGGCTTGCTGGTCATGTGACTGGGTGAGCATGGCCAGGTGACTGGCAAACCAAATACAAGTGGTCCTTACTTAATGGCCGGTTGTTTAGCAAGTGTTCTAATTTATGACTGGCCTCCCCAGAGCTACTTGACCTGTTTTTGGAGTTTTGACAGCTTTAGATCAGGGGTCTAAATCCCACCCCTGCCTGTGTGAGAGAGAGGGAGGGAGAGAGAGAAGCTGGATCAGATCTCTCTCTCTCTCTCTCTTCCTCCCTCCTTCCCTCCCTCCCAGACTGGCTTTGCTCTACTTTCCCGATGCGCCTGTGGGGCCGGCACTTCAAACATGGATGGATGGAGGGAGGGAGAGAGAGAGGCAGGCAGGCAGGCAGGCAGGCAGGCAGGCAGATAGATCTATATTGGTAGGTAGGTAGACAGAAAGACAGACTTTTGGATGGATGGATGGATGGATGGATGGATGGATGGATGGATGGATGGATGGATGGACAGACAGAATGCGACAGCAGCAGCACTTTGGGAAAGGGGTGGCAGTGGCTTTTCCCAACGTGCTGCTGCATTCTAGGTGCCGGTTCCTGTGTGGACAACAGTCAATGGGGTGAGCCTGCAGGGCTGGTGCCTCAAACGCCCCCTGCCACCTCTTAGCATCCCCAAGGGGACTGGCAGAGGGGCGCTAAAAGGTAGCAGGGGGCGTTCGAGTTGCCGGCCGGCCCTGCAGTTTCACCCATTGACTAGCACCGCTCCAGAGCCAGCACCTCCAATGAAGAAGCGGTGGCACATTATGTGTCGCCGCAGCCACATTTGACGCGCCACCCCCCTGCTGCCTCTTAGCATCCCTCTGCTGGCCCCCTTGGGAATGTTAAGAGGCAGCAGGAAGCATTCGAGGTGCTGGCCCTGCAGGTTCACCAATTGACTGTAGTAACGCTCCAGAGCCGGTGCCTCCATTGCAGAAGCAGTGGCACATTGACGCTAAGAGGTGGCAGGGGGGTGTTCAAGGCACCAGCCGGTCATGCAGTTTCACCCATTGAGGCTGCAGAGCGATGCTATAGTCAATGGGTGAACCTGCAGGGCCGGAGCCTCGAATGCGCCCCTGCTGCCTCTTATCCCCAAGGGGACCAGCAGAGGGGTGCTAAGAGGCAGCAGTGGGGCAGCATGTCAAACGCGGCCACAGCAGCACGTAAAGTCCACCGCTTCCTCATCAGAGGCTCCGACTCCGGAGCAGTGCTAGTCAATGGGTGAACTTGCATGGCCACCTGGCACCTCAAACGCCCCCCCTGCCACCTCTTAGCATCCCCAAGGGGGCTGGCAAAAGGACGCTAAGAGGTGGCAGGAGGGCAGCGTGTCAAACGCAGCCGCAGCAGCACATAATGTGCCACCTCTTCTGAATTGGAGGCACCAGCTCCAGAGCAGAGCTACAGTCAGGGCCGGTGCATCGAATGCCCCCCTGCTTCCTCTTAGCTCTTCCCTAAGGCATCCCATCATCCACTAGGGTGGTACCGCCCACTTTGGGAACAATTAATATACATCTAATATCTTGTCAGAACCCACAGAAAATAGATGAAGTCATCAAGAGAAAGAAGAGGCAGACTTTGATATATGTTAGTTCACAGAAAGAATATTACTAAACTTTTAATTGGAAATGTTGTGATTTTAATACACATGAATTTATAATAGAATATAAAGAAGAAGATTTAATAGCTTCTAACACTGCCAAACTTTCTTTTTATAAAGGCAAAGTCATAAAACTACTAATATAGATGAAAGCTACATAATACATCAAAAAGTATTAATATTGCAGCATATCGTTGCAAGAAAAATATATGAAAAATATCAGCACTGAGATAGTACTGATCTTCAGCTAATTATATAATTTATAAGTATTTTTTCTCACTTCTTGTGCTTTCAGATACATTGAACAAATATCATGAAAAAAGATGAGAGACTTTAATAATGAACTGATCAAACATCAATCACATGATTTCCCCAGATTGACCTGCAATGCATAGAGATGCATTTATTCAGGTAGGCAAAAAAAATTGGTTCTCCAATTCCTGTCTTGTTTGCATTCCACATCGCAATGGAAATAATTTAATTCTTGAGGGGAGGAGACAATGGTGGACCTGGGCTACATTTGAAATTAACTCCTGTAACTGATGTTTTATTTTTTAATGCATAAAAACTTGAATCACAAATTAGGCAGTAAATAAATGAAAAATGCTATTTGTCTATGGAGATTCTCACTAATTCAGGTCATAATTGTCCTGAAGATGCTTTTTCAAGAAGCAGCTGGACTTTCTGGTTTTTCTTTGAAGATGTTTCACTTCTCATCCAAGAAGCTTCTTCAGATCCGGCTGAAGAATGCAAAAAGAATGCAAATGACCATCTGTCTACAAGGAGTATAAATCCTTTCATTTCCTCACCATCTGGCCAGAGCTGAAGAAGCTTCTTGGATGAGAAGCAAAATGTCTTCAAAGAAAAACCAGAAGGTCCAGTTACCTCTTAAAAAACACCTTTGGGGAAAAATGCTATTATTCCTTTGCTCTACATAAAAAGGCACAATATTTGATAAAGAACTAATTAGAAAATGCTATTTAAGTCAGATTGTGGTTGGATGTAAGTGAAGTAGAGCTAATAACTGCACAGATATGGCCACTTTGTTTTGTTTTTGTCAATACTGTAGCAGTTTGTCATTGCTTTCTTTCCATTCCAGCATGCGGTCCTGATAAATCCTCACGATCTTCCCTTCTAAGGACATTCAGAACCAATTTTGCAAAGGTTTATGGGATCTACCAAGGCCATCTAGGAATCTGCTTTGATAATAAGAAGCAGAATTTGTTACATAGAAATTAAACACAATATCCAGTTCCAACCATCCCTTGGCTACTGAACCATTTAATTCCATCACTCTCCAAATCTGTAAATAAACATTCTTTCGAAACATTTTCAAACCTTGAGAAGGAAGTATCTTTAGACAAGGGTGAATTACTGCACACTTAGCTCTATTACTGAGCTTATGCCTCTTCTTCTAGCACTTCACATGTTGGAATCACTGACTTCAGAAACCTGAACTGGATCAGGCTGCTTTCAGTTTTCTGGAGGGCACAATTGTAATAAACCTAGCCAAGCAGATCTCATTTAGTTGGCAATTTTAGCATGAAGTAATTTTTTTAGAAGTAGAATTGAGTCATTTTCTGCCTTTCATTCCATATTCCTCACATTCCTGGCCCCCCACTATATTCTTCACAAATGCTTTTTCCTTTGTCTAAATGGAAAGTTGCAGGGGGCTACTGGGGAATAACGGCAATCCCACAGAAAAAGCTCAGTAGTTCTCTCCTTGAAAATACTCTCTTTTCACATTATTACATCTAGCTAAACCCAGATTTGGCAAACTGCATCAAGCATACTTGACTGTCTTCCATGATGAAACAAGCAGCATCTGTTTCTAATTCAACATGTACATAAGTGATACTCATATGATGCATCCTTGCAAGCATGAAGTTCAGAGGCAATTCAAAAACAATGTCTGCAGACACCGAGACAGACTTAATAAAAGCAAATCCTCTAAATGAAAAGTATCAGTGTTCCAGGAAATGTTAGCCTAATCCTCTACCACTGAGAAATTAATCTCAAAACTTAGAGGTAAGAACAACATGAATTTATAATAAAGTACAAAACTTTACAAACAAATGTAACATATAAAATTCACACATCCAGGACCTTGAAATAGAGATTTATATCTTATAGTAATCTGACTATAACAAATATTTACCATGTGCTTTATATTTGTATTTTGTATATGAAAGATATTCTTATTAAAAATATATTTAAAGAACTAAAATGAAAACAAAATGATAACCAGCAAAATCAGCCACCGGCTTCAGCTTCATTTGTCCAAACAAAAAGAACAGCCATTTATTTAACACTTTAATACGTAGGGGTTTGTTTATTTAGATAAGTGTCTTTCTGGAACCCTTTGGGCATCTCCAGCATTTTCAATTCAAAATTATCATCAAGCTTTATATGGACTACCTGATGCCTAAAAATTGGTACACATGAAAGCTTAAAGAGTTTAGCAGACTTGGAGTAGGTGTGCTAATCTTATTTATTTGGAAGCTTATTCTTGCTAATAGTTAATCTGGGGAGCAAATGCTTTCAAGCTGTGAGATTAATTCACTACAAAGTTTGGTACATCCTGGTGACATAAATTGCTTAAATAAGTCCAATGCAAAATGTCAAATAAAGTCTGCTTTTAACCACTGAAATATCCACATATGAAGATGAGCTTTTCTTATGATTAGCACATGTCAGAGAGATATTTTAAAAGTCTTATGTCCCTTCTCACAGTTGTTATCTGAACTACAAAATATCAACTTTAGTCCTGTTTGAACAATCAAGATCCTTTAATATATTTTTTTCCTTCTGTTCAATGGTATCTGATTCTTGGAGACTACTTTGACAAGTGCCTGGAAATTTTTTTCATAAGGTTTTTCAGAAATGGTTTGCCATTGCCTATTTCCTAGGGCTGAGAGAAAGTGACTAACCCAAGGTCACCCACCTGGCTTTGTGCCTAAGCAGGAATAGAACTCACGATCTTCCCATTTTTAGCACTCTCAGTACTGGGATTGAGTGATATCTAGAAAGAATAAATTTTCTAAAATAAATAAAATACTTAGCTTTAATTTCATCTTTAACAGAGCATTCTTTGTTGCACTGTATCAATTTCATTGTACTGCATTAAAGCATTCACTTTATCAATTTTCTACCATCTTCCATACAGAATACATATTTTGTTGAAGCAAAACAGTTTGGGAAACAAAAAGAGCTTGCCAAGATGCTGTACTTTGGGACATCCTTGTAACGGTACCACATTATTTCAGTTGAAACAATTTCAAAATGTTGCCCTTTCACATGACCTTATTCTACTGTCAATTTCCATTGTCCAAGTCCTCAAACCCAGTATGAGACTAGCCTATACTTATCTTCATTCCTGCTTACCTCCATGTATTAAGAAGTGGCAGACAATAACATGGATCAATCAGAGCTCCCGCTAGCTAACTAATATAAAATATTGTATTTATTACTTGCCTTGCATTCAGGAAGTAAGGCAAGGTAATAGATCCTGCCAATGGAGAAACAAGTTCAGCACTTCAAGTATTGCAAAAGGAAATATTACACCCACTGTCATTTTATGTGTATTATTATAGCTGGGGTGAAAATAAATGAGAGTCTACTGACATTGTAGGATCACAGAGATACAGAGTTACTTTTAAACTCATCTACAATCTGCATATGGAGGTATTGGGAGTTTGATAAGCATATTATGATTTCTCCAAAAACACAGTCCGTTCCATAAAATTTTAAAATTAGAGAGATAATCATAAAAAATATGTCAGCTGGGAGCTATGAAATTTAGGTATTTGTCATATCTGTTGGGTCAACTCATCAACCAACAAGAGCATTTGGAAGATCTAGTAAAGGAATGATCTGCCAACAGAAGAACTAGGAAAAAAGATATCTTCCTAGGACTTTGCTACAGTAATCATTTGGCTTTATGTACCATTGACTATGTTCCACCTCACCAAACCAGTATGCATCAATCATCATTAGTTCAGTTTCATCTCAACCCAGTCCAAACCTCATTATGTGGGTCTGTTTAGTCTTCACATAGCATTACAGACAGGAAAAACTAGGCATTTTTACAAGAAAACAGTTATTCGTTCATTCATTCAGACTGACAACTTTTTAACTTGCCTATTTATATGATTTTGGTCTAAATTCTCCCTTGCCATTCTATGAGACATTTAAGCTCACAAAATTCCAAGCGACAACAGAAGAAGAAATGGTTAACAGGATTGGAACTCCTGGTTTAGAATTAAAGGATTTCCTTTCTTATCTCTACCTTTCTATCATCATCAACACAGTGTCATAAAAGCAATCTGTTCCTGCTAAAAGATGATTTTTAACATTTTTAGGGATAGCAGATAACAGATTAAAAAAAAGAAACCTGCACTATCAAAATAGAAGGAAGAATTTTGATGAATGAAACTTTTCCCACAAGTTTTTCTTATTCCAACTCTCTCAATGTTAATTCCACAATCTAATGCTTGTATTAGAGAACTCAAGTAACCTACCTTTTCTTCTAATAATCTCTCAACAGCATTCTTCTCCAACACAGCATGATCCTTAGATATTTGACTACACCTTCCTTAATTCCCAGTCAGAACGGCTATGACTAGGAATTTGGGGATTAGGACAGAAGGAAAATCATGAGAGCAAATGTTTATTAATTGAAAGCAAGTAGTGCATTACAAAGCACTACTCTATGGTTGAGAGGCTGAGAATTTAAAAAAAAAAAAAAGTAAGGAAAAGGGGATCTAATATTGTATTGCTGCTTAAAAATATTTAATTATCCCACATAAGCTAACATTTTGTACCAGAAATTAGCAAAGATACCCTTGCTGCCTAGTTTGTTCAGCTTGTTCCAACATTTGATTTACATTTAAATTTTCTCCATTTACACTGCATCACTAAAAATCTATTGTACAAAGAAAATTTAAAAATTTAAATTTTGTCTCTCTTTTGCCTCTGATTCTTTTCTCTGAGTAAGTGAACAATGAAGTTTTCTTAATAGTGGCTAAAAGTAATGTTTCCGGACAAACGAGATTAGGATTACAATTAAAATGTGTGTTTATACTGAAGGAGACAATTGTACTAGCAAAGAAGTATTTCTGAAACTAATTCTGAAACAGGAGTCTTTTTTGCCCTTGTTTTGTAAATCTCTGTTTTTAGAACACATACAAGTTTGTCAAAAATATTAGCAAAAAAATAATAATCTTAAAGATACATAATGTGGGAGCTATATTTTTTAATTCCCAAACCTAGTTGTTCTGGTTTATGCTTCTATAATGTAGTACACTGACAAAAGTTGCATTAATCATGCTTAAAAATAAACCATGTTTGATGCTACAATTGGTGATCAGCTGTATAGGCCCTGGTTTAGTTCTCTATTTCTAATCTAAAGCAACTCCCAATGTTGAGGCATTCACATTTATCTGTTGATTGAAGTCAGAAGATGAGGCCAGACCCTACTTCTATCTGAATTATGAAACAGGACTCATTTTTTAATCAATACCTCCATACATTGCTATAAAGATTTTGCTTCTTCCACTAAGCTTACTTTATGGACCGCTTCCTCTCACGTGAAGTTGCCAGATAATTAAAGAAAAGTTTCAGAGGCATTAATGTGATTCTGAAAAATTGCCCAGTCAAGACCTGTCAATCATTTTATTTAATTTATCAGCCACCCATTTTGCTGTCATGCAATAATCTTATTTGAATACCTCCCTTCAAAATTAAAAAAATAATTCATCTAAAATCAGCCATTTCAATTAAGCATTATTGTTAATGTTGACTATAACATACATGCTTTAATCTTCCTAATAAAATGTTTTCTTTTTGTATTTCAGGGGCTGTATTGTATTTATATCTGCACACATGGACACACTTATACATATCAACATACATACATACATACATACATACATGCATACATACATATATTCTGAAAGTCAATTTTTAAAAAAATAAACAAGAGAAAATTATTACTGAAATCTATCTAGCTTTCTTAAGTGTAATTAAAAATACCATGATAAAACAACAATCCACATGCTTGTGATGAAGATATTATTGTTAATGTATTATAGCAATGCCTCCATGAAAATCTGGGCAGTTCTTGGATTGCAAACATAATATTATGAAGTACATCTAAATGCTCTTAAATTGGTTCCCTCCCATCAACAAATTTTCTAAGAAATGTGAATTACTATTATTTAAATTCATTACTTGCCCAACTACAATGGACATAAGCTATACATGAACTGAATTCCAATTAACAGGTATGAGTAACCTGTGAATAGGTGGTTTCTTCTAGCATTCTGAGACATTATCTAAAACCTGTAAGGAACCCAGTCTAACAAATTACCTCTCCTCCTCTCCTCTACATTAAAGACTTAACTCATGACAGATTTTATGGTCGTACAGGTCATTCTTGACTTATAACCAATTTTTAGTGACCGTTCAAAGTTATAATGGAATTGAAAAAAAGCTACTTATGACTGGTTTTCACACTTGCAACTTTTGCCGCATTGACTGATCACGTCATCAAAATTCAGGCACTTGGCAACAGGCATGAATTTGATAGTTGTCTTGTCTCAGAGTCACATGATTGCCATCTGCAACCTTCCCAGCCAGTTTCTGATAAGTAAACTCAACAGGGGAAGCCAAATTTACTTAACAACCATATGATTCACTTAACAATTGCAGTGATTCCCTTAACAACTGTCGCTACAAACATAAAATGGAACAGGACTCACTTAGCAACTGCTTAGATTAGCAATGAAAATTTGAGGCACAGTCATAAGTCAAAGATTACCTGCATAACAGAAAAGCCAACCCTTATATTTTTTTAGGTTGAGCAAACAACCATAATAAGAGTTCTGGAGAACTTAAAAGCTTGTTTGATAGTTTGTATTATTTCTAGTTCATATTACATTATGAGGATTTTGGATAATTTTTTTTCTCATGGCCAAACAATTCACTTTGCTTTTTGATTGATTGTGGGCCACCAAGTCATTGTCAACTCTTAACAACCACATAAATAGGTTAGATTATCCATGACAATTTGCTTTTGATACCAGTAAACAGAGAATGGATTATTTCTTTGTAATGGCCTAATTACTTTAGTTTAGTATTAATATTTCAATAGAATTGACTCATTCAGGAATATAAATCCTCATTTATCTCATTTTTGCACTCTTGCATCATGTTCTAATCTAACCTGATTAGAACGTTGATTAGCTTTTGAACAGTGACCACTCCTAAAACTATTAAGTTTCTTAAAGCAACAGAGTAAATGCTCTGCAATTCCCCTACAAATACATACATACTGAGTCATGCTCTATCTCTGAATGTTTGCTATCATGCAATCGAAGTTACATCTCTCAAAATATTCACCACTGAAAAATGATTCTAGTCAGATGAGACTGACTTGTGTAAAAGGCATCCTGTGGTCTGATAACAAAGATTAAACTATATCATTTCTGCTGAGGACTCAGAAGGGCTTAGACAAAGAAGAATGCCTGTTTCATTTAGCCAAACAAACCTCCTGTCTTTTGATGATAACTCCACTCTTTCCTTTCTTCTTACTTGGGAAAAGAAATTTTCAAACTTCTCTATCTCCTTCTTATATTCTTGTTCTGTTTGTGCACTAGAGGGAGAAAAAAAGGAAAGATAAGTGAACAAATAAATTCCAAAGCTTTATTCAACTGCTCCAAATGGACATTTTCTTGTCACTGTGAACTTCAATCACAATATCTTTTGGAAAGCCTTACAGATGGTTACTTTGCTGAACTCCCCATCTGCAAAACAGCTTTGGAACCCCCCCTCCCTGCAAGTTTTTGTCAGGGTTGTTAAAATATTACTCTGTCAGAACATTTGGGGGACTTGAAGATCTGCTCTGACTCTGGTGGATGGTTCTATTAACCGCTTCCCTTCTCTTTTACAGTTGGAACTTAGACTGTTTCAAAGCTTGTGACAATAAAGTGGCATAAACTATCAGTAAATGAATATACTGGTACAATCCACACACTCCATTGTACAGGCATTATTGTCTTTTAAACCTTAACAATTTCATTCACTTACTATAAAGATAATAAACAATGGCCCTTCCTACCAACCCACTTTTTTAGATTCTATTACTTTAACAATGCATCATATTTGGCTAAACTGCAACCTTCTTGTACACTCTTTTGATCTGTACTTTTTGTTTTCCAAAAAAACCAAAACAAAATATATAAGGCTGTACTGGAATTTTAATTTTGTTTAATATAAAAGTCTTTATTTAATTTATATAGTCATTCATCGGAACCAAGTGACTTTGGTGGCTTACAGATCTAAAACAATAAAATACTTTAATAAAACAATTCAATGAATAAAACAATAAAAACATACGCACAACAAATTATTTTTAGTAGCCATGATAACTAATGAATTAACAGTAGAACCAAGAAATGGAGCCCTTAATACATTTGAGACCCCAGGCCTGGCTACACAGTCAAGTTTTTAAAGCATTATGAAAGACCAACAGAATTGGGGCCATTCTAATCTCCAAGAGCAAAATATTCCATAGGTCAGGGGCTACAGCTGCGAAGGCTTATCAGTGCTGTGACACTGTTTGACTAATGCCAAACAAAGAAGAGGGGGTCAACTTATTTTCCAAAGCACCAGAAGGCAAGAAAGACAAGAAATAAGTGAGAACAATTGACCAGTGGAACAGCTTGCCTTCAGAAGTTGTGGGTGCTTTAACACTGAGGGTTTTAAAGAAGAGACTGGACAGCTACTTGTCTGAAATTGTGTAGGGTCTCCTGCTTGAGCAGGGGATTGGACTAGATAATTTCCAAAGTCCCTGCCAGCTCTGTTCTGATTGATTAGTGGGATTTCCAACATGCTCAGTCTGTTGGACCAAATTGGATGAGTCGAGCCTCTTGGAAAAAGGCTCAGATAACCAACCCATATAGAGCTTTAAAGGTGATAATTGCTCCTAATCCCACTGGTGGCCAACACAGCTAATGTAATAGTGGTGCTACTAATGCCCTGTATCCAATACCATTTACTATCCATGCAGTCACATACTGCACCAGTTGAAATTTCAAGTGTTCTTCAAGGGCAGCCCCATGTAGAGCACATTACAGTAATATTTAGGACTATGGTTTTTTTTAAATTTATCAATTGAATACATGAACTCCTGATACTGAAGGAAATATCTATTTCAAAAGTTAAGTACCTCTCTATTTTACCTGTATCTTTTCCATCTTACTCTGAAATTCCTCTGAAATTGCTTTACCTCCATCAAGATAAAAGTAAAAAAAAAAAAACTATGCTTCTTTCTTTTCTTAATATTTCAAGCAAGACAGAAACTTAATGTATATGATTCTTAGTGTAAAGGCTGGAATAACTACATAATTTTTTTCCTGCCCACCCATACTAGTCCTCTTTTGTTGCCATTCTTCCTTTGTCTATTTTAATTGCAACTCTTTTTAGACCTGGTCCACATATCTAGTTAGCCATGATTTACTCATTTTGAACTCATTTTGATTTCCTGCCATACTTCAATTGTTTGTAAAACATAATCCACACAAGGACTTAAGAAACTTCCTTATATACAGTGTGACTGGGTCCAGATAACCCAGTAATATCCAGGACAACAATCCAGGTTTTCAGGAGTTCCTCAACCCTACCTACAGACATTGGAAAAGGACCTCTTGCATTTCAAATGCATGCTCTTCAATAAAACATGCCAGCATCCTGAGTGCTAAACAATAAGCTACATTAGTTTTTTTCTATTAGCTCTTGGAGTAAGCATTTGTCACAACTGTTCTTTGAAAGCATGGATTACTGATAACAGTCAGGATGAGGAAAAGGCACCAGCAGCAGTAGTAGTAATAGCAGCAACAGCATTTATCTTATTTGCGCACAAACTAATCAGAATGTTAATGTCCTTGAAAAATAAGCAAGGTACCATTCTAAGACTTATGGGGAGGATCATATCAAATTCAACTGAGAATATTCTTTTTTTTTTTTTATCCTGAAAACTTCCCGCCATTCCAAAGCCAGTGCCAGTTGAAATAACACCAAACTGATGAACTACCTGAAAAGGCTGTATTCAATTCCCATTTCCGATAAGAGACATGGTGGTGCAGTGGTTAGAAAGCAGTACTGCAGGCTAACATACTGCTCACTCGATCCTGATAGGACTCAAGGTTGACTCAGCCTCCCATTCTTCCGAGGTGGGTAAAATGAGGAGCCACATTGTTGGGGGCAATATGTTGACTCTGTAAACTGCTTAGCACTATGAAGTGGTATATAAATTGAAGTGCTATTGCTATTTATTTTATTTACCTCTAAATTATTGAGATTACAGAAAAGTCTTTGTGAACCAAGCATTGCCCTGATACAAGTATTTGTGTCGATCTGAAGGTTTTGTTTCATTGATTTGCAAGATGTAATAATGTGTGTCTTTTTAAGAAAAACAACAACAGCATGGGCGTTATACCAAACCAATCTAAAAACAAAACCCAAGCATTAAGCATATCTCATATATTAAACAAACGTAAGAGGTTTCTTGAAATATTACATTTTCAATGTAACTGAGTTGAAGCTCCTGAATATCAAATTTTAATTCTTTATAGGCTTTAAAATTTCTAACTGCATTTAAGGGAATATTTTCTGCCTACCATCCTGAAGAAGATTATGTTATCACCAACAAGAAATAAATCTACCATTTTAATACTAATTCCAACTAAATCAAATCTACATTATTCAGGGAAAAGCACATATGAATTTCTTCCTTATCCGTATTCTGCTGTATGCAGTCATCCAAACAATAAATACACTGTGAAACTTTGGTATGCATGAGACATATATTCTGACAATGGCTGCTACAATTATGCAAAGTGAAGAGAGATATTGGCAGCAAAATCTCACCATCCTAGTTACTAGGCAGACATACTATAAAAAGGGATTAATATGATGATGTTCTACTGGCAATATCAGGAATACTAAAGAGTAAGTGGTATACTTCTATTGCTTATTTATTTTCAATTTCTTATTATTGTTAGAGGGTATGAATCTGTGAGAAATGTAGACATCATGCCAATATCATAGTGAAACAGAAGGTTTATCAGGAAATAACCAAATTATATGTCCACTCTACTGGCTCTAGGATGCTCTTTATTCTCTTATTAACTCATAAAAAGGTAAAGGTAAAGCTTTTCCCTGTCAAATTGTGTCCAATTCTAGAGGTGGTGCTGATCACTATTTCTTAGCCAAGGGAGTCAGCGTTGTCTGAAGATGTTTCCATGTTCATGTGGACAGCATGCCATCACACCACAGCACACAAAAGCAGCAAAACACAGAATGTTTTCACCTTCTCACTAAAGTAATACCTATTTATCTACTCCCATTTTCATACTTTTAAACTGCTAGGTGGGCTGAGGCAAGAACAGGAGCCCAGTCACACAGCACTAGACTCTTGAACCGGGGCTGTTAGCTTTTCAGCTGACAAGCTCAGTTTCTTTTTTTTTTAACAAACTTTATTTAGTTTTCACATTAAAAACAAAAATCTCTTTTTGGTGGACAACATATTTCCGGGTAATCATCTTTACATATAAATATGACAGAAATTATACAATGATATATGCATACTTAATTCTATTATTACCTTTTCCATTCCAAATTTTCAGTAGGGAGAGAAACAAACATATTAATTCTAGCCTCTTTCCTTAATTTCAATCAATTTTGTTTCATTTCAATTATTTCAACTTAATCCTTTAGTATTTGTTTTTAAACATAAACAATATGTATTTACCTAATAAATACTAATAAGGTTTAATTCTAAATTCTTTCATTAATCCCAATCTAAACATTTAATTTCATTTCAATTATTTCAAATATAATCCTTAATGTTTATTTTAAAAATACAAGCTCAGTTTCTTAATTGCTGAGCCATCACATTCCCAATTCACTCATAAATAATAGTGCAATTCTTGCCACCAATTCTTCAGATAACTCTTTCATGTTTGTAATCTGAGATAAAACATTGTTCTGCCTTGGTTCCATCATAGAAAATATAGCTTTCTGTGTGATATACTAGTTACAATAGGGATTGGAGAGACCCAAGATTAAACCAGCCTCAATTATGAAAGCTGACTGAGTTGATTTTTGAACTATCCGTCATCACTCAGTCCTGTCTATTCTGCTTACATAAACAGCTATTCTAAGTTCCTGCAGGAAAAGTAGGATATCAGTCAAACAAACAACACTTCTGACAACATTATTCTGCTAGAAGTCTAAGGACCAGTTGGAAATGAATGTTTTTTTTTCTTTAACATAATTTTTAAATCCCAAATATTTGGAAGAATTATTGGCTCTTATATTATTGTAATCAAATAATTGTCATCTTATTATATTTGTTACTACTGTATTTATAAACCACCTAGACTCTGTCTAGGGAGGCAGGGATAAACCACATAAATAAATAAGCACAATGCTTGACCAAGCTTTTGAAAAATTTCCTCTCCAATCATTCATTCAACAGACAGAGGCAGTGATGGAGATTTATCACATGCACAAGAGATAGTGCTACAACAGACAGAATGGCAACCATATGACAGGTTGGTGAATTTGCTCCCTAAAAATCAAGGGTAGGGACCCAGCCTGTGCATTACTTTTGCACTACATGCAAATTGTGAGTGCAGCCTGCCAAATATCACCAACTGCATGACTTCTACAACTCCCTTATTATCTTTAAGATGCTATACCATAAAATGAAATGTTTACAAAACACTGAACATGTTGAAGGTTAAGGCAGCAAAACCATTAGCATTTTGATAGGTTTCCAGAACACATGAAAGAAGCAAGTCTTTAAAATTCATTGCCCTAAGATTAATCTTTCTCTTACAGCATTTCCTTCCCAGCTTGAGGCAGCTCTCAAGCTAGCTTACTGTTCTATAAAACTTCTTAAACTGTCCTGTAGGGATAGATGCAAAGACAGGAAGTTTCAACTCACTCAGTAGTCAAGCCCCAGTTTAGAAAGTATTTGGAGAGAGCCCCTTGTCCAATCACTCTTAGAGAAAGTCCAGTATGTTCACCGCTGATGCTGAGGTGGGGGTCTATCTTCAAAGTACCTTCTGCTAGATAGAACATACTGTATATGTTCATCACAAGCAAATTGACATTTAAAAAAATTAAAAGGCTGATGTTGCAAATGCTCTGAAGAGAAACTGGGTGAATCAGAAATGCAGAATCCAACCCCTTCCACCCTGTCCCTAACTGATTTGAAAATAAAATTGAAGTATTATTCATTACTCTGCCTAGCTAATTCACTAAGAAAAGTGAAAAGGTAACTGAAGCAGCTTGAGAAAAGATGGAAGGTAAACTTTTAGCTGCTGTATCACTGCAGTATTGGACTGAACTCATCACAGGCTATAAATGCTTTCTCTTAATAGTAGAGCTTGAAGAACTCAGTTGTAAGGTCAATCAACTGACAAGAGTGTCTCAATAAACATAAAAATAATTTTATCAACTAAAGCCACTACAAAAAGAAAAAAATATATTAACACATTATATACACACAAACACACACACACACATTCAATTCTAACATTTTAATTGTGAAGGACTTCCACTTTAACAGTCTTCTATGTTTGATTTGTCCCAAGGCAAAACATACCTCTTAAGAATGTTCAGATCAAATAAGCTTAACATTGGCTTGCCTTTATTACCAGAACTTGAAGATGGATGTCATTTCCTATGTAACCAAATGCCTTACAGGATGCCCTACAAGTGAAAGATTTAGATATTCCTTCCCATGGATTTGCTCTTTGTTGCTTGGTTGAGTAGCTGGAAAACAGCTGATAAAGGATGCTGTAGAGTCCTGTCACTTCAATAAGAAAAGCCACCTTTAAACTACATACCTTTCAGGTTGTATATTCCTGTCACTCTCCTAAGCAAAGGCACATTGCAGCCATGTTTAAAACAGTTTTCTAGTGGAACATGTAGAAGAAATTGGAGAGCACAACAAAGCCAATGAGAGCTGCTATCATGATCATATCTGGAGACAACACCTGGCCAGATTATAGAAGCAAGTTGCCTGCCTGAGAAAAATGAAGGAAATGCATAGATTGACACTAATACCAAGAAGTTTCACTAGTTGGTGGACAACATTGATTTTTAGCATCCCGTCTGCAAATGTATTCACTTCATTTTTCCTTCTTTTGGGGGTGAGGAGTGAGTATAGCAACAGTGAAAAATATAGCAAAGCCTATCAAAATCCCTGAGGTTGACAATGATACTTACTGTCTAGATCAGGGGTGTCAAACTGGATTTCTTCAAGGGCCGCAATAACTCATGTGGTAAGACACTGGCTTTTTGCACTGCTTAGGTCAGCAGCTCGGTGGTTCGATTCCTGTGAGCAAATAAATTGTGCAGGGACAAGAAAGGAGCCGTCCCCAAATGCCTACAGGCATTAAGGCATCCTGCGGGCAAAGTAATACCCCCTGAAAAAAATCCTTTCATAGAAGCAGTCAGCCACCTTGGTGTGCCATATGCTTGCTAAATAAATAAACAAACAAATAAATCTTCAAGGGCTGGATCAGCACTGTAGTTCTCCTCCATGGGCCGGCCAAAGGACAGATGGGACAGATGCCTCCAGCAGCACTATGCTGGCCAAAATGGGGTGCAGTCCATTTTTGGCCTGGATGTCATCCTGTAACATTTTACTGGCCAAAATGGGGCACGTTTTGACCAGCAAAGTGTTGCAGGATACCATTCAGGCCAAAAATGGGATGCATGTGGCCGCCCCATGCTCCATTTTGGCTGGCAAAATCCTGCAAGAGGTCGGCCAGACCAAACACAGGCCCCATGGGGGGCGCGCACACTCCCTGCACCTCATTTTGGCTGTCAGAGGTACTGTAGGCCAGTCCTTTGCTATTTCCAGGCTGGCCCTGTGGGCCAAGTTAAGGACCCCGCAGGCCGGATCCAGCCTGCAGGCCTTAAATTTGACACCTCTGATCTAGATCAACTACTGGCTTCCTCAAAATATATCGTGTTTAGTTAGGTACCTTTTTCGAACCCATTTGAGATTGAAGCTATTCTATTTCTTCACAGGCATATAAAATCTGCTTCATGAATAGTGGAAAATAGGGCCAAAATCAAATCTACCAAATCACTAATTTATGAAATTGGACAAAATAAAGGAAAGTTGAAAAAACTGACAAATACATAATTCATTGCCAGTTGACAAAACTGGCAGTGAACTAAGCATACTCAAGGAATTCAGAACTAGACTAGTTGCCAACAGTGACTTCTAACACTGTTTAAGAGCAAAGCTCAACTGGAAAGTTTTATAACCTGGGCTCTTAGAATCCCATTTGAAGTCAGTTGCAAGTGTTTTATTGAATTCTTCTCAAGTACTTGCTATATTTAATCTGCCACTTTAGTCTAAATAACTTTGTTTTTGACTATTTTTTCTGCACTAAGTATATGCTCAGACTAGACACCCTTGATGACAGTAATCATTAAGATTTAGGAGTAAGAGAGAGAGAAGGAATCACATCTGTTTGTTTGTTTTTCAGAACCGAAGACACTTTTTGGATGAGAGGAAAAACAAAGTCCAGTTATCTTTTGAAAAAGTACTTTTGGGACAACCATGATCTGGATAACTGAGAATTTCCATAGACAAATCATCATACTCTCAGAATTATGGCATAGCAACTTTCAGTGACTGATCAGTAAAATATCCTCTAGCAGACTGGAATCTTAGTGAAACTCTGGCTCTTCTGAATTAGAAGATACTTACCTTTTCTCAAAGGAAGAATTAACCAAGGAGGCACAACTGAAGCCTTAAGTGATTGACTTGACATTATCTGGACATCCTAAGAAAACTGTCAGCTTTGTAATCATGATGTCAGTGTTCCAGGAAAATCCATTCCTGTCCGTGACTCCAAGACACACGTCATCTCAAAGTACTTTTATTAGAATAGCATCTGGTACTTACTGTGGAAACCCAGAACTGAACCTTCCTGGCTTCTCCAAAAAGTCCCAACCTACAAACCACCCCCTTTTCCCTCATCACCACATCACATGAACCAATCCCAAAGTAAGTTCTAATTCTTTCTGTGCCATTCTCTGTAACCTTGAACTATCAAAATAATATATTTTGTCTCCTAAGAGCTACTCAATAAACATCGCCCCCCTCCTCGCATTTTCTCCAACTATGTGGCAGCGATGAATTCCATAGCTGGCACATGAAAGGAGCATAATCTGATTGATGCCTTGTTTTCTTTCTTGACAATGATGATGACTAAGGAAATCTAACAAGTTGAACCTAAGAATCTGGGTTTACATCCCAAAATATACACAATCATAGTTCCTGCAGGTCCTCAAAAGGCTAAAAAGAACAATGCTGTACACAATTCAGCCCCAATAACTTTGTATAAAAGTGCCTATGAGAAGAAAATTTACTTGGTCATAGATTTCCACAAGTACTGTAGAGTTGAAGTTTAACTTTAATCATTTATCACACTGGTCTTTGGAGAGATCACCAATTTCTCAAAACATTGAACTGCAAAGTTGCCCAAACTCTTTGACTTTATTAAAGGCCTTCCAATTGTGAACCACTCATCTTTGAATTGGCAGAAAACTGGCATATAACTTCCTACACTCTTACCAATCGCTATCCTACCATTATTGCTTGTAGTTGTGATGCCTCTCTAGATACCTCTCCAGAAGTCAACTCAGAGAATGAACCAGTTCCAGCACCTCTGGAGGGCAGTTGGTCAATGGCTCCAAGCAGCCACTTGAGAGAGATTTGGCTGAAACACAGCAGCAGGAGGACAGCCCTAAGACTTCAGGTGGGACAAGTATGGAGTTTGCAGCTGATCAGTAATGAGGAAGAAGAACTGCCAACTGCACTGTTCCAAAAATATGTAGGGCAGAGAAAAGGCAGCAGCAGTGAATATCAGCCTGATCACTCACAAGGAGGCAACCTCATCACTCACAAGGAGACAATCTCACCCTTCTTGATGGGCTGCACCAGAATCTGGCTATTTAGCACAGCAGATATATGGAGGCAATGTGCTGGGAACATGTTCATTTCCTATTGTGTGTTTCCTGGTTGCTGTAATACCTGCCTCACTTTGGATAGATGACACCTTGCCTTGATTTGGATTGTACCTTGTGAACCCTCTTGTATTGTGGATTTAATTCATTCTCTGATGGGTTTATCTTGATTGGGAAACTTTCCAATGCACTCATTGGCCATTGTTTTGCAGACCAGCATTGGTTTGCTTTTGGCTGGACTTAATTGGGACAGTTCTGGGCTTTTGGTGAAGGGAATTACTGGAGAATATTAATAAACCCACTAAAACACCATTATGTCTGTATGAGAGTGAGTGAGAAAGCATAGCAGCACCATAAAATAATGACAATGCCTAATAAATTTGATTACTTTAAGGATTCTTTTGGACAGACCTGAAAGGGAGAAAGTATTTGATCACCAGAACGCCTGGTTTGGAACATGGCTAGGTGTATGGCAGAGGTGGTATTCAGTAGGTTCTGACCAGTTCTGGAGAACCGGTAGTGGAAATTTTGAGTAGTTTGGAGAACCAGCAAATATCACCTCTGATTGGAGATTTTACAGTATCATTCCCCTGCCTTGCCCATCAAGCCACGCCCACAAAACTGGTAGTAAAAAAAAAAAAATGAATCCCCCACTGGTGTATGTGATTATTTTCCTAAGTCTTTGTGGAAAACATAATGGAATACTGGACATCCTAGGAAAACTTTTTAGGGGTGCTTTAACTTTGAGATTAAGTTCTGTCACATAAAGATGGATAGTTAACCACATATTTACATTTTTAAGGCCAATAAGGTTGGGAAATGATTGATCTTATAAGCTAAAAGGGAGTTAGGCAAGATATGCTGTAGCTTAAGAGAACAAATTAGGTTTTGTTATGACCCTCTTCCTTATGCTGAAACAGCCTTGAGGAGCTTGTTTTGTAATTTGAAACTTTATTGTAATATTGTCCCTTTTTATTTAGTGATTGCTGAGCTTGGATTAAGTACATTTTTGCCATTTGAGGAGTAGAAATTATTTTAGTGCTGATATTTTTCAGGAATTTGCTACATGTTATTGATAAGATATAGTTATCATATAATGACCAAAAGCCAATATTAGAAAGCAGTGAATAATTACTTATCCCAAACTCTTAACATTGCATTTCAAAAATGCAATCCTTTTTAGAAAGAAAATATAGAATTAAGATGTTTTCTTCCACCCACTTAATCTCCACCTTCTCTTATTGATCATTGACTACAGATGACAGTGGTATTACCCAATGCACCCCCCTCCCTCAAAAAAAAGGAAGTGGGAAGGGGGTTCCAAGATCTTGTCAGCCTGGCTGACTTCCAAGTGAACCTTTATCATTAATCCTCTTTTTTTCAGTGGGATTAAAACAGCTGCAACTTCTTTGGGGCTGACATTCACCTAGGCTAATACAAAGAGTTGGACTTATACAGCCAGTCAATGCAGCATCCAGGAAAGAGACTTTAATAAGGCACTTAATTGCCCTGTGTTTCAGGAACAGCGCCTAGGCCCACCCATGGTATTCAATTACAGGGAATTCACTACTTTTTAAAATCTTTTAATAAAAGTATTTAATAAAGTTATTTGGGGGCAACCCAAAAATCTAATAGAGAGCTACTCAATGCAATCACTTTTTGGATCCTCTTTGGATCATCAATCATTTTCCAGGCATGATTACTCTTTTCCTTGGCACAAGCTAAAACTGAAAGTGATGAAGTCGTCATCAGAGTGCTCCATCACAGGCCAAGCTTCCCATTTAGTGAGTGACTACAATCAATATTTCTGAAGCATCTTCAGCAATGCATAAAATTGGACATCAGGCTGGATCATTTCCAAATCAAGAGATATCCTTGATGTTTTAAGGCATGGCAGTGACACTGTCAATTGTGTTTGGTCTTCAGATACACTGCTTCCAATGATGAGTTACTCTACTAACAATAGCATAAGATTATGCTCAATTCTGACTCTGTTTGTTTCCTTAACCAAACTGTCATTTCATTATTATCAAAAATGTTTTGGATTCATATCCTGGAGTTAATACCAAGTGACAAATGCCACCAATAAATTGAATGCCATTTGAAATGCATTTAGAAAGTTATTGGAAGAACCATCAAATCACTGATCATCAATTTATGATAGATGAGTTTGTTTCACCTCCCTTCTGTTAAGCAATGCAGAGTTTAGACAGATTCTACTTTCATTATTTTAACTCAATTTTTTAAAAAAGAAAGCATGGAGCCAGGAATACAGATACCAATATAAAAGAAGCATGTCCTTCTAAAAAGCCAAGAAACAGATATATTCATTCAGTACATTTGTACCCCATGTTTTCATTCCAGAAGCTCAGAGCTGTTCACAGGAACTCTTCAACAGTGTCTTATTCAGCCTGACATCAATAATGCAACATAATTCTTTTCCAGATCTTGAAAAAAAAAAAAATCTTGGCAATAAGAGGCTGTATTAGCTCAAGTGAAATAAATCAAGCATAGGGAGGAAAAGTAGAAAACTTGCCTGTCTAACAATGGCTAACAATTGTAATATAATTAGTTTGATTTTTTTTCCCCCTAATTCCCCGTGTATTCTTCCTTTGAAAATTGAAAAAAAAATGTCTTGTTTTATCTCATTTGTTTGGATGAATTTTGAGCTTCATTTGGGGGTGGGGGTTATAAAATAGCCAAAATGTTATCATTGCAGTTTCCTGGCTGCCACTGCTTCCAGATTTAAAAAAAAAATGCTATATAACAAGAATTTCTTCCTGACATCCTTCTCTGAGATTCAGCTGAAGAGGGAGAAACAATTAGAGAAATGAAACATGGGATGTCCACAGCCCAGACATTTGTAGCCACTAGTTAACTAAGCTACAAAGCACTATAGCCATTCACCAGAGTTTATCAAGCTGGATGTGTGGTACAAAATATTGAAACAAGAAGCAGTCACAAGTAGTAGAAAAAATATTTGGTTGAGAGAAATAACATTGATTATTTATTACCATTTCATAATGCATTTAACTGAGTAGAATCCTAAAAACTGAGTGATTGTGAATGTGTCCTTTGGTTGTTAAAGCTCGTCAGTCTTAAATACTGTCTTATGTTTATGGATATTTAAGCAATGCCTTATGTCTATAGATATTTACCCATGTAGTATGCTATATTACTATCATCCTTCTCATCTTTTTCTACTACCTTTTCTTATTGGTATCAATATTATGATTATATTACTTTGTTGTTTATATGTACACTAAGAGTTTATGCACGGAGACAAATTCCTAGTGTGTACAATCACACTTGACCAATAAAATATTCTACTATCCAGCATTTTGCTGAAAGTCACAGTTAATATATTAAAAGTATTTTTAATATAATATTCCTTCACCCCATCTGAAACTGATACATTTACCAGCAGAATTATTTTAAATATTAAATGCATATATTTCAAGCTTGCACATCTAAATTGGGAATAGTGCCACTTTTCAGACTAGGCAGTAGGGATTTGGTCTCATAGTCATGTTCAAAAGACCTGTTTTCCTACATCTGTATTTGATCCATATTAACCATTTAAAAACAATTTAATTTTTACATTACAGACCAGTCAAGAAGAGTTAGGCTGGAGGGGGAGAATGGGCGTTGGTTCTTACCTGACACGCCATTTCTCTTGAGCTGAGAGGATTGTCCAGAGAGTGGGTGGAGCTTCAGTCTCTGCTGTTGTAGGCTGAGCTTAATTTCTGAGGAATGCTCCACCTTCCATCACGTGGCTTGCCATTGCATTCCCCAGTTTATGCGAAGATGAGAGGAAAACAGGCACTCGTGCTCTCCTCTTACTAGAGTTAAAGTGCATTGGCCGAAACAAGACCCCGCCAGATGGTGAAAGGAAAAGGGAGGGGCTGGATGATCCTCTCAGCTCAAGAGAAATGGCGTGTCAGGTAAGAACCAACGCCCATTCTCCTTAGAGCTGTTCGGATTGTCCAGAGAGTGGGACATACCAAAACTGGGGCCTGTCCTATGGGAGGGACACCGTCTGGTCTGTTGAGTCCTCGGGATCCCTGAGCACCCTCTGAAGGACCCTTCTACCGAAAGAAGCCTCCGCAGCGGCATACCTATCAATTTTCTAGTGCCTAATGAAAGGCGACGGGGAGGCCCATGTTGCTGCCCAGCAAATGTCGAGTATAGGAGCCTGGGTAGCCCAGGCAACTGATGTTGCTGCACTCCTGGTGGAGTGAGCCGTAATACCCCTGGGCACTTGGAGGGCCTGGGCCTGGTATGCCCTTGAAATGGCCGCCCTTATCCAACGGCCTATGGTGGTTGAGGGTACCTTGAGCCCCTGTGACTTTGGTTGAAAGGAAATAAACAGGGCCTCGGATTTATGGAAGGTCTGATAATAGATCCGCAAGGCCCGTCTGGCATCTAAGGTGTGCCATAGACTCTCTCTTTCATGAGTCGGCTTGGGGCAAAAATTGGGGAGGATAAGTTCTTGAGCCCTGTGGAAAACCGAGTTAATCTTGGGTAGAAAGGAAGGGTCAAGTCGGAGGACCACCTGGTCAAAATGGAAGACGCACAGGTCTTTCCTGACTGACAGAGCAGCGATCTCTGAAATCCTCCGGACTGATGTGATCGCCACCAGGAACACTACTTTGTAGGAAAGGAACTGGAGAGAGACTTCTCTTAGGGGTTCAAGGGGTGGCTTAGTGAGAGAAGACAGGACTCTGTTGAGGTTCCAGGTTGGGTACCAGTGAAGGGACAGTGGTCGTAAGTTTGAGGCCCCTTTCAGAAATGCTCTGATGCGGGGAGGGTGAGAGAGGGAACTAACACCCTCGCAGGAAATTACGGTGGATAGGGCTGCTACCTGATGCCTTAGTGTGTTGGGGGATAGTCTCTTACTGAGACCCTCCTGGAGAAAGTCGAGGATTTGGGCCACAGATGGGTTCGTTGGGTCAATGAGGAGATTGGTGCACCATTTGCGGAAATTGACCCAAGTGGCGTCATAAATCCTTCTGATGGAGGGACGCCTGGCTGCTAAAATGGTATTGATGACTTCAGTGGAGAAATTCTCTCTCTTCAGACTTCCCGCTCAACCTCCAGACAGCTAGTTGCAGCCATTGGGGGTCCGGGTGAAGAAGGGGGCCTTGAGACAGAGAAATCCTGTCTGCTGGGATCCTCCGGGGGGGGCTATGGATAGGCTGCGGAGGTCCGCGAACCAGGAGTGACGGGGCCAATAAGGAGCTACCAGAAGCACTTCCACCCTCTCGTGGAGTACCTTTTGTAGTACTCTGGGCACCAGTGCCAGAGGGGGAAAGGTGTAAAGAAGGCCCGAGGGCCACGGGCATCGAAGGGCGTTGTGGTTCTCCACCCCTAGGGACGGGAATCTGGAGATGAACCGTGGAAGTTGGGTATTGAGGGGGAGGCAAACAGGTCTATCACTGGCAGGCCGAATAGTGCTGTCGCCTCCCTGAACAGGGCTGGGTGGAGGCACCACTCCACCTGGTCTATGGTGGCCCTGCTCAACCAATCTGCTCAGGTGTTGTCAATGCCTGAAATGTGGTCTGCTCTGAGTGAGAGGAGGTGAGACTCTGCCCACCGACAGAGGCGCTCGGTCTCCCTGATTAGGCTTGAGGACTGAGTGCCCCCCTGCCTGTTGACATGAGCCTTTGCTGTTATGTTGTCGGTGAGAATGAAGACGTGGCGGCCCTGAAGCTGAGGGAGGAAGCTGCGGAGGGCCAGGTGGATGGCGCAAAGCTCTAACCAGTTTATATTGCACAGCCTCTCTGTCGCTGACCATCTGCCCTGAGCTGTAAGGGAAAGAAGGTGGGCGCCCCATCCGGACAGACTGGCGTCTGTGGTGAGGGTGAGTCTTGTAGGCTCCTTGAGGGGGCAGCCCTTGTTGATCGACGCCTTGCTCCACCAGAGGAGGGAGGTGAGAACCCTTGGCGAGACCTTGACCTTGCGCCTTGAGTTGTTTGACCCGGCTCTTTGGTACGGAAGCAGGAACCACTGGAGGGATCTAGAGTGGAAACGGGCCCAGGGAATAACGGAAATACAAGAGATCATCTTACCTAACAACTTGGTTAATTCGAGGAGAGAAACCCTCCTAAGTCATCTGATGAGCTTGACTGATTGTTGGATGCTGAGTATTCTTTCCAGAGAAATGAACACCCTCCCTTTGACTGTGTCTATTATAGTCCCCAGGTGGTAGAAGGGGCCAGTTGGCTTTTCTTCCAATTTATGAGGAAGCCGTGTTCCTGGAGGGAGGTGAGGGTAGTTTGGGTGTCCCTGATGGCCTGTTCCCTGGAAGGGGAGAGGATAAGAATATCATCCAGGTAACAGTGGAGCCGCACCGGGATGGTTCTGAGATGGGCAGCCAGGGCAGGCAGGACCTTGGTAAAGGTCCTGGGGGCCGAGGCCAACCCGAATGGGAGGGCCACATATTGGAAGTGTAGGTTATTATAGCTGAAATGCAGAAACTTGGAGTGGGAGGGTCGAATCGGGATGTGTAAATATGCCTCAGAGAGGTCAATGGATGACAACCAGTCTCCTTGTCGAACTCCCAAGAGGATGGATTGCAGCGTGTTCATTTTGAATCTGTGGTATACCAGGTGACGATTTAACCGCTTTAAGGTCAAAATAGCCCTCCATCCCCCCGAGTGTTTGGGCACCACGAATAAGTGTGTGTAGAAGCCCTGTCCCCTCTGGGATGGAGAAACTGGCTGGATGGCCTGAATGTCCAGTCGGTGCTGAATTGCCGAATCCATGAGGTTGCATTTGGTGTGGTTCTTGGAGAGGGGACATGTAATGTAGAAATCAGGTGGGGGGGGTAGAGAGGAACTCGAGGGCAAGGCCAAACCTGACGGTATCCCTGACCCAAGCACCCGAAGTGGATGAGTCCCACTGGCTGGCAAAGGCTTTGAGTTGCCCGCCAATGAGGGTGAGGTCAGGTGGCCTATTTGGAGCGCTGGAAGGGCCTGCTGCCGGAGCCACGAAAGGGCCTCTTGAAGTTTCCGCCTCTCCTGTGTCTATCAAAGGGGTCAGACCTGTCCTGGGGCTGTCCCGAGTTAAAGGAGGGTGGCCTTTGGTACCTGGGAGGGAAGGGGGGTTGGGGATAGGGATGAAAGGGAGCCCTCCGAAAGGGCTGCAGAGATCTGGGTTCTGACTTACGGGTGAGGAAAGGGAGGAATTTCTTTTTATTCCTTCCCTCGACTAGGAGGGGATCCAGGGAAGGTCCGAACGGTTTATTACCCGCAAGGGGGGCGGAAGCTAGTTTCACCTTATTCTTGAGATCCGCCTGCCAGTGTCTTAGCCAGAGCAGGCGGCGGGCCGAGATGTGGGAAGAAATGGCATGGGAAGAGAATTTTACTGAGTGAAAAGTGGCGTCTGCTGAGAACTCCGCTGCGGCCGTAATCTTGGTGATGTGCTGATGGGCGCAGATATTGGAAGTTGGGACATGTTGCTTAAGCTGGCGAAGCCAGTGAATGGACGATCTGATGAAGAAGGAAGCGGCCGTGGCCGCCCTGATCGCCCATGCGTCCGATTGGTGAGCTCAGCGCAATGCCAGCTCCGACTGCTTCTCCTCTGGCCTGAGAACCTCTAAAGAGTCGCTGAGGGCAGAGGAAGAGGCCAGGCCTACGACGGGCTCATCAACCTCCAGGGCGCTCAGCAGGTTGGAGAGCTCCGGGTCAAGGTTAAAGAACCTTTTTTCATGGGCCGAAAGGGCTGGGGGGGCAACTGAGGAGGCCAGTTGCTTGGACACCAGGTCCAGGAATATGGGGGGGGTTTGGGATGACCTCGGCCTCCACCACCGACTGTCTAAACATGGAGTCCTCTGGCACTTCCGGAACCAAGGGGGTGGGATCAGAGGGGCTCTGGGTAGTTAGGCCCGAGATGTTCCTGGCTTTGTAGAGGAGGGATTTGAATATCTGGGGCTTAAAAGCCCTACGAAAGTGGGTTGGTCAGGGGTGAGCCCTTCATCCTCGGACATTTCTGCCTCTGATGGATCTGAGTCCAGAAGGGGTTTGTTGTATTGTAAGGACCCCAGGTCAAATTGTTCCTCCTCCTCCTCCCTGCACAAATCTGGGTCCTCTTCTGCCTCCTCCTCGTCCTCCCTGACTGAAGGGGAAATCTCCCCCTGGAGGGGCACCTGATCATGAAATGGTTGCAGCATGATTCGGTGGCCTGCGGAGGCAACCCTGGTCTAGCCATCTGCTGCATTCCTTCTGCAATTCCCTGTCGGATAGCCATCTCCATCCAGGCTCTGAGCTGCTCTGGAACCACCTGAATGAGAGGTTCCTCCTGGCATAGGCCGGCAGCCGTGGGCATGAAGGTAGCCTCTGGAGTTCGCCTGGCTGGTGTTCCCAGGGCCTGTTGCTCTTGAGAGGGCGAGCTGTGCCTGGATAGGGAGGAAAAGGCTGCAGGAGGGGGGGGACAAGCGGAGGTGGAAGGAGTGGCTGGTGCTGGAGGCACTGGGCCTGTCTGTCTGGTGCATTTGTCTATTTCTTTTTCTAGCGCCTTGTGTCGTCTTAAGGCGTCCCTTTGTGAGGCTTTGTTGGGCTCCTTAGCCTGACTGTGCAGGTGGTGGGTTTTTGCTTTGGCCTTTAAGGAAGGACCTTTTGAAGGATTGCTTTCTGCCATTTTAGATAGTTGAGGAAGGTAAAGGATCAAATACGAGGCGGTTGGTGCACCAAGGGGTCGACCTACAATGAAGGCCGGGAGCCCTGGGGAAATTCTTTTACACAGCCCCCCATTTATTATTCACTTAAAATAAATCTGTTTGTCTTACTTGTTGTTATTCTCTGGATTTTTGCTCCATAAATAAATGATTTCCTCCTTTTATTTTTAATTTTTTGTAAGCTTAAGCCTACTCGAGCCTCTTAATTTTTCTGATTTAACAACTTTTGAAGATCTCTCTCTATTATTATTATTATTATTATTTTTATTATTATTATTATTTTGGAAGGGCTGATCGAAGTGATCAGAGGACAACAGATGCCTTAAGGGCAAAGCTGGGCCTGAATCAGACTGCCGTCCCAGGCAGAACCGGGCAGGAGTGGTAGGAATAAACCACGGCCGCTAAGGCTGGCTGCGGGGTAAGCCAACAAAAGGAGGTGGGAACAGAAGCCTCAAACTAGAACCGCACAATTTTATTTCCTCAGCAGGCCTGCCGGTCCTGCTGTTTAAATAGGCATGCTGCAGAGATCGGAGCGATAAGGGTGAAACAAAATGGCGCCCGGCCACGAGGCGTCGCCCAAAATGGCGGCTGCCACTACTTGGGCTTGCAGGGGCCCTTCTACAGTGATTAGGAGAATCCCCAGGGGCAATCCAAGGACCCCAGGGGAAGGACAAACAGAAAGAGGCTAGTAACGTTCAAACGATATAAAAAAACGGAGTTCGGTGTGGGGGGAAACGGAACGAAACGGAGCGTTTAAAGTGGCAGAAAAGCAATAGGGGAGGGGGGCAGCTTGTAATTTTGCTGTCCTATCCCCTGGCACCCCCTGGGGGGAGGACCTCCCAGGGAACTCCACCAAATAAGGAGGACCAACTGCGCAGGGCTAAGGGAAAAAAACACAATGAAGGGATTATATACAACCTGAAATGAAGCAAAAACGATTCAAAATGGAATTCTTCTGAAATGGCCAAGAGCACATACAAACACTGCCTACTCTGCACAAGGGCAGAGCATAAACTGGGAAACACGATGGCAAGCCATGTGATGGAAGGTGGAGCGTTCCTCAGAAATTAAGTTCAGCCTACAACAGCAGAGACTGAAGCTCCACCACTCTCTGGATGATCTGAACAGCTCTAAGGAGAATAAACTGACTGTACTCTTGCTGTTTTGTTCCTCATGCGTGATATCTAATATGCAATGAGTTCTTTTTCTAGGTTGCCAGTTACTATAGCCAGCCAGGGATCTCTCTGAATTCAGTTGCTATGCAGAGAAACTAAACGTGGCAATCCTGACTTCTTAAATCTTCAAATCTAGAACTTGCCTTTGGAAATTATAGATCTAGTCTATAGAGTTAAAAGAAATTAGCTAGTACAGGAGAGGATTAGATAAAGTTCCATCACACAGAGAAACAGCTTATCGGAGAGTAAGACAAACTCATTTCAATCTCTAATTATCCTTGAAATAGATAAGCAAATCAAAGTTTCAATTAAGGGTTCAATTACTTTACTTACAACAGTGACTATACTAACAGCCACTGGGGAATGGGAAGGGCAAAACCTCTTTCCATGTGGAAGCTACAAACTTGGGTGATAATTATCCTAGTTTGGCAAGTTCCCATCCATTATTCTGGAACAGAACATTGAAAACACTCTCTCCACTTCTTCATATAGGAGACAATACTAGGTAAATGGGAAGTCTATAGCCAGAACCTTCGCTTGTATCCTTACGATTTATATTGACTGTTTCCTAGTATGATTTGATTGCTTATTGTACCCTATAACAGTTGTACCTGATGATTCTTGACTCTTGAGGAATGTATCTTTTCTTTTATGTATACTGAAAGCATTTGCACCAAGACAAATTCCTTGTGTGTCCAATCACACTTGGCCAATAAAGAATTATATTCTATTCTATTCTTCTTGCAGAAAATGAAGATTGCCACATATGTCCTACTTCTCATCCCCACCGGATTTTTTCTGCAGCTGCCTCAATAGGTATGACCTAAAGCCAAACCTTTTCCCTCCAATCTTCCTCTATTAGACAACGCTGCATGTCTTCGAAAATAGCATGAGGGGCGAACTGCCAAACATAACCTTAGATCTAAGACCAGAAATATACTAGAGATCCCTGATGAGAATATTGGTAAAAATCAATAGGCATTTAAGAAAACTGAGAGCTTTCTTTTACCTGTACACAAGAATAGTAGAGCAGTGTTCTCTGAAACGTAGGCTACATAAAAAAGAACAATGAGGCACAGAGGAAATAGGCAAAATATGTTTACAGTGCTTTATTCACTTTATGGATTCTGAACACAAACTGCTTATATTTAATTGTAGTAATACTGCACATTTCTGATGAGAGACAGTGATGCAGAAGATCCATATAATTCAATTTCCATTGTACCGGTATATTTTTAATATGAAGACCATACAATTGAGATCAAACAGGAGTTGTTGGCTCAGGTTAACATTTTGGAACGCTGCTCAATGTGACAAAAGGACCAATTTTTTATCTTTCTTCGGCATGATGTAAAAAAAATGTTAAGATTCTAAAAAAGAGTGCAGAGAAGAACAGGTCTAATTAGGGGAGTGGAGGCTAAAATATAAAAAGAATGATTGTTGGAATTCAGTATAGGTCTAGTTTAATTAAAAGAAGGACTAGGGGGTGACATGATAGCAGTGTTCCAATGCTTCAGAGATTGCCACAAAGAAGAGGGAGTCAAGCTGTTCTCCAAAGCACCAGAGGGCAGGACAAGAAACAATGGGTGGAAACTAATCAACAAGAATTCAAATTAATCAACAACATAGAATTAAGGAGAAATTTCCTGACAGTTTGAACAATTAATCAGTGGAACAACTTGCCTCCAGAAGTTGTAAATGCCCCAACACTGGAAGTTTTTAAGAAGAGATTGGGCAAACATTTGTCTGAAATGGTATAGAGTTTCCTGCCTGAGCAGAGGGTTGGACTAGAAGACCTCCAAGGTCCCTTCCAACTCTGTTATTCTGTTTAGTTTTTAGCTAAGTCCATGTGAACTAGATGTTCAAAACACTTTTATAGATTCATTATGCATTTGATTTTTATTTAGTGGAGAAACATGGCTTGCCAATGAGTAATAGATAACAGCTTTCCTGTTCAAACCACTTAAAATGGGTAGATGACATATATTAATAACGTGATAAATAAAAAAGAGCCTTCTGTATCCTGAATGCAAAATGAGCATTGATAGAACTTACTGTGAACACCCTTTCTATCTATGCTGCGAGAGAGCCCAGGATGGGTTGACTCCTTCCTATGATGTCATTTAGCTGAGTCTGTACTAAGATATAAAAGCCAGCCCCTGGGAGAGGCCCCAGCTTTGGCGAAGATACCTGACAGACTGAAAGGTGTCTCTGAAAGCCCAAAATAAATACAGAAATATGTCTTACCCTCTCCAGACAAATCAAGGGAGGGGCTGGACTCTCTCGCAGCATAGATAGAAAGGGCGTTCACGGTAACTTTTACCAATGCCCATTCTCCTCCATGCTGCTTCGAGAGCCCAGGATGGGACATACCAAAGCTTTCATGTCCACGGGTGGGTCCTCGTCCAACTCATCACACCGACTAGGGAACCACTTGTTGAAGCACTCGTCTGCCGAAGGCTGCAGTCGCCGAGGCAAAAGCATCCAGACGGTAGTGTCTGATGAAAGGAGACAGGGATGGCCACGTGGCCGCATGACAAATCTCCTTCAAGGATACTTTGGTCACCCAGGCAGCAGAAGTGGCCGCGCTTCTGGTAGAGTGTGGCCGCAGCTTTGTAGGCTTGCTCAATGCAAGACCTGACCCAGCTGCTAATAGTAGGAGAAGAGGCCTTGTGCCCCAAGTGAGAAGGGAAAAAGGAAACAAACATGGCTTCCAACTTCCTGAAGGATGAAGTGTGCTTAATGTATATTCTAAGAGCTCTTCTTACATCTAGCATGTGCCACTGCCGCTCTAAGTCATGGTGCGGGAGAGGACAGAAGTCAGGCAAAACGATGTCCTGGGACCTGTGAAACCAGGTGTTAACCTTTGGAATAAATGAAGGGTCCAGATGAAGAACAACCCTATCATCATGAAAGGAACAAAGATCCTGTCTGATGGAAAGCACAGTGAGGTCGGAAACCCTCCTGGCAGAAGTGATGGCAACAAGGAACACTACCTTCAGAGTCAGGAAATGGAGAGACATGGTTTGAGGGGGTTCAAAGGGGGGCTTTGTAAGGGCATTAAGGCCCATATAAATGTCCCAAGAAGGATACCTGTGAACCACCAGAGGGTGAAGGTTGGAAGCCCCTTTCAAAAACCTCCTGACTGAAGTGTGATGGGATAAGGAAGGAAGCGAACCCCGTGAAAGGACCGAGGAGAGGGCCGCAACCTGCCTGCGTAAGGTGTTGGGTGCCAAACCTTTCTCCATCCCATGCTGAAGGAAGCTTAGAACTTCTCCCAACTGGGATGAAGAAGGAGAAAAACCCTCCCTGAGGCATCATCAGGAAAAGGCCTTCCAAGTGGCATCATAGATGCACCTTGTAGAAGCTTTGCGAGATGCCAGGATAGTGAGAATGACCCTTTCTGGAAGATCAGCCTCCTCTAGCTGCTGCCGCTCAAGTGCCACATGGTCAGCTTGAACCACTGGGTCTCTGGGTGGAGCAGGGTGCCCTGGTGAAGGGAGATTAGATGGGCTGGGATCCTCCAAGGAGAAGCCACCGATAGGTTGACCAGGTCCGCAAACCAGGACCTCCTTGGCCAATAGAGTGCCAGGAGGAGGAGCTCCGCACGTTCCTCCAACATCTTCGGAATTACTGCCGGAATATGGGAAGCGGGGGAAAGGTGTAGAGGAGACCCTTGGGCCATCTGCACTGAAGAGTATTGGTCCCCTCCACTCCCTGGCAAGGAAACCTGGTGAAGAATCTGGTGACCTGGGCATTTTGAGGAGTGGAATCTGAGGGAAAGATCATTGAATAGAGATAGAGGAATGGACCATTCTGCCTGGTCAACTAGGCTCCTGCTGAGCCAGTAAGCCTGGGAGTTGTCGACCCCAGAGATGTGGTCCGCTGAGATCAGCAGATGTTTCTATGCCCATAACCCCAACCGTAGAGCCTCTCTCATGAGGGCTCTGGATCTCATCCCCCCTTGCCGGTTGACATGAGCCTTTGTGGCCATGTTGTCCGTAAGGACTAGAACATGAGAGCTGGTCACTGATTGCCTGAAATGCTTGAGAGCCAGAAAAATGGCTCTGAGCTCTAGCCAATTTATGGGAAGGGTCTGCTCTGATCTGGACCAAACTCCCTGAGCTATCTGGCCCTGCATATAGGAACCCCAACCCAGGAGGCAGGCATCAGTGGTTATCACTAGCCTGTCTGGGTCCCTAAACAGGAATACCCTCCAGATTGACGGGGAATGCCACCAACTGAGAGATCCCCAGATTTGTAGCAGGAGTGGGACCTTGATGGATGAATGGCTGGTTCCTGCTTGTTGGTAGGGAAGCAGGAACCATTGGAGGGGTTGGGAGTGGAGCCAAGCACATGGGACAATGCCAATACAGGAGATCATCTTCCCCAGAAGTTTGGACAGCAGCAACAGGGGAACAATTTGATGTTGCTGGATTTGGCTGATGATCTCTGCCAGGCTCTTTCCATGAGCTGGAGACAGGAAAACCTGGCATGACATGGTATCGATGACTGCTCCCAGGTGCTGCAATTTGGTTGTGGGAGAGAGCTGGCTTTTTTTGGTGTTGATGGAAAATCCGTGGCTCTGGAGACATGCAGGGTAATTTGCAAATCCCGATGGGCCACATGGATGGAAGAGGATAGAATCAAAATGTCATCCAAGTAGCATTGGATCCTCACTGGAATAGAATGCAGAGATGCCATCAATGCTGCCAGAACCTTTGTGAAGACCCTTGGAGCCAATGAGAGGCCGAAGGGAAGTGCTCGATACTGGTAATGGGTATTCTGATAACAAAAACGGAGAAACTGGTGATGATGAGGCCAAAGTGGAATGTGGAGGTAAGCCTCAGTGAGATCAATGGAAGAGAGGAAGTCGCCCTCCCGAACGCTCTCTAAAATAGAATGCAGAGTTTGCATTTTAAATCACCTGTATTTTACAAATTGGTTGAGAAATTTTAGATCAAGGATGGCTCGCCACCCCCCTGAGGCTTTGGGAATGATGAAAAGGAGAGAGTAAAGCCAACATCCCCATTGAGAGGGGGGAACAGGTTGAATAGCCCTGATTTCAAGAAGGTGCTGAATGGCCTGATTCATGAGGGCTTGCCTGGAAATGTCCTGAGAGACGGGAGTAGCGTTAGGAAGTCCAATTGTAACCCTGACCTAATAGTGCTGAGTACCCAGGCGTCTGTCGTTGACTCCTCCCATTTGGAGGCAAAGAAGGCTAGGCCACCTCCGATGGGTGGGGAGAACGGGGGATTACTTAGAGCGACGGAAGGAATGGCCCCTCCCCACGAAAGGGCCGTTTACCAGTAGAAGCTTGTTGCCTGCCAGATGCTTCTGCCCGTTGGTCTTGGCGTTGAGAGTACGGCCTGTGAGAGTGGGGGAAGTGAGATGAGGTCTACACTCAGAAGGCAGGAGGGCGATAAGGAGCAAGGCGATAGTCAGCTTTCTCCCCAGAGGAAGAGAGAATTTTATGTTTATCTCTGGTTTCGATGAGATAAGGTTCCAGAGCATCGTGAAAAAGCTTTCGCCTGCGAATGGAACTGAAGCCAGCTTCCATTTTTGGCGTGACTCTGCCTGCCAATTTCAGAGCCATAAAAATTTTCTTGCTGCTACAGAAGATGCCATGGCCTTGGATGCAAATTTGGCGGAATTGAGAGTTGCATCACAGTAAATTCTGCCACTGCAATAATCTTACTAAGATCTTGGTGAGACCGAAGGTCAGAAGCAGGCAATCTATTCTGGAGTTGGTGCAGCCACCATATGGATGCCCTCGTGAAAAAGGATTCTGCTGTTGAAGCCCAAACAACCCAAGCAGAAGCCTGGTGATTGCACCTGAGGGTCTGTTCGGAGCGTTTATCATCCGGTTTCAGGATATCTTCTGGCTCCATGGGAGTGCCAGAAGATGAGAACGAGGCCAGAACTGGAATGTCAACAGAAGGCACTGCCAGGGCATTGTCCAGAGCTGCGCTGACATTTTAGAAATGCTTATCCAAAGAATATGGGTGAGGACCTGCCGAAGGAGAAGTGCACTGTTCCTTGACCATGTCCAGGAACAAAATGGGAGAAGGTAAAATCTCTGCATGCACTAAGGCTTGGAGAAGAGCAAATCCCCTTGGCTAGAGGGATTTCCTTGTGGCTCGGGAGCCACTTCCTCTGGCGACAGCCTGGCAGTGACCAAGGCCTTGCTGAGTAATGGCCTGAAGAGAATAGGTTTGAAGAATTTGCTTGAAGTCTTCACTCAATCCCTGCCTAATGGCTAATGAGACAACATCTTGGATATCCCCTGGTCTATGCTCAAAGGTAGAGACAGAAGGCAGAAGGGTCACTGCTGTGGGAGTGAAGGTGGCTTCAGGCCTAGATTGAGGAAAGGTTCAAGGCCTGGAGGGAGGGGGAGGAGCATAGGGCACAGAAGCCTATTGGAAATAAGGCCTAGATCTGCTTAGATCCTGAGGATCTGATTGTACTGCAAGAGCCTTGGGAGACCAGGATGGAGGATGGAAAGGCTCATAGATAACTTCTCCTCCCCTGGGAGTGCTTGGTTGGGGCCCACGAGTATCACCTGAAACATGCTGTAGTTGCACTCTCTTCTGTTGAATAGTTCTGTTGAACTGCCTCTCTAGAGCTGTATGTCTGCGCTTCTCTGCCCTCAGTTCAGCCTGAGCTGCCTTCTTAGGAGCTAGAGCCTCAGCTTTGATTTTAGCAGCCACCTACCTCTGGACTGATTGGGTGTGTTGCCTATGTCTTTTTATCTTATAGGGCTTAAGAGACTGTTCCACTGGGGGGGGGGGGGAGAGAGCTCTGCCTGAGCCTTATCTTGCTCCATTTGTAGAATAAAGGCTCTTGCATTGGAAAGAAGCTGTTTACAAATTTTTCTATTAAGCCCCTTAGGGTATAAATGGTCTTCGGGATTACAAAATGGCCACTCACCTCATGGTGGAAGGCTTCAATCCAATATGGCCCCTGACTAGAGGAAACAGGTTCCAAGATCGAAGAATCGCTCCTTAGGCTATACAGAGCCCTGAGCAAAGTCAGCAAGGGAAAAATGCAGCAATCAGCTACACAATCAGCTGGCTTGTGCTGTTATCAATTTGCCGATCGTTTTTATGATCGCTCCAAACCACAGGCATGGGGGAGGTCTACAGATGCTGCCCAGCTTGCCTGCACAGAGCTCTGTAATGCTGCTCCCAACGTTGCAGGAGAGAGAGCCCTGCTCTCCCGGAAGAGCAACTGCTTGAGGCGAGCTTGAAGCGAGGGGAAAAAAAGTACTGAAGATTGCTGGTGAGTGCTATCTAACAGAACGCTTTCAGAGACACAGCTACTGACTGAAAGGAGCTGAGTCAAAAGCTGGGGCCTCTCCCAGGGGCTGGCTTTTATATCTTAGTACAGACTCAGCTAAATGACATCATAGGAAGGAGTCAATCCATCCTGGGTTCTCGATGCAGCATGGAGGAGAATGTATGGATAGAGGACCATACATATATCCTAGTTTGAGAATGTGCTTAAGCATACTTGTTTCCTATTTTTAAATGTACACTAAGCCTCTAGTATATATTGGACAGTCAAACTAGAGACTTAGTAAAATAAACAGATAGTCAAACCAGAATTATGCATAAAAGGTTGAACTTGCAATTCTGTGTGGGGAAATTAAAGAGAATGGAGAAATCTTCCTCGGGAAGCATAAGTGAACAAATTATCCTAATTTGAGACAGGCACTCTGGTATCAGTTTTTCTCAAATCACTACAATACTTTAAGAACAAGCCATTTTAAAATGTACTTTTATGGGGAATAAGTGCTGCAAAGCTAAGGATCTTAGTTTTGAAGCATGGGCAAAATATGTAATGACTCTTAAGTCTCTAAAACAGAACAGAATGGAAAACAATCTGGCAAAAGAAAGTTTGAAAATGGGCTGAACTAGCCAGGAGTGGTAGAGATAAACATCAGCTCAGGAAATTTCAGGTTGTTTCTTTTTATGCCTTCTCCCTCTTGGCCACACGTCCCAGAATGAAGCATATGCTATTTGATCAAAACTTTGGTTGCTCAAACTTTTGATAAACACAGTATCAATTTCCTCACATGCATTTGGCAGAATGTATATAGAGAACAGAATCATCCATTAGGAGTACCAAGCGATAGATGTTTAAATCCAAACAAGAAGTTATAATTATTAAGTTACATGCTTTGATAGAATTCTTGTATGTTTGAACTTTCTACAGTCATGCTTGGAGAAAGAGAAGAGTGAACATGTTTTCTATAAGAAGCAGTCTTTCCTTCAAGGCAAAGCAGTGAAAAAGAATGGGTAGACCAGGCCCATGGTGCACTTTCACTACCCTTAGGATTTCTAGGAGACAATAGGATAAGAAATGCAAAGAACTGTAGCTTCTGGAACTCTTTGACCCCAGCTCAATATTGTATACACACTGAGCAGCAGTAATTCATCAGTTTCAGACAAGAGCCCTTCTCAGCCTTATTTGGAGATGCCAAGGCCTGACCCAGAGACCCCATGTGATATGCATGTCCTTAGAAAAGGACAATTAATTCTCTGTATCCACTTTCATAAAAACTATCATCCACCTGCAGCTTAAAACATAACAGATGCCTATTTTGTTTGGTAATGGGAACTATCTAATACAATTCGAGATAAGGAATCAACTTAAATACAGATCAATTTGATTTAAATAGAAAAATGACATTTTCAATAGAAAGTCATCCCAGCTGTCTTAGTTTAGAAATTGATTTAACAAGTTAATGCATGTTTCTTATGCTGACAAGTTCTAAGGGGAAAAAGAACATTCTTAAATTCAAAGATGCGTAAGGTAATCATTTAGTTCAAGGAAACTTTCCACAGTGTTCAAAGACCCCTCAAAACCATTGCCTTGCATCACAGTTATTGTGTTATTATATGTTATTATATGTTACAGTGTAATTGTGTGAAATTTTGATTACAATATGTTTCCATCAGTTTTCTCCATGTAGACATAAAATAACAAAGAAACCAACCAACCATTTAGGCAATTTAAGAGCCTAAATTCCCCAGTTCCTACTGAATGAAAATGTTTTATCAGTTCCTAAGAGATGATACAAAGTGTTTAAAAGCAGACCTTTTCCACAATTGAAATATGATTACTGATAAAACCTTTCCCCAACAGATTCATGTATTTGTAAAATATATCAGAAACATTACCGATTGAACTGTCCCCTCAAATTGAAATCAGATTTTTAAGTAGTCAAATATTTTGATTCATTTGGGCCTGCAATGTCATACGTGGCCATCAAAAGAAGTCTTATTTAATTAAGCAGTTTATATGGTTGTCTATCTCACAAATAAGGTTTAGTATTTTGAAATTTGAGAAATATATTCTAAACCAGGATATAAAAAAATAACTCAAGAACTACTGTACTGCGAGTTTAGTATGTTCTTTAAACAAATGAATAACTTAAAATAATTTTCCAGATAATTTTAAATAAGCTGTGTCCATAATAAGGAAAGGGGCAAAAGAGATAGATATACATCAAGTCATCTGATACCAACTCTGTTATAAGTTTTGTACTACACTCTCTGAGTCAATATGAAGAGAATAGATTCATTTTGCAATATATATTGTCTAAAAATGACAATACATGATGTAATAATGATTTGCTGGCTAGAAGAAATCATGAAATCATGAACAGTATGAAATCAGGGCTTTAACTATTTCAACAGTGCATTATTTATGGCCTAAAGAGGGTACATATGAAATCTTTCAAAGCACGCCATTTGTTCAGAATTCACTCCACACATCTACACAAACCTGTCACAGTCCATGCGTTCTGTACTCTTTGGATCTTCCATAAAATTATTTCCATATGATAATGGTTTCCTCCCCAGGTGATGGATTAGGGAACTGAATGACTCAGTCTATAGTAATGGTTTGGGGGAATTGAAATGACTTTAATCTCAGTTGTATTCTAATATACATTTTAAGCTTATTGGTTATTTTAGTTCTGTACTTTAAACCTGACACTGGCCATCAAAAACCACAAATCTGGGTGACCACACAAATTGCAAAAAAATATATACTATGCCAAATTTATCCACACCAGTTATGTTGTCATCTCCAAAGTCAGTATGGCTACTAAGACATTCTTAATCCTCATTGTGATTTTTCTTGACATTTTCTTTAGAGTTCTCCCCACTCCCCTAAATTACTTCTGCAAGCTTTTATGTGTAATCTTGATATTTTGATTACAAAGACAGAACAATATTCAGTTTTAAGTTTTGTTAGATATAACATGTTGATGCCTATGGATATATGTTTTCTGATCCTGTGACGCCTCTTTAAAATTATAAAAATTGTTTCTATATTTGTTTGGTTAATGGTGCTGGCCTAGAAAGCAGAAATTTGTGAGTTCTAGTCCTGTCTTAGCCCTGAAAGCCATTTGGGCAACTTTGGGCCAGTCATTTCCTTCACTCCAACCCACCTCACAAGGGTTTGTGGGGGGAAATGGAGGAAAAAGGAATGTTAAGCATTCTTTATTCAATTCTGTAAGTTCACCCCATTAAGTTATAAAACTAATAAGGGTGGGACAAAAATTTCTAAAAAAACATGTTGATGTTGGCAGTTTAGCATCAAAAAAAGTTCAAATGTTGTGTTACAGCTCACACTCTGTTGGTTAATGTATCTATATTATATTATTTGTTGAAAATACCCTGAATGCACAGAATGGCAGCATGCCAATTCTTGACATGTGGCTCTCCAGGGCATCTCAGCTTAAACTTTAACACATATTGCTCTGCAGCAGAGAACAGAAATGAAGTGTGCTGCTGCTTCCTTAGCCTATATATGTATGTGTGATATGTATATGTATATACATTCTTTTACAAGTATACCTGGAACTTGTATTTTTAGAATAGTTTGTTACACACACACACACACACACATACATACATTGCAATTGTTCATTCTCTTGCTCCATGAAATTGAGCATACATATATAAATATATGCAACTTCTTATTCTGTATAATGAAATAATATGCAAATTTGCCAACACAAAGATTGCACATGCTGCTACATTTGTATCTAATGAAGTACGGATTTTTGAGTTCCATAATCTTATCATAAAGGGTCTGTAAAGCAAATCCAAATGTTCAGTATTTAGTGGCAGTACATGCAACTAATTGCAACTAATTTGACCACTGACAGTACAGTGAAGTCAGCAAGGAATGAGTAATTTACAGCTATTGTCAGCTGAAGTGCATCGAAGTACAGTATGGTTTCACTTAGTATAATTTCTGTCCACTTTCTGAAAAACACTGCCCTTGAGAGCCCAGTTGAATCATATTAACTGGCAGGATAAAAAGCCCAGAAGCCCATGGAAGGATAGCTATCAGAAAACCAGAATGCTTGCTTCTTTTTCAATCTGGAAGAACATCGATTTGGCAAGCCTCAGTGACAGAAGTAAGCTAGCAAAATACAAAACCAACTATCATCGTCTATTTATTCAAGCCCATACTATACCAGAAGGCACTACTAAATCCTTCTTTGTGATTTACTGACCTCATAAGAGTTGAATAAGAAAATAAATGCAGGGATCAAATGAAGCTATAATTCAGCATGGAAGGCAAAACAGATTTTTCATACAGTGTCAAAAATAAGAATCAGACTGTCTAACTGAAGTTACCCAAAATAAAACAAATGAACTAAAATTATGGTCTTTGTTTTCATTTTTAACTTGTACCACTCATTTTTCTACTTCCATTTAAAGATAAAATGCAATGAAGTGACTAAACACATACACACATATAGAACTTGGCAAGAAGTTAGAACTGGTCAGCTGTTTCATAAACATACACTTCATTCATTTTTTTTTCTTTCCTTTACTTCATACCAAAAACTGTAACACTAAACAATAAGCCAAACATGACATCATATTGTGATAAAGATGTTGTACTGTACTAGAGATAGAGAAAATGGGCCTGCCCTACTTTCATAACCAATATTTCTGTGAAGTAACAGTTACATTTGACTGTTAAAACACAACAGGATTTGAAAAGTGAAGGATGGGAGTCTTATACTGGTAAATTTAATTTAATTAGATTTTCATTGTCTGAAATGGTTTTTCTGCCCAAAAGCAAACTCTTCTGAAATATTTAATTTTCATGAAGTGCTCTTGTTCCAAAGGGTCTCAGCAACATAGAATAGTTTCATTTTGAGACTGGATCTGCATTCTTCATCTGATGTTCAGCAACATGGTGAACTCATCTATTTGAAGTGTGGACTTTATGCTAATTGTATAAATTACATACAGGTAACCAGGAGATGCTCACAATCCTTGAAAGCCTCCTAAAAAATCACAATGTATCTGCTACACTGGGAATAGCACCCACCTGTTATTCTGCTCCCTCCATCCAAAGTACCTCCTCTCTCATGTTCCTGCTTTTAGTGCAATATATTGGCAAAGATGATTTGTGGAAATTATCTACACTTGTCCCAAAAAAAATGATTGGCAGATGGGTGATATATGCCAACTGACTCAACTTTCCACTACAGGCTTTCCTTCCATTGCCAAGCCATTCCTGCATTCATTCAGATACTGTAGATCAGGGTTTTCAAACTTCCGGCCCGCAGGCTGGATGCATCACATGTTGGCCACACCAATGTCTGGTTTAGCAAAGGGAGGGGAAAATCCCAATACGTCATGTCGTCACATGCTGTGACGTAAGTTTGACACCCCTGCTCTAGATCAAAACATCAATTATCAGTAATTAGCTAGTTAATTAGATTTATTAAGACTTATATATCTACCTATATTGAAACAATCCTGCGTATCATACAAACACTAAAAACAACAGAAACCCGCAAACCATCAGAATAAAAATATAATAAAAATTTGTTCAAAACTTATGGCACAAAGGGCAGAACTCTCCCACAAATCCTTGCTTCAGACTCATCCCACTCCAACATTTGTGGAAACAGCCAGCTCTTCAAGGCCTTCTAGAAGAGTGGGGGTCTGGCAGATCTCTAGGGAAAGAGTGTTCTACAGAAAGTAATTCCAGAGTGAGTTATCAGAATACAAACATTACCAAAATAAATAAATTACCAAATAACTAAATAGATTAGCATCATAATATGAAAGGCTGACACACACAGAACAGAAGATAGTCGATCAAAAAGTCTGGATGAACCATTATATTTATAATTAATGCCAAAAAAAAACTAGAGTCAATGCCAACCCTAGACAAAAAAAAAAATCCATTATTGGGGCATCTGTCTCAAGAAAGCTATCTCAATTTTCTGCATAGCAAACATCTAATAATCCATCTCCATTCAATCTTGACTGCTGGCCAGGCAAAAAAGCAATTTCTTCAGAAAACCAAATCCCAAGCTGCACAAGGCTTTATATGAACTGTAGACTTCTCCATATTCCTAAGATACAATAGGAGAAAACAGGCATAAAGCAGTAGAGGGTGACATTGTTGGTATTTTAATTATCTACTTATTTAGCAACCACAATTGGAACCAACAACTTGGTCATTAAGTGAAGCAATTACTAAGTAAAAAAATCACGTGACTGTCCATACAATTTACTTCAATTCTTCTTTGCTTTAGTGTCAGAAGGATATCACCCCAGCCAGTTGAGCTTAAATGGCAGCACAAGCTTCCAGAACTCAGTTCACAAAAAAACTGGATAAATCTTATAGCATTTTTCCTTACTTCCCAAATCTTTGGAATGTTCACCTCAATGCTGAGATAATTAGCAAGAACAGAATTAATGTTTGCAGTTGCATTCATTGTAGAGAAAGGGATTACAAGAGAATAAACAGACACATAACAGGAATACATATTGAAAGGAATATGCTAGCACTGGCTGTTTGCCTAACACCCTCCCTGCCTGTTGCTTAGAAGGTAAAAGAAGTCCTTTAATATGAAACTGATTAGGGTCTTGTCAATTTCAGGTAGAGCTGCAGGAAGGCAGAGGATTCTAATCCACTGATTTAAGTCACAGAGCGCTTTTTAATTCGCAGTTAGCATTTTTAGGGAGCTCTGCAACTGAGGAACAGCAACTCAGGAAGAGAGAGCTTGTTTAAGCAATCTCTACTGTTGGGAAGAGGGTGGAATGAGTAAGGCACAAAACAATCCACAGAAACTGAAATGGTTGTGTGACTGAGGGAGATGCTACAAAGGTTATAAATGGCACTGGTTGCAAGTTACTTTTTCATCACTACTGCAACTGCAAACGATTGCTTCCAGAGGCAGTCATTAAATGAGAACTACCTATATGTACAGATAGAGGAGGCAGCTATGTATGCACATGAGAGCATTCATCAATTAGCAGATTTCTGAGATATAAATTCACCATCCACTGCCATCATAGGTGGCATTCAGCAAGTTTTGACCAGCTCTGGAGAACCAGTAGTGGAAATTTTGAGTAGTTCAGAGAACCAGCAAATACCAGTTCTGACTAGAGATTTTACAGCATCCTTCCCCTACCACGCCACCAAGCCACACCCACAGAACCGGTAGTAAAAATATTTGAATCCCACCACTGATTGCCATATGTGATTCTCAGGGACCAAAAGGTTGCTTGCTGCTTTTGCATCTGTACCTGAAAGAGATGATCAGTCTTTATAATTCTTCCACCTCAGCCACAATCTGTGTTTTCAATTGTTTTTCATGTTTACAGGAAGTCCTCAACTTATGATGGACCCTCCACAAATTTATGAGTTAGTTCCAAAATTCCAACGGTTGCTCTCCAATGGGTCATGTGACCACAAGTCAGGTGGTCAGCAACCGACCTGGATTTACAGCCATCATCATCACAGTCACATGACCAAGTTTTATGAAGTTTTTAGCGTTTATGATATTCATCAAAAGAATCCCTTAGCAAACAACAGTTTGTTCTTCAACCACAGCATTGACTTGACAGTTTGCAATAATGTTGCATCTCAGAAAGGCAGGGTGGTTTGCCATAGCTCAGCTTTGCCCCATTGTTGTGCTTGTGTATTCTACTCTATGGCACTACTCTTGAAAATTATTTGGAAATTATATCTGGTCCAAAATACAGCAAGTAGTAACAAGCATTTCTTATGCCCATGTCTTATATGAGTGCACTGGCTGTACTAGTCAATGACCGGGTGCAAGTCAAAGTGCTGGTCATCATCTATAATGCCCTTCATAGCATACGGCTTGCTTATTTACAGAACCATCTATTTCTAATCATTTATGACCAACTAATATATATCTTTTCCAAATTCTTACCAGTCCATTCTACAAATCCTGCATGTCCTGATGTCTTAAGATCTAACCCTACTGAGTTCTTTCTGTATCAGCAAAGGTCATCTGCATGCTGCTATCTGCTGGGGTCCCGGACCAGAAAAAACATCTATAACAAGAAACATGATAGTGTTGCCCTATCAAATTTAAATTATTTTAGACAAGTATATATATTTACCCACACAAACGCCACCTCCAATTCTTCATACATAAGAAGCCACCCAGGGGTGGGATTCAACCGCTGTTACAACCAGTTCAGTGACGTTTTGCGCACACATGCATACTTCGAGTACATGTGTGCCAGATGCAAGCTGTAAATGTGTGTAAAAAGACCTTAAGCTGTGCCACCCGGAGAGCTGAAAAGTGCAGGGTACAGGTGCACAGCGTTTGAAAAGCCTCTTTTTCCCTGCTTTTTTCAACCTCAGCTGTGCTGCACAAAGTAGCTGAGGTTGAAAAAGCAGGAAATAAAGGACAGGTTGGGTGTCTGCTGCTCTTCAGACCTACCGGTTCTATAGAGCCGGGCAGAACACCGGTAGCATCCCATCCCTGAAGCCACCACATTGCCAAACAGTATCTCCACCAAAAGAAAGCAAATATACATGTCCCAGGATAATGTTGCAGGATCCAATCTGGGTTGGTCACCAGGACCAGAGGTTTAGTCTTTCGAGCTTTTGGACTGGAGCCCATCCTCAGGGAACTTCTCTCTATGAGCACACATTCTGGTTGAGAGAGAAATTAATCCCCTGAGGGATGGTGCAGCCCAGCCTACATACTTCATGCCTAAAAAACAGTGGGTTAAGTACGGTATATCTATACAGCCCCAAGGAGAAGAGGTGGAAATTTCAGGATAAATTGTTCCACTGTCCAGCTAATCTCATGAAGAATTTTCCAGATGTGTAACCTCTGCCTTTTCTCCTAAACTCATTTGTAGAAATAACCAATCACAATATTGTTCAGAACTACAATTCTACTAACTCTGACAAATGCAAAGATAAGTATACCCTTTCCCCTTCTGGTGCCTCCTACAGCAATTGGCTAGAGTGCTGGGAATTATACTCCAATAATGTTTGGAGGACAGCAAGCTGGGAAAAGCTATTCCAAAACTCAAGGTTTTAGGAAGTTTGAACTGTACAAACATACGTTAAAAGCAGGAAGAAAGACTGAGAACCACAAACAATATAAATGTCAACTTCTCACAAATACATTGTTATAGGCAAATGTTATCCATCACATTTTCTATTCCGCTTGCTTTGCTAGCTCTTTGCAGGGCAAGAGAGAAATATGAAGATATTATGAATGATTACTAGAGTTATTTCTTGAACTTTAGCAAATGTTAATGTGATGCTTATTAGCAATGTTGAGATCCATACTATAGAATAGATAAAATAAGAATAGGAATATTGGGGGGGGGGGGGGGAGGAAAGTAATTATTTGAAGACAGAAAAAATTCCACCATTACCGTTTGTAGAAATAATAGTTAGATAAAGAGCAACAGCTTACTATTTGAATCTAAAAGGCAGGTTTTGTTGAATAATGGTAGGAAATTGAATATGAAAACGAACTCTAACAGAAGGGGAGGACATCCCTGAAACTACAGTATTTAAGGAATATTTAATTTTGGTTTGCACAATCCAGAATCTCTAAGCACTTCTGTTCTATTATCAAATCTAAGCACAACTGAAAGCAAATCATGTGGATCAAGTTTGAAAGGGGAAAAAGGATGGAAGAAGCCCTGCATCCCTTAACTAACTTGAGAAGCCTTCAAGACAACAAAACCACAAAACGGAAGCAATAGCCCATTTCTCTTTGCTGTCATTTCCTGGACTGCAAAATGCCCCAAACCTTCTGAGGTGAAAGATGATCACACCCTACCACGACTTAACCTAGCCTCAGTTGACTCTGGAAAAAAGAACAACCGACAGGAAGCAGGCAGAAAGAAAGGCGGAAGGCTGTCATTTACCTTTTCCTTTTACAAAAGGAACCTTTCAGAAGGAATTCGGGATAGATTTGTAAACTTCAGGACGAAGAAGGTAGAAGAGAGCCGACGGGAGCGTCGTGGGAAAGTCAACACCAAACTTCACCTCTGGGGCAGTCCCCCTTAAAGTCCGACCATAAGACGCGAGGTTAAAAATAGAGAGGGTGGAAAAGACCGTGGGTGGACCTGATGGAGGGGAGTGGGAAAGGAACTTAGTAAAGGGAGGCGGAGGGGAGGGGAGGAGGGGAGCCCCACGTCTAGAGACAGGGTGAGGATTGCGTGGCGCCTTGGAGGGAGCCGCTGGGTAACGAAGAGCCGGGTCTCTCGAAAAGCATCTGGGAGGTTTTACTGCTTGATAGGGCTCGACCGTTTGTCAATATGGGCTTGTTCAGAAGACATGAAGAAGCCTCGGCTCCCTCAAGGGTGACGCTCATTTTATTCGCATTCCGGGGATGACGGGAGCAAAAACTGATCCGAAACCCAGCGACCTCTGGGGCATGTGAGAACTCCAGGGCGCGTCCGCTGGAAGCAGCTCCCGGGCAAGGAGTCGGAGCGCTGCGCTGAGGGCAGCGTTCGCCAGGGCGGGTGGCGAGAAGCGGTTTCGGCGAGGGGCAAAGTATGAGGAGAGAAAAGATGTCCCCCCACCCCACCCATCCGCTTCTACCCGGTCGTCTTACCCTCGGCGTAGCGGAAGGCAATCCAGCCGCCCCCGCGACCGGGTCCCGCTCGCAGGCAGCGTTAGCACAGCTTTCCCCAAAGGCGCGGGGCTGGAGCAACTTTGGGGAGAAGCCGCCAGGAGACGTTGCAGGGCGGCGCTGCCTCTGCTGCGGGCGCTCAAGTCTGAAGGCGCCGCGAGGAAACGCGGGCGAGCTCTTGTCTGTAGCAGCCTCTCGGCGTTGCGGGCGCGGAACCTTTTCGCCCAGCAGCCTGAAAGAGCCCGGAGTCGCCAGCTGCAGCTAGCTCCACCGACCCCCCCCCCCGCTCCGCCCCGCCCCGCCCCGGGCCCTTGCGCCGTCCCTTCGTTGCATTGTTTAGTCCCGCGCAAGAAGAGAGCGGGCGCGTCCTGCTCAGCGTCTGTCTTTTCTTTTTATATGGTTTGCATGCCTTGGTCCCTTTTCGGTGTTTTATCTCCCTCTCCCCCTCTCTCTTTATTTTTACCTTGGTCCCTTCCCCAGTCTCTCTCTCTCTCCCTTCCTCTCCGTCTCTCTCTCTCCCTCTATTTTTGTTGCTTGCATGCTCTCTTCCTCTCTCTCACATCTCTCTCCCCCTCCCTCTCTTTCTCTCTCTCTCTATTTTTACCTTGGTCCCTTCCCCAGTCTCTCTCTCTCCCCCTTCCTCTCCGTCTCCCTCCCTCTCTCTTTCTCTCCCTCTCTATTTTTATCTTGTCCCTTCCCCAGTCTCTCTCTCCCCTCCCTCTCTTCCTTTCTCCCTCTCTCTTTCTCTCCCTCTCTCTTTATTTTTATCTTGTCCCTTCCCCAGTCTCTCTCTCTCCCCCTTCCTTTCCCCCTCCCTCCCTCTCTCTTTCTCTCCCTCTCTCTTTATTTTTATCTTGTCCCTTCCCCAGTCTCTCTCTCCCCTCCCTCTCTTCCTTTCTCCCTCTCTCTTTCTCTCCCTCTCTCTTTGTTTTTATCTTGTCCCTTCCCCAGTCTCTCTCTCCCCTCCCTCTCTTCCTTTCTCCCTCTCTCTTTCTCTTTCTCTCTCTTTATTTTTATCTTGTCCCTTCCCCAGTCTCCCTCTCTTCCTTTCTCCCCCCTCCCCACCCCCCTGCACTCCTCTAACAAATTTTCCAGCTTTTCTGGCTCTTTGACTTCAAGGAATTCCCTCAGGAAACTTTTCGCTCTTGTTCTAGAGAAATGAACTGGCAATTAGGGAAAGGAGAACCTAGGATGAGACTTAACTTTCCTCTCCCACTGGGGTCAAATTAAAAATAAAGACTCTGAGAGGGAAGTTTAAACAGCCGTCATCCAGGGTGGCTGAGAGGTGGGAAATTCCAACAGGACAGAGGGGAAGAAAGAAATGTAATAGAGTTGAGATAATATGTAGGCTGCTATCTGCCCCAATTCTTAAGGCTTTGAAGACAGCGCAACATTCTTGAGGCTGCCATAATAGGGGCTGTCAGGAGCATCCTGCAGATGCGATTGTGGAAACAGACAATGATTAAAGTGCAGGTGTGTGCAGCCTATATGAGAACACAAGTTTAATATGAAACTGTCAAATCCTACTCAGTTGGGTAAGATCAGGAATCAAGAATTGTAGTGAGATGTCTATAAACATGATCTGTGGGTTAATAGAGAATCTTGTAAGCGGGAAGACTCTTCATTAGTGTCCTTTTTAAAAAAAAAAAAAAAATGAATCTGGGAATTCTGAGGTTTGCAAAATCTGTGGGATGGTGGGTAGAAGTGGTATCCAAAGGTGCCTTTGGCCAGCTTCAGAAGGTCTATCCATTATGCCCTTTCCTGATTTGGTAATGTTGAAGGCAGTGACTCAAACCTTTTGGTAATGTTGAAAGTAATGACTCAAGTGTCAATTACATTGCAGATTGGGGTTCTCTTTGAAGATGACTTAGAAGCCATTTAAATCTTGCTTCCCCCCCCCACACACACCCTTTCTCCTGGCTCTGGAGTAATGGATCCAACTAGATTCTCTCATCATTACCATTGTCACTGAATGCAGCTGCTAATAGGCAATAGAGCAGTGGTGGGATTCAATTTTTTTTACTACCGGTTCTGTGGGCGTGGCTTGGTGGGCGTGGCAGGGGAAGGATACTGTAAAATCTCCAGTCAGAGGTGGGATTTGCCGGTTCTCTGAACTATTCAAAATTTCCACTACCGGTTCTCCAGAACTGGTCAGAACCTGCTGAATACCACTTCTGGTCCAGGCTGTACTCACAGTGTTGCTTTCAGTGACTCTAAAAAGTTCTGTGTCCTTTGGATGGATGGAGATAGATGAGAGAGAGAGAGAGAGAGAGAGGGAAAAGAAGAAGAAGAAGAAGAAGAAGAAGAAGAAGAAGAAGAAGAAGAAGAAGAAGAAGAAGAAGAAGAAGAAGAAGAAGAAGAAGAAGAAGAAGAAGAAGAGAAGTTAGACAGACAGATAGACAGATAGACAGATAGATGGATGGATGGAGATAGATGAGAGAGAGAGAGAAAGAAGAGAAGAGAAGAGAAGAGAAGAGAAGAGAAGAGAAGTTAGACAGATAGATGGATGGATGGATGGAGATAGATGAGAGAGAGAGAGAGAAGAGAAGAGAAGAGAAGAGAAGTTAGACAGATAGATGGATGGATGGATGGAGATAGATGAGAGAGAGAAGAGAAGAGAAGAGAAGAGAAGAGAAGAGAAGAGAAGAGAAGAGAAGAGAAGTTAGACAGATGGATGGATGGATGGATGGAGATAGATGAGAGAGAGAGAGAGAGAAGAGAAGAGAAGTTAGACAGATAGATAGTTGGATGGATGGATGGAGATAGATGAGAGAGAGAAGAGAAGAGAAGAGAAGAGAAGAGAAGAGAAGAGAAGAGAAGAGAAGAGAAGAGAAGAGAAGAGAAGAGAAGAGAAGAGAAGAGAAGTTAGACAGATGGATGGATGGATGGAGATAGATGAGAGAGAGAGAGAAGAGAAGAGAAGTTAGACAGATAGATAGTTGGATGGATGGATAGAGATAGATGAGAGAGAGAGAGAGAAGAGAAGAGAAGAGAAGAGAAGAGAAGAGAAGAGAAGAGAAGAGAAGAGAAGAGAAGTTAGACAGATAGATAGATGGATGGATGGATGGAGATAGATGAGAGAGAGAGAAGAGAAGAGAAGTTAGACAGATAGATAGATGGATGGATGGATAGAGATAGATGAGAGAGAGAGAAGAGAAGAGAAGAGAAGTTAGACAGATAGATAGATGGATGGATGGATGGAGATAGATGTGTGAGAGAGAGAGAGAGAGAGAGAGAGAGAGAGAGAGAGAGAGATAAGATAAGATAAGATAAGATAAGATAAGATAAGATAAGATAAGATAAGATAAGATAAGATAAGATAAGATAAGATAAGATAAGATAAGTTAGACGGATGGATGGATAAATAGATATAATTCCTGCTTATGGTTCACCTCTCCCCCATTCTCTACGTTTACCTGCCTTTCATCTCATTTTTGACCACTGAATTTTTGGTGTTTCAGATAAAAGATATCTATAGTAATGTATATCTGTATTGGTAGGATTCAAAAAAATTTACTACCTGTTCTATGGTTGTGGCTTGGTGGGCGTGGCAGGGGAAGGTCACTGCAAAATCCCCATTCCTTCCCCACCCCAGTAACCTGCTTTCCAGCTCCGTTCTCCAGTGCAAGGCAAGAAAAAAAGACCCAGCCGCTGGGACTTGGAAGACAGAGAAGAGATGGGGGTGGGACCACTCAGAGGGGGTATTTGCCGGTTCTCCGAACTACTCAAAATTTCCGCTACCGGTTCTCCAGAACTGGTCAGAACCTGCTGGATACCACTTCTGGTGTAGAGATTTAGCAGAACAGGGCTTCCCATGTGCTACAGGAATGCTGGATATAACATCTCAGTTAAGGGTGATGTCTTTCTGTCTCTCTCCTCAGAATCTGCATACCACATAAACCTTCATTAGATTCTGGGTCCACTTCAAGCTGCTGGTGATTACCTGTAAGCCCCATACAGTTTGGAACCTTGTTGATTCTAGGAGCATCATCTTGAGGCAGAATCTGTCCACCTACATCAGGGGTGTTAAATTCCGGCCCGCGAGTCAGATATGTCACACGCGGGCCATGACAATTGCAAGTTGGACACCCCTGACCTACACAGTCCAAAAAGAGGAGGATGCTTTGAGGTCAGGTAATCCTCAACTTGCAACTGTTCATTTAGTGACTGTTCAAAGTTACAACGGCACTGAAAAAAGTGACTTGTGACCATTTTTCATGCTTAATGACCTCTGCAGCATCCCCCATGGTCACATGATCAAAATTCAGATGCTCAGCAAACTGGTTCATATTTATGATGGTTGCAGAATCCCGGGGTCATGTGATCACCTTTTGTGACCTTCTGACAAGCAAAGTCAATGGTGAAGCCAGATTCACTTAACAACCTTACTTAAACTGCTGCAGTGATTCATTTAACAAACATGGCAAGAAAAGTCATAAAATGGGGTAAAACTCACCTACAAATGTCTCGCTTAGCGACATAAATGCTAGGGTCCATTGTGGTCATAAGTCATGGACTATCTGTACTCCCTCCATGGTGGATGAAGAGCTGGGGAATAAGCTGCTCAGGACCATCCTTAGTCTATGGGGTAGCATTCTCTCCTGAAGTATGCCATGCCCTCTGTCATGCCCCTGGTGGAGACTGACTCTGAGGGAGAGGAGGAGCACCGACAGGGAGTGGGGTGTGGGGCTCTGGAGATTGTGGAGGCGGCTGAGGAGGGGGAGGGGCCGGCTGAGCAGTTAGAGGAGGACCCAGGCCCATCTCCTATCCATCCTAGGGCACTCAGGGAGGAGAGGATAAGGGAGAGCTGTGGTCTACTCAGGAGGAGAGGGCCTTGATCCTTTTCATGGGCTGCAGGTGTGACAACTGAATAAGAGTATGGACCTGCGTACTGGCAAACGCTGGAAACAAATCATGTAAATATCTCTAGTTTACAGTTCCTCTCTGAATTTGGAGGTCCTTCCCAGTATGTGTTATCTATGGACATCCTCCAGCCTTTATCTTGCCTGGTTTGTGTTGCTTTTTCCCTTCTTCATGTAACTGTGTGGGAGGGTGTTTTTTTTGTCTTCCGTCAAAGCTTGGAAGCAAACTGAAGGAATCACCTGCGTTTGTTTGTGTATCCCACCCTGGGTGTTTGTGCCTGTGTTTGTTTTGTATCCCACCCTGGGTCATCACACCCTCACCCTGTTATCTTTCCAAGGTTCATGGGTTTTTAGAATAGTAATGCTTTCCTGTGGAAATGATTGCATTGAATATGAATCATTTTTTAAATTGTATAGTCTAAGCCACTTAATGTTGCTTGAATAAGTAGCAGGCTGTTTTCTATTATTTTTTGGTCGATCTATCTCCAGGTACTTATCACTTAGCAACCATTTGTACTGTGACTATTAAAAATTAGGACCGTGCATATGCTTAGTACTCAAAACTACCACACCCCCACAGTCATGTGATAAAAATTTGGGCTCTTGTCCAGTTGCCCACATTGACAACTGCAGGGTACGCTTCATCTCCCCTTATCTAATCCTCTTCCTCCCACCTCTTCCTTTAGGCCACCTACCACTTATTCCTGCTGCCCCCGACCCAAGCTGTCTTCTTCCTTCTGCTGCTATGGAGGCAAGCCCACCTTCAAGTGTTGCTGTTGCTGGCCATGCATAAGGCCTTTGTGTAGCCTCCCCGAAGCCTTGCAAGGTTGTGCTGAGACCTCACAAGGCTTTAAGAAGCAACACATAACAGCTATCCTGGACGGGTGTCCCTCATCATCATTGGTGGAAAGATCAAGACAGCAAAGATCAGTTGGGAAAACTGGAGTGGGGGGGGGGCAAAGGGCACCAGGATGATGGAGGGCAGGACGGCCAAAAGATGAGATGGGGATGGGAGATGGGTGGGAGAGGGAAATTTAAGCCTGGCAGGGCATGAGAAGTAAGAGATTGTGGCCTACCAATGGCACTGGGGCTACCAAATGTGCCATTGCTAAGTTGTGAATTCATTAACAACCTCTTCACTTAGCAATGAAAATTCTGGTCCAAATTAGGACAGTAAGAACCTACCTACCTATCTTTAGTTAATATTGACAGCAGTATGACGAAAACTGCCCATTTTTATTTTTATTTTGTGTGTGTCTGTGTGTGAAAAAATAGTAGTAAAATCTTAGGTGTTTGAAGATCACCTCACGTTCTTCAGTTCCTGATTGCATCTTCTATACATAGGAGAATTTGAGCCATCATAATAATGCTGTATAATATCAAGGACTTGCCCAAGTGGTACTTGAGAACAGAAGCTGCCTTTGAATAAATGTGCTTAAGATTGTTCTGCAAATTGTTTTTTTGAATGAATTCATTTAATAGATGCCCTTTAAACCTTTTGTGGCAGTCACTGCAGTACTAACATCAATCAACTACCACAAGTTCTCCAATCTGATGAGCACAGGGCATCCATTATAATAGAGATGAAAAGATAGGGAAAGAATTCTGTCTGTGTGGATAGATAGATAGATAGATAGATAGATAGATAGATAGATAGATAGATAGATAGATAGATAGATAGATAGATAGATAGATAGACAGACAGACAGACAGACAGAGAGAGAGAGAGAGAGAGAGGTATAGGTATAGGTATAGGTATAGGTATAGGTATAGGTAAAGCAAGGCTGTCAAATTTTCAGCATGTGGCCTTGATAAGTCACATGCTAGCCACACCCATGCCCAGTTTAGCAAAAGGGAAAAAAGTCTCAATATATCATGTGATGCAGCCGTGATGACGTGAATTTGACACCCCTGGGTATAGATATGGGTACTGGTAAATATAGATGGTGTAGATAGCTTTTTCTTATCTTCCAGAAGTCAATTTCTGGGTTTATAGGCATAAACTAAATTAAACTAAACTAAACTATAGGCATTTAAGTAAATCTGAACAGCCTACCATGAAATCATTTTTCAGTTTGGAAGTTCTCAAATGCTTAAGTGGAGATAACAGGCTTTGGCTGAGAAGAAAGATTTGTACATTAGAAGAACTGAACATTTTGCAATGATCTTAAAAAGAGGTATTTTTCACTATTTTTTGCAGATAGCAGCAACCATATCAGGCAGTTGTAGAAAGCTAAAAACTTGAACATATGGTGTGAATCAGAGTGCAAGGATAACAAAGGCCAGAGGGCAACTCAAAATTTAACTTCAAATTAGAGATATCTGTCAGCCACAGATAGTACAAAATACCATATTTCCAGTTTGATCTGACATTCATGTAAAATTAAAAAGGAGTGTGTGCAGGGGAAGAGATAGCATAAACCTGTGCTTAATCATAAGATACTCACCCAGCCACACATAAAGCACATAAAGTAATAAGCAAACAACTGAGTTTCCAGTTTCCCTTCATTATTTCCTACTCAGCTTACAGGAATGGACAATAATGTTTGGCTTCCCATAAAAATCTGTGTCTATGCATATTATCAATCACTATGCTAAATAGTGTGGAAAGGGGAGGAGGGGAAACAAAGGTGCTGAAAGCAGAGTTATAAATTGTAGATTAGTCAGTGACCACAAATTGCTGCAACTGGCAGAGACTGTAAGGTCAGACGGGATCAGTGTGATCATATAAAGCTAATGGGACACTTGAAGGAATTTCAGAACTTATTTTGTGCTGTGTTTAAATCTGCCCTCAGTTTCCCAGAAGTTATCCTTCCTGGTGAACGAGGTTTCTGGGTTTTTTAAAAATTATTATTGCATTCAAATGGTGCTTCACAATTTTTTCAATATTTGTACAAACTATCCTGTTGGTCTCTGCAAATGTGCTTGACTTCATCAAGGTTCAGGTGCTCTTGCATCATGGAATGGTACAGTTCTCATCAAAGCCAGAAGGCATGATTTGAAGCACTGAATGGCATCGTATTTTGTGATGCAGTTATTCTTGCTTGTTGTTGTGTATGCAATATGATTAATAAAGTGTGAGCTTGGAGTAAGTGCAGGGTTTTGGCCCTGCACTTCTGATTGGCTGTTAAGCAGCCGGACCGGATTGGCCCATTCCGGGGAATCCAATTGGCCCTTAACAGAGAGTTCTTATTGGTTATAAGAGCTAGCATTCCTAGCTCGTTATTGGTTAAACGTTACAAGGTTTGCCTATATAAGGCGGGTTTTACTGCTGTTAAAGGAAGCAAGTCACGATGTAAATAAAGAGCTGAAGTTCACCGTTCAGAGGCTTGTCTCCATTCTTTCTCGCCCATGCTCAAAACTTAACACTTGTATTACTAGTTGTAAACCAAACCTTCCTCTAGAACAGGGCTGTCAAACTCTCGGCCCATGGGTCGGATGCATCACCCGCTGGCTACACCCACACCAAGTTTAGCGAAGGGGGGAAAGTCCCAATACATCACATGATGCCACTGTGATGACGCAAGTTTGACAACCCTGCTCTAGAAACTTAGAAGCAACTCAACTCCAGTTTCCAGTATCTGTTATCCATATTTTATTTTATTTTTGATGTCTCTCAAGATATTGCGCATGAAAACCTGCAGGGAGCTTTGATTCATGTTTGCTTGATTACATGCTTGATTAAATTTATCAGGATTCTTCATCATGCAATGCTTTAACTCCCATTCAAACAAAGACAGGTAGAAGTATAGTTACCTGCAATCTTCCCTATTCAACATAAAAGGTAAAAAAAATAACTGAATTTGACTTAACCCTTCTATACAGCTCTGCTCACATCTTCTTGTCTCCATTAACAAACTGTAAGTGTCAATATATCTGCACAATATTAGGTAATATAAGCATATTACAGATAAGGGAAGTAAAATACTGTATGTATAAATATATATGTATCCAATATATAATCTATGTATGAGGAAGAATTCAATTTTTTATTCCACTCCAAAATCAGACTTTCCATTTTACAGAACTGTTTCCTCCTTTGGTTCTATAGTACAAGATGTTAATGGTTGGTTTACCAGGAAATTGAGTGGAGATTTCTGGGCTATTCCTTGCTAGACAGATTGTTTTTAATACCAGTCCAAAATCTCATTCTGTTCAGCATTTCTCTGAGGTATCATCAACATCCCCCAAAAAACCACACACAATGTACTAATGGTATTTTGGTATTTATCAGGAACTATTTTTCTTTATCCCACTCCCTTCTGTCACTTTTCTGAAATAACTTGAAAATTATAAATAACTACTAATTTTCACCAACCATTGGCACATTTAGAGTCCGTTTCCTGTTTTTAATGTATTGGATTCAGAGTACATTAAAGCAGATAATATGCTGATTTCTGCTTCAAAAAAAAACCCAAAACAAAACAGAAAGCCCTAGTACAACAGTGTTGAGTGAAGACTTAGCAATCTGAAAATTGGACTAGTGATAAGACCCACAACTGCAATTCAGAAAGATCTTGGCTGCTGGGATTGACTTAACCAGCATTCTAAAGAAAGCCAGTTTTAACTTCATCAATAGACTTAAATTAATACTCATCCAAATAATATATCCCTGTGAACGGATTCATTGCCATTAGACTAAAGCATGCCATCTAGTAATTATATTAAAATGAAAAAAAAAGTTTTGTAGAACCAGATACACTTGTTTAGATGTCCTTCCATTTGAACAACTGATGTCATTTTCTGTCTTGTGAAACCTAGTTCTCAAACAAGGGTGTACTATCTTCAGTTTTTTTTTTCAATCCTCTTTTTTCAATTTCAATCTTCATTTTTTTTTTTATCAGACACTGTAAATAAAATATATAAACAAACACAAAAGAGAAATAGGAAATAAAATGAAAGACTATATAATACAGGAAAATAATGCAGGAATTGTAAATATTTTAAAAGGGTTAATCTTTGTAATCTATTGTTAATTATTTGCAAATATTAAATATATTGCATTTTATCTGTCATGTTAAAATGCCAAGAATCATTAAACTGGAGCTAAATGTGGGTATCGAGAAACATGGGCAATGTAATTGAAATCATTAAATGGAATTATATACTGTATGTTGTAATAAATTCAATCTGTATGTCTAAGACTTTATATTGATATGGATATGTCATAATATTGAAACATATATCTATGCATAGTTAAACCCAAATTTTGCTCAAGGTGCTAAATTATGTGTTAAATCTAAGAATGGCTTCCAGTTTGAGTTTAAAATCTATGTCAAATTTGTTTTTAAAGTATGAAATTACTGTAGGCAGAGAACATATTTTACAACCATTCTATTACTTTTCTGCCTATAATATCCTTACAGCAGTTATCTTATATGTAGTTAATTAAATATTTTCTTAAGGAATATGATTTGGTAAGGTTTAATATCTTAGGTTTGAATGAAAATTCAATTTTTGAGATTTGTTTCATTCTAATATGAATCATTTTCAAGAGTTCTTGGGCTTTTCAGCATTGCTACCAAATATACTGCTCAGTATATTCTGCCAATTTTTAAAAAACAAATTGTCCATTTATCAATAAAATAAGAGTGATGTGCCAAAAATACATCTTATTCCAATTTTATCTGAATATAATATTCAGAGTAAATTAAATATTCTTCCATTAAAATTATATTATTTCATTCAAATTCTGCATCCATTTAATTATACAGTGTTTGACCTGTTTCTATTCTGAGTCATACTTCACCAGCAATCTGTAACTGAGGCTCAGTAAATGTTCTGAGTTAGTTGCTATAAGATTTCAAATTCAGTCAAATGTCTCAGTATTACCTTTTGTTTCAGAAATTATTTAATATTATGCTTCGCATCTGAAGATACAGAAACTAAACTGTGCCACTGTGAAATAAGAGTTTCAAAGGATTTGATTAATAATGAATGAATGATTTCCTATCATCAGGTTTCTTACTATTTTCTTCTTTATAAAAATATAAGCATTTGATGATGATGTTCGTCCATTGTGTTGGAAGACAACCTTGACATCTTAACAGATTGTGGGCTGTCCACAGTGTATACACAGATGGCTGGTTAAGTCCTATCTGGGCACAAAATGTTTTGCCACATGTTGGGTAGATGTGTGGGCACCATTGTTGCAGCCAGAGGTGGTATTCAGCAGGTTCTAACCAGTTCTGGAGAACCACTAGCGGAAATTTTGAGTAGTTCAAAGAACTGGTTGTAACCTTCCCTCTGGAATGGCGTGGGAATGGAGTGTCTTTTCCACGCCCACCAACCCACACCCATCAAGCCACCAAGCCATGCCACGCCCACCATGCCACGTCCACAGAACTGATAGTAATTTTTTTTTTAATCCACCACTGGTTGCAGCATTTGCAGCTCTGGCAAGTGCTCGCTTCTCTTGTGCTATGGTTGTTCTTCTGTCTTCAAATATCTGGCAACCTTGGTGGATCAACATGCGCCATGATGATCGATCTTGTGCCAGAGTTTCCCAGGAGGTAGGGTCAATATCCAGGGACTTGAAAGAGGATTTCAACATGTCTTTGTATCACTTCCTTTGTCCCCCAGGCAATTGCTTTCCTTGAGACAGCTCACCATAGATGAGCTGTTTGGGGATGTGGTAGTCTGGCATTCTTGCAACATGGCCTGCCCAGAATGTCTGGGCTGTCATCAGCAGGGTGTGAACTGATGCCAGGCCTGCTCTGGAGAGGACTTCTGTGTCTGGCACCTTGTCCTGACACCGGATCCTCAGAAGTCTGTGAAGGCAGGTCATGTAGAAATGGTTCAGCTGCCTAGCATGCCTCCTGTATACAGTCCAAGTCTCACTGGCATACATCAGGTTAGTTAGCACTACTGCTCAGTAAACTTTGAGCTTTGTAGTAAGGCTTATTCCACGACGGTCCCACATGTTGGTCAGTAGTCCACCAAATGCAGAACTTGCCTTGGCAATTCTGCAGTTGACCTCAATGTCCATTTTCTTTCTTTCTTTTTTTTAAAGCATTTCATACAGATTTGAAAGAGGAGGTTAAGGTTAGTGATTAAGGCACCAGGCTATAAATCAGGAGACTCTGAATTCTAATCCTACCTTAAGTACAAGGCAGTTGGGTAACCTTGGGCCAGTCATTCTGTCTCAGCTCTATAGAGGAGGCAATGGCAAACCAGTTCAAAAATCTTGCCAAGAAAAGTGCAGGGTCAAGGACACACAGTCCCCAGGAGATAAAGTAACCTTAAGTAGAAAATAAACAAGATAGAACCGAATTAGCTCCAGAGCCAATGCATATCAGTATTGATATGAATTGTTGCATCCAGTTATTGTCTCTCTCTGCACAACCCTTTTATTCTGAGTATCACTGCTACATGACATCTTCTTGATGACATTTTTTACTGACTCTTCAGCTTTTTGAGGAGAGCTTCTCAGACATGCTTAGCAATACTCAGTGTTATCTCTATCCCATATACACCAAAATGACTGCGTTTTATAGTTGCTGGGGAATAGTTACATGCCTCCAATAACACTACTTACAATAAACCCTTTAAAAGGTTTAAGAGGTAGGAAGACAAAGATTAGATTGCATAACTGCATAAGAACTGCAGAAATCTGGAAGTCCAAATGTACAGTTGTCATGTCTTCCAAGAACTAGTTTGATCTTGTATGGTACCATTTCTTTCTTTCTATTTCTATTACTTAAAAATAACAAGAGAGAGTGCTTTCTTGCTTCATCCACTCAAGTGTTCTTCTTTTCATTATCATGAGGTGAAAGAATTCAAATTCATTCAAGTGCCCATTTTTACTATTTTGCTTACTTATTATGTGATTGCAATATAGCCATTTCCAATTTAATTGATTAGCCAGTTTCCTTAGGGAAAAATGAATAAATTAGTTAATAAATGTAATTTTTAATTTTATGGTAATTTTAGGGATACATTTTACTACATCTACTGCATGTTGATAATTTCCATTTTTCCTTTCTTATCTCCTAAATTTAACATATTTCCTTTCCCAATGTTTTCCATATTTTTTTTTTCTGACCTTGTCTAAATACAAAACAGTTCAAAACCAGAAACCAGGAGCAAATCAACTTGGAATTGTACCCAATCGGTTTATACAACACACAACCTATTATCCATTGGGTCATCATTTCAAAGATATTTCCTTCCCTAAATAGATAAACAGAATAATGTAGGTGGGCAAACATGAGTCGGAGTTGAAGTGACTTCTGACTTACTGTCAGCTTCCCTGTTGAATTCCTTGTGAGAAGCTGGCATTGAGCGTTGGAAACCAAGCTCCCTTCCTCCCTTTTTCCCCTCTCGTCTCTCTCTCTCACTCACTCATTCACTCCCAGGTAAATCAGACAAGAAACAAGAAAAGATGAATTAATTGTAAGGCTACATTAACAGTCTTGCAGGTCTGAAGGCACAAACTTCCTACCATTACTTTTAACTCATTAATCTATTAGGGTGGGTTTTCCCCAAATTTCTTTTGCTGAGCTTTAAGCATCTGTGGGTTCCTGCCTCTCTTGTCTGATTGTTTCCTACCAGTATCTCCTCCTCTTCTTCTCCAAGATCATTCATATATATTTCCCTTCCTCCCACCCACCCACATTCCTTCACTCTCTCACAACTCTCAAAGCAAGCAAGCCATTGCTACAAGGTGGTGAAGGGTACAAGAGAGTGTGCAACTGGCAGCATGGGACAAGCACAGAGGGATTGGCAAAGGGTAGACCATTTCTCCATTGACTTTTTCCCTGTAAGTTTAAGCAAAGAGTGGGAAGGTGACAAAGGAGCATTAGCAATCCTATCAGTTCCTTCTGGGTTCCCCATTGACTTGTCGGAGAACATTGAAAATGAAGATCAGATAATAATGGCTTACCATGGCAGCAGCTCTGAACAGCAACACTCACTGTACTGCAGTAGCATAAAGTTTCCCTTGGAAGTCCTGGCATTTGTTTGAGGTACCTTTGCTAATTAAAATGTTGCCATATGATGTAGTATTTTGCCCATTGAAGCTTACAGAGTGTCAATCAGACCCAAAGATTTGAGTAGTACTGTATATAGGTGATACTTCCACACATGTCCTCTTGATGCAATTTTCCCTTTAATGTCCATGTTCAACCTGACCTCTTTTGTTCTCTTTTCTATGGGCAAATAGGATTTACAGATGCTGCCAAATAAAAACTTATTTCGAATATGATATGTTGATGTAATTCCCCATTAGGAGAATGAGTGCATACAGGGAGACTTATTTGAGAGTAGTGTTTGAATAATACACACACAGCACACAGATACACTGTACACTAAATGTAGGTTTTTACTTTCAGAAACATTTAAGCAAAGTTCAAAACAAGCAGTCCAAAGTCATTCACAGGTAAGTTAGTCAGTTTTCAGTCCAGGGATAATCCAATAACAAAGTCCAGTATCAAAAACAGTTCAGTATCAGACTTACATCTACTCCATGAATATCAGTCAATTAGGAAAAATAGAGGAAACGGCAATACTCTCCAACAAAAGGAAAACAGAGACTCACTGAGACATACTCTCTTCTGAGACTAAGACTAAGACTAAATAACCCAGGTTTCTGGCTCCATCTTATGGCCATTTGAGAAACCACAACCAACTACAGTTTTTGCATTTTCTTAAAGATACAATATTAAAATGTTTATCCTGGTTTATTTATTTTCAACCCAAATAGCTGTTAGGTGGCTTACATTCCTAACATGATACTATCCATTTCACTGGTTGGAAGCTATGAGGGGTAAGTGAATGCGATGTATAGACATGGAAAATCAACTCCAGAAGGTATCTTTAAATATAGTTGAACCATCCAGGAAGATCTGAAATTAGATGCATTTAGTAGAAAAAATGGCTTGGGAAGTTAGCTTTATAAATTGACCAGAAAGCCAATAAATATTAATCTAGGATAGAATTGGATAGAAAAGAATGTTCTTATCTCGGGTTTCCGGTTCCACGTGGCTTCGGTGGCAGCAGGAATTCACGACTGTTTTTTTTTTTGAAACAAATTTTTATTAATTTTAAAGATAAAACAACACATCATTAACCAGTAAATACATAAACACATAAAACCTCTTAATATTGTAAGTCCTTACAAGTCAAACAAAACAATATTTTTATACAGCATAATTCCAATTTATCCCATCCCCATATGGACACACAAATATCTTTCATCAAATTTCTCATTATTTCTCTTTACTCCTATTCAATTTCATTTCTCTTCCATATTTATCCATTTTATAGTCATCATATTCTTTTCTTTCTGGCTTGTTTAAATTATTCTCATCTAACATTCCTCCAAGGTTTTATTGATTCTTTTTTCCTTTTTTTTTTTAATAAAAAACAAATTTTGTTAGTTTTATCATAAGCATAATACACAAACATACAAACACAAAACATAAAACATAGACAAAACTAAAAGATCTTTTCTGAAGGTTGTCTGTTCCCGGGTTAAAACTCTTTACACAGACACAAATTCAAACATCATATTCAACCTAAATCTCCTTCCATATCTTATTATCATTTTTTATATATATATATGTATATAAAAACCATTTTTATCAGTTTTCTAAAAACAATGCACACAAAATCAAGGCATAACAGCTTATAAATTCTTTTCTAAAAAAAAATAATAATGATAGACCAATAAAACATAACATTTCAAGATTATAATATTAATATTTCATATAATATTAACTTCATATCTTGTCCCTACTTCTCTTTTCCATCCAAATTATTTATCAATTAAAATTTTATTGCCTTTTATCAATATACAAAATCAAAAGAAAAGCATATATATCCTTCCATTATTACCATTTTCAACAACATTCTTTGTCTGTTCTATTTCCAAACATCCATTCATCTTTTTTCTTTTACTATACTTCTCCTGTACAACAATTGGAGTTACATCTATAACTCATTACCTAACTTAAAAATACTACATATAAATCTTTCTTGGGATTCTGTTTAAAAGATTCTAAAATTACATAATAAATTTTTTATTCTAAATATACATATAAAAACACACTCTTATATACCCTCCAGAATCCCTCTTTTAATCTAAATTAAATTCACCCATTGTCTCTAAATAAACTTTTTTTTTTTAAATCTTGCTTCCCCCCATTAAGGCTTCTCCTCCCCCCTTTTCTCTCTTGCTTATTCTTCTCCTTGCCCTTTCTACCCCTTTGCTTTTTCTCTTCGCTTTTCTTGCTCCTTTTCCTTTGCTTTCTAACCTTGCCTCCATCTTTTCGCTCATTTTTCTCTCTTTTGGTTGTTTTTATAATTCTTAAAAAACCCTTTTTCTTATCCTTTTTCTCCTCCTCTCCGGAAGGAACCCATTGTTCATCAAAGATGGCTTCTTCTTCCTCTTCTTCCTTGTCCCAGTCCTTCTGCTGCATAATCAACTTTTCAACAGAACATAACGCCATTTCTAAGAATTGGAACAAAGCGCCCAAAGTATCTTCTTTTTTATATTTTTGATAGTCAATCTCTAGTTCATCCACAGACAATGCCATTATGAAAAGGGAAAACTTTTTCCAAAACAACCACAAGTATTTTTAATCCAGGACAATCAAAAGCAATTAAAAAAAAGAAAAAAGTTCCAAAAGTTAATACTTTTCTTCCTTCTTCTCTTTCTCTTTCTAAATTAATTTTTAATCAAAGAGGTCCAATTACCATATATCTTCTTTTGGGATCCACCAAGACATTCTAGACAGTCTCCTCCTTTTTCAGTTTCTGCTCCAACTTTTTTTTCTCCCTTCCCACTTGCAATTTTTAAATAATCAAAAATCCATACCTCCAGCAAAAATTTTCCAATTTCTTAAATTTTTCAATGTCCAAAAATCCCTTTGTCTCTTAGCTTAGCTTTCAAAGCAATCCACTTTCAATGTCTAATATATCCAAATATTTCTGCTTTTTCCGTGGGATGGGAGAGTAAACAAAAATAAAAAAAAGAAAGTTCCCTTTGACAGCTTCTCCGCCGCTTTCGATCTTCTTAGGGAAACAATGTATCCTCCAGCAACAAGCAGCTCAATTCCAGGCAATTTAAAAGTTGTTACTTGACCCGGCTCAGACAGAACTTTCACTTTTCACACTTCCTCCAGCACAGTTCTTACCCGGTTGCTGGCATCTTCGTGGCGGCCATTGCTGACCGCCGCTCCACCGCCTTGGGAAAAAGGGGTTTTCCCGGAGAAGGGGGGGGTCTGCGATGCCCCCACCTCCCTAACCGGCTCCCCTCTATCTTCAGCTGTCCCTACAGGGCAGCCTTAACCCCCTGACCCATCTGGATCGGGGGTACCTCGACAGCTAGCCAGCAGGAATCGCGAGCTGTCGCGAATTCCTGCTGCCCCGAAGCCACGCAAACCGGAAGTTTTCAGGAATTCATGACTGTTCATGATTCCTGCTGCACTTGCCGCTGAGGTGCCCCCGATCCAAATGGATCCGGGGGATATGGCTGTCCTGTAGAGGCAGCTGAAGAGAGAGGGGAGCTGGACAGGGGTTGGGGGTGTCACAGATCCCCTCCTTGTCCAGAAAAAACCCTTTTTCCTGAGGTGGTGGAGCGGCGGTCAGTAATGGCCGCCACGAAGAAGCCTGCAACCAGCTAAGATTGTGCTGGAGGAAGCAGGAAAAGTGAAAGTGCTGGCTGAGCCGGGTCAATCAACATCTCTCAAACTCTCTGGAACTGAATTGTTTGAATTGTTGGAGGATACAATGTATCCCTAAGAAGATCGGAAAGTGGCGAAGAAAGCTTTAAAGGGAAACTTTTTTTTTCTTCACTCTCCCACCCCATAGAAACAGCAGATGAAGATTTGAAATTTATTTAGGCACTGAAGGTGAATTATTTTGAAAGTTTAAGCCAAGGGACAAAAGACTCTTTGGACATTAGACTTAATAATTTAAGAAATCAGAAAACCCTTATTGGAGGTATGGATTTCTGATCATTTAAAAATTGAAGTTGCAAGTGGGAAGGGAGAGGAAAAAAATTGGAGCAGAAGTGGAAAAAGGAGGAGATTGCCCAGAATCTCAAAGAAAGATATATGGTAATTGGACCTCTTTGATTAAACAGTAACCCCAGAAAGAGAAGTAGAAGAAGGAAAAAAAGTATTAACTTTTGGAATCTTTTTTGAATTATTCTTGATTAAAAATACTTGGCTGGTTGTTTTGGGAAAAGTTTCTCTTTTTATGATGGCATCGCTTGTGGATGAATTAAAAACTGAACATCAAAAATATAAAAAGGAGAACAAGATGGAAAAGATACTTTGGGCACTTTATTTCAATTTTTAGAAATGGCGTTATGCACTTATGAAAAGTTGATTACGCAGCAGAATGACTGGGACAAAGAAGAAGAGGAAGAAGAAGCCATCTTCGATGAACAATGGTTTTTTTCTGGGGAGGAGGAGAAAGAGGATAAGAAAAGGGGGATTTTAAGGTTTGAAAAAACAACCAAAAAAGAGAAAAATGAGATGAAAGGTGGATGCAAGGGTAGAAAACAATGGAAAGGGAGTAAGAAAAGGGAAGAGGAGAGACAAAGGGGTAAAAAGGGCAAGGAGAAGAATAAGCAAGAGAGAAAGGGGGGGAGGAGAAGCCTTTATGGTGGGAAGCAAGATTTAAAGAAAAAAAGCTTATTTAGAGACAATGGGTGAATCTAATTGAAAAAAAAAGGGGGATTCTGGAAGGTACATAAGATTGTGTCTTTATATGTGTATTTAGAGTAAAATGCTAATCGTATATATTAATACTCTAATCATATATATTAATACTCATTTATATGAATGAGTATTAATATATACGATTAGTTTTTTTTTTAATGATATGGATAGTGCTTATATAGGATTTTATTTAGTTATTGCTGGGTTTTTACCTTCTTTATAAAATTTATTGTGTAATTTTAGAATGTACTAAACAGAATCCCAAGATAAATTAAGTGTTAATATGAAGTAATTTTAAGTTAGGAAAATGAGTCCAAGGCATCACTCCAATCAGTGTATAGGAGAAGTAAATTAAAAGAAAGAAGATGAATGGATAGTTGGAAATAGAACAGACAAAGAATGATATTGAAAATGATAATAAGTTATGGAAGGATATATAAAGTGAATATGATGTTTGAATTTGTGTCCGTGTGAAGAGTTTCAACCCGGGATCAAGCAGCCTTCAGAAAAGATGTTTTAGGTGTTGTTGTTGTTTTTCTATGTTCTGTGTTTTGTATGTTTATGAAAGGCAATAAAATTTTAATAAGCCAAGAAATATAATTTGGATAACTAGAATGAAAAGGAGAAGTCGGGATAAGATATGAAGTTAAATAGATAACGTAAATATTAATATTACAATTTGGAATTATTTTGTATGTTCTATTGGCTTTCTTCTTTAATTTTTTTTTCTCTTTTAGAAAAGATTTTTCAAATTGTTATGCCTGGATTATTTGTGTATTGTTTTTGTAAAATTAATAAAATTTGTTTTTTTTTTAAAAAAGAATGTTCTTATCTCTACTTCCCACAAGAAATTGATAATTAACTCAAAATTAATTAGAAAAGGACTTATTTCCTTTTTTAAAAAGCAAGTTTGAATACATAGGACTTATAGGACCAATAATAGTTGAAATCTCTTGCATTCTGGTTAGAGAATTAGATATTAAAGCTCTTGCTCATAGTCACCCATACCTTGGTCATTCTCTGTTTAGATTATCAACTGTAACAATCATTGGTCTTAACATTAAATATGGAACAGTAGAGATCATTAACAAAATTGATATATAAAAATGTAAAATCTTTGAAGAGTGGGGAAAGACAAAATATCATACTTAAAAAGAAAAAATGGTTAAATTGGGGATCTACAGTCATTAGTCATGATCTTCAAAGAGGAGTTTAGTAGCTGTCTTTCAGATTGGATAACATTTAACAAATGTTATTAAAGCCATATGCTTATATGAACTGCAGATGCATAAGATTAACTAAACTTATGCAGGATTTAAAATTTGGGATGGGGAGAAGAAAAAGACAGATCTATTAGAAGAATAGAATTAGAATTAGAATTAGAATTAGAATTAGAATAGAATAGAATAGAATAGAATAGAATAGAATAGAATAGAATAGAATAGAATAGAACCTCGGAGATCTTCTAGTCCAGCTACATGCTCAGGCAGGAAACCCAATACTATTTTAGACTATTTCTGTCCAATCTCTTCTTAAAAACTTGCAGTGTTGGAGCATTCACAACTTCTAGAGGCAAATTGTTCCACTGATTAATTGTTCTAACTGTCAGGAAATTTCTCCTTAGTTCTAGATTGCTTCTCTCCTTAATTAATAATTATCTTTAATAAAATTATATGAAAAAGTAACCCTTGAATGACCTATTTTTTTAAAGTATTATCTGCTTTGTCTGAAGTTACACTGATTAGTAATCTATAGCAGTAGTCGCCCTCCAAAACAATTAATCCAGGCTGCATGGGAACACAAGGCTATGCCACGCACATGGCCCATGCCCTCCCTGCCCACTCACTCCTTACCTGGCAAAATTGCCTGCTAAGTTGCTATTTTTCCTTTTTTTCCTTTTTCCCAACCATCAGCTGTTCTGCTGTGCCAGAAGATTTAGATTAGCTAGAAAGCAGGAAACCATTGGATTTCTTGTTTTCTAGCTAATCTTTAAAACTTCGGCTCTGCTTTTAAGCAGAGGCAAACCTCCCTTAAGACTGAAGACTTAAGACTGAATATTCAGTGCAGACTCAGATAGCCAATGGCAGAAACACTCTAAGCGAATCTGTGATTCTGTGAGTGTTGTAACTATGTATCATTCATGTGATTGCAACTATGTATCATTGCAACTATGTATCATTCAAGCATTTGCAACATTGTATCATTCACGTGTAATCATTAACTTTTGTCTCTTCAGTGACCTTTGCAAGGCACGTACAAGAGACAAGGAGATAGACGTTTGTTAATAGGCTTATCCACTTTGTAAATAATCTGTCCGGTATGCAGATTTGTAAACATGCACATCCTGATGAGATTAACATGTTTGACTTGAGCTTTTTAATTAAATCATTTTCTTGTAAAAAAAGCACAATAAAAGAGCGTGTGCCAAGACATTCGGAGCGCGCTCATCAAGAGGAAACTTCGCTTCCTGTCGTTTCTCTTCCCTTCGCTCCCTTTCATGAGCCGCCCATCAGATGCGGGATGGCAGATACCGCATGTGAGCAACTCAATCTGCCTGCCCGCTTTGCCTGATTTTGGGTAAAAGTTGCTCTTTTTTAATAAAAAATTCAACATTTACATAAATATAATATTTACATACAAGCCATGCCCAGCCAGTCACATGACCACCAAGCCACACCCACAAATTAGGCGATGCCCAAGAATCAGTTGTTAAGAAATTTGAATCCCACCCCTGCCTCTATGTGTTTGTATGTGTGTGTGTGTGAGAGAGAGAGAGAGGGAGGGAGGGAGGGAGAAGTCTCTCTCAGCAAGCCACCATCAGTCAAAATTCATATTAGTGGTCCCCAGAATTTAAAATTATGAGTTTGGTGGTCCCTGATGTCCAAAAGGTTGGTGACCTTTGATCTACAGTTTATCCAGTTTCTGACAGGATGATCAGAGACTTGGGGAAATTGGAATGAATTGTACATAATGTACAAGTTTCAGGGAGGCTGTTAAATCTGATTCTATTACACTTATAATGTAAGTGTATAATATACACTTGATGTTCTGTGGCTCTTCCTCTGTTATGGATAACTAATGAATTACTTTGACACTTAGAAAGTTCTTACCATTGTGTGTAAGTTCCAATACATTGCAGAATGTACATTCACTAATACAATTTTATCCATGTTCATATTAATCAAAGCCTGTAAACATGTCTGCCATTTTGGGGAAATCATTTTTACATTTGCTGTACTTTATTTCACCTCCCCTCTCTGGTGGAGTATGAATTGCATTTGATGGTGGCTGAATGGTTCTGCTTCATTCCAGTGGAATGCTTCCTGTCATGAAATAATGAGAACATGGGATTGTTCTTGTTAACTAGAAAACTGTTCTCTCTACAGGAATAACATGCTATTCAGATAGTAAGTGTCAGCTTTTCATCATTCAAGTTTATTAGCAATTCTTTAGCAGAAATTACCTTCAGAATCCAAAATAGTGGTACTGTAAGCAACCTGTTTTCTTTTCAACCTTTCCTTTGGGCATTATTAATTAATAAATTAATTAATTTACATTTAATGGCTACCCACTGCAATGGAGTCTGAGAAAATTAAACACTAAATTAAACAGACATCTAAAATCAAAATAACCCAATAAACCACAAAATCTACAGAATTCACAAAACAAGAAGTCCTTGAACAAATAATAAATATCAACCCCAGGCCTGGGACCAAATCCAGATTTTCAAAGCTTGCAAGAACCTTAGGAAGGAGATCATTGACTTTATCTTTGGAGAGATGCAGTTCCAGATCACGGGGGGCTACAGCAAGATTACATTTAATAGAGGGAACCTAGAGCATATCCAGTCTGCTCAAATATACTGGCTGGGCAGAAACAATTGGAGACAATGTGTCCTTCAGATATCCAGATAACCATATAGGGCAGTGGTCCCCAACCTCCAGTCCATGGACTGGCACTGGTCCACAGCATGCCAGAAACCGGGCCATGCAAACAAGTGAAGAGTCATCCACATGATGCAGGCAGCATGCAAAACCACGTCCCTTTCACTGAAAAACCCCTCCCCATCAAATCAGTCCCTGGTACCCAAAAGGTTAAGGGCCACTGATAAAGGGCTTTAAAAGTAATAACCAGCATCTTGAATTGCACTCAGAAGCAATAGCAGTCAGTGTCAGTCAATGCAACTCGCATAGCAATGGTAACACATGGATACATTGAAAGGCCCCTGTTACTGTTCATGCAGCTGAATTTTGAACCAACTTTAGCTTCTGGGCGGTCCAAGGCAGCCAAGAGCATATTGCAATGTTGTCTGGGGCTGATTTCTATTCTAACATAGTTAGTTTTTTGGAATTCATAGAAACACATGTGGATGGATCTTGAAGGTCTTCTCGTCCAAACCCATATCACCATTTGTCTTTATACCATTGTGGACAAATGCTTGTAAAGCTGCCAGCTGGCCAGATCCTCAACAATCTGGCACCTTTGCAATAAAGTCATAGGAAGTTTTGTCAGGAGTCAATTTTTTCTAATCTTAAACATAGAGCATTGCCAGCAAGGCACTTTATGTTGTACTAAGATTTGTCATTGGGTATCCTTGTACGACATTTTTATAAGAAAGTACACTTGCCAAGTCTACAATAGCCAAACCTGGTAACAAATGATTAAAGGAGTGGAAGAACAGACTCTTGTATTTTTAGTACAATATCTTCTTTTTTGAAATTTTGGAAATCATTCACACAAAGACTCGCCAACTGGCATTCCTTCTCATTTTTCTCAGATGATCTCTTTGCCACTGAGCATGCCAGCCCCAAATCATTTTTTTAAAAAATAAATAAATAAGAGATTTTACTTTTAAATTGGACTAGGATTCTCTCTGTTGTTTCAGTATAATTTCTTTATAGATTATTTGGACCATTTGGAGGCAATATGTTGTGGTTTTTCCCCCCTTATTTTTGCTACCTCCAATTTAAAAGAAGCATAGGGGATATGATTTTTAAAAAACAATATGGTGGTGACATTCTTGAAGCTTTTGGATGAAAATCTGTCATTTTCTCTGTTACTTTCTCTGGTTTTTTAATCCCATGATGCTAAAATCTGAAGCAATTATAGGCACAGTGCAAGGAATCTAGGGCAACTTGCCATAGTCAACTCACCACAGTCAACTTGCCACAACCAACTCGCTATGGGACAGACAACCTTCCACAGGACAAGAGTTACACTAATATCAAAGAAATTGTGAAATAGAAACATTAAAGAAAGGATGCTAAAAGGATGGGCAAAGTAAAATGTGAATAACAAAGATTAAAATATTTCTAATTATTTTGAATGAATGAATGAATGAATGAACGAATGAATGAATGAATGAATGAATGGCCAAGTGTGATTAGACACACAAGGAATATGTCTTGGTATATATGCTCTCAGTGTACATAAAAAGAAAAGATACATTGATCAAGAATCATAAAGTACAACACTTAATATAGTCATAGGGTACAAATAAGCAATCAAATCATACTGGAAAACAGTTAATATAAATCATAAGGATACAAGCAACAAGTTACAGTACTACAGCCACAAGTGGGAGGGGATGGGTGATAGGAGTGATGAGAAGATTAATAGTGATAATAATGCAGACTTAGTAAATAGTTGGACAATGTTGTGGGAATTATTTGTTTAGCAGAGTGATGGTGTTTGAGAAAAAATTGTCCTTGTGTCTAGTTCTGGTGTGCAGTGCTCTATAGCATTGTTTTGAAGGTAGGAATTGAAACAGTTTATGTCCAGAATGTGAGGGATTAGGGTTAAGGTTTTAAATAATTAAATTAATTAAATTGAATTGTTGAATTGTCCTGTGTAGAATGGTCCCACAGCGTTGGCCATGTGAGTTATCCTGCAACAAGTTGGTCATGGCAAGTTGGCCATGGTGAGTTGTCCCATTCCCTACTGCAACATCTCACTCAAGCATATAATCCAAGTTTTTATTTTGTTTTTTTTAAAAAAAACCACGAAACTCTGAAGTGGTCAGTTTGAATTATATTTTTTAATGTATCTCAAGGTACAAATTTGAATCAAACCATAGCGCCTTAAAAAAAAAAAGTCTCAAATCTCTCATTTGCATCTTGCTCAGCTTTCTTTTCATGCAAGGCTCATTATTTTTATTATTTATTTATTTATTTTATTTCTCAAGCAAGTATTAGATAACAGATATAAGTATGAACATGGTTATGAACACATGAAATGGATACGAATAAAAAGAAACAATAGGACAGGGACGGCACGCCCCCACAGAGGTCTCTTAGGAAAGGGTGAGTAGACAATCTAAGGTTAAAGTTTTGGGGGCTTGGGGGAAGAAACCACAGAGTCAGGTAGAGTATTCCAGACATTGACCACTCTGTTGCTGAAGTCGTATTTCCTGCAATCAAGTTTGGTGCGGTTTACCTTGAGTTTGTATCTATTGTGTACTCTTGTATTGTTGTGGTTGAAGCTGAAGTATTCATTGACAGGTAGGACATTGCAGTAGATAATTTAATGTACTACACTTAGATCGGACAAAAGCCATTGTAGTTCTAGGTTGTTTAAGTCTAAAATTTCAAGTCTGGTGGTATAAGGTATTCTGCTATGAGTAGAGGAGTGGAGAACTCTTCTTGTGAATTATCTCTGGATTTTCTTGACTGTGTTAATATCCAATTTGTAATGCGGGTTCCAGAGTGATGAGCAGTATTCAAGTATTGGTCTCTCTAATCATCTACTTGGGAGTTTTGAATGGGTGGGGGTTTAAATGGAGGTTGTCCTATCAGCTGAATGGGGATTTAAATGGAGACTGCTTAGGAGATTATTCCTCTCAGGTAGGGTCTATCTATTCTCTGTGAGTCTCCGCAGTTCTCTGCAATTCTCGGCCATTCAGAATCACACTCTCCTGCTCTCCTCCAATCCCGGCTCTTTTTTTGGCCTTTTATAATCACACGCTCTGCCAGTTCTGGCTCTTTCACTGCCACTCAGAATCACACTTTCCACCAGTCCCAGTTCATTCCATGTTGCTCAGAATGGCTCACTCTCAGAATCACTCTCTCTGTAAGTGTCAGCATCACACTCTCATCCAGTCCCGGCTTGTCCCAGCTCTTTAGCACTATCTGCTATCCGCCAGTCCTGGTTCTTAAAAGTCTCACCCGATCGGAATGGCGTCCTGTGGAATGGAGTCTTGGCCTCTCCAGTCAGAATGGTGTCCTGGCCTCTCCGTGCTCTCTCGGGATTACCGGCCAATTCTCTGCTTTCAGAACCTTCTGAAACCTTCTGATAGTCCTGGTTGAGAATGGTCAACAGATAGGACTGCAATTCCAGCAGACTAAAGTTGGATGGTTTGGCACAAGAGACAATTATTAGTAGTTGCTGGCACACTCATACTTTAATATTCTGTGCTTAGTGGGTATTGTTCATCTGGTCCTTTAAACATTAAAATTACTAATACTTTCAATAAAAAGTATGTTGATTTTTTATGGTTGTAGATCTTTCTTTTATTTCAGATATTCAAGTTTAAATTGCCTAAATTATTTTTCACAGGTGTTTCTGAAGCAAGCTACATTAAATAAAAGCTCAAAGCCATCTCTGTTTCCCAAAGGGAACAATAAAATAAGCAATTGGAAAAAAAAATCCCTGATAAATGCAGCAAAATTATTCTGTGTTTCACTGTGACTGTTTGAGCTGTTGTCAGACCATGGGAACCTACTAAGAAACAGAGAGACTTCCAAAGGAAAGCATTATATTTCTTTCTCATCAGGCCTATGAATCACAATACAGCAACATGAGTATCAAGTGAATATGTTTCCACAACAAGTATTAAAAATACTAATTCTATATACTGCCCCATTTTATTACTTCATTGTGAGCAACAAAACCTTGCATGGAGCACTCAGGGTATTCCATATAAATTAAGATTTGACAGACTATCCAATGAAGAAAGAAGAGAAAGCTATGAACCAACTTTGGATACCATTCCAAATCTAAAATCATGATGCTTTGCTCTCTAATCTTCAGTTCATAGAAAGTAAATCTCATCTTCTACTATAAAAACAATATAAGAAAAATCATTAATAGAAAGCATTTCATAAGAAAAGCAATCATAAGAAAATAATCATAAGATGCTTATTTTTTCTTTCTACAATGTGCAATATCCAAAACTTCTTTCTAGAAACTAAAAACCTCAGCAAAAGATAATGAGATAGAAAACCTACACATCAGAGCAAATACAACAAGGGTGACTCAGTACATTTTCTAGTATCTGTCATTAACAGAAAATATGGCAGAGTGTAAGGACTAGTCTTAAGCAGAGGAACAATTGACTGGCAAAAGTGTCTTTATTTATTCGGGCATTTGTATCAAATCATGAAGATTTGTATAAGTAATAATGTTGTATCTCCAATAAAAAGGATACACATGAAAATGTTAGAGTTGCAAAAATCCTGGGAAGGAAGGAAGGAGGGAGGGAGGGAAGGAAAGGAAGGAAGGAAGGATTTGTTAGTTCTTTAAATAATACTTCTAGGCTTGTTGGATCTGTATTGCAAAATTCTAAGTTGAAGAAATATATTTATAATTATTCATATTTATACATATAAATTTAATATTAAATATTAACAAAACTCATTTTCATCCAGTCCTAATTAAGAATCCTTTAAACACCCTCAAAATAGCAAGGCATTATTTTTACTTTGATCAAATAAATCAATTGTATATTTTTCTGCAATAGTATTCTCTCTATCTTTATCAAGCCCTCTTCATACTGCCAACATAGCAACTCCAGAAAACACTTCTTATAAATTCAATATTAGGAAATAATCCAAATCACTCATCTGGTTTATTATTTTTATTTCTTTTAAAATGCTTAGGTCATTGTCTTTCATTTGTAAATCCATAATTTCCATCTTTTTATAAGCTGTAAATTTTAATTCCGCCTGTAAATCACTTTCAGTTTTATTCAATGGAGCTTTATCCTCTGCAGTTACACCAATATCTGCTAGTAAAGATTTAAATAGTTTAAAAACTTAATGTTGCCATAACTTATATGTTTCTTTTAAATTATCCATGTGATGCCCTCTAATGTCAAATTTTCAAAGTTTTTTTTAATCAATTCAAAATATAAACAGAGGTTATCAACATGGGAAAGAATAATTTCAATCAACATCAAAATCAGAAATCAAATGGATCTGAGTACTTCATCTGTGTGAAGCTTTCCAAAGCCAACAATAATCATCCTCTTGCTATATATTAAAAAAAATACAAATCCTAAACTTAAACTGCTTTATTTAAAAAAACATAGTCCAAAATGATTAAGAGATGAGCCAGTTAAACCTGTGTCAATGTAGGTGACACTAAGGGTATAAGCACAATGGAATCCTATAATTCTTATTTTATCAGACACAAAAGCATTTTCTACAGTCTTCTCCCACACAAAAAAAGCAGCTATTTAGAACATGTGTGGATAATCTGATGATCTCTCCTCAACTTCAGGGAGATTTCAGTTGCCCAGTTCCTGTAATTGGGTGCCATTTCAGGCACATGTCCCATCTTTTAGACTAGAGGAACATCAGCTCACTAGAAGTGTATCCTGAGACCACACTCCTGACTTTTCTTCTTCCTTTGTCTGGACAAGCAGATTGTTGGCCAGGTTAGGCACAGCAGAAAAGTGTTTCTAGCTGAGTTCTAATGCTGGATAAATTTTAAAAGTCAGTTTACATGAATTGGATTGAAACTCCTGAGTAATAAGCCTTCAAATAAGCCTGTCGGTAACAGAGTGCATTCTGTACACTTAGAATATTCCAGGCTAAGTATCCTGAATTTCTACTTAAAGGATCAAGAAGTGGTTTTGGGGAAATCATTTGTTTACTTTCCAAAGAAGTGCTGTCAGTCAATAAAGGCATGATGTTCTAACTCAAGGTGTTTGTTTAGTATTAAAATTAGTCACGATAGCATTTGAAGAAAATAGGTAATTTCCAGTCCTATTCTTTCACAGCTTCTGAATTTATGGAATCTAACTGAGAAAGCAGACTGTGGAGAGAATAAGCTTAGCTAGGCTATGGCTCATAACGGAGGAACTGGGGACGTTATCAACGAGTTTTTAATTACAGAATCAGTTTGTTTTGCTTTGGTGCATATTTCCTATCTTGGTTTCTTTGTTTTTCTCCTGGCCTGAAGAGCTAAACCCTAACAGTGGCCATAATCTTCCTTTCTTATATATAATGAAACAAATTATTTAAAAAATGGAGCATTAAAAGTTTAAATGTTTTATGATCAGAAAAAACATGAAGAAGACACATATCAGTTTTGATATTTGGCAAACTACAGCTCTTGGGATCTTGTCACTCACTACCTTTGATGTGTTTCATTCACACCATTGCCAGGTTGCTATGGTTACTTTTAACTCTCCTTTGTCAATGAGAGCAACTCCTGCTTCTTCTGGAGATTCAAGACTAGCTGAGCTCCATGGGTGGCAGCAAAGTTGAAAAGATGCAGCAATGGGGAGAGTTGAGCCAAACAGCAGCAGATCTATTAAAAAAACCACATCCCTTTCACACCTACTTGCCTCTGGGAAAGTAACACTATTTTGTTTATTTTACTTTAAAGGTATAAGGCAAAGCTATCCTTCATAGGCCTATTTCTTTAAAAATATAAGCATCCTCAGCCAAGACTCCTGCAATCACTGACCATTTGGTGTGCCACAAGGCTTAAAGCTCCTTATATCTTAGAAATGTGTTTTAGTAGGACAAATTAGTTCAGAGAAAGCTGAAACCAATTTTGTACTCCATTTCCTAGCTCAAAACTGAAAAGCATATCCTCCCTACACCCTTGCATTCCTTTTCTATATTCACAAGACAAAAACAGGGCTTCTTCACTTACATAGCAAAAAACTGATTTTTTTAGCAGGTTGGTCTATCATCCTTGCCTGCCCCTTCCCCTGGCAAAACACAAAAATCAGCATCTTCTGAATCTCAATTTTCTCCAAACTCTTTAATGCTGTATATGACCTGTATCAGCTGCAATTCCCAGAGGTACAATATGTGACAAGGATTATTCAGCATAGATGAATTCAGCATTTTGAAGTATATTTCACTTTCTATTTTGTCCATATTCTTTTAATAAGTATATTTTCTCACTTGAGGTTTAAGGGACGAGGGGTGAATTGCAGACAATTACAACAGAGATCTGTCCCTGCCTAGTTTAGTGTCTCTGATTCACAAGTGCTACACTTATCTCTTTGTGTTTAAGGGGAAATAACAGGCTATCAAACTGTCATGCTCATGGCAATTGCTGTGAGTAAGTTTCTGGCTAGTAAAGATCTCTTTCAAGAAGAAATTCTTTTGGGGCTCTGGATGTTTCTTCTCTGGTCAGTGTTATTTACAGGAAATGTAACAGATAACAGATAATCAGAGTTGGAAGGGACCTTATAGGTCATCTAATCCAACCCCCCTGGCCAAATGGGAGACCCTACACTATTTCTGACAAATGGCAGTCCAATCTTTCTTGAAAATCTCAAGTGATGGCACTCCCACAACTTCTGAGGGCAAGGTGTTCCATTGGTTGATTGTTCTCATGGTCAAAAAATTTCTCCTTGTTTCCAGGTTGAATCTCCCCTTGTTCAGTTTCCATCCATTATTCCTTGTCTGGCCTACAGGCACTTTAGAAAATAGCTTGACCCCTTCCTCTCTGTGGCAGCCCCTCAAATATTGGAAGACTATTGGAAGGCTGTTATCATGTTTTCCCTGGTCCTTCTCTTCACTAGACTAGCTATGCTAGTTCTTGTAACCGTTCTTCATATGTTTTAGTCTCCAGTCCCCTAATCATGCTGGTTGCTCTTCTCGTACTTTTTCTAGAGTCTCAACATCTTTTTTATACTGGATGCAGTACTCTAGGTGTGGTCTTACTCAAGCTTTATAGAGTGGTATTAGTATCTCGCTTGATTTCGATTGTATCCCTCTGTTAATGCAATTTAGGATTGTATTAACTTTTTTGGCTGCTGCTTCACACTGCTGGCTCATATTTAGCTGGTTGTCCACTAAGACTCAAGATCCCTCTCACAGTTACTGCTATTGAGCCTGGTTTCATCCAGTCTATATGTGTACTTTTGGTTTTTCTTGCCTAAGTGTAGGACTTTACTTTTCTCTACATTGAATTTCATTTTGTTAGATACGGCCTAGTGTTCTAGTTTGGCAAGATCCATCTGGATCTTGAGCCTGTGATAGAAATGTACTTATCTTTTAAAAAAAAACAAATTAAGCAACTATATGTGGTTGTTTGAAGTACTATGCATAATGTGAATCTCAATTCTACAGTATATAAATGATAAATACTAAGACAGTGGAATAAAAATAATAGCACGGGGGTGAACCAATTTATTTCCCAATAAACAAAGTAAAATGGAATATATGGTATAGCATAGAGTCATCCAGAGTTTTGCAACCCAATCTGAACCCATTTGCTTTAAAAAAAATGCTGTATTTTCTCCCACACATGCACAGCCATGCCTTCCAAACTACCCATTCCAAATTACTTCAGAGCACTCACAGCCTTCATAAAGAAGTCAGCTGTGGCTTTGTGGGCATGGCAGGGGAAGGATATTGTAAACTCTCCATTCCCTCTCCATTCCTGGGGGAAGATTACTGTTATGGACTAAGCCAACGCAGCAGTAACAACCCTAAATAGCTTTACTTTAGAGCAGGCTTGTAATCCTGCACTTCTCATTGGCCCGCGAATAGCAAGTCGTGATTGGTCATTTCTGGCCAGTCTGATTGGCTATTAACGGGCCCCTCTGATTGGATGCTTGTGAAAGCGGTAAACTCAAACCATTGGTTGTTTTGACAGCAGCCAGCTCTATAAAAGAGCTGCTGCTGGCCAAGTATTTGCTCTGTTCTTATTTTACAATAAAGAGTTGAAGTCACCATTCGATGTCTCGTCTCCGTTCCTTGTGCCAATGCTCAGGACTTAACACTGGCGACAAGGATGGGATGTGGAGACGATAGAGCTGACTAAGTACGCATCGAACAAGACAGAGCACGTGGCTGAAGAGCGCATGCAACAAATGGCAAGATGACCAGCGGCGCCATACCACCTGCTCCATTCGACCCAGCAACCGAAGACTGGGACTCGTATATAGATCGTTTCCAGATGTTCCTAGAGACCAACAATTTAAAAGATGTTACGCCTGGCAAGAAACGAGCGGTGTTCCTGACTCATTGCGGCCCTGCCATTTTCAAAATGGCTAAAGCACTTGCCAAACCGGTGGAAGTGAAGACCATGGATTGGGATACCCTCGCCCCAATCCTCCGGGCCCATTACGCACCCGTAGTACCTACACTGATACGAAGACACGAGTTTTACCAGAGGGACCAACGGAAGAACGAGAGCGTTGGGGATTTTGTAGCTGACCTCCGGAACCTAGGAGGCCTTTGTGGTTTTGCAAACCTCGAGGAAGCCCTGACAGATTGCATAGTTCTGGGATTAGATGCACCTCACGTGCAGAGTAAACTTATGGCGGAAGGAGACATCAGCCTTACAGATGTCATCGTTGATGCTACTGCCACAGAAGCAACCAGGAAGTCAGCCACTCGAATGCGCTGAGCGAACGCAATGCACCGCCAACTCGCTAACGATAGCCCGCTCGCCGCTGAGAAACACACTATCACCACCCACCACGAAGACCTCGAGACATCCTCAGACAGTGAGGAAGAGGAGGTCAACCGGCTCCACTCAGAACGAGAGCAGAGGAACCAGAGACGTCCTCGCCAATGTGCTGGTTGCGGGGTAAACCACCCACGATCGGACTGCAAATTCCTCAATGCACTCTGCTGTACCTGCGGGAAAAGAGGCCACATTGCGAAGGTCTGCAGAAGCAAGCGAGAGTCCAGTCCCAGCCGAAGGGAGAACAACCTCCACTGGGAGACAGGCAAACCTCCTGAGAATCGGGACCGCCTGAACCACCAATGGAACAACCACTACTACTACAGAAATTGAGCACCTGGCTCTTCAATGAGATGAGAAGAGGCCCACCAAACCATTATTATCAGCCACGCTTCATCGTTCAATGCAAGAAATATTCTGCGTAAGGGTTACTACTGAGAATCAACCGTGCGTGTTGGAAGTGGATTTGGGATCATCCCTATCGATGGTATCCTGGAAAACCCTCAAACAGCTGATCCCTGCCATCTGCCACCAGGACCTCAGCACTCAATGAATCATCCTAAAAGACTACCAGGGAAACAGAATTCCAGTTGCTGGTTCCAGCCACGTCCAAGTATCCTTCAAGGACCGCACCGTGATGCTTCCCCTGACTGTCATCGATCATGACCGACCCAGTTTGTTAGGGTTACAGTGGTTCGCCCCACTCAGGATTGAACTAGCCGGCATACACCAAACCAGAAGCGATGACTGGGAAGAGGCCCTCATCCAGGAATTCCAGGACGTGTTCACAGGAACATTAGGCAAGTACAAGGGGACCCCTATATCATTTAATCTCATCCCCGATGTAGCTCCCATTCGGCTTAAGCCTTTTCCAAAGTTTGATGGAGAGACTATTACAAGGCATAAAAGGCATCGTGCCTTATTTTGACGACGTCCTAATAGCTGCCCCAACTAAAGAGTTATTAGTACAATGACTCAGAAAAGTTCTTCAGAAATTTAAAGATGCTAGTCTGAAGGTAAAAAGGGACAAGTGTCAACTTTGTACAGAGAGAGTGGAGTTCTTGGGATACCTTCTCGACAGACAGGGAATCCACCCCACCGGAAAAAAACTAACCGCAATCAAAAATGCCCCGAGACCTAGGAATAAGACAGACCTCCAAACCTTCCTGGGACTCATTAACTTTTATAACATCTTCTTGCCCCAGAAGGCGACCGTAGCCGAGCCCCTACCTAGACTTCTTGACAAAAAGGCTTCCTGGGTCTGGGGACGGTGTGAAGAAAGGGCATTCCAACAAGTAAAAGACCACTTAACCTCCGATGTTGTATTGATGCAATAAAACGAGACTCTACCCTTGACGGTTACCTGTGACGCCTCACCATTCGGAGTGGGAGCCATTTCAAGCCATGTCCTACCAAATGGGAATGAGGCACCTATTGCGTTTTTTTCGAGAACTTTGTCTAAGACCGAAAGGAACTATAGTCAACTTGATAAAGAGGCCCTCACTATTGTATCCGCAATTAAACATTTCCATGAATATGTGCATGAGAGACCCATTACCATAATTACAGACCACAAGCCGCTACTTGGTATTTTGGCGGGAAACAAACCAACTCCCCATATCTTATCACCAAGAATGACACGTTGGTCAGAATTTTTAGCTGCCTACGATTACTGATTGCAACACCGCCCGGGGAAAACCATTCCCCACGCTGACGCTTTGAGCCACTCTCTACTACCAGACATCATAGAGGACCCAGCTCCAACCTTAGCCGTATTGCAAATCAAAACCCTCAAATCGCCACCGCTGACTGCTCGAGACATCGCCTTAGAAACAAAAAAGGACCCTGTTTTGGCATGAGTCCTCAGCTGGGTGGGAACGGGGTTGGCCGGTCAGCGCACCCAATGACATGTTCAAGCCATTCAGGAATCGACAGACAGAACTATTCTCCCAAAAGGGCGGCATCGTGTGTGGAGACAGAGTTGTAATCCCGGAGAAATTGCAACATAAAGTATTAAAAATGTTGCACGATGGACATCCAGGCATTGCGCGGATGAAGGCATTGGCCAGGAGTTATGCATGGTGGCCTGGGTGAGACAAACAGATAGAGACCTGGGTAGCAAAGTGCAGCAAATGCCAGGAGACTCGTTCTACTCTTCCAAAAACTCCCCCAACTCAGTGGGAAATGCCTTGAGGCCCTTGGTCCCGTATCCACATCGATTTTGCGGGACCCACAAGAGGACACACTTTCCTCCTAACAGTGGATGCCTATTCAAACTGGCTCAAAGTCCACAGGATGAAAAGCACCACCACAGAGTCTATCACTAAAAAGCTGAATAAGCTATTCGCTACCCACAGATTGCCGGATGTCCTGGTCTCTGATAATGGCCCCCAATTCACTGCCCTGCCATTCGAGCAGTACCTGGCAGATCGGGGCATCCGCCATGCCTTGACATCGTCAGCTCACCCTGCGGCCAATGGTAGGGCTGAGCGAATGGTTCAATTTGTAAAAAAGACTTTGCACAAAATGGACCACGCCGACATTGACGACAAAATAAACCGCATGCTTCTCCTCAAGTACATAACCCCAAACAGTACCACGAACAGAGTCCCAGCTGAACTCCTGATGGGGCGGAAACTTCGCTCGCATCTCCATCGCCTCCACCCAAACTACATGCCTGAACAATCCCCAGAATCCAGCAGCAAGTGTTGGGCATTCCAGGAAGGTGACCCCGTGTTTGCGAAAAACTTCTCAAGCGACCCATTGTGGGTCCCCGCTACCATAACGCAACTTACGGGACCCCGATCCTATCGCCTACAAACTGCAGATGGTAAGATGTGGAAGCGCCACATAGACCAACTCCATTCCAGACTAGCACCTAGTCCTATCTCAGCCCCTGAATCTCTAGCTGGGGGGGGGGGAAGGACCACCAAGGAGGCCAAAGAAGAAATAACAATCGAAACCCAACAGTCTATACAACCAACCAGGGGATACCATCAGAAGGAGAACTGAGCCAGGGAGTGGCCTCACCGCTTAACAGCACTGCGATGGAAACGGATCCAGGGAACCCGGAAGACAGCACTGGCATAAGCAGGGAAAGCAGCCCAGGGTTATTCGAAGGAACAGAGGGACCGTTTTCACCATCCAGCCCAGCTAGCAGCTTACCGGAACCAGAGCCAGGACAGAAACCGGTGGAACAGCGCAGGTCAAGCAGACAGATGAAGCGACCTGCCTATTTATGAGAATACGTCACCCCACCCCTCAGACGGAACCTAGGGGGGAGGGGTGTTATGGACTAAGCCAACGCAGCAGTAACAACCCTAAAAAGCTTTACTTTAGAGCAGGCTTGTAATCCTGCACTTCTCATTGGCCCACGAATAGCGAGTCGTGATTGGTCATTTCTGGCCAGTCTGATTGGCTGTTAACGGGCCCCTCTGATTGGACACTTGTGAAAGCGGTAAACTCAAACCATTGGTTGTTTTGACAGCAGCCAGCTCTATAAAAGAGCTGCTGCTGCTCAAGTATTTGCTCTGTTTTTATTTTACAATAAAGAGTTGAAGTCACCGTTCGATGTCTTGTCTCCGTTCCTTGCGCCCATGCTCAGGACTTAACAATTCCTGTAAAATCCCACGCCCTCCCCACCCCACTAACCTGCTTTCCAGCTCTGTTCTCCTGTGCAGAGCAACAAAAGAAAACTCAGCTGATCAGCTGGGACTCAGGAGGCAGAGAATAGCTTGGGGGGGGGGGGGTTGGGACAGAGATGGTATTTGCCAGTTCTCCAAACTACTCAAAATTTCTACTAATGGTTCTCCTGAACTGGTCAGAACCTGCTGAATACCACCTCTGAAGCCAATGCTTTCTCAGAGTGATTGCCCTGAGTATGTGAATAATTATAATCTCTCCTAGATTATATCAGCCTGCCCCATTGGTTCTGTGACAGAAAACATACTGAAGCTAGGGACCTGCTTTTGATGGTCCCAGGTGACAATGGCTTTTTTACTGTGGCACCCACCTTATGGTGATTAATTGTCTCTAATTTTTTGGATGTTCTACCCAAAGTAAGGGATGATTAGCTATTGACATTCAGAAGGCTCTCAACCACAAGACTTGCTTCGATCGCTCCATCGCTGAGCTGGTAAGCCTTATCCTCTCTTCACCTAGCTGGTAAGCCTTATCCTCTCTATTTTTTATAATGTTTACCTTTCAAAGTGTGTGTGTGTGTGTGTGTATTCTTCTTCATACATTATTTCATCTGTTTGAAGTACATCACCTAGAGTTGACTTTGGGGAAATGGGCAGCTATATAAATCTGATGAATAAATGCATAAAATAATTCTGAAGACTATAGTGGTTTGTTACAATAAGATCCAAGCGAGACAAGTCAAGGAGACTTGTTCTTTGCTGTATAAAATCCAGCCTACTTTTGAAAGCTCACTCAAAATCATTCCCTCTTCTTCATTGGTCAGGAAAGGCAGAAATTCCTATCTGTCCAGTGAAGCTTGTAAAGAATGGAGAGAGCTATTAAGGATAAAATCTAATATCCCCCCTGAGAGCAGGAGCAGCAAGGATGGAATGATGGGGGAGGAAAAGCAAAAACAAATAATCACACACATACACATTCTCTCTCTCTCTCTCTCTCTCTCTCTCACACACACACACACACACACCTGCATTTTAATCTTTCTCATGGGACTACATGAGCTTTAATATGAAACATTACACAGCTGCTTTGCTATACAAGATTAACTGTGTAAAAGCATATTCTCCCGCCAGATTTCAGAAACATTGCACTCCAGTAAGAAGTATTGGTATAGAATACAGAATTGGGCTCAGAAATGTATTTAAGTCTTATTCGAGTTACTCATCCGCGGCTGGCTTCCAAGAGGAAACTTCCTGCAACATTACCGAAGCTTTATAATGAGCAACTTTTAGCTGCAGCAATAATGCAGAAATTTACAGTTTCCCCATTAGGTAGATCCACTGGATCCTACTGCAGATCCAGAATTCAGAACCTTGAGACTAAAATGTAGGGTTTCTATTTTTTTCCTGATCTTATATTTCTAGCATCTGGACAAAACTCTTTTCTGCGTATTTTTGTACTAAATGACTGCATTACTCCTCCAACAGAAGTCCCCCCCCCCCTTTAATGCTTCAGGATTCCATGGCAAACAATAAAGTGCTAACAACCAGATGGCTGTAAGGAATATAAATCTCTTTATTAAAAAATCATTCAGTCAGAACTGAAGAAGCTTCTTGGATGAGAAGTGAAACATCTTCAAGGAAGAAACAAAGAAAGTCGTTGCCTTTTGAAAAGCACCTTTGGGACAGCCATAACTGGGTGACTGAGAATCTCCATAGACATTTAGCAAACAATAATATACCCCAGATTTCCATGGCTCTCTGGACTCTGGATGGGGGTGAGAAGCAATGGATGAAAGATGTATTCTGGTCAGAAAACTATGGTAGAAGATAATAGAATAGATAATATTTTTCAAGCATTTACACAACGCAAAGCCTGGAGAGTTCCATAAATATCTTTTTTACTCCTACTTTCCCAAGTTTAAATATATTTCATATAGAAAGTTCATATAGAAATATAAGTACAATTATTGACAATTCATTATATTAAGGACAATTTTCTTCCCTTTTGGTTATTTTTAAAGTAGGTAAGAAAGAAGAATTGGCATCGAGATGATTTTAGACCTCCTTCTGGATTGATTTGATTTCAAAACATTGAGCTACTTTTATCAGCAAAACTTCTGAGGCACATCAGGAAAAAAAAAGCAGTCAAACAGATAAATCAATATAAAACTAAAAACTCATCCCTGCAGCATCTGCTTTATTTTACTTATCAGAAAATATTTTCAGATCAGCTTGCATCTTTATTTTCTCCCAGAGAAGCAGAGAAAACAAATGACAGTGATGTTATTGTGGAAAAATAGACAAGGATAAAGGATTTATGGGTCCCCAAAGTGCTTTTTCAAGAGGCCACAGGAAAAAAAATCTGAAGAAGCTTCTTGCATGAGAAGCAAAATGTCTTCAAAGAAAAACCCAGAAAGTCTAGTTGCCTCTTGAAAAAGCATCTCTGGAACAACCATGACCTGGATGTCTGAGACTCTCTATACAGATTAAAGGGTGTTTATCCATCTTCCTTTCCCAAATTATGGTTTGCTCCAGCTGATTCCATGTTTAGAAATGTATCTTGGAAAAAGCAATTCTGAATTATATCAGCATGCAATGTTTGCCTGTAAGCAAAGTCATCTTACAGTCAGATAATGTAATTCCCTTGACCTGCTTGATTTAGTCCCACAAGGATGGGTTCATCTGTTAGGAGATGTTTGAGTTGACAATACTGCAGTACTTGGCTAGCACCCTGTATAATAAACATGACCTTTTTTCATCTTGAATATGATAAATTGAATTAAGAATGCTAATGGCTAAACTGTAAGGCGATGAAGAAGTTTTCTGTATTCTTGTAGTGTCTTTTTTCTTTAAAAAAAAAAAAAAATCACACTGTTATCTCAATTTTTTGCCAAGCTGCAGTTCCTAAGAAGTTGTCTGCTATCATGACTCTGTTGTCTGGAATTAAGGGTGTTTTTTCCCCCATTTTGAAGAGCCAAAGAAGCATTTGACCTGACTGAACGTAACGCTGAAAGCAAAATACTTGGACAGAGAACCTGGCTTGAACTGTTCAAGCTGATTTAGATTGTGCATATTTAATCTCATCTTTAATAAAAAAAATTGCTGTACACTAGGATGTGCTTAACTAAATAACTGTAAAACAATACTGAAATTCATACCACTCACATGATCTGAAGGCTTCCAAAATTCTGCTTAATAACTGTAGCCTTTGAAATGAACCTGGCTAAATGTTGCCGCAATGAATGGCTGCATAAATCTATTTTGCTAAACATTACAAGGAGCTGCAAATGTAAATGAGACGACTGATAATGGGGAGGATATGTTGTGTAACTTCCAGGCTCATGTTGCTAATTTGGAAAATAGAAAACTAATTGCTGGGGGCAAAACTGCATAACTAGAAATAATCTTTGTAGACAAAAGGCCACAAGGGCAGAGTTTCCCAAACTATAGGTCAGGACATCTGTGCTGAGTTCCTGGGAAGACCAAAAGAACGACCAACAAAGAAAGGTTTGAAGGCCTTTGAAGAACTGGATAAGTTTGGCTTAAAGAAGAGAAGGCTAAGGAAAGACATGATAACACTGTTTATATATTTGGAGAGGAATCACAGGGGAGATGTTGTAAATATATTTCCCATAGTTCTTGAAGGTTGGACAAGAGCCACCAGGTGAAAATAGCAATAGCACTTAGATTCATATACCACCCCATAATATTTTATAACACTCTCTGGGCACTTTACAATGTCCGCATATTGGCCCCAACAATGTAGGAAACTCATTTTACTGGCCTTGGAAGCATGGAAGGCTGAGTCAACCTTGAGAACCTGAGGATCAAACTCCAGGCTGTGGGTAGAGTTTGCCTGCAGTACTGCATTCTAGCCACTGTGCCACCAGGGCTCTTTTACAGAGGGAGATTCAAATGTGAAATAAAAAGGAATTTTTAAGTGGAAGTATTAAATGGTGGAACAACATGCCTTCTTAGAGATCACTGAAGAATTTCAAACAAATAGATTGGATAGCCATTTGGTTAGGATGATTTGAGGAATCCTGCACTGGTTTAGACTAGAGGTTCTTTAAGTCCCTTCCAACCCAATGATCCCATTATTCATTGAAGGGGGCATCAGCAACTTAGAACAGCTCAAAACATTGGAGGAAAAAAACCTGATTAAGATAAAGTCAAAGTGGGAGCAATACGTCATGGTAGGATTTGCTCCCCACTTTGTCTGAGCAAGCCTAAAGATGACAATTGTGTTTGAGAACTAGTGTATTATATAGATTAAAATTTAATTATTAAAACTAAGTAGCATATTTATTTATTTATGCAAACATTTATATGCTTTCCTGCTTCAAAAAGCTCCAGGCAGTTTACAAGAGAATTAAAATCAATAAAACGATGTAAAACAAAACAAAGCCCTAAGAAAAGGCAACATGAATTTATTTTTTGACCAACCCTAAACTTCCCCTGCCCCAGAACATAAGATAATAGTATTCATTATGTTGTGTTCTGGAGGTGGGTGGACATTCGAACAAAACCATTCATCAGTTTAGAGAGCTGCAATAATGAAAATTTTGGAGAATTTTCCTCCTACCTAGGGAGAAAGCAAATACCTTTGTTCAGGGAAAACAAGAAATGTTATCTGCTTAGTCCTATGGAAGAAAAAATTTCAGTATGCAAACTAAACTACTGCTATAAAATTTTCTCCTGAATTGTAATAACTATTATAGCTATTATTTTACAAAATGGTAGGAGGGTAACACAATTGCTATGACAAAATTAAAAGTGAAAGCAAAAACTTCTTGAGAAACTACCCGTACTACCAGAAGGATTCCCGTACTAACAGAAGGATCAGTTTAGGGACTTGTGGGGGGAAAAAGCCCCTGGGTTATGGTTATTAAGAGTTGACAGTCACTTGACAGCACATAAATCAATCAAAAATTTCCCATACTAGGAAAAATAGAAGATGCTGTTTGAAACACGCAAGCAAAAATAGACAGAAACTATGCTAAGACCTTGGAATAGCTATTATATCCATCACCTGCTAGATCAGCAAGGAGTGAGAATGAAACCATAACCCAGAAGTATCAAAATTAAATATTAAAATTATGGACATATTTGTAGCCTCACCATTGATCCTGCTCTTATCACCATGTCTTTTTTGTAAGATAAGTCATTTTTGTAAGATAAGTCATTTTCTCTGCTTCCCAGGTAGGCAAAGCTGGCCTTGCTTGAAGACAGCTGAAATTATTTAAATTAAAAACAAAGTTAATGGGGCAGATGAAGCCTTCTCATAAAGAACCGCACAACAATATAATGCTCATTTCTGAAAGACAAATAAAAGGATTAAGCTACAGAAAAGAAATGTTGATATCTGGTATGTGTCAACATTTGAATTAACCCTGCCCCCCCAAAAGGGGCAAAGGAACTCTTAAGCAATACCATCTCTTTTAGTTGTTATATATGTAAGATAAAGAGACACAATACACACACACACACACATTATAGATATATAGATATAATTATGTGTTATATTTTTCTTCTGTTGAGTATTTAGGTTTCTGTGTCTTTCTGTGAAAGATTTCCTTATTTTATTTTTCAGCTACTGAGTATATAATTTGTTCCTTGCCTGGCACATGCTGTTGCTCCTTGGTGTATCCTGCCTGTTGTGCATTCGACTCATGGGTTCCCCCATCTGTGCTAGTGTTTCACATAATTCATTTTAAAATGTACAAGCTGCCCTGTTGGATGAGTCTAAAGGTCTCCCCAATCTAATACTCTTCTAGCCAATGATAGCCAGATGCTCCTAGGGAACTCACAATCAGCATATAATGAAGATGACTTTTCCTTCTTTTGTCTCCAGCATTTGAAAAATAGTTGCACTGCCTCTGCAGAGAGTTTTACTCTAAGCTGGCAGGGTTCCCCACAGACATATATAGTAAGGGGTTGTGACAGTTGCAATATGCAATGTGTTGTTCTGCATTGAGCAACAGATAAGCTTGGATATAGTGATCCTCAAGTAGACAATGGTGATGGCATCTTCCAGGATACACATTGACTGACAAAGGAGCCCCAGAACAGCTGAGGCACTGGGCAAGCTTGACACACATATGGCATACATATGGTCCTCTTCAGGATCAGTTTGCATGAATTCTGTAATGCAGTATTTCATATTGCTGTGTCCCCCAGCTTCCTGATAATGGTCAGGAGTAAGGCTGTAAAAGAAACAGTTTGACATGATTAGTCTTATTTATATAACCTGAATCTACTACTGAGATTCATTGGTTATGGGGGGGAGGTCTTTAAAGCTATTTCTCATTTGTGGTATCTATTTTATTCATTTTCTGCTGCTACACACACAATCTCTCTTGTCAATGCAGAGAATGGTCCATAAACATATCTTAGGAGTGAAAAATTGTTCTGTTTTTTATAGGCACTTGATCTTGAGGCCAAACAAAGAGCTTTAGAGGAGACATTACAGTCTCCAAATCCAGAAGCAAGCTATAATTCCTTATAAGAAATACCTTTCTTCTGGGACAAATAGAATATGGGCAAACCAGTTTTGTAAAACACAATAATTGGTATTTGGAGGACTCTAGCTATCACCAGATAATGTATGCTCTGGCCAATCATCTGGAAGAGGAGAGTATATGCCCAAGGAAGCAGGGGAAATTCTCATTCTCTTCTACCACTCAAACCAAGCTTCCAAGTCTCATCATTTCATCTGCAATTGTCGCTCAGTCTCAGATCAGTTATGTTCAAACATTGACTTACAAAATCCAAAATATTTTGACTCAAGCTTCAATAATAGAATTTGCTAGACCAATACTTGAATACAGCTCATCAGTCTGGAACCCACATTACGTATCTGATATTAATACAGTTGAGAAAGTCCAGAAATATTTCACAAGAAGAGTTCTCCACTCCTCTACTCGTTGCAGAATACCTTATGCCACCAGACTTGAAATTCTAGACCATAGAAAATCTAGAACTACACCACCTTTGGTCCGATCTAAGTATAGTATATAAAATCATACATTGCAATGTCCTACCTGTCAATGAATACTTCAGCTTCAATCATAACAATACAAGAGCAAACAATAGATACAAATTCAAGGTTAACCACACCAAACTTGATTGCAGGAAATACGACTTTAGCAACAATGGTCAATGTCTGGAATACTCTACCTGACTCTGTGGTTTCTTCCCAAACCCCAAAAACTTTAACCTTAGACTGTCTACAGTTGACCTCACCCCTTTCCTAAGAGGTCTGTAGGGGGTGTGCATAAGTGCATCAATATGCCTACCGTCCTTGTCCTATTGTTTCTTTTTATTTTGCTCATATGTATCAATTTCATGTATTCATAACTATGTTTATACTTGTACCTATCATCTTGTAAACAAGTGACAAATGAAATAAATAAAATAAAAATAAATAAATAACCTTAAGGTGAAGTACAGTTCTAAGTCATGATTTGACAGAGAATGACAATGCTAGGCCAAAATTTATCAATTTCTAAAGGCATATAAAAACAACTTGAACCATTTCTGAGATATTGTACTGTCCACCCATCGCAATTTATATAACATTAAAAGGAGTGAGAGAGACTGATGAACAAACTATACCCTTCATTTGTAATACAATGTTAGTTTCTCCATGTTCTGGGGTGTTTACATTCTCCCTATGGCTTTCTGCCTCCTTAGTCCATTCCTGTACCATGTGGTAAGCCTGCCTCAGGCCAGGAGGTCACTATGCCACCTGCTAGCCTGAGCTGACATGCAGCCTTGCACAAACACATATGGAAGAAATTATGGAGATGTTGGGGCTGGGAATTGAAGCAGGAGCCCCTTAGGACCACTGTATCAATCCTTCCAGCTGAGCAGAAGATTCCAATGAGTTGTTTGCTGCAATAGCAATTCAATGTGCAGTACAAACAAGGATTGGTGATTCATTGCTTCCTCTTAGCTAATAGGTAACTGCTTTATGGGGATAAGAATTTGAGAAAAGGTCAGGGATTTGGGTCCAGAAAAGAATTGCCTTCACAACTGTTTTAATGGAGACGTCAGCAGTTTTCAAAAAGTCTATTGGCCTCCTTAATTCAGTAGGTGTGGCTTCAGAAAGTTTGTGAAGAAAGAGGCCCAATAGTGTAAATGATATTTAATTTCTTCTGATTGTATGCAGCCTTGGATTGCAGACAAGGAATTGTTATGCCATTGCAAATTTCTTTGACATCTAGGAAGGGTAGAATTTTTCAATAGAATATATTAATTCAGAGTTCTCAACATAAGCACTTAAATATGGAGTAAACTCTTCTTTAGCTGAAACTAGCCTTCAGCTATTGCCCTCCAGACGTGTTAGATAATATTTCCCATCATTTATGGCTAGAAACAATGTGAGTTGCATTCAATCCATCTGGATGGCACCAGATTGGGGAACACAAATTTCTTCACTAGTGAGAAAGAATCCAAAGAATTAATGGCATTGGCAATAAACTGTAGTGCTTATTCCATGCTTTGGGATAAATTCAAACCATTTAGTAGTGGACTATGCCAAGACCATGCTCAAATTTGATTATGTTTTTGCACTCTGTACAATAATTAACATTTATTTTTCATTCCTCCAAAATGTTGTGTATGTGTGTCCAATTTCGGGCCATTCTATAAATATGTTACAGCTGTGCTATTGAACGATCTTTTCCATATATGTATATAATGTTTGAAAATCTACATTTAAGAAAGAGGTTTAATGGAAACCATGCAATCATTGTCACTCTTGAGGTTCAAAGAGTGCACTTTTGAGCTCTAGAAAAGAATTGGACCTCAAGAAAAAATTGGATAGAATGGCGAGATATAATTCGAAAGGAATCTGAGATGACTTGGAACAATCTAAGTATCAAAAGTCAACAGCCCAACCATTTCATTATCTGTTGCAAAAGGTGTGACACCCACGTATGTATTAATTTACTGGTGTGAGATCTAATTCATGTAGTAGATTAGTTATTCATTTCAATCATATCTAGCATGGAAGTTATCCCAATTAAATGAGACACCTGCAATTGCAGTAGAATTCTAATCAGCAAGTCACATCCATCCAAAACTGACACTCCAATTATCCTTTGAACTTCACAGCTGGAATAATGAGAAACTAAAAAGAAATTAAAACTGACACATTTGTCCATTCTGAATAGCGCTGGCTTTTGGTATTAAACCCACTATTGCAAGAATCAGTTGCTTCCAAACCTTGCATTGAATCATTGTTTGTTGAATAAACCATCATTAATTGAGCCATAACCATAAACAAAGAATGGATCATTTGAAATCTTGTATTACTAGTGTCAGTATATTCATTTATATACTATATACTGTGCTTTTTTAAATAAAAAAAGGTAAAGCTTCATTTACTCTCAAGTTGAGCAGCCTAGATATTTGAAAAATAAATAAATAAAACCTTTGTGTGGCCCTAAGAACCACCTCTCATCAAAGCTGTCCAAAAGAAGTGGTATCTTTTCATTTTGAACACAAAAAACAAATCAACAGCGTAATCCCGAAAAATAATTTCTAAAACAAAACCCCCCAAAAAGGCACCCAAACATCGCCACAAATAAAATAAGACAAAATAAAATTTTGAATTCTATTCAGTTCATAGTATCTCATCAATCGTAGCCACTGATCACCTACAAAATTTGAATTGGGTCTCCAGTCATAAATCTGTAACCCGGTTGTTAAGTGAATCTGGCTTCCCCATAGGCTTTGCTTGTCAGAAGTTCATAAAACGGGATCACATGACCCTGGGAACCTGCAACTGTCATAATTAGAATTAGAATTAGAAGAACTTTATTGTCATTGTACAAGTACAACGAAATTGTGGATGCACCCCAGCAACTGTTTGCAATACAATAAAACCAAAGCACTTAAAAATGAAGATAAGAAAAATAGAGTGCCCATGTCTCTATTTGCAATTAGAGAGTACAATATCTACGAATATACACAAAATATACACCCAACACTGATTGTAACGTTTAGCTGAGTATAATACACAAGAGATGGATTGTACTGTAATATGTTATTATACATCTGAATGGGGTATTGAGATTTCACATCTTTTCACATCTTAATAATGTAGTAACTTCATGTTTATTTGCATTTCGGATGGCCCAGGGAAAGAAACTATTTGTTAGACTGGTGGTGTGGGATTTTATTGACCTAAAACGCCATCCAGACGGCAGCAGATCAAAAAGATAATTGCCAGGGTGTGAGGGGTCTTCTATGACGGCCTTGATTCTGCTTTGGCAGCAGGACCTGGCTAAGTCTTCCAGGGAGCTCAGAGGGCAACCAATGATCTTTTGAGCTGTGTTTATCACACTCTGTACAGTTTTCCTGTCCTCAGCCTGCATACCATACACCCAGACAAAATGTCAGTGTGCTCTCCACAGAGGCTTTATAGAAAGCCAGCAACAGTTTCTTATCCAGATTGTTCTTCCTGAGAGCCTGCAGGAAGTGCAGCTGCTGCTGAGCCTTCTTCACTGTGGCCTTGGTGTTAGGGGACCAGGAGATATCAGCTGAAATATGGATGCCAAGGAATCTGATCATAGGGACAGTTTCCACTCGTTCTCCATTGTTGATGAGTGGGGCGTGGTCCTGTCCATGTTTTCTGAAGTCCATAATCAGTTCTTTGGTTTTATGGACATTCAGTGACAGATTGTTCTGTGAACACCAACCAAATAGGCAGGTTCTCTACTTCTGCCCTATTTGCCGTCTCATCCTCTCTGGAGATGAGACCAATCACGGTCGTGTCGTCCACAAACTTCATGATGGTGTTTGTTGTGTGGCTGGGTGAGCAGTCAAAGGTGTACAAGGCATATAGCAGGGGGCTCAAAACACAACCCTGGGGGGAACCAGTACTGAGTGTAATAGTGGAAGAAAGATGGGGGCCAAGTCTAACAGACTGTGGTCTGTTTGTCAAAAAGGACTTGCAGATTATACAGTTTGGTTACTAGTATATCTGAGATGATAGTGTTAAACTCAGAGCTGTAGTCCACAAAGAGCATCCTCACATAGCTCTGTTTGTTCTCCAGATGACTCAGTGCTCTATGAAGTGTGTTGGCCACAGCATTGTCTGTAGATCAGTTTGCTCTATAAGCAGACTGATGTTGATTAAAGGAGGGCAAGAGGCAGTCTAGTTTCAGTGCTGTGAAACTAGTCGCTCAAAAACCTTCATAATGGAGCTTGTTACCTCTATGGGCCTATAGTCATTGAGAGTGTTTATATTTGTTTTTTTTTGGGGAACGGGGATGATGGTTGCAGCCTTCAGACATTGTGGGATGATGGCATGTGTTAAAGATAGATTGAACAGTTCTGGAAGTATTTTTGCCAACTGGTCAGCACATGCTTTAACTACTGCACCAGGAATGCCATCAGGCCCTGGGATTTCCTGGGATTTACTGCTCTCAGTGTTTTTCCCACCTCATGCACCTGAACAGAAAGAGGTGCAGCTTAGTGGTCTTCGTGAGGCAGTATGTCCAGGTTCTTGGTGGTCTCAAAGCATGCAAAAAAGCTGTTTAGCTCCTCTTCCAGATTGCTACTGTTCTCGCTGTTTGTTGGGCCCTGGTCTTTATAGTTGACCAGGGCCTATATCCCCCTCCACATCTGCTGTGGGTCACTGTCAGTCAAGTAAATAGGAATGTTTCCAAGCATCTGAGTATAAATCACATGATCACGAGGATGCTGCAAAGGTCATAACTGTGAAAAAAGGTCATAAGTTACTTTTTGCAATGCCATTGTAACTTTGAATGGTCACTAAGCAAACTGTTATAAGTTGAGGACTACCTGTAGTTTAAAAAAAATTAAAGAATGAAAGTTTTGGATTATCAAAGTGTCCCTGTTTCCATTGCCCTCATTATCTTCAAACAACTCATTTAATAATGCCGCAATTATTATTTAGTTTGGCAAGGTTGGGTATAACAATTGCAGTGATTTTGATTCAGTAAGAATTCTTTTTTATGCATGAATATATTTTGCAGTCTACTTTGAAATCTAGTTGAGCTATATTTTCTTCTACTAGCTGCTTATGGAACAATAGTTCCCAACTTTTCTGGCTCCAAGGACTAGCAGCAGTGGCAGCAACAGTGTTGGCGAGGGGGGCTTAGAGGGAATGGTTTCACATGCGGAATCTAGCTCCTGCGCATGCACAAATGAAGTTTTGCATGCTCGTCCACCACTTCCACGGCCTAACTTCTAATGAGCCATGGACTGGTACCGGTCTGTGGCCCAGAGATTGGGGACCCCTGTTACAGAGAATGATCAAATAAAGTTGCAATGATAAAATATATATTTTAATCTATATGTAGGAAATGTAGCTTATTTATTTATTTACTTATTTTTATTGATATGTTTTTATAGCCATCCATCTCATAAAAGTAACTTTGGATAGCTTCTAAATGTTAAAAGACAGAAACAATACCCTGTATAGCCCCCTGGCACCCTAGGATAAACAAAACCCTCACTCAACAACAAAACTACATCAATAGCAGCAGAGTCCATCTACTCCCCTGACCCAATGCCTGGGGAAATAGCTGGCTCTTCAATACCTTGCCAAAGGCTAACAGGGTTAGAAACAAGCCAAGTGTTTTGGACTGTTTCCACAGGGCAATTGCTGTGACTAAAAAGGCACTACTCTGGGATTTAACAAGATGGCTTGGTTTGTCAGAAGGGACCTGTAAGGTTTATATATAAGATAGGATTAGACAAATTTTAACAAACAATGTGTCTGATGCAGCCCTATTTTAGAGTGTCTACTGGTAGTGGCTCTGCTGGAACCAGTGGGTGATCACACAACAACTTCATATAGAACTTCATAAAAAGAGGAATGTGAAAAGACAGTCAAACCTGGGTCTGGAAACTTGTAAAAATACGATATCAATATAATTTCTTCTTGAACTGGACACTCCAAGCAGCAAAGTCAAAAGTCTTGGATTAAAAATTAAAGAAAACCTGTACTTACAGACTAAACAATGGTGCCACATATATTCTTGCTACTTGAGAAGTCTTGCTGTATTTAGCATGCTAATGTTTGCATACTAAACTTCCTAGTTGCAGAGATGCTTAGCTAAGGTTGAGGAGGCCAAAAAAAGGTCTAATATTCTGATTCTAATTCATAAAGCAGGTACTATTGTTTTCCTATCTATCAAGGTTAGCACTTTCTAGTTTACTAAGATATGGGAATGATTACTGACAAATCTCAACCTTTCTCTTTTAGGGGAGTTTACAGTTACTGAGAAATTATTGGTTGGCTGGCTTCCTTGAACATAGACAAGATATTATTACATTGATTCAGTTCCTTTAGCAGCAACTTTGATAGTTTTTTCCATCTACATTCCGGCATTTGAGATTGGATGCTTTCATTTTCTGTTGACGAAAGTTTATCTGATCATTATTATACATTCATGTCAACAGCAACTCAAAAACACCTACGTTAGCAAAACAAGCTTTTCACACTTCCTCTCTCCCTTGTGCTTGTTTTCTCCAACTACCAAAGTGACTTTTCCTGGTAAAAATTAGACACTTTTTTCAAGGACGGGAGAAATGGTCATGTAGCCAGAGAACACAATACACAACATAAGATTTATTGGCAAGTGCTATACAGCTTTTGCATAAATTATGCACATTCGTGACAGGCAGACTGCATCTATAGAATATACGTAACTTTCATTTCTTTCTAGTGCCAAAGATGGAACTAAAGAACAAACTATATTTGATTTGCTCTACAGATTATACATTTTTCTTAAATTCAAAAAAAGTTGGATACCTAATGAAGCTTTTTTTTACAATGCAAAACATTCAAATGAAGTTGTCTGGAAAAGAGGAGAAATTAATTGCTTCCAAGTTTTCTTCTTGTTACTCCTTTCATTTTCTGATCTCTGATCATTTCCACACTACTTGGAAGGCAGGGCTGCTTAGTGTTATATGGTTCATTTACCCATGAGAAAAAAGTAAGAGTTTATACTCGTTATACTAATACTAAGGTCAGAACTTCCTTTGCAACAAAATCCAAGGATAACCTGAGTAACACTTTACCATTCAATATTTCAACTTTTCCCAATCATGCCAAAATTCTATTACCAAACAGAAATATTGTACCATTAACAAGCACGAGGGTTAATGCACTTGTGGTTGCAATTCCAGGGCCAATATTATTATTAATAACAAATTTTATCTTCCAAATTCACAAGAACATTCTGAATCAGAAGGCAAGAGATCCCACAAATAAACGATGCCATGAATAGGATTAAATACAAGTGTGCATGATATATTTCATACATAGACTATCGTGATAGGATTGTCACACCACAGACAAATAAATTATACAATGCTTGTACTGAATAGTGCCTTCACATTGAATAGTTTATGCTGCCCAACCGAAACCATTGTTTGTAAGTTTAAGTAAATTAATAATTTCCTATATCTGCAATTACAGCTAGATATTGCCTAAAAATGTAAAGGAACATATATTTGCTGGGAACATGCCATATTTCTGAGAAAAAATTCCCTAGTTCCAAACTTATTTGTTTGTTTGTTTAGCTTATGGCATATCATACATGGATTAGCAATGTAAATTAAATTTCAACTAGATTAGTAGAATCCAATAAAATATCAATGTCACAAAGATCTATGTTCAAATATTAGTGTTTAGGCCATCTAACCATTGAAGCACAGCATTATTTATATTTTTTTAAAAATCAGATAGTGGGCCAGTATATGCCCTCATTTACAGTTTGATGTTGTATACCCCAGTCACACTGAGGGGAGGATACTATGCTCCATTTATATGGTAGTTCAAAGCCTAGCACCTTTTTTGTAGAAAATTTGGATAAATATCCAAAATTTGGAACATATATGAACTCATTATACTTGCAGGAAGAATTTTGCTTGTTAATGCCATGCACACCTCAGAATAATTCTTATAGCAGAACATTTATACTATACAGACAGCATCTTGACAAACCATTGGGCTTACAGCTGAGAAATAGAGAAATAATTGGATTGAACAATGCTACCAAAAACAAAATAGTGGATGATGCAGTGTTACTATTTTCCCGTCCTGGGCCATGAAAGAGCAAGAAACAAGATGGAATGGATGCAACAGAGAGCATTTTGCAGCATGAGGCATTCTGCTTGCATTTCAGACAACAATATCTAAGCCCTCCAGGGAATGTCCTTACTGCAGCATTTTAAAAACTTATGCTTAATAGCTGAATGTTGCCAGCAACCATTGTTCTTTGCTCAGTCACACATAAAGCCTTTATGATGCTGTCCTTGTATAGCTGGATTAGCTCACTACTTTGGCATAATGAATTGACTTGACCTGCAGTTAATTCCCCTCTGCTCATAAATTGTTTATTATTGCTCCTAACTATAAGTAGGAGAGGCTACAAATATTAATCTCTTTCAAAGTTTGCTGCACTATAATAGACTCTGAAGTAGGACTAGCATTTAACATTTTGGGCAGACTAAGAATCACTGCAAGCAAAGTAGTAATGTAAAATAAATAGGCTATATTGTACATATGGGCAATACCAGAATTTTAAGAGTTCTTTTTCCTATTTAGGGGAAAACTGGAAAGTCTTTCTTTCTTTTTTTTTTTAAAAAAAAAGGACATAGTAGGCGTATTTGAGGACTTGTAGTTTTAATCTCATAGATATTACATCAAAAACATTTCCCAATTATCAGAAAAGTTATTCAAGAATGATAAACTGTTTGTGACCTCAAGATTGGTCTCTATGTCTGTTTGGGGTTTCAATTCATGGTGGGATTATGGATACAAATAAATGAATAGATCTTATTGGCTCTGGTGAGTTACAGAATGATGGACTAAAAAGAACTTAGGTTTGATCCATCTGTCTTCTTTATCATGGAAGAAATATTGAAATTTTCACTAATTCAAACAAATTCAAAACAGATGCATTTATAGCAGGTTGTTTGAATTTCAGTTTGGAAATATTAGCCATACTGAATACATCAAATGGTCCTTTGGAAACTGGTGTCATCAGAGAAAAGAAGGATGAACACCATGAACATCCCCACTGTATGAATCAAGTAATTCCTCTGAATATTACTTCCTTTTTGTCTCCAGGCTACATTAATTTATGTATAGGTAGTCCTCGACTTATTATCACAATTGAGCCCAACATTTCTATTGTGCTGAGTGAGACATTTGTAAAGTGAATTTTGCCCCATTTTACCTTTCTTGCCACAGTTTGTTAAATGAATCATTGTGGCTGTTAAGTTAATTACATGTTAAGTGAATCTGGCTTCCTTATTGACTTTGATCACATGACCATGAGGAGGCCACAAGGGTCATAAGTATGAAAAATGGTCATAAGTCTCTTTTTAAAATACCATTGTAATTTTGAATAGTCACTAAATGAACTGTTGTAAGTTGAGAACTCCCTGTATTATCACTTTATTTTATACTATTTCATATTTTTCTACACTGTTCTTTCGATGTTGGCTTTTTAAAAGAACCCACTGTTATTTTTCTTTGCAAGAAACTTTCTTGGTTCAGGTAGTGAATTATAAACATATGTTCTTGTACTAGCTTTAAAGACACTTTCTCAGAAGTTTCTTCGGTGACAGACAGAAATCCACGATCATGCACAGTTTCTGTCTGGGCTCGCCGCTGGAGCGCCCCGAGATGGCTGGTTTTGGGGCTAAGCCACCCCATAGAGGTGGTGAAGAGGGGTGAGACCACCAGCAGGGTCAAGGAGAGCTTCATCTCTTCTCTTCAGCTGGCCATTACTCCCTTTCTCAAAGGCGGTTGCAGTGGTGGTCAGAAATGGCCACCACAAAGAAGAACTCGACTAGAAAAGAATGTGCAGGAGGAAGATAAGAAGTGAAAGTTTTGGCTGACCAGGTTAAACTGTAAAAGCAACAACTAAGGTACCCTGGAATTTAGACTTACAAAAAAATAACATCACTCCCAAAGAAGAGTCGGAAGCAACGAAGGAAAGTGAAAGGGGAAAGGTTTGGCTTTTTTTTCATCTCTCCCCTTCCCTATACTGACAACTAAGAGACTTAAATAAGAAATCGGAAAATTCCACTTTGACATCAATAGGCAATTAAGCTGAAGGGATAATAAAGATTTCTGGACATTAAAATTTTTCTTTTTCATAAGCAGGAAGGGAGAGAAAAAGAATAAGGGCAGGATCTGGAAGAAGGAGGAGACTGCCTGGAATTAAAAAGAATCTACAGTAAAACTTCAACAAGACTTCTAAAAGATACATTTTAACTGAAACTTTGTAACTAAATAGTAACCCCAGGAAGAGAAAGTGAAAAAAAGAGCAAAAAGAAACAGCTTGCATGTATTTGGATTATTTGGTGATCTTTGGATCTTTGGTTATTATATTTGAATGACTAAAATCAATTGGGTGGTTGTTTAAAAATTTATACAATGGCACCACTTCTGGATGAATTGAAAATGGAACTTAAAAAGTACAAAGAAGATGCACAAGAAGGGAAGGGTTCTTTGGGCTTCGTTTTTCAATTCTTAGAAATTGAGATTTGGAACTGTGAGAAACAACAAGAAACGACTGCAAAACAAGAAGACTGGGACAAAGAAGAAGCCATCTTTAATGAACAAGTAATTTTATGTGGGAAAGAAAAAGGAAAGGGGGAAAAGAGAATGGAGAATTTAAGACTTAAAAAAAACAACCAAAGAAAAGAAAAATAATTCAAAAAATAACTATAATACTGAAAAGCAACCGAAAAGGGGAATACAGAAGAGAGAACTAGAGGTATAGAGACAAGGGGGTAAAAAGGGGAGAGAGAAGAAGAGAGGGAAGAAGGAAAGGAAAAGAAGTTACAAAGGACCAGAGCAAGATATAGAGAAACAGGATCTATTTAGAGATAATGGGTGAAAATCTAACTGAAAAAGGGATTCTGTAAAGGTAAGATTGTATTGTTATATTAGTAATGGAAATAACTTTAGAAAATTGGGAACAATGTATGATTAAAATGAGAGATAAAATAGTTAATGTAATTTAGTGAAATGTTTGTGAATAAAATAAGTGAAATAAAATAAATGAGAAAATTGAATTAGGAAGGAACAGGAACATTTTAATTAGTTAATGTTTTATAAAATATAAGTGAAGCGGGGGGGAATTAACTATGGAAAGCTTATAATTATTCCCATAGAAGTATGATATTTAATTGAAAAGTAATGTTAAAGATGTTAAGACTTTAATGAATATTAATATTAATGATAGAATTGAATAGGAATGGAAGGTTGTTTTAATTATATACATTTATAATTTTTTCTTTTTTTAAGAATACAGTGTGTATTTTAAGAATGTACCAAGCAGAATCTGAATGGAAGTTATGTATTATGTTGAATGTTATAACTTTAGGGAAAAGATATAAAGGCGTCATACTCCAATCAGTAACTACAGGAGAAATTTTGTTTAATGAGAAAAGATAATAGATAATTGAAACAGAACAGACAAAAAATATAAATACAATGATTTGAACTGAGATGAGATAATCAAAATAAAATTGAGAAAATTAAAAGAGGGGAGAAGCTATGCAGAAAATGTAAAATAGTAATAAGATATGGAATAGAATATAAAAATAAGCATGAACCTGAATTTGTGTACGAAGAAATGTAACCCGGGATTACACTACTTTCAAAAAAGATGTTTTATTTGTATTTTTTTTTCTCTTTGTGAAAACTCAAATAAAATTTACAAAAAAAAAAAAAAGACAGTTTCTCAAGTAATTTAATGGAGCTACCTGTTAGGTTTATTGTGAAACAATATCAGATACTTTATCTTCAAAATATTACTTTGTTGAAGTGTTTCAAGTGTTCTCATGGGGCAAATGCTTGTATCAGCAGCTGTTTGCTTAGGTTACAATAATTCTGACTTTTTTTTTTAAACACTACCAGAAGAGCAACAATGCTTCTTTTCTATTTAATTATCCCCTTTATGATATTTGGTTTATCATACATCAATACAAAGCAGCACTATTATGCTTGGGCCATCTGCTCTTTCAGAAAAAAATATCTAATATTTTCGTATTCTCTTCAGTTTGTTCTGCAGCTGGTGTTCACCTCATATATATTTAGCATCTGTGTATATTTCAAAATTAACGTACTTGTATCATCTCATCAACAAAAACATGCTAAATAAACAAGGGCAGAAGTAGACAGTCAAAGTAGCCACATGCCTTAACTCAGTGGTGATGTCTTAAGAATATATTTAATGAACTCATGACTCTAAAAAAAAGCATATTGAACATTGGAAAGTTCACACAAACAATTGCATGTAAGGGGCATGGAACAAAAGATGACACAATAGGAGCCAATGAAAGGAAATGGAAAATAGGATTCCTGCATGATTAACACACTTAAGGGCTGCTTTCTCTATGTGGTACTTTCCAGATGTGTTGAGATGGCATTCCCTCTGAAAAATAAAGCTCCCACACATCTGGACAGCATCAATTTGAGACAGTTACTCTAAAATGTATTGAGCATGGCTTTACCAAGCAATGTTTTCAGGTATAGAGGACACAGAGGGACAGAGATGCTTGATGTCGTTATAACTGTCATCATTATCCAGAATGAATCAGTGGTGGGATTCAAAAAAAATCTATTACTGTTTCTGTTGTCGTGGCTTGGTGGGCATGACTTGGTGGGCATGGCAGGGGAAGGGTACTGTAAAATCTCCATTCCTTCCCCACACCTGGGGAAGGTTACTGCAAAATGCCCATTCCCTCCCCATCCCATTAACCTGCTTTCAGCTTCGTTCTCCTGTGCAGGGCAACAAAAGAAGACCTAGCTGATCAGCTGGGACTCAGGAGGCAGAGAATAGATGGGGACAGGGTCAGTCAGGGGTGGTATTTGCTAGTTCTCCAAACTACTCAAAATGTCCACTACCGGTTCTCCAGAACTGGTTAGAACTTGTTGAATACTACCTCTGGAGTGAATGCATAGTAGCAATATCATATATGATTTAGTTAAAGGGCTAGAAGGAACGCTCATCAAATTTGAAGATAACACAAAGGGCCTCTGAGCAGTGGACAATGCCAAAAATAGGTGAACATTGCCTTCAATATGCCTCCCACCCTTAACCCTTAACAGGTTTTCTTGGGAAATAGATGTTAAATCTCCAATTTAGTTAAAAGAGTCAAGCTGTGGGAGGAGACTTTAAAACTTGAGTTATCCTCATTCAGTAGGGTGGTAAAATACAATGATCTTATATGCATACACAAAGGTATTTTTGTGTTCTAACGCCAGCATTCCTGAGAAGCCTAAAGGAAGAATGGGACATTTCTATTGTCTCATAATTTCATTGCATCTTCCACAAGAAGAGTAGAAGAGTGGTTCACTGTATATTTGGATGTTGAATCATTTGAATGGAGATCTACTGCTTTATTTTTTATGAATCATCAAGGGAGAAGGTAAAACAGCAACAGAAGAGAGAATGATTCTAGATTTAAACTTTTGTATTGAGGAATGTATGCATTTGATTTATAAAAACTAAGAAAAAAAGAATCAATGGCAAAACAAGTACAGAAGGGAAAGACAAATTATTTAGTTACATAATATACCATCATGTTGAGCAATCTTTTTGACCCAATGCCTGCTAGAAGAATCAGGTATTTAAGGCCTTTGTAAATGACAGATCTCTGGGGGAACACAGACTCTCATAATTTTCATAGGTCTCAAAATGAACAGCCTGACATGTTTTCAACCTCAATCTTTTGGGGGAACATCCAGACAAGTTAAACAATAACCATGATACAGTAGTCAAAGTGCCATAACAAACTTACAGCACAGCTGCATCTCTGTTGAGTCCAGCCAACCTCTCAACCCAGTGCTTGGGAAGAGCCCACAGAATCATGGCCATCCATACCCAAAAATAGCTGGAAATGAGAGATGAGAATTTTCAAAGGCTTCTTCATCTGGAAATATTAAAAAAGAAAAGAAAGAGGGAAAAATATGGCTGATGTTCAAGTCAAGCCTTCATTCTGTAACTTGTTTAGATTGAATGAGGGAGACCTGCCAGCTGGGTCCTATCAGGTGTAGAAGTGGTGTTAAATTTGCAACTGTGGACTCTGCCAAAGGTTGCTGGAATGAAAAAAGAAGCAAATAATTGTTGGTTCCACATTTTTAGAAACATCAACACCAGCTGTTAAGTCAAACCTATTTCTACCCTTAGGCTAAATGTATAAGTCTCTTGATAGGAGGAAAACAGAAAGAGACAAATCTAGACAAACTTTATATTAACAAATCTGGAAATAATTTTAAACATTTATCTAAATGAAGAGAGTCTAGGAAAGTAAAATCATTAGAATTACCTGAAGGCAGGGGGCAAGTACTCTCAGAAAGACACTCCAGTTTAGTGGTATAAATCCCTTTCCTCCAGTCCTGACAGGAAATCCCTTGTGATACCACAGCAGGCTACTTTCCAATTACTTCTACAGTGTTAAGTAAATGAAATCTTGGTATCAGGCTTCAAGAAATATATTCTGAAACATGCAAAAGAATGAATTGCCAAAGTAAAGAAAAAGTAATGTTGGAAAAGGCAGTAGGCTTCAAAACTATGTTTACCCCATTGCCTATTTCTCGGTTGCTAATCTAAGGTAAACGGCAGACAGAAGTAATTTTGGTGAGATCAACTAAAGGATTAAGGAAGCCCATAAACCATTCTAAAGAGCTAAGAAAATTATTACGGTCTGCTACTCTTGGGCTGAATCAGATAATCTTCTTGGCTTCAAAAGTATTGCAATAATATATGTAATATAAAAGTGAATCCTGACTTACTCAGTCTGAGGAATCTACATTGCATTTAGCTTATTAGTTTAAAAACAATAATAATACTGTCAGCATGCACAATAAAAAGGATATTTACTTGTAGTTATTACAAATTCATACAATTTATTATTTGAAGTCTAAAAATTATGGAGAATTCTTGGGATTGGTAGCTTTCTGATTGGCAGTATAATAATCTAGTACAGGAAATTGTGCAAACTATTATAGTGGATTTAGGTTCAGGGCCAATCCCTGTTACTATATTTACTCTATTTATGCTTTTAAAAAAGTAAGCATAAAAATCTGTAAAGCTGCAATAGTTTAATAAATGAAAACTTCAGCAATATTTCTCTGGAGGACACTGTATGAGACAGAAAGCCTTCCACCTCTTCAGTGATTTCTTCCTGTTATTATATTTAGAATAAACTGGAAAGACAAATGGAATCACTATCTGCAAATCTTTACACTATAGAATGAGTCACTCAACTTTATGAAAACTGAACGATTGTTTTGTCTGCTCAGAATTATAGGATTGAATAGGTTGTATATACCTAGTTTGCTAGCTGGGGAATTCTGGGAGTTGAAGTCCCTCCATCTTAACGTTGCCAAGGTTGAGAAACAGTGCTATAAAACAACATAAATGATATGAAAAATAGACCTGCTGATTTCTCTTCTTCTTCAACACTTGGCCGGTAATTCTGACTCTCTTTTTATCTACACAATGGTTTCTGGAAAACAGCATGGCATTATGCCAAAGCCTAGGAAGCAGCACTGTCTGAAAGAAAATGATTACAACAAGCCAAAAGCAATGCACAGCTAGCCAAGTAATGACTGTCTCTGGCTGTGTGTGTTAGTGAGGGATACCATGACCCCTTTAAACCTGAGTGCATAAATCAGAAAATTATTTATGGTTAGATGGTTGTCAGTTCTAGTTTATAACCAGGACATTTGATTAATTGGAAATTCGGCCATATAATGCTACACTGACTATTTAATAGCCACTAGCTTTTTTACTTGTGATGAGTAGGTACTGTCTCTGGCTAATCAGCCCAAAACACTTGAGGGGAGAATAGATTCTTTATTGCTTTCAGTTTATAATATTTACAGAACTAAAAATACTTATGAACCAATTAATGTTACTTATTTTCAAGAGAAATACACAGCTTTCATAAACAATTTTACTTACAGGTCATATATTTTCCTCAGACTCCCTATTGTTTTTACCACATTATATCTGGAGGGAATAAAAGGCTCTATTAATGGAAATTAATATCTGTTTAGTTGACACTATCACATGACAAAACTTGTCAATGAACAATCCTATAAAGAGCAGAAGTAGGAGCACATTTAATATAGTTTCTAAACTTCTTTTAAACCCAGCATGAATTTAGAGAAACCCAGGACAAGTTCTTTAACAGAACACGTGGAAGGAAGAGGTTCACCATAGTTCAGTATGAAGTAATTGCATGGATTGGTCATTTTCATTTATGGCTATAAAGCTACAATAATTTCCCAATAATTAGTATTTGGGGGTTCCCTGAGGCTCCCATTTACTGTACTTTGGATTTTAATGAACAAAACACAATGGGGAAAAATCAATGTGACATCTTGGCTTGCAAGCTGACATATCTACCTATCCATTTACCCATCCATCCATTCACAGAGCAAAATCAGCCAGAGGTTGCCCTATAAAATTGCTTCTCTGAGCAGATCCTCAAATCACTGCTAGTGACATGACTACGCTGTCTGTCCATTCAGCTGCCCATATACACAATGCATAGTTCTCAGGACTCCTTCTGAAGGATTTGCATAGGGTAGCTGGTGCCATTGCAGCTGCTGATACCAGAGCCCATGCTGATCAGATCTACCAGATATAATAGCTAGGTCTTCTGCTCTATTTATTTTACTTGCCCTGAGCTTGCACATGTATTGAGTCTGTTTTTCAGGAATGTAGAATGTATATGTGGATAGGTGAGTTTTTCCTGGTGTGATGTGTTTTGTTGATGTTTAATTGTTACCTTTATCTATTCAACATCCAGAATTTTAGTTCAAGTGGGAAGCCATGAAAATCTAAACAAATAAATAACTCTGCAATGTCAACCTAGAAAATGGCTTGTTGTTATAATACTGGATTACAATGTAACATTTACAATATAAGTTCTATGTGGCATTAAAGCATACACAAAACAAAAAAAAATCAGAATATGTTGCTGACTTACTGGTAGCTGAGTATCCCAAATTCCTGCTTTTATTGCTGGCTACCATGATTTCCTGAAAAGACTGGATCCTATATTAATTTTTGCTCCAAAATATGCATTAGGGCTTATTTTCTGGTTAGGTGTGTTTTTTGGGGGGAAAAATACTAAATGCAATCTTAACTGGGGATTATTTTGAGGGTAGGGCATATATTATGAGCATGCCAAAATCATGCTAGGACTAATTTTCTGGTTGGATCTTATTTTCAGGGAAACACAGTATTATGATTGGACAAACTGTTAAGTACTGAACATGGGTTAGAGTAAATGGAAACAGCCTCTGAATAATGAACTTTCAGCTCTTTATTTGCATAGTGACTTCTCAAAACAACAACAGTGAACTCTGCCTTATATAGGCAACCCTTGTGAGAATTGTCCAATAATGAGCAATGAACGCTAGCTCTTTTAACCAATAAGACTTCTCTGTTAAGGGCCAATCAGATTCTTCAGAACTAACCAATCCGATCTGGCCGCCTAACAGCCAATCAGAAGTGCAGGGCCAGAACCCTGCACTTTACCTCAAGCTCATACTTTATTAACTATGGTACATAAACAACACCCCTTCCCCCTGGCTTCTTAATTACGGTGTAGTTATATAGTCCCTTAGATAGGACGATTGTCTTTTAACTCTTTCGGATTTTCATTGGATTGGTTGGTTGCAATCCTGTTGAGGAAGATTGTTGTTTGGCAGTGTCTCTGCTTCTTGCTCAGCTGCAATTTCTTGTGGTGCAAATGTTTCTCCTTCCTGCTCCATTTCCTGAGTCTCACTTGATTCGTCGCTCCCTTCGAGCAGATTCCCTGGAACTTCATCTTCTTCCGTACCTCCCCCCCCCTCGGTTTGGTCATGGGGGAGTTGTTGACTGGCCGTTGTGAGTCGTGACTGTAATTGGTCGATATGCCGTTTCCACAGTTTATTGTCACAGCATTTCACTACGTAAGATTTAGGGCTGGTCACTCGTACTACTGTCGCCTCTATCCATAACAAGTCGCCTGATAAGTTCTGTGCATAAATGAGATCTCCTACCTGGAAAGTGCGATAGCGGCCGCTGGATCCTATTGGCTTTTCCGGTTCGTAAGCAGGGTGCAACCGGTCGAGGTGGGAGCGGAGTCTTCATCCCATCAGTAGTTCGGCGGGAGTTCTGCCAGTAACGCTATGTAGAGTTATGTGTTGCAAAAAGAGAATTTGGTTGACCTTGTCATCGATATTGTCATAGTCCACTTTTTGCAAAGTCTTTTTAACAAATTGGACCATGCGTTCAGCTCGGCCATTGGTCTCAGGGTGCACAGGCGAGGTGAGCGCATGGCGGATGCCGCGGTCAACATTAGTGCCGTAAACTGTGGCCCGTTATCGGACACCAGGACGTCTGGCAATCCGTGTGTTGCAAAGAGTCTGTTTCGAATCTTGATCACCGCCTCGGAGGTGGTAGCCGTCATACGATGAATTTCTAACCAATTGGAGTATGCGTCGACTGTCAGCAGGAAGGTATAGCCCTTGGTTGGCCCCGCGAAATCCAGGTGGATTCTGGACCAGGGTCCACGTGGTGTCTCCCATTCAGGAGGCATGGCTTTTGGTGGGGCATTGCTGACTTGTTGGCAATTGGAACACGCTTTAACCCACTGCTCGATTTGCCGGTCCATGCCCGGCCACCATGCTTAGCTTCGTGCAAACGCCTTCATTCGCACGATGCCGGGGTGGCCCTCGTGCAGAATTCACAGCAGCGTCTTCTGGAGTCGCTCTGGGACAACGACTCTATCGCCCCAGATGATACAGCCTTTTTGGGAAAAAAGTTCAGTCTGTCGAGATTTGAATGGTGTGAAGTCATCTGGTACTTGGTCCAATGGCCATCCATGTTCTACCCAGCCTAAGACTCGAGCTAGGGTGTGGTCTCGTTTGGGTTCTCTCATGATGTCTCGGGTGGTCATAGGCGGCGAGTTGAGTGTTTCGATGTGCAACGTGATTGCCGTTGGTGCCGGATCGTCAAGAGTCTCTGGAAGCGGTGCTCGGCTTAATGCGTCGGCGTGGGGAGTGGCTTTCCCCGGGCGATATTGCAGGCGATAATTATAAGCAGCTAGGAATTCTGACCATCGGGTCATTCTAGGGGATAATATGTAGGGGGTTGGCTTGTCCCCGGCTATTATCCCTAGCAACGGTTTGTGGTCAGTTATAATGGTAAATGTCCTTCCATACACATATTCATGATTTTTTTTTACAGCTGAAACGATTGCGAGGGCTTCTTTATCAATTTGTCCATAGTTCCGCTCTGCTTGTGAAAGAGTCTTCAAAAAGTATGCAACAGGGGCTTCGTTCCCATTAGGCAGTACATGGCTCAAAATGGCGCCCACCCCGAAAAGCGATGCATCGCAGGTTATAACTAATGGCAAAGTCTCGTTATACTGCATAAGTACAGAGTCAGATGTGAGCAGTTTTTTAACATTCCGGAACGCTTGTTCTTCCCGGTAACCCCATACCCACAATGCTTTCTTATCTAATAATCGGTGTAACGGTTCAGCAACAGTTGCCTTGTGCGGTAAAAATACATTATAGAAATTAATGAGGCCTAAGACCGCCTGGAGATCGGCCTTGTTGCGTGGCCTGGGAGCGTTTTTGATCGCTTTTAATTTACTCTCGGTAGGATGAATGCCCTGGCTATCAATCCGGTACCCTAGAAACTCAACATTGTCAGTATACAATTGACATTTATTTTTTTTCACCTTAAGTCCGGCCTCTTGAAATTTTTTTAGGACGCATTTCAAACGGTCCTGCAAGATTTTTTTGGTAGGGGCTGCAATTAATACGTCATCAAAATAAGGGACCACGCCCTTGATTCCTTGTAATAACCTTTCCATAAAGCTCTGGAAGATCCCCAGGGCTACACTAACTCCGAATTGCAATCGGGTACATTTAAAGGCACCCCTATGCGTTACAATTGTTTGGGCTTGAGCCGTTTTTTCATCCACTGTTAATAGTTGATAAGCTTGAGCTAAATCCAATTTAGCGAAAACCTTCCCGCCCCCCAAGGAATGGAGGAGGTGCTGCACTACCGGAACTGGATACGCATTCTGCTGTAGGGCGTGGTTCAAAGTGGCCTGGTAGTCCCCACAAATTCGGATTGACCCGTCTGGCTTAATGGGTGTTACAATAGGGGTTTCCCATGGAGAGTGATCGATGGGCTTCAACACCCCTTGAGCAATTAGCTTGTTGAGTTGTTCATAGATTTTTGCTTTAAGAGCGAACGGAACTCGACGGGGCTTTAAGTGAATGGGGGCTACTTTTGGATTTAGACTGAATGAGATCGGGGTCCCCTTATACTCACCTAAGCTGTCTGCGAAGACATCCCTGAATTCAGAGATAAGGTCTTCCTCCCACTCACAACCACTGACTCGGTTCACGCCGGCCACTTCAATGCCGAGTGGCACGAACCATTGGAGGCCTAGTAGGCTCGGCCTATCTCTATCGATGACCGTTAGAGGTAAGTACACTGCATGCTTCTTGAAGGAGACTCGGACTCGGCAGGACCCGACAACGGGGATTCAATTCCCTTGGTAGTCCTTGAGGATGAGGCGTTGAAATTGGAGGTCTTGGCGTAGAATTGTGGGGATGAGTTGCTTGAGTGTCTTCCAGGACACCATCGAGAGGGACGATCCTGAGTCGACCTCCATGTGGCAAGGCTGGTTCTCGATGGCTACCGTGACTCGGATTTTCTTAGTGTGTAAAGCCGAGGCGTGACCGATAGTGATAATATGGTGAGCCTCTTCTCTCTGCAAAGCTCGATTTCTGTAGGAGTGGTTTACTGGCTCTCACCTTACAGGACGGTTTCCTGTCGATTGGCGATAGTTAGCCCCTTTTGAGGCCTGGCTGAGTCCTGGTAAGCTGCAACAGACCCGGCCGATGTGGCCTCGTTTCCCGCACTCATGGCAGAGTGCTTCACGGAATTTGCATTCGGACCTGGCATGGTTTGCTCCACAGCCAACGCAAGGACGTAAGGGTTTCGGGCGAGGGTCCCGGTCGGACCGCAGTCGATGGACCCCTTCTTCATCGCTGTCTGACGATGAAGAGAGGTCCTCGTGGTGTGTCGTCATGAGCTGTCCTTCAGGCTTGGATAAAATGTTGCTTGTCAGTGGTGGTACCGGAGTGCGGCTTCACCGTAGTTGTGCAGCCGACGTTTTGGTCGCCTCTGCTGCCGTGGCTTCGGCGATGGCGTCGGCAAGGCTGATGTCGCCTTTCGCCATCAGCTTGCTTTGCAGGCCTAGTGCATCTAGTCACAGAACTATTCGATCTCTTAGTGCCTCTTCTAAATCGGCGAACCCGCAGAGGCACCCTAAATTCTGGATGTCCACCATGAAATCGGCCACGCTTTCCCCTTTTCGTTGGTTCCTCTGATAAAACTCGTGGCGTCTCACGAGCGTAGGCACGGTTGGCGCGTAATGGTCTCTCAGGATGGGTTTGAGGTCGTCCCAGCTCATGGCCTTCACTTCTCGAGGTTTGGCGAGTGCTTTAGCCATCTTAAATACGGTTGGGCCGCAATGCGTCAGGAACAGTGCCCGCTTCTTTGCTGGTGTGGCGTCTTTCAAGTTATTTGTTTCGAGAAACATTTGGAAGCGATCCATGTAGGATTCCCAATCCTCTTGGTTCGGATCGAACGGAGCGGGTGGTATGATGCCGCCGGACATGGTTCCGTTGTTGGCATCATCTATCATGTGCTCGGTATTGCTTCCTGGTTTCTTCGGTTCAGACGTCTCCACATCCCACCCTCGTCGCCAGTATTAAGTACTGAACATGGGTCGGAGTAAATGGAGACAGCCTCTGAATAGTGAACTTTCAGCTCTTTATTTGCATAGTGACTTCTCAAAACAACAACAGTGAACTCTGCCTTATATAGGCAACCCTTGTGAAAATTGTCCAATAACGAGCTATGAACGCTAGCTCTTTTAACCAATAAGACTTCTCTGTTAAGAGAACAGATTCAATCGGATTCCTCAGAACTAACTAATCCGATCTGGTCGCCTAACAGCCAATCAGAAGTGCAGGGCCAGAACCCTGCACTTTACCTCAAGCTCATACTTTATTAACTATGGTACATACACAACACAAACATATATTGTATTTTGTAGCAACATGGTGCTAAACAAACTTAAGCTTAACTCCAGAGGCATGAAGTTTCCCAGGCAAGTAAGAAAGCAGGGAGAAAGCCCACGTTGTTACATCACAATACATCAGTCTCACAAGAATTGATAATTGGAACCAAGGATCTTGAAGAGTTGAAATCCTTCAAGTGGGAAGATTTGTAGGCCTGGGGAGAGGACAATGGATAACCAAAACCAAAACTAAGATAGGAAGCTGATTGTCATATATTGTACCATGAAAAAGGATGTGGCTTCATTCCTGTGTAAAATATTCTATGCAAGGTCTAGTGACTGCTAGTTACAAGAGAGAAAGCTGGATCCTGATTACACCCTTGTGATTAGCAACCCTTGTGATAGGCAAGTACAGGAAGAAGTTTTAGAAAAATATAATGTATTACTTATATTTTAAGATGGCAACTGTAAACATAATTCAAGATTTGGCAAAGAATCCATGCAAAAAAATAGGAGAGAGCAAATCTAGAGTTCTAAGTATGATATACACAGAAGTTGTTCTTGGTGTTTTCTCCCAGGAGGGAGGCCAATAAATTGGCCAGACTGAGCCTCCACCCAATATGCAGCTGAGGCATGTTACTCATTAGAGTCTGTTATTTCCTTGTTTTATGGCAAATCTCAACCTGCAAAGCTCAGCTCCTTACTGTCGGATCTTTATCATACCTCTGCTTTGAACTGGATGGATGAATTTCAAAGTTGAATGGGTGCAAGCAAGAAGTCCTGGGGGTTTTCTGGATATGCTTCAGCCAAATTGGAATCATTGGAATCACTGGCTCCACCACTTCTGGAATCTGTCATGTCAAGACTATTGTCCCTAGATGCCCCTGCCAATACTTCCTTCCTAGTGTTTTTTCATTAGCAGCCTGTCTAGAGCAAAAAGCCTTCTTCCTTGCCTCTGGTGAAATTTAGTTTTCCTCACTCCAACAGTCCATTTTTAAGTACATGCAATCCTTGTGGTATGGCAATGTGAGTTTTAGACCCTTAGGCACAAAACCAGCTGAATGATCTTCTGCTCATCATTCTGTTTCAGTCCCAGGAAGAAGACAATGGCAAAGCACTTCTGAAAAACCTTGTCAGGGAAACTTCAGGGACTTGTCCAGGCAGTCTCCAAGAACTGGACATGATTGAAAGGAAGAAAAAAAAAGATCTAATTTACACCTACCCCATTCATAAAACCTCTCCATATCTTTCCATTTTTACAAAGAACTTTTGCTTCCATTTCTCTACCTTTATGGATGTTTCCTTCCATCCATCACTTCATGCATTTCTATTTGCCTCTTATGGAGGAGGTGATCTATTACTTCTAACTATAATCTTTTCGCTTTTCCCCTTTGCCTTAACCCACTCATTCTTCTTCAGCTGATTTGTTTAGCTATTCATTTTTAGTTCATTATCTCTGTGTATGATCAAGCCAGTTTGATACACTTCACTCATATATTTGCCATTTATTTTTGTACTTAATTTGCATTCTTAAGTATCCCATTCCCACTGTTCGTGATTTTTTTTCTGATATACCGAATGATCATTTTCTTATTAAATGATAATGACACTCTTATACATAACTAGTTTTATTTCTTTACACAAACATTTCTTCCTTCTGTTAGACTACATACTACTACATTAGATTTCTACTAACATTTCTCCATCTGTTAATAAACATCTTTAATAAACATTCTGCCAAGCCTCTCCAAATTTATCCACTTTCTCTAGTTCTCTAGTTGAAAATTGTTTTGTACAAATCACATAAGGATTTGTCCAATGACTAAGGATGATGGCATTTTGCAACATATCAGGCTCTCTGGAAAGATCACCCTATCAGTTCTTGTTCTGATATGAAATAGGAGAGAAAGATGCAAAGGAAACTAGGATCTCTCTTACTTTTATAAGTATAAAGAAAACAATCTAACTTTTCCTCACATGCCTAGAAAACTCGAGTCTCTTCAATATCTGGCCTAGATAGCGGAGGCACTCTGGAAAAATCTCCACTGGTTGAGCTAAATCAAAAGGCAGGCTTCTATAGGCTGCCATTCCTCTAGATGTCCATTTCATAAATCAATTCTCAGCACAGTCCAGTAAACAGAATGAACTCATAGCATTATAAATGTGTCCATTCCATGCGAGAACATTTAGAAAGTTCTTAGGCCCAATGTCTGTGGAACAAGGTATTCTGCATCCCAGTCAGTATTGATACAATCTGAAAATGACAAGATTTGGAGATTCAGCTCTGTCTAATTTCTTTCAGCAGCACTTGTAAATGGTACTATTAATAGAAAATTACCTTCTTTGGTCTTTCAGAGACCACTTCCTTCTATTCTTCTACTGTTTAAAATCAAGGCACAGAAGCCTGAGTTGAGGCAAGTCTCTTTTGCTCCCTCCTTCCCTCCCTCCCACATTTGCTGTTATCTTTCTGTCCACTGAATGTCCTGCCAGGACTTAAAGTTGAGGAGGGAGGGGAGAATCCGGAAACCTCTTTGTGTCTTTGTGATTGCTGAAATGTTCAAAACTATTAAACAAATGGAAACATACACACAATGGAATGTAAAGGACTGGCTTCCTTCAGAGAAGGAGAAACTGTCCACATGGCAGACAAAGAGGCTGATATTAGGGATTGCCTGGTCCAGAGCAGGGCGGTGTCTTAATCTTTCAATGCTACAGGATATTAGGACTATAATCACTGATCCCCCAACCATTTCCTCACCCACCCTCATGTCTGGACTGATGTGGAGAATAAAGTTAGGCCTTTATTCTGCTAAGCCCAAATTTCTAGGTTCTATTAAATCACATGACCTAAAATGGACACTTAACATCAAAAACATCATCAAAAAAGCACAACAAAGAATGTTCCTTCTGCGCCAACTCAGATAGCTCAAACTGCTTAAGGAGCTGCTGATACAGTTCTACAGAGGAATTATTGAGTCTGTCATCTGCACCTCTATAACTGTCTGGTTTGGTTCTGCAACCCAACAGGACAGACAAAGACTTCAGAGGATACTTAGGACTGCAGAAAAAACAATTACTACCCACCTGCCTTCAATTGAGGACCTGTATACTGCACGAGTCAAAAAGGCGGCTGTGAAAATATTTACAGACCCCTCACATCCCGGACATAAACTGTTTCAATTCCTTCCCTCAAAATGACGCTCTTGAGTACTGCATATCAGAACAACTAGACACAAGAACAGTTTTTTCCCAAAAGCCATCACTCTGCTGAACAAATAATTCCCTTAACACTGTTCAACTATTTACTAAGTGTATACTACTATTACTGTTAATCTTCTCATCACTCCTTATCACCCATCCCCTCCCACTAGTGATTGTAGGACTGTAACTTTGTTGCTTGTATCCTTACGATTTATCTTGACTGTTTCCTAGTATGATTTGATTGTTGATTGTACCCTATGACTATTATTAAGTGTTGTATGTTATGATTCTTGATTCTTGACAAATGTACCTTTTCTTTATGTATACTGAGTGTTAAGTACTTGGACATGGGTTGGAATAAATGGAGATAGCCTTTGAATGTGAACTTTCAGCTCTTTATTGCATAGTGACTTCTCAAAACAATAAAAGTGAACTCTGCCTTATATAGGCAACCCTTGTGAGAATTGTCCAATAGCGAGCTATGAACGCTAGTTCTTTAACCAATAATAATCCTCTGTTAAGGGCCAATCAGATTCCTCAGAACTAACCAATCTGATCTGGCCGCCTAACAGCCAATCAGAAGTGCAGGGCCAGAACCCTGCACTTTACCTCAAGCTCATACTTTATTAACTATGGTACATACACAATACCCCTTCCCCCTGGCTTCTTAAACTACGGTGTAGTTATATAGTCCTTTAAATAGGACGGTTGTCTTTTGAGTCTTTTGGATTTACATTGGACTGGTTGATTGCAATCCTGTTGAGGTAGATTGTTGTTTGGCAGTGTCTCTGCTTCTTGCTCAGGTGCAATTTCTTGCGGTGCAAACAATTCTCCTTCCTGCTCCATTTCCTGAGTCTCACTTGATTCGTCGCTCCCTTCGAGCAGGTTCCCTGGAATGTCATCTTCTTCTGTACCTCCCCCCCCCTCGGTTTGGTCATGGGGGAGTTGTTGATTGGCCATTGTGAGTCGTGACTGTAATTGGTCGATATGCCGTTTCCACAGTCTATTGTCACAGCATTTCACTACATAGGATTTGGGGCGGTCACTCGCACTACCGTTGCCTCTATCCATAATGGATCACCTGATAAGTTTCGTGCGTAAACGCGGTCTCCTACCTGGAAAGTGTGATAGCGGCCACTGGATCCTATTGGCTTTTCCGGTTCGTAAGCATGGTGCAACCGGTCGAGGTGGGAATGGAGTCTTCGTCCCATCAGTAGTTCCGCGGGAGTTCTGCCGGTGACGCTATGTGGAGTTATGTGTTGCAAAAAGAGAATTTGGTTGACCTTGTCATCGATATTGTCATAGTCCATTTTTTGCAAAGTCATTTTAACAAATTGGACCATGCGTTCTGCTCGGCCATTGGTCGCAGGGTGAACAGGCAAGGTGAGCGCATGGCAGATGCCGCGGTCAGCGAGGTACTGCTCGAACATTAGTGCCGTAAACTGTGGCCCGGACACCAGGATGTCAGGCAATCCGTGGGTTGCAAAGAGTCTATTTAGGATTTTAATCACTGCCTCGGAAGTTGTGGCCGTCATACGATGAATTTCTAACCAATTGGAGTATGCGTCGACTGTCAGCAGGAAGGTATATCCTTTGGTTGGCCCCGCGAAATCCAGGTGGATTCTGGACCTGGGTCCACGTGGCATCTCCCATTCAGTAGGCATGGCTTTTGGTGGGGCGTTGCTGACTTGTTGGCACTTGGTACACGCTTTGACCCACTGCTCGATTTGCCGGTCCATGCCCGGCCACCATGCGTAGCTTCGTGCAAGCGCTTTCTTCCGCACGATGCCGGGGTGGCCCTCGTGCAGAATTTGTAGTAGCGTCTTCCGGAGTCGTTCTGGGACAACAACTCTATCGCTCCAGATAACACAGCCTTTTTGGGAAAAAAAGTTCAGTCTGTCAAGATTTAAATGGCGCGAAGTCATCTGGGACTTGGTTCAATGGCCATCCGCGTTCTACCCAGCCTAGGACTCGAGCTAGGGTGTGGTCTCGTTTGGTTTCTCTCGCGATGTCTCAGGCGGTCATAGGTGGCGAGTTGAGTGTTTCGATCTGCAACATGGTTGCCATTGGTGCCAGATTGTCGAGAGTCTCTGGAAGCGGTGCTCGGCTTAATGCGTCGGCGTGGGGAATGGCTTTTCCCGGGTGATATTGCAGGCGATAATTATAAGCAGCTAGGAATTCTGACCATCGGGTCATTCTAGGGGATAATATGTAGGGGGTTGGCTTGTCCCCAGCGATTATCCCTAGCAACGGTTTGTGGTCAGTTATAATGGTAAATGTCCTTCCATACACATATTCATGAAATTTCTTTACAGCTGAAACGATTGCGAGAGCTTCTTTATCAATTTGTCCATAGTTCCGCTCTGCTTGTGAAAGAGTCTTCGAAAAGTATGCAACAGGGGCTTCGTTCCCATTAGGCAGTACATGACTCAAAATGGCACCCACCCCAAAGGGCGAGGCATCGCAGGTTATAACTAATGGTAAAGTCTCGTTATACTGCATAAGTACAGAGTCAGATGTGAGCAGTTTTTTAACATTCCGGAACGCTTGTTGTTCCCGGTAACCCCATACCCACAATGCTTTTTTATCTAATAATCGGTGTAACGGTTCAGCAACAGTCGCCTTGTGTGCTAAAAATACATTATAGAAATTAATGAGGCCTAAGAATGCCTGGAGATCGGCCTTGTTACGTAGCCTGGGGGCATTTTTTATCGCCTTTAATTTACATTTTCGGTAGGGTGAATGCCCTGGCTATTAATCCGATACCCTAGAAACTCAACACTGTCAGTATATAAGTGACATTTATTTTTTTTCACCTTAAGTCCGGCCTCTTGGAATTTTTTAAGAACACATTTCAAACGATCCTGCAAGATTTTTTTGGTAGGGGCTGCAATTAATACGTCATCAAAATACGGAACCACGCCCTTGATTCCCTGTAACAACCTTTCCATGAGGCTTTGGAATATCCCCGGGGCTACACTAACCCCAAATTGCAATCGAGTACATTTAAAAGCACCTCTGTGCATTACAATTGTTTGGGCTTGGGCCGTCTTTTCATCCACTGGTAGTTGTTGATAAGCTTGAGCTAAATCTAATTTAGTGAAAATCTTACCGTCCCCTAAGGAATGGAGGAGGTGCTGCACCACTGGAACTGGATTCGCATTCTGCTGTAGGTCGTGATTTAAAGTGGCCCGGTAGTCCCCACAAATTCGGATTGACCCGTCTGGCTTAATGGGTGTTACAATAGGGGTTTCCCATGGAGAGTGATCGATCGGCTTCAACACCCCTTGAGCAATTAGCTTGTCGAGTTGTTCGTCGATCTTAGCTTTAAGAGCGGATGGAACTCGATGGGGCTTCAAGCGAATTGGGGCTACTTTTGGATCTAGACTAAATGAGATTGGGGTCCCTTTATACTCGCCTAAACAGTCCGCGAAGACATCGCTGAACTCAGAAATAAGGTCTTCCTCCCACTCACAACCACCGACTCAGTTCACGCCGGCCACTTCGATGCTGAATGGCGCGAACCATTGGAGGCCTAATAGACTAGGCCTATCTCTATCGATGATCGTTAGAGGTAAGTACGCTGTATGCTTTTTGAAGGAGACTCGGACTCGGCAGGACCCGACCACGGGGATTCGATTTCCTTGGTAGCCCTTGAGGATGAGGCGTTGAAATTGGAGGTCTTCGCATTGGATTGTGGGGATAAGTTGCTTGAGTGTCTTCCAAGACACCATTGAAAGGGACGATCCCAAGTCAACCTCCATGTGGCAAGGCTGGTTCTCGATGGCTACCGTGACTCGAATTTTCTTAGTGTCCAAAACTGAGGCGTGACCTATAGTGATAGTATGGTGAGCCTCTTCTTTTTGCAAAGCTCGATTTCTGTAGGAGTGGTTGACTTGTTCTTGCCTTACAGGACGGTTTCCTGTCGATTGGCAATAGTTGGCCCCTTTTGAGGCCTGGCTGGGTCCTGGCAAGCTGCAGCAGACCCGGCTGATGTGGCCTCGTTTCCCGCACTCATGGCAGAGTGCGTCGCGGAATTTGCATTCGGCGGTTTGCTCCACAGCCAGCGCAAGGGCATAAGGGCTTACGGCGAGGGTCCCGGTCGGACCGCAGTCGATGGACCCCTTCTTCGTCACTGTCTGATGACGAAGAGAGGTCCTCGTGGTGTGTTGTTGCAAGCTGCCCTTCTGAGTTGGGTAAGATTTCGCCGGTCGGTTGTGTTGCCGGAGTGTGGTTTTGCTGTAATTGTGCAGCTGATTTTTTGGTCGCCTCAGCAGCCGTGGCTTCGGCGATGGCGTCAGCAAGGCTGATGTCTCCTTTCGCCATCAGCTTGCTTTGCACGCCTAGTGCATCTAATCCCAGAATTACTCAATCTCTTAGTGCTTCTTCTAAATCAGCGAACCCGCAGAGGCTCCCTAAATTCCATAGGTCCGCCACAAAATCAGCCACACTCTCTCCTTTTCGCTGGTTTCTCTGATAAATTCTCGTGGTTTCTCACGAGTATAGGCACGGTTGGCGTGTAATGGTCTCTCAGGATGGGTTCGAGGTCGTCCCAGCTCATGGCTTTCACTTCTCGAGGTTTGGCGAGTGCTTTAGCCATTTTAAATACAACTGGCCTGCAGTGCGTCAGGAACAGTGCCCGCTTTTTTGCTGGTGTGGCGTCCTTCAAATTATTCGTCTCAAGAAACATTTTGGAAGCGATCCATGTAGGATTCCCAATCCTCTTGGTTTGGATCGAACAGAGCGGGTGGTACGATGCCACTGGACATGGTTCCATTGTTGGCGTCGTCTTTCACGTGCTCGGTATTGCTTCCTGGCTTCTTAGGTTCAGACGTCTCCAAATCCCACCTTCGTCGCCAGTGTTAAGTCCTTGGATATGGGTTGGAGTAAATGGAGACAGCCTTTGAATGTGAACTTTCAGCTCTTTATTGCATAGTGACTTCTCAAAACAATAACAGTGAACTCTGCCTTATATAGGCAACCCTTGTGAGAATTGTCCAATAGCGAACTATGAACGCTAGCTCTTTTAACCAATAAGACTTCTCTGTTCAGGGCCAATCGGATTCCTCAGAACTAACCAATCCGATCTGGCTGCCTAACAGCCAATCAGAAGTGCAGGGCCAGAACCCTGCACTTTACCTCAAGCTCATACTTTATTAACTATGGTACATACACAACACTGAGAATATTTACACCAAGACAAATTCCTTGTGTGTCCAATCACACTTGGCCAATAAAGTATTCTATTCTATTCTATTCAATGGTATTGTATAAACCACACTTTCTGAACACAGAGTTTGATGCCAAACCTGAAACACCCAACACTATTTTTTTCAATTCTCATTTCCTGATGGAAAAAAACCCCCAAATCTTTGCACAAAGCATTTCTCAAGTAAAAAGACCAGTTTTTCTATGATTTAGAAGGGGTGGCATGTTATCTTCACTTTGCATAAGAGGCTATTCTATTTTTTATTTTATTTTTTGTTATTTGTGTAACAAGGGCAGCCTGAGAAAAATTAATTGGCGGTACTATGATGATGAGAGCAAGGGTATATATATATATATATATATATATATATATATATATATATATATATTAAATATAAATAGCAATATGACTGAAAGCTGAAGAAATAAATGAGGTGATGCTAAACATTTTAGAGACATGCTATAGGAGTAAAATATGTTGTTGTTTATGACAATTCATGTCATCCTAAAAACTCCTATTTACCAAGACAATTCTTGTCTTCTGCCTTGAAATAATCACAGTGCAAAGATAATTTTTCTAGCTTTCAGTCATTCTTTTACTGATGCTAGAATTACAAGCATCAAACTTCCAACAAATGTACTTATAAGGCCAAAGACAGCGAGCACACTCCAGCATATATTTTTTTCTAAGAAGGCCCCGTAATCCAACAGAATGTATAAAAGCATGCCAAATGGGATGACACATTTCACTGTGGCTGTTTCTGTTAAGAGATTCAAGGAGTTGGTTGTTCCAATTTCTTTTTACAGGAAAATGTATGATTTATTATATGACTGGATGCATTTTAGAAGTTGGCATTAGGCCCCTTCTTTTTACCAAAACTCAGCACGATGTTGATAGATCGGTGATGATATTGCATGCGCTTCTTGTCCTATCCAATTTTCTTCTTCTTTTCTTGCATAGCAACTTTTGGGATCTGGTACAATCACCAATTTGTCAACATATAATAAAGCATACATTTTCCTGTAAAAAAGAAAAAAGAAATTAGAGCACCCAGTTTCTCAGCTGAAAACTGTGGTGGTCAGTTTCCAAAACATTATTTTATCTAAAGCTGCATCATATGCAACAGTTGATTGTGCTTCTGTTGAATTATAAGTTTTCTATTATAAATGATATAAATTAGGCTTTCTGCTTGCCTGAAAGTGTATGAATAAACTAAACTAAAAATGAAAAGAACAAGGTCAGACCAGAGTATTCAGCAGGTTCTGACCAGTTCTGGAGAACTGATAGCGGAAATTTTGAGTAGTTCGGAGAACTGACAAATACCACTTTTGACTGGCCTGGCCCCCATTTATTATCTTCCTCCCAAGTCCCAGCTGATTGGCTGGGTCTTCTTTTGTTGCCCTGCATAGGAGAACTGAACTGGAAAGCAGGTGGGGTGGGGAGGGAATGGAGATCTTTCCCCTGCCATGCCCACCAAGCCACTTCCACCAAGCCATGCCACACCCACCAAGCCATACCCATGGTAGTAAAATTTTTTGAATCCCACCACCGAATTAGGTGCATATTAGCCCTTTTTCCTAATCCACATGTGCAGCCTTAATAGGCAAGATCCATAAGGAGATTTTCAACATGCTCATTTGACATAAGTAGAAATCTCAGTGCAATAATTTTCTCCTTGTGCTTATTTATTTATATGTTGAATTTAGATGCTGCCCATCACAGAGTGACTGTGTAGTGAACAATTTAAAAAAAACATAAAACACCCCAAACCTATATAAAATACATTTAGAAAGAGCCAGACAAAGCAAGAATAAATTAAGATAAAAAATAAAGGATGGGAGGGCCATCAAGGCATCAATCAACCCTTGGGCTACATGCTGCACAGTGAACTCTAGGTGAGTTGCCAGAGCCTGGTTTTTAGAGTCCTTCAAAGGGCCAGGAGAGTGGAAGCCTGCCTCCCCTCCGGAGAGAAGATTTTCCAGAGGTGGGGACAATTGCATTGAACCCCACCAGTTGAAATTCCTTTATTGATGGGTTCATAACATACCTTCCCCACCTGACCGGCAGGGAATTTGTTTGATCTTTCCTGCTATTATGACATCCATATATCTTTCCCCTAGGAACTCAAAGAGGGTGCCCTCTCATTCTATCTTCAAACAACAGCCTGGTGAAAGAGTTTGTACTACAAGATCATGTTTGAGGGGAGCTATGGACTGGAATCCCTCTGCTTTCACTTCAACTATTACATCACACTGGGTTTTAAATAAACCAGGCAAAGTAGTTGTTAACTAACATTCTAAATGCTAATAAAAAAGGGAGATCATTGTAGATTTTGGAAAGAGCCAGCACAGTCATATTCCAGTTGGTATCAAGGATGCAGCTGCAGAAGTGTTCAACAGTATTAAGTATCTGGGGGTGCAGATAGCTAACAACCTGAGCTAGTCTCTTCATACGTCATCCTTAGTGAAGCGTGCAAACCAGCATCTGTATTTTCTGCATTGGATGAGGAAAGCACATCTTTCTCCTTCTGTCCTGGCCACTTTTTACAGAGAGATAATTGAAAGTGTTTTAAGAAACTGCATCACTGTTTGGTTTGGTGGCTGTAGTGCCTCTGAGAGAAAGTCCATTCAGAGAATGGTAAGGACAGCCAAGAAGATTATAGGAAGCTTGTTTTATGTTATTCAGGATACTGCTTGTAAGTGCTACGTGCTTAGAACTCAAAGCATTGTTAAAGACCCCACACACCCATTTTACGGTCTGTTTCTGTTGCTCCCCCCTGGGAGAAGGTTTTGAAGTATTTCTAGCAGGACTATCAGATTCTGTAACAGCTTTGTTCCCTATGCCATCCATCTGGTAAACTTGCAAGATTTATTTGCTCGCCATGTACATGATACATCTGAACTAGACTGTGTTGCTTCTCTGTGTCCTATAATATATGTGGGTATACACATAATTTTGTATTTATTTATTTTGTCATGTTTATATAGTGTATATTGGAGGTGATGACCTTTTGAGAGCTGTATGCAGTGAAATTTCATTTCAATGTATGCCAATTAGTTTACATTCAAAGTGACAAAGTTATTCTAAATTGTGCAGCTTTTTTCTTAGATATGGGGATGAGATTCGGGGATGGAAATGGCATATGGACTTTGCTATTTTTCATTCAAATGAATGCTCATACAATCTAAACTCCTTTGCATTTTTGAAGTGTTGTTCCATGTTCAACCATCATTAAATACACAAATTTTATTTATTTGCGGATACACATTGATGATCCAAACTCTGTCAAGGACTGAATATTCATCTCTAATTATCTAAGTGCTAGAACCCACTGTAACTACATAGCCAAAAAGGCATTAAGAGTTGTTAACCTAATCCTGCATAGCTTTTTCTCTGGTAATATCACACTACTAACTAGAGCATACAAAACATTTGCTAGACCAATACTTGAATACAGCTCATCAATCTGGAACCCACATTACATATCTGATATTAACACAGTTGAGAAAGTCCAGAAATATTTCACAAGAAGAGTTCTCCACTCCTCTACTTGTTGCAGAATACCTTATGCCACCAGACTCGAAATTCTAGACCTAGAAAACCGAGAACTACGGCGCCTTTGGTCCAATCTAAGTATAGTACATAAAATTATATATTAAAATGTCCTACCTGTCAATGAATACTTCAGCTTCAACCACAACAATACAAGAGCACACAATAGATACAAACTCAAGCTAAACCACACCAAATTTGATTGCAGGAAATACGACTTCAGCAGCAAAGTGGTCAATGTCTGGAATACTCTACCTGACTCTGGTTTCTTCCCCAGAAACTTTAACCTTAGACTGTCTACTATTGACCTCACCCCTTTCCTAAGAGATCTGTAGGGGGCGTGCATAAGCACACCAACTGTTCTGTCCCCTCATTAGCATTCTTGAGATCCCCGTGCTTTGATTGGCCAAAGCACGGGGCACTCTGATTGGCTAGGCGAGCCGCGCCGATTGGCTCTCTAAGAATCTCCCGCGATTGGTCCATTCAGATCGTGGGAGATTCAAAGCAGTGCCATTGGCTGCGGCCACTGCGGCTTGGAAATAAAAAGCCGCGAGTTTTGCCTTTAGCCCCAGTTCGGTTCCTAACTCAGTAAAAGAGCTTGATACTAAGTCACCGACTCCTGGCATCATTTCCGACGACACGACACTGGCGACGAAGGTGGGATACTGATCCTGAACTGAAGCACATGTCCGACGGAAGCCAGACGAATCTCCACGATGGCAAACATCGCGCCTCCCGCACCCTTCAACCCTGCCAGCGAGGACTGGGAATCATACTCCGACAGATTCCGCATGTTCCTCGAATGCAGCAACCTGAAGGACGCCACCAGCCCAAAGAACCGAGCCGTCTTCCTGACCCACTGCGGGACCACAGTATTTAAGATGGCCAAAGCACTTGCCAAACCCGCCGACATGACCACGATGGACTGGGACGCCCTCGAGCCCATACTCCGGCGACACTACGCTCCAGCCGTGCCCATCCTCATCCGACGACACGAGTTCTACCATTGGGACCAACGGTCGGGTGAGAGTTTCAGCGATTTCGTCGCAGAACTACGGCGCCTAGGGGGGCTGTGCGAATTCGACAACATGAACGAAGCCCTGCGAGACCGAATCATGCTTGGCTTTTGGGACCCCGTCCTCCAGAGTCGGCTGATGGCCAAGGGCAACATCATCCTCGCAAATACCCTCACCGAAGCCACAGCCACCGAAGCTACCCGAAAATCCGCCGATCGCATGCGCTGACCGAACGCCGGGGACCGCAGCGGGAACAACCACCCTGCAAGATCGACCAAGGCCCAACCTGAGATGACCACCCACCAGGGTGACGTCCACTCAGCATCGGGCACTTCCGACGAGGAGGAGGAAATCCACCGTCTCCAGGCAGGCCATGACCCAAGGAACCGGCGGGGTCGTAAGTCGAGGACCACCTGTGCCGGTTGCGGAGGCGACCACCCCAGGTCCGAATGCCAGTTCTTCGATTCAATCTGCCGGCATTGCGACAAGAAGGGACACATCGCCCGCGTCTGCCATCTCAAAAAGAACCGCAGCCCTACACAATGGGACCAGAGCGAACGGAGACGAGAGAGCACACCACCCCGGACCAGAGATCTCCCCGCTGACAACAGATGGGACTGGAACGGACGATCCCTACGAGGCGGCGAGACCCGGCGAAGAGAGGAGACCCATCAGATGGTCACCATCAGCCACGCCACAACCAACGACACCCGGAAGGTCTACGTGGAGGTAGGCATCGAAGACGAGCCATGTAAAATGGAGGTGGACTCCGGGTCCTACCTCTCCATGGTAGCGTGGCAAGAAATAAAACGCTTGGTGCCTACCATCCAGAGAAAAGGCCTAGACAACCAGAGACTAATCGTGAAAGACTACCAGGGAAACTGCATCCCTGTAGTCGGAACCGGACAGTTCAAGGTAACCTACAAAGGGTGCACCGAAAGGCTTCCCCTGACCATCGTCGATCGCGACCACCCAAGCCTACTGGGACTACAATGGTTCGCACCGCTCGGCATCGCAGTCACGGGCATCGACCACATCGCCGACGACAACTGGGAGCAACAACTAGCCCGGGAATTCCAAGAGGTGTTCGACGGAAACCTAGGCAAGTACCGAGGGCCCCCTATATCATTCAGCCTAGACCCAAACGTCCCCCCCAAAACGCCTAAAACCAAGGCGGGTACCATTCACGCTTAAACCCAAGATAGATGAGCAAATTGACAAGCTCGTCAAGCAAGGGGTCCTACAACCCATAGACCACACCCGGTGGGAGACCCCCATAGTCACCCCGATCAAGCATGATGGGTCAGTGAGAATCTGCGGGGACTATAAGGCCACCCTAAATGGCACCTTGCAGCAAAGCGCTTACCCCGTCCCAGTAGCGCAACACCTACTACATTCACTGGGAGAGGGCAAGGTTTTCGCTAAACTCGACCTCGCCCAGGCATACCAACAATTGCCGGTCGACGAGGAAACGGCAGAAGCGCAAACCATAGTCACCCACCGGGGAGCCTTTAAATGCAACTGGCTCCAATTCGGAGTCAGCGTGGCGCCTGGAATATTCCAAAGCCTAATGGAAAGGCTGTTACGAGGCATCAAGGGGGTGGTACCTTACTTCGACGACGTTTTAGTGTCGGCAACCAACCAGGCCGAACTAGAGAGTCGCCTAAGGGAGGTCCTAACCAAATTCAAAGAGACCAGGCTCAGAGTAAAGAGGGAAAAATGCCAATTATACACGGAACGGGTTGAATTCCTAGGATATCTCCTAGACCGTCACGGCATTCACCCCACCAACCAAAAGATCAAAGCCATCAAAGAAGCCCCCACACCCAAGTCGAAGACAGAACTGCAGGCGTTTCTGGGGCTGCTTAACTTTTATAATGTCTTCCTGCCCCAAAAGGCCACAGCGGCGGAGCCTTTGCATAGGCTTTTGGACAAGGCGGCGACCTGGACTTGGGGGAAACACGAGGAAGCCGCCTTCAAGAAAACAAAGGACCTCCTCACTTTGGATGCCGTCTTATCCAGTACAACGAGACCCTACCACTAGCCGTCACATGCGATGCATCACCCTTCGGCGTCGGCGCTGTCCTCAGCCACACTCTCCCCGACGGAAAAGAAGCACCCATCGCATTCTTTTCAAGGACCCTCACCAAACCGGAGCGGAACTACAGCCAGCTGGACAAAGAGGCTCTGGCTATCGTTGCCGCAGTAAAAAGATTTCATGAGTACCTCTACGGCCAGACATTTACCATCATCACCGACCACAAACCGCTGCTGGGAATCCTTGCAGGGAACAGGGCTACCCCGAACATTCTGTCTCCCCAAATGACAAGGTGGTCCGAGTTCCTGGCTGCGTACAATTACGGACTCACACACAGACCGGGTAAGACTATCTCCCATGCGGACGCCTTAAGCCGCTCACCATTACCGGAACCTGACACTGACCCAGCACCCACGACGACCACCCTCAGCATAGAGACTCTACCCAACCTACCCATAACCACATCAGACATTGCCCGAGAAACTAATAAAGACAAACGTCTGGCGCAGGTGTTGCATTGGGTAGAGAAAGGGTGGCCGGAAAGGGACAACGATGAGTCCGTCAGGACATTCCGGAACCGGCAAATGGAACTCTCGTTACTAAAAGGGTGCATACTATGGGGGGATAGGGTGGTCATCCCGGAAAAACTACAAGGGAAGGTTTTGGAACTGTTACACGAGGGGCACCTGGGCATCATTAGGACAAAAGCCCTGGCCAGAAGTTACGCTTGGTGGCCAGGGATGGACAAGCAGATCGAGGCCTGGGTAGCAAGGTGCCAATGATGCCAGGAAACTAGGCCAAGCCCACCCGCAGCACCCGTCCTAGAGTGGGAAACCCCCAGGGGACCTTGGTCTAGGATCCACATAGATTTCACCGGGCCCACAAAAGGACACACTTTCCTAATAACCGTAGACACTTACTCCAACTGGCTGGAGGTAAGCAACATGAGAACAACCACCACGGAGGCCGTGACCAAAGAACTCGGCAAACTTTTTGCAACACACGGCCTCCCAGACGTCCTCATTTCCGACAACGGGCCCCAATTCACCTCGCTAGAATTCAAAAAATCCTAGTGGAAAGGGGCATACGACACGCGCTGACAGCACCGGCGCATCCGGTGGCGAACGGTAGGGCGGAACGGATGGTTCAATTCACAAAGAAAACCATCCAGAAAATAGACCACGGGGAGATCCAGGACAAAATTAATAAATTACTTTTCATCCAACACATAACCCCAAATACCACAACAAATAAAAGCCCAGCCGAACTGCTAATGGGGAGGAAAATAAGGTCCCCACTCGATAGATTACACCCCATGTACAACCCAGAGAAACCCCCAGACTCAACCAGCAAACACCGAACCTTCGCACCAGGCGACGCCGTCTATGCGAAAAACCTAACGGGAGACCCATTATGGGTACCGGCCATCATAACACAACTAACAGGCCCACACTCGTACCAGCTACAAACAACCGACGGACGAGCATGGAAACACCACATCGACCAGTTAAGATCGAGGACAACCACCCAAGAGACCACCGACGCGCAACCAAGCAAAACCAACCCCCACAACACAAACCAAGAGGGGAGGGAATGCCCAGGGGACCAAAACTGAGAAGGAATAAACCAGCCATACTCACCTGGAAGCAGCCAGCACGAAACCTCGCCAGAAAGAGACAGCCAGGCCAGCTCAACCAACCGGGAAGACCGAGCGGGAGCGGCGAAACCCGCAGCTCAACCAACCCAGGAAGCCCAGGAGGGAGCTGCGGAGACCGGCCCGGCCTGACCGACCAGGCGGTTCCCACGACGGCGTCCAGAGAAGCGGAGACCCCGACTGAACCAGCCGGGATCCAACCTACGACTGACCTGCGCAGGTCCAGTAGGCTGAGACGGAGCCCCGCCTACCTACGGGACTACGCAACGTAAGGACTGAACCAAGAGGGGAGGGGTGTTCTGTCCCCTCATTAGCATTCTTGAGATCCCCGTGCTTTGATTGGCCAAAGCACGGGGCACTCTGATTGGCTAGGCGAGCCGCGCCGATTGGCTCTCTAAGAATCTCCCACGATTGGTCCATTCGGATCGCGGGAGATTCAAAGCGGTGCCATTGGCTGCAGCCGCCGCAGCTTGGAAATAAAAAGCCGCGAGTTTTGCCTTTAGCCCCAGTTCAGTTCCTAACTCAATAAAAGAGCTTGATACTAAGTCACCGACTCCTGGCATCATTTCCGACGACACGACACCAACATTCCTACTGTCCCTGTCCTACTGTTTTTTTTTCCTTTTATATATCCATTTCATGTATTCATAACTATGTTTATACTTATACCTGCTATCTTATAATTGCTTGACAAAATAAATAAATAAAAATAAAAATGAATAAATATCTTGTTATTTCTCTCATGGTATGGCAACTGCAGCTAATGAAGCCTGTTCTCCTATAAACTGTTTCTCTGTTGTAAGACATTTTTAAAATCCTGAAAAAACAAAGCCTCCCTTCCCCCCAACTCTATTTTGGAGTTGAAAAGGGAACAATCATGGCCAAGGAAAACGTATAAAACATTTCCATTTTGGAGATTATTTGTTTCTTCTCGGAGTATCAGATATCAGATGTCAGCAGCTAATTGCAGGGAAGGATTATTGCTTGCAGATTTTCTGGCTACCCCGATTGAGAATCACAAAGAAGTTTTGGATTTTCTGTTTAGAAAAACCTTTAAAAAATCATAGTTTATTTTATTTATTTATTTTGTCGAAAGCTTACAATACAATAGAAATAAGAATAAACATAAGTTTAAATATAAGAAATAGGAACTAATAATTGGGGACAATAGGACAGGGACAGTAGGCACGATTGTGAGTTGTTAAAGAGCACTTAGGCCCTGAATCCAAGCTCCTATTCAGGGCAGGAACGCAACTCTGAAGCATCCCAGACAGATGGATCCTTGTCTTTAATCAAATGCATCCCAATGAATGTGTTAAGTTTTCTGGATAACTGGCTCTACTGATGAACTATTTGGTTTTCTTCTTCTATCTTTTAGAACACTAGCCATCTACATTAATTATGTGTCATTTACAAATTACCGTTTCCTCTCCATATTCATCCAAGGGCCAAATATTATGTAGTCAAGCTGTAATGTAGTCAAGCTGTCTCTGATGAAGCACTAGTGATGAGAACAATTTGACTATGATGTTTTGAACCAGACATGTGTCCACATTGCAATGCCACAATTCAGCCACGTTTAACTAATTTACTAATCAAAACGACATGATTTATTTTGTCAAACCAAAAAGTCTGAAGTAATTGTGCAATCTATTAAGGAAGCTGCCCAATCAAAAATATGAGATAAGGTTAGTCTGGCAAGAATTCTTCATGACAAATCAGCATTTATTTCTATTAATCATCACATTGTTTTCAAACTCCATCTCTTTAGAATCTGCATTGAGATCTGTATTGCTTTCAGTCCTTTTCTACCATTGTTCTTGCGCAGTTATCTGGTTTTTCATTAGTTCTTGGGATTTCTCAAAGATGATGCATAAAGCTACGGCCAAACCCTCAGCAAGTTCCCTTAATGCTCTTGGATAAAATTCAATTGTCCGAAAGCATTTACATTCATTCGAACTGATACATCTAGACCATGCTTTTATCAGTCTCAAGCTTGAGTTCTTGTTTTTCATAGTTGCCTGGTGAAATAAATATTTTTGTTACATTTGACTAGCTGTGCATTTTGTTTGTTATCCATCAACATTTTGCTGTCTTCACTGAGCTTCTTACAAGGTCAAACTAAAGTACCAAGTGAGGCTGCATTCAATCAGCAAATATTCCAAAATTGCAACAGAATTATGAAACTGTACACAATACACTCAATCACATCAAATCCTCAAAAAGCTGCATTTAGTTGTTTGTTAAACAGGGAGGGGCTGTATGCAACTTAGCATTTTATATCAGCCTGGCATACAAATGTGTTTTATAGTCACTGTGAAATATAGAGAAAGGGTACTAGTGAGCATCAGATCCAGCCAAAGTCTTAATACAGAACAGATTGTCTTTTTTCTAGAATGGAGCAAACAGATCTATTCTGGTTTGGGCCTTCACAAAAATCTAAACCTTATCTATTTTCTTATGAGCCCTGTGCACTGCAAAGGGCTCCAAGCTGTTCGAAAGTGATTGATATTTATTTAAATACAATGGTGTGAAAAAAAAAGGAGTAGAAATAACAAACTGAGCCACATTGGAATATCTCCCAGATAACATTCAGGGGATCTGATTAATTATGTGCTATCAAACTGTTTTTGACTCCTAGTGATCATATACAGGTAGTCCCTGATCCATTTAATGACCATTTGAAGTTGGCAATGGCACTGGAAAGAAGGACTTATGACCATTTTTCACACTTACAATCATTGCAAAATCCCCATAAAGCATGGAGTGGATATTCTATACCCATCCATTGAGCCAATGAAAGTGGGTTGCAAAAGCTGGATGATATCAAAGTGAGAGGGGCTGTATGTAACAAAAACAATCACACTCTTAGCTTCCATCTAGTGGTGACTCATATTTTTGTTGTCCAGGAAGGGTAGTCATGACAATACAGTGTCACCTGTCTGCCAAGTAGGCTATATGGCTGGAGTGGATTTGAATTTTATGAACAAAAATGGCATGTGATGAAGAAATTATGTTTTCCTAGACATGAAGAATTATTTTGTGTATTGCAACCTGTTCATCAGCACCATCTTTCTTCAACTTATGTAGTTGGCATAATTAGCTGCCAATGCAGCACAGGTATCTTGATATTTGATGGACTGATATTTTCTGGAATGGTGAGTTCAGAGATCCGTTTTGCAAGGATTCTTTTCTGCAAGTAATACTGACTACGGCTTAGCCATTGAAAACATTAGAGCAGTTTTTGGTTCATTAGCAGATAGACATAAAAAGAATATTTCCTTCCTTCCTTTTTCACATTCCATGCCAAAATGCACAATCAGACATTATTTTGTTGAGCTATATTTTGTCAAAAGATGTTGATGACTCTGTTAAAACAATCCAACTTGATCTATTTTCCACCTAATTTCTATTTCCCAATTTATGAAAAGTGCAAAGAGGCTAACCAACAGAGGTGTCCACAGGATATAGTAGAGATCAACCCTACAGGGTAGACCAAATCAAGAAACGGACACTGCATATACCTAAATCTACTTTTATTAGAATGGCTAATATAAAGCTGGAATTGCTTCCCCATCTCCCTCTTTATCTCCATGAGTGGTAAAAGGGAGCATGTTGTAGGCATTTTAGTCAATCTCTTTCTTTGTATGAGTTTGATCTTCCGTCTTTCCATCAAGGCCATCTTCTATACTCGGTGTATTTATGTCAAATATATTTAGAGGTTAGTTTTAACCCTCAATCAGCCACATTTTGCATAGCATAAGATTTACTTCAGTGGGGAGTCATGTTCTGAAGTTAAGTAATCTTCTTTTGCCTGAAATTAAGGGAAGTTCCTTTCCCAGGACTTTTCTAGATGCTCCACCTCTATGGTTGTTTCCATTTTCATGGCAGAACAAAAAATAAACAGAAACAAGTTGAAGGTTATTAAGATACCCCATCCCTTTGCAGAAACTCTTTCTATGATCATATAAATTTGGATCATCTGCAACTCTGGCTGGAGGAGAGAGAAAAAAAGGGAGGGGAAATGGGACAGAAAGAGATAGTCTTCCCCACTCCTTTCCAACAGTCTGTAAATATGGCAGCTCATCAGAAATCCATCTGCCTCCAATAATGTCCTTATAGCACACAATGGAGAATTTACTGACTGGGAGAAGGGATAGCTGGGTTGTTTGTGTCATGGGAACAGAACTCATGATGAATGTGTGTGAAATTTCCTTTTTCATCTGGTTTCAATCCAGTTTTGAGTCTGTGTGAGGGAATGGAGTTGGTGAGATTTGCTAAATTTGATTACTGCTGCTTAGGAAAACAGGAATGTTATTCTTGCTTGTGGCCACTGCTTTATTTCCAATGGGGACACTCTGATTACTTAAGAGCACAAAACATGCATGTCTAAAGAGTGAGTATATGTAGAAGTAAAATGGTGGTTCCACATGCAATTTGTATGTATATCACTTAGAAAAATCCATACATATCTTCAGGTCAAGGTCCTGTTCTATTTTTGCTCAAATGATGCAGATCTCCTGGCCAAAGCTAGTATTTTCCTTCTTTCCTCTTTTTTTTTTCAAACTAGATTTTTAATTATTTGTCTTGTGCATTCCCCATTGACTTGTGCATCAACACCAAACTTGACTTGGCTTTTAATCCATCTATTCTTCTTCCCTGACTACTGAAATGAAATGCCAATCCTTGTAAGACGTAGATTAGTTCAATGAAACAAAGTCATCTTAATGCTTCATAAACATGAACAACAGATGGCTAGATATACACTTTTTCCTATGTACACTTAACTGGGGAATCTAGTGTGTCTTAGTTCTATATTAAATTCTATATAATTCTATATAAAAGTGAAATACCACTCACACATCATCACAAAACCTCCAGAACCGTAAAGCCTACAAATTTGAAATTTGGCACATATGTTCCACTTGACTTCTCACTAAGAAAGGGTTTTTTGAAATGACCATCAGAGCATTAATATTTTGTATATTATTATTAATACACTCTGATGCTAAGAAGTTCTACTCCCCCTCTCCACCTGAAAAGACTTCTGTTCCAAATGCAAAACAGAAGCAGAGGAGAGGAGTTTCAGTTTTAATTTCACAGCAGAAACCAGCTTTAGTACAGAACAGTTGAGCTAAGCCACGCTCAGGCTCCTTGCTATCTCTTTCTTGCTCACACAGCAAATAATGTTTCAGTTTCCAAACAGCCCTCGACTCTCTCACATACTGACAGAATGCTAGCCAGATGAATACTGGTGGACAGATGGATGCTGATAAGCAGAGGCACAAATTTTCCCTTATTTTCCTCCCCAAAAACTAAGCCCAATCACATAATTTCATAGTGAAGCAGGGGTATAGAGCAAGCTAAATATATTTAATATTTTCTATATTAAAGTATAACAAAAGGTACACATCTCTAAAAGAGAATGTCAATGTTATGGAGAATAAGATGATTGTAGCTATTAGTCATGATGCTATTGTCACTATTGATAGATAAGGAAGATAGGAAGGATTTCTCAACAATTTTAGGAAAAAATCAGGAGAAGGTGCTATTATTCTCATATCTTGGTTGAGAGTATCTCATAGGCAACTTACTGGTCATTGAGGAAACAGAAGAACGAACTAACAGGATTTTGTTGTCTATTGAACACAGCTTTTCTTAAGACCTTACTTCCACATTGCAAAAGGCTAAAGGTTAAGCAAATTAAGAATCGATTGATTTGTTTCAAGTCCAAAAAGCATTTTTTATTACTGGATCATTATCCTTAGTTTTCACTCCAAATTATTCCTTAAACACTGTAATTACTATATTACCTCAAATGCGAGTCTTTTGAGAATAAAAAAAAAAACATGTGCTTTTTGTTACAATTCTAGTTGCAAGCCAGGCTATAAGCTGAAATAAATCTAAGCAAACAATAAAGCAAAGAACAAACAGAATGGTGGGGCTACACTGTTTATTTTTTTAATATTTTAATGGTATGTAAAAAGGAAACTCTCCGCCAAAGGCTAATGTACTAAATCAAATGAACGTTATATATCTCTTCATATAATATTATTCAGTTAAATTATTAATATCTAACTTGGTTTTCTTAACAATGAAAAAGCAGAAACTAAGTCTATGAACTGGTATCCATCCTAATTGCTAAAGAGTTCTTCTGGTGAACCTCCCAAGAGTGAGATTCCTGTTCAAATGTTGAATGAGAGAAGAGTTCCTTGGCCATTATATAATTGATGAAGAACAGATTTTTCAATTTAGAATTAGCAGGTCTTTGTGTACTATATATGTATCATTTTATGTAGTTTTTTTTTATATATAGGGACATTTGAAAATACTTTACATTCTAGCACATGTTTAGGTATCCAAAGTTTTTTTTTTTTAAAAAAAAAAAAACCTGAAGATTCCACACTTTTTGGGCAAATGATGCCTGTATTCCAAATCCCCATATAATAAAGCAATCAGCCTCACCAGTTAGACCAGACCAAGAATTAATTCCACAGGAAGACTAAAACTGCTTTTATTGAGATTGGCGTAGTGCCTAAGACGCTGAGCTTGTCAATCAGAAAAGTCGGCAGTTTGGTGGCTCGAATCCCTAGCAGTGCGTAATGGAGTGAGCTCCTGTTACTTGTTCCAGCTTCTGCCAACCTAGCAGTTCGAAAGCATGTAAAAATGCAAGTAGAAAAATAGGGGCTATGTTGGTAGGAAGGGAACAGCGTTCCGTGAACTTTCGACATTTAGTCATGCTGGCCACATGACCACAGAGATATCTTCGGACAATCCTGGCTCTTTGGCTTTGTAACAGAGATGAGCACCGCCCTCTAGAGCCGGAAACAACTAGCACATATGTGTAAGGGGAACATTTACCTTTGTGATAACAGAATTTTTCACATCTGATTGTGCTGTACCTCCTCTTGTTCCTCCTTAAGCCTATGCAAATTAGGGAGGTGTCTATCGGAGCTGTTTCCAAGTACTTTCTGCTTGTTTGGGATATAAGCTATGGTTTTCCCCTTATTGCTTTGGTAAAACATCTTGCCTATCTCTATCAACGTGATCCCCCTTACTCTCAACAAAACTTCATCAATGGGTCTAATTAATTGATTGATCTAAGATATGGATGCCTCAGACCGCTTTGTCTATGGAGATTCTCAATCATCCAGGTCATGGTGTCCCCAAGATGCTTTTTTTCAGGAGGCAACTTGACTTTCTTGTTTTTCTTTGAAGATATTTTGCTTCTCATCCAAGAATTGCACTTCAGGTTGAGATGCAGATAACACAAACTCATCCCCTTCACTGTTGAGGTGAGTCTGCACCTCAACAGTGAAGGAACACAGGGCAGAAAACATCCTGCAGCCAAGAAGCTCCACACTTATTTGAACTACTCAGCTGACCCTAAGGACACAGATAAACCTTCAAGTTGCCTCAACAATCCTCTAAAACAATGCAAATGACCAGCTATCTGCAAGGAATATAAATTGTTCCATTCTCCACCATTCAGTCAGAGCCCCAAGACCCAGAAATAAGACTGATCTCCAAGCTTTTCTGGGGCTCATTAATTTTTACAACATCTTCCTGCCCCACAAAGCGACCGTAGCTGAGCCCCTACATAGATTTCTCGACAAAAAAGCAACCTGGGTCTTGGGGCACCGAGAGGAGCACGTGTTCCGACAAGTGAAAAACTTATTAACCTCAGATGCTGTTTTAATGCAGTATAATGAGACTTTGCCTTTAACAATTACATGTGATGCGTCACCATTTGGAGTAGGAGCCATTTTGAGCCATGTGTTACCAAACGGTAGTGAGGCCTCTATTGCCTATTTTTCAAGGACCCTATCAAAGGCTGAACGTAACTATAGTCAAATCGATAAAGAGGCTCTTGCTGTTGTATCTGCTGTGAAACGGTTTCATGAATATGTGTATGGACGACTTTTTATTATTGTTACCGACCACAAACCTTTGCTGGGGATTATAGCGGGAGACAAGCCAACCCCCTATATATTATCATCTAGAATGACTCGCTGGTTGGAGTTTTTGGCTGCGTACAACTATAGACTGCAACACCGCCTGGGGAAAGCCATTCCCCACGCTGATGCACTGAGCCGTGCACCACTTTCGGAAACCGTCGACGACCCAGCTCCAACCCTTAAGACACTCCAGATTGAAACGCTACATTCACTGCCGCTAACACCTAGAGACATTGTGATCGAAACAAAACGCAACCCTATCTTAGCACGAGTTCTTAGCTGGGTTGAACGGGGATGGCCAGTAGAACAAACCCCTGACGACTTCACCCCCTTCAAGAACCGGCAAACAGAACTTTTTTTGCAAAAAAGGCTGCATCCTATGGGGGGATAGAGTCGTCGTCCCAGAGCGGTTACAACAAGCAGTATTAAAAACACTGCATGAGGGTCACCCCGGCATCGTGCGTATGAAAGCACTCGCACAAAGCTACGCGTGGTGGCCAGGCATCGACAAACAGATCGAAGCCTGGGTAAAGACTTGTTTAAAATACCAAGAAGTTAGCAGAGCCCCACCTAAAGCAACTCCAACAGAATGGGAAACACCCTGGGGACCGTGGTCCCGCATCCACATTGACTAAGGGACATACATTCCTACTAACAGTGGATACCTATTCCAACTGGCTCGAGATCCACGAAATGAAGAGTACTACAACCGAGTCTGTCAACCGGAAATTGAACAGGCTATTCGCGATGCATGGACTGCCAGACGTTCTGGTCTCCGACAACGGACCCCAGTTTATCACTCTACCCTTTGAACAATACTTAGCGGACTGGGGTATTCACCATGCGCTAACTTCGCCAGCGCACCCTGCGGCTAACGGAAGAGCCGAGCGCATGGTACAATTTGTTAAAAAAAACCTCTACAAAATGGACTATGGGGACATTGAAGATAAAATAAACAGAATACTCCTTCTCCAACACATCAATCCGCACAGCATCACCAACAAGACTCCAGCTAAACTATTGATGGGACGCAAACTCCATTCCCACCTCAACCGGCTTCACCCGTCTTACGAGCCAGAGAAACCCTGTGGATCTAGCAGAAAATGCCACGAGTTCAAGATAGACAACTTAGTTTTCGCCAGAAACCTTTCCGGCGAACTGTTGTGGGTCAAGGCAACCATAATTCAAGCCACCGGACCCAGGTCATACCGTGTGAAAACCTGCGATGGAAAAATATGGAAACGCCATATAGATCAGCTTCGCTCGAGGCTACAACCCAGTGTCCGCGACTCCAGTAACTCCCAAACTGAGGGGGGAGGGGATGTCGAAGAAACCAAATTCGAGATGGTGGAAAGCAGGAGTGAAAGTAGTCAGCAATCTGGCGTGACAAATGAAGAAGAATCAGGGAGGGGAGTGTCCTCGCCACAGAGGAACACCTCAACAGAAGCAAGCCCGCAAAGATTGGAGGACAACAACGAGAACATTAGTGGCACTGAGTCATCCAATGAGGATACGGAACCACCGGTACCTGACTTGCCCAAAAACGTCCCGCCAAAACCGGATTACAGACAGGAACCGGTGGGACAGCGTAAATCTAATAGACAGTCAAAACAACCTTCATACCTCAGGGATTATGTCACCGCACCCCTTAAAGGGAACCCGGGGGGAAGGGGTGTTATGAACTAATAAAATGCTTAAATAAAGTTTTATCAAACCTTTAGAAAAAGCAGGGTTCTAATCCTGCACTTCTAATTGGCCGATAATAGCGATATCGGATTGGTCCGTTCAGGAGAATCTGATTGGCTGTTAATGAACCACTCTCATTGGTTCAAGGGGTTAACACTCCACGTTTCTCATTGGTTACTAGATCAGCAGCCTGCCCTATAAAAGGGCTGCTGCTGTCCTAGGTTTTTGCTCTGTTCAGAATGTTTAATAAAGAGTTGAAGTTCACTATTCACTGCCTCGTCTCCGTTCCTTGCACCCATGTGCAGTACTTAACAGATCCCAATTCCGGTTGAGATTGAGGACTATTTGTATATACTAGGGAGGAGTATGCATGTATGCATGTATGTATGTATACATATGAAAGAGAGAGGGAGAGGGGAGAGAGAGAGAGAGACACTTGGAGTTGTCATCTTTTGCCTAGTGAATGGTGCCAAATATAAATTCCACAAATGAGAAATATTATTTTATCCTTGCTTTAACTTGGTGTTTTCCAACTTCTAGATATGTAAACCTGAATTTCCAGAATTCTCAACAATAGTCATGCTGGCTGGGAAATACTAAGAGTTTGAGTCTGGGAAGTTGCTCACCTTGGAAAACATTGATCTAACTCAGTGGTGTCAAACTCAATTTCATTGTGGGCCTCCTCAAGGTTGTGTTTGAATCAGGGCGATGGGTGAAGGTGGCCAGATTGGGCATGCCCAGAGCAGGTGTGGCCAGCTCAACATCACTCGGTCCTCCCATGCTCAGTTTTCAGCTGTGATGGCCTCCCACAGCCCTCTGCCAGTGAAAGTGGAGCTCAGGGAGGCACGCGCAGTCTGCCCAGGCTCTGTTTTCAGCCTCAATGGCCTCCTGCAACCTGTTGCCAGCAAAAAGGGAGCTCAAAGGGGCCATATGTGGTCCCCCCAAGTTCTGTTTTCACTGACAGAGGCACTCCAGGAGGCCCTGTAGGCAGCTCTAAGCATCCCATGGGCTGGATCCAGCTCATACACCCCTGGTCTAACTCATGGGTACAGAAACAAGCACAGATAAATATGTAAAGTCATGAAAGTTACTGAGCAGGTCACCAACAGTTTTCCCAATAAACATCATTACTTTCAGGGAAATTTTATGTTTAAAGGGGTATAAATAAGTCAAAATAAGTATTTGGATTAGTATTACTCCCTTTTAAAGCCCTCGACTATGTACAGTTGGTATGCTCAAGGATATTGATTTTCACGTGTCTCTGGAACAGATTGTCATTTAAATGTCTTTCCCTTCTGTCACACATACTAAGAAGGAATTAATGAAAATAATTATTATAAGCATCTGGAGATGCTTTAGGGGTTCCTCGACTGGCTTCTCACTTTCCTGTGAAATAATTATGTTGTTTTACCAAACAAAAGACCTAGCAAACATTATCAAACTCAAAAGATCATTTCAAGCATCCTTCAGATGCCTTTTCTTTATGGCTTTTTCTCTCCCACTTACCCAATCATGATTGAAAGAATGTGGATATTATTAACTGACCTTCTCTGACCTCTCCAGCATTTCTCTGGAATTAAAGCTAAATCATTAAATATGAGGCAGAAAGTCAGACAAGAGAACTTAAGTCACTGCATGAGGATTGTCTTATGGAGCCAGAAAGAAATGTTGGAGGAATAGCCCACTATAGAGTTGGACTATCATCTGGGCTTCAGAAATATAGTTGAGCACTAGAGGATAAGAAAGGGATGCAGAAAAATCTAGCACATTGTTGCCATCTAGTGGAAGTCTGGATTTTTGTAGCCAAAGTATTATGCAGAAAAATAATAGGTAAAGATAAACTGATGCTGTCCTGAGCTTAACTATAATTTTTATATCTTTGTCCATCATTATTAACTCCTATCTTGAAGTTGTAGTTTAACCCAGTGAGAAGGTTCCATGCCTTACATACCACTTTGGGCACGTTACACTGTTCCCTTTTTTTGTTTCTTAAATTGATATTAAATTTATTAATACATTTTGGAGAGATATTGCTGCAAAACCATGCAGTGAAATTATTCTTATATCAGGCCTAATATGACAACAATTTTCAATGGGATGTATACCCATTGTAATGGATTTGGAGAGATAATAGGAAAAAGCTTAAAATCCTAGATATAAAAAGCAAATCTGTTCATACTTAGTGGGTGTAAAGGATTCTGTTAATCATGATTTGGGTGTCTAATTTCCACCAAGTTTTCCTCCCAAATAGATGCAAGTAACTTGCATTACACTGTTTCTGAAAGGAATGCACAGTATGCCACAGCCTGGCATATCCTGAAGTATTTTATATAATTTTATTGAACATTTTAATTAAAAAGATAAAATACAAACTAAAAAAATAAAATAAAAGGAAAAATAGAAAGTGAAGAATAGAAAGAAAAATAAGAATGTAGTAAAATAAACAGAAATATATGAAGACATGATTCACCCCTTCATAACAACAAGCATAAACAATTTATACATTTATATTTTAAAAGCCTGTCAAGCAGAAATATACATGTTTGTATATCCCACACAAAATGAAGTTCCAATGGATTAAAATAGGTTTTTGTGGCAATTACCTTAACAACTATATAAATATACCCCATGTTTCTGCATTTATAGAGATGCAAAGGACATAAAGGTTCATCAAATATTCTACATATTTTTAAATCCATAAAAAGATCCTCTTAGCCAGAATACTGCATGCACTGCCAAAAAGTGGCCTGGATTTTTTGAGATCCACACATCTCTGTTTATAGTTTCATGCTTGAATTAGGGTGCTGTGAATCCAATATATAGTATTTGAGTCACAACAGATTAACCACAAGCTTTTTGCATATGGCTGCTTGCGTGTTGAAAGGTCTTTGTTGCACAATGACTGGGAAATAATATGCCTGAACGGTTCATCATGAGTGTGAGTGTGTAAACATGCTAAATGCAATCCAAATGCTTCTGTCAAAATCGGTAGTTTATGCTTAAAACAAGCTACTGCTTACCCTCTGGGTAAAAACCTGATGGCTGTAACTGTTTGCCTCATCTGTCAGCATTCCAGCAACCCTCCATTCCATCATAATTAGAGACGTAACCCAGCAAAATGGTGCTTGAGTTTGGATCTGTAATGACTGACAGCCTGTTTGCCTATTGTGGTCAGTTTATTTCTAGTGGGGTCACAAAGTATAACTAAAGATGATGCCCAGCAGGCATTGACTTTATGAAAAACCTATGCCTTTATTGGCTTTAAATCATAAGACAACAAATTAGTCAAATTATACATGAGGGAAGGCAAAAAAAAACCCCATTGTGACAATGACAAATGCCATTGCAACTCCAGTCCCGTTCATTGCCAATTAAGAAATATAGCCCTGAGCAGAATGAAAGATCCCCATTCTCTGATTGACCTATATTTGAGCAGCATCCATAAAGCAGCACCTAAAATAGTTTACAGAATTAAGGGTAAAGTATCTCTCAAATTCTTCTTGACGCTATGTAGACACGCCCACACTGCTTTCTCAGCAGCAACATTGGTGATTTGCTATTGCCACTTTATACATTTTTTCGACTTCCCAATCTAGGCTAATGAAGTAAGGTTTCTTTGGGGAATCCCTTCCATTTATCAATCCAGTCTGACTCTGCTTTGTTCTCTTAAAATAAGCTAAGATCCAATAGGCATGGTGACAAGTGACAAGAAACTAACATTTCCTTACCGTCGTCTAGTGAAAGATACATTTCCAATAACTCCTTGTAGATCCAACAGCCAAAAAGTGAATGAAAAAAAAAGGAAAATTACAAAAGAAAAAATTGGCAGTTCACTGAATCTGTGTTTGAGCTTGGCAGCTTAAAGATGTGTGGACTTCCACTACCAACATTCTTCAGTCGGCATAGGATTTCTGGGAGTTGAAGCCCACCCATCTTAAAATCACCAAGTTTGGAAAACATTGCTATAAGTTCTGTTTGTTATACAGAAAATTAGTATGCAATTCCCATTGTACCATAGACATTGGCCCTGAGTATAGTGTTTGATTCTCTCTAGAGCTTTCTCATCCTCCTCCAATAGCATTTAACACATTTTGTTTGCCAAATTTCCCCCTGCACTGGGAGCTACATTGAATTCCCTCCTGCTTAGAACATCCAATAAGAAAGAAAGAAAGAATATCCAGCTTCTAGCTGTGCATTTTTTTCAATCTTTACCCGTATCATTAGGGAACAGCCTATGTACGTATAAACAGTACAATTCACATTCATTAAGAACTTTCAACAACATGAACCTATTGATTTCAGTGGCTATGAATCAGGGATGCAAACTCTGTGTTAGCAGTGGTGACTCACACTATAGATTGAGCAGTCTCCTTAGAGGAGAAGCACGTTTCTAATAACCAGTATATATTACACCAAAGGAAATTCTCTCCTCTTGCAAATGTCCACAGTGTCTGCATAAAGACTTGTGTCATATTCAGCAGTTGGAATCTTGCTTCCTCTTTCAAAAAGTGGATCTCTTGGCTTCCAAGCTTCAGTTCATGGCTACTGAGTTGACAGGGTGATCAATTTCTAGTTTCATGCTGTCCAAGCTTCCAATTGATACTCTGGAATTCTTTGTAGCCTCAGTCTTCTTGTCTCCAGTTATGAGTAGCCTATCATATTCTCACTAAGTTCCTGACAACCTTCTTTTCTTCTTTCCCTCTTTGTTTCTTATGTCTTATCACAAGTTATGTGTGTGATCAAAATTTCCACTTCTTTCTCTAAAGTACTTTCCCTCCCTCCCACCTTATACCCATTTTTTACAACCTCACCTACTCAAGGGTAGTTAAACCACAACCTGCTGTTATCCGGTTTATGAAGAAGTGATTATCTCTTCCCCAAAACTTTTATACCTATTTATCTACCATTTCCAGGGACATCTTTTTCACATCCTGCTATTTAGCTCCAAAATGTTAAACTTTCCCCTCTTGCACCAGCTTCAGTGCATCCATTGGGCTGCATATGTGTGTCTAATAAGGAAGGCATATGAACAGCTGTATATAATATTAAAATGGGAATGATTTTTCTTGCATCAAATTGGTTTGCTTTACAAAAAAGCAAAGTTCACTAAATCCCTGCTTATGTTTGAACGTTCCAAATTTAGTCAAGCTAGAAACTCTCTCCAAAAATGCCAAACTATACAATGGTTTTGTAAATCCAAAAGATATACAGGCATTGTGAATCAGGAGATTTCCATGCAATCATATTTATGTCACCAGTATTATAAATAGATGTGTTTTTGGAATGCTTTCATATTTTTTTTGTTTCACACCAGCTACCTTCATAATTTAAATTCTCCCATGCCAGACCATCTTTCATAAACTGATCTGGCTTATGTTAATATAAATGTATGAACATATCTCAGTCACTACATAGTTTTTAATCTACCAGTCTCAGTTTGCTGGGAGTTATTAGGCTGAACAAATGGTTAAGTATGAGAATTAATGATAGCACCAAGCTTCAAAGTGAGAGGGCAGAAATGTATGACTCAGTCTCCCTTCATTCTTTGTTGAGTTGGGATGAAAATATCCTTTGAATGTAAGATTGTCCAATATGAACATTTAAGGCTGCATCTACATCTGCAGGGAAATGAATTGTCTGTAATTCGTATAAATCTATTATTTGTTGTGATCTCTTATATCTCTGGATACTGCCATATATGGCCTTAATTGACATCCTACTGAGAACCTAGCTCAGATAATGGCTGGTAGATTCCAGTCAAATTGATAGACTTGTCTGAATGGAGAAGATGAACATGGAGAATGTAAATAAGCACCCATTTTCAGCAATGGACACTACAAGATCTAAATATAAGAGGAATTCACCCCTCTTCTTCTAAAAGCATGGCACTGCATCAAAGCATAAGAGATTTGAGATTTATGGAAATGAATTTTGAACTAACATGGCTGCCTACACTCAAGCTGTCAATGATCTTAGGTGGCTATAATTCTCTGGAATATAATATATAAGTACTTGTTGGTTGTGTGTATTCTTATATTTCTCTAAGCCCAACAGCAGGTCTGATAAAGGACACAGAGTTTGAAAATCCAGGCTGTTTCTACCTGGGCACTATGGAGGTTGGTTTGGCCAGTTTTTCAGTTAACTACCAGGTCTTTTCAGGTCCCTATGTGGAAGACACACAGGTCTATTTTTGAACTTCATGTATAAGAACGGCTGAACAAAACCTATGCACAGATAGTCCTTGGGAGCACATTTGCAGGCAAAAAAACTGGGTAGACTTATTCTTCAAGTTTTCCAGGAAAAAGAAAAAGACTTTGGATGGTGAGACAGGCAGCTAAATAAATAAACGAACAAACAAACAAATAAGTTTATATAATCATTTTTCAATGGCAGTCTAAATAATTAGCACCATTAATGAAAAAAATCAATAACAATAGCACTTAGACTTATATACTGTTTCACAGTGCTTTACAGCTCTCTCTAAGTGGTTTACACAGTCAGCTATTGCCCTCCAACAATCTGGGTCCTTATTTTACCAACTTCAGAAGAATGGAAGGTTGAATCAATCTTGAGCCCCCTAGAATCGAACTCCTGGAGTGAGCAGTGAGTTAGCCTTACAGTACTGCCATTCCAACCATTGTGCCACTATGGGTCTTCAACAGGAAGACTTCTGTCACTAATGTTTTTCATTGGAATTAAATTGTAGGAGGCAAGGAAATTTGCAGATTTATGGGTACATTATAAATACAGTATAAAAATAAAAGTCTGGCATTCACACTCGTGCTCTAGTTTTAACTTATGAGTAAAAGATTTAAAATAAATACAGTAACACCACAGTCTGCCAATGAAAATTTAACCAAAATTTTCTTCACCACTAATCATTGTATTATCCAATTAAATGACAACAGTTAAGGGAAAAATACAAGGAATATTCTCCATCCCACACTAGTCTGACTAATGATGCTCCCTGCAAAGGGATACATGTTGTCCAGGGGAGCACATAGGTCAGGAGGCCTACCATTGTGACCTAGACAACCATTTATGTTCAATCTATACATAAGAAATACCTGAAAACCACCTGCTTCACCAGAAGTAAAAAATCTGAGAACATCATCTTATTGCTACCATTCATGAACAAGCCCTCTCTAAGGTTTCATTAGCACATTAGATATGTGCTAGGCTATCTGCTCCAAAATCATAGAATTGCCTGTGTGTACATTCAAAGACAATGAGGGAGAAATATAAATACGGTAAACTTGTTACACTTATAGCAATTTTCCTATACAAAAATCTACACATAGTTTGCTTGGCTTTGTTCACTTCAATTTATCTTTGAACATCTAGAAAATAATTATGGGAACTGTAGACAGAGTAACAACACTGGTAATTTGGAAAGCTGAAGTGGCCTCAAGAACTACCCTAAAATCTTCAGAACTAAAGATACATTGAACGATATTCATGGAAGTTCATGTGTGCCATCTATAATTCTGGTTAAAAGCCATAGGCTGGGAATGAGGTAGGAGGAGAAAAGAGATTGAATTAGCTCCAGTTGCCAATAGAGGGGATGGCTGGCTGGCTGGCTGGCTGGCTGGCTGGCTGGCTGGCTGGCTGGCTGGCTGGCTGGCTGGCTGGAGTTTTAAGATAATTGCTTGGCAAGCATATTAAGATGAGCTATTATGCCATTAAACAACAAGAGACCAGACAGGATGTTGTTTACAGCGAGCTACAGAACAAAAGGTTGCATTTGGCACCAGGAATGGCTAGAAACAAAGGACTGGAGACATGAGAAAAGAGTTGCTGTCCCAGGCTGCATTAGCCACTGCTGAAGAATCAAAGGGGGAAACCTCCAGAGGCTTTATTAATCTTATTTTATGTGAGACTTGCATTCCATGCAGGCATGTTCCATCTGAAGACAAATGAAAAACAAGAATATTTGATTGATTAAATTCAACTCCAGCTAAATAGAAGGTGGGTTGCACAATTCTTAAAAGCTATCCTATCTACCACAGCTGCAGTTGTGCTTGAGCTGTTGGGGGGGGGGAAAGCATCCTTTTATTTAGGACTGAATTCATCATCACACGCGGAACTTTTAATGATTCTTTTCTATTGCAGTCCAAAACATTGCCCAATTTTGGCTACTTGTATAAATTAGCAAAGTCTTCAGATATAAAACAGGGAAGTCTTCAAAGAAGGAGAATTCAGTGTATAACTGTAGTTGATGGAATAAATCACAACATATTTAGCCTAGTTCCAGAAAACCTTTTCCAAAACTTGCCACCAAACTGAAAGTTTTAATGTACCAAGGTGGAAAAGTATTAAATCTATGGGAAGCAAACCCATTAATTATAGTACTTTAATTTTAATTTTATTTAATCCAGCCTAACAATCGGAATTTTCCCTAGCAGTTTCCCCTTTTCTTTCTTACCTACTGTTATGTTTGTAACCAAAGTGGTGATTGGTCAAGTTTCCAAAATAACTGGCTACAATAAAGATGATACTGCAGTTGAATAACACCCAGATTGTTAGTGGCTTCAGATTGTTCTATTCAGACCTTAGGCTGAGTAAAGTTTCCTGATGAATGTTTCATCAGGAAAAGTTTGTCCTTACAATATTTTAGTTAATTACATCCAAGGCTTAATTCACCCAGTGCCTGAGTTTTCAAATTATGCTCTGTTGAGGTTTCTTTGATGAAGGTATCTGGCTCACAAAAGGACAGATATAGATTGAGTGAAGTGATGCTTAATCCTGAATGCAATGCTCACATATACTGCAATGTTATTTCATACTCTTAATTATTTGGGAGGAGGGAAAGTCACGAAGGCCAGAAAGTGCCTTTGATGATAAGCTTTGCTGATAACAGACCATCTGGGCTCACTGTGAGAACAGGTGGCCAGAGAGAACCTTGCTGACCTTGCTCTAGGCACTTTGATCTCTCAGTCCATCCAGCATTGATAGATTAGCCAAGAGACCAAGGTTGTCTCCTTAGAGGCCGCCAATTAACCTCCAAGCAGTGGCATTCTGCAAAGGTTAGAGATGTTTAAGGGCACAACAGACCTCAACCGGTTGGCTACAGAAGGTTGAGCCCTGAACATTTCAGAAGCACAATATTATTTGTGTATTTGGATTTTGAATGGGCGGGCTTTCTTAGCAATAGGAATTGTCTCTTTGCTTTGTTGAATTGCATCAGAAAAACAGCAGGATAACTATAAATGTTTGGAGTTACATGTGTGAGAGTCACTCTAGAGAATTCCAAGTTAGCTTTAAAATCAAATTTCTGTTTACAATGCCCCATTTCATTGACCTTCACATAAACTCGGTTTATATAGTAATTATGCTTCCTTAGAAAAAACTAACCCCACAAGCTAAGCTCCACTGATTTTAGTGAAATAGCCATGGTTTTGTCACAAGAAAGAATGTTGATTGCTGTTCTCATTTATTGAAGAAATGTATACCCTGCTTTGCCCTTCCTCTCAAAGAAGTCCTATAAAGTGGCTTACACAATACATATATATATAAAATAAAGTCAATGATCCAACATTATAATGAAGCAGCAGGGGGAAAGAAAACAAAGTTATAAAAGAGCAGGAAAAGCAGAAAGGATTTTTGAAACTAGGAATCAGAAAATTGCAAAACAGAGTCAAATGTTTTCAATTGCAGCAAGAACCCGGATAAAAACGGTGGGTTATTTATTCCAATTACCATATTTTACATAGCTTCTATGAATAATTGCTATTAACATACTTAATTTAAGTCTAATTATTGTATATTATACATTATGCTTGATCCTAGTTGATTATAATCGGTAGAGAACATTTAGGCAAACTATTTCTATGACATCTAATTAACAGTACAGTTGTGTAAGAGAATCTTTGAGCCAAAGTAGTTGCAACATTAAATGTGTGTAAACATTTTTTTTTTCATCTCTGTTCTGTGCTAAAGTCCAAATGAAAATAGTCCCTTGACTGATACTATTGATAGTGCCAATACTATACAAGCATCCCTAATTGTAAAGGTGTATGGGTATATGTGTGTGTAAGTAAGATACTTGATATAGTGGTGATGTACAGAGAGTTGTATGCATCTTTTTATGCATATTGTGCTTACAATCCATAGAATAGAATAGGATAGGATAGGATAGGATAGAATAGAATAGAATAGAATAGAATAGAATAGAATAGAATAGAATTCTTCATTGGCCAAGTGTGATTGGACACAAAAGGAATGCATAAGCTCTCATTGAACATACATAAAAGTGTATATTCAAGCAACAAGTGATAAATCATAATCATCATAAAATACATTCATTATAAACCATAAGATACACATTTAGTGATAATCATAGGATACTAAATAAGCAATCAACATAAATCATACTAAGATACTAAATAAAACAATTAATATAAATCATAAGATACAAGCAACGAAGTTATTGTTATAAGAAGATAAGGAAATAGATAATAGGAAAAATGACAAGGATAATAGTAATGCAGCCCTACTAATAGTTTAACAGTGTTGTGGGAATTAGTTGTTTAACAGAATGATGGCACGGGGTGGGCAACTGTCCTTGTGTCTGGTTGTTTTGGCATGCAATGCCCTATAATCTTGTCTTGAGAGAAGTTGAAACAGTTTATATTTATGATGTGAGGGGGCTATAGATATTTTCACAGCCCTCTTTTTGGCTCCTGCAGTATTCAAGTCCTCAATGAAAAATAGTCTGGTAGCAATTGTTTTTTCTGCAGTTCTAATTATCTGCTGAAGTCCGTGTCTGTCATGTTTGGTTGCAGTGCCAAACCAGACAGTTATAGAGGTGCAAATGACAAACTCAGTGTTTCCTTTGTAGAACTATATCAGCAGCTCTTTGGGCAAACTGAGCTTTCTGAGTTGGTGCAGGAAGAACATTCTTTGTTGTGTTTTTGTTGATAACATTTTTATATTAGGTGTCCATTTTAGGATGTGAGATAATATAGAACCTAGAAACTTGAAGGTCTGTACTGATGATATTGTGTTGTCTAGTATTGAAAGAGGTAGTAGGAGGGCTTCTCCTAAAATCTACTATCATTGCTACAGTTTTGAGTGTGTTCAGTTTAAGATTGTTCTGGCTGCACCACAAGGCTAATTGTACAATTTCCTGTCTGTATGCAGATTCACCATTTTGTCAAATGAGACCAATTACTGTTGTATCATCTGCAAACTTCGGTACCTTAACAGAGGGATCTTTTGAGATGCAGTCATTGGTATATAGATAGAAGAGAAGTGAAGAAATCACACAGCCCTGGGTGTGTGTATGTGCTAATTGTACAGGTATATGATGTGATTTTATCTAGCTTCACCTGCTGCTTCCTGTCTGTTAGAAAGCTTATGGTCCACTTACAAGTGTGGTCAGGCATGGCTAGCTGAATCAGTTTAGTTAGAATAATATCTGGAATGATGGTATTGAATGCTGAGCTGAAGTCTACAAAAAGGACCCTTGCATAGGTCTTTGGAGATTCAAGATATTGTAGGATGTAGTGTAGAACCATATTAACAGCATCATCCGTCAATGCTCAGTAGGCAAAAGGACTGTTTGAAGAGTATGTGTGATATGCAAATGTTTATTGGTTCATGTAAATGTATATATTATTTAGTTTCATGTTTTCCTCTGATTGCATAGAATTGCCTCATGCCAAATCAGATGACTGTTCCAGAGAAAGAGAGACAAGAAAGAGGAGGGAGTGGGGAGGCATCTATACTGTTTATATTGACTGGCAGCAGCAATCTCAGGTTACAGATTATAATCTTAACTGCTAAATTTGAGTTGCCATGCTAGGAAACTATCTGGGGCTAAGATAAATTATACACAATTTAGAATCCATATAGAATCACATTTGCAGGATGAACAGAAAGACAGTCTTCTGAATGGAATCAATGAAACGAATGTACAACTGAACCCATACATGCAACCTTCTACAATGCTGTAAAAAATCTGGGACTGGAACAACTGGTAACCAACAATACTATGCTTAACAACTGCCTCGATCTCATCTTCTGCAATAGTTTGAAGTCAATTTACGGAATACAAATTAAAGAACCCTTTTCCAACAGTGACCACAACATGATTGACTTTTGTCTCAACATACGTCCACACAAAAATCATCACAATGACAAAATTCCCAATTATAACTTCAAAAAAGGTAACTATGATCTTATAATCAATGAACTCTCTTCCCTTGATTGGCAATTCCTATTCACTGCATGCAATACTGTTGAAGACCATTACAACATATTCTTACTAGAAATCAAAAGAGCCAACAAACTATATGTACCAATAACAACTCCCAAAACCAGGAAAAACAGATTATCCATAATAATAAGGAAGCTTCAATCCAAAAAGAGATCAGTTTGGCAAAAAAAACAAATCTGGTCATGTTGCCAACTTCAAAAGCTGATACAAACATCTATGCCACCAGATAAAAACTGAATGCACTAATTATCACATTAAACAAGAAGAATTCCATCTGTGCTTTCTACAATTTTGTAAACAACAAACTAAAAGACTCAAGGTCCATCCCACCCCTAAAAGGACCTAATGGAAAAGACTGCAATGATGACACCATCAAAGTAAACCTCTTTAATACATTAATTAATACATTCGCAAAACAGCAATGGATCAAGCCCAGTACTTCCTTGTCGAACCACAGAAAACTACAATGATCTAATACATATCAATTTTTGCAGAAGACATTGTTGAAAAAGCACTGCACAATCTAAAACCATCTATAAAGGCTTAGACCCTGCAAAGGTCTCATTGCTGTCATCTCTTTAAAATTGGAGGTCTCCTTATTGGTCCATTTTTTTTTTCATTTTTTACATTATATGCCATTCTTTTTCTGGACTATTCCAGATCTAATGGCCCAATGTTGTAGGTTTTGGGTTACTATATATGGAGGCATCTATATATGTATTACCTTTGCCTGAGGTTTTATTATTGAATAAAATATATTTGGATAATATGTTTCAGTATTATTAAATAAATATTTAGCAAAAACATAACTAAGTCGAAGAAGTAATGCTTGCAGTGAACAGGTCAAACTGAAGAATATGAGCTAATTCACTGCTGGCAAGTCATTTAAAAGTATTGATTTATCTTGCTTTTTCTGTATTTTTTTTTTGAATGGTAGGAAATTTGTCCAGAAACTTTATAATGATTGGATCATATAATTATGATCAAACAGGATGGCCACATATGTTTGTGCAGGTTGGCTAGTATATCCTGATATGGGAGCATTTATGTAGCTACTTTGACACATGAGATTTAGATAGATCCAAACAATATTAATTACATGATATCCACAGATTAACTATTTCCCGCCAATATCATATAGGAGTATGACTATGCCCTACTTGATCTCTTCTAGAGAGAGAGAGAGAAATGATTCTGTAGGCATATAAAGTGATCCAGAACCCTATCCCATGCTAGAAACACAAAAAGGGCACTTCTTCAGAAAAATTGTTCAGAAAAATCAACAAAGTCTAAACTGGAAAAGGGAACTAAAGAAGAAATAATCAGATTAAGATTAAGTATAGACATGAGTACCATCATTCTCCAGAGCTTCAGATTAAATTTGGAATTTCTATGAAAAAGGATAATCCAGAAAAATAGACATAGGAGAACTTTGCTTAAGAAAAAAAATTATTGTACAAATTCAGAAAATTTGAATTTAGTCATGAATCAAATTTCAGAGCTGGATAATTGTAATCCCATTTCTATCTCTGTGTGGAAATCTATGTACACTGGTAGGATTTTATGGTCTGCCTGGAATAAATGTTTGGCATTTTCTTATGGATATTCTTTTTACTCTTTGATCCTCATCATAGCATTTCCTGAAACCCCTTTGCTGTAAAACTGAATATATACATTTTAACTTTTCAAGTTAAAGAGGGATTGTAACTTTGCCTCTCTCTTTTGTTGTAAAAATCTGGTTTTTTTTATCCTTTGGGAGATTGTTGTATTTTCCAAAGGAGAATTAACATCTTCTAATCCATGTATTTTCCAAAGGAGAAATGTTCTAGACCCCAAAATAAATTATTCCCTTTTCCCTCCCTCCTTACTTTTCAATCCTCAGGGATTCAGTGTCTGGGAGTCCTGTATAACTCTCACTCACTAAGAGGACAGGGAAGATGTCAAGTGAAATAAGCAGTAGGAATGGGAGAATGGGAGGTAGGAATGGCAGAAGGAAACAATCAGCTGCTCCCTCAGAACAAGGGGTTGATAAGACCCAGAGGGATTGTGAAAGGCATTTTGAGGCATCTAGGTTCCATCCTAAAGACTCATATAGCTCTATTCCAAGGATAAAATAATAATTATCTCTGAATGGTAAAACTGCTCTTAAAACTTGCATTGTGCATGTTGGGTTGAAAGGATGAAGCTAAACATGCTTACTAGAGATAGGCTGAAGCCCATTTTCCAGGGCAAAATGGAGTAATCTAGAACAGATTTTAAATTCCCAACAGAAAAGCACAAAAGTCAAAAGTTATTCCTGTTTTTATTTTGTGCTTCCACTAAGCCCCTGATTGGTTCCTCCAGGGTAGTATTGCGGCAGTCATGCAGAAAGAATCCTCCTTTTTTATTCTTCAGTGAAGAAACCTTGGGAATTCAGAGAGATCTTTAGTTCTGCTTAGTGCAGGGATGGGATAAGATGCAATTTCTCTGAAAGAAATGGACTTGCTTTAATCCACTAAACACCAACCTCACACCTCTTCTACCCATCACAAAGTTTCCTCCGTGTCAGCCAATCTGCACTTTATCTCAAGATTATGATGAAGAGGGTGGTGAATAGCCACACCATCCATTGTTGGCCTACTAGGGGTTAACCACAAAAAATGTAATTTTCAGAACTCGGAAGGATTTGAAGAAGCTCAATTTACCAAAAAAAAAAAAAAAATCATTTGTGCAGATGAGATATTATTAAATTTCCTAGCATGTGGAGGAAAGACTGTAATTGGCGATGCTGATGAATAGAAAATGGAAGGTGTATAAAAAGAGAGAAAGCAGACCTGACAAACACAGAGGTGAGAACAGAACTGTTACAGAGGGATTCCATAGTCCAGGGAAGAAGGGACATATAATTGATGCTTATATAAGTTAGATTCTCACAGATGGGATGCTAACTTGAAAACACACAATGAAAAAACAAGTCTCTCCATGTTTTCACTTCCCACCTATGAGAAATTCTTCTGAAATGTTATTATTCTTTGTGATAGAAAATATTTTTCCTCCAAAAAGTGAAAACAGATGAAATGCCTCTTCGGCTTCCCATGGTTCAATTAAATCTTTCAGAAGATTTTGTGTTGCCTCTCAGGGGCCCTTTCAGATAAACTAATGGGACAGGCCAGGAGGCTGAATATTGAAAAGTGGTACGTAACTGAAAAAGAATTGCACATTATGTTAAGTCTGGAAGGATGGGTCCAAGTTTTTCACTGAAGACTTCTTGGAAGTCCTGGACGAGGGCCGCTTCCCAGTCTTCGTTTTCAATTTGGTTGATGCCTGCCATTCCGATTCCTAATGGCGCAAACCACTGTAGACCCAGTAGGCTGGGTCGGTCTCTGTCAACAATAGTGAGTGGTAGTAATGCGGTGTGGTCCTTGAAGGAGACCTGGAAATGACTGGTGCCAGCGACCGGAATCCGGTTGCCCTGGTAGTCCTTTAATATGAGTCTCTGGATGCAGAGGTCTCGGTGGCAGATGTGGGGAATCAGCTGCTTTAGGGTTTTCCAGGAGATCATGGATAGGGAAGACCCGGAGTCCACTTCCATGATGCAAGATTGATTTTCAATGGTGACCTCTACACGGATTTTTTTGGTGTCCAAGGATGAAGCGTGGCCGATGGTGATAGTCTGATGTGCTTCTTCTCGTCTGGATGCACCAGTAAACTTCTGGGGTCTGTTGTACTGGTTTCATTGGTTGTTTGGGTGGTCCCGATTTGTGGTGGGGTTGCCCTCGGTTTGTCTGGAATTGTTTTCTTTCCATCTGGGGCTAGAAGCTCTTTTGTTCTGGCATACCTTAGCAATATGCCCTCGTCTTTCGCAAAAACGACAGATGACGTCTAGGAATCTGCATTCAGATCATGGGTGGTTTCCCCCACATCCGGCGCATTGGAAATTCGATTTACGACCCCGCTGGTCTCATTGTTCATGATCTGACCAGAGTCTGTGGACTTCTTCCTCTTCACTATTTGATGATGATTCGATGTCTTCATGATGGGTGGCTGACGTGTATTTCTTTGATGGTGTTGCCTTATCATTAGTGGGTTGGCAGTTGGCAGTTGGCCTCATTGGCCTGGCGCATTCGTGCTGCTGATTTACGAGTGGCTTCAGCTGCAGTGGCGTCGGCTATGGAATCTGCAAGGGAGATGTCTCCTTTGGCCATGATCTTGCTTTGGACCGTTGGGTCTCTTAGGCCAAGGACGACTCGATCCCACATGGCCTCTTCTAGATTAGCGAAACCACACAATCCGCCTAAGTTCCTTAGGTCAGCCATAAAATTCCCGATACTCTCACCTTCACGTTGATCCCTTTGGTAAAATTCGTGTCTGTGGATGAGAGTTGGTACTGCTGGTGCGTAATGGTTTCGAAGGATGGGAGCAAGGGTATCCCAGTCCATTGATTTGACTTCAGCTGGTTTTGCAAGTGCTTTGGCCATCTTAAAGACGGCGGGTCCGCAATGCGTCAGGAAGACTGCTCATTTTTTGCTGGGAGTGGCATCCTTCAGATTGTTGGACTCATCTGAAACATCTGAAACCTGTCCATATATGAGTCCCAGTCCTCGCTGGCTGGATTAAATGGGGCGGGTGGTATAACGCTGCTGGCCATTTTGCCGGTGTCGGCACACTGTCAGCCACGTGCTCAATCAATCTTCTGCGAGTGTTCAGTCAGCTCTGCTGTCTCCGGATCCCATCCTCGTCGCCAGTGTTAAGTCTGGAAGGATGGGTCCAAGAACAGAGAAGAGACTCAGATAGCAACAACAGCTCTTTATTAGTGACTTCTGATCTGAGCGAAATATTCTAGCCGCAGCAGCCCTTTTATAGAGCTGGCTGCGGCTAAGCGGCCAATGACAATGATTTGAGTTTGCCGCGCTTGGCTTGCCCAATCGTGGCAGCCCGTTTCCTAGCCAATCAGATCAGCCTGGAGCGACCAATCACAACCCGCTGTTAGCGGACCAATCCAAAGTGCAGGCTTTCAAGCCTGCTCATCCGGAACACATTATATGCTCTTCCTCACCTCATAACAATAAAGGAAAGTCAACATTACCCAAAGAATGAGATGGAAAAGCAGAAGCTGCATCATAAAGGCAGATTTTAAGAAAAGGAGGATGGTGCTGGACACAGTATGAGATATTATAGTATAAAAATAATATTTAACGGCACCAATTTGTGGCCCTCAAAATTAATAAATGCTTCAAAGTATGATTATTGTATGAAATATATATATATATATACACATACACACTTTGCTTCCAAGCAAAGTTTGAGAATCAGCAATCCTCCCTAAATCACCTGAATGGGCGTGTCAGTCTCTCTAATCAATGTCTGGCTTGACGCCTCCCTTCAACTTGGTGTTTCATTCTTCTCCTGATTCTAGCATCAATACACAATCTGTCAGTTTCCCCATTAGAAGCCTCTGACTCATTTTGTGGATCAGTTGCTGGCATGAGTGAATTCAAAGGCTCTGGTGAGGATTGTCTGTCCGATAATCTCTCATCCTCCTGGCTCACATCTGTGTCCTCTGATAATTCAGACTCCACATTCACAGCAGGCTCCACCCTTTTATCTTCAGAGTCATCAGAGTCAAAACTCACAGCAGGATCAATCCTTTCAGTCACAATATATATATATATATATATATATATATATATATATATATATATATATATATATATATATATATATATATATATATATATATGTGTGTGTGTGTGTGTGTGTGTGTGTGTGTGTGTGTGTGTGTGCGTGCGTGTGTGTGTGTGTGTATGAATGGCATTCAGCTTAGTTCGGGTATTTTCCCACATCATAGTAGTTGTGCTTTTAAAGTTGTAGCAACGTTTCAGCAGAATCTCATCTGCCATCATCAGGCTTCTGTATAGTGTTCATCTGTGAGTCAGACTTTTACAGTGGTTTCAGATTTAAATTTGGGGCAGCCTATTGCTGTGCCAGAATGGTTTTTTCTTCATCCTGATTGGTTGGGAGTCTTGCTCTGTGTTTATTGGTCTTGGAGTTTGCTGTGTTCTGCTTGATTGGTGTTTCTAATATCTTCTGTCTGTTTTTTGGCTCTTTTTGTATCTTGATTAGCTGGCAGCATTGTGTTACTTTATTGGAGGCCTTTAGTGCAGCTTGGCTTCGGGTAAATGGATGGCTATCATTAGTTAGGAAGCTAAGTTTCATCTGGGTGCCTGGTTGGGGTGTGTTTGAGCTGGAGGTATCAGGGGAGTCTGTTTGTGCCCAGGTGTTTGCCTGGCTTGTAGTGTGGAGATTTTTTTTGTTTGTGAGTGCAGGCTTCCAAATGATTGACAGCCTGGTGGAGTCATCTCTTCTATTCATGCTTTCTGGTCTTTTTTCAATCTCTATGGCTTCTCTGATGATTCTGTGGCTAGGGTTTTCTATAGTGGCTAGGGTTTTGGTGCCATTGAAGTTGATGCTATGACCTGTGGCTTTCATGTGTTGACCTAGTGAGGAAGTGTGTTCCAGCTTTTTTACTGCATTTTTGTGTTCATCCAGGCGGGTACTTATTCTTCTATTGGTCTGTCCAATGTATGTGGCCGGGCATGAAGCACAGGGGATTTTGTATATGCCTTGGTTTTCCAGGTCAATTTTATCTTTGGGGTTTCTAAGGGTGGCTGCTATTTTTCTGTCTGTTTTGAAGGTAGTCTTGATGTGATGTCTGTGTAGTACCTTACTAATTTTGTCTGTAGTACCTCTTATGTAGGGCAGGACAGCTGTTCCATAGGTCTGTTCATCTTCTGGGTCTCTATTATGTTTCAGTGTGTTTTTGTGGATCAAGTTGGTGATTTTGCTTTTGTGGAAGCCGTTGGCTGTCAGTACTTTAGTCAGGGTGCATAGTTCAGTCTTAATGTGTGTCATCAGTCTTAATTGTCCGCCAGGCGTTTGGTTCTAGTAATTAGTGTTTGAGCCATGGAGTTTATCTGCTGGGTGGTGGTGGGATTGGGCGTTGAGGTAGTGGTTGGTGTGTGTTTTCTTCTGGTATACGGTGTGTCCTAGTGTGCCATCTGTTTTTTTGTAGATTAGTACATCTAGGAATTGTAGTTGTTTGTTTATTTCCGTTTCCATGGTGAACTTGATTTTGGGGTGTGTGCTGTTTAGGTGTGTTAGGAAATTGTTTAGGTTTTCTTTTCCATGGGGCCAAATCACAAATGTGTCATCGATGTATCTTAACCATAGTTTGGGTTTGTGGATGGCATTGGCCAGGGCTCTGGATTCGAATTCTTCCATGAACAGGTTTGCAATGACGGGTGACAGTGGTGATCCCATGGGGGCTCCTTCAATTTGTTTGTATCTTTGTCGTTTGTATATGAAATATGTGTTGGTTAAGCAGTGTTCTGTTAGTTCCATGAGGTGTTTAGCTGGTTGGTATTTATTTTTGATGATTTCAAGGGTCTCTTTTATCGGGACTTGAGTGAATAGTGAAACCACGTCGAAACTTACAAGCAGATCTTCTTGCTCCACATGTAGATCTTTGATCATTTCCAAGAAGTGGTACGAGTTTTGTACATGTGAAGCTGCTGTTTCAGCATGGGGCTGTAGCTGTTTTGCTAAGTGTTTAGCTAGGTTTTGTAGTGGTGCTCCTCTGGAGCTGACTATGGGTCTGAGAGGTATGCCTTCTTTGTGTATTTTTGGGAGGCTATTTAGAGATGTCCTTTTCTAGCATTTCTGAGGGCAATGAACACCTTTTTCCTAGATCCTCAAAAACAGCAGCAGCAAGAAATAACAGAATGTGATATATTCTGAGAATCAGAAAAGCAAGGACTTCAAAGTTATTATATTATTGATTAAATCTATTTGCCTGAACCAAACTGAGTTGCAGCTGAGACACCTTAATACTCATCTTTTTGCAGATGCCAAATAATTAAACAAACAACAAATAAAGTGAGCACCATGAATTTAATAAGCATTTGTAGAATATTTAGAATATCAGAACGGGCTTCAACATTGTCTGAATAGGAAAAATCAAGAGCCAATTTGCAATTAGTTTTTCAGTCTGATTATGCATACAACCAGGCTAGCCCTTTTATATTGAGAAATCTTAAAGCCTTAATAATGAATAACTCTGCGTCTTTGTTATTTAACACTGACACTTTGAGCAGACTATAGTACTTCAATTGCTGTTGATTCATATCCCATCAGGAACCCATTGCAGCCAAAATCTTGTTCAGCAATAATGGAATCATAATATTAATGTAATTTCAATTAGTCATGTACAATTTCCCTGGTAGTCCTTGAGGATGAGGCGTTGGAAACGGAGATCTTGGCGTTGAATTGTGGGGATGAGTTGCTTGAGTGTCTTCCATGACACCATCGAGAGGGACAATCTCGAGTTGACCTCCATGTGGCAAGGCTGGTTCTCAATGGCTACCGTGACTCAGATTTTCTTTGTGTCCAAGGCTGAGACGTGGCCGATAGTGATAGTATGGTGAGCCTCTTCTCTCTGCAAAGCTCGATTTCTGTAGGAGTGGTTTATTGGCTCTCGCCTTACAGGACGGTTTCCTGTCGATTGGCGATAGTTAGCCCCTTTTGAAGCCTGGCTGGGTCCTGGCAAGCTGCGGCAGACCCAGCTGATGTGGCCTCGTTTCCCGCACTCATGGCAGAGTGCATCGCGGAATCTGCATTCTGATCTGGCATGGTTGGCTCCACAGCCAGTGCAAGGGCATAAGGGCTTCGGCCGAGGGTCCCGGTCGGACCGCAGTCGATGGACCCCTTCTTCGTCGCTGTCTGATGATGAAGAGAGGTCCTCGTGGTGCGTTGTCGCAAGCTGCCCTTCTGAACTAGGTGAGATTTCGCTGGCCGGTGGTGGTACCGGAGCGCGGTTTCGGCGTAGTTGTGCAGCCGACTTCTTGGTTGCTTCCGCTGCGGTAGCATCGGCAATGGCGTTGGCAAGACTGATGTTGCCTTTCGCCATCAGCTTGCTTTGGACACCTGGTGCATCTAATCCCAGAACTATGCGATCTCTTAGTGCTTCTTCTAGATTGGTGAATCCGCAGAGGCCTCCCAAATTTTGGAGGTCTGCTATGAAGTTGGCCACGCTTTCTCCCTTTCGCTGGCTTCTTTGATAAAACTCGTGGCGTCTCACAAGCGTAGGCACGGTCGGGGCGTAGTGGTCTCGCAGGATAGGTTCGAGGTCGTCCCAATCCATGGCCTTCACTTCTCGGGGTTTGGCTAGTGCCTTAGCCATCTTAAATATGATTGGACCGCAATGCGTCAGGAACATCACCCGTTTCTTCCCGGCTGTGGCGTCCTTTAAGTTGTTCGTCTCTAGGAACATTTGGAAACGATCCATGTAAGACTCCCAGTCTTCTTGTGATGGATCGAACGGAGCGGATGGTACGATGCCGCCGGACATGGTTCCGTTGTTGGCGTCGTCTGTCACGTGCTCAGTGTTCTTCGAAGTTTCGTTGGTTCAGATGTCTCCACATCCCACCCTCGTCGCCAGTGTTAAGTTTGAGCATGGGCGAGAAAGAATGGAGACAAGTTTCTGAACGGTGAACTTCAGCTCTTTATTTACATCGTGACTTACTCTTTTAACATCAGTAAAACCCGCCTTATATAGGCAAACCTTGTAATGTTTTACCAATAACAAGCTAGGAGCGCTAGCTTTTATAACCAATAAGAACTCTCTGTTAAGGGCCAATCGGATTCCCCAGAACGGGCCAATCCGGTCCGGCCGCTTAACAGCCAATCAGAAGTGCAGGGCCAGAACCCTGCACTTCCTCCAAGCTCACACTTTATTAATTATATTGCATACACAACAGTAAGTCCAGGTGCATGTGTGGAAATAAAAATGGATGGTCTATTTGTATCTACTTTTTAACAGTTATCATACAGGATAATATGCACTACAAAAAGTGTCCATGGGCATGATTTTAGGGATCAGGCATACAGACAAATCTTACAAAGATACTGAAGAGTAGGTAGGTTAATAGGCCACATGAGGATTTGTTTACTTTAAAACTAACTAAACAAATTACCATCTGAAGTATTGGGCTCAAGTGTATTGCAAAAGTCTCTGTTTTTTGTAGTTTAATATAGGAATGAAAACAATCTGAAAAGGCTAGTGTCACTGACTTTGACACTGATGTCACTAATCATGCCTTATATGACTTCTGGGAGGGATGGAGGGAAGATGTTTTTTCAGTCATATAGGTCAGTATTTTGGTCTGGAGTGAACAAGATAAACTGAGCTGCAGTAAATATTAATGCTAATTTTTGTGAGTTTGTTTTAATTAAAGGGATGTAAAAGCACCTGTAACAAATAAATAAGTAAATAAACTGAAAGTCTGCCTCTGCTCGCTGCAGGAAGGTGATTTGCTAATCTCCTAGGATCCTGCTACTGTGACAAGCTCACCATCATCATAATCCAAGCTGAAATTGGGCTGTGTGAAAAAAAGAGTTTTGTTCCCTTTCCACTATTCAGCATTTTCTGATGGGTTTCTCCCTGCCATTAAGGGTGATACAGTTCTCTCTTTATGGCTGTCAAGAGTCTCCCTCAAGCACTCTGTGCTCCATCAAGTGGAACATTCCCTTGAATCATCTTCATGCTAAGGCTGCCAGCTGCAGGATCAGTGCCTGACAAGTATTTGGAATAGAGTTTGTGTGTGGTTCAGGCATTTTACAGAATTTGGATAGCTGAGAGGGCTAGAGTCATAAGGATTACATGTAGGCTTCTATAAAATTTGGGGTGTGTTTTTTTAGCCACGTAAGTCCTTCTATGTTTGCTGCATTCTGCTGCCCACTTAGGCAAGGTAGTTTTGGGAAGCAGCTGTTTTTTCTAAGAACATTATCTTTGATCTGAAGAAATATTCACAAAAGCAGTCTGGGGCATGGGGAATTGCATTTACTATTATTATTTTTAATGTAAAAAATTAGTTGGGGGTCTCTGCCAGTTTTTGCTTATAGTACCCACAAACCCTCAACATTTTCTCCCTGAATCTTCTTTCCATAATATCATTTTTAAAATATGTATTTATTAGATATGAAATCAGAGTTTTCCAGATCTTCCTCTGGAGTCATCGAAAACTGATATTTATAATGCAAATATGGGGATGACACACAAATCTGCTAGTGAAGTGGGGGAGGGCAGTTCCTGATCTGTGAAAAGGAAGGGCTGGCTGATCCTTTGGCTATGAGAAAATGATAGTTTCACAAAGGAGATAAACATACAGATTTAAGGGTTTCTGTTATACAGGAGTTAAACAGGAATGTTCAAACTCTTGCATCCTGCAGCTGGTATCCTTAACTTGAAAATGATTCAAGGGGATGTTACGCTTGGTGGAACACAGTGTTTGCGCATCCCAGAGTGAACCCACATATTTTCTGCAAAACTATTGTTGTACAAATTGGGATATCTCCAAGCTCAACCTCTGGTAAGTTGGATCCAATTCTCACAAATGAGGCTTCTTCAAAAGGCCTTCATGAGGCAGTGCTCATATTGTCCAACAACTTCTGAAGTCCTTGTTAGGTCTCATCCAAGGCAAAAACCAAAACCAAAACAAACACAGGCCCAGCAACAATATTTTACAGACTGTCCCAATCTTTCAGAGAATACACGTGTTGCAGTGTTGCGCCTGATGCAAAATTCCACTCTCTGTGCTGAACCTCAAACATTTGGAAGGCTATTAATTTTAACCCCACCCCAGATCCCACCCAATTAACCTCAAAGCTCAAGAAGGGCTGAGGTTATGTTATGAACTAATAAAAGCGCTTAAAGTTTAACAAGCCTTAAGAAATCTTCTGATATGCGATATCGGATTGGTCCATTCTGGGGAATCTGATTGGCTGTTAACGAGCCACTCTCATTGGTTCAAGGGTTTAATACTTCCAAGTTTCTCATTGGCTAATGGGTCAACAGCCTGCCCTATAAAAGGGCTGCTGCTGCCCTAGGGTTTTTGCTCTGTTCAGAATGTTTAATAAAGAGTTGAAGTTCACTGTTCACTGCCTCGTCTCCGTTCCTTGCACCCATGCGCAGAACTTAACAGTTATCACTGCATTTCCAAAGCTACTTGTAAAGATCAACAGCTTGCTATTTCCAGCTGCTCTTAAAAATGAAGGACAAGGCCATTTAAAAAGGAAAACAAAAAGAGGGATGAGTCAATGTTCCTCAGAATAGGAAAGAGTAGCTTAGAGGAAATGTCTTTAAATAAATGTTTATTTGGTAACAGTTAAAATAAGCAAACATGGCTAAGAAGAGATCATCCCTCAGGAAGGGTGGGAGAGGTATTTGGGAACTGATGAAGGAAAGGACTGGTCTGCTTCGGAAAAATTCCAAAACTTAGGAGAAGCTTCCTATTAAGGATTTTCCTGCTAAGTATGCTACTGTACAATATGGCTTTTCAGTTACAGAGTACCTATTATATACAGTGGATTGTCTACCTAGTTCTCACACAGTCACAGGAAGCCATAATAAGGTTGTTTCATTTTTCATTTTTCTCTCTTGTGTTGAGAGCAGCACATCCATTGCATGAAGCCAAAAACAGAATTTAAAGTAGGTGGAGTGATTTCTTTTTTCATCTTAATGTTTCACTCCAAGAAAGTTGTGCCATCATTTTAATTCAATTTGCCCTTTTTCTAACATTAGTTGTTATGGATTAAACCAACGCAGCAATACAACCCTAAACAGCTTCGTCTTACAGCAAGCTTGTAATCCTGCAATTCTCGTTGGCCTGTGAATAGCGAGTCGTGATTGGTCAGGTTTGGCCAGTCTGATTGGCTGTTAACGGGAACCCCTGATTGGACGCTTGTGAAAGCGATAGACTCAGTTCATTGGTTGTTTGATGGCAGCAAGCTCTATAAAAGAGCTACTGCTGCCCAGGTATTTTGCTCTGTTCTTTCATGTTAAATAAAGAGTTGAAGTCACCGTCCGATGTCTCGTCTTCGTTCTCTGCACCCATGCCCAGGACTTAATATTAGTGATTAACCCTCTCTAAAAATATACATATTCTAAAATGTTTGCTGCATTCTGCTGCCCACTTAGGCAAGGTAGTTTTGGGAAGCAGCTGTTTTTTCTAAGAACATTATCTTTGATCTGAAGAAATATTCACAAAAGCAGTCTGGGGCATGGGGAATTGCATTTACTATTATTATTTTTAATGTAAAAAATTAGTTGGGGGTCTCTGCCAGTTTTTGCTTAATCTTTAATTGGTCCCAATTCTGAATTTTGAGCTCAGAGGCTTTTTCCAGAAGCTTCCTCAAATGATCATGTGAAATATGATACTGCTTCATTACATGGTCAATCCAATGATGGCTGGAGAAAATAGAGCCTTTCTCCTGTTAGATAAAATGCTTAACAGATTGGTATCAAGAACAAAATCTCCAAAATTAGAATTAGTGTCAACATTTCAGAGCAATGTGTTGCTCTTGTAGGTTTTTTAAACAAAAGTTAGAATAGAATAGAATAGAATAGAATAGAATAGAATAGAATAGAATAGAATTTTTTATTGGCCAAGTGTGATTGGACACACAAGGAATTTGTCTTGGTGCATATGCTCTCAGTCAAAGAAAAGATACATTCGTCAAGAGTCAAGAATTATAAGGTACAACACTTAATAATAGTCATAAGGTACAACAAGCAATCAAATCATACTACAAAACAGTCAATAAAAATCGTTACGATACAAGCAGCAAAGTTACAGTCATACAATCATAAGTGGGAGGAGATGAGTAAAAGGAAGGATGGGAGGATTAATAGTAATAGTAATGCATACTTAGTAAATAGTTTGACAGTGTGGAGGGAATTATTTGTTTAGCAGAGTGATGGTGTTCGGGGGAGAAAACTGTTCTTGTGTTTAGTTGTTCTGGGTTTCTTAGGATGGCTGCTATTTTTCTGTCTGTTTGAAGGCAGTCTTGATGTGATGCCTGTGTAGTATCTTACTGATTTTGTCTGTAGTAGCTCTTATGTAGGGCAGGACAGCTGTTCCATAGGTCTGTTCATCTTCTAGGTCTCCATTATGTCTCAGTGTGTTTTTGTGGATCAAGCCAGTGATTTTGCTTTTGTAGAAGCCGTTGGCTGTCAGTATTTTAGTCAGGGTGCATATCAGACAAAATCAGTAAGATACTACACAGGCATCACATGAAGACTGCCTTCAAAACAGACAGAAAAATAGCAGCCATCCTTAGAAACCCCAAAGATAAAATTGACCTGGAAAACCAAGACATATATGAAGTCCCCTGTGCATCATGCCCTGCCACATACATTGGATAGACCAATAGAAGAATAAGTACCTGCCTAGATGAACACAAAAATGCAGTAAAAAAGCTGGAACACACTTCCTCACTAGTCCAACACATGAAAGCCACAGATCATAGCATCGACTTCAATGGCACCAAAAACCCTAGCCACTATAGAAAAACCTAGCTACAGAATTATCAGAGAAGCAATAGTGATTGAAAAAAACCCTGAAAACATGAATAGAAGAGATGACTCCACCAGACTGTCAATTCTCTGGAAGCCTGCACTCTCAAACAAAAAAAATCTCCACACCACAAGCCAGGCAAACACCTGGGCACAAACAGACTCCCCCTGATACCTCCAGATCAAACACACCCCAACCAGGCACCCAGATGAAACTTAGCTTCCTAATAAATGATAGCTGTCCGTTTACTCGGAGCCAAGCCGCACAAAAAGCCTCCAACACAGGAAACACAATGTTGCCAGCCAATCAAGACAAAAAAAGCTACAAAACAGACAGAAGATATTAGAAACACCAATCAAGAAGAACACAACAAACTCCAAGACCAATAAACACAGACCAAGATTCCCAACCAATCAGGATGAAGCAAAAACCATTCTGGCGCAGCAGTAGGCTAGCACCAAATTTAAAACAGAAACAGCTGTGAAAGTCTGACTCACAGACAAACACCATACAGAAGCCTGATGATGGCAGATGAGATTCTGCCAAAACATTGCTACAACTTTAAAAGCACAACTATAATGACGTGGGAAAATACCCGAACAAAGCTGAATACCATACATACATATACATACATACATACATATATACATACATATATATGTAATGACATGGGAAAATACCCGAACAAAGCTGAATACCATACCATATATGTAAGTACCCATGAAAATTTAAGAAAACACACACACACACACATATGTATATGTATATGTATATGTATATGTATATGTATATGTATATGTATATGTATATATAAACATATATATTTGTTTTCTGAGGTTCTCGCGGGTATTTGTATGTGGATCTTTGGTTATTCGGGTTTTCTCCTACGTAAGATTGGAAGTATCTAGGCAACGTTTCGATGAAGTCTCATTCATCATCTTCAGGCTTGGTCTTCAGCTCTGTGCTTCTCAGAGTGATGTGAGCCCCCACCCAATCAGAACACAGCCAAGCCCCCACCCAATCAAGTCACACCCCCACTAGCAGTTAAAAGGAAGAAGCAGCTGCAAGCTCACATCACTCTGAGAAGCACAGAGCTGAAGACCAAGCCTGAAGATGATGAATGAGACTTCATCGAAACGTTGCCTAGATACTTCCAATCTTACGCGGGAGAAAACCCGAATAACCAAAGATCCACAAATATATATATATATATATATATATATATATATATATATATATATATATATATATATATATATATATATATATATGTTTTCTGAGGTTCTCGTGGGTATTTGTATATGGATCTTTGGTTATTCGGGTTTTCTCCCATGTAAGATTGGAAGTATCTAGGCAACGTTTCGATGAAGTCTCATTCATCATCTTCAGGCTTGTGTCTTCGGCTCTGTGCTTCTCAGAATGATATGAGTTTTTCTGGCCATCACCACACTTCCACGTAGAAAGCAGACTCACACCCACACAGAAGATGAGATATACCACGGACCAGAAGCTGCACTGCAGCTGCATCACTACCCACTTGAAACCCCTCTGAGCCATACATGAAGCAAACTGACACCCACCATGAAGATGCAGCACGACCACGAACTCGAAGCCAAACAGCAGGATCACAGCTCACCAGCTCAAATCCCCCAGCAACTAAGACTAACCTGTGCACAACCAAGCCCCCACCTCAACAGAACACACCTCCAGCCAATCAGAACATGGCCAACCCCCCAACCAATCAGAACACGGCCAAACCCCCAACCAATGAGAACACACCCCCACCCAATCAGAACACAGCCAAGCCCCCACCCAATCAAGTCACACCCCCACTAGCAGTTAAAAGGAAGAAGCAGCTGCAAGCTTACATCACTCTGAGAAGCACAGAGCTGAAGACACAAGTCTGAAGATGATGAATGAGACTTCATTGAAACGTTGACTGTGCTTTTAAAGTTGTAGCAACGTTTCGGCAGAATCTCATCTGCCATCATCAGGTTTCTGTAATAGAGACAGCTGTGAAAGTCTGACTCACAGATGAACACTATACAGAAGCCTGATGATGGCAGATGAGATTCTGTCGAAACGTTGCTACAACTTTAAAAGCACAACTATAAGGACGTGGAAAAATACCCGAACAAAGCCGAATATCATATATATATATATGGTATTCGGCTTTGTTCGGGTATATATATGTTTTTTTAAGTTTTCGGGGGTACTTACATGTATGGTATTCAGCTATGATCGGGTATTTTCCCACATCATTATAGTTTGCTTTTAAATATATTTATATATTTGTTGCAATATGTATATAAATATTGGAAGTTTGAATTCAGCAGGAACCCTTGTTAGAAGATAAAATGCTGAGCATACATAGAATGCTAAAAGCAATTTTGGTCATAAATGAGTAACATGTTTTATTTAAAAAGAAACCTTCATGTGGTCTTGACTGCAGAATAAAGGCTTAGCCCAGTTATCAGTGAATGCTAACAAACATTCATTATGTTTGTAGTAAAGGTTACATTTGTTAAGAAATATATGAGATAAAGAAGTCTTATGTCTAAGCTACATCTTTTGGAGAGGGAAGCAGAGAAGAGAAAGAGAGAGAGAGACAGGAAGGCTCCCTTTGCCTCATAAGCCAGAGGTTTGTGTAATTAACAAGAGGTCATGTGAGAAAGGGAGAGGGATAGCATGTAAAGACCTTTCCCCTTATTATTTCTTGCCATTTGCTCTAGACATCAAAACAGTTCATATGTGTGAAGAAGCCCAGAGCTGAAGAAGCTTCTTGGATAAGAAGTGAAATATCTTCAAAGAAAAACCAGAAAGTCCGGTTGCCTCTTGAAAAAGCACTTTTGGGACAACCATGACCTGGATGACTGAGATTCTCCATAGACATGTCAAGTCTATGGTCATTTTTCTATGCTCTGCAGGCTATTGGTTGCTTATGTTTCAATTAAATCCAAAATAAAAATGCTCATTGGTTCCTTCCACTCCACTCCTATCCCAGAAATAGTGCTACCACTGACAACTTCTTTCCTCTCAGTGTTTATTTTCCTTTCAGAAAGTGATAGGAATGATTCACTGAAATGTTCTACCCACAAGTTTGTTGCAGAAATTTAAAGCCTCATTTGAGTCCAGCAATATTTATAATGCTTTGGGGAGACACTGTGATTGTGACAGAAAAACAGATGACAGAAAAAAAAAATGGGGATTCAATGCTGACAACATAATTATAGCATTATGCTATCATTATTGGAAAATTGAGATAATTTATTTTGATAAAGCAGAAAAAAAGTGAAACTGAATGTTTCCAGCTAGCAAAGAAAGATCTCTGCTAGTACCAGCTGTAAATTGGTGAGATCTGCAAAACAGAATCCTCAATCATTGCAAATAATTTGATGGAATTGACAGGTCCATTGAGCAGCTTTGCTTTATATAACCATGGAACGCTTGGGAGCATTTTCAGAAAAAAAAAAAACCTTTTTTCCTGACCCCATTACAAAAATCATTGTTTATGAATGAAGACTTTGATAAGCTTGAAATATTTTGGAATATAATCCTTTGACACGGAATGTTCAGCTACTATGCAAGATACATTTAGAGAAAAAGAAATGAACAATTTGAAGAAAAGAACACCTTGCTGATGTAATACATAAGTATTATGCAGTGTAGATCTCTATTATGTGGCACAGAACCCATTGTTTGGGTGGAAAGAACAATAGATTAAAGTTAATGCCAACATATTGTAGAAACTAATATTCTCTAGTCATTGGGGGGGGAAAATGAAACTGGATGGGGTTTAGATATTTCTGCAGGGCAATTTATCCAAAATATAAATTTGAAATATCTATGGAGATTCTCAACTGTTTTGGAGTTCAATTGCTTTGTCCTGAAGCCACTTTTTAAAAGACAACTAGACTCGCTAAGTTTTTTTCCTTGATAATGTTTCGCTTCTCATCCAAGATGCTTCTTCAGCTGAAGAACTGTAAAAGTTTCTTGGATGAGAAGCAAAACATTTTCAAGGGGGGAAAAAACCCAAAGAAGTCTAGTTGCCTTTTGAAAAGCACTTTTGGGATAAAGTCCAAATCAACCAGATCTAACAAAAGATGAAAAAGTTTTGGAAATGACTTTCAAAGGCCCGAGACTTAAATATTACCTGTATAATGCAAGGGGACTAAACAGTATTTCCAAGCTAGAAGAGATTTGCAAGGAAGAGTGAGAAGCATTTCAAAAGTAGAAACTAGCTGACTATTGGAAATGTTTGGAAGGTATTATTTCTACAAAATGAGGTGAGATGACTGAAAGGGTAATCCAAATTTCTGTGCCTGCCATATTCACTGATTTCTTATTTTGTAAACAATTGTATATTTCAACTGTTTTAGGACATTTTGGAGAAACTGTAGAAAAATAGCAAAGCACAGGTCAAGTTCCTGCAAGTATGGAGAGGAAAAGCCTTCTGGGAACTTGCTTAGAAATTTCCCCTTCCTGACAACTAGAAAGGAGAGGAAAATGAAGCAAGGCAAAAAAAAAAAAAAATAACCAGCTCAATCAGCAAGTATTTATCCCCCAAGGAATAAAAAAAATATTCTGGAATTACTGAGCTGGAAACCATAGTTCTAATAAAGCAGAAATTATTCCTCTGGGTGAGTCAGGCAGCTGCGTCATTATTGGACTGAGACCAAATCCTCAGAGAGACCATTATGCTATCAGCTGAGCAATTAGAAGGCCTTTGACTTGTACTACATGTCGTAATACCATGCTTAACTGGGTTTTGGTCAGCTTGTTACTGTAACATGATCAATGGCTCTCTTAACAAATGCCTCCCGCTTACTTTTTGGGGGGGTACCATTTTAGTTTTTCAGTTCCTCTCGTAGGCCATGAAGGACACCTTCCCCTATTTAACTGATTAGGGTCTCTCTAGTATTCCTATGGGTGGGCGGTAATACAAAATATTTGGGCCTGTATAATACATCTGGACAAAGCTGGAATATTTCAGATCTGAGTACAGGAGCTAGGGTTCGTTAGTTTGTTGGCTTAAATTCTAGTAATGCTACTATAGGGCTTACACCAATGACTCCCAACCTTTTGGGCACCAGGGACCAATTCTGTGGAGAGAGGTTTTTCTGCAGACCAGAGAGAGCGTGTTTTTTTGTTGTTGTTTGTTTGTTTTTTGTGCCGCCTACATCTTTGGATGGGGGTTCACTTGTTTGCATGGCCCGGTTTCTGGCATGCCACAGACCAGTGCTGGTCCATGGACCAAGGGCTGGGGACACCTGATGTACAATATTTTGGTCTCATAAAATTTTCCCCAACATATGACAAATCATGCTAGCAAATTTGGGTAGCACATCCATGCTTGTGGGAACCAGGAAAAAATGAGGCTAAGGGTCAAAAGTGATCCTGAGTGATGGATGCCCACCCAACTGCAGCAGTATTGGATTTTTGACCAATTTATTGGTAAAACATAATGTTATCAAAAATAACATTTCTGAACTTCCGGTTTTGCGTGGCTTCGGCAGCAGCAGGAATTTGCTTGTCTGCAATTCCTGCTGTGCTTGCTGCCAAGGTGCCCCCGATCCAAATGGGTCTGGGAGATATGGCTGCCCTGTAGAGGCAGCTGAAGAGAGAGAGGATCCGGACAGGGGTTTGGGGGTGTCACAGACCCCCTCCCCAGCTGGAAAAACCCCTTTTTCCCAAGGTGGTGGAGTGGCGGTCAGTGATGGCCATCACAAAGAAGCCTGCATCCGGGTAAGATTTGTGCTGGAGGTTGCAGGAGGAAGTGAAAATTTGGCTGAGCCGAGACAATAACAACTCTTAATTACCCTGGAAACTGAACTGTTTGAATTGCCTGAGGATACATTGTTTCCCAAAGAAGACTGGAAAGCTGCGGTTAAAGCTGTTAAGGGGGAAAAAATTTTTTCTTAACTCTCCCTCCCCATAGAAACTGCAGACGGAGATCTGGAAAATCTACTTGGGCACAGAAGGTAACTCAATTTGAAATTTAAAGCCAAGGGATAAAGGATTTCTGGACATTGGATTTAAAAAACAACAACAACTTAAAATTGATTTGGTTTGCTTTGTGACTTTGAGATCTTTGTGAAATTTTGTTTTTTAATAAAAGGGACTAAAGACATTAGGGTTGCGTTAAAAAAAGAAAGAAAGAAAAAATGGTATTATCTTTTGAAGGACTACAAATGGAATTTCAAAAACTGAAAAACGAGGATAAGGGCTCGTTTGGATCTATCTTTCGCTTTTTGGAAATGGTGATTTCTACCTACCAAGAAATACTACAGGAAGGCTGGGATGAAGGAGAAGAAGCCATCTTTAATGGACAAACACACTTAGTGGAGGAAGAAAAGCAGAAGGGGGGGCAAGGAAAAGATGAACTTAGAACTTAAAAAAGCAACCAAGAAAAAGAAAAAAGAGATGAAAAAGCGATATGATGTCAGAAAGCAACAGAAAAGAGAAATACAACAGAGAGGGAAGATTAAGAGAGTGAAATTGGAGAGATGGGGGGGGGTCAAAAAGTTAGAATGGAGAAGAAAGAAAGGGGGAAGGGAAAGAGAAGTCATAAAGGCTTTAAACAAGATGCAAAAAATGTTTTTTTTTCCAGAGATAAGGTGAGATAATCTTTTTTAAAAAATGATTCTGCAAAAATACATAAAAATGCATTGTAGACATTAGTATTTGAAGTTGAGTTAGAAAATTAGAATATTATATGATTTAAAAATGTATTAAAGCGAAGTCATGATTTAATTATAGAGTTTAATTTCTTAATTTCATAATAGTATGAAATAGTATTTTTATTGTTTAAGAATTAATAATAGAATTTAATTTCTTATGAAACATTGCTTTTACTATATTATAAATTTAATATTTCTTTTTTTACTTGTTTTTAGTTTTATTATTACTTATTAAACTCAATATTATTTGTTTGTTTTACTATTTTGAAATCTAATACTTTGAATGTACGGAGCAGAATCAGCACGGAAAATATGTATTATTTTAAGTGTTATTTAGGGGGAAGATAAAAAGTTGTCATACTTAATCTGGGTTTACAGGAGAAATATTGTATTAGATAGAAAGGATAAGTAGGTGATTGAAAGAAAACAGACCAAAGATGCAAATATAATTATTTAATTGAGATGGAATAAATAAAATAGAATTAAAAGAATGAGTAGGAGAGAGAAAATATATGGAAAATAGAGAATGTTAAATAAGATATGAGATAGTATATTAAGTGAGTATAAATTTTGATTGATGTCTGTATAAAAAGAGTTAACTCGGGGTAAGCTGCCTTCCAAAAAGAAGTTTTATGTATTTATGTTTTGTGTAATATTTGTTTAAGTCTGACAGGATGTGGAAGAATACTAATGAAAATATATTCAATGAGTATATATTTTTAAGATATAACTAAATAGAACAAAAGGGAGTAAAAATAACATTTCTGGAAAAAAAAACCTATGAGGAAAAGCTGCTGAAGGTGGGCTAATGGTCAACATTGCAGAAATCTATTGCAACTACTTCCAGAAACTTATAAATTCAGGGAAACATAGGAAATGGCATGCATGAGAGGAAAACAAGGAATTGCACAATAAGGTTTGAGACTTAGCATGAATGGTTGGAGGTTTTAGTTCCTTTTGGTGTTTGCAGTGGAAGGAAATAAATCAAAAGGATGGAGACATACTATCTTCTTTCTCCAACCATCTCTCCAACATTCTGATGGAATGGAAATTCTCCCTGCTACATATTGGTTTGCTATATTGGGATGCGAATGAGAGACAGATGTCAATATTTCAATAAATACATTTATGAAAGAAAAAATATGGCCCTGTACTTCTTTAAGACTTAAGAGGCTACTCCTTTGAGGTCCTTAGCTACGACCTTCTTGAGTTTCAGGGATCTGCGTAAGCATTAGCAATAGCTTTAGCAATAGCACTTAGACTTATATACCATTTCACAGTGCTTTACAGCTCTCTTTAAGCAGTTTACAGAGTCAGCATATTGCCCCCAACAATTTGGGTCCTCATTTTACCCACCTCAGAAGGATGGAAGGCTGAGTTAACATTGAGACAGTCAGGATCAAACTACAAAACTGCTGGCAGTAGGCAGTCAGCAGAATTAGTCCGCAGTACTGCATTCTAACCAGTGTGCTACTAAGGTCTTAATAAATAAATAATGTTATCACTTGGTCAAACTCACACACCCTCTTCTTAGTCAGCTGTAAATGTGGTCAATTTCATTTGCACACCTTATTCTGTGGAATCATTTATCAGTATTTTTAATGTAAAGACTATTGCATTTATTTTTCTATCAATTTTCCCTAACATCTTTTTTAAATTTATGCTATGTCATTGCAAATGCTGAGCTTGGAACTTCAATGCAAAATGTGAAGAAATGTGGAATGCAATGGACAGCCTAATTGCAATTTGCATAATAACCCAGCAAGTGCAAATGAGGTTAAGTTCATTTAATAAGAACAAAGAAAATAGTCTAATATTCTTAGAGTGAAAGCACATAGTTTCTTTACAGTAAGAATACAGAGAGTGTTAAGCATTAGCAGTGCTATTGAAATGTAGCCACCCTGTGAGTCTGTGATCTAATAATAGAATGATGATATACACAGGATATATGATGCTCTGCTGTAAATTGTGATCACTTCCCCAATTTTTAAATTAGTTAAATTAGATTTTTAAATTAATTAAATGATGATAGATTAAATTTATCTAAATCTTGGGATAGAATTGAGAAGAAAAAGCAAAGAGGAAAAACTAGTGTTTTATTAGGCCCTTATTAATCCAGGCTAATACAGTTCCAGTCCAATTAATAAAAGTATAACCAGCATCAAAAACTAGAGTCTAGTAGTCTGTAATGTGGTCAAGACCCTGTTTTCCCCCGGTATAGTCTGTGTGCTCTGAAGTCATTTCTTACTGCTCCATCACATATCCGTGTTCAGTCCTCTTGCCAGCTGGTTTGGTCTTCCCCTCCTGCCATTCAATATGGCAGCATTGCAGAAGCCTGCTCTTAGAAATTGTCCTATTTGGCTTGGCACAAGGACTCTGCTGGTATGCAAGTGGAGAGGAAAAAGAGTTGCAAATTCTTTGCAGCTGTTCAAACAACCCACTCACCTTCTTCTCCCCTTTCCATCCAAAGGGCCAGCTTACTCATGTAAAGCCAGCTGGCTGCTTGTTTTCCCTGAGTATTAGGGGTGCAAACAGGGTGGGTTGTTTATCAGCCTCCTTTCCAATCTTTTTGTGTAAAACTTGGTTTTGAGAAGTGCAAAGTTCAAAAACAGCAAGAAGGCTAGGCTCTCTTTTAATAGGAATGTGAAAGGCAGGGGTGGGATTTAATTTTTTTAACAACCAGTTCTCTGGGCATGGCTTAGGTGGTGGGTGTGGCTTGGTGGTCATGTTATTGGCTGGGTGTGGCCAACTCAGTATCACACACATCAAGGCACGCATCTCCTCGCCTGGCCTCTCATGACTGTGGGGATGCTGCAACAGTTGTAAGTGTGAAAAATGCTATTTGTGTTGACCTTGGAAGTGTTGAATAGAAATATTAGGGATGATAAAAGCATAAAAGGAATGAAAATTAAGAAGGAAGAATTTAAGCTACAAGCTTTTGCTGATGATTTAGCTTTTATTTTGGAAGATCCGCTAGAAACAGCTCCAAAGTTATTGGAAAGGATAGAGGCATATGGAGAGGTGGCTGGTTTGAAAATAAATAAAGACAAAACAAAGATTTTGACAAAGAATATGCTATTGAGACAGAGAGAAGAACTGGCAGACCTTTTGAAAATTCAAGTTACAAATAAGGTTAAGTATCTGGGGATATATTTGACAACAAGATGTAGCACATTAAAGGAGAATAATTATATTAAACTTAAACAACAGATAACTACAGATTTGAAGAAGTGGGAAAACTTGCAATTGTCATTAATAGGGAGAATTTCGACAATTAAGATGAATATCTTACCTAGAATTTTATTTTTGTTTCAAACAATACCAATTAGGCTTGGAAAAGACTATTTTGAAGATTTAAATAAAATTATGTTGAAGTTTATATGGCAAGGTAAAAAAGCGAGAATAAAGCTAAAGCTTCTGCAAGATGCTAGAATTAGAGGAGGTTTTGGCCTGCCTAATTGGGAATTGTATTATCAAGCTTCAAGTTTGATGTGGGTTAAAGAATGGATAACATTAAGGAAACATAGGTTGCTGACATTAGAAGGGCATGACTTGCTGCTGGGCTGGCATGCTTTTTTATGGTATAAGGGAACTAAAACACAGGGTTATTTTAGAAGACATTATGTACGGGAGTCTTTGTGGTTAAATTGGGAGAAGATAAAAAGACAATGTTATTTGAAAATTCCAGTTTGGTTATCGACCATTGAAGCATTTTCCTATCCTATAATTTATAAGAAGGAACAAACAGTTAGATATGGGGAACTTTTAGAAGAAAAGGGTGAACTTAAATCGATCCAAAACTTAGAGGAACAAGGTATAAAGATGAATTGGTTTTCATATGCACAAATACATTCAAGGTATGATGAAGATTCCAAAATGGAGGGATTTTATGATAAACAGACTGATTTAGATAAGATTTTGATGGGTACTGATGAGAAGGTGATTAAAAAACTATATGGTTATTTACTGGGAATTAAATTAGAGGAAGAACAAGTTAAAGAAACTATGATTGTTTGGGGGAAGAATTTTGGATATGGGATTGATTTAGAGAAATGGCAGAAATTGTGGTCTCAAAATTATAAAATGATAATGTCAACAGCATATAAAGAAAACTTGTACAAGATGTTTTACAGGTGGCACTTTCCTCCGACAAGAATAGCAAGAATGTTCAAGAACAAATCTGAAAAATGTTGGAAATGTCATCAGATACCCGGCTCGTATTACCATATGTGGTGGACTTGTGAGGATGCTAGAAAATATTGGACTATAATTCACATGTGGTTGGAAAAAATGACAAAGAAACATATAGACTTGAAACCGGAGATCTTCTTATTGTGAATTTTACCTGATATATATAGTAAAGATTTGAAATACCTGATTGTAAATGTATTAACAGCGGCTAGGATTGTATTTGCTAAAAATTGGAAGAATGAGAAAATACCATTACAGGAAGAAATTATTAAGAAAATATTGGAATGTGCTGAGATGAGCAGATTGACATTTGAAATTAGAGAGCAAGAGGATAAACAATTTTATGAAATTTGGGATCTTTTTTATAAATGGCTAGATGATAAAATACGACAATAGAATATTTAGAATGTTAGAATGTTTTGCTATTATTTTGTTATTTGACATTATATTTATAAAGGGTTTTTTAAGGATTGATATGATATGATTATAGGATTTGTTATAGAGTAAATTGGTTTAAAGTATTGTTAGCTCATAAAGCATGAATGATTAAAAATATAGTCAAAAATAATTTTTTTTTTAGTGATATTAGGATACATAAGTTTGGATTGATGATATGAGTTGTTATATAATATAATTGTAATTGAGACTACAGAATGAATGCACAAAAATGATGAACCAACTGACACACTTGATGTACATATGAGAGTTGATGTTTTTATGTTTTGTTTGTCTTGTTTGTCTGTAGAAAATTAATAAAATCTTTTTCAAAAAAAAAAAAGTGTGAAAAATGGTCATAAGTCACTTTTTTCAGTGCCATTGTAACTGAATGTTCACTCCACACAAGCAAAGTACCACCAAAGGAGGGGGGGGAGAAACTCCAGAGAAGTTCCTGAGACAGGAAGTCTAGTCCTGCCAAGAATGTAATAAGGGTTAATGGAGAGGCAGTTTCTGTAAGCAACACCAGAATGTTTCCTTCCTGCCTTTCTTACAGGATTAGGCCAGTAATTTCTTCTAACAACCGGTTCACTGCTTAGAATGTTAACAACCAGTTCTAGCAAATAGGTGCGAACTGGTAGAATCCCACCTCTGGTGAAGGGCCATCAAGCCAAATTAGATCTTGATTTATTTTTTTCAGATGCCTACTAATTAGCAAGCTGATTAAGTCTACAAGAGGCAAAGCATGATGCTTTGCATAACTAGGGTCAAAAAAAATCCCTAGTTTTAAATTTAGAAAGCAACTACATAGTGTTCCTAATGCTGACATGTGACTACTCAGAAAGCCAGTATTCTCCCATCACTCTATCAACCTTCTTGTTCAGATCTTGGTTTTAAAATATGTACTGTGGAGGTGCACTCCTTGCTGCTGTAAATTGTGTCAAGAGCCCTAGAGCAGGAAAGTAACAAATGAATTGTGAAAAGCAGAAAATGTCACTCCTGCAATTAGTATTTTCTTTTTACTAAAAATGAATACTTTGGAAACAAGAACCCACACATGCACCTGAGCTTTTGCCAACTTTGATTCTAAATATCAATGACTTCATGCCTGGAAACCCAATTACAGATTCTCCTGGTACATATAACATAGATTGAATTGTAGACCCGATCTACAGCTGGGACCATGCCAAGTTATACTGTGGCTCCTTCAGCCATTATTATTTGTACATCATGCTGTATGGCTTCCCATGTTACATGAGATCTATGGCTAGGCCACTTTATAATCTAGTCAACTGTGCACCACAGAGTTTGGTCAAGGAATCTATTCAGCCAATTTTGCATTCTGGCTGGATAATTTGACAACCTGTGTTTGTCTGCTTTTCACTTGGCTTTGACATTAGAAATGATAGCAGGCACTTGAGAAAGCTCAAGGATTCCCAAAATGTTATCCATGTTTTTCAAGGAAACTGTTCCAGTGCCTCAGTCACATATTGTGCTGTTCTTCTGCTCTTTCTCTACAGTAGGTCAGACAAAAAGACAGATAGACAGTGAGAAAATATGGGAAGGTTACAACTGGATAACAACATCTGGAATTGCCATAAAATTGTCCAAATCGGGCATGTCTGACAGCTCAGGGAGCAATTTTTCTCTTTCCCTTTCCAATAATTCCCTATTTTTCCTACAATTTGATTCCAGTAACACATTAAAAATCAATTATTTTAATATATATTTAAAAAGTGAAGCTTCTAATAGCAATCTGCATGCAGATACTTAACCATGTGATCTAGTTTCCTTTCCCCCAGTTGGAAACCAATTTGTCTTCTTTAGACAGAAAGAAGCAATCTTCTGCAAGGAACCATTGGCCATTCTTGAAGAGCTGTTAGAAATATCATACCTTCACCACTGTCTGGATATACTGTTCTGTCACGGGAACAGATCTGACTCGAAACCAGTGTGAATTCAGCTCTTTATTTGCTCTTAGTAACTTCAACAAAACCGGAGCTGCGGCAGCCTCTTTTATAGCAGCTGCTCGCGGCCAATGATGGCTCCTTAAACTTCCTGCCGTCAGGCGGACCAATTACAAACAGTATTCAAGTATTCAGGATGGACCAATCAATAGGCAGCATTGGCGGACCAATCATAATGCAGTATTACAAGTATGCAAATATATAACATATACTACCTCAGTTTCCTTCAGGCCTCTTATTCAGTGGATTTATAGAAGAAATCTGTTTAGTTTCCTACAACACATTGGTTTGATATACTTGGTGAAGAACTACTGTGTTAACTGAAGGTTATTTTCCCCCAGATTTAATTTCTACACTAAACCATAACAGGGCATCTAAAAAAAATACAAGAAAAGATTTGTGGACCAAAATATAATGATTAAGCATTCTGTCAGCCTTCAAGATTTTCTCCCTTTGCTGTGCATCTTTCAGCTGTCATAAGTAACGGGGGGAGGAGGGGGATATGGTTATGGGAAGCAAGCTGGAGGTGTTACAAAACAGAACTGTATAAGTTGGGGGAGGAGGTTCTTGCTTAGGCTTCTATCCTATGCTATGCGTAGCTGCAACTCTTTATCCAAATATGTCAAGGTCAATGGACAGAGGCCTCATCACCACCTGGATGATATACACAACTTTTAATGATGATATACACAACTTTTAATTGGATGAGCCAATTGAACTATTGGGGGCGAGAATATTGTCATCACTTTGTATATGTGATTTACACGCCCATTTTCTCAGATTCAGAATTCTTTTGTTGCTACCACTTGATTTCCAGTAAAAGATATCTTTTCTCTAACAAATGGAGTCTAAGTATTTCTTTCTTGGATTTTGAATGGAGCACCAGCTGACACATTCTGTCTTTTGTGCAGAAATGAAAGCTTGCCATCCTTTGGTTGTTCTAGCCCCTAAGGTTTATTTTAGGGAGTTTCTGAAAAACAAACACACACAGAAAAGATTCTGCCCAAAAACAATGCATTAGTTCTATTTCTGTTGGGATTGCTCACATTATGCCAAGGACAACTCCAGTACAGTTGTCTTTCTTTAAGTGATGCTTTGGCAAACTGTATCTTTTCTATCCTGGGAGAAATAGAAATGTGGGTCCATCAAAAAGAAGCCTCATTGTCTCCACTTATAGTAATGGAGAGTTGATTGCCAAAAAAAAAATCACATCATACCTTATGAACATTGAGCTTTGGTCAACCCCTCTTGCATTTACAGCTATGAAATTAAGTGAAATGAATGGACCAAGTCTCAGAATGGTTTTGGGTTATGATACCTCAGCACAGCAGCATTGTGTTATGTAAAGTGGTTTGTTATCAGCAGTGTTTGCTGTTCTGTTTACATATGATAATATTGTAAGCTGCTCTGCCAGACAATGGTTAGAATGATATGTAAGTTTAGTTTATAGTAAAAATACAGTGTATGTGTGTTTCTTTTAATGTGAAAAAAATAGTGTGAGACAAAGAATTTTGCCCAGTGCTGACTGACTGGCATCTATGACAGATGAAACTGGATACTCTACTATTTTTTAAATAGATTTGCATCTTTAGAAAAAGAAGGGGGCGGAAATTTCAAGTGTGAATGATGAGGAACAAGTTATGAGGAGGAACTTAAAGCACTTTTTTAGATAATGTATCAGAATAATGGTGGAAAGAAAGTGAAGCCGCCATTTATAGTCCAAAAGCTGACAGTCCCATACATTGAACAAGCATAGCATGAAGACAGACATTATCCTGTAGAAGCAAAAACAATTTCAGCCAGAGTTCATTTTAAATTTGTCAACATGTAGGAGAAATGCTAAGCCAGGAAGCTTCAAGAATGGTTGTAAGGATCAATGTGATCCTGCTACTGGGTTTAGAATAATAAGAGTATTATATTTGCACAAGGATGAAATGGCCTACATTAATCCCAGAAATTCATTTTTTCCAAAGACAAGAAAATCTTTCTAATCTGTCATCTCTCCTCTTCACCACTGCCAAACAAATCCATAAAATTTCTCCATCTGCTTTCTTGCTGCTTAAGAAGAGTCTGGCAAGGGAAATCACACAGAGTCATGTGGCAGGAAATGGTCCCTTAGTCAAGATATTTACTGAATGATGCATTTATTGATCTTCTTAATGTTGAAATGGTTGACTATATAGATTCTCCAAATACAAGCACTGAAAGAAGTGTATGTACTTGGAGATTAGAATGGCCCCAACCCTGTTGGCCTTTCATAACTTGGCGGTGTACCCAGGCCTGGGGCTTCAAATTCACTAATGGGCCTGTTTCTTGGTTTTCCTATTAATTGCTTAATTAGTTAATTATCTCAGTTGCTGTATGCATTTATTTTTGAATGCTTTTATTGTTTTAATCATTTTAACTGTTTTATAGTTTTAGAACTGTAAGCTTCCCAGAGTCACTTGACCGAGATGGGCAGCTATATAAATTGAATAAAAAAATACACCCCACATTATTAGTGAGGGAATGTTATTCAAATTGTTGCCCATAGTGTTACAAGATGTTGGGCAACTGTAATCTAGATATGGATTATCCTTCCCAGGAGCCATGGAGAATTCTGCCTCTTCTTCCAGAAATTAGACATGTGGTTTGAAATAGACCACATTCTTTAAGATTGGAACTATGTCTGGCGTTGGACATAGTCCGTCTTATGACTCCTATATCAAATTGTACTGTTAACTACTTCTGGAATCCATGCTGGGGATTGAAAAAAGGAACGAAGGGGAAGATATAAAGAATCAGGCTCTCTTTTTTCCCCACCCCTTTAAATATTTAGAGTTTGTTGAACATTTAAATATGGAAAGATAGCATAGAAAAGGGCAATGAGATGCGGCATTTCAACTCCATCTCTTCAGCATTTCTACTCCATCTATATTTGCTCTGCTCTTTTGGTCTGCAGTGAGGAGAGGTTTTGGGACTGAAAGAGCTCCTTTAAGAATTGCAAAACAAAACAAAAACAAAACAAAAATTCATGGGATAATCTTATCAGTTTTTCTGCAGTCTTCCTGGCAATGATACATTATGAAACCTGTGCACAAAATGCATTATTTTAAAATGTAGGATTGGTAAAAATGTCATATTTGAAAGTTCCTTGTAATTAATGTCAGTCCATTCTGAAGCCAGGATACGAACTTCCGGTTTGCCAGGCTTCGGTGGCGGCAGGGATTTGTGATCCAGCGTGATCCCTCTCGTGCTAGCCGTCTTGGTGCCTCTGATCCCGAAGGGTCTGGAGGATAAGGCTGTCACGTAGAGGCAGCTGAAGATAGGGGGGATCCGGATAGGGATTTGGGGGTATCGCAGACCCCCTCCCCACCCGGCAAAACCCCTTTTTCTCAAGGCAGTGGAACGGCAGTCAGCAATGGCCTCCACAAAGAAGCCGGCAACTGGATAAGAATGTGCAGGAGGAAGAAGGAGAAAGTTTGGAAAGTTTTAAAGTGAAAGTTCTTTGGCTGCCGGGACTTTAAGATATATCTAATATCCTGAAAACTACAGGTTTTTTTGAATGATACATTGTTTCCAGAGGAGATTCTAAAAGCGGCGAATAGTGCTGAAAGGAAAAGTTTACTCTCCTTCCCTATGGAATTAACAAATGGATATTGAAAAATCTGCTTCTTTAAAGAAGGTAAAATTTAAAGCTCTTTGTTATAAGTGGGAAGGGAGAAAAAAAAAACTGTATTAAGATTTTGTTGGAGGAGATGCCTTGAAGATTTTGAGACTAGAAGCTAACTGCAATAAGGCTTTAAAGTACAGACTGGGTTCTTTATTTCTTTCGTAACTGATATTACCCCAGGAAGAGAAAGTGTAAAGGGAAGAACTTTCTGTTTTGTTTGGATGTTTGATGACTTTGGGGAACTGTTTTTTAAGTTTTGAAACATCTTGGTTGTTTTAAGAAGAAGAGGGGAAAAAAAGAAGAAGAAAGGTTTACAATGGCTCTATCTATTGATGAACTAAGAAAGGAATATGGAAAAACAAAGAAAAAGGACTCTTTGGGAGATATCTTTCACTTTTTAGAAATGGCGCTTGCTACTTATCAGCAAATACAACAACAAATGGAGGAAATAGAAGAAGAAGAAGAAGAAGAAGAAGAAAAAGAAGAAGAAGAAGAAGAAGAAGAAGAAGAAGAAGAAGAAGAAGAAGAAGAAGAAGAAGAAGAAGAAGAAGAAGAAGAAGCCATCTTTAATGAATTAAATAATTTGACTAAGAAAGAGAAGAGAAAGAGAGGAAGGAAAATGAAGGACTTAAGACCTAAAAAAAACATCCAAGAAAGATAAAAATGAGATGCAAAATCAATACAATGCTAGAAAGGAAAAGAAAAGAGGAATACAACAGAGAGGGGAAACTAAAAAGGCGGATCAAGCAGCTTTCAGAAAAGATGTTTTATGTTTTTATGTTCTGTTTTGTTTGTTTGTGTATTGTCTTTGAAAATTTATAAAATTTGTTGTTGTTTTTTTAAATGTGATAAACAGTCATGTCAGTGTTTTTTCAGAGCCACTGCAACTTTGAACAGTCACAAATTGTTGTAACTTGAGGACTATCTCTATGTCCATTAAAAAAAAACAAGTAAAGCCTGAAGTAGCCACCTGACAAATTAGTCACATGGAAGAGATTTCAGTGGTGCACTAGTCAGAATACAGTACTGCAAACTACTTCTGCTGACAGCCAGCTGCTTGCAATTTGACAGATCGAATCCCACCAGGCTCAAGGTTGACTCAGCCTTCCATCCTTCTGAGATGGGTAAAATGAGGACCCAAATTGTTGGGGGCAATATGCTCTATAAACTGCTTAGAGAGGGCTCTAAAGCACTATAAAGTGGTATATAAGTCTAAATGCTATTGCTATCTCTTTGCAGCACTGAAGATGCTGTTGTTGGATACCTCCTGACAAGAGGAAGCATCTTTGAAAGAAGCCAGTGCAGTGATTAGAATATTAAAACTTAAGATAAAAGATTTGGGTTCAACCCATCCTTAGCAATGAAGGTGGGGTAACCCAACCTCAAAGGACTTTTTTGAGGATAAAATTGGAGTGAGACTATGGGATGCATCACCTTAGCTTCTGGAAGATATAAATGCAACAAACATAGTTTCAGGTTCAGAAGTCAGGCAACAATCTTGTAGTAAAAAGACATTCAATCTGAAGCTTTGCCTGGACAACCTATTTGGGCTATTCAGCCTTCTTTCTTTTTTTTTCAATTCTGGTCAGGGAAGTACAAAATAAGCTGAACATGGAGCATTTCTGCACAGGAAACAGACTAGCAGCTGCTGGACTTGGAGGAAATAGAAAAGTATGATGAAACTAAGAAACTTCAGAGTAAATAAATTGTAAGTACAGACAATTCCCATTCCTTAGTCCATACTCTCCAAGGAACCTGAGAGTTTCATATTTCAGCAATGAAAGTGATAGGGTAAGCAAGCAAATTTAGTTAAGATTGAAAAAGTTAGGGGTCCGGGGATGTCATTTTTGTATACCCTCTAAAGTCCTGTACACCCACATTGGACTGTTCCTATTCTGAGTACAATTAGTCTCACAACTTTACACTTTTGTTCAAAATGAGCAAGAGTCATATTGGTAGGATTAGTGTATAATTTGGTTAAATTACAGGTCAGGAAGTCTCAATACAGACAGATCATTGTAAAACAGCCTGGCTTCTGGTTAGCAAAGGGGTACAACAAGGTTGGGTACTCTTCCCTTATTTATTCACCCTATATGCTGAATATATATTGAGAGAAGTTAGACAGGAAGAATATGAGCATAGTTTTGAAACTGCAGGAAGAAACATCAGTAACCTGTGCTAAGCTGATGACACTATTTTTACAGCAAGAAATGCAAAGGATCAGCAAGTTCAAGGAATAAAAATTAAACAAAATGAAATGGGACTAAAATTAAATATAAATACAACTAAACTAATGACAACAGGGAGAACAACCAACCTTAGAATTGCAGTTTGAGGGGCCCCAGAATTCCACTAGTAACACCACTGCCATGCAAGCTGCATTGCCAGTTGGCTTCCAAGTGCAATTCCAAGTTGATTATTCCCATTAAAGCCTTCATGACGGGGGACCGGCTTAACCTGAGGAACCATCTTGGCCTAACTATTTTAACCTATCTCACCTAGGCAGTCAGGAAACACTGCAGATCCCATCAGTTAAAGTAATTTGACTGATGGGATCTTGGAAAAGAGCCTTATCCCTGCACTTTGGAACATCTTAACCCTAGACAGGAGGCAGCCCTTTTGGACTTCTGGAAGATGTCAAGACCTGGCTCTGCCAATTGATAGATGATATTCAACTCAAAGGATGCTTGGTAGCTTTGGGGAATTTCTTCCACCTCTTAACTTTCTCGCATTTTAATTTCAAACTTTATTCTTAATTCTTCTTTTAGCTCTGTTTTTAATTATGTTTCTTAAACCCCTGTACATTTGTTCTTGTAAAGCACTCAGTCACTGAGATGAGATGGGTGGTGTGGAAATTTGATAAATAAATAATGAAGATATCAAAATGGGGAATAGTTTCTGCTTTTTAGGATCAACTATTGACAGTAAAGGAACTAGTAGTCAACAAATACACTGCAGACTAGCACTTGGAAGAGTATGCATGAAGGCCTTGAAAAAAATATTCAAATGCTATGATGTGTCTGCAACTACAAAGACCAGAATAGTACCAGCTATGATAGTCCCTTGACACTCCATGGAAGGGAAAGGTGGATTTTGAAAAAAAGAGAAAAGGAAATTGTTCTGTCCCTAATTTACATACTCGAAATCCCCGCGCTTTGATTGGCTAAAGTGCGGGGATTTCTAATTGGCCAGGCGAGCCGCGCCGATTGGCCCGTTGAAAGTCTCCCGTGATTGGCTCACTCCAAGAGCGGGAGACTTGAAATGCTGCCATTGGCTGCGGCCGCCGCGGCGAAAAGGATAAAAGCCGCGGGCTTTTTCCTTTTCGCCGGTTCGGTTCTCAACTTTAAAATAAAGAGCTTTAAACTAAGTCACCGACTCCTGGCGTCTTTTGCGGACACGACACTGGCGATGAGGATGGGATCCAGACCCTGAACCGAACCCCGTGTCCGACAAGAGCCAGACTTTGCACCGACATGGCGAAAATCGCACCGCCCGCCCCCTTCAACCCCGCCACCGAGGACTGGGAATCATTCTCAGACCGATTCCGCATGTACCTCGAGTGCACCGGAATGAAGGACGCCCCGGGCCCGCTAAAACGCGCCGTTTTCCTTACGCATTGCGGAACCAAAGTATTCCAGATGGCCAAAGCATTGGCCAAGCCGGCTGACGCAACCGCCATGGATTGGGACGTCCTCGAACCTATCCTTCGGCGACATTACGCCCCCGAGGTCCCAATCCTGATCCGGCGCAACGAATTCTACCGGCGGGACCAGAAACCAGGCGAAAAACTGAGCGACTTCGTCGCCGAGCTGCGGCACCTTGGAGGGCTCTGCGAATTTGACGGCCTGAATAGCCTTCTAAGAGACCGATTCGTACTCGGCCTATGGGACCCTGCACTCCAGAGCCGGCTTATGGCCAAGGGCGACATCAGCCTAGCAGACGCCCTCACCGCAGCCGCAGCCGCAGAAGCGACCCGCACTTCCGCTGACAGCATGCGAAAACCAGACGCAAAGGGCGGAAACAACAACCCGGCGAGGTCGGCCGACCCAAAAAACGAAACAACCGCACACTACGGCGATTTCCATTCTACATCCAGCACGTCCGAAGACGAAGAAGATATACATCGAGTCCAGACGGGGCGCGGCGACCAATGGAACCGGAGAGGTCGTAGGTTGAGGACCAACTGTGCCGGCTGCGGCGGCGACCACCCCAGATCAGAATGCCGATTTTTTGACTCTATCTGTCGGCATTGTGATAAAAGGGGACACATCGCCCGGGTTTGCTGCCAAAAGAAGACTCGCAGTCCACCCAGATGGGACCAACACGATCGTAAGAGGGAAAGCCCACCGCCCAGGACCAGAGATCGCCAATCGGACAGCCGGTGGGACCGAATCCAGCGACCATCGAGAGGCGGCGACAACCGGCGCAAGGAAGAAACCCACCAGACGGTAACCATTGGCCACGCCATCTCCGACGGCGCCAGAAAGGTACACGTAGAGGTCCATATTGAAGGACGACCATGCAAAATGGAGGTGGACTCCGGGTCCTACCTCTCCATGATTGCATGGCACGAAATAAAACGGTTAGTGCCCACCCTCCATAGGAGGAACATAAACGCCCAAAGACTTATTATAAAAGACTACCAGGGAAACCGCGTCCCGGTAGTGGGCACCAAGAACTTTAATGTGACATACAAGGGCCGCACCGAACAACTCCCACTCACAATCGTCGATCGCGACCGCCCAAGCCTGCTGGGCTTACAATGGTTCGCCCCGCTCGACATCGCCCTCACGGGAGTCAACCACATCACCGACGACGGCTGGGAACAGCGGCTAGCCCAGGAGTTCTGGGAGGTCTTCGACGGAAGCCTGGGCAAGTACTAGGAGCCCCTTATCTCTTTTGATCTAGACCCTAGCGTCCCCCCCAAGCGACTAAAACCGAGGCGGGTACCATTCGCCCTAAAACCTAGGATTGACGAGCAGATTGACAAGCTCGTCAAACAGGGGGTGTTACAACCTATAGACCATGCCAGATGGGAGACCCCAATAGTGACCCCAGTCAAGCCAGACGGGTCAGTGAGAATTTGTGGGGACTATAAGGCCACCCTAAATGGCGCGCTGCAACAAAGCGCTTACCCCGTCCCAATCGTGCAACACCTACTGCACTCACTGGGAGGGGGCAAGGTCTTTGCCAAGCTCGATCTCGCCCAGGCATACCAACAGTTGCCGGTCGACGAAAAAACAGCGGAAGCCCAGACCATCGTTACACATCGAGGGGCTTTCAAGTGCAACCGACTCCAATTCGGAGTCAGCGTGGCACCAGGCATCTTTCAGAGCCTGATGGAACGTTTGCTGCAGGGCATCAAGGGGGTGGTGCCCTATTTCGATGACGTATTAGTAGCGGCGCCAAACAAAGCCGAATTAGAAAACCGACTCAGAGAGGTCTTAACCAAATTTAAAGAAACGGGACTTAAAGTAAAAAGGGAGAAATGCCAACTGTGCACGGAGCGAGTGGAATTCTTGGGCTACCTTCTAGACCGGCACGGCATTCACCCCACAAGTAAAAAAGTAAAAGCTATCAAAGAAGCCCCCACCCCTAGGTCTAAGACTGAACTACAGGCTTTCTTGGGGTTGCTGAACTTTTATAATGTTTTCCTACCCCAAAAGGCAACGGCGGCGGAGCCTTTGCATAGGCTCCTGGATAAGGCGGCAACCTGGACTTGGGGGAAACGGGAGCAAGCCGCCTTCCAAAAAACCAAAGACCTCCTCACCTCCGACGCCGTCCTGATCCAATTCAGCGAAACCTTGCCCCTGGCCGTCACTTGCGACGCATCACCTTTCGGCGTCGGTGCTGTCCTCAGCCATACCCTTCCGGACGGAAAAGAAGCACCCATCGCATTCTTTTCCAGGACCCTAACCAAGCCGGAGCGGAACTATAGCCAGCTGGACAAAGAAGCCTTGGCTATAGTTGCCACCGTTAAGCGGTTCCACGAATACCTTTACGGCCGCCCTTTTACCATTGTGACAGACCATAAGCCGTTGCTGGGCATCCTTGCAGGAAATCGAGCCACCCCGAACATTTTGTCTCCCCGGATGACAAGGTGGTCCGAGTTCCTGGCAGCCTACAGCTACGAACTAATACACAAGCCGGGTAAGAAGATTTCGCACGCGGACGCTTTAAGCCGCTCGCCGTTACCAGACTCCGACCCTGACCCAGCACCAACGACAAACACCCTGAACATCGAAAGCCTGCCCAACCTGCCCATAACCGCGTCAGACATTGCCCGGGAGACTATTAAAGACAGGCGTCTGGCGCGGGTTTTGCATTGGGTGGAAAAAGGTTGGCCAGAAAGGGACAATGACGAATCCGTTAAGACATTTAAAAACCGCCAAACCGAACTCTCGCTACTTAAGGGGTGTATCTTATGGGGTGACAGGGTGGTCATCCCGGACAGGCTGCAAAGGAGGGTCTTAGAATTGTTGCATGAGGGGCATCCTGGCATCGTCAGAACTAAAGCCCTGGCCAGAAGTTACGCTTGGTGGCCAGGGATGGACAAACAGATAGAGGCCTGGGTAGCTAGGTGCCAGCGATGCCAGGAGACTAGACCCAGCCCACCCGCAGCACCCATCCTAGAGTGGGAAACACCGAGGGGGCCCTGGTCCAGAATCCATTTGGACTTTGTCGGTCCCACAAATGGGCATACCTTTCTAATAACAGTTGACGCTTACTCCAACTGGTTGGAGGTAAGCGACATGAAATCTACCACCACGGAGGCCATAATCAAAGAACTTTGCAAACTCTTTGCAACACACGGCCTCCCAGACGTCGTCGTTTCCGACAACGGGCCCCAGTTTACTTCCCTCGACTTCGAGAGATTCCTGGCGGAGAGGGGCATCCGCCACGCATTAACAGCACCGGCGCATCCGGCGGCGAACGGTAGGGCGGAACGGATGGTACAATTTACCAAAAAAAACCATCCGGAAAATGGACCACGGGGAGATCCAAGACAAAATTAACAGACTCCTCTTTATACAACATATCACCCCGAACACCACTACCAACAAAAGCCCAGCCGAATTACTAATGGGTAGGAAGCTGAGGTCCCCACTCGACAGGTTATACCCAACATATAACCCGGAGCGGCCCCCAGACTCAAGTTCAAAATACCGAACATTCGCACCCGGAGACCTCGTGTATGCGAAAAACCTGACGGGGGACCCTCTATGGATCCCAGCCATCATCACCCAAATCACAGGCCCGCGCTCATACCGGCTCCAAACCACAGATGGGCGAGCCTGGAAACGACACATTGACCAACTCAGGTCACGGTCGGCAACAGAATCCACCCCCCAAGAAACAAACCAAGGGGGGAGGGAATACCCGAATAAACAAACGCAAGAAAAAATAAACCAGCAGTACTTACCGGAACGCAGCCATCGCGATCCCCCACCGGAGAAGAAACACCAAGCCAGCTCAACCGACTCGGAAAGACCAAGCGGGAGCGGCGAGACCCGTAGCTCAACCAACCCGGAAGGCCCAGGTGGGAGCCACGGAGAAAGAACCGGCCCGATCATCCAACCGGTTCGCACAGAAGAGGGAGCGGCCGAAAACTCGACCGCTCCGGTCGAAATCCAGCTTGCAACTGAGTTGCGCAGGTCAAGTAGGACTAGACGGAGCCCCGCCTACCTACGTGACTACGCAACGTAAAGACTGTACCAAGAGGGGAGGGGTGTTCTGTCCCTAATTTACATTCTCGAAATCCCCGCGCTTTGATTGGCTTTAATTGGCCAGGCGAGCCGCGCCGATTGGCCCGTTGAAAGTCTCCCGTGATTGGCTCACTCCAAGAGCGGGAGACTTGAAACGCTGCCATTGGCCGCGGCCGCCGCGGCGAAAAGGATAAAAGCCGCGGGCTTTTTCCTTTTCGCCGGTTCAGTTCTCAACTTTAAAATAAAGAGCTTTAAACTAAGTCACCGACTCCTGGCGTCTTTTGCGGACATGACAGAAATCCTTTGAATTTTGATGTTGGAGAAAACTCCTGAGATTACTGTGGGCACTCAAAGAAAACTGTCGTGTCCTCGAAAATGATGCCAGGAGTCAGTGACTTCAAATCGTGCTCTTTTATTAAAGTAGGAACCGAACTGGCGCTTTGCAAAAGGTTCGCGGCTTTTATTCCTTTAGCCGCAGCGGCCGCAGCCAATGGCACCGCTTTGAATCTCGCGGGATTCGAATAGACCAATCGCGGGTGATTCTTAGCGAGCCAATCGGCGCGGCTCGCCTGACCAATCAGAGTCCCCGCGCTTTGGCCAATCAAAGCGCAGGGATCTCAAGAATGCTAATGAGGGGACAGAACACCCCTCCCCTCTTGGTTCAGTCCTTACGTAGCGTAGTCACGGAGGTAGGCGGGGCTCCATCTGAGCCTACTGGACCTGCGCAGCTCAGTCGTAGGTTGGATCCCGGCCGGTTCGGTCGGGATATCTGTTGCTCCTGATGCCGTCGTGGGAACCGGCTGGTCGGTCGGGCCGGGCCGCTCTCCGTAGCTCCCTCCTGGGCCTCCCAGGTTGGTTGAGCTGCGGGTTTCGCTGCTCCCGCTCGATCTTCCCGGGTCAGTCGAGCTGGCCTGGCTGTCTCTTCCTGGCGAGGGGTCGTGCTGGCTGCTTTCCGGTAAGTATGGCTGGTTTATTCTTCTTTGGTTTTGGTCCCCTGGGTATTCCCTCCCCCCTTGGTTTGTGTTGTGGGGGTTGGTTTCGCCTGTTTGTGTGTCGGTGGTCTCTTGGTTGGTAGTCCTCGACCTTAATTGGTCGATGTGGCATTTCCAGGCTCGTCCGTCTGCTGTTTGTAGCCGGTACGAGTGTGGGCCTGTTATTTGTGTGATGACAGCCGGTACCCATAGTGGGTCTCCCGTCAGGTTTCTTGCGTATACGGGGTCGCCTGGTGCGAAAGTTCGGTTTTTGCTGTTTGAGTCTGGGGGCTTCTCCGGGTTATACGTGGGGTGTAACCTGTCGAGTGGGGACCTTAATTTCCTCCCCATTAATAGTTCGGCTGGGCTCTTATTCATTGTGGTATTTGGGGTTATGTGTTGGGTGAAGAGTAGTTTGTTTATTTTCTCCTGGATCTCCCCGTGGTCTATTTTCCGGATTGTTTTCTTAGTGAATTGGACCATCCGTTCCACCCTACCATTCGCCGCCAGGTGCGCCGGTGCTGTCAGCGTGTGGCGGATGCCCCTTTCCGCTAGGAATTTTTTGAATTCCAGCGAGGTGAATTGGGGCCCGTTGTTGGAAACGATGATGTCTGGGAGGCCGTGCATTGCAAAGAGTTTGCAGAGTTCCTTGATCACGGCCTCCGTGGTTGTTGTTTTCATGTTGCTTACCTCCAGCCAGTTGGAGTAAGCATCTACTGTTATAAGGAAGGTGTGTCCTTTTGTTGGCCCGGCGAAGTCTATATGGATCCTAGACCAAGGTCCCCTTGGGGTTTCCCACTCTAGGACGGGTGCTGTGGGTGGGCTTGGCCTAGTTTCCTGGCATCGTTGGCACCTTGCTACCCAGGTCTCAATTTGTTTGTCCATTCCTGGCCACCAAGCGTAACTTCTGGCCAGGGCTTTAGTCCTAACGATGCCAGGGTGCCCCTCGTGTAGTAGTTCCAGAACCTTCCCTTGTAGTTTTTCTGGAATGACCACCCTATCCCCCCATAGTATGCACCCTTTTAATAACGAGAGTTCCGTTTGCCGGTTTCTGAATGTTTTGACGGACTCGTCGTTGTCTCTTTCCGGCCACCCTTTCTCTACCCAATGCAACACCCATACCAGACGTTTGTCTTTATTAGTCTCTCAGGCAATGTCTGACGTGGTTATGGGCAGGTTGGGTAGAATCTCTATGCTGAGGGTGGTCGTCGTGGGTGCTGGGTCGGTGTCAGGTTCCGGTAGCGGCGAGCGGCTTAAGGCATCTGCATGGGAGATCGTCTTACCCGGTCTGTGTATGAGTCCGTAGTTGTAGGCTGCCAGGAACTTGGACCACCTTGTCATTCGGGGAGACAGAATGTTCGGGGTGGCCCGGTTTCCTGCAAGGATTCCCAGCAGCGGTTTGTGGTCGGTTATGATGGTGAATGTCCGGCCGTAGAGGTACTCGTGGAATCTTTTTACAGCGGCAACGATAGCCAGAGCCTCTTTGTCCAGCTGGCTATAGTTGAGCTCCGGTTTGGTGAGGGTCCTTGAAAAGAACGCGATGGGCGCTTCTTTTCCGTCGGGGAGGGTATGGCTGAGGACAGCGCCGACGCCGAAGGGTGATGCGTCGCATGTGACGGCCAGAGTTAGGGTCTCGTTATACTGTATAAGGATGGCGTCCGAAGTGAGGAGGTCCTTTGTTCTTTGGAAGGCGGCTTGCTCGCGTTTCCCCCAAGTCCAAGTCGCCGCCTTGTCCAGGAGCCTATGCAAGGGGTCCGCCACCGTCACCTTCTGGGGCAGGAAAACATTGTAAAAGTTAAGTAGCCCCAGGAATGCCTGTAGTTCCGTCTTCGACTTGGGTGTGGGGGCTTCTTTGATGGCCTTGATTTTTTGGTTTGTGGGGTGAATGCCGTGACGGTCTAGGAGGTATCCTAGGAATTCAACCCGTTCCGTGTATAATTGGCATTTCTCTCTCTTTACTTTGAGCCCGGTCTCTTTGAATTTGGTTAGGACCTCCCTTAGGCGACCCTCTAGTTCGGCTTGGTTGGTTGCCGACACTAGGACGTCATTGAAGTAAGGTACCACCCCCTTGATGCCTTGCAATAGTCTTTCCATTAGGCTTTGGAATATTCCCGGTGCCACGCTGACTCCAAATTGGAGTCGGTTGCATTTAAATGCTCCCCAGTGGGTGACTATGTTTTGCACTTCTGCCGTTTGCTCATCGACTGGCAACTGTTGGTATGCCTGGGCGAGGTCGAGCTTGGCGAAAACCTTGCCCCCTCCCAGTGAATGCAGTAGGTGTTGCACTACTGAGACGGGGTAGGCGCTTTGTTGCAGCGCAACATTAGGGTGGCCTTATAGTCCCCACAGATCCTCACCGACCCATCGGGCTTGATCGGGGTGACTATGGGGGTCTCCCACCGGGCGTGGTCTATTGGCTGTAGGACCCCTTGCTTGACGAGTTTGTCAATTTGCTCGTCTATCTTGGGTTTAAGTGCGAATGGCACCCGCCTTGGTTCCAGGCGTTTTGGGGGGATGTTTGGGTCTAGGCTGAATGATATAAGGGGCCCTCGGTACTTGCCTAGGTTTCCGTCGAAGACCTCTTGGAATTCCCGGGCCAGTTGTTGCTCCCAGCTGTCGTCAGTGACGTGGTCAACTCCCGTGACTGCGATGCCGAGCGGGGCGAACCATTGCAGTCCCAGTAGGCTTGGGTGGTCGCGGTCGATGATTGTCAGGGGAAGCCTTTCGGTGTGCCCTTTATATGTGATGTTGAAGTGTTTGGTTCTGACTACCGGGATGCGGTTTCCCTGGTAGTCCTTTACGATGAGTCTCTGGCTGTCTAGGTTCCTCCTTTTGATGGTAGGCACCAAGCGCTTTATTTCATGCCATGCTATCATGGAGAGGTAGGACCCGGAGTCCACCTCCATCTTGCATGGCTGGCCCTCGATGCCTACCTCCACGTGGACCTTCCGGGCGTCATTGGTTATGGCGTGGCCGATGGTGACCGTCTGATGGGTCTCCTCTCTTCGCCGGTTATCGCCGCCTCATAGGGATCGTCCGTTCCAGTCCCATCTGTTGTCCGAGGGACGATCTCTGGTCCGGGGTGGTGTGCTCTCTCTCCTCCGGTCGCTCTGGTCCCATCGGGCCGGGCTGCGGTTCTTTTTAAGGTGGCAGACATGGGCGATGTGTCCCTTCTTGTCACAATGCTGGCAGATCAACTCGAAAAACCGGCATTTGGACCTGGGGTGGTCGCCTCCGCAACTGGCACAGTTGGTCCTTGACTTACGATCCTGCTGGTTCCGTGGGTTGCAGCCTGTCTGGATGCGATGAATGTCCTCCTCGTCATCGGAAGTGCCCGATGCCGAGTGGAAGTCGCCCTGGTGGGTGGTCGTCTCGGGTTGGGCCTCGGCCGACCTTGCAGGGTTGTTGTTCCCGCTGCGGTCCCCAGCATTCGGTCTGCGCATGCGGTCAGCGGATGTTCGGGTTGCTTCGGTGGCTGCGGCTGCGGTGAGGGTGTCTGCTAGGCTGATGTTGCCCTTGGCCATCAGCCGGCTCTGGAGGATGGGGTCCCACAAGCCGAGCACGATTCTGTCTCGCAGGGCGTCATTCAGGTTGTCGAATTCGCCGAGCCCCCCTAGGCGTCATAGTTCAGCGACAAAGTCGCTGAAACTCTCACCCGACCGTTGGTCCCGACGGTAGAACTCGTTGCGTCGGATCAGGATGGGTACCTCTGGAGCGTAGTGCCACCGAAGTATTGGCTCGAGGACGTCCCAGTCCATCGTGGTCGCATCGGCGGGTTTGGCAAGCGCCTTGGCCATCTTGAATACCTCGGTCCCACAGTGGGTCAGGAAGACGGCGCGCTTCATGGGGCCGGTGGCGTCCTTCAGATCGCTGCACTCGAGGAACATGCGGAATCGGTCGGAGTACGATTCCCAGTCCTCGGTGGCGGGGTTGAAGGGTGCATGGGGTGCGATTTTCACCATCGTAGTGGTTCGTCTGGCTTCCGTCGGACACATGGTTCGGTTCAGGGTCTGGATCCCACCTTCGTCGCCAGTGTCGTGTCCTCGAAAATGATGCCAGGAGTCGGTGACTTCAAATCGTGCTCTTTTATTAAAGTAGGAACCAAACTGGCGCTTTGCAAAAGGTTTGCGGCTTTTATTCCTTTAGCTGCGGCGGCCACAGCCAATGGCACCACTTTGAATCTCCTGCAATTCGAATAGACCAATCGCGGGAGATTCTTAGCGAGCCAATCGGCGCGGCTCACCTGACCAATCAGAGTGCCCCGCGCTTTGGCCAATCAAAGCGCGGGGATCTCAAGAATGCTAATGAGGGGACAGAACAAAAACAAAACAATCCAATGAATTATAAAATAAATCAAACCCAAGTTCTCACTCAACGTACAACTGACCAGACTCAACTGCTCTTATTTCAGATCCATTATGTGAAAATTCAGCTCTCCAGAAAAGGCTCGAATGCTGGGAAAGGTGGAAGGAAAGAGGAATGCAACTAGCAGCAAAGTGAGTGGATTCAGTAGCAATAAATGCACCACTTGATCTGAAAGAGCAGATTAAGATTAGATAAATCTAAGAATCTCCATGTGTCCAGAGATTTTAATTGTTGGTTTTAATTTATTTATGTTTTAATGTACATGTATGGATACATTTTTACAGCTGTAAGCTTTCCAGAGTTACCCTATGGTAAGATGGGTGGCTAATAAATTTTATATATAAATAACTAATTAGTAGGTAGGTAGGTAGGTAGGTAGGTAGATGGAGGGAGGGAAGGAGAGAGAGAGAAAGAGACAGAGAGAAAGAGACAGAGAGAAAGAGACAGACAGATTGTTTGTCATAAGATTGTTTGTCTAAGGGGTTATTGGTGAAAACAACTTGATGGCATATAATCAATCAATTAATCAAATGCATATTCATTACATGTAGATAAAGTAAAATCAAATTTAGTTTTATTCCTCGATCATTTCACGGCTTTTTTAGAAGTATATTTCTTAGCAAGTGTTCCAAGAGGGAAAGTTATTCCTCAATTTGAAAAAGGTGGTATACTTTTCTTCTAGCTCCTACAAAGTATACTTGATGGGCAGAATATATAAGCCGCCATGTTGTTCAAGCAAGCCAGAGAATAATTCACCTTCACTAGGTCATGGGATCATTTGTAAGCTTTCAGGAAAACTGAAAAACAAATCTTTTTCACTCTATTAGCTTACCAGTTTGATCATGATTAATATTCTACACTGCATTTAACAAAGATAATGTTGAATACACGTCAACACTTCAGTTGGCTGTCAGTTAAAACTTGCAGTGAGGTTTTCATGAAATCAGATTGATGGAGAAAATGTCTACAGTCCTTCTTAGGGCTGACTAACATTCAGTTTCTTTTTTAGAACTTCCTTTCTGATAAATTCCTCATTAAGCAGTGCTAGTTAAAAACAGATGCCTACTTTTGACATGCAGTTATTTCTTTCCTGCCCTGTGGAGCTTTAGTATTTAGTATTTAAGAGTACTGCAGTTGGACTGGCAGTCTGAAAGAAATCTTCCACCATAAATTGATCTGAAATCTGCAGGTGACATAAAACCTATTTCCCCAACTTCTGTTCCTTGACTTTTTGTAGCCAATAGAATGAGAAGAAAAATTGTAAAAAAAAAAAAGTGATTCTTGTTTTTCCTATCACATGTGAGATTAGAAATCCCCTAAGAAAAATACTAAATGACATGTGATTCCATTCAGGAAAATGAGTTAAAGGAAGTATAGCATCAGCAGAAAGAAAGAAAGAAAGAAATCAAGAAAAATGTTTGTATTGATGCATTCTTAGAAATAAATAAATGCAATGTATAGTATATAATTTTAATTTGTAGTGAATCCCACTCAGCAAAGTTGGTTAGCTTACAAGGACTAAGTACAAGAATGAAACATTAAACCATTAGTAAAGTACAATAAAAAATAAGTTCAGTAAGTTCATAAATACCAGGAGATGGGGGGAAAAAATCTCTTGACCAGTTGCATAGCATAGTACACACCACAATGGATACACACCAATCCTATTCTTAATGCCTAAAATAAAAGGCAGGCTTTTCTTCAAGGCTATCTTCAAGGACAGCAGGATCCTTCCATGCATTCAATAATACGACAGTGATGATATCCTTTCTGGTTTTCACAAGATAGCATTGCTAATAGATGGGACCCAAAGCCTGTCTATCAAATCTCATAGGATGAGCAGAGACAATTGGAGAATAGACAGGTCCTTAAATAATTAAGTTCCATGAAAGACAACCAGCACCTTACACTGCACCCAGAAGCCTATTGGCCAGCAGTGTTTCTTGGGTTATAGTGGTATTTATTTATTTTTTAAATTTATCTATCACCAATCTCCTCAATAGGCAACTCTGGGCATTACCTGGGCATACCGAGGTATTCCCATTACTAAGAGCCCTGGTTGGTGGTTAGAATGCAGTATTGCAGGCAAACTCTGCCCAGAGTCTGGGTTCGATCCTCACACGGCTTGAGATTGACTCAGCATTCCATCCTTCGGAGATTGGTAAAATGAGATTGTTGGAGATAAAATGCTGACATTGTAAACCACTCAGAGAGTGCTATAAAATCTATGGAACAGTATCTAAGTGCTATTGCTATTGCTACTATATGTGTGCCACTGTATTCTGAGCAGCTATAGATTCCAAGTGTTTTCAAGGGCAGCTTCATGTACAGTGCCTGAAGTGGCATAAAAACACTTGCTCTATACACACACACACCATAGTAGCAATAGCACCATTACATTTCCTGCTGTAATGTATTTGATATTTGAATAATGGCTGAATAATAATAACTTGCACAAGCAAATTAATTCTTTTTATAGGTGAAATAGAGAACTAATACTAAATTTTCTATTTTGTGGAGTCCTCCATAACATCAAGATATATATCCATTTTAAGTTTCCCAATTATTTCAATGACTATCGTCACTCACCAGAAAGAAGTATAGATAGAATTTCAACAATAGATAGCTTGGGTAGGAGGTGGGTAACTGGATATACCAGAAAAAGAATTAAGTTACTTCCAGCTACTTTTTTTTAATTATTCAAGGTGTGTCATTTTGTGAAACAGAAAGTCCTTCCTTTTGATCTTTTCTCTTTATGCGCAAAATGTTCTTCAAAGGCAAACACACACAGCTTCTGAACTACAATATAGAAAAAAGAATGCATTTGATTCCATTAATTCCAATTCCTCTCTCATATTTTATCCAGTCAAGGTTTGTGATCCTCCATTTCTATTATCGGCCAGGCATATTGTATAATGACTTTTTCCATCAGTGCAGCCTTCATTTATGGCTTTGCACATTGGCTTTGAGGAACTTTTGCCAAAAAGACTGTCTCTCCTAATCTTAAAATTATGGTTTTGCTTTGCTGATGGCACTTCATACAAAGAGCATACAAAGGTCCCAAATGGATGCTGAACCAGAAATGTAATCCCTGGACACAGCTATATTTTCATTACGCTTCAGCAGAATGGAACTTAATATTCTGCATTCAGCAGTAGCTGCTGCACGGAGAGGGGCTTATTTTGTTGAGTCATTGCAAGATTGTACAAGTTTTGGTGAAAGACACACCTCAGCATGAATGGAGGTGTGTTGTTCCACCAGTGCTTGCTTAGATACTTTATGTCTAACTCAAGGTTGATCAGTCAATCAAATCTTTATTGGGTCATAGACCAGCACGACAAATTCAAGATGTTTTAAAAAAAACACCAGGAAGATTGTAATTTCTTGAGAAATATTTGTTTTAATTGCATGATCTGCCAGTACAAATTCCATTAGAGAACAAACAACAATATCACAAAGAGTCCACCAGCTTTCCTAGCATCTTTCAAAATTTTCATTTAGAGTAGCACCTATGGATGTTAAAGGAGCCGCTAAGGGAGTAAGTGGCTTATTAATACTTTCTAAACAGACAAGCAAACATATTAGGACAAATGATATTTACAAAATATAAATAAATTAGAGACAATAACCAGAACAAGTTCAAGTTGGGAAATAGTGACCCAAGTTGTTTACATTAAGAACAGCAGAATTTCTTGTAAGAAACATTGCTTTATTTTAGCAATTGGTAAAGCAGAATAACGAGGATATTGTTCACCATAATAATTTGAAATATTTTATTCAATCAAAACAAAACCTTAAGCTACGTTGTTTCAGTGTTTGGGGATGTGAGGCAGGGGTATTGCCTTGAAGCTTGCCTTGGAGGGCTGTTTTTACATTTTGTTGCCTAGAACCAGCCATGTTCCTACTTCTCTCAGCTTAGGCTACCAAGGATGATTGGGAGTTTGTGTGGAGCAGCAAGCTTTCCACCAGCCAATAGTATAATGAAGAGTAAATCTGCATCTCAAACTCTTCTGTGGAGCAAAAAAAACTAAGACAGGACCTGCGTCTAAATCACTACGGGAGGATAAAGAATGGCTTCAATCAGTGTTTCTCAACCTTAACAACTTTAAGATGTGAAGACTTCAACTCCCCAGAATTCCCCCCTGCATGCACATCTTAAAACTGCCAATGTTAAGAAACATTAACCTCACTATATGACTACTGCTTGGGAGAATTTGGTTTGTGGTTGCTTGTCTTTGTGATGTAGCTCCCACCCCACATTAGTGATAATATGTTAGGTCTTCATTTTAATTTAAGTGTTGTAAGAGTCTAGTGGATGAGAAAAGTGAAAAATGACAGAGGAATTGCCTTTTTCCTTCAGATGCCCCCTCTTCTTTAAAATAAATGTCCCTGCTTATTTAGGATAACTAAGTTCTCCAGTTTGTAGAGTTTGTGTTCTAAGAATGAAAGCATAGCTAGGCTGCTGCTGGGCTATGTACATATTCAAGAAAACATTACCCATTCATTTAAATAGAGCCTTATGTCTACCCCATATTTAAAAAGCACATTTTTTAACCAAGTCTCAAATGGCCAAGTCAAAAAGAGTAAGGTCAACTAGTCAAAGGAATGTGGCTTGAGGATGGCTTCAAAGCAGGGGTGGGATTCTGGTGGTCCTGGTCATAGAAAGGACACTAATTCACATTCAGGCCCTCAAATGGATACTTCATGTTCAGAACCATCAACACTAGAATTCCAGGTCCATCATGAAGATGGCTTCATGTATACCTGCTCATCTTGGGACAGGCAAGGTGAAGTCATCTTCATATTATTCTGCTTTAATATCTAACTTGTACTCCTACTGTGAACCAACAAGAAGAGGGAGGTAGCAGAAGGTTTGAGGGAAAGCTAAGATTTGCAGAAATACAAGAATGATAATGAAAAAAAATATTAAAAGAGAAGGAAGCCAATACACTCCAATAATGATGGAGGATATTAAGTAGCTGTAATGTTCTATGGAGAATATGGAGGATGACTGTGACAGAAATATGCAGGAATTATTACCTGGGCAAAAGGGGCTGAAATTTTTTTTTTAAGTCTGGATCAATCAGATAACATTTGGAAATGCCTCAGGTAACTGCTCCCCTAATTCCCTGTAGTATAAGGAGGAGGAGGAGATACAGGACAATCAAATTTGCAAGATTCTGTTATTTCAGCCAGTCTCAATAACAATAGTGTTAGCCTTCCTGCTGAATTAATTTCCTGCTCTTGTCTACCCTAGTGGAACTGACAGATGCTGACCAATTTTGGAGGGAGGCTGAAAAACTGGGTGAGACAAGATGGAATCAGAGTTTCTTGGAAAGAACATGGCTGGCATTCTAAATATTAGGACACTATTTCTACTTTCTTTTTTTTTTTTTTTGAAACAAGTTTTTATTAATTTTAAAGATAAAACAACACATCATTAACCATTAAATACATAAACACATAAAACCTCTTAACATTGTAAATCCTTACAAGTCAAACAAAACATTATTTTTATACAGCATAATTCCAATTTATCCCATCTCCATATGGACACACAAATATCTTTCAGTAAATTTCTCATTATTTCTCTTTACTCCTATTCAATTTCATTTCTCTTCCATATTTATCCATTTTATAGTTCCTCCAAGGTTTTATTGATTCTTTTTTCCTTTTTTTAATAAAAAACAAATTTTGTTAGTTTTACCATAAACACAATACACAAACATACAAACACAAAACATAAACAAAACTAAAAGATCTTTTCTGAAGGTTGTCTGTTCCCGGGTTAAAACTCTTCACACAGACACAAATTCAAACATCATATTCAACCCATATCTCCTTCCATATCTTATTATCATTTTCTTTTTTATATATATATATAAAAACCATTTTTATCATTTTTATAAAAACAATGCACAAAGAATCAAGGCATAGCAGCTTATAAATTCTTTTCTAAAAAAAAATAATAATAAAAGACCAATAAGGCATAACATTTCCAGATTATAATATCAATATTTCATATAATATTAACTTCATATCTTGTCCCTACTTCTCTTTTCCATCCAAATTATTTATTAATTAAAATTTTATTGCCTTTTATCAATACACAAAATCCAAAAAAAAAAAAAAGCATATATATCCTTCCATATCTTATTACCATTTGTCTGTTCTATTTCCAATTATCCATTCATCTTTTTTTTCTTTTACTATACTTCTCCTGTACACCAATTGGAGTAACATCTATAACTCATTACCCTAACTTAGAAATACTACATATAGCAATCTTTCTTGGGATTCTGTTTAAAAAAAAAAATTCTAAAATTACATAATAAATTTTATATTCTAAATATACATATAAAAACACACTCTTATATACCCTCCAGAATCCCTCTTTTAATCTAAATTAAATTCACCCATTATCTCTAAATAAACTTTTTTTCCTTAGGTCTTGCTTCCCCACATTAAGGCTTCTCCTCCCCCCCTTTCTCTCTTGCTTATTCTTCTCCTTGCCCTTTCTACCCCTTTGTTTTTTCTCTTCGCTTTTCTTGCTCCTTTTCCTTTGCTTTCTAACCTTGCCTCCATCTTTTCGCTCATTTTTCTCTCTTTTGGTTGTTTTTATAATTCTTAAAATCCCCTTTTTCTTATCCTTTTTGGCCTCCTTTCCAGAAGGGACCCATTGTTCATCAAAGATGGCTTCTTCTTCCTCTTCTTCCTTGTCCCAGTCCTTCTGCTGCGTAATCAACTTTTCAAAGGAACATAACGCCATTTCTAAGAATTGAAACAAAGCGCCCAAAGTATCTTCTTTTTTATATTTTTGATATTCAATCTCTAGTTCATCCACAGACGATGCCATTATGAAAAGGGAAACTTTTTCCAAAACAACCACAAGAATTTTTAATCAAAGACAATCAAAAGCAATTAAAAAAAGAAAAAAAGTTCCAAAAGTTAATACTTTTCTTCCTTCTTCTCTTTCTCTTTCTGAATTAATTTTTAATCAAAGAGGTCCAATTACCATATATCTTCTTTTGGGATCCACAAAGACGTTCTAATCAATCTCCTCCTTTTTCAGCTTCTGCTCCAATTTTTTTTTTCTCCCTTCCCACTTGCAATGAGAATTTTAATAATCAAAAATCCATACCTCCAGCAGAGATTTTCCAATTTCTCACATTTTTCAATGTCCAAAAATCCCTTTGTCTCTTATCTTAGCTTTCAAAACAATCCACTTTCAATGTCTAATATATCCAAATATTTCTGCTTTTTCCGTGGGGTGGGAGAGTAAAAAAAAAAAAAAAAAATTCCCTTTAACAGCTTCTCCGCCGCTTTTCGCTCTTCTTAGGGATACAATGTATCCTCCAGCAACAAACAGCTCAATTCCAGGCAATTTAAAAGGTGTTACTTGACCCGGCTCAGACAGAACTTTCACTCTTCACACTTCCTCCAGCACAGTTCTTACCCGGTTGCTGGCTTCTTCGTGGCGGCCATTGCTGACCGCCGCTCCACCGCCTTGGGAAAAAGGGGTTTTCCCGGAGAAAGGGGGGGTCTGCGATGCCCCCACCTCCCTTTCCGACTCCCCTCTATCTTCAGCTGTCCCTACAGGGCAGCCATATCCCCCTGACCCATCTGGATCGGGGGTACCTCGACGGCTAGCCCAGCAGGAATCGCGAGCTGTCGCGAATTCCTGCTGCCCCGAAGCCACGCAAACCGGAAGTTTGACTATTTCTACTTTCTTAATAACATAATTGGTGGGTTATGCCCAGTTAATGAACAGTGATATAAGTTCAGCAGTGCAATGACCTAAAATAAATACTTTGCCTTTCATGCAAGAGAGACAATCAGCAGGGTCCTGGGTAGACCACTGGCAAATATCTGCCTACCCCGCATGTCAGCAGCTGTCTGCTTGCATGGTACTAACCCAGATGCTATGTTATGCCTGCTGGCAACACTGAGCACTGTATTCTAGCCATTTGAGTAAACACCACACTCCTGGGTAGGCAAGACACAGGCCAAGTTATCTTTCTTTAGATTTTGATTCATTTGTCTTTTTAAAGAACAGCAACAATTTTGCACTGCTAAAAACATATACATATGCATTAATTTAGCAATGCTTGCATATGGACAACTTGTACAGCACTAGATTAAATGGGATTTATTTCATTCAGAAGCAAATCGGTGTTAGGGTGGAGAGTTTGCATTTTTCTTTGAAGCAGAGGAGAAGCTGAGGACAGCATTAACATCACAATATTGCGGTGACATCACTGGACAGGCCCACAAACAAAAGAAATTGGAAAGAAGCTAGGTTTGGGTTAATTCTAAACAAACCAGGAGTCTGTGGGACTGCGCAAACCAAGCCTTATTCCCTTTTTCCATTTAATGCATGTGTGACATGTGGAAAAAAAAGACAGGACTATAATCATGCAATAATACCCATCATCTTGACCTTTTGACACTCTACCATGCTTTTGCCTTCAGTCATGATTTCCTCATTTCAAACAAAAATCAAGATTTTTTTAAAATACTTTTTTTTTTTTTTGGTCATTCTTCAACCTTCCAGAGAGTCTTCCTTCCTGCTTTTGAGACATCTGTTTTCTACATCAAACTGCTCACTCTATAGTATGCACTTTAGACAGATACTTTTTTTTCGCTCATCATTTTTCATGTGTATGTGTGTGTACAATATCTATACATAACCCTCATGCAGACACCCACATTTCAAAAAACTGAACTACTATATCATCTAAACTACTATATCATCTAAATCAAGACAAAATTTTAAATTACTCTGAAATAAGGAGTGAAAGGTTCCCAATAGAACCAGCATTAGAACAATGGCTCTTTCCCATGATGACTGGATTTTATGAGGTCTGGAAAAAAAACCAGAAGAAACATGGAGCACCAAACAGAAGGACACTAACACAGGGTTGGAAAATCTAGTCTACCCTTCTGCTCAGTACAGATCCCCCCCATCTATCAGCATCTCTGGTAGATGACCATCGAGCCTCTGTTCAAAATCTCTAGCAGAGGTAGTGGCTGAATAAACAAAGATAGGAAATCCACAGAAAATACCAAAGATGGAATCGTTGTGGGTGGCAACCACTAAGGCACTCCTTCAGCCTCTGAGTTAGCTGAACTAAACACAGAAATTAAAAAAAATCATCCAGATTGCCAATCTGACAGTTCTCTAAATATTGCATGCAAGTATACAAGTGAACTGCAAGGATTGATTGTTTTTATTTCCATTAGAAGTTAAATTTTAAATCCATGTCTGCCCTTAAACACATCTGTGGATTCAGTTTGTAATAACAAGGAAGGTTTAAAAAGACTTAAGCAAAGTCTCTGATTTCCTCAACTTCTTTAGGATTACAAAGACTAGTAGAATGTTGGGTGGTTCTCCTTTAATTGTTCTTTGGAGGATAACAATAGTCAAGATTGCAGCTAAGCACCTCTCTTTTTCTCCAGGTCTGGAAAGAACATTTCCCATAATCAGATGTTTCCGTGTAATGTAGCTTCCCTTTTCACCACCTGGTCACTGATGCACTCATGTGCATGTTGAAAAGTATGCAACAAGAGATCTAAGAAAGAGGTAGACCACAGATTATATGGCAAAAACTCCCCAGCCTGTTAGCCCTCCTTCCCCCATTTTTTAAACTATCACTTTTTTAGAGTATTATTTCTCCATAGAACATATTTTCCTTTTGTTATTTATTCAGTTTCTACAGCTGTCCATTTCTATTCTATCCCTGTCGGAATAGAAAGGTATATCTTAGGAAAGAAAAGTTAATTGAGAGTAGTTAAATCCCTATGGATAAAGGGATAGATGGATTGAAGTATAATTTTCCTAGCAGGGTTCTTGTGTTTTAAAAGCTACATGACAGGCAAAAATGCTGCAGAAGAAGTTGTTCTGGAGGGCAGGGCAAGGGGACTTTCCTGCTCAAAGGCAGCAGTGGTGAGACAGGTATATTGGAAACAGACTCCATAAAGTGTACAATAACTTCCCAAGACCTTGTCAACACACTAACACAGACATTGATGGATATATCTTGTTCATCTGTTGTGCAGAGTTCTGCAGGTGGTCTTCACATGTTATGAAAGCATTTCAATAAAATATATAAATGCACTACATAAAATATAATAATTCAACATTTAATCTATTAACACAGTCCACTTTAAATTGATCTACATAATAGCTACATAAAAAAAATAATAAAACCCTCTCCTAATAGCAAGAGAAGTTTGCAGCATCACAATCTAACAATAGGCAGTCCTTGACTTATGACTACAATTGAGTCCAAAATTTCTATTGCTAAGTGAAATGGTTGTTAAGTGAATTTTGCCCCATTTATAACCTTTCTTGCCATGGTCATTCAGCAAATCATTGCAATTATTAGTAGCCATATTACCAACTTAACAATTGCAGTGATTCACTTAACGTGAAGTGAATCTGGCTTCTCCATTGACTTTGCTTGTCAGAAGGTTGCAAAAGGGGATCATGTGACGCAGGGGTGGGATTCAATTTTTTAACAACTGATTCTGTGGGCGTGGCTTAGTTGGTGGGCATGGTTTGGTGGTCATGTTATTGGCTGGATATGGCCAACTCAATATCACTCACACTGACGCACACATTTTCTCGCCTGGTCTCTCATGACTATGGGGATGCTGCAACAGTCGTAAGTGTGAAAAAGGGTCATAAGTCACTTTTTTCAGTGCCATTGTAACTTTGAATGGTCACTCCACACAAGCAAAGTACCAGAAAAGGAGGGAAAAATAACTCCAGAGAAGTTCCTGAGACAGGAAGTCTAGTCCTGCCAAGAATGTAATAAGGGTTAACGGAGAGGCAGTTTCTGAAAGCAACACCAGAAGGTTTCCTTCCTGCCTTCCTTACAGGACTAGGCCAGTAATTTCTTCTAACTGGTTCTCCGAACTGCTTAGAATGTTAACAACCGGTTCTAGCGAATAGATGTAGAATCCCACCCCTGATGTGACCCCGGGACATTGCAACCATCATAAATATGAGTCAGTTGTCAAGCATTTGAATTTTGATCATGTGACCATGGGGATGCTGCAATGGTCAAAAGTGTGAAAAATGGTCATAAATCACTTTTTTCAGTGCCACTGTAAGTTGAAATGGTCACGAAATGAACTGTTGTAAGTCGAGGATTTCCTGTTATCCCATGTTGAGTAAAAACTTTATTACCATTTATTAATCATTTATTATTACATTTATACCCACTGCACACTCATCAACTATTTCTGGGAGGCAGAGAATTTCGGAGCCAATGGCATTTCCTGTATCAGGCCACTTCCAGAAGGTTAGGGTCACATCATGAGAACACAGCTCCAAAGTCTCCAATAAAATTGGCCAAGATGAACATTTCCTTTGTTTAAAGGGGAACCATTAAAAAATTTAAATGTGCGACCGTCCAAAGTTAGATGGAAAACAAAGTAATTCCAGTTATCACCTTATGTCTTTAGCTGTATTACTAGCCAAGAGTATTTAGCCAGTACTATTTACTCTCCTTTTTATTATTTCCTCCCATTTACTGAAGTGTATAGCTAGCCAGTATTCTAAACTGCCAGTTGTTAAATGTTAGCCAAACCATATTGTTGCTTTACTCTTAGTAGTTGTTACAGAAATCAGATGTTTGCTTTTTCTGCCAAAATATCTGAATATGGTTTGAATTAATCTATCCATTCTCCAATTATGAAAAGGCAGTCAAATACTTGAAGCAACTTTTTCATATTTCTTTAAGAGGATTGAGAAGGCCAAATGAGTGAGCTGAAAAAGGCAGAAGAATCCTAAAATCATGAAATGTAAGGCATTGTTCAGGAAGACTGAGTGCTTAGCATACATATAATGGTGGCAAATTCTAGTTCTAAATCAGGAGTGTCGAACTCCCGGCCTGAAAGCCGGATGTGTCACACACTGGCCACACCCACGGCCAGTTTAACGAAGGGGGGGGGATACATCACGTGATGACTACGTGATGCAGCGAGTTTGATACCCCTGATCTAAATGGATTAAGCAGCCAATTCTCATTTATATACAGTACTGTTGATTTCTGGAGCTGAGGTGTTCTAGTCTTTTTCTTTCCTTGTTTTCTCACTGTCTCTTTTGAATGTGATGTATAAATGTTGTTTACTTCTATGTCCCTTTTAATAGGTCATTTGTCTGAGTACCAAGCTTACAGCAGTTCCCTAATAATTTTTGGATTCAGCTTGGTCAAGGACCAAGATGGCGAACCTATGGCACATGCAGAGCCACTTCTGCCAGCACATGAGAGGTCACCAGGAAGAGCCCCACTGCGCATGCATGCATGTACCTCCGCCCAACAGCTGATTGTCGGGTATCTGGCACGCATGCGCAGAGGGTGGGGGTATGCTGGAGATGTATGCATATGCATAGAGACACACAGCACACGAGGGTCTCGCGCACACGTGCAGAGATGCACAGCATGTGTGGGGGTCACTGTTGTGAATCAATAAATGTGATTAAATAAAGATTATTGAGAGCTTGAAGTAAATGCAGGGTTCTGGCCCTGCACTTCTGATTGGCCGATAATAGCGACATCGGATTGGTCCGTTCAGGAGAATCTGATTGGCTATTAACGAGCCTCTCCCATTGGTTAACAGAGCTAGCGCTCCCTGTGTTTTCATTGGTTAAATACTTAAGAGTTTGCCTATATAAAGGGGGCCATTTCGGCCACCGGGTTGAGCTGTTACACATGTTAATAAAGAGTTTTGAAGTTCACTATTCACCGGCTCGTCTCCTTCTTAGCGCCCTTGCGCAGAACATAACAGTCACATTCACAGGGGGCATGAGGACCAGCATGCATTACCTTCTGGGTACTGGCATGACAGCACGCGCCCACAAGCACCCACACAATTTTTGGCATGGAAGCCAAAAAAGGTTAACCACCACTAGTCTAGGATACCCACAGTTCCCTAGTTGAAACTATAGTTTTAAGTCTGTCCAATTAAGGAGTTTTCATTATATATTCTGACTGGCAATTGATATTCATGGAAGCACTCTGCCTAGACTTCTGCCTGTCTGTCCTACGTAGTGACTGTTACTGTTCTTACACTGTATGTTGTAGATGACTTGAGGTTTTTTTTCTATTCTTGAGCGGAGGGGGGGGGACACTAGGTTTTTTTTTTTTTGTTTACTTAAGGAAACAAAAAGACCAAAACACCTCTTTGCCTGCTATCAACATCCAGATAAGCAGTGATTAACACCAAGATTCATGCCAAACCAATAATCAAGCAGTTGATAATCAAGGAACTACTAATCTATCAATAGCCCAATCAAGAAACTAATAAATCTAAATCTAAATCTAATCTAAACAACAGCCCAATCAAGAAACTACTAAAAAGAAAACAACAGTCCCACCAACACTGACAAGACAAGCCACGGTATATAAACAGAGACCAAATCCCACTCCCGCCAGCACTGAAGATGTTACCTAGTTGGGTAATAAAATGTCTACAAGAAAACAACCAAGCTCAGAGAGCATTAAGGATTCCATAGTTCAACCCTAAACTACAAATATTCACCTCTATTGCAAATACTAAATCCCAGAGCCAAGAAATTCTACAAATGCATATTTTGTAACGTATGTGCTTGTGACACTACCAGAGAAATCATATTGGATATTACATTTAGGATGACCAATGCAAGTTATTCTTTGCCCCAGTCCAAGGAAGCTATAGTAAAAAAAAAAAATGATAATTGAAATAATAACAGCTAATTTATTTTCCAGGAAAAGCCATGAAAAGGGCTCATTCTTTCTCTACTAAGTCTTGAGAAAGTTCATTTCTTTCCATAAAGGGAACTAGTTCTGCATCAAAGAACCTATGAAATGTGAAAGGGCAAAGAGCTTATTTGAGAGAATTCAACACACTAGAGAATTCCCCTTGCTCAATAGATATAGCTTCAGCCTAAGTATGAAGAAGTATTTCAGTGAAACTGTTTATTATCATCCTTACACAAGCATATGCTATATTTGGCGTCAGTAACCACAGCTGTGAATCCTCTTGACCCACTGAAACTTGTAAAGTCTCATCATTGTTATCACATTGTTAGAGCCTCAACCCCTCACAACCCCTTAACCTCAAACTGTCTACCATGGACTTCACTCCATTTCTAAGAGGTCTTTAAAGGGGGCGTGCATAAACACACCAGCATGCCTACCACCCCAGTCTTACTGTCCCCATTTATCTGTATTTATTTCCTTTGTTCATGTTTATGTTCATATCTATACATGTTTGACAAACAAATAAATAAAATAAAATAACTACCAGATCCTTGGCTGTCAACATCTCACTCTCTCATGCTGTCTTCTCCATAACTCTCACATGATGCAGCTGGTAAATGAAGTACTTCTCTTCTGCTTCTAACATGGCTGTAAAAGACATAAGAAATTGATCAGCAAAACAAGTTAGGACATAATCATTTTTATATCATGTCACAGGGTTATCCTAAAAAAGAAAACCAAGTCACAAGTTACTAATTTTTTTAGTCAAAATAAAACAAAATTACATAAAACATAATTACTTTCCCTCACCCTGTCCCATTGCTCTAGCAGTTTGCATGAAAACAGTGATGGTTTATTAAAGATTGTAAAAATCAGAATGTCACCCTTTAATGAAATTGATTTTTTTTTGTTCTTTCTTGTAGAAAACATGTTTCAAAAGGTGTGAAAACCCTTAGAACAGTTTTCGAGTGTAGGAGCTGTAAAGAAGTTGGGAAGATTTTGGGCTACTCCTGTTATGGTGGTCTCAACACTACCTAGAACTACAAGTATTGGGGATTTCTACAATTAGACCCAAACTCATTTGGCTAACTTCTATAGGAAGATGGATGGGTCATTCTATTGGGCAGATGGATGGGTCATTTTGTAAGCAGTATTTCCTTTCTGTCTTGGTCTGTGATCCTCAAGAACAAGCATCAGAACTAGCAGAAGTAGCAAAATGAAAGCAAGGTCTCTAAATGCCTCTTTCTCTTTCATATGCCTCCCTCAGTCTTTGTCCAGGCAAATCACTACAAAGCATGCCATATCAGCTTTCTCCTCCAGACCTCAGTTCTAGACAGCCATGCAATTTCTGTTCATCAATTTATCTTTCAGGAATGCCATGTTTAAAGAATGTGTGTGCATATGTGGAGGCATAGTCCAAATCCTTGGAAGGTAGGTAGTCATTCTTCCCACCCTCTTCCTATAAAAGCTAGTTTCCTTGTTGCCATTGCTCTTCCACCAGTCAGTCTCTCCCAGGCTGATAGATCAGTGATAGCTAACCTTTTCGGCACTGAGTGCCCAAAGTGCGTGCATGCACACCCCCAAAATGCAATATGCATGTGTTTCCTGTGCATGCGCCCCCATGCATGTGTAGCAGAGATCCGAAGACCAGCTGGCTGTCAGGAGGTGCACATATGCATGCATGGCAGAGCTAAACTGGGGCAACAGCTTGCATGCCCACAGAGAGGGCTCTGCATGTCACCTCTGGCGTGTGTGTCATAGGTTCACCATCATGGTGATAGACCCTTCCCCATCAAAGTGATGTACATAGTAGTAAGCATTTTACTTATTCCATAGGTAAATAAGTTTTCCAGAGCTTATTCTTCAGCATGCCTCTGACTGAAATTGTAACTCAGATTTCAGATAAATGAGGGTAAACTCAAAGGTAAAAAAATATATGCTCTATTAGTCTCCTCTCAAATCAACTCCAACAGTTTACCTTTTAGAAGCTCTTCTTTTTTGGATAATAGTCAACCTAATTCACAGAATTTGAATAGACATGGAAAAAAACACAGAGGCAGGTTAACAGATTCTGTCAACCTCTATGATGTTTTATGGGTTCCCCATCACAAATGCCTGTTATCACCCAAGTGACAGTATCCTTACTAGCATTTTACCTTGGCAGCACATATAGGATTCTACCACCTCTGTTCATGAGATAGCCCATGAGCAACTCTTGTCGTGTTATACAGATAAAGAAATTAATTCATCACACTTTGCGATACTCACGGTTTCCTTCCGTTTTCCTAGTCCCTGAGAAAATAAGCTCTTTCTTGCAAAACTGCTCCCTAGTACTGCAGCCAGTACTAGAAAAGTGCTTGATCTCATTTAACATGGTTCAAATATTTTAAGAAACATCAAAAAGCTCAGGATCTTCCACTTCCCAGTCATGTGTAAAAAGGCATCTTACACAATTTACAGATCATGGTTTAAAAAATGTGAGGTTGTACATGCTAAGCCTTTCTTATTATGAAACATTTTTAAGGTCTCATGATACACAGTTCTGTTCTTTATTTGTAAATATTAAGAAACAAGCCTACACTTTTATTTTTTTTAAAAAAAGTATATGATGCGAATTTCTACATTTGGAAATAATTTACGCATCAAGAACAACTATTATTTTAACACATGTATTTACTATACAAGAGTTGTAAATTTCTCCATTCCAAAGGTTTCCGAACAGTGAAAAATACAAGAATGGTGAGGAAAAATACATCAATGCATTAACAGCTTTTTTGTAGATTTACACAAAGGTCATTAATTCCCTTCTGTTATTTCATGTTGCTTGAAGGCACTGGGAGAGACCATCCGGCAGTTTAGCCTTCAGTATCATCACCCAGCTTTGTACCGTTATTCCAGGTCTCACTGGAGATGCTGTCAAAGTCTTGGCTCAGTACCTGGAAGATCTGGGTGAGTAAGAAGTCAACACTGAACCTTAACAAGATTGACTGCTTATACCTTGGAGTTCCCTTACCTTACTTAAAAGAGTCTATGACTTGGGGATACTCCTGGATTACTGGTTTCTACTGGATTAGTAAATGGAAACTATACCCAAGATGGCTTTTGTCCATTTCTGCCTGGTGTACTAGTTGCAGTACCTGGATATGAGGAATGTTCCGTATTATACATTAGCATTCTTATAAATAACCATTCTGATTGGCTAAGACGTACGGCTACCCGATTGGCCGAGCAAGCAGCACGGATTGGCCCGTTGCGAATCATCATTGGCCACTCATCTAGCTGGGACGCCTGCAAGGTACACGTGGAAGTGGGAATAGAGGGAAAGCCATGCAAGATGGAGGTGGACTCCGGGTCCTACCTCTCCATGATTGCATGGCGGGAAATCAAGCACCTGGTACCTACCATCCATAAAAGGGATCTACAAAACCAGAAGCTAATTCTAAAGGACTACCAAGGGAACTGCATCCCCATAGTTGGAACCGGACAATTCGAAATCACATTCAAGGGGTGCACAGCAAGGCTTCCCCTGACTATTGTGGACAGAGACCAACCCAGCCTTTTGGGACTACAGTGGTTCGCGCCGCTCGGGATCAAGGTAACCGGCATCGACCACGTCGCAGAGGTAGACTGGGAGGAACAACTCGCGAGGGACTTCCAGGAAGTGTTCGACGGCACCCTAGACAAGTACCGAGGGCCCCCTATTTCCTTCAGTCTAGACCCCAGCGTTCCCCCGAGACACCTCAAACCTTTCACACTCAGACCCAAGTTCGATGAGCAGATAGACAAGCTCATCAAACAGGGAGTCCTAGAGCCAACCGATCATGCCCGGTGGGAGACCCCCATAGTTACCCCAGTCAAGCCCGATGGGTCGGTGAGAATCTGTGGGGACTATAAGGCCACCCTAAACTGCACCTTAAAAAAAAGCACGTACCCCGTCCCAGTAGTACAGCACCTTCTGCAATCACTGGGGGGAGGCAAGGTTTTCACAAAACTCGACCTGGCACAAGCCTACCAACAGTTGCTGGTTGACACGGAAACCGCCGAGGCACAGACCATAGTAACCCACAGGGGGGCCTTTCGCTGTAAGAGACTCTAGTTCGGAGTCAGCGTGGCCTCTGGAATTTTCCAGAGCCTCATGGAGAGGCTCCTCCAAGGAATCAAGGGGGTGGTGCCCTATTTTAACAATGTGCTGGTGTCCGCGGCCAACCAAAAACAACTGTAAGGTCGCCTGAGGGAGCTGCTACAAAAATTCAGAGACGCGGGGCTAAAAGTCAAAAAAGAAACATGCCAATTGCACACCGAGAGGGTCGAATTCCTAGGGTACCTCCTAGACCAGCATGGAATTTACCCAACAGAAAAAAAAAACAGTCATCAAGGAAGCCCCCAGGCCGAGAAATAAAACAGAGCTGTGAGCATTTTTAGGACTGCTTAACTTCTATAATGTCTTCCTGCCCCAGAAGGTGACCATGACAGAGCCATTGCATAGACTCCTGGACAAGGCAGCCACCTGGAATTGGGGGAAACATGAGGAAGCTGCATTCAACAGAACCAAGGACCTACTCACTTTGGATGATGTCCTCATCCAGTACAACGAGTCACTACCATTAGCGGTCACATGCAACGCATCACCTTTTGGCGTTGGAGCCGTCCTCAGCCACACCCTCCCCAACAGAAAGGAAGCACCCATCACTTTCTTTTCAAGAACCCTCTCAAAACCAGAAAGAAATTACAGTCAGCTGGACAAAGAGGCTCTGGCAATCGTTGCTGCAGTAAAGAGGTTCCATGAGTACCTCTATGGCAGGACTTTTGCCATCATCACCGACCACAAGCCATTGCTGGGAATCCTGGTGGGGAACAGGGCCACCCCGAACATTCTATCCCTAAGAATGACAAGGTGGTCCGAATTCTTTGCCGCCTACAGCTACCGGCTAACCCACTGACCCGGTAAGACAATTACCCATGCAGATGCCCTGAGCCGCACGCCGCTGCCTGAGCTGGACACCGACCCAGCACTGACAACATCCACCCTCAGCATAGAGACCCTACCCGATCTACCCATAACTGCATCAGACATTGCCCACGAAACCAATAAAGACAAACCAATAAAGTCTGGCATGGATTTTACATTGGGTAGAGAAAGGGTGGCTGGAAAAAGACAACAATGAGAAATTCAGGATATTTCAGAACTGGCAAACAGAACTGTCGTTACAAAAGGGTTGTTTACTATGTGGGGAGAGGGTTGTCATCCCAGAAAAATTACAAAAAAAGGTACTGGAGTTATTACATGAAGGGCACCCAGGCATCGTCAGGACAAAAGCATTAACCAGGAGTTACGCCTGGTGGCCAGGGATGGACAAACAAATCGAGGCTTGCATGGCAGCATGCAGGCCATGCCAAGCTTCCAGGCCAAGCCCCCCCTTCGCCCCAATCCGAGAATAGGAAACCCCCAGGGGACCATGGTCCAGGATTCATATAGACTTTGCCGGACCGATGAAGGGACACACTTTCCTCATTACTTATGCTTACTCCAACTGGCTGGAGGTAAGCAACATGAGAACTACCACCATGGAGGCTGTTACCAAAGAACTCAACAGACTATTCACAACCCATGGCCTCCCAGACGTCTTTGTATCAGATAATGGGCCCCAATTTACCTCGCTGGAATTTGAAAAATTCCTAGCGGAACAGGGAATACAACATGCACTGACAGCGCCAGTACATCCGGTGGTGAATGGGAGGGCGGAACGAATGGTCCAATTTATGAAAAAAAACAACCCAAAAAATAGAAACTGGAGAAATACAAGAGAAAATTAATAAAATGCTATTCATACAGCACATAACCCCAAACATGACAACCAAAAAAACCCGGCAGAACTATTAATGGGAAGAAAATTAAGGTCCCCACTCGACAGACTGCACCCCACATACAACCCAGAAAACTCCCCCGACTCATCGAGTAAACACCGAACATTCACACCGGTCGACGCAGTATACGCAAAAAACCTCACAGGGGATCCATTCTGGGTACCAGCAACCATAACCCAGGTGACAGGTCCCCACTCGTACTGGCTACAGACAACCGACGGACGAGCATGGAAAAGACACATCGATCAATTAAGATCGAGAATCAACACAGGAAATACAACCGATACGCAAGCACACAAGGAGAAAGAAACCACAGGAGGGAGGGAAAACCCCAATACCAGCCAAGAGGGGAGGGAAAACCACGGAAATCAAAATAACCAAACCCCACAAAAAAGAAACCAAGAATACTTACCAACTGAAGCAGAAACACACGAACAACTCAAAGCCTTGCCTAGAAGGAACAGCCAAGCCAGCTCAACCAGCCCGGAGCAGCCGGGCGGGAGCAACAAAGCCAGCAGTTCAACCAACCTGGGTAGACCAGGAGGGAACTACGGCAAAAGGCCCGGCTCACCCTTCCAGGCAGTTCCACCGATGAGGCAAGGAGCGACACAGAACCCGACCGAACCGCTCAAAGACCGGACACCAACTAACCTGCTCAGGTCCAGTAGACAAGTATAGAGCCCCACCTACTTACCGGACTACATCACGTAGGACAATACCAAGAGGGGAGGGGTGTTCTGTATTATACATTAGCATTCTTGTAAATAACCATTCTGATTGGCTAAGACACGCGGCTACCCGATTGGCCAAGCAAGCGGCACGGATTGGCCCATTGCGAATCCCCTGCGATTGGAGGAAACCAATTGTGGGAGATTTGAAGCGGTGTCATTGGCTGCAGCTTGGTAGGGAAGTTCTATATAAGCCGCTGCATACCCTAGCCGAACCGAGTCGATCTCGGGACCAATAAAGAGCTGAAAACTAGTCACTGACTCCCGAGCCTTCTTCCGAGCACCTACACAACAAGGAACTGGCCTTTGTTGTTCATGCCACTATCATTTTTCACTTAAATTGCTGCCTTGCCCTCTACATGGAGCTACATTTAAAGACCATTTCAAGTAATATCAAAGCCCAAATGTGTATTGATATTCAGAAAGATCCATATTATACCAATGCTACTGGCCAGGGTTGTCAAACTGGTGGCCCGTAGGCCAGATGCATGACGCCACACCCACCCAGCTCCATGAAGAGAAAAAACATTGTGAAACGTCAAGTGATGTCAGTTTCGGAAGCCATATTCCACACCGCCACATAGTCTGAGAAAGTGGGAGGGGGCTGATTTCAATTGAATAGTTCTAAGTAGACACAATAAAATTCTTTTCTTAGTTCAAGGTTATTAAGTGTGGTGTAGCAGAGAAAAAGGATCTTACACTAGGACAGATCGTGATTGGTCCATGTGATTTGATGATGGGGGGGAAAGGGGGGTGGATTGGGACATTGTGGGAAATCCATGAAACTTTTAGTTTCAAGATTCCATAGATGTGCCAGGTACTATTCTAATAAGGGTACTTTTGAGATTATACTTGTCTCAGAGTTACTGATTGGAATGGAGGTTTGCCGGAATGCTGAAACATGATGGCAATGTGACACTGCAAGTTTGACACCTGTGCTATAGGCCTTGCATTGACTCATTCATTCAGAAGTACAACTGAAATTCCTGGGTTTACTCTATCCAGCTACTATTTTTCAGCCTCAAGTTACATACAGAGCTGCAAGTCTCCCAACCAACTCCCAAGTGTTCTTGGAGAAACAAAGGTTTATACCCCATTATCAGAAGGCCATCGTCTTTGCTTCAAATGTTAGTTTTCAGTTATGTTCCTCATCTATAGCATTTGTTCTGCCCATGATATTTAAACAGAAGTCTATCCTAGAAATTTTAGTCAAGACAAAGAAAGGCAGCCAGTCTACCGTTAGAAGAACAGAGCTGCCAAAACTCTACCAATATCAATCTAAGGAAACAATTGTAAGAATAATGATCTCTTTCATATACGTTTCTGGATAAGTTCTACATTTTCTGTATTTCTTTTTGCATGGCTACATTGATATCTAAATATTGTATGCGCACATGGATGTGTAAAGCACATGTGAAAATCACAGCAATTTCTCTACAAGCACATTGGCAAACAAGCTTGCTTGCTAAGTTTCAATAATGCCTTCACTTCAAGCAATCACAGTTCTAAGTCTACACCTGGAAAAGAAGGTGGATTTTTTTTTATTTCCAGCATTGGCTAATTGTAAAAAGTGAAAAGAAACATGTTGGGAGACTAATGAGCCTCCATTTAGATTAAATGAGAGCCAAAGGATGTTGATGCCCATAGAAAAGATGCTACTCTAGCAAAGCAGTAATGTCTGTGGGAGAACAATCAAATGCAGACTCAGGCTAGGAGAAACCTCCAGAACTAATCAGCGAGTGAGCAATGACAGTCAAGCGTGAACAGCCATCATCTGCCAGGGCTCATTTGAATAGCACAGATCAGCAGTGGAGCTCAAGTTCAGAAGACAGCTGCCTGCCATTTGCAATTAGTATTAGCAGCATGGGAGGCAAGCTGGCTGGCTACTAAAGAAATATTTTCTGGTGACTTGAAATCAAACTTGCTTGCTACTTTCTCTAACTCTACCATTTCTTTGTCGTAACCCTTTTGCAAAGAGATGTTCCACATCAAATAAACTTTTTACGCAAAAAGGCAATGTTTTGTTTCTTGAATTTAAACAAACAGGAAGGAAGGAATCGTTTTAAATTTTACACCTGCGATTGATTTGGGAACAAAATATCTCAAGGAAAAGGTATGCCTATAGACTGATGTTTGCACAATCCACTGTGGGCAGTAGTTAAACTCATCACTATATATATTAGAGTATCAGTGGTGGGATTCAAAAAATTTTACAACTGGTTCTGTGGGTGTGGCTTGGTGGGCGTGGTGTGGCTTGATAGACATGGCAGAGGAAGGTTGCTGCAAAATCCCATTCCCTTCCCACTCCACTAATCTGCTTTCCACCTCCACTGTCTTGTGCAAGGCAACAATAGAAGACCCACCCAGCCAGCTGGGACTCAGAAGGCAGAGAATAGATGGGGGTGGGACCAGTCAGAGGTGGTATTTCCAAGGTGCAGCACAGATAGATGATAGAGGGTACCTACAACTTTGGAAAATAATTGCTGTTGGTCTACAGTGCATAGGTGTCAACATAATGGGTGAAAGAAGCAAAGGATGAATATGCATCAGAACACAACCTCCCTGAATTACATACTTGTGTTTGATGTTGGAAGTAACAAAGTAACAAGTAACAAAGTAACAAGTAACAAAGGCTGGTGGTTGCATTGTGACCTCACATCACACCCCTCTTGGTTCTTTTCATAATCTTAGTTTGCTACATTGGAGAGGCCAGAGCAGTGGTGGGATTCAAAAAATTTTTTTACTACCAGTTCTGTGGGCATGGCTTGGTGGGCATGGTAGGGGAAGGATATTGTAAAATATCCAGTCAGAGGTGGTATTTGCCAGTTCTCTGAACTACTCAAAATTTCTGCTACCAGTTTTCCAGAACAGGTCAGAACCTGTTGAATACCACCTCTGTAGAGCATGAAGATAGCTTTGAAGAAAGAATGCAAGAACCACTAAGTAATTGTCAATTTAGGCCTGGGGATGAGAAAGAATCTCAGGGTAACCCCACTTTGATTCTGCTTGGTATAAGTGAGGGCAAAGAGATACTCTGTCAATGCTTTCAAGGTTCTGTTATTCTACCTGATAGCAGCCCATTGTGTATAAAGGCCCTTTAGTTTTATTGGCTTTAATCTTTTGGAGCCTTCTCAGATAAAATTCCATATATTACATATGTATTATGTACTCAGTTGAAGTGAGAGGGAAATCTGTTCTTCCTCCACCCCACCATCCTCAATCATCCCTTTTGCTACTCACCTTCTTCCTCTAGTCTTCTGGTTACTTCAAGTTTACCTGCAGATTTTCAGATAGTTGCCATAACTCCACATCCTAAATTACCAATTACAAATGCAGGTGCAAATCAAAGAGGTTGACTTCAACTATAAATCTCATCACAGAGCAGGAATGCAAGAGCTCAGGAAAAACAAACCAATCACCAAGATTCCATCTGGACAAATCCAGGAATTCGAGCTGAGTATCAAATTGTCAAGATTCAATCAGGGAATCGGAAGCCACACACATTCAGGAAGTAAAGTATGATTTTGGAAAATAGTTTGCCAACAGAAGTCTGGTTCCCAGGCTCTTTCTTTTATAACACTGGCCAATTAAGTGAGGGTTATAGATCTTTTTTAGTTTTATTGAACATCTAATCAGAGGAACACCCACAGGAATCACCATTCTTAAGATTCAGAGCAAAGCCTGTAACATAGTGTCTAGATAGCACTCCCACATATACATCCAAAAGTATGGATCCAATATGTAGATGACACCTTTGTCATAATAAAAAAAAACTAGAGAAGACACATGAAATTATCAACAACATGTTCAAAGGAATAAAATTTACAAGGGAAGAAAAAAATAATAACATACTACCTTTAGGGGTGGGATTCTACAGGTTTGCACCTATTTGCTAGAACTGGTTGTTAACATTCTAAGCAGATCAGAGAACCAGTTGTTAGAAGAAATTACTGGCCTAATCCTGTAAGGAAAGCAGGAAGTAAACATTCTGGTGTTGCTTACAGAAACTGCCTTTCCGCTAACCCTTATTATGTTCTTGGCAGGAATAGACTACCTGTCTCTGGAACTTCTCTGAAGTTTTTTTCTCCTCCTTTGCTGGTACTTTGCTTGTGTGGAGTAACTATTCAAAGTTACAATGGCACTGAAAAAAGTGACTTATGACCCTTTTTCACACTTATGACTATTGCAGCATCCCCACAGTCATGAGAGGCCAGGTGATGAGATGCATGCCTCGATGTGAGTGATGTTGAGTTGGGCACACCCAGCCAGTCATATGACTACTAAGCCCTGCCCACCAACTAAGCCACGCCCACATAATCGGTTGTTAAAAAATTTGAATCCTACCTCTGACTACCTTCTTGGATATCCTCATCAGCAGAGAAAATGGCAGCAAATTGGAAACACACAAGCCTATTGAAAAGCTATCCACACTAACCAAATACTACCAAAGGAAGAGCCCAATCTCCCAAAAGAAGAGCTATGCAAGAACATTATTCAGAATAGAACAAATGCACTGCAGCAAGTCAGAACATCAGAAAAAGGAAACAATCTCCAACAAAATGGATACCCATGCAACTTTATCAAAAAGTGCCTGACCACTTAACCCACAACAGCACAACCAGCACAGGCCATGAAAGGGATAACATTGCCATACATCTAAAAAAACCTGATAAAAAACCAACAGACTATTATAACCAACCAACATCATAGCATACATACCAACTAAAACTTTCCAGAATATTTTTTTTTATTAAACCAAAAGTTCCAGTAACCCAAGAAAAAACAAAAACGGGAGTCATCTTCAGCATACAATTTATGGCCTGTAATAGCCACCATGTAAAGATAGATAGGCAGAAGTCGAGGACATTCATGAACACAAATGGCAATCAGAAGGCTGACACTTAACCATGGTTTTAATTAGGACACTGTGAGTATCTTAGACCAAGCTAAATTCAAAACTGCTGGGGATTTCCTGGAAGATTGGCACTCAGATCAATCAGTCTTCAATAGGCACATAGAGACAAACAACATTTACACATCACTGGAAAGAGACTTTACAAAAAAATGGGGGGGTCTAGAACACCTCTTTAATAATCATCACCCAGATAAGCAGGGATTGCTACCAGCTTAACACAAGACAATCAAGCAGTAAACAATATCCTAATCAAGGAACTACCAACTCAGGCAAAAAATCAAGCAGGAAAGCATTGCTTATTCAAGTTATTATTAAGAAGGAAACAACAACTCTAACAGCAAGCTACTGTGTAAGAACTGTGTAAGGATAGAGATCATGCCCCACTTCCTTCTAATGCTGAATATGTTATCTGATAAATCCCAGTGTGCAAGTCTAACAATATCCTTCTATATCTTGAGCCTATCTTCTATTCCCTCATCTAAATCATTGATTTAGTGAAAGACAGTCATGATTGACTTAAAAATCCTTTTAATGATCAAGCTGAGAGTGTTTGCTCTTGTATGCACCCTTTTTTCCCCCAACAATAGAATTTTCATTAGTCTTCTAGGGCTACTAACATGGCAGAAAACTGCCATGAATATCCCAGGGAATAGAAGTGGGAAGATAGTTTATTAACTCTCAATAAAGTTGGACATAACAAAAGATAAAAAAGAAATTACATTCCAGAAATGCCCAAATCCCTCTATAATGAGAAGGTCACAAGACAGCTTTATGCAGTTACTCTGTTACTTCCTGTGATGGGGAACCACCCTCATTACAACATTTTGTAACCTGCAAAACTTGCTGAATCCACCAAAATTGCTACCCAGAGAAAAAAGAGAGGAAATAGTCAGCACTTTCCAGCAGCTCTTTGAAAACAAAGTTTCAAGGAACAGAAAGGCATTGCGTTCTTTGAGAGATGATGGCTCTTGTAATTGTGTGACTAGTGAATCTAGTGATTCCTTCTTCTTTGGCCTTTACCACACTATTAGATTCATAACCTTGGATATCATTAACTTTAGTAATATTAAGATTTCTTAATTGTTCACTTAATGTTTATATTTTATCTTGCAGCTAATAGGCAAAGAGCAGAAGAAGACTGGTGCAGCTAGGTGTCGGTAAAGGTGCATCATTCAGCAGTAGGCTTATCATTGACCCTGTGATCCAGCTGTTCCTCTTTTCTGTTACTGTCTGTTTCACTACAGCTTTGAGGGGATCCATGTTGTGACAGGAGAAAAGAGAAGGAAAACTTGCCGTTCCATGTCTTTTCCTATGGCTGACTCCTGTGATTAAGCAGGCACTGCACAGGAAACATACACATGTAGATATTGCAGTTTTTCTCTGATTCTGATGTGACTAACTATGACAGACATATCTCAAAGGTGCATTTTCAAAAGGCAAACAAACAAACAAACCCAGTCCAGTTGCATTTTGAAAAAGCACTTTTGAGACAACTATGACCTGGTTGATTGAAAATCTTCAAGATATTTATAATAGACATAGACAGTCTTCTGACAAGTCCCTGCAGTTCTGTGTGTGTTTGTGTGTATGTAGGTTTGTCTTTCACGTGGCTACCACAAAAAGTAAAAAGAGCAACAACTGTGTCCGTGGTAATTTCTGAATTAAATTACTGGTTCACTGTGTTTAAAACAAATGATAATCTGTTCATATCCATAGGATAAAATAATCACACATAACATGAACAAGCATTGTTTTATATCAATGTTTTCCTAGATAAGTTTTATTTATTTATTTTTGTTTATTCAAATTTGTTATAGCTGCCCAATCTCAATGGATTCTGGGCAGCCTAAAAAAAAACCTCCAATCCAATCCCTCCATACAAAAGAAAAAAAAAAAAACCACAAGACAGACCGGACTAAAATGATCATAAAATCAATATAAATCAAAAAGCCCCTTCCCCAATACATTAATATATTAATCTCTGGAACCAAAGCTTCAGTCATAGCAGCTTTAGAAAAACAAGGCAGGGAAAGCATGTAAAGCATACTAAGCTTTTAGAAATTTTAGCTTACCTTAGCTCAGTTCTAGATCACATGTCTTGGAAAGAAAAAGAAGTGGGGCCGAGAATGCAGGAATTGGCCACATTAAGAGTCAGAGTCCAATAGGATGCATTATTTTGTGTGCTTGTGTCCTGGATTTTTCATAAGTAAAAGCTTTTTGTCTTTTTCTGTTTTCATGTGTTGTGCTGCTTTTTCCTTTGGTTTTTTCTTTTACAAAAATATATTTGTGGAAAAAAAGAAACGGGATGTAAGAATTTTAGTATTTATTATCTAAATGAATGTTTTTTTCTTCAAACTTGGTTAACTTTAAGATGCGTGGACTTCATCTCCCACATTTCCTCAGCCAGCATAGTTGAAGTCCACACATCTTTAAATAGCTAAGTTTGAAAACCATTGATCTAAATTGACTTGGGCATTGCTTGACTCCAAAATGATTCTGATCAGCTAATACCCAAAGAGAGCAAGACTTGGAGCTTTTGAAGGAGAATCAGCATTCTGAAAGTAGCAGGTCCTATTAACAAGGCATATTGTGTGAAGACTGGGGATTCTCTTCCAGCATTGCAATAAGGCAGATTGAGGACCCACAAAAAGAGCTAGGTTTGAGCCAAAGTAGAGAATCTGAAGAGATACAAGGTGGGAAGATTATAAGATCACAACCATCTGAGAGGTTGTTCTCAGAGGTTGCTGAAAGACAGTCTTACGAAACTCAGTCCAATAGAAAAGGGATATTTTTTTTCACTCAAAGGTGAAAATTCCCAATTCTAATCCATACACTATCCCTTCTGTTGTCCCAAGGATGCTTTTTCTTTCTTTCTTAACATAAAACCATCTTCCATTTTATATACATACAGTGTGTCAGTTGGTTACATATCTTTTGTGCTATCCTTTTGCAGTCATTTACTCACAATTTATATCAGTCTTGACATTGTTGCTTATATATTTATCAGTTATTAATCATCCATGACGAAACTATTTATTCCATCATTTTATATGAGATATTCCAAATTTTATCTTAAAATTTGTGTTATACTTTCAACCAGTGGTTATATATATCTATATTATGTTTTATATCAGTCTATTAAATTTCTATCACAAAATTATCTAGTCTATTACATTACCATGTCTTTTTATCCAAACATTGATAAAACAAATCCCATATCATATAAAATTGCTTGTCTTCTTGTTCTCTAATTTCAAATGTCAGTTTACTCATTTCAGCACAGTCCATAATTTTTTTGATAACTTCCTCCTGCATAGGTATTTTGTCATTTTTCCAGTTCTTCGCAAATACAATTCTAGCTGCTGTTAAAATATTTACAATCAAATATTTCAGTTTTTTATTGTATATGTCCGGTATGACTCCCAATAAAAAGATATCTGATTTAAAGTCTATATGTTGTTTTATCATTTTTTCCAATGATGTGTGGATTTTAGTCCAATATTTCTTCGCGTCCAAACATGTCCACCACATATGGTAATATGAACCAGGTATCTGATGACATTTCCAGCATTTATCCAATTTATTCTTAAACATTCTCACAAGTCTCGTCGGGGGTAAGTGCCACCTGTAAAACATCTTATACAAATTTTCTTTATGTGCAGTTGACATTGTCATTTTATAATTTTGAGACCACAATTTTTGCCATTTTTCTAAATTAATTCCATATCCAAAATTTTTCCTTCAAGCAATCATCGTTTCTTTGACTTGTTCTCCTCCAATTTAAATTCTAATAGATGTCCATAAAGTTTTTAAATTACCTTTTCATCAGTACCCATCAAAATTTTATCTAAATCAATCAACTTGTCATAAATACCTTTTGCCTTAGAGTCTTTATCAAACCAAGATTGTATTTGCAAATATGAAAACCAATTCATTTTTACTCCTTGTTCTTCCAATGCTTGCATGGATTTAAGTTCACCCTTTTCATTCAATATCTCCCCATATCTAACTGTTTGTTCCTTTTTATATATGATTGGATAAGAAAAAACTTCAATAGTTGATATCCATGTTGGAATTTTTAAGTAATATTGCCTTTTTATCTTCTCCTAGTTTAAAAACAATGCCTCACAAATATAATGTCTTCTGAAATACCCCTTGTGTTTTAGTTCCCTTATATCAGAGAAAGGCATGCCCTCCCAGCAGCAAGTCATGGCCTTCTAAAGTCAATAATCTACTGTTCCTTAGTGTTATCCATTCCTTTACCCACATCAAACTTGTCACCTGGTAATATAGCTCCCAATTGGGCAAGGCAAACCCTCCTCTTATTCTTGAATCTGTTTTAATTCTTGCTTTTTTACCCTCCCAAATATATTTCAACACAATTCTATTTGAATCTTCAAAAAACTCTTTTCCTAATCAAATAGCAATTGTCTGGAATAAATATAAAACTCTAGGTAATGTATTCATCTTAATTGTGGATATTATCCCAATCAATGATAGTTGCAGTTTTTCCCATTTCATCAAATCTGTCTCAACCTGCTGTTTAAGTGTAACATAGGTATCTTCCTTCAGCATACTACATCTTGGTGTAATATGAATTCCTAAATATTTAACCTTGTTTGTGACCTGTATTTTTAAATTTTCTTCCAACTCTTTCTTTCATCTTGCTAACATATTCTTTGTTAATATCTTTGTTTTGTCTTTCTTTATTTTCAAACCTGCTACTTTTCCATATTCTTCTATTAATTTGGGTGCTGTTTCCAATGGGTCTTCTAATATAAATACCAGGTCATCTGCAAAAGCTTGCAATTTATACTCCTCCTTTTTAATTTTCATTTCTTTTATTTCTTTTTCTTCTCTGATATTCCTATTCAAGACTTCCAATGTTAATACAAACAGCAGAGGCAACCATGGACAGCCTTGCCATGTCCCTTTTCTTATATCTATGGATTCTGTTAATTCTCCATTCACCATCACCTTTGCAGTTTGTTTGTAGTATATTGTTTCAATGGCTTGGATAAATTTCTTACCAAAGCCCATTTGTATCAATTGCAGTAAAATAAATCACCAACTCACATTGTCAAAGGCTTTTTGAGCATCTAGAAACATCAAGGCCATTTGCTTCTCAGGGTGTGCTTCATAATATTCCAGCGTATTCAAAATGATTCTCACATTGACTTTGATTTGTCTCTTTGGCAGAAATCCATTTTGATCAGTATAAATAAAATTATTTAAGTATCTTTTTAGTCTTTCTGCCAAAATTGAAGGAAAGATTTTATAGTCTGAGTTCAATAAAGATATAGGTCTATAATTTTTAACTTGCTGTAGGTCTGTACCTTCCTTCAGTATAAGTGTAATGTATGCTTCTGCCTATGTTTTTGGTATTCTTTTCTTTAACATAACTTCATTCATAACTTCTAAAAGATGAAAATTCAATATTGCCTGAAAAGTTTTGTAAAATTCTGCTAGCAAACCATCTGGACCTGGTACTTTCCCAGCATTCTGTTTTTTAAAGGCTTCTGTTAATTCCATCATTGTTATACTCCCTTCTAACATCGTTTCAATGTTTTTGGGTATCTGAGGTAGGTTTGCTTTCTGAAGATATTGTTTAACTTTTTCTTCTTGAATATTCTCTTGAAAGTACAGTTTTCCATAGTAGTCTGATATAATTTTTTTCTTCTCCTCATTTCCATAGCAAACCTGTCCTTTATTTTTCAATTGACAAATTCTTCTTGCTTCTCTTTCCTTTCTCAGTTTGTAAGCTAGCCATCTGCCTGGTTTATTTGCATCTTCAAAGTAATTCTGTTTAGCGTTTTTAATTTTTTGTGCTAATTCCTCTTTTTCCATTAGTCCCATTTTATGTTTAATTATATCCATTTTATGTTTAATGTATTTTTTGTGGGAACATCTGTAAATCTTTTTCCTTTTATAGTCTTTTATAGTCATTCTCTAATGTCTTAAAAGTCTTTTTCTGTTTCTTCTCATAGTATAATCTATTATCAAGCCTCTTGTGTAGGCCTTCATCATGTCCTAGAGATTCTGTAAGGATGTATCCTCTTTTCTATTTTCTTTGGAGAAGAAAACGTTCTTTCTCTATTTTCTGTTTAAAGTCTTTTTCTTTCAGTATCATATTATTTAAAGTCCATCTAGATCTCATCTTGTGTCCTTTCCAAATAACTGATACTGGATTATGATTTGTTCAAGTGCTTGTTTCTATTTCAATCTGTCATACATTAGTCAATAATTCTGCTGACATCCATATCATATCTATTCTAGACCAGGATGTGTGCCTGTTTGAATAAAAAGTATATTGCTTACTTTCCATATTTCTCTTTCTCCATGCATCTTTTAAATTAAATTCTTCTGTTATTCGCAGGAAAGATTTTGGTATCTTTCTAACTTTTTTGTTGTTTTCTGTGTTTTATAGTCCAACCAGTCGTTAATTATTCCATTAAAATCTCCCATCATACAAATATTAACATAGTCCAATTCAATTATTTTTGTATGTAATTTTCTATAGAATTCTTCTTGTTTATCATTTGGGGCATACATTGCAATTAAGTGTTTTAACGCTGTTATTCATTATTTCCACCATCAAAATCCTTCCATCATCATCTGTGTAAATTAGTTCTGCCAAAATTGTTTCTTTAAAATATAATACCACACCTCTTTTTTTTAAGATTGTGCCAGCAACGTAAATAATTTCCCTAGTTTTCCTTGTTTTAGTATATATTCATGTTGTTTTTTAACATGTACCTCTTGTAAGCAGATTATATCAAATTTTAATTTTTCTAATTTATGAAATACTTTCTTTCTTTTAGTAGCCAAATTAAGTCCATTTATGTTAATTGTAATCAATTTTCTTTCATCCATGTTAAGCTTTATAAGAGGACTTTGAGTTTGAGCTTCTGGACTTCTGGTTTGAGCTTCTTCAGTGACAGACCGAAACCTTGTCTCTCCGAGGCTTTGATCCGTGCTCGCCGCTGGAGCGCCCTGAGCCAGCTGGTTTCGGGGTTAAGCCACCCCATAGAGGTGGTGAAGAGGGGGGAGACTGCCTTCAGGGTTGAGGAGAGCTGCATCTCTCCTCCCCAGCTGGCCATTACTCCCTTTCCCAAAGGCGGTTGTAGCGGTGGTCAGAAATAGCCACCACAAAGAAGAACTCGACCAGAAAAGAATGTGCAGGAGGAAGATAAGAAGAGAAAGTGTTGGTTGACTGGGTCAAACAGCAAAAGCAACAAATAAGATACCCTGGAATTTTAACTTAACAACGTTGTTCCCAAAGAAGATTTTGAAGCTGCGAAGGAGAGAGAGAAGGGAAAGAATTAGGTTTTTTTTTCTTCCCTTCCTTATACTGACAGCTAAGAAACTTAAGCAAGAAACTGAAAAAAAAATCCACTTTGACATTAATAGGCATGTAAGCTGAAAATAAAAGTCAAAGGGATAATAAAGATTTCTGGACATTTAAAAGTTTTTAAAAGCTGGAAAGGAGAAAAAAAAAGAATAGAAGGGCAGGATCTGGAAAAATGGAGGAGACTGCCTGGAATTAAAGAATGGAACTGTAATTAAAAGGAACTTATAGTGAAATTTTAACAAGATTTCTCAAAATACATTTTAATGGAAACTTGGTAACAAAATAATAGAACCCCAGGAAGAGAAAGTGGAAAAAAGAAGCAAGTAGAAACAGCCTTGGATTATTTGGGTTACTTGGTGATTTTTGGTTTTTGCATCTAGATGACTAAAATTAACTGGGTGGTTGTTTAAAAGTTTTTAAAATGGTATCACTCTTAAAAGAACTGAAAACAGAACTTTAAAAATGGAAAGAAGATGCACAAGAAGGGAGAAGTTTTCTTGGCTTCGTGTTTCAATTCTTAGAAATGGAGATCTGGAACTATGAGAAGCAACAAGAAACGCTTGCAGAACAAGAAGATTGGGACAAAAAGAAGCCATCTTTAATGATCAAATAATTTTAAGTGGGGGGGGAGAAAAGGGGGGAAAGAGAGTGAAAAGGTTAAGATTAGAAAAAACAACCAAAAAGAAGAAGAACAATTGGAAAGATAAGTATAATATTAGAAAGCAACAGAAGAGGGGATTACAGATGAGAGAGTTAGAAGTAGAAAGACGAGGGGGTAAAAAGGGGAGGGAGAAGAAGAGGGGGAAGAAGGCAAGGAAAAGAAGTTGTAAAAGACAGAAACAAGAAATGGAGAAACAGGGAAAAGATATAAGGATTGTAACCATAAGTTTGTTTAGAGATAATGGGTGAAAATCTAATTGTAAAAGGGATTCTGAAAAGGTACATAAGATAGCTTTGTTATATTACAAATAGAAATAACTTTAGAAAATATGATGATGGATAAAATATTTATTGTAATGCAGTGGGATGTTTGTTAATAAATAAATGAATTAAAATGATTGAGAGGATTAAAAGGGAACATTTTTAATTATTAGTAATGATTTATAAAAATATAAGTGAGAAATATGGGGGAAAAAAGAATTAACTACGTAAAGTTTATAAGTGTTCCCAAGGAAGTATATTTAATTGAAAAGAAATGTTAAAGATGTTAAGATTTTAATACATATTAATGATAGAATTGAATTAGAATGGAATGTGTTTTATTTACATATATATATAATTTTTTCTTTTTAAGAATATAGTGTCTATTTTAAGAATGTACCAAGCAGAATTCGATTGGAAGTTATGTATTATATTGAATGCCATAATCTTAAAGCTATACATTGAAGCTTAAATAAGAGCTTGAATGGATAAAATTAAAGGATATAAAGGTGTCATATTCTAATTGGTAACTACAGGGAAAAATTTGCTTAATAAGAAAAGATAATATGAAATTGTAACAGGACAGACAAAAGTATAAATATAATGATTTGAATTGAGATAATTAAAACAAAGTTTTAGAAAATTAGAAGAGGTGAAAAACTATGTAAAAAATATAAAATGGTAATAAGATATGGAATAGAATATAAAAATGAGCATGAAATTGAGTTTTGTGTCTGTATGAAGAAGTAATAACCTGGGACCATGCTATTTTCAAAAAAGATGTTTAATTTGTATTTTGTTTTTGTGAAAACCCAAATAAAATTTAAAAAAAAAAAAGCTTTATAAGAGGGTTTTATTGGTCCAGTAGATCTCAATTCTCATTGTTCTCTGGGTTCACTGCCTTCAGCACCTTCTTCTTTTTCTTTTTCAATTACTGATATGCACTCCTCTTTTAGTGATTCAATTAGTGATTCTTCCTTTCTTTTTTCTTCCTCCTTTTCTCTAAAGTATTCTAAATAGAATAACTCAGCTTTTCCAACTGTGTCAATTCTGTGTCTTTGTTCCTGCCAAGTGAATAAGAGGCCTTCTAGCATCAGCCATCTGTAGTTTACTCCTTTTTTAAGTAATTCTTTAGTCAAGAATAAATATTCTCTTCTCATCTCTCTTACTCTTCTTGGTATCTGTTTCAGCACCACAATTTCTTTATCTTTATCTTTTTGTGTTTTCTCTCTCGCCACCTGGAGTATCTGTGTCTTAATAATCTTCTTAGTAAATCTAATGTGAACTTCTTTTGGTAATCTATTCCTCGTTGCATATCTTGTGTAGACACGAAACACTTTGTCCATCCCATCCATCATCTTTTCTTTGGTTATTTCCAATGCTTCTGCCAATATTTCTGCCATTATTTCATCAAGATTTTCACCTTTTCCTTCTTCTATATTTTGAAATCTTAGGTAAAATTCTGATTTGTCTATTTCCCATCCTAATGGTTCACATCTGCCCTTCTCGACATTGCACAAACTAATATCAATATCTCCAATTTTCTTATCTCTTTGTATATCTTCTTCAATGTTTTTGAATCTGTCTTCATATTTCATCATCATGTTTAATATTTTCCACTTTTTCATCTGTCTTTTCAATTTTTTGCTCAATTTTCTGAATTCCTTGCATAATCATCTGTAATGTCACTTCCTTCTCTTTCTCTTGTTGTAATATTGCATAGATCATTGTCCTCCAGATGGTGAGGGAGTTGGTATCGTAGAAGCTGGGCCTATTGTCTTTCTACTCATTTTGTAGTGCTTATCTGTAAAGAAAGAGAGAGAAAAAAGAGAAGAAGAAAAAGAGGGGGAAAAAAGAAAAAAAAATTAAGGCAAGCAATTGCCACTCCAAAGGAAAAAGAAAATCTTCAGGCACTTGTATACCTTAATCCAATTAGCTGCAATGGTAGATGTAAAAAGGAAAAAAGGAAAAAGGAAAAAAGAAAAATATTCTATATGTTCCTCTTAATAAACAAAAAGAAAACCAAAATAAAAGGTTTACATTCTAGTTCCTGGTTTAAAAAGTTAAAATCCAATTAAAGAGGAAAAAAAAGAGTCCCACTAGTAGGGGGAGGGGGTAGAAAGGGAGGCAAAAGGTAAAAAGCAATTCTAATATAAAACAAGCCTCTGCCACCAAATATCCAAGGCTCTTTGATAAATCAGCTCAGAATTTTTCAAGGTCACTCCAATCTTCTTTCTTTCAACTTCAACTCCAGCTATCTCTTCACAAATGAGCACCTGAATAAACAAACTGCCATGCTGGTCTCTATCTTTTTCAATACAAAGCTCGGAGTCCTTGACTGTAACACAAGCTAGTGAGAGAGAGAAAAGAAACAATGTATCCAAGTGTCTGGGTAGCAGTGCTACTTATTTTCCTTCACTTTCACTTCTGCCTCCTCAATCTACAACCAGGAACTTTTTAAAAAAGTAGTCTTTTCCCTTTTTTTTTAAAAAAAGGAGAAAAATAAATCTTAAGTCAAGCAGAAGAATCTTAGTCAAAAAGGGATTTTCAAAAGGGTTGTTTAAAAAAAAAGAAGAGAGAAATACAAACAAAAATAAAAATATTAAAAAGTACCAGTCCAGCTTAAAGTTAAACAGCTTTGCCAAATTCAAAGTTGCAATAAAAAGGGAAAAAAGAAAAAAAAAACTTTCACTTTGACAATTAATCACGCCGCTTAAATTCTTTTCTCTTCACTTTTAGTCCACTTTAATTTTTTCAGAGTGTTCTCTCAAGAAATAATAAATATAAGTTCATCTCACCAAACTGACACACTTTCTTTCCAATCTCTTCTGTTCCGGAGCTGTCCCAGCTTCAGCAGCTTGGAAGGCTGCCTCTCCGCTGCCAGCAAAAAGGGCTTTTCCTGGATCAACCAGGGACTTTGCGATGTCCCTGGGAATGACAGGATGTTCCCTCCTCAATCACCATCTCTACGGGACGGTTTAGGTCCGGTGGGACCGTCCTGCAATGGAGATATCAGTGGTGATCTTGGAGCTTCAAGATCTCACGCTATACCACTGAGACACCAGCTCTGCCCCCCACCAAAGATGCTTTTTCAAAAGGCAACTGGACTTTCTTTGTTTTTCTTTCTTCAGAACTGAAGAAGCTTCTTGGATGAGAAGCAAAAAGTCTTCAAGGGCTTGGGACAACCATGACCTGATGGCTGACAACCTCCTGCTCATAGACAACAGTAAAAACCACTGCCTATCACTTAACATCTGCACTGTCATTTGCAATGATTAGCAATAGCACTTAGACTTATATAGCACTTCACAGTGCTTTGAAGCGCTCTGTAATCAGTTTACAGAATCAGCATATCGCCCCCAATTATCTGGGTCCTCATTTTATCAACCTCAGAAGGATGGAAGGCTGAGTCAATCTGAACTCTGCCATACTGCATTCTAACCACTGTGCCACCAAGGCTCAATTATTCTTATTCTTCTCTTAGTAGTCTTTTGGTTTAAACCTGGATTATGCTGAGACATGGTGCTCTTTTGACGAGTTAGTTTTCTCAGCTTTTATGAGCAAAACATTCATTGTAGCAATTCATGATTTTTACCTTGACAATTGTGATTGTCAAGCACCAATTAAGTTCCTTCATCCTCTCTACCTACTCCTGAATATCATCAGCTTAAGTTTTAAGGCAGGGAGTCTATTTAAAAAGACAAAAAAGAAAAGACCTCCCCAGAAAGTAATTCCAAAATAATGTTAGCATTTAAAAAATAGAACATCTGGGAAAATCAACCTCAAATCCAATGTTGGAAGAATTATCCTTCTGGGTTCAGTTCCAAGTGGGGAAAAAGACACTTGAAACATGGAGGCTGTTTGGAAGGTTTAATGGTGGACAGGACCACATGGCCTGGAGCTCCAGAGTGAAAAGGAAGGAAGATCACATGCTTTAAGGTGAAGGACGAGATCAAGAAAGAAAAAGACTGAAGTGCTGAGAATGCCTGGGTTTTATAACCTTTGTTGGGATTTGAATTGAAGCTTGTTTCTAATTGGTTGTCAGACTCCCATGGGGCCATGTAGGGGCAACTCTGTAGGCTGTCCTGATTTCCAGACTTGGTTGAGCCTTGCTGGATGATGCACTGAAAGGGCTTTTGTCAATTGCTGTAGCTTTATCTGGAGATCTTTGTTATGTAAAGTATTCTGGCGCAGGCCTTCATGGCCCACCCATTAACAAAGGTGGGGGTGACTTCTGCTTCTGAGGTGAGTTTCTGCTTCTTGAGTTTCTATTCTTTTTAGAGGAAATATTCTGCCTTTTTAATATTTCCCAGGATATTTCATTTTTCTAGGAGCGGGGTAGGTGCTAACTTCCTACACCAAATCACACATTTGCTTTCATTGCCATAACCATTGCAGCTTCTTTCCCAAAATCATTAAATTTGACTTTCAGGGACTCAATTATTGTCCTTACCTACATCCCACAGAACAGGCAGATCAGTGGTGGGATTCACATTTTTTTTTACCACCGGTTCTGTCGACATGGCTTGGTGGGCATGGCAGGAGAAGGATACTGTAAAATCTCCAGTCAGAAGTGGTATTTGCTGGTTCTCTGAACTATTCATAATTTCCACTACTGGTTCTCCAGAACTTGTCAGAACTTGCCGAATACCACCTCTGAGGCAGATGATGAAATGCTGTTAACACTGGAAACAGCTTAGATCTTTCGAGCATCTGCAGTTTATGGGACTTGCACACAATATTTCTTTTCTTTCCATTTCAAAATAAAGAATGACTAAAGTCCCAAGTAGTATATTTAATAGTAGTAGTATCGTTTTCCAACTTTCATTGTGAGGCTTGCCAGTTCTCACATTGCATTTTTCCCTGAAAAGAATGGGGAATCCTGTACGGCATCTGCTCAAAAAGATAAGCCTGAATTTGAGATGAACGTCCCTGCCACAGGAAGGAGAGGAAAGAAAAACTAATCTGCTTCTTTCAGTATATTGTTCCAAAATCTATGAAGACCCCCTCTTATTTTCAAAGTTAATCTTCAGACAAAATGGTCTTCCTTTCAGATAAAATCCAGATTCATTCAGAGAAGTTCTTCAGTTATAGAGTCTGGGGATGACCCCTGCTGGCAAAAAGTGAAAAGTGCAATGGATAAACAGGAAGAAGAGGAGATGAAAAAAAAAATGAGGGGTGAATGGTGCCAAGTAATGAAGCCCTTGACTTGAAGGCCAACGTTGTTTGCTGTGGTCCTCAGCATTTGTCCTTTTCCTGTTTTGTCTGTTCTCTGGCCTTTATAACATCTGCTATTTCCTTCCCCAGGATGCATATGGGTTCCTAAAAGAGAATACGAGAGAGGTGTTCCAGGATATAACCTCATTCAAATGCAGCCTTTGCCAAAAGCCTAGACATTGGAGGTAGCATTCTTCTTCATACCTTCATATTTCCTATTTGAAACTGCCCTGATTTGGTTAATGGGAATTATTCGAGAGAGTTGTGAGCATGTTTTTTTTAAAAAACCCTTTTTCATCCTGTTGTCTCACACAGGTTACCATTGTGGGAATAGAACAGTTATTGATAGTATTTCGAACCTGCTGATATCACTGGAGGAATTTATATCTTATTACTTTGAACCCACAAGTAGGCTAAGATAACTTTACTTCTGTGAAAATTGATAAACATTAAACAGTTAGGAGTTCTGCCAAATATTGTTTTGTTACTGTTTACACTACAGCTATATTATTTTTCTGTATTGTGCTTGATTTATTTTATGTACCAGCTGGAGCCTTTGGAAGGAGGTAGTTTATAAATCTTACAAATAAATAGGGAATGAATGCCTTCTAAGACATGCTGGATCAGTAACAAAGAGGTTTAATTTTCTTTCTTGTGTTTCAATAGCCATGATCAATCATTCAAAGTGATGGATTCTATTCAATCACTTGTTAAATAAATAATACAGTATTGAGCTGAGCTGATACCCTGCTTTTCTTTTATTTCAAATCCAACTTCCAGAAATTCCAACTGCTGACATCTTTGAGTCTTAATTGCTTAAAGGGCCTGTAGCCAATTAAAATATAATATTTTTTTCCTACTCAGTCTCTATGAGGGACTTCAGAACATACAAGCACTCTCAGTACTCCCATTTGTAATATCTGAAAGCAACTGTGCCTTCTTTCCTGAGATCATGTAAGTGTTGTACATGCACAGGGTCTTCTGCTCAAGCAACGGGTTGGTCTAGATGACCTCCAAGGCCCTTCCAACACTATTATTCTATATTTTATGATCCCAGGAAAGGCAACAACTGCATTTGGATGTTAAAGTAAATTTGTGTACACCAAAGCACATTCTGGAGAGCAAAATAACAAACAACAGGAGAAAGAGGAATTAACTTTAAATAAACCAAAACCTTAATCAAAACATTCCTTAGCGTTGGTCTCTGGACCACTACTTATCTGATCACATAACCATCTTCCATGCACATGGACACGTACACAGAAGTTATTTCCCCTGATCAAGCTCTCAATATTAGCGCTTGGATTGTTGGTGGGGAGGCAGACCCAAGCACCCTACATTTGCAAATGAGGCACTAGTTGGCTTTATGTCACTCCTTCCACCCAACATTAAGTAGCAAAGCAGAACAATCCTGCTTTACAGAATTACTGGCCAACAGCAATTTAACTAAGCCCTTTACCAAATCTCAGGCCATGTTTTTTGGTCATAGTTTAGTGTCTCATGTGAACAAAGAAAATTGAGATGAGAAAACTGGGATGATAAATTAGGAATATACTGTAATATTGTGTCAACGTACTCTCTTAATTGCATGAGAAGACAACTAGGAAAAGCAACTATGAGGCAAGTAGATCCAATTTGGAAGTTTTAAAGAGAAGACAAGGTAATGCCAGATATTTGGCTAAATTACTGTCTTTCTTCTCCCGCTGTAAAGATGAAAAAATTATTTCCATTGCTTTCTCAATGCTGTACAGTTTTATGGACATTTTCAATATGTTCACTTTGTTTATTGCTGAGTGAATGAAAGTTAGTAATTTTTTCTTTCTGTTTCTTCCTGCTCAAGCTCATGTTTAAGGAATTTAAGCTTATATCATTCCAAAGCTCACCAAAAACTAGACAGTTAAAATAGAACCTATTCCTCAGCCAACATGAAACAGAAAGAAAGCTCAGTTTCTTACTGCTAACTGTGCAAGACATCAATTGGATTTAATGCAGCCGAAACCTATGTGGTATGTGGTTTTAGTGGCATTTTCATGTAATTAGAAGATTCTTATGAAGGATGAGAAAATGAAACACCCCATTTTGGGTGGGTGGGTGGGAATAAAGTAACATCCAGTTGTTCCTACAGCTAAATTGAAAAGCTTTTATTCGACATGAAAATGCAAAATCCAGCTAAAAAAGGGATGAGAGATAGCTGGGGTTGTGAAGTCAAAATACTTTCTCTCGGGAACGAAGGATATTCTCACACCTGGACAGAGGAAGGAGGAGTGATGTCACCAGATACATGGGCCATGTGAATGATCATTTGGGATTGGGGAGAAAACGTTTCTTTTAATTAGGTGAAAACCAAGAGAGCCTTCAGAGTCTGTTTTCACCAGATATATGCCAATATATTTCCAATAAAGCTATTATTTGAAGCTATCTGCCTCTTGAATTTTTGCTTGCAATGGATCTATTGCTTGCAACCCTGACATGCTACATAGAAGATAAGCATCCTGAGTCCTGAAATATGGCATGCATCTTCTGCCAGATTATACAACAGAAACCATAGGGGATGGGCAGTCATTCAAATAGCCTGGTCCTATGCCATAAAGGGCTTTATAGGTAATGACCAGCATGTTAAATTGCTCCCAGAACACATTAACCAATGGATCTTGTGGAAGCGAGACGTTACATGGGCATAGTGAGATAAGCCCATAGTTGCTTCTGTTGCTCTGCATTCTAGACCAGCTGAAGCTTCTGAGTAGTCTTCAAAGGAGCCCCTCATACAGTTCATGTATTAATTTTCTACATAAGGCAGTGAGTAGACAAGGATGTGAATGGTTGTCTTGAGAATTGACCAAGTCCTATGCTATTTGCTTTTGCTTCTATAAATCGTGTCGAGCAGTGTTCACCTTACCTCACCAACTGAAATCCAAAGCAATTTTTACTTTATATCTATCCTTGACACTCAGACATCTCCACTCACTCTCACAAAGTTGCATGTTGAATCCAGGCCTTGAGAGTAACCTTAATCCAGCCCTGTCCTCTATGTAGGGTATATTACTGCAGCAACTGCAAACCAAGGTAATTAAAATTCTCCTTAAATACCTCAGTTGTTTAAATTTTGGTGATATATACCTTTATGTATTATTAAACTTTCATAATTTATATGTAAATTTAAATTCTATATTTCTACTTATTCTATATTTTTACTCATTTTTATTTAAACGATGATTCATTGTGGCACTGATGCAGAAAGTCTGAAAAAAAATTTTTTTTAAATCAAGAATTCTAAGTATTCTCCAGACAATACATAAAGCTGTCCAAAACATTACATACATACATTTTATTCTACAGCTTTTATCTTATTATTTATCTTATTATTTTACAGCTCTCTCTCTCTCCCTCCCTCCCTCCACACCCACCTCTCTCTCTGTCTCTTCAGCACCCTCTAGTGGACTACAGTTTTAGAAGGTTGGCAAAAAGTAATAATAAAGAAAATCTTAGCTAAATGTCTATGGAGATTCTGAATCATCCAGGTCATGGTTGTTCCAAAGGTGATTTTACAAGAGGCAACTGGACTTTCTGATTTCTTCGAAGATGTTTCACTTCTTTGGGAAGTCTTCTGAACTTATCTAGACTATCTTCTTATTTAGCATAAGTAGGCTAGGACTAGAGTAGGGAGGTCCTACACATAAAAGAACATTGGGGAAAAGTCATTGTTTGAAACAGGCTGCTAAATCTTATTGTGGCCAATCCAGTTCTATTGCCCAACTAATGTAGGTACTCCTGCTGAGGGGGCAGAGGTCCCCATTTGCATCATTAGCCTCCTAAACGAAGATAGGTTGACACTACAACAAGAATGAAAGTAGAAACATTTTGTTATTTTTTTAAGCAAATGTTTTATTATTGAAATACCCACCCGTTATTTGTTAAATCTGTACATGCATTTGTTTCATTTGGAAGTGGTTTCTAAAAAAAAAATATCCAAAATGATTCCAGCATTCTTCTGTTCAGAGCTGAATCCAAGAGAACAAGAACCATCACAAAAACACTTTATCAGTGAAGTTTATCAAATGAAGCATGAAGTGATGCCTATGCAGCCTTTCATTCAAAAATGAAACAGTGACTGATGGATGATGGCAGTAGGACAAGAGTCAACCTGAACCATTATTTCAAATAAAATGACCAATGTTTGCTACACTGTTAATGTGAAATGATTCAAATGATGGAACTCTGAATCATCCAACTGTCTTACTGCGCAAAATCTAGCAAAATCACTTCTTGTTATAGTTATATAAGAAATTATAATATTTGAAAGGTAGGAAAGCATGGGAATGCAGGTACTCTTAACTAGATTTGCTCTCTAAATTATGTCAAACCCATTTCATTCTCCCTCAATAGACAAAGATCAAGTTTCCTATTTGCAAAAAGTATCTTCTCTGCTGTGAGATGATGGAACGTAGCATTTATGCTTTCATCTATACATTAATAATTGTTAATGTAAAGGACTTGTAGTTCTGGACATGTTAAGTTTTCCTGGTTGCCTTTTTTGGCACACCTCTCCATGCAAAACCAGAGCCATGATATCAGGAAAGAATGCTAATCATACTGTGACCACAATCTTGACTTTCATTTTCACAGTTTTATGTACTAGCAGCCTTTCCTTAATATGGAAGAAGAGATTTCCCTTGTGAAACTGAGCTGTTTCCTTGCATCACCTTAGAACAGGGTCCCTAACTTGGCAACTTTAAGACTTGTGGACTTCAACTCCCAGAATTCTGGCAGTTGAAGTCCATAAGTCTTAAAGTTGCCAAGTTTGGAGGCCTCTGCCTTAGAATATAGATGTTCACATGGCTTTTGAACAGAGAAGCATCTCCCAGTAAAAATATCAACAGTAAGTTCTTCACAGTGACTCCTGCAACATGGGTTCTAGTGGCAACTACAGTGACTCCAAGGTCACATGATCCCCAACCAGGGAGGCAAGAAGAGCTATGTACTTTCTTTGGTACATATAAACTAAAGGCCAGAAAAAGTGTTCCCTGCCACTATTGGCATGAACAATAACCAATTCTGTATAAGTTTACCATTTAACAAAGAGAAGACAGAATTACAGAAGATTCATACTAATGTGACTGGAAATATGTACATATCACCACCACAAATAAAGTTGGCAAACCAGGAGTCGATGTTAGAGAGCCAGGACAGACTCACCCTTGGAGAAGCGATCACTAAAATGTCTCCAATGTAATGGATTCCCAAAAGAAGGAGTATGGTAGAAATGAGAAAAATGATATCACATTTTCCATATCATACATCCCTGTCCAAAAGGTAAACGGTGGTATTTTAAGCTTACAGTCCAATTCTTGATCTGGCTGGTATCAATTGAATAGATCAGAGGAACTGAAGCTAAAAAAAGATACAGGCATCCGATTATTTAGAGGAGAGACGTTCCTTTCTACAGCGTGTATTTCTAAAAGCATGTGATTAAAAAAAATAAACCACAAAAGCTAAAGCCCCCTCCCTCCAAACATTCCTCAATGAACAGTATAAGGATTATGTACATAGAGCAAACAGCTGCAACAACTGGAATATGGGAATACTCTAAGCTTAGTCACAATCAACAAATGTGGATAAAAGGAAGGGAGGGAGAGGCGCTGGCAATAAAGGTGCAGGGTATCTCACAAGGAGAAGAAGATTTAAATGGCCTGTTTCATAAAAGAACAGTCAAGAGATAAAAGGAGGCTGCCCAAGTCCCTCAAATAATTCATCAATACCACGCAACCTAATTGAACTGCAACACTGCAGAGTTGTCACTAGAGGGATGAAGATAGCCTGGGTTTAAGAAAGGGGCATTCCATGTGTTCTGGGGCTGCTCTCAAGGCCAGCAGTCTCTCAGTACTTGGGCACTTTGGTGTAATCTTCAGTGTGAATGTTCTTGCAGAGGCAGATAGACAGCACCATTCCGAGCAACTGCAAGAGAAAAAGGAAGGAAGGATGAAAATGCTGGTTCTTTGCACTTATAAAGAAATGGAGAATCCCTAGCCAGATTTTAGCTGTTCAGCGATTATTCAGATTTAGACCAAACACATTCTTATAATGGAACCTAAGACTAAGCCAAAGTGCATTTTCTGGTTTTAGAACTTATATACCGCTTCACTGTGCTTTTACAGTCCACTCTAAGCAGTTTACAGAGTCAGCATACTGACCCCAACAATGGGCCCTCATTTTACCAACCTTGGAAGACTGAGTCAACCTTGAACTAATAAGAATTGAACTGCTGAACTGCAGGCAGCTGGCAACAGCAGAATAATCCTGCAATACTGCATTCTAACCATTGCACCACCACATGTTTTATCTCAACTTCCTTCATCTTCTCAGTCTTCTTGGTTCTCCTCCGATTGTCAAAACTGCAATTAAAAGCTCCTTCAGAGAGGGAGCTATATTTTGCTAAAATTACTGTGAAAAGCACTTTCATAGTATGAGTTTTACTACAGTTAGTTCTTACTTACTGATGATCATTGGGAGTAGGCATTCCATTGCTAAGCAATGCAATCATAATGTAGGGCATCACATGACTGCACCAAATTATGATGATAGTTCCAGTAGTCCAGTAGTCCCCATTGCTGTCGTTAAGTGAATCCTATGAGGTTGCAGCATTCCAGTCACATAATTCCCTACTGACTTTGCTTGTTGGAAGCTGGAACAAATTCTGATCACTTGACCACAGGATATTGCAACATTGCAACTGCGCGCAGGTTGCTGAGCACACAAATAATTACCACATAATCATCGGATGCTGCAATGAACACAACTATAAGGACCCCTCCTAAGTACCTCCTTTGTTCAGTATCATTGTAATTTTGAACAGTTGCTGAATGAGTGGACTGCTGCATTTAGTTTCATATGTTTAATAAAATGTTCCAAATAAAAATGTGAGAAGCAGCTAATGAACCATATTCAGCCTGCCATGACCAATATAGTTGATTTGTCATTATATTGAAACATGTCGGGACAAAAAAAGCAGCATCAGCAGATAGGAACTCATACATAATAAAAATGGAAATAAGAAACTTGCTGAGGTGAAATAAATCTCCATCAGCCATGAGAAATAGAATGATCATTCTAATTGAGAAACAACAATGGAAGAGATGTAGATGGACCAAATAACCAGATCTCCTCGGACATTTGAATCTTCAGGTTTTGATCTATTTATATCTGGTTCATAGTATCTCCCTCAGACATATTCTCTCTCATTTCCCTTTTTGCGTCTTTGTTTTCAATCATAAACAATATTGCTAGTTGAATAAATTGAAGCTGACAGGAAAACATTTAATCAAAGCTATCTTCTTTAAAAGGCTCCAATCATCTAGATTTTTTAAAAAAATGTACTTTGAGCCAAGGCATAATTAAAAAAAAATAAGGAATAGAAAGAACAATTCATACTTTTTGGAAAATTGATTATAGAGAATATATTTAAGTACATTTTTCACTTAGATATCACTTCTGGATTGTGTGCCTGTGATGAAAAAAAAAATGAAATGCTGACTTTGGTTTCATCAATCAGAAAGATTTGTTATTCTAGAAATGACTAGTTATATGCAAATGTGTCAAAGCAAAAAGTTGAGGCTGGAGTGTTTTTATCTTATACTGTGCTAAAAAGAGTTGGAAGTCAGTGTCTTTTTTCTTCTTTTTCCTCCCTTGTACCCCAGATTTTCTTTTCTCCTTTCTTTTTCCTTCCCCTAATTTCCTATTTATATTTTTCTCTGTATTTTATATATTAAATAAATAAATAAAAGGAAAATCGATTAACTTCCACCAAGTAGCAAGTATTCATAGGCCAAAGAGCCGATGTATTGTACATACAGATAATATTTTGCTTTGCTTGTAATTACAAGCAAAGCCACTAACAAAAAAGCTTTTTTCAAAATGCAGGAAAATGAACACCTACCTCAATGACTGCAACCCCCGTGCACACCCCAAGGATGATGCCAAGGTTGTCTTGTAACCAATTCTGCACACCTTCCATACATCCCTGGAAGATACGTACCACATCTGATTTACCAAGATTATAAGATTATGGATAATAACTATCAAAAGCAGGACAGTGTTATTGAGCTAGAGCATGAGTACTTTTGAAATATTTTCTATTTATAATGACTATTCTGGATAAGGCCAAAAGAAATTAGAAAGCTATTATTTTCTCTTTAGTCTAGGATTCTCTTATCTCTGACAAGCAGGGATTTTTCCCCAGGATATCTTATTTCCTTACTGCTGGCTTGTGACCCAATTAGATTCCAAAGGGTTGTTGGACACTGAATTTGAACCATATCCATCAGAAATATTCCTGCACTAGAGAAGGGGTCGCCAACCTTTTGGAACTCAGGGACCACCAAACTCATAATTTTAGATCCCAGGGACCACTAACTGGTTTTGTGGGCATGGTTTAATTTGTGGGTGTGGCTTGGTAGTCATGTGACTGCCTGGCTTGTATGTAAATATTATAAATATTTATATAAATATTGATTTTTTTTTATAAAAAAGAGCAACTTTTATCCAAAATCAGGCAAAGCAGGCAGGCAGATTGAGTTGCTCATTCAGAAATCTATCTGCCATTGGCTAGCTCAGTCTGTCACATAAAATTTGCTTGCAAGCAAACTCACAAAATTAACTCACAACACACCATGTATGGAGATATTGATTTGTTTTTATAGAAAAGCAACTTTTATCCAAAATCAGGCAAAGCAGGCAGATTGAGTTGCTCACAGAATCATTCAGTGATCTATCTATCTGCCATTGGCTAGCTCAGTCTCTCAAATTTGCTTGCTGTGAGTCTGCACTGAATTTGCTTGCAAGCAAACCTTCAGTCCTAAGGGAGGTTCGGCTGTGCTTAGCTAGAAAGCAAGAAATCCAACCATTTCCTAGCTAATCTAAATCTCCCGGCACAGCAGAACAGATGATGGTCAGAAAAAGGAAAAATAGCAACTTAGCAGACAAGTTTGCTGGGTAAGAAGCGAGTGGGCGGGGAGGGTTCCAGTGGGCCATGTGGGCTGAATAGCTTTGTGTTTCTGTGCAGCCTGGATTAATTGCTTTGGGGGGGGTTCTCTGGGGGCGAGATTTCTCTGCGGCACACCAAAATTTTCTCACGACCTACAGGTGGTCCGCGGCCCACTGGTGGGCGACCACTGCACTAGAGGAAAAAGCAGCACTTATATATTCCAAGCGAAAAACTAAATTTTGGAGCCAATAAAGTAAACTTAAGAACTGCAGAGTATAAAAATCTTTTCCAGGATTTTGTCACTAAAAAGCCATTATCGGAATGCGTCTTGGAAACTCATAAAGTATACTGCTAAGAAAACAGCAAATGCCAAAACTTTTGTTTTGGAGTATATACTATGTCTATGAACATTAGCATTTGTTCTGATGGATGCATTTGTTGAAATCAAAATTGTGTATGAATATGTAGCAGGCTACATAAGTGACGGATAAGATAGGAGAGATTGAGGCAAATAAAATGGGCTTCAAAAGTGCCTCCAATAATTTAAATGAAAGATAAAAAGGCAAAATGTATTCTCAGAATGACAGGGCGAATGGGCAGTCTATAATCATGTCAAGGAGATGTCCATGGTTACATCCACTTTCAACACTTTTCCTTCAACCAGGAAGACAACTAAGATCAACTCAAAAGTCATTAAAAAGAATGAAAAGAAATATTTTATATTGTCCTCCCAAAAATCTTTCAGACCAAATGCCAAACAAAATGAGAGTCAAGGGAGGAAGAGAAAGAAAGCAGGTAAACAAAAGCTGGTAGCATTTTTTCTCTCTGTTCTTTTAAAATCAAGAGGTCTCTGGACAAAACTTCCCCAAATGAGACACTCACCTGCTTTTTAACTGGCCAGTCATCCGTTGTTGTAGAGTTGGAAATAATATCCAGGAGGCAGAAACCCGCTTCCGGCTGCGAGTTAGAGGAGTCATTGGAGCAAGAGCAAGGATAGAATGTCTGGTTTTTTCCCTGAAGAGCTGTGTTGTTTTTCCAAGTTTCTGGCCCAGTCCAACCACAGCATTGTAGCTATGTTTAAAGGAAAACAGCACCTTATTACTTCCTGTTCAGTGTCACAGGGCCATTTTGTCAACTATCAAAAAGACTCTAACTGAAGCCATTAAAATTCCTTATTTCCTTTCTCAGTTGCCATGCTAAAGGGGGAGGGAGATTTGTGGAATGTAGAATGTTTCCTTTTAGAGTGCCAGACATAACACTGATAAGGCTCTTGAGAGCTGAAGTTGACCCAGCGTATCCTAGCAACGGCAGGAGGGGAGTACCAAGACCTGTTTGGTTGGTTAACGTGATCTGGGACACAAAGGGGGGTGGCCAGTATCTATATTTTAATTATACCAAAGTGCGGGAACTATTCAGAGTTGGCTTAACTGTTGAACCTACCAGTATGATGTGCCCAATAAGCAAGATCTTTGAAACAACAACAGCCTCGGAGTTTTGAACTAATTCATTGAGAGCATTACTCAGAACTATGACACATTTTGCCTGAGAAGATTTTTCTGCTTCTCTTTTTGTCATTATTACATTTTTTTTAGTGGTACTATCTTGCTCAATAAAATTCTATGTGTAGCATACAATTATTTAAAAAAAAAAAACACCAGCAAAATTACATGGACTTGTCCATGTACTTGCCAGGAGTCAAAACAGAAAAACAAAACCACACCTTCACCATAATATAGCAAAATTCACTTCTCCTTTACAATCTAAGGTAATAAAATCAAGCAGAAAATGCCATGTTAATTGATTCAATAAATAAGATAAATAAGATGAAGTTACCTATTTGGTGAGTTTGGAATGAATTTTAAGGAGGAAAAAAAAATAGTAGCAAGTCTCATAAAAGCAGAATCATCCTCTTCACCTTAGTCACATTGAAGGCAAAATATATCAAAAGTTAATACCTGTAGGATCCTTACATTTACACTACCGTGTAAAACGTACCTCTGTTAATTCTAGAGAATTCATTTCAACCTCTACAATTAACAAAATGTCCCTCTTTTAGACATTTAAAATGATTTCTTTTGCCACACTAGAAAAATAAGCAGGAATGGGTTGATTTTTTTTCCCTTGGATAACTTTGGGAGTAATTTTATGTGGGTTGGGCAGCTGTATAAATTTATTTAATAAATAAATCTTATAATTTTCACTGTTAGGTGTGAGATGGATAGCGTATTTTGTAGCTATTGTTACAATTTTTATTATTAAAAATGAGTAAGTTTTTCATATGAAAGCACATCCCAATATATGAAACTACTTCACCTGTCTGGAAATGTGAGAAGTCCATTGTGATAGGACTATGCCTGACTAGCTTCAAAAATGGTGCTATTAATAAGAACTACAGGGATACCTCAAGGGCTTCTATGGAAATGGCTTACAAATCAACTGGCAAGGCTGCTGACTGTGAAGCTGCCTCCCTGTAAGATCTATTAAGAATTCTATAACCCAAATGGCATTATATACAATGAAACTGGATGCAACTTTTCCAGCACACTATTTGCTTCTGAGTTTCCTATCCAGTTTCAAATGGAGGGTAACAATTGTAAAATTCAATGTAGCCACCCCCCCACCCCCCAAAAAAGATGCTTTCATAATGTTGTATATTCTTCCACTTTGAAGAATATACAACATTGTTAATTCTCACTTAATGGTATTCTGGAACAGCAGGCAATTAGATTTCATTCTGCTTGAAGTTCTCCAGATCCAATGTAATGTCCTGAATTGCTAGTTCTTTGAAAGTAATTGAAGAAGTATGTTATAGAGGCACTTCCCAGCCTCACTCATAAACACCAGCTTGAGAGTTATTTCCTTAGCATGAAAAAGGCCAATTGTTAAGAATAGCCAGTCACCAAAAGATGGAGCTCTTCTACTATTGTTTCCTTTCAGCTTGTGGTTAAAATAGGATTTTATAAAAAGTTGGCAAGACTTTTCATTTGTGAACAAAGACCAAGTAGGCCTTAATTATATAATATATTGTACTGTATGTAAATAAGAGTCAATTTGCTGTTGGGAATAGAATATACATTTAGAAACCTGCTGAAAATGGTAATAGTAATCTATGCAATAGCTACAAAACTGTGAGAAAAAATTGTAACTGAGAGTTTACTTAGTCCTAACTAGCTAAAATGATTTCATGATTTCATTATTTCATTTCTGGTTTACAAAGACTTCATAACTCCATGTTCTGTTCTGACTTGGAGACAATCTACAGGTTTTTGTTTTATGGTAAAACACACATTAGTCTGTGAACTAATAGCTTCAATTAAAATATCCCCAATTAATTTAGGAAGAAAACCAAACTCAAATTTCTCTCCTATTGAATGAATGCAATATAATCTCTAAGACAGTGATGAGAATATGAGTGGATAAAGAACTTATTAAACACCAATGTCCAATTAATCTGACTGTATTGGTATAAAAGTGATTTTAAGCTACAGATTTTAAGCCTGATACATGCTCTCTCTACCCCTACCCCCTACCATGTCTACTAGAAGAGACAGTTGGCCTTGAAAAGACTACAAATTTGCAGAACATCAAATCATACTCTGCAAAGAATAATACTATTAATTTGGAGGCTGCTTCTGATGTAGGGTAAGCAGCTTCCCTTATCCAAGGAAAACCACTGACTACATTTAATAGAAGTCTTCAGCTATACTTAGGTTTGTTAAGAAGCCCAAACAAGTTCTGCACCACATTTTAATACAGCCTTATTTGACTAAAGAAAAATTATACATGTGCTTTTTAATTCTCAGATGAAGAAATGGAACAGCATTACTCAGATGTACAAAACAGTTTTCCTATTAGAAGACATTCTGATCAACAGAATAACTTTGGTTTTGGAGATGACTCCTGAGAATACTATAGCAAAGAAGGGAAAAAACCCCCAAAACAAATGCATCATAGAATAAATCAATCCAGAACTCTTTTTCAGAGCTCAAGTGACCTGGATCAAATTATCATGTTGAGTATTTTATGCAAAATGAAAAACTTATAGTATAATGCTAGAAAAGGAAGGATAGAAAAAAAGAGAATGGCCAGTAACAAGGTGGATGGACTCAGTTACAACAATGATGGGTGCACCATTGGAAAACCTGAAGGACCAGATTAGGAACAGATCATGTATGATTATTAAAAGACAACACCAACTCGATGACACATAATCCAGCTCTTTATTTGTATCCTACAAATATCTGGACTAAGTCAATATAACTGGTAGCTTCTTAGAGCTAAATAGTCCCAGTCTTATTTTTGTTGGCTTCTTACCAACCAGATGCTGTGATAATCTGAAACTATATTAGATGGCACTATAGGCTACATACAGAAGAACTGGTGTTTAGGCCCTTGGGTAAGAATGACAGGAGTACAGGGATGGTTGCTGTCAAGAGCCATCAGTAGTAAGCATATTATGGTGGCCACCAGTATAAACCTTAACAATGTATACAAACTGTGTCATTGAATGATTCAGGAGCCCTGGTTTATGTGAAGCCTACAATTAAAAATATGAAATAAACTGTGTCTGATTTTATAAGAAAACTGTCTGTGGACCTTGAATGGCAACATGTTTTCACATATGGAACTCGCTAGTAAATGCGGTCACAGTATTGAAAATGTATATATAAAGACACTGCCACGATGCAGCTTTGCACCCTGTAGTAATTGAACACGTGGACAATTCCGGCATGCTTCATTTTTCTGTGGTAACACCCGAAGTAGATCTCATGCACAGGATATGCCAAACTTTACATCTGGCAAATTAGATATTGCATAATTATTCACACGTCAATGGATCCATATTCTCCACACATGTTCAATTTGAATTGGACTAAGATTTGAGAAATTCAGGTTCAAGTCTCTGCTCAAGTAAGAAACTCAGTGATCTCATATTTCCATCTAATCTATGTCACCAAATTAAAAAATAAAATACAAAGAGGAAATTATGTATACTGCCTTGAGCTTCTAAAGCAGCATTTTTCAAACTTGACTGCCTTAAGATGTATAGATTTCAATTTTTAAATTCCCCAAGTTGAAGCCCATTTTCTGGGAGTTGAGGTCCATATATCTTAAAGAGGCCAAGTCTGAAAAACACTGCTCTAGAGAAAAGATAGGTTGAGATCGCAATGATTGATTGAATAAGTTCCTTGGATATACAGTAGAACTCTATATCATGAGCATTGTTTGGTGAAAAGAGATTTTAACAAATGAGTACCTCAACAGGATCTCCTGCTTGTACCTCTGTATTGTGCATCTTGAGAACAATACCAGAGGAAAACAAAAAGACCGTATATTGATGATATGACCCACTCTATGAAAGCAACTTGTTTCTCATATTTAGAACTTGTGCTTGATTCATAAGGTTGTTAGGGATAACATTGGTTACCTAACTTAGTTTGGGTAAAAATAATATATAAACTATGTTAGTGAGTTTAAGTGTGTGTATCACTTTAACTGCAAAACATGTATTTTGAGTGCGGTTATAAAATCACCATAAGAGGGAGCAAGAGAGCTCACTGTTTACTGGCTTGTACTGGAGAGCTGACAATGTTGGATTGATGGTGATAACTGCGTGTTTTCCTGCTGTTGCTGAGAAAAGAAAAGGGGTTTGATTTTCTTCATATCTCTGACTGCAAAAGAGATATATTGCTGGACTGATTATTTGTAAGTTTACTGACCTCTATTTTCAACCCTGGACTTTGCAACTGATTAATCCCTGGATGGACTGAATCTGTCTTACTGAGTGTAAACTAAACGTTTATCTCAAATAATTTGCCTGCCTGCTAGACTGCCGTTGCACGTTCTGTTAGGGTGTGCATCCCTAACAAAGGTTCTCTACCCACTTATTTCTGCCTGAAGCCAATCTTCAAATATCAATATTAATTTATGATTAAATTAGATGAAGATGAATTTTACTATTCTCATTCAAGAAAAACCTTACCTTATGTATTATTGACAATACCACTAACTATCTCATTAACTCTTGCATGGCAACTTACTCGTAACTGGACATAGTCCCAAGCATTTTCAAGAGTCTTATTATTGTCGTCAGAAGGATTGTAATTCTGGACAAGTTCACTAACGATCCCAGACATTTCTGCTTCAAGCTAGTAAAAATAATACAAAAACATAATTAAGCACTGGTCTTGTGATTATTGATCCCATCTTACATTTGAAGATATATAAATTATTTGAACTTTATTCCATAATAAGGTAACCTTTTCCTTTTTCCCCTAGATGTGTCTTCCAGAATATCCTGCAAATAAGAACTGGAGAGAGGGAAAGAGAAGGAACAATTACAACTTTTTTCTCTATCAACAAAAAGAAAGTAAGGGACAAGTCAGAGCATTTCACTCAACACTACAAACCATGTCTAAGATGTGATGAAATAATTGTTAGCTATTCTATTAGTATCTTAAAAACAAGTATGAATATCTGTTGGTGCTGAGCACTAAACTCACAGGATTCATATTCTGGCAATTAGACTATATGGCAATCACAGAATAAAGAAAAAAACACAAGCAATAACAAACAAGTTCTTGGCAAAACAGAGTTGCTGTAAAATATTGCCAACTGCTACAGATTTGGAAAGAAGGCAGCCATCTGTCTTTTTGTTTTTAGGACACGTCTGAGCAAACGGCAAAAATCTCCTGCGGTGTGAACCCTAGCAAGTGTCAAGTCAGCAAAATGCAAGCTCATCTCTTGAGCTATGAATGGCACAAGTGTCTGGATTATTATCTGCCGACTGAGAAGATGATGTCAGACAAGAACAGTAAAATGTTTCACAATTTCCTCTTAGTAAAACTGGAAATTACCACAAAGGTCAAAAATTTCTATTAAAAATTAACTTTAAGTCAAACTGCAGTCCATGCTTTCAATTTTTACTTAGTCTACTAGTATCAAAAACTAAGGTATGCCTGATTCCACACAGAAAAATGTAAAGGGAATGAAATTTATAGTTACTTAAGTATCATACAAGGTTGCTTTTTAAAAATTATATCACACCATGTTAAATATAAAGGGTCTTATTGTTATTGATCAGGGTAAAATTTGACCTTTTTCAATTTGCTATAATATGGACTTGATAAGAAATACAAATGTTCCTGTCCAGTAAAGATATATTATGATCAGGAAAATTAACATTAGCATGAGCTCAGGACTATTTGCTTTTTGAAAATGCATTAATGTTAGACACTGTGGGCACTAAATGAAAGAATTTTTTTTCTTTTTCATTTACTGCAGTGCTTATATTTTCCTTTCATGATGAAGTGTTGGGCAGTTTACAATTCTCATTTTCAGGATGACTTACAAATGTTGGTTTTCTACTGTCATATGGCAATGTTAAGGCAACCTATGAAAATCTTACATAAATTAAACCTGAAAAATATTTTCTGAGGAACATGGAGAAACCCAGAAACCTTTTTTCTCTAATGCTGGCCTATCAGAGCAGGAGCATAGGGATGAATATGCAGGAAGCACTGCAATATCAGTTTGTGATGTTTTCAACCTACATTAAATGAAGTTTCCATCAGCTATTTTAACAAATGGAAATAATTTGCATAAATTGAGTACTGGCTAGTGAACTCTATGACTGAATCTAGGTTTGAAGAGCAACGTAACAATATATATTTCTGAATAGTATAATTACATGAATGGGTCTTTAAGTAACTTGGAGAAAACTTAATTCAAAGATAGTTTAAAGATTAATAGGGATCCACCAATGAATCTTATAATTCATTCAGCTTACTTCATAATTAAGCTCTAAGCAGACTCATGAAGTTTTAAAGCAAGCATTATTGGGGGGGGGGAATGCCTCTATGTTTCTGAATAAAAATGAAGAAACAATATATGGGATTTAGCGAATTCTTCCAGCCTAAATGCCGAAATATGGAATATGAGTCAACCCAGTGTAAGAGAGGACAGCTGGCTGCTTTCACACCAATCACATTATAGTAGCAATCACATTATAGTAGAAACTTAGTCAACTTTTATAATCCAGAATACTGGGAAGGAGAACACAGTCTGGTATTCTAAACCTCTCCTGCCAACAGAATCTACATTTAGTTTCCTCAGAGGTTTCTCCACAATAAGCAAAAGAAGAAGAAAAGCAAGGCTTCATCAATTCCCGTTATTAAAGAAAGCCTGAAGAAACATATGTAGCCTTCCATCTTTACTGCACAGATACTAAAACCAAAACCTTGATGGAAGGGGGAAAAAAGGGATGGGGGAGAAATGAGTGATAGAAGCACTTACAATCTACTACCAGGAACAAATTTGTGCAAAACCTCCCAGATTCCACAAGTAGAATTTCCCAACTATCGCTCACTTTTTCCAATATTTCGCATTATTAAAAGTTCTCCTGACTAGACTACACACATAAATTCATTACTCTGCATTGTTCTCTTCTGTAAGTCAAGATATTGAGGGGAAGGGGGTCTAAAAATATACAATTGTCTTTAATTTAAACTAAATTTAAATTTAATTTAAACTAACTTCAGTTTGACTACTCTTAGGTTCTGTTATTATCTCCATAACACATTAACTTGCAAAAAAGGTTGTTGAAAAATTAGTACATTTTTAAACAAAAATTGATATGTAATTTGGCATCAGAGCAGTTTTTACTCAGAATTTAGTATGCTTTACAGATTAATATTTTAATTTCTTTTTTTATTAGAGGTTGCAGCACAACATTCAAAGAAGTATAACTATTGAAATATACTGTTATTTCCTCTCATGGTTTGCAAAGTGCTAATTAATTAAGTTTACATTAAAATGTAAACTCAACATTCAAGAATCTGAAAGATAGTTTTGCAGCTGAGTAAATGACTAAAATTGGGTTGCCATTTTAACTGGTTTTTTGTTGTCTCTGGACATTAAAGGCAAAATTGATTTCTTTTTTTGTTTGAAAATTGAAATTCTGCACAAGCCATATGTAACATCTCAAAATAGCAAATATGGGTACAGAGTTTACTAAGATTATAAACCAAAAATTAGAGGTTCTTTCTAAGAAGTGGGATAGTGGAAAGAAGCATATTACAAGAGAGAAAAGTGCTCTGAATGCTTTATACATGTATTTCAAGCCTTCAGATTCTATTTTTTATTTATTCATTCCTGCAGTGGATTTTGTCCACTTTTACTTCATCTAGAAACCTACTTTTTTGGGCAAGTTAAAGTTTTGTTGTTGCTTCATTTCTTACCCAAAATTCTCAGGATATATTTACTGTAGTGGTTTACTGAACCAATGCTGAACTGTTTTGAATTTTAAATTTGAATTTTGTACAATTTCACAGTCTTATTGAATTGAACTTGTATTACTTTTAATGGAAAACACTTAAACTATGTAATAAATAGTAAAAGTAGGCTGAATATTTCTATTCACATTTATCCAGATTTCTTGTCCAGTGCAATTGTATATAACAAGCAAGAAACTAGTTATTCATTATTTCTCAGTTTATTAATATATCTTTTAAGCAAAGAAGACTTTGAGCAATTAATCATTGTTAAATTCTAGATGATTAACAAAAATTAGCTATTGAAAAAACTCTCCTTAAATTCTATAAAATATTTACAGTTAGTTGGTGTCTACATTGCTTTTTCTTTCTTTTTTCTTTCTATTATTTGATGCTTAATTTTTGTTCATAGTTCCTGGTTTTAAGAATGACGGTAAGCTGTTTTGAAAACAGGAATTCAAAATCCCCTAAATAAAGTTACATGCTTTTTTTTCTTAAATATTTTCCTAAGTACATATTAAGAAATTCAAAAATGTAAAAAAAAAATAAACCAAAAAAAATAGTTTTAGTTAACTCACACCTAATATTTATATTTCTGTGATTCTTGCTGTTGTAAATTTTGTAACAGAAAGCACCAGATTATCAAGTCACATATATCATTTTTCCATCTAATTAGGAACAAACAAACACCAGTTTTATTTTTATCACTTCATGCAAATACAACTAACAGTAATAACTCCAACCCAAATGAAGAATGTCAGATTGGAAGAGTTAAAGAGTGCTTTTTTAAAAAAAACAATGACTTTATAGTGATATTTGCTGAAAAACTGCATGTCTAAATCTTGTTGTTAAGACATTACTTGGAAATGCATAAGAATCAGAACAACACAACTTCAACCTCAGCAAGGAAAGAAATTGGGAAACAAAAGTGTCACTTACTGCATTCCTCTGAAAATAGATCAGCAAACCGGCAGCTATTTGGGCTATGAGAATCAGCAATAGGCAAGTAAAATACTGCAAAACAAATGCAAAGTTTTTCTCACATTTGTAACATTAGTACTTGGTATATAGATAGTCCTCAACTTACAACAGTTAGTTTAGTGACTGTTCAAAGTTACAACTGCATTGAAAAAAAAGTGACTTATGACTGTTTTCCACCCTTGTGGTGTGGAGACGATAACTTGGTCCTCAACACCAATAAGACCACTTCTATAGTGGACTATAGAAGGAACAGATCAGACATCCAGCCCTTGCTTATCAATGGAGACCGAGTGGAGCAAGTGGCCAGTTTTAAGTTTCTGGGTGTTACCATAAAAGAGGACCTGACCTGGGGTGCTCATATTGCAGCACTGGTCAAAAGGGCCCAGTAGAGGTACCTGAGACTTCTCAGAAAACAACAACTGAATGAAAAACTGCTGGTGACCTTTTACTGCTGCACCATAGAGAGTATTCTAATGTACTGCACCTCTGTATGCTTTACCAATTGCACAGTGGCAGATAGGAAAGCACTCCAGAGGGTTAACGTCATTGCCCAGAAGATCATTGGTTGCCCTCTCCCCTCTTCGGAAGAGCTTTAAAATTCCCTCTGCCTTAAGAAAGTTCAAAACATTCTTAAAGATCCATCTCATCCTGGGAACCCATTTTTTTGATTTATTACTATCTGGCAGACGGTACAGAATAATAAAAACAAGCACAAATAGGCTGAAAAACAGCTTCTATCCCAGAGCAGTAGCTCTTTTGAATTCTACTGTATAGTACAGTGTTGGTGTGGTGTTGCGGGTTTTCGGTTCAATGTGTGGAGTGTGAAGGATGTGTGTTTGCGTTTATTTTCATGGTCATGATGTGCACAGAAGATGGTGTTTGATTTTGTTGTACGAGGTGCAATGACAATAAACTAAACTAAACTTACAATCATTTAACTTACCTACAGTTACCTGAATAAAATTCAGATGCTTGGCAACCGACTCAAACTTATGACAGCTGCAGTGTCCTGGGGTCATGTGATAACCTTTTGTGACCTTCTCACAAGCAAAATAAACGTGGAAGCCAGATTCATTTATCAGTTGTGTTACTAACATAACAACTGCAGTGACAACGGTGACAAGAAAGGCCATAAAATGGAGCAAAACTCCCTTAATTACTATTTTGCTTAGCAACAGAAATGATGGGCTTAATTGTGGTCATAAGTCAAGGACTATCTGTACTGCTTCACAGGTGGAGTTCTTCAAGGGGACGGGAGGAGGGAGATCCTATGGAAGACAGTACAACCAGATGTAATAGGAAGCTTCAGCTACGAAGCCAGAATGCTTTCTTGCCAGGAGCCCAGTGATGTATCAGAAAGAGATTTATTTCCATTTTCTGCCTGTCAGAGCACAATAAGCTAACAGAATTTGCTAAGCTTGCTTCCATGAGGTGTTTTAATGGAAACCTGGAACAGGTTTAGACAAGGTATCTGAACAGGTCTGAAATAGTGCAAGAGTCTCTATGGATCTTTTCCATCCTCCCTGAAGACTTTCAGTCTTTCTCCCAAGGAAGAGAAGTTGCTGGTAGAGAGAAGACATTCTGGGGTGGGACTGCAGCCTTCTGCCTCTACTGTAAGATCCCTTCTTACAGGGCAATACTGGCAATTTTGGAAAGAATTTGGAAAAACAAAACAGCAACATTAAAATCAGCCCGTTTGCAAATTGGACCTCCAAAGGACTGTAAGTGTAGGTATGAAGAAAGCTTTTCTTGTGAAAGTATTCCACAATCAGGTTGCAACCACAGAATGGGCTCCTTCTGTAACAACTTCCAAAGATATACTGTGTACCGAGATGCCACAGATTGAGCATTGGTTCTTACCTGATACGCCTCTTCTCGTTGAACTGCGTAGAGCATCCAGAGAGTGGGAGGTGCTCCAGTCTCGTGTCATACAGGCTGAGCTATAATTGAAGGAACGCCCTCCTCCTCCACGTGAATCCTGTAGGCGTTCCCCCAGTTTTATGAAGACGAGAGGACAGTAACAATCCTCCAATGGAACTGGAAAAAAATAACTTGCAACAACCATAAACAGTATCATTGGCCGAAACAGAATGCCCTACCAGACGGAATAAAAAGGGTGGGGCTGGATGCTCTACGCAGTTCAACGAGAAGAGGCATATCAGGTAAGAACCAACACCCATTCTCCGTCAAACTGCTGCGAGCATCCAGAGAGTGGGACATACCAAAGCATGTTGTCCTACGGGTGGGACTCCGTCTGGACCGGAATTTCCTCTGACTCTCTCGCCACCTGTTGAAGGACTCGCCTACCGAAGGAAACCTCAGCGGAGGCATAAGTGTCAATTTTATAGTGTCGGATAAATGGAGATGGAGAGGCCCAAGTAGCTACCCTACAAATGTCATGAATGGAAGCTTGAGTAGCCCAGGCTACTGAAGTAGCCGCGCTCCTGGTAGAGTGAGCGGTTACCCCACTAGGAACCGGTAGGGCTTGAGCCAGATAGGCCTTAGAAATGGTAGCCCTAATCCAGCGACCTACAGTAGACGGGGAGACTTTGCATCCCATTGCCTTTGGCTGAAAGGAGAGGAAAAGAGACTCAGACTTTCTGATAGGCTGAGTTCGATGAATGTATATCCGGAGCGCTCTGCGCACATCCAGGATCTGCCATTGTCGTTCCTTCTCCTGCACGGGCTTTGGACAAAAATTAGGCAGGACCAATTCCTGTGCTCTGTGAAAGGCCGAATTGATTTTAGGCATAAAGACAGGATCAGGCCGTAAAATAACTCGATCAGGATGGAAAATGCACAGGTCCTTTCTGACGGATAGAGCTGCAATTTCAGATATCCTTCTAGCTGAAGTTATTGCTACGAGAAAGACCACTTTAAGGGTGAGATACTGAATGGACGTTTCCCTGAGAGGCTCGAAGGGAGATTTGGTCAGCGCCGTAAGGACTTTATTAAGGTCCCAAGTCGGGTATCTGTGAACCATTGGGGGGCACAAGTTAGAAGCTCCCTTGAGAAAGGCTCTGATACGAGGATGGTGGGATAGTGGCGTAGACGAGTCGCTGGAAACCACCGTGGAAAGAGCCGAAACCTGTCTTCTCAGAGTGTTAGGGGAAAGACCCCTGTCTAGGCCATCTTGCAGAAAGGCCAGAACCTGTGCAACAGAAGGAGAGAGCGGGTCGATAGAAGATTGACGACACCATTTGGAAAAACAGTCCCAGGTTGCATTATAAATGCGAGTGGTGGAAGGGCGCCTCGCTGCCATGATGGTAGTGATGACCTGGGCCGATAGACCCTCTGATCTTAGCTTTTCCTGCTCAACCTCCAAACGGCCAACTGAAGCCACTGCAGATCCGGATGGAGGAGAGGGCCCTGGGACAGGGAGATCTTGTCCCGTGGAATCCTCCATGGTGGGGCCACCGATAGATCGCGATGGTCTGCGAACCATGGTCTCCTGGGCCAATACGGAGCCACTAGGCGAATCTCTGCCCTCTCCAGAACCAATTTCCGAATCACCCTTGGGATCAAAGGAAAAGGGGGAAAGGCATACAGAAGACCAGAAGGTCAAGGGCAATGCAGGGCATCGTAATTCTCCGCTCCGTTGGTGGGGTAGCGAGAGAAAAATCTTGGTGTCTGGGCATTGTGCGGAGAGGCAAACAGGTCTATCAGAGGCAGGCCGAAGATCGTTGCTGCCTGCTTGAACAGAAGAGGATGAAGGTGCCATTCCGCTTGGTCCAACGCGGCTCTGCTGAGCCAATCTGCTCGAACATTGGAGACTCCTGAAATGTGTTCCGCTCTGATGGATAGAAGGTTTGTTTCTGACCATCGACATAACCGCTCTGCCTCTCACATGAGACGAAGAGAATGAGTGCCCCCTTGACGATTGATATGCACCTTGGTTGTGGTGTTGTCGATTAAAACCAGTATGTGATTCCTTTGTACCTGAGAGAGGAAAGCCTTCAGGGCCAAGTACACCGCGTGGAGCTCCAGCCAATTGATGCTGCAACGTTGCTCGGCAGCCGACCATATACCCTGGGCTGAAAGGGAGTGCAGATGGGCTCCCATCTGGAGAGACTTGCATCTGTAGTGAGTGTGACTCTTGCAGGTTCCTTGAACAGATGGCCCCTGTTGATAGAAGGTCTTGTCCACCATAGAAGAGAGGTGAGGACTCTTGGAGGGACCTTTACCACGATGTTGGAGTTGCTCTGACCGGAGCGTTGATACGGCAGAAGGAACCACTGCAATGATCTAGAATGCAAATGTGCCCATGGAATAATAGATATACAGGAAACAAGTCTCCCCAGTAGCTTGGATAAATCAAGTAAAGAGGCTTTACCAGACCGCCTAATGGTCTTGACGGAAGCTCATAAGCTATCGAATCTATCGTGAGAAAGGAAAACCTTCTCCATCACTGAATCAATGACAGCTCCTAAATGGGCAACACGGGTGGAAGGGACAAGTTGACTCTTCTCCCAGTTAACAAGGAAACCGTGAGCCTGCAGCACCGAAAGGGTGGTGGCAATGTCACGTGTAGCCTGAGTTTGGCTGGGCGAAACAATCAAAATGTCATCAAGGTAACAATGAAGCCAGATTGGAAATGCCTGAGGTGAGCCGCTAGAGCTGCTAGTACCTTAGTAACAAGACCAAAGGGAAGGGCCACATAATGAAAATGCTGATTATTATAACAAAACCTCAAGTATTTTGAATGCGAGGGAAGGATAGGGATATGGAGATAAGCCTCGGATAGATCTACTGAAGTCATCCAGTCTCCCTTTCTAATGCTCTGCAAAATGGATTGAAGGGTATGCATTTTAAATTTATGTCGGACAATATACTGATTAAGCCTCTTCAAATCCAAAATGGGTCTCCAGCCTCCAAAATGCTTAGGGACTAGAAAGAGGAGGGAGTAGAACCCCTCACCCCGCTGTGAGGCAGGTACGGGCTTAATTGTCCTAATATCTGCGAGATGTTTGATGGCTGATAACATGAGCTCCCGCTTGGTCGGGTCCCTGGAGACGGGAGAGACCCTAAAATGATCTGGTGGTGAAGAATGAAACTGGAGAGAAAGACCAAATTTAACGGTGTCTCTGACCCAAAGATCTGAAGTGGATGTTTCCCACTGGTGAGCAAAACGTCTAAGGCGACCGCCAATGGGATAGGAGGCGGGAGATCTATCTGGGTCTCCGGGACGCCTTATTTCCTGGACCTCTGAAGGGCCTCCTGTAGCTTCCTCCCCTCCTGCCTCTATCACCTGAGTCGCTTCTGTCTTGATAGGCCGGCCGAAAGGACGACGAGGCCTGATATCTAGGGGAGAAGGAATGTTGGACGAAGGGACGAAAGAAGCCCCTCCGAAATGGCTGGGACCCTCTGGCTTCTGGTTTACGAAAAAGGGACGGTAGAAATTTCTTCTTATTACGCGTCTCCATTAATAACGGGTCTAAGGCAGAGCCGAAAAGCTTCCCTCCCGAGATGGGAGCTGAGGCTAGCTTGGATTTATTTCTGACATCTGCGTGCCATTGACGGAGCCAGAACAGCCAATGGGCAGCCACTTGTGAGGAAATGGCCCAGGCCGAGAACTTCACGGAGTGAAAGGTTGCATCGGCCACAAATTCAGCTGCGGCTGTGAGCTTGGCAATGTCCTGCAGGGCTCTGGTATTGGAAGCGGGGACATGTTGCTTTAGTTGTTTAAGCCACCTTATGGAAGAGCGGGTAAAAAAGGAGGCAGCTGTGGCCAACTTTATGGCCCAGGCATCTGACTGATGCGCCCGCCGGAGCGCCAATTCCATACGCTTATCCTCAGGTTTAAATGCCTCCAGGGCGTCAGTGGTATTGGAAGAAGAAGAAGCCAATCTAATAATAGAGTCGTCTGCCTCTGGAGTAGCCAGCAAGGCTGAAAACTCCAAATCGAGATTGAACAGCCTCTTATCCTGGTTAGAAGGGGCAGGAGAGGGGCCTGTTGATGCCAGTTGTCTTGCTACAAGATCGGAGAATATTGGGGGGATAGGAATTACCTCAGTCTCAACGATCAGATGAGTGAATATGGAGTCTTCTTGACCCCCCGGGGGGGGGCTGGAGGTGGCTCAGAAGCAGACGGAGAATGAAGACCTGAAATGTTTTTAGCTTTAAATAATAAAGATTTAAACAACTGAGGTTTAAACAGGCCCACCCTAGCTCAGGGGAAATGCCTTCATCTTCAGACATTTCCTCCTCCATGGGGTCTAGTGTAAATAGGGGCTCTGAATAATGCAGTGACCCTCTATCGGAACCTTCTTCTTCTTCTACAGACTGAAAGTCCCCTTCCTCCTCCACCAGGGCCTCCACACCCTCCAGACATGGAACTTCAAATTGGAGAGGTACCTGTCCCGGCTGGGAAGTCGACCCGGCGATTGGTCTAGTAGGCGCGGATGTAATTCCGGGTGTCATCCCCTGAGGCTCCGACCTTGAGAGTTGCTGCATGCCTTCAGCGATCCCTTGACGGATGGCAAGCTGCATCCACTCCTTGATACTGTCTGGGATAACAAAAGAAGCCGGGTCCTGGCGTAGGCCCGCTGTGGTTGGTGTAAAAGTGGCCTCGGGAGCGTGAGGAGAATGGAGACTCCGTGTTGAACTACACCTGGAGAGGGAAGACTGTCCAGGTGGGGGAGAATGCACAGAAGGAGGGGGGGAGCAGGGGCTACAGAAGGCGAGTCCTTTGAACGTTTGCTAAATTCTTTTTCCAGAGCCTTATGACGCCTCAAGGCATCCCTTTGGGAGGCACTGGAGGAATCCTTGTCCTTTGCACGCAAATAGTGGGTCTTGGACTTGGCCTTTAAGGAAGGCCCACACGGATTTCCCTCTGCCATGATACCAAGAATATAAGAGAGGCGGTTGGTGCGCCAAGGAGTTCAGCCTATCGCTCTAGCCGGTTTTCCTGAGGTTGGGCCACGTCCCCCTTTTGGAAAAGAGAGGGGGAAAATCCCTTAACTATCTACCTACTAGTAACAGCACAGGAATAATCAAAGCAATCTTCTATTCTAGTATTTATTATATTTTTTTAATTAATTTAATTTTTTTATATATATATATAAAGGTGGGCGGAGCCCGAAAATAACTAAATTGAAGAAAAAGCTCAATAAGTAATTAGCTAAATAACAGCTGCAAAGGGGAAGCCAAATCCAACGCTGAGGCCAGAGAAAGGAAAATAACCCCTATATATATATACCATTGAAATATGCACAGGCAAAAAAAGGAGGGGTTGAGAAGGCCTCCTAAGGCAGCCTCCCAGCGAACTTGGAAGGTACATGCCTGTGCCCCTGGATGAGTTGCGGGCAATCAAAAACGGAACCAACTAGGCACAGGAAGGCAGGGCCCAGAGCCACAGTATCCTCAGTAAAATCAGGCTCCACGCGTCCTTTCACGCTGAGGGCCTACCAGCACCACGCAACTTTAAATGATCAGACAAAATGGCGCCGACCACGAAGCGCGCCTAAAATGGCCACCCGTAGTGGCGCTACTAGTCCAGGGACGCACCAGCCCTTAAACGGGAAAAGGTGAGAAAAAAAGAGCTGGGAGAAGAAGCAGAGCTTCTTCTGATTGCGTTGGTTGGGGGGAAGACGCAACAAATAAATAAATAAAGCTGAACGAAGGGCCACTCCTGGGAGCGCAACTTAAAGGCGAGGGGGGGGGCAAAAGGCTCCGACTCCCTCTAACGGCGAAAAACTTGCTTGACAGAAATTTGGGACCACACTAAAGGCAAGGAACAAGGATTAAAAGAAAGGCAAACCTGATACCAGAACACTAAACGAGCAATCTGAAACAGCCAAGACACGAAAAAATAGCTGCCTGTCTGTCGAAGGCTAAGCTAAAACTGGGGGAACGCCTACAGGAGTCACGTGGAGGAGGAGGGCGTTCCTTCAATTATAGCTCAGCCTGTATGACACGAGACTGGAGCACCTCCCACTCTCTGGATCTCACAGCAGTTCGACGGAGAAATGGCAATTTTTGCATATATTCTGTGCTTTCTAGATGCTTCTCTATCACTTGTAGCTCAAAGCCATAAAGACTTTACCAGCATCTATATGTACTGCTTACCAGTCCCAAGAGGCAGCGAATTTCATTGACCGCTCCAACACAGCCCAGGAACCCCATTAACATGGTGAGAGCTCCCACTGAAGTAAGAATGTATGCTCCAACTTTTGACGTTGATGATGAGGTCTCTGTGGAAACCCAAGGGGAAAAAAACTACATATAACAGATGCACATTTATTATGCTCCAGCAAAGCAAGATAACTGTTCAAGAGACATAAAGCACTCTTCTTTAAGTTCTCTAGCCAAGAAATCAAAGCACTGGACAACAAAGAGCTAAATTACATGCTTTGCCCTGGAAACTGAGCACTCACTTATTGGTCATGTGATTGTGAGGAAATGAACACATAGCTGTATTTTAAAAGAATGGTTCAGAGGAAGGGGAAGGAACTGACCCAGAAGGATGCGAAGAAATTGAAAATGCATTCTAGTGTTCAAGGAAGTGAAAATGTAAGTCCCAGCTGATAGGTTTGCTTATACTAGCTGACTTAGGAATACTGGTTAGTGCTTCTGAGATTTTAATAAAACAGGAAAGGATTATTAGCCATGGTTGGAAGTTAGCATGTCTGTTCCAGATTTCACATAATGATAAATTCTTATTGACTTACGTTTGGATGACCACTTTTGTATCCCCAAGCATTAATCATCCTAGCTGGGGTTGATATAATATCCAGTTCAAAAATTGGTAGGAATACTACATAATCCACCTTTGACTTAAAGCACATGTGAAATATTCAGTAATGTTCTGTTTTTAAGATCTTCAACTTCAGAGCAGTACCCAGTTGGAAATTCTACATACTTTGACAAGCCTGTCCCATCAAATGGTGCTGTCTTTTTAACAAAGTGGCCTAAGCAGAAAGATTTGCAGAAAGGCAGTGCCTCAGCTGGGCTCTTGATCTGTAGCACTTTTTGGTTTGTTGAGAAAAATTTCCCAGACTTTGCTGGCATAAGGCTACAAATTTCTATTCTCTCTTGCACAATTTTTCCTCTACTTTTTTTTTCTGGGAAAAATTCCAGACTAGCACAAGAGGGAGGCCTTTTTGGCAATAGAATGGAATGCCCTGCTGTGTCAAGTTCCTTCCCAAACTCTCTGTTAAGGTTACCAGGGAAAAAGGGGGAGGAGGAAACAAGAGAATTGAAAAAAAGAGTCCATCTGGAAATCTCTGGGAAGGAAACAGGAATCTCTGCATGTACAATGTGATTACAAGATAGAAGAAGAAAACTTTTTTTAAAGGATGCTCGCATATTAAAGGCTCCAAGAACACAGTAGCAATAACTGAATTACTTTGATCCGCCTAGCCTATAGAATTATAAACATTTGGTTTACAGATCATAAGACAAAACCAGATCATGTTCTAATTCTTATTTTACTGTTTAAAACTGTAGATGAGTATTAAAGGGAGACAGGAAGGAGACATGGCTTCATTCAACTTGCCATTTTTGTGTCTGACTAATTCTTCTTTATAGATAACATAACATTGCAGAAGTGATCCAGCTAAGAATAGTTAGAAATGTAAATACAGAAAGCAGAAATAGCACATACTGTTAACAGGAAAGTATCTTCTTTTTAAATCATTATGAAATCTGCCAACTTCTGAAAACTACCCTCACATTTCTGCTAAAAGGGGTAAAAATTATCATGAAAATAATTTTACAAAGATAGTGCCCTTGGTCTGACCTGATGTAGTCTCACATGAAAAAACTGATTAGCTTTTTCTAAATCTAGCAGGAAGCCGTCCCTGCTTTGGACTAAGGTCTAAAGATGGACTGTTCTTCAGATGTACAGTGTTTCCTGTTGGAATTTACTTTCAAAGGCAAGAAAACTATACATAAATCAATAGGAAAATTTAAAATTGTCTTACGTAGAACTGAAATGAAGCTTGTTGTGTCCACCAAAATCCATATTCCAAAACCTAGGATGACAGCACCCAGGATCTGGAAAAGAAAATTCAGTTACTTAAAAAGATCATATAAATCTTAAATTTTGTTTCATGAATTTGCATAACAGTTTTAATGATAAGTGCATCCAAAACAGCTCACAGAAACAAAACCTAAACTTTGAACTATGGGGAAAAATGGAAATAGGGTTACAAACTACAATAAGTCATACTTTTTTTAAATTCATGCCTTTATCAAAATTATTTCTATAATGGGTCAGGGTGAAACATTTCCAGCAGTAAAAGACAGATGGTGACTATGAAAACGTGTTTTTTTAAGGAGGGGGAAAATCTATTTAGTGTTTCTAATACATGTGACAAATATATTGAACCCAGTCATGTCTTGAGTATCAGAGAGATGACGCACAGACATAGCTAAAAATAAGAATTAGCACTGACTTGGTACTTACTCAACCAGAGAATCTCTAACTTACAACTTTGCCAGAACCCTTCCAATTTTCTCACCATATTAGGCCAAGCATTCTCTTTAACATAACATTAAAAATTGGGGAAACAAACAATGACTGCCGTTTTTCTCTTTTCATATCACAGTTCTTCTCTCTTTCCACCCACCCCCATCCCATTTTTTGGCTTCTAGAATCATACAAATGTCTCTGGGCACTCAGGAAAATCCCTATTTATGATGTGCAATTCAACTAAGGTAGCTTACAGTTCCATTCAGCCTTTACAGCCAGTGAAGTTTCCTGTTTCAGTTAAAGAGTGACATATATAAACAGAAGTATAAATTAATTGCTGAGATCATCACATTTTCTTTTCAAATGAGACCTTTTTTAAAAAAATTAATACTTATTTTAAATGAATGGAGAAGTGTGCTTTAATTTTCTACATGGGTAACCAATCCACCATGCAAACCTTCCTGAACAGGTACAAACTCAAATATTCAGTGAGAACTAATTTCAAGTTTAAAAGAATTCAAATGACCAGCTGTCTGCAAAGAATATAAATCCTTCCATTCCCCACCATCCAGTCAGAACTGAAGAAGCTTCTTGGATGAGAAGCGAAACATCTTCAAAGAAAAACCAGAAAGTCCGGTTGCCTCTTGAAAAATGCACCTTTGGGACAACCATGACCTGGATGACTGAAAATCTCCATAGACATTCAAGTTTATAATTTGCTGTGCACCTCTACTTTTAAGGCAGAAGAATTAGATGACATCTATGTGCATAGGCTTAGCAACATTCCATAAGTTCTCAAACATCCCTTCTCTTTCTAGCATGTCATTAAACTCAGACCGATTACTATACTTATAATAAAGTACACAATGGCGTTACACCCTTTGTATGAATGATAAGAATACAAGGAAACAGCTAAAGGACAACTAAACCTGTATAATTGTATAGAAACAGGAAGCAACTCTGAAATCCCTTACAAAGGATACTTATGCTAAATATTTGCCTACTAAACAAATTCAATGAGGCTACAAATCATACAACAGTCATACCAGCAGTAAATCCGGTGGCACAGTGCCACATCTTGGCAAGCAGGTTGCAAACACACTGCAGTGCAACAGTGTGTTGTAAATGGCTGCCAGCTGGCAAACTCCACCCATCTTCATGAGTTGCCATCAGCACACAGTTTGAGAACAGGGCAGCAATTATTATGCTGCTCTAACCCATTTTTACTCAGCTAATCGCAAAACATTCCTGGGGATGGATAAATAAATCTGGGCCCTTCTGTAGACTTCCATGTTAAAACAGAATTCAGCTGCAGGGCAATAAAGACCTCAACAATGGAGGAATCCAAATTCCATCACTAGAAAATAAAACTCAAGATTTCTTTGTCTTACAGCTCCTCTGTATAGGGGATGAAATTGAATAATGTTAAAACTGACAACTGTTAAATTGTATTCCAGGGTTTATTTTGTGATTAAATAAAAGCATCAGGATTTTGCAAATTGTTTCCTAGGACGAACAGTAAAGAAAAAAAAAAGTATATTGTGTTTAACAGAATGAATAGCACAATGTTGCATTCCACAAGACATCAGAAAGGATTCATCTTAACAGAAACCAAAAGAAAAGTGTACCCTGATCCTTTTTCCTCCCTCCAACCTGGATTCTCAAATTCTCCTTCCTTATTCCCATGACAAGGAGATTCCACTCTGGGAAATGTAAAATTCCAAATGAGGAATTTTTCATGGTTAGAAGACTTGCCCATGTAACATGATACTGCAGTTATTGTCATTTGTGTTACAATCCTGGAGCAGTAACCAAATTAACCGTTTTGAACACAAGTGAGAACCCCTGCTATATGATACCCCTAGAAGGCTGTTTGTTGCTAAGCAAGAGAAAGAAAGCCAAATGCACAATGTTCTCCTTGGTGATCCTTGACTTCATTTAGTGACCATTCAAAGTTACAAAAATGACTTACGACCACTTTTCATACTGATGGCCATTGCAGCATCCACATGGTCACGAGATTTACATTTGGATGCTTGACAAGTAGTTCATATGTATGATGGTTGCTATGTCCCAGGGTCATGTGATCAGGGTGGGATTCAATTTTTTTTACTACCAGTTCTGTGGGCGTGGCTTGGTGGGCATGGCAGGGGGAGGATACGTAAAATCTCTAGTCAGAGGTCTCCATTTGCCGGTTCTCTGAACTACTCAAAATTTCTGCTACCGGTTCTCCAAACTACTAAAAATTTCCGCTACTGGTTCTCCAGAACTGGCCAGAACCCGCTGAATACTTCTGTATGTGACCAACTTTTGTGACCTTCTGATAAGCGAAGTCAATGGGGAAGCCAGATTTACTTAACAACCGTGTTACAAATTTAATCACTGCACTTAACAAATGATTCACTTAACAAATGTGGCAAGAAAAGTTGTAAAATGGGACAAAACTCACATAACAAATTTCTCATTTAGCAATATAAATTCTGGGCTCCATTGTGGTCATAAGTTGAAGACTACCTGTATAAATTGGACCATCAACACAATGTTGTGGTCTGCAATCTTAAAAGCTACCAGCTTCTCTCTTTTGGTCCATCCAGATTTTCTATTTACCTCTCCTAGCCTCTTACTGTCCACCCACCCTCATTTTTCCCATAAAAAATGTTAATGCAAAATTTGAGGTGCCCCTAACCACGTTGTATCCTGTGCCTTCATCATACAATTTTGACCACATCATGGCAATTATTCAGGATTTGAGAAAAATACATGACTAATGCATTTTACAAAGGAAATAGGTGACTAATTAAATTATAGCAGAGGGTTTGTTTGTTTTTAACAGCTGGGTGGGAATGTTTCCTCTCTGGAAAGAACAAAAAAATTTTGAGCAAAAAAATGTAGCATAAAAAAAGATGTACCAGCATTTAAATATGTAAATATGCCTGCAATGATATATGTAGTGGGACAATTTCATGACTTAAAAAAAAACCTTTAAAAAAACCCCTCACACCTACTCATAATGAATTGAGAGAAATAGAACAGCTTTAATTTTGCAATGGGCAGAACAATTAGAAGAAGTGTTGTTCCTTTAATGAAACACCGTATCGTGTTCAGCAAAAGCTTATGAACTAGAACACTAACAGCAATAGAAAAAAAAAGAAAACACAAGGGCAGAGTTGAATACACTGATTCACTGTGTGGCAGAGTAGAGCTATTATATTTGGATTACAAAAATCTAGATGACTATTACATGACAGCAAAGAGACATTTCTTTATCTTGTTCGTAGGATTTACTGACTAAAAATTTTTGCAGCCTAGGTATAGTTATCCAAGAAACACTATGTGAAATATGAACAGCAATCTTCTTTTAATATTGCAATGTGCCAACAACACTTTAAAATGCAGAGACTAAGATCTTTCCAGCTGTGGTTCTGAAATGACTTGGATGCTGTTATTGCTTTGGCTGCCAAGGTTGTGTTTGTATACTACTTGCAATACTGTTGAGTGAAATAAGTTACACATTCATAAATAACATTCTGGCAAGTCCCCCAGAGTCTGTTCCCTGTGCCCATATGCTACTCCAGATAATATAAACTATGCTTTGGGACATGTGCAGAATGCTTCATGTGTACAGCTGAGACTGCTAACCAGCCCTGCAGCTTTCAGTTTAAAAGCTAAATGATCAAGAGGCTTTTTATAAATGTAATTGCTCATGACTCATATCTCCAGAACTATGGATAGATAATATTCATTATACCAGATTACGTGAAACAAGTTTTTGATTATAACTATGTCTTGGGTATGTCTTGAGGACACACTAACTCAAAAAGCAATGGGCTGAGTAAATGATCATAGCTTAGCTGCATCACAATGTCCAGTAGACAAGGTGTGGTTTCCAAAACCCAACACTGAAACTCACTAGTGATGAATCCATCTGATCTAGCAGATTTCCTCTTAATCCTTCTGCAATGGACAGCAGTTATGTGTATAATGCATCAGGAGGGGCTTCTTACACCATAAGCATTACAAATTCCAAGATAGGGCTATCATCTCAAATGGTTTGTACCAGCAGTAATAAAGAATAGTTCACATAGATACCTCATTGATCATCATAGGATGAAAAAATAAATCCTCTGCACACTTGCCTGTGAACTCAATAAAATCTCATCACTGAGAAAATAAGACATTGTCCTATTAAGGTGTCACACAAATAAAAGTCTAGTTTGTTTATTAATTCATCATTCATTACCCACAAGATTCTGATTCAGATTCCCCTAGGCTGCCATGCCTTAAAATGGGATGAAAGTTCAGATTTCCAAATCTTAAGGCAAATTATAGAGCCATGATAGGAGCCAAAGAGAAGAACCCCGGAAACCAGCTTCTTCCTATAGTCTAACCAGTGGAAAGTCTTAATGGAAAGAATTCCAGTCGTCTATCCTCCTTGGGCTTCTTCCTCCCTGCTACTTGTTTCCCTCTTCAGCCAGCCCTCAAGAGACTTCCCACTTCTTTCTGTGCGTGCTGTGGGAAAATACTTTGCTGCTCAGCTCTGGAGTTATTCAATCACACAGCTTTCATCCACCTCCTGTCAGTTCAGAGCCATCTCAACAGAGCTCCAAGAACATACTTGGCTTCAACTAACTAAAGTCAAAGGGAAGGGAAAGCTGGGAGGGAAAGACTGAAAATATCTACTTCGCTGAAGTGCTGCGGTGATCCAACCACAAGCAGGGAATTATCAGAAGACAATGCTCTTCTGTAGACCATTGTAGATTGACAGCTTCTTCTTCTCAATCATTCAGTTTAAGTTCCTTGAAGTGTCTTTCACCGTTTGCTGTTTGCCATGAAAAAGTTGCCACAAAGACTGGTATCACGTGCCACCTAAAGCATCAACATTCAAAACATTTTTAAACATCAAGTAAACCTGAGTTACCTGTCTTGCTGGTAACCAAAATAGGATGTTGAAAATAACTTGCTGGTTTTGTCCCACGCACCCTACAAGGAAATGTATGTGCCATCCCAACCTCCATGTCCTATTTCCTACAGTAACATTTAATTTAAGGTATGTATCTTAAACACAGTGTATGTCATTTCCCTGCCATACACCTATGGATAATGATGAACTAGGGAGGAAGAAGCATGTTTTTTGTGAGAGATGACCTAACTAAATATTATTTTACTAAATATTTATTTTCTTTTGCATCACAATTTTTATTTCCAACTAGGTTATTCAAGGAGGCTACACCTTAACCTAATATCACCCAACTGGTCCCTGACCTAATATCCATAATATCCAGTAGTCGTATAGATAATTTTTGGCTGCAGATTTGCTTTAATTCCTATATCTTCCATTGCCAGTTTATTAGCATTGCATTAGATTCCAACAACACTAGAAGATGTTTAAGATATAAGAACAGTATTTGTATCCTGAGAAGCTCAGACTAGTCTACAGCAAAAAAAGACTCCGTAATTACACACACTCTCCAAACTAAGCATTATGATCCTTTGAAAGCAAACATAAATACAATGGATACTCTGTTAAAGAGCTTCTGAACACAGGCTTGCTATATACAGGAATTAGCTGTGTCGTCCATTAGTCTGAGGACAAGTTCAAATGGGTATGCAATGAATTTTACATTGCCTACTGATACAAATTCAGTCCTATCCCCTTATAACAATTTCTTTTTAAAGAGCGTTTTCTTTTGTATGCTAAAACCATGTATAAATGACCTTTGGTCCTTGGAAGCCTTAAATGGAATGCTGATTGCTCAAAAGTTAAAAACAACAAAGCATACAGCAAAAAGAGGGGAGTGGGGAAATAGTGCAGAAAGCAAATTGAAAAGCAGCTCCAGATGTGTGCCAGATGCACTATTTGGGCAAGTTATATTGTAGGCAAGCTCTACACAGCCTAGAGTTAGAAAGTAGCATAAGGAGGTTATCCACAACTTGAGAAAGCAAACCTCTCATTTTACCTAGCGATTTAGTGGAGTTGTGGGTCAGCACTAAGCCTATAAAAGGGATGTACAATTACAAGGATGAAAAGGCTCAAATCTCAAAGCAATACTGCAAGTGAAATCTCAATACCACAAACATCTTCTGCAACGAAAGTGCTCTAGCTCCAAACGGCATCTGAATCTCACTTGATTTTTCATTTTGCTATGTCCCTCTATTCATCACTGGGAATTGGGTGGTCATATAATTTTTTTAAAATGTTATGATTTCTACCATTTTACATTATTTTTTAGGCATTTCTTGTAATGTTAAGCCACCGTTAAGATCCGTTTAAGTAATAAACCTTCTTTGAAGGATGTCAAAGAATGTATTTTTATTAAAAGCTTCTTTTCTCAATATAAAATAAAAAAATAAAAATAAAAACAATGGAAAAGCGGGGAAGAGAAGAGGATAGGAGACAGCGTGAGCGAAGAAAGAAACAAAAAACAATAGCTTTTTCTGATGCAGTAAGATGCATAATAAAGTATCAACATCTTAGTTATACCAAATAATATCTATTAGCCATTTCTATAGTGGTAACCCATTTAATTGTCAAAACTTCCTTTCCCCCTCTTTCATGCAGAAAGCCCAGAAGTGGTTCCAAGTAACCACAAAATTATTTACATTCTTGTCCCTAATTAGTCCAGTCAAGTTCGCCATCCCTACTAATACCATTATCTTTTCAATCCACTCCATTGTAGGAGTTAAGGCTTCTTTCCATTTCTGGTCATATAAACATTTTACAGCCCTTTCAAGCTTTTCCAGTATCTGAAACTACATTGACTGAAAATAATGTTCCCCAAGCTTGGCAATTTCCAGACACATGGACTTCAACTTCTAGAATTCCCCAGTTGGCATCACCATTGCTCAGGAACTCTGCGAGTTAAAATTAAAACATCTAGATGTTGCCAAACCTGAGAAATCTTTACCTAGAAGAATAAACTGCAAGAGAAAGATGAATCAGAATGTCCATAAAAGGCAACTGAATTTTTTTTTACTGAGAAATAGATGTTGGAAAATAGGTCATACTGCCTAGAGCTTTGATCCTACTATCAAACATTTCATCACGTATTATTTTGAAATGGAACATGTGGCTCACTACTCATAAATACAATTAACTAACAAACATGGCACTTCAAAATAATGTCTTAAAGGCAACTGATGACAATTATACTGCCATTCTCGGCTTTCCAAAAATGCGAGATTAACATTTGAATATATTGGTGAATATTGAATGATCCTATTGAAATACCTAATTTTTAGGAACCTTTGAATAAGATGTTCACAAAACCTTGTTAGAAATATGAATTCTTTATTTGCTTTAATTTTGTTATGTAAAAAATTAAAGTCACTGGACTGAATTCAACAATATTTAAAGAAAAGCAAGAACCAAATGCTTAGCAAATCATACTGCAGCAATGAGATCAAAAGGTTATTTAGTAACTCAAATACAGCACTTGCCATGCTGTTAACATTTATTCTGCTGGTGGGAAAACAGATAATCAGGGTAAATGACAAGTGCAGTCAAACAATTAGACCCCTTAAATAATGACTGTCAAAGGGGAAAAAAGATGAAAGGACATCCATATATTTGAAAAAAAGATGTCAAGATCAGGTACTCCTTAAAGTGTGGGAAAAACCCAATAGAGTGTTAAACTGTGGGATAGCTCTTCTTTCACCTGGGATTATACTGTCTAGTAATGTTAGCACATTTTATGGCTGGATTTCAATAGATAATGACTCAGCCTTTGAATAGATTAGTGGAGATTTATGGTATAAGGACCCTTACTTCCATCCCCCATTAATCTATAGGTAAAACTAAAAAAATTAAAATATCGTGCAAAAGTTCATTTATTTTAATAATACAACTTAAAAGGTGAAACTATGAGATAGACTCATTACATGCAAAGCAAGATAGTTCAAGCCATGATTTGTCATAATTGTGATGATTATGGCTTACAGCTCATGAAAACCCCAAATCCACAATCTCAGAAAATTAGAATATTACATGCAATCAATAAAACAAGGGTTGTACATAGAACAATATCAGACCTCTGAAAAGTATAAGCATTCAGATGTACTCAGTACTTGGTTTGGGCCCCTTTTGCAGCAATTACTGCCTCAATGAGGCATGCCATGGAAGCTATCAGCCTGTGGCACTGCTGAGGTGTTATGGAAGACCAGGATGCTTCAATAACAGCCTTTAGCTCTTTTGCATTGTTTGCATTGGTCTCATGTCTCTCATCTTTCTCTTGGCAATGCCCCATAGATTCTCTATGGGGTTCAGGTCAGGTGAGTTTTCTGGCCAATCAAGCACAGTAATCCCATGGTCATTGAACCAGGTTTTGGTGCTTTTGGCAGTGTGGGCAGGTGCCAAGTCCTGCTGGAAAATGAAGTCAGCATCCCCATACAGCTTGTCTGCAGAAGGAAGCACGAAATACTCCAAAATATCCTGGTAGATGGCTGCATTAACTCTGGACTTAATGAAGCATAGTGGACCACCACCAGCAGATGACATGGCTCCCCAAATCAACACAGACTGTGGAAACTTCACACTGGCCTTCAAGCATCTTGCAGTGTGTGTCTCTCCATTCTTCCTCCAGATTCTGGGTCCTTGGTTTCCAAATGAGATGCAAAAGTTGCTCTCATCAGAAAAGAGGACTTTGGACCACTGAGTAACAGACCAGTTCTGTTTTTCTTTAGCCCAGGTAAGACGCTTCTGACGTTTGTTGTTCAGGACTGACAAGAGGATACGACATTTGAAGCCCATGTCCAGAATCCGTCTATGTGTGGTGGCTCTTCATGCACTGACTCCAGCCTCAGTCTACTCCTTGTGAAAGTCCCTAACACTTTTGAATGGCCTTTTCCTGACAATCCTCTCCAGGCTGCAGTTATCCCTGCTGCTTGTGCACCTTTTTCTTCCACACTTTTCCCTTCCACATAACTTTCTATTAATGTGTTTGATACAGCACTTTGGGAACATCCAACTTCTTTTGCAATTACCTTTTGAGGCTTTCCCTCCTTATGGAGGGTGTCAATGATGGTTTTCTGCACAACTGTCAGGTCAGCAGTCTTTCCCATGATTGTGATTCCTACTGAACCAGATTGAGAGACCACTTAAAGGCTCAGGAACCCTTTTGCAGGTGTTATGGCTTAATTAGCTGATTAGAGTGGGACACTTTGAGCCTAGAATATTGAACCTTTTCACAATATTCTAATTTTCTGAGATTGTGGATTTGGGGTTTTCATGAGCTGTAAGCCATAATCATCTCAATTATGCCACATCACGGCTTGAACTATCTTGCTTTGCATGTAATGAATCTATCTCATATATTAGATTCACCTTTTAAGCTGCATTACTGAAATAAATGAACTTTTGCATGATATTCTAATTTTTTGAGTTTCACCTGTACATAATCAAGAATAAGGTTTATAGAGCAGCACAGAGTAAGCATGTACAAGTAAGCTAAAGAATAATAATGCAGAACGTGTATTTCTGCTTGAGTGTCACAGTGGATGAAGCCTATGGCAAAATAAATCATGCTGGGGAAAAAACAAACAGGGCTAGAACATAGAATGTATGAAGCATGAAGCGTGGGAACCTTGATATCAGCAAGAAAGAAATGGAGCATTTTGATATTAATAACATCAGGGTCTGAAAATATCTACATTCAATTAGGTAAGTTTACAATATGCTATTCTGGAAATGGCAACATCAGAAGGAATGGAACGGAACTGGCAGTACAAAAAAAACTCAAATAAATCGAACAATTCTGAGCAGCAAAAGTTAAAACAATAACTCTTTGAATCTATATAACACTATCTATATATCACTCTCATTATGACCTTTACCTGGGTGAACAATGCAAAATATAGCTACAAGTTTTGAACCAAGCTACCTCCAATGGGCTAAATTACAGAATGTGTTCAAAATCTAGGATCCATGATTCTCGAATGAATGAAATTTGGGGAAGACATGGCTGCTTCAGTGCTATTAGCTGCTTTCACATGATATCCATGTTCAACATTCCATGGCAGTTTTCCAGGCAATCCTGCAATCCCTCCTTGACCCCAGCAGCAGGGAATTGACTCATCACATATGTCAGGCTAAGCCCAAGAATGATGTAAAACAGCAGTCCCCAACCTTTATGGCTTGGCAGCTTGGTGAGGGGAGAAGGGAACCTGGTTGTGCAAGCAGCAGGCTGGCACACAGGTGCATACATACTGGCCAGCCACTCATGCAGCTGGTTCCAAACAGGTCACGGCCTGATAGTGGGCCACAGCCCAGGGATTGGGAACACCTGACATAGAACAATTCAATCAGAATTCAGTTTGCCTACACAATAGACAGAATCTTGCCAGACTGAGCTTTATTCCTCTCACTCTAACAAATATATTGGGAAATTCTAGCAAATGTTTATCCTTCCTCTCTTTTTTCTATCCAGGATTATGATCCATGGTCCACATTGCAGCAGAAACTAACTATGTTGAAAACATGGTATATGCAGTAAGAAGTACCCCAAAGGATTCAATGAGCATGTAAGGTGTGGTGATGATTCATATCTTCTCTGCAGCAGACAGTCATCAGAAATGGGAAGATTTGAAGGACATCAAGCAGGATGACAGGGATGACCTACCTTCCTCAATGGGTGGACATCCCTTTTCATTTCAATGTAGAAATATGCTCATCTGTCAAATTCATAAAATATGTCATCAAGCATACCACACAGGTAGTGATCAGGCAATTTTTGCACTGAACAGAGAAGACAAAATCATACAGTACTTGATAGGCAGATATAGTGAGCCCTCTGAAGCCATTGCAGCAATATTTGGATTTCGAATTCACAAGGGAAACTAACCATTGTTCATCTTTAAGTGCACCTTCCAAAACAGAATCAATATTCTTTCAATATGTTGCTGTGCAAAAGAATAATGATATGAGGGAAGGACCACACTTTTACAAAAACACTGTATTATGTGAATACTCTAAGATTCTACACTTGGACTAACAGGAGATGGGAATGAAGGAAGACTGGGAGAATTTGGAAGAATGTTAACCATTTGCTGTTGCAATTTTCAGTAGCCTTTACCGGTTGTAAAACAAGGAAATGGTGCTGATGTGGAGAATTCAGGCATTAAAAAATAATACTTATGGAGACTTTTGTTAAGTTTCAATAGAAGGGAAACCTGTGGTAGAATCGGGGAAAAGGAAGATATTCAGAGTTCTTACTGGATGTTGGAAAAGACAAAATTCAGAAAAATCAAAATGATTAAATAGGGCTACCTGAAGATATGGTTCTGTCAGCAAAAAGTATGGAAGAATGTGTAAATTTCACCTACCACATTTGACAATCCTGTAGAACTGTTTTCAGAGAACTCTACAATGGTTCCCTCAATGAAATAAGGATAAAAATAATCCACATGCATTAGCTGGAATGATTAAATATTATTGTTCCTTTAATGCGTTCAGTGAAAGAGCTAGTGCTATTCATTTTCCATAGCATGGAAGAAAGAATCTCTTGCCATTTTAATAAGGAATTTTAATTAGGAATCTTCCCAGAGTTTGAAATTGGGATGATTGTGGAAGAACTCCCCAGTAATGTCATCGTGGCAAAGATAAACTTTGATGCATGCAAAAAATGACATTGTCATGATTCCAAGAATTACACTCAATTTATCAGAAGGTGAAGATGTTCCTCTTCAGTGGGCAGTTCCGAATTCATTCATGCTTTGCTGTTACTATATATAAAGAGGGAGAACAAACCATGGAGAATGATTTATCTGGAGAAACCAGTATTCCAGCATAGTCAGCTGTATGTGGCAGATCAATCACAATTGTTGTCATCAAAAGTATCCTTTGTTAAATAAGAAGCATCTATATTTGTGTCTTGTTACAGATCTTTCTTCTTTAATAAAATGGTTTCATTTTCTTTAATTTTAGAACCAAAACAGCACCAATTACTGTTTGTTTAAGGAAATATCTCTAAAAGGGTGACCCAATGGTTCACAGGTTGTTTTGTCCAAGATATACAGCCAAATGTCACAATTTCCAACATTTATGCAGGAACAAAAGATACATTTGAAGAAGAAAGCACAGAAGCAGTTCTGTGCCGACATTCGTAAAGTGCTATATCAAGTGCCAATATATATATAGTATTCATTATGGAAGAGTCCAACATCAAAATTGATGAATGTCACATGAATACATGGCATCCCAAAATGCACTGTACTACAACCAAACTGATTACATCTTATACAGCCAACAGTGGGGGGGAAAAACATATTTCTTTACTTTTGCTGCAGACTGTGGTTTGGACCACAACTATTTGTAGCCCAAGTCTGTTTCAGATTCAAATTTGAACACCCAGGAAATATGATACCAAAAAGAAAAAATAAATTGTGTTCAGCTAAAATTAAGGAACAATTCCAATTTGCTTAATTAGATAAGAGAAAGGAAAAAATGAAAAACATCAATAAACCAGCTCAATAAACCAGTTCCGAAACATGTTGCATATACACATAAAAAACCTGAAAACAAGGAAATAAATGGTGAGCAAAAGAAACTATCCAGATCACTGAACCAAAAAGAAAGCTAAAATTATGGGCAATAGAGATGAGGCAAAACAGCTAAATGAAGAAGTTTAACATAAAACTAGAAAAAATAATAAAATTAGATTTCACAGAACATGCATGTAAATTTCAAAATTATGTATATTTATCCTTCATTGACTATGGTAAAACTGTTCATTGCACTAAATATGAAAAATTATGGAAATACCTAAAAGAAAAGGGCATTCCAAAACTCCTGATTCACTTCTACTATTCTATCAGTTTTTCTATTAAATTTATATATTGAGGCAGTATTGAGAAACTTTAATTTAGATGACTTGAAAATTGAAATAAAAGCATTTAAGATATCCGGATGACATTGCTATACTGTAAAACTGAATAAGGTATAAAAATGAAAGCAGAAATTAAAAAGACAAGATTGCTTCTGAACATCAAAAACAATATAGTTGTGATGATAACTGGAAGATAAAAATTAATCAGTTCAGGATTTTATTTTCCTCAGGACCAAAACTGAATAAACAAAGACCTCAAAGTTAAACAATGGGGGCGCTGCAATGACAATCATGGAAATGATTTCAAAAAGCATTGTTTTGATACCAAACGCAGAATAATGAACTCTATCATTTTTTCCTATCACTACCTACAGCTGCAAAACATCATTTGGATAATAAGAAAAGTAGAGTGGGGGGGAAAAAATCGAGACTCCCTCAAATTATGGGTTTGGAGATGATTATCTACATGCCTCGGACGGCAAAAATGATGAACAAGAAGATCACATTGAACCAGGAATATCACTGGAAGCTAAGATTACCAAGCTAAGGCTGTCTTATTTTGATCATGTCATATATTAGAATTCCTTTGAAAAATCAATTATACTAGGAACAATTGAAGAAACAAAACAGGATCAGCAAATAACATTCTTGAGAGGTTCTATCAAGCAAAATACTGCTTTAAACCTAGAAATATTAAATAAAGTTGTAAAATATTAGAAAGGATTTAGAATAATCTATGAAGTCTCTGAAAGTTGGATGTGACTGAACTGATGAAAAGAAACAAGCAGAGTTCCCACTTCAATATGATGGTGCTTTCTAAAACGTGAAGTATGCATTTCATCTCAATAAAAATAGTTTGATGGTGGTGTTTTCTAATATGGTGTACAATGATAAAAACAATGAAAATATCTTATTATTCCTAACAACTAGCAGAATATTTATAGGTCTGAATTCAGCTATTAATGCAAAAACATCAACAAATCAGAAACAATATATATTTCACATCTCATGTTTATTTCCAGTTTGTGATTCACCATATTTTATCATGACAAATGCAAAAGTGTAATCTAGATAAAATAACTAGAGTTAGTCTTGGTGAAATAAATAAAAATAAAATAATAATAAAGCTAGAAATAAAAGGAGGTTCTAAATAGACTTGCCAGCATCTTCGTTTATTTATTATCTTTATCCTTTATTATCATTTAAAAGTTAATTTAACACATTTTATTCTTATAAACAGCCAGGAAAAAAAAACATGGGTTATAAAATCTTCTTTAGAATATACTCAACTTTTATTTAGCTAAAATACTGTAGAAATAAGTTAGAAATCCACAGTGCGGGTGGTATTTGATTGGCAGTCTTCTGAAGCCGAAATATGGTAATAATAATAATAATATACGTAAACTGATTATAAAAAAACAACACATAACACAGTCATCAAAATGATTCCCTGGAACATCTGTAAAAAAATTTAATTAGTTGAAAATTTAATTAATAAATTTTTAATTGTGCCAGCAATTAAAAACTGAACACAAGAGTTGAAAACAGTAGTAGAAAACAAGGGGGTTAAAATATTGTACGATTTCTGAATACAGATCGATAATCTTGGTTCATAATGCATCAGATATAACTGTGACTGAAAAAAAGAAACTTTGGGTAATTGATGTGGCAATACCAGAGGATAGTACAATAGAAGGCAAAGAATTGGAGAAGATCACAAAGTATTAAGATCTAAAAACTGAAAGATTATGGCCTAAGCCTGCCATAATGATCCCAGTGTTTTTGGCATGCTAGGTGCCATACTAAAAATTCCTGGATGGCACTTAGAAAACCTGCATATTGACAAAAATTGTATCCATCAATTGCAAATAGCCACTCCGCTTGAATTGCATATATTATGCTATATGACATTCCAGGTTCTTGAGAAGAACTCAATGCTTTTGAAGACCAACACCAGCTAAAGAAGTGGCAGCTATGGATTCATATTCTTGTGAACAGATAATAATATAGAAATTCCTCCAAACTTTTCATACCAAGCCCATATTGGTGCTGGGTGCATGGAGCCATAATTTAGCAACTTCTGGAGACCTCCTATGTGGCACCCTTTGCATAAATTTATGTCTTAATTAAAAAATCAAGGTATTAGTACTTTGTCAGAGGAACTCATCTAGAAAGAGAGTGAAAGGGGAAATTGTCGATATCTGTGATTAGATCACTGCAAGAGCAGCAGAGATATATCAGTTAACTATACTATGGCCCTCTGCAACTAAATAGTGACATAAAGAGCTTTGACGCAGACATCATCTTTAAGAAGAGTTGGCCTTTATGTCTAGTCTTTTTTTTCCTGATTTTTTTTCCTAGAAATAGATTTACTGCTTATCTTGACTACTGCAATGAACATTGTTTTGAAATGGGCTTGATTAACATGCCATCGATTTGGCTGTGTGTCAAAGAGAGTGTACAACACACAAAACACTAAAGCTAAAACTAAAACTTTTATAGATAATACACAATCAATACCATGTCTTTTTTTCCTCTGAGAATTATTTTATATGAGAAAACTTATTCATTATTCCAGCTAATTAACAAGTTATTGAGTTGTGAAATAAGACCATTAACATATTTTGATGATTTCAATTATACCAAAATGCTAAATAAGTCTGAAATCCTTAATGAACTTTAATCATCCAGTCCACATTGTTGTAATCCAATTCAATATATCTTCATAGAGTTGATTAGCTTAGATTGCATAAAATATTTCTATTATTTTATTATTCATTTGCAATGTGCCCTTTATATTGGTCATCATAAAACAAATATCCTACAGGTAAGATGGTATCCTGACTAGAGTTAACAATATCTCTGAATACAATAGCATTTTAATACCCTCCTAAATGTTTGGGGTCCCAGAAGTCATTAACTATTCACCCCAATGGCCAGGGCCATGGTTACTGAGGCTATTTCCTAAACATTTGGAGACAATCATGTTTCCCAATTCTTCTTTTGAGTAATGTTTTTAGGGGGGAAACCCTTAATGCCCAGATTGTTATCCAGCCCTCCAAATCGTCAATATTGCTAAATATTCCTTCATTCAACTGAATATAAACATATTTATTTTCCCCATATAATAATTAAACATTTATGCCTTGTGCTGGTGCCCTATAGCAATGATTTTGTGATAGCTAGAACCCTTGTTTCTAATAAGTCTTATAATTTATTTGTGCTGTTACGCTAGGAAAGAGAAGAGAAACTTATGGCCCACCAAATGGTGCTGAACTGTGACTCTCAGAATACTCAGTATGTGTCATCAATAGTGAGGAATGAGCTAGGAGTATTTCAGCAACATCTGGAGGGCCACAGATTCACTTCTCCTGGCATAAATCCTCTCCGTGCTAATTTAAAAACCGTGTATTGAGATTCTATCTGCAAATACTTACAAAGAAAAGAAGGTTGAAGAGGAAAAGAAAATATTTTGTGACTTTCAGGCAGCCTGACGCCATCTTTCTTCTTATTATTATTCAGACCTAGGAAGTAGAAAGAACTAAATGAATAGCCATCCTTGATATTATTCTGCTCTTCTCACCCACCCCGACTACATAAAAGATATGCCAGGTAACCCAACATAGGATTCACATTGTCTTTCCTTTTTGGTATTTGTTTTCCAATAGATGGTTTGGTCTGTTAAAAGGAAACATTCTTAGATTTCCCCCTATTCAAAATTTGCTCGGAACTCAAAAAAAGAAAGAAACCTCTTCCAACCATACCCAAACAGAAATGAAACAGCTGTGCAATGTGCCTTAGCTTGTGTCGATATTTCAAAGTTGAAGACCAATGCTGAATAGAGACAATGTGCATTTGTTTTACCTAGTCAATCATCAGAGACTTTCACTTTCTATGACTCACCAAAAATTTACCTTTTCCGTAGCTGTTAAAATAGGAAATCAGCTGGCAATTCTCATTACCCGTATTGAGCAACTAGAGTCTGACAACATCCTTAATGACCTTCCATAACAATGCAACAGGAAATAAAACATGACAGTCTTAAGAGTAGCTAGCCCTTCAACCACCAGCAGATCAGATCAGAGCTTCCTTGTGTGAAATAACCATTCAGCAAAGGAAGGTGAAATAAAGCCAGATATGATGCTCCAGTCTAAAACCTGCTTCTAATCCTGTTAGGTTATTTAGGTCAATACCAAGATCAGAATGGAATTACAACAACTTTCTCCCCCAGGCACTAGCACATTATATTATCTTACACATTATCTTATATACTACATTACATACTATGTATTATGTTCCATATTAAGGATGAAAATATTTAAACAGGATAAACAAATGGAAACACATTACTGAGAGTAGCTGAGTGAAACATGAATGGAGATAAGATTCTGTAGGATATGGTCAGCCTGTTTTCTAAAATTGGCATTTTCTATCTTAAGCATTTCAGAAACAGCTCTTCTTCTTTCCAAGATAAATAAGGGGAGGGGGAGGAAGACAACTTAGGAAACATTTTCTTAAGTTTAAATTATATGCACATTGCAAAAAGAGAGAAATTGCTCCATGTATTTTAGTCGTGTTAAGTATAGCTGCTATTTATATAAACAGAATTCTGTTGGGAGCTGGGCATCCACTGAAGATACTGCTTGAGCAAAACTCAAGTGAAATTTGCAAATGCCACATTAGAGAATGATCTTCCAAATGGATAATCCTCAGCAAAACCCATAAGCTCCCAGAGTTTCTAACCAGCAGGAACAACAGCTTGGAATTCTGAGAACTGAAGTTCTAACACATCTGGGATATAATGTTGGGCATCAAAATGGTTTCCCATAGCTAATGGTATAATAGGATATTTTGTTTAGGACAATGCTAAATGCAGGATTTCTGGATATATTTAACTCGAAGTTCACACTATCATGCATATCTTGTTTATTTGGGCTTTATCGGAAAAGATGTTTTTTCTATAGGTCGGAAGATGCAAATTCACAATCTATTCATTCTCATTTTGTAATATAAACCCAGCCAGCCTTTTACATCAATAAGACCAAACACATAGCATGTTTTGCTGCTCTACTTCTTTATTCCTCCACTGCCTCAGCTTCCAAACAGCCTACTGAAAGAAGTGTAAAAGATACTGTGGGAAAGGGAAAGAAGGGTATGACGAAATGTCCAGGTTTTTTTCAATTAAAAAAAAAAAATTCAAAAGCCTTTTCTGAATAGCTCCTCATGAACCCCAGGGAAATCCATCAGACAAAGCTACAGAAAACCGAATTAGCGCTGCATTATTAGTCCAAATTCCTGTTTCACATGTTAATGCCCAGCTATCTTGTCCTGCAACATGTACAATATTACGAACACAAAAGGCCAACTTTGGACTTCATTCACAAAAATTGGTATAAGCATTTGCCCATAGATCAAACTCAACCTAGTTATAATCTGAAACATTCCTAAACAGTATTAACTCCTCATGTCTCTTTAACAAACTATATTATCTTTAGCCCTAAATTACTGAAAAAACCATCACAAATCTGTATCACCAGAATGTCACAGGTTCTTTTAACCATATTCAATTTACTGGACTCCATATCCAAAAGAGCCAACAACAACACAGGTCCCTAGACAACACATTCAAACAAGCATTCACAGCTATATTCACGACTTACTCCTACTCCACTCTTGCACACTACTCCTACTGTTACTTCTCATGAGTCCTATTAGTCCTACTCTTGTGAGTTTTACTAGAGAAAATTATCTCTTTCTAGTTGCTTCAGGCATACTTCCACATACTTGCCTCTCCTCTCTTTCACATACCACGTTCTTTCTGCACAGCACATTATCCTGCTAATTGGGGAAAGGCTTAAAGCAGGCATGTCAAACTCAAGGCCCGGGGACTGCATTTTAGGGGGCGTGCATAAGCACACCAATGTGCCTACCATCCCTATCCTATTGTTTCTTTTTTTTATTTTTCTTATATGTATCCATTTCATGTATTCATAACTATGTTTATACTTACACCTATTACATTATAATCACTTGAATGAATGAATGAATAAATAAATAAATCTAGCCCATGGGGTACTTAGATCTGATCTACAGGGCTGCGCTGGAGATAGCAAAGGACCGGCCCGCAGTGTCTCTGCCTACGGAATGGAGCTTGCAAAGGTTGTGCACAGACTTTCTGAATTCTGTTTTCGCTGGCAGAATGCTCAGGCCACCACAGGCACCTCCCTTCCCGACGTGAGTGATATCATGCTGACCATGTCCATCCTGACCATGCCCCCCAGATCCCTGAGGTCAAACACAACCCTGATGCGGCCCTCAATGAAATCGAGTTTGACAGGACAAGAGAATCATAGGTGCTGGCTATTTTCTGGGTAGCTTGCTCTTTCTCACCCAGAATCAGTGATATTATCAATCCACCAATAAACAATACCATGATATATATTACTGGGGTAGAACCTATAACACAACTACTCTTTTATACACAAACTATTGTTGGGCCTCCCATATGAGAGGTACAGTATATTGCAGGATCCAATCTGGGTTGGTCCCTGGGACCAAAGGTTTAGTCTTCCATGCTTTCGGACTCATGATGGAGCCCATTCTCAGATAACTTCTCTCTATCAAAATGTATTCCACAACATTCCTGCAACTTATCCTGGGATGTATATATTTGCCTTCATTCAGTATATGCTTACATGCAGAAATAAGGCATTTATAAAAGCTATAGTTGGAAAAAACACCTAAATAGAGAAACCACTGCACAAAGGCATTGCCTTTCTCAAAGTAATTATTTTTATGATAGGAGCATCACATTACATCCTTTATTGTAAAAACTGGATTCCAATCAAGAGGGGAAATATTATCTCTTGCCAACTAAATTTTTGGAAACCTTTGATTGTTCGTATGTGTGCGCACACATAAATACACACATTCATTTTCCATTCAGAAAGATTGTTCCCTTGTGCTAATCAAAACTCATTTTTGTTGTTCTAATTTTCAAGTCTGTAAACAAGTTATCTGCTTTTCTCAGTAATCCTTTGGGAATGTTATTCAGCTGGGCCAGTGGGAAAATGAAACAGCTATCTGAAAATCCACAAGTGCACAACGTTTTCTACAGTATGTGCATATATTAGGTACACTGAAGAAGAAATTACTACATAAAAGGATTATCTGAGCTTGTGCTGTCCTTACCCCTTCTTTGTGCTTATGGCATTTCTCTTGTTTCCATATTACATATACAGTAAAAGTCAACCCTCCTGGCCTTCAGTAAGAGCCTAAAGTCCTGACTCTGCCAGAAATCTTGAGGGTCCAAAGACAATATTTATAAACATAGCTTTATCTCCGAGCTCTTTAATCAAGCTATTTTTTTAAAGTTAGGGAAGAAAGACAACTAAATGAGTAAGTATGATGATCGTTTGAATAAATGTTCTATATACTTTCCTTTTACCTGCAGCAAACTAATAAGCAGTGGCAGAATTAATAATCCCCTTGTTTATTAATAGGAATTAACCCATCCCTGGGGGCAATCAGCCAGGAAGTTTGTAGCTACCGATCAGATTAAACTTGTCAAATACAGTCAAAATGAAATATCAGAAGACAATGTGTTTACACAGTTCCAGTACATCACTGTTCTGTAATTAAAAATATACCACATCACAACTGTTTCATCATCTACCAATGAAACCTAGTTGTTAAATCAGCTGCAAAAATGAATTGTGCCAAACATTCAGGAATTTTGAAGCTGAAGAGAGGTTTAGTTTGAATTAACTGAATTTTATATTTATAAGTTGGATTCTAAATGCAGAAGGCGTAATGCCTGCAACAACATGGCACCTGGAGTAACATACAGAGATCATAACTGCTATTCTATTCTATCCCAGTTCTTTTGTGAAGGAAAAAGAATTTTGCAGAATTGTATACAAAAAGTTAGGCACCTGGTCAAATTGTACTTATCAGTGAATCGCTAAAAGAATAGAAGCTGACACAATCTATATAAGGGACAGAGTTAAACATCACAAATTTGAATGTATACTTAAGTTCAGCTGTTTACAGGCAGAAATAAGAATATAGCAGGTGTTGAATTTAGACACTCTTTCAGTTAATATTCTGCAACAACTCTTTTACAGAAGGAACAATTTCCAATGTCCCAAAGGTGCCTCTTCAAGAGTCAAAAGCACCTTTGGGACAACCATGACCTGGATGACTAAGAATCTCCACAGACATTTAACAATTTACAATCGATTTCTCAAACAAACCAGATACTTTCTATTCCCTTTTTTATTTTATTTTTTGCAGCCTTTTATTTGCAGTACTGTTCTTAGAACACTTGCATGCACTGTGTTGAGATTTCTCCCAAGATTATAACTTTATTTATACTTAACTGTAGCCCGATACAATTCCCTATGTCTGGATTATTCCTCCTGCTATTTCTTGGCAATGACTTCTCCATTTATTCTTCAGGTAGCACCTGAAGTGTGTAAGCTTGAGAATGTTCAACTGCTTATAGAATATCTTTCATAAAGTCGTAAGTAGAGTATGGAAGGGGCTTCACATAAATTCCTTTGTACAATTAATGTCCTCTTACTGGGTTCTCCCCTAATTAGGGTCAATAGTGCCCCCCAAAAAGCACATGAATACATTAAAAAAGTTAAGAGATTTATCATAGCATAAGGACTTTTCCCCCTGACCTACAGATATAATAGTTTCAGCGAGAAGCATAATCTTCATTTACAATAAAAAAGAAATTAAAAGTTCCATTGGCACTGAATAGAATAGAATTCTTTATGGGCCAAATGTGATTGGACACACAAGGAATCTGTCTTGGTGCAAATGCTCTCAGTATACATAAAAGAAAATATACATTTGTCAAGAATCATAAGGTACAACACTTCATAATAGTCATAGGGTACAATAAGCAATCAAATCATACTAGGAAACAGTCCATATAAATTGTAAGGATACAAGTGACAAAGTTACAGTCATACAATCACAAGTGGGAGGGGATGGGTGATAAGGAATGATGAGAAGATAACAGATAACAGATAATCAGACTTGGAAGGGACCTTGTAGGTCATCTAGTCCAACCCCCCGCCAAAGCGGGAGACCCTACACCATTTCTGACAAATGGCAGTCCAATCTCTTCTTGAAAGTCTCAAGTGATGGCGCTCCCACAACTTCCGAGGGGCAAGCTGTTCCATTGGTTGATTGTTCTCACTGTCAGAAAGTTTCTCCTTATTTCCATGTTAAATCTCTCCTTGTTCAGTTTCCATCCATTATTCCTTGTCTGGCCTACAGGCGCTTTAGAAAATAGCTTACCCCCTTCCTCTCTGTGGCAACCCCTCAAATATTGGAAGACTGCTATCATGTCTCCCCTGGTCCTTCTCTTTACTAGACTAGCCAAGCCCAGTTCCTGTAACCATTCTTTGTATGTTTTAGTCCCCTAATCATCCTAGTTGCTCTTCTCTGTACTTTTTCTAGAGTCTCAACATCTTTTTTATTATGTGGTGAACAAAACTGGATGCAGTACTCTAGGTGTGGTCTTACTAAGGCTTTATAGAATGGTATTAGTACTTCCCTTGATCTTTATTGCATCCCTCTGTTAATACAAGATACAACTGGATTAGCTTTTTTGGCTGCTGCTGCACACTGCTGGCTCATATTTCACTGGTTGTTCACTAAGACTCCAAGATCCCTCTCACAGTTACTGCTATTGAGCCTGGTTTCACCCAGTCTCTATGTGTACTTTTGGTTTTTCTTGCCTCAGTGTAGGACTTTACTTTTCTCTACATTGAATTTCATTTTGTTAGATATGGCCCAGTGTTCTAGCAAAATGAAATTCAAAAGATTAATAGTAATAGTAAAGGTATTAACAGTAAAATAATAGTAAAATAGTAATAGTAAAGTGTTCATAGCATTCCAGAAACGTATTTCAATTCTTAATAATCTTTAACAGAGGTTCCCAGCCCCTGGGCCATGAACCACTGCTAAGTCATGGTCTGGTGGGAAGAGGGCCATCAAAGTGGTGGGCGAACATCCAAAACTTCATTTGGGCATGCATGGGTTTTAGGTTTCATGCATGAAACCATCCCTACCCCCATCGCTGAAATTGCCAAAGCTGCCGTTGCCACCAGGCCACAGAACCAAAAAGGTTGGGGACCCCTGATCTATAGCATAAACCTGATAATATTTTTAAGATACAGAATAAATCCAAAAGGAAGGATTCACTTTTATGCCAAAGTAAATCCCCCAGTCTAAATTGTACAAAGCAAGCTGAATAGAGAATCAAGAGGAGGAACCAGTTTTACGTATGGGAAGTAGATATGAAGAACTAGATTCTTTTGCATGAAGTTGTTCAGGCAAGAGTCATTAAACTAAAACAAAAAATAGCTGACAAAGAAAGATTGGAAAAGAACAATACTTATTCTTCGTAGCTAATTTTATTCCCATGGATAATGTGTCACAAATGGAAAAGTTTGATGTATAATGTTATACTATAGGTTTATATAATTGTTTTTCCTCTAGATAAGTCCCATTCACACTGAAAGATCTTTCACACACTCTCACTCTAGTGAGCTGCTAAGTTAACTGTGAATCTGGACTGCACTGAAGGAAAGGATGATAGCAGACTTTTCTCTTTGAAAGCAGAACCATTTCTTGACCAAGGAAGCATTGTAAAAATGCAAATTTGAGTTATATTGTTCCTGCCTTGTACTGGAATCTTTCCGTACCCAGAATACATATTTCCACCGCCGTCTAACCATTCCTAGATATGTAACCTCTTGAAAACTCCCTCATGCCAATTATTAGACAGAGGCAGACAGGCAGGCAGGCAGGCAAAACCTTGAATCCACAGCGTATTCTCTTTAAGACAGGAAAACTAAAATAGGGTTCTTGCCCAGGGTATATTTAAAGTGCTATGCACCAATCTTATAATTATATTGGCAGACAATTTGCTTCCCTCTCCCCCTACTGATTCTAATCTTGCAATAGGAAGAACCAAATTGTGCTGTTTGGATAAATCGATAAGAGAGACTAGTGGATTTTTCCTGGCTTCCTCCTTTCAATAAAACAGTACCAGCTGTTACAAAAACAACCAAGTTAAGAAATAGGAAAAGCAAACAAACACATTCCCAATCACTCTTCTTAGCTGGTTTGAGACTGAAGCAATCTTAGAAAGCTGAATAGGGCAGCAGATTTAATTAAGTAGAAAAACTTGCTTCTCACTGCTGCTCAGGCCAAAGAAGAAAAAAGGGGGAAAAGGGCAGCTTTTTCAAAGCTCCAAGATTGCTAATCTTGAGGTCCCAAGTAAATTTTTACCACATTTCCCAGTCCCATCAGCTAATCCCCAAACTGAGACAGATGGGAACAAGAGGAGACAGGAAGCTAAAGGAACAAGTAGAAGGAACATGGGACAGAATATTAAAGAGATTTCCACTGCAGTATAATACCAAACCTGGTGATGCAGCAAAAAACAAAAACAAAACAGTTTTTCCCATTGCATTGTGCAACCTCTCTGCCCTATGACATTGTTAGCTGAACAATGGTATTTGTTGCACTGAGCAGCTGCTGAAAAGCAAGGGGGAACAGTAAATGATTCTTACGGAAAGAGTCATCAACTACATTACACAACCCGTGGGAAGCCCCTCAGTCTATTTTTAAACATGGGTGTAGCACATTTAACCTACCAGCTGATACGGTAACTTCGATTGCACTATGAACTGAGATTGCCCCAACCTACAGTCCTTCTCCTGGGTCTGTTATCTGTTAAGTGAGCTACTTCCTCAACAGCACTAAATTGGGGTAGGAAAGTTTCCCTCTTGTGACATTGCACAGTTGTACAGAAAATCCAATTTGAAAGAACTAATTTTCCTGCTCTGCAAAACAAAATAGCCCTAGAGGACAGGGCTCAGAATGGAAAGGGCATGCCACCACCAGAGTAAGTAGTTAATAGAATCGGGGCCAGTCCTACCTATTGGTGGTTCAACTTACTATGCCAATGATCAGGCAAAGAATGCCAGGTTGCAACCACTGTAAAAAATGTGTGAGAAGGAAAATCATTACTTTAACACTGTGGTGACACAATGGTTAGAATGCAGTACTGCAGGTTACTTCTGCTGACTTCCAGCAATTCGGCAGTTCAATCCTTACCAGCTCAAGGTTGACTCAGTTTGATTCTCACTGATGTTGTTGTTTTTTTAAAAAAAATTTAATACCGATAAAAATTAATTAATCAACTTGAAACTTGATGGACAAAGTCATGTTGGGATTTTCTTCATTTAATTCTCCAGAAATAATATTCTCAAGAGTTGAATTCCTTCGCTGATGGTAACCAATTTTTTTTGTTTTGTTTGAAGGAAGCACATAAGCCACATAGAACCAAGGCAGAAAACTGTATTTTCACTCCCATTCTTCCAAGATCAGTAAAATGAGGGCCCAGATTGTTGGGGGCAATATGCTGACTCTGTAAACCACTCAGAGAGTGCTGTAAAGCACTGTAGAGCACTATATAAGTGCTATTGCTATTAACAAGAGATATAGGTAAGGAAGACTTAAAGTTGCCTCAGGCATGGAGATCATAACTGAAAGCTTCTTCATACAGTGGTCTGATGCAAGTAGGGAAGGGCTCTGACAAAGATCTTGAAGCTGTTTGAACTGGTTCCCTATCAAATCTCAATAATGAAATGGTTTTATCACAGGTAAAAAGAGAAAGGGTTCTTTCTATGGGTTAAACTAGGTAGGCTACATAGAAATAGTCAATCTGAAAAATCTTATAAGGATAAGAACATCATTTTTCAGTTTGTCAACCCAGTATAATTGCCTACTGAATTATAACAAGGTAAGGCTGACATAATTTCAGTATACAAAGCTGGGGAATGGGAGAAGCTATCCAGATCAAGGCACGGTCAGGGGAAGTCAGACACACAGTTACAAAACATAGGAAAATGTTTTGTAGTTCCTTGGGAATGAACAGCTGAATCCCTAAATTAAAATAGAAAGGTATGCTTCACAGATTCTTCAGATTATTCTAATTAATAGGGAGGATGATTTTTGAATAAGAATTTGTATTGAAAAGTCTTCAAAGAACATAAAAACTAACATAAAGTAAGTAAAGTAAGAAAAAAGTAAATAAAAGAGTAAGAAAAGGAAGAAGGGAGAAACAAAAAAAGCAAAAGTGCAGAAAGAATAAAAAGAAATAGAAGCAGCTTCCAATTTCCTTTCCAGCAAATATATATAGAATTATAGTTATCTTTTACTGTGTGGTTACAAAAGAAAAGTCACTTTTCCCCCTACTTTCCAGTTTTTTCTTCTCATCAAACCACAAATCATAAGTACATTTTTTCCATTTCATGCAAAAGGTTTCCAATCAAGCATAAATGTAGATATCAATTCTTCTCTAATCATATTTACCAACAATTCCTTCATTGTGGATTGAACTTTTTCATTTTTGAGCATATAATAATCTCACTACAGTTATAAAAAAATGATTTTTTTTAAATAGTTGCTTACCCATTAGCTTCAAAAGAATAGTTTCTGGTTTCAATTGTACTTTAACCTTTAAAATCTTCTAATTTAATATTCACAATTCATAAATTCTTCATTTAATTTTCCAGAATTAATATTCTCTAGAGTTTAATTGCTTCACCGAAAAAAAGCATATAAGCCACACAGAACCCAATCAGAAGGCTGTATTTTCCCTTTCTACTATAGAACGTTCTACAGAGTTTATAACCATTGTGTTGACTATGTGAGCCGATTTAATCCCATGAACAAAAGCTTAAACCCAAGAGGTGATTTGTTTGCCCCATTTCCTTAACTACGATTGTAACATTAAAAGGCTTATTTCATACCCTTGAAACACCCATAGCACATTGAATCCTTCAATTTACTGTTATCAGTGCACTGGAAAATCCCAACATGACTTGTCCACTGTCAAATTTCAAGTTGATTAATTAATTTTTATTAAAAAGATGGGTTTTTTTCAAAGTAAAAACAATACATATTTAAACAAAAAAGAAAGGAAAAGGAAAAGTGGTGTGGAAACAGAAATGAAAGAAAAAAGACCAAGAAAGAAAAAGAGAAAAGAAAAAGATATTCCTTACATCAGAATTACTAAATAATAAGAGTTGGAGGAGACCTTGGTGGTCTTCTTGTTCGAGCAGGAGAACCTATACCATTCCAGACAAGTGGCTGTTCAGTCTCTTCTTAATTTAAATCCATTTAAATGCATTTATATTTCATCCTCCATAAGATTACAACATGGGTCCATTTTTTCCATATTCTACTCTAATTGTCAAATCATAACTTCATTTTTTAACGTTTTCATCAAAGAAGTCCATAAAGGGTTTCCAACCAGTGACAACTGAAGTTGTACAATAAATGTCAGCAGTGGCCCAGGGCTCCAAAGCTTAGAGGATGCTTTCTTAAAAATGCAATGTTAGCATTAATAGGTAGTGTTACCATCACCTAGATACTATATTGCATCACCTAGAAGCACCATATTCCTGAGACAAGACTAAAGCCAGTCTATTCACTGTTCAATGTGGTTAAATGTTTATATGCATCTTAACATCCCATCTCTGAAATAACTGAGTCATACATACTGCAAAAGATACAGGAGGCTATCTATATAGCAATAGCAATAGCCTTTAGACTTATATACCGCTTTACAGTGCTTTACAGTCCTCTCTGAGTGGTTTACAGAGTCAGCATATTGCTCCTAACAATTTGAGTCCTCATTTTACCGACCTTGGAAAGATGGAAGGCTGAGTCAATCTTGAGCCTGGTGAGATCTGAATTGCCAAACTGCAGGCAGCCAGCAGGCAGCAGAAGTAGCCTGCAGTACTGCACTCTAACCACTGCACCACCATGGCTCTTATCAACATCAGTCCAAGTGCAGACTTTATACATTTAATATTTCTAGATTGCATGATTTAAAGGGAAATGTGATGTTATAATCGAACATTAATCAAAAGCTTTAAAATATTGCAAGTGCTAGATTTCTGGATTCTTCCATATCACTTCTTTTCACTAACCAATCTGCAATAATGGCCTCCATCCTCATTTCTCCCCATCTCCCTGCGCTTACTCAAACAACCCAACTTCTGACATTAGTATTCAGTTTTGTCTAAAGCAGCACAAGTTATGTCACATAGTTATGTTGAGCAGAAGTTGTTCAGACTACATCAAGCTAAATGGGAAATTTCAGATTTTTTTTTAACAAAGAAAACAAGGAAAAACTTATTAGCAGCATCATGTTGATGAACAATTTTTATACTCACTGGACAGGGAATAAGAACAGAATGGAGCCTATTATGCAATAATTGGGTGATCCTTATGCACTAAGTGGAAAAGCATGAATATATTAGCTTTTTAAAAAACTGGTGAGTTTCCTAACCAAGTCCCGACACTGATTTTTCCCATTATCCTAAGTCTCCTCTACCATTTGTTGCACACCATGGTCAAAAAGCCACAAGAGCATTTATCACTTTGACTGGAAGAATCCAAGGAGATGGAGCTCTGGATAAGTGAGGGGCTGGGGAAGAACATACATATGGTGTCAAGTATCCACAGGAATTTGGCAACCAAAGAAGAGGCTGGATTTATACAAGGAAGTACATATGGAGAACCAGGGTGGGGTGGGCTGGGATTCCAAGGGCTCCAGACAGGCATATGTGATGCTGCATTTCAGTCCAGATCGTCTGGAGATGGGCTAACCAAGAACAAAAGCAGGCTGGGTGGCCTCTTCCAACTGCACACAGCATTATGCTTTAAATTTTTAATGTGGAGATCACATGGCCACCAAGCCTGAACAGAATCAGATTTGTGCAACTCCAACTTGAAACTCGGCTTTTTAAGAGGTGTGAGAAATCTCAAAAGTTATGGCTCCCTTTATTATTCCTAAATTCATATCAGCTAGTAAATCAAGTCGGTAGAGAACTATAAGGAGTAGCCAGGATACTCAGGTTCTTCATAATGAGCTAACAGGGATACATTTGTTTCTTCTAGCTGAAGAATGGAACAACACAAAAGACCCATGATCCAATGAAGGGTGGCTTGGAATGCCTGCAAAAAAACTACTACAACTGAATATACAAAAATAAAATATAAAAAAATATTTTTTAGCCATTTTGCATAACTTTTCACCCCCCAAAGATTCCCAGAGAAGTCTTTTTAGACTTCATGACACTTTCTTGCTCTCAAGCTTACAATGTAATTGACCCAACATAAAAAGAAAAGAGATTGGGGGGTAAGAAGATATAAGCATGTTCAAGCATTTGTTCCCAATTTAGCCTTTTGGCAATTCACACTGAGGAAACTGATGCCATCAAGATTGCCAGAGAGTACCGTGTTTCTCCAACAATACGGCCTCCACCAATAGGAAAGCCCAGCATGTTTTTTGGGCATAAAATCAAATTAAGCCCCTCCCCCCAAATTTAGGCGTTTGGAATTGGTGCGAACGTGTTCCAAACGTGAAGCCGGTCGCTAAAGAGCCAGAAAGCAGCAAGGGCGCCAGGTGGAAAGGACAGGGTCACGATCACATGGAGATGCCCAAAGAGCGGAGCGCACATAACTAAAGGCGGCACACACAGTTGGTTTGGGGACTACAAGGCAGCATCTGCGCCTTTTCCCGGGCGCGTCTCTAGGCTGCTTCTGGAACTACGGGACGCTCTCCGTTGCCTACCGGCCCTTCTTCCTTGGGTTCCCTGCTGTGGGGTACACCCCCTTCTTCCTGCAAATTACGCCTCGCAACTCTTCTCTCCCTTTCCTCTCGCTCCAAAAAGATTGCCATCGTATCCCGCTGATTCGGGCTTCCAGCCATGTTGTGATCCACTAGTGAGGTTGCCATCTCGGATGGAGGCATCGCAGTCTCCCTCTCGCTCGCTCTGAACTTCGCGCGGACCAAAATAAAAAGATCACCTGCCATCATGTTTGGAGCTGCCACTTCCGCGTTTGGAGCTCCAAATGGCGGCGGCACTCCAAACACAGAAGCGGCAGCTCCAAACGTGGTGGCGGAATGGGCAGAAAGGAAAGCAACAGTGGCGGGTGCCAAAGGTATCTGCAGCAAAGGTGGGAGTAGGGAGCTCTCTGCGCTTTGCGATGATCACCCGTTAGGAGCGGCTGTTGGCGAGGATGCAAGGGGGGGAATTAAGTCACCCCCGAAAAGACGGCCTACCTTTTTTGGGGGGGCTCAAAAAAAAATAAGGCCCGGCCTTATTATGTGAGTAACAGGGTGGAGAGCTTTAAGGATGAGGTGATAAGAGAACAAAGAACACGTCTAGTACAAACTTCTCTGATGCATGTATTCAGATCAAGAGTTGTAACTACTATCTCTAGTCAATAAATAGCTGGAAACATCCACATTTTCCCACACCTGTATAGACTTAAATTCTGCATTCACAGGATTTCAGCACCAACAACCAAGATGCACTGCACACCCATTCCAGTTTCCCTTTGACAGGTTGGAGGGTTTTTTGGAAATAAAAAAGATATATACAGTAGTTGGATACTTAGATGATTTTGGCAAACTAAAAAGTTTGGATCTTAGGAACAGCAGACCATCAGAACTTTCTAGCGCTGTAGGCTAGACTGGGAATCAGAAAATTATCCCCAAAATAGATTAATGGCAAATCACTTCCCTATTATTGCCAAGAAAAAAATGAATGCATCCATGAAATCCACAGGAATTCAGCTTGAACTTGGAGGAGACTCATAAAAAGTAGAAGACCTGGAAGGATTACACATAGAAAGCAGCCTCATTTGGATCCTCTATAACATTCTGTGGTTGCTTAACAAAAGCCTAGTCTAAAAGCATCCAGAAGTTTTTATAAAAGCCTTCCTGTGTATGTTCAAAACCAATTCTCCAAACTATTGTCTATTTGTTGGCAAAAGTACTGTATTTATCACTTGAAATTATGTTACCCATCAACATGGTGCAGTTCCCATCAACATGGTGCATGTTCTCCTCTACTGAAAGCATTAGATGCTTAAAAACACCACAAGAAACCATGGTAAGAACTCCAGGACCTCTTATTCTCCACAGTTAATGTATCCCAAGCACCTAGTGATGCTAGAACTAAATAAGATTCGTGTATGCCTAACATGCTCTAAGCAAGGTTGCCTTCAAAACTAATTAAAAGCATTCTTTAGTACAGAATGAGATTTGGATATTTTTAGGGTTAGACCATATTATACCAATTTAATGCCAGCTAGACCACGGATGAGGATGTGGTGGCTTAGCGGCTAGGACACTGAGCTCGTTGATCAGAAAGGTTGGCAGTTCAGGTTTGAATCCCTAGCACCATGTAAGGGAGTTACTTGTCCCAGCTTCTGCCAAACTAGCACTTCAAATGCATGTAAAAATGCAAGTAGAAAAATAGAGACCACTTTGGTAGGAAGGTAACAGCATTCAGTGCACCTTCGGCGTTTAGTCATGCCAGCTACATGACTACGGAGACGTCTTCGAACAGTGCTGTCTTTTTGGATTTTGTAACAGAGATGAATACTGGCTCATAGAGCCGGAAATGATTAGCACGTTATGTGCAAGGGGAACCTTTATCTTTAGGCCACGGGTGTCAAAACCCATGGCACCATGTTGCTGTCACATAATGTATCATGACGTTTTTTCCCTTCATGGAGCTGGGGTGGGAGTGGCCTCAGCATGATGCATCTGGCCCACAGGCCACCACTTCGACACCCTGAGCTAGGCCAACACCAGTTTGATTCTACCATAGGTTCAATTTAAATTGCTGATATTGGAAGCCATAGATGGCTATGAAACTATTCACTGAAAGATCATCAATGTCTAATTGAATCCACCCAGAAGTTAAGCATGGATGTCTGCATCTACACCATGGACATCTGCATCTATACCTGTTAGTTCAGTCAGAGGTTTTTCAGTGGTTGACTGATATTTGCAACATTCTTTCTATGGTAGGCTGTCAGCTACTTTGCTTTTAAATTATTATTTTGTTGTTGAAACAATGAGATCGAATTTTTGAACCATCAGTTATATTACGGATATAAGTTGTCACATTCATAATGATTTTATGCAACAATTTAAAATTTTACTATTTTAAATGAAAAAAGACAACCAAAAAGATTTTGCTTTGGAAGGCGATATCTGTACAAGTTATGTACTTTCAGTCATTCATTCCCCATAATCAACAACCTCAAAATTTATGCTGGTTTCAAAACCAGCACACAGAATGACTATCAAGAATTAACTGGATAAAACAAGAACCAGTTACAGGGCAGGGCAGCTGAGAGAAGGTCCACTTATGTTACTTCTTCATCACAAGAAGAAAAAAGAGAGCAAAAATATATGAAACATTTATTTCCCTGTACCTATGTATGAATTTCCAGATCAAACACAATTTACTGAAACCAATTACATTGATTGAGTCACCAAATTCTTTTCCACAATGGAGCATGCTTATTAGGTTAGAATGAAGCAATAAGCTGCAGCAATAAGCAAGAGGCTTAGAGAAGAACTTCTAACCCCAGAATTAGCTATATATAGCTTGAAAGAGAAAGGCATGTTCAGTAAGGTGTACAAATGACTGTAATAGTAGATAGGAACTGTAATCCCAGGGATACTTATTTGTTTAAAGCTGCATTCATCAAACATGGAGAAATTCTATCATGGTGCAAGAATGAACGTATTTATTTGGCCTATAAGATTAGATGCTGCATGAAATCAGTCTGGGGAGATAATTACTAAACAGACAAAAATGCCAAGAAAAGGTAAAGCCTCTGAATTGATTTTACAACGTAAATGAACATTGAAAGGATATTCAATCTTTATTAGGATTTTAATAAGCTTGATAGGACTTCTCTTCAGTCTGGATCTTATACTAACGGAGGCTTATTGCCATTGTAGGTCACAATGTAATTTCGGAAATATAAAATACACAGTACCAAATTAAAATAGAAAGGCTATCTTTAAAGGTAGCTGTTCAGGATACAGGCTTTCATAGGAGGGACTGCCTACTTCAAACAGCTTCTTGCTTATCCTGAAAGATCAAGTAGAGAATGTGTTCCAGGTCCTTTTGCTCAAAATGCCACCTATCAGCTCAGTGCACCCTTTCTATTTCAGTATTTGTTCACTGGAATAGCACCCAATCTTACCCCACTCTCCCACCCTGACATCTAGATGGCTCTCAAGTCTGAGGATGTTTGGAGAGGCTCGAAGACATGGCAGTTCTCTTAGACTTCTCTTAGAGGTAGGCCGGTGTTGAGTCCTTGTGGAATATTATTACATTACTTATCTTCCCTCTTCCAGCAACACATGAACTTCAATCCCATTGTTTTCCTGCTTTTAATGTTCTAAGCTGCCCAGAGTCTGGTGGAAATGGATCGCTTCTGAATTCAAGGAAATGTATAAATAAATAAATAAATAAGAGATATGAAGAATACATACATTTCCAAAATAAAAATTGGAGCTTCCAATTGTGCAGCTGCATCAAAGCCACTGACAACCTGCAAATATTCTGTATTCTCTGCATTCAGAGAAGTGAATATTACAGTTATTATAGCAATAGCACTTAGACTTATATACTGCTTCACAGTGCTTCACAGCCCTCTCTAAATGGTTTACAGCATCAGCATATTTTCTTCAACAATCTGGGTCTCCATTTTACCAACCTTGGAAGGATAGTAGGCTTTATCAACCTTGAGCTGATCAGGATCAAACGGTTGGCAGTCAGCAGAATTAGCCTGCGATACTGCATTCTAATAACTGTGCCATCACAGCTCTTATACATGTAGTCCTGCTATAATATAAAGAAAACAGATTAGTGCATGCCCACACAAGCTAAGATTCACTTGCACACGTTTTATTCAATGTAAGATAATAGGTAGGTAACACAAAACAAGAAAAGAGAAGCCTGGGATTTTGTAAACAAAAATTCTTTCAAAAGAAGACTCTTCTCACTGATTTGCTATTCATGACAACTTCAAAAAACCCACCATACCAGTCAGTGTTTCTTCTGCTTTAGCGAAAAATGCAAAGAAACTTACAACATGAATACCAATGCCAACATCAGAAAATCCACTGAATTAGCTTAAATCTCCCCAAAGCTATTCAAAGATACCTAATTCAATTCAATACTTCAAATCAAATAATCAATTCGAACCCTGAGAGTGAATCTCTTTTAAATCATTGCTCCAAAATGAGTCTCCACACAGTTCTAATGCCTAGGCTCCAAGTGTACAATTTCCTAATACTATTGTAATAAGATAAATATAGATTCCTAAATAACATTAAATATAACTTTCACCTGAAAAAATTTCAAAAATTGCAGAATATCTTCTACTGACTTCAGAAATTGCTTTGATTGGGTTATACTCAAGAGACTCAATGATGCATGAAACTTGAGGTGTGCAAGCCAAAAAGGAAAGAATATTTGACGTAGGAGGTTCCACAAAAAGTATTAAAAATTGTAGTTACTGCAATAATATTCCATAAAGTTCAGAATAATAAATATAACAATCTTATGAATGAGAGCAGCTGCACTATTTTTCAGAATCTGTGCATAAAACCTAAACGATAAATATTGCATTACTAACCCTGACTATTCTTTATTTTCTATTAGCAAAAGGTAATCCTAGTTAACAGAGTTTTGTTTAATGTTACTGAGTTATTTCCATTCCAAAGAGAACACATGTTTTGTAAGGTTTAATTACATTACACTTTATGTGGCATAACATGTAATTTTCCATTTGCCCTAGAGTGACTAATAACTTCTGGGCATCTTGTTTCTGATGCTATGATGCAATTGGGAAATAAAGCTACATGTTTAATCTCAATAGTACAATCTTAAAGATAGATCAGTTTATCAATATTGTATGTGTGTTGCATCTTCTTTCTAGTTCAGAGCACAACACAACCCTAAGACACCATGCTGTTTCTCAAATCAATGGAAGAAATTCTTAACTCGCAATTAAATTGGGCGTTGGTTCTTACCTGACATGCCATTTCTATGAGAGCTGTGAGGATCGTCCAGATAGTGGGTGGAGCTTCAGTCTCTGCTGCTGTAGGCTGAGCTTAATTTCTGAGGAACGCTCCTCCTTCCATCACGTGGCTCGCCACAGCGTTCCCCAGTTTATGCGAAGACAAGAGGAAAAAACAGGCATTCGTGCCCACCTCTTACTAGACGACTTAAGGTGCATTGGCCGAAACAAGACCCCACCAGACGGTGAAAGACAGAAAAGGGAGGGGCTGGACGATCCTCACAGCTCTCATAGAAATGGCATGTCAGGTAAGAACCAACGCCCATTCTCCTGAGAGCTGCTCGGATCGTCCAGATAGTGGGACATACCAAAGCTAGGGCCTGTCCTACGGGGGGGGACACCATCTGGTCTATAGACTCTGAAGGACCCTTCTACCAAAGGAAGCCTCCGCTGCGGCATACCTGTCGATTTTGTAATGTCTAATTAAGGGCGACGGGGAGGCCCATGTTGCTGCCCGGCAAATGTCGAGTATTGGGGCCTGGATAGCCCAGGCAGCTGAAGTTGCTGCACTCCTGGTGGAGTGAACCATGATACCCCTGGGTACTTGGAGGGCGTGGGCTTGGTAGGCCTTGGAAATGGCCGCCCTTATCCAACGGCCTATGGTGGTTGAGGGTACCTTGAGCCCTTGTGACTTTGGTTGAAAGGATATAAACAGGACCTCGGATCTGCGGAAGGTCTGAGTACGTTTAATATAGATCCGCAAGGCCCGTCTAACATCTAAAGTGTGCCATAATCTCTCCCTTTCATGAGTTGGCCTGGGACAAAAATTGGGGAGGATAAGTTCCTGATCCCTGTGGAAAACCGAGTTAATCTTGGGTAGAAAGGAAGGGTCAAGTCGGAGGACCACCCGGTCGGGATGGAACACACAGATTCTTCCTGACCGACAGAGCAGCAATCTCTGAAATCCTGCGGGCTGATGTGATAGCCACCAAGAACACTACCTTGTAGGATAGGAACTGGAGAGAGACCTCTCTTAGGGGTTCAAAGGGTGGCTTAGTGAGAGAAGTCAGGACTCTATTGAGGTCACAGGTCGGATACCGGTGAAGGGACGGTGGCCGTAAGTTTGTGCCCCCTTTCAGAAATGCTCGGATGTGGAGATGATGAGAGAGTGAGCTGACCCCCTCGCAGGCAATGACGGTGGATAAAGCTGCCACCTGACGCCTTAGTGTGTTGGGGGACAGTCCCTTGCTGAGACCCTCTTGAAGAAAGTTGAGAATTTGGGCAATAGATGGGTCGGTTGGTTCAATGAGGAGATTGGCACACCATTTGCGGAAAATGGGTGTTGGTCCTTCCCTGACACGCCATTTCTCTGGAGCCGGGAGGATCATCCAGAGAGTGGGAGGTGCTTCAGTCTGCATTGTTGAAGGCTGAGCTTAATTACTGAGGAATGCTCCGCCCTCCGTCACGTGGCTCCCTTGCATTCCCCAGTTTACGCAAAGACGAGAGTGAAGAGAAGATCGTGCTCTCATCTTACTATGCTAAGCGGTTCCTTGGCCGAAACAAGATCCCACCAGACAGTGAACTTAAAAGGGTGGGGCTGGGTGATCCTCCCAGCTCCAAAGAAATGGCGTGTCAGGTAAGGACCAACGCCCATTCTCCTGAGAGCCGGTCAGATCATCGAGAGAGTGGGACATACCAAAGCTTGGCTGTCCTACGGGAGGGACTCCGTCTGGTTCTGAAGTCCCTGTGGTTCCTTGAGGACTCACTGGAGAACTCGTCTCCCAAACAAAGCCTCCGCCGAGGCAAATATGTTGATCTTATAATCCCTAATGAAGGGAGATGGGGAGGCCCAGGTGGCTGCCCGACAAATATCAGCAATTGGAGCCTGGGTGGCCCAAGCTGCCAAGGTGGCTGCACTTCTGGTGGAGTGTGCCGTTATGCCGCTGGGCACCGGCAGAGCCTGGGACAAGTAAGCTTTGGAAATAGTAGCTCTAATCCAGCGGCCGATGGTTGCCGGGGACACTTTGTATCCTAAGGATTTAGGTTGAAAGGAAAGGAATAAGGATTTGGACTTCCTAAAGGGCTGGGTACGTTTAATGTAAATACGGAGGGCCGTCTTACGTTCAGGGTGTGCCAAAGCTTCTCCCTTTCCCGCGAGGGATTGGGGCAGAAGTTCGGAAGTGTGAGTTCCTGTGCCCTGCGGAAGGCTGAATTGACCTTAGGCAAGAAGGTAGGGTCCAGCCGTAGAACCGCCCAGTCGGCATGGAAGATGCAAAGGTCTTTCCTCACTGACAAGGCGGCTATCTCCGATATTCGGCAAGCCGAAGTAATGGCCACCAGGAATACGACTTTGAAAGTTAGGAGCTGGAGTGAGGATTCCCTGAGAGGCTCAAAGGGATGTTTAGTAAGGGACGTCAGGACCTTGTTGAGGTCCCAGATAGGGTATCTGTGTACAGTTGGGGGACACAAGTTAGTTGCTCCCCTAAGGAATGCCCTAATGCGAGGGTGGAGGGAGAGGGTACCCAGATTGTTGCAAATAATCACAGTTGAAAGGGCTGCTACCTGACGCCTCAGGGTGTTCGGAGAGAGTCCCTTCCTCAGACCTTCTTGGAGGAATTCCAAAACTTGAGCAATGGAGGGTGAAAGAGGGTTGATCTAGAAATTATGGCACCACTTGCAGAAGCTATTCCAAGTGACATTGTATATTTGGGTTGTTGAGGGCCGCCTTGCAGCTAAAATGGTATCAATAACCTGGTTAGAGAACTGCTCCTTCCTTAGACGTTCTCGCTCAACCTCCAAACGGCTAACTGGAGCCACTGAGGGTCCGGGTTTTAGAGGGGCCCCTGGGAAAGGGATATCCTGTGCGGGGGAATTTTCCAAGGGGGGGCCACCGATAGATAGCGGAGGTCCACAAACCATGGGCGCCTGGGCCAGAAGGGTGCCACTAAAATCAGCTCTGCTTTCTCAGAGATGAGCTTCTGGATGACTCTGGGGACCAAGGCCAATGGAGGGAATGCATATAGAAGCCCTGTGGGCCAGGGGCAAGGGAGGGCGTTGTGATTCTCGGCCCCATGGGAGGGATACCTCGAGAAAAACCTGGGGAGTTGGGTGTTGAGCGGGGATGCGAAGAGGTCTACTGATGGGAGACCGAACATCACGGTCGCTTCCCTGAACAGTGATGGGTGAATGCGCCACTCGGACTGGTCCACCGTGGTCCTGCTCAGCCAATCTGCTTGGGTGTTTGAGACCCCTGAGATGTGCTCGGCTTTGAGGGAGAAGAGATTGCGCTCCGCCCAACGGCAGAGGCGCTTGGCCTCTCTCATCAAACTTATGGACAGGGTGCCCCCTTGTCGGTTGACGTGAGCCTTGGTGGTGACGTCTGTGAGTATCAGGACATGCCGCCCGCGTACGTGGGGAATGAAATTACGCAGGGCCAGGTGGATGGCACAAAATTCTAACCAGCTTATACTGCGTGTGCGTTCTACCTGTGACCATTTGCCCTGTGTCGAGAGCAAGTGGATGTGAGCGCCCCATCCGGACAGGCTGGCGTCTGTGGTGAGGATGAGGCGTTGGAGTTCCTTGAAGCAGTGTCCCTTGTTGATGGGACTGGTCCACCAGAGGAGAGACGTGAGGACCCTTGAAGGCACCTTGACCGCAGCCTTTGAATTGCTTCTGCCGGTCCTTTGGAACAGGAGCAGGAACCATTGTAGGGATCTAGTGTGTAAATGGGCCCAGGGAACAATGGAAATACATGAGTCCATTTTACCGAGTAATTTAGACAATTCTAAAAGTGTTACCTTTCTTGATCGTCTGATATGTTTGACAGTCTCCTGGATGCTACGGAATCTCTCAGAGGAAAGGAAAACCTTTCCCTGAACCGAGTCAATGACGGACCCCAAGTGGGTGATCCGTGCAGATGGTAACAGATGGCTCTTCTGCCAGTTTACTAGAAACCCATGATCTTGGAGGGCAGAAAGAGTAGCTCTGATATCCTTTTCTGCTTGGGGTCTGGAGTGAGACAGGATGAGGATGTCATCCAGGTAACAGTAGAGATGAACCGGGAGGTCCCTGAGGTGGGCTGCTAGGGCCGCAAGGACCTTAGTGAAGGTTCTCGGGGCAGAGGCCAATCCAAAGGGAAGTGCCACATATTGGAAGTGGCGATGGTTGTAGCAGAACCTGAGGAATTTGGAATGGGAGGACCGGGTTGGGATGTGAAGGTACACCTCTGAAAGGTCTATGGAGGATAGCCAGTCCCCCTGCCTGATGCCTAGTAGAATGGATTGTAGGGTGTGCATCTTAAACCTGCGGTAGGTCAGGTAACAGTTAAGGCGTTTCAGGTCTAGAATAGCCCTCCATCCCCCAGAGGATTTGGGGACCACGAAGAGGTGAGAGTAAAACCCCTGCCTCCGCTGGGATGGTGGTACAGGTTGTATGGCCTGTATGGAGAGGAGATGGCAGATAGTTGAATCCATTAGGTTGCATTTGGTGAGATCCTTGGAGGGGGGGATGCCATAAAAAATTCAGGGGGGCGCGCTGAAATTCAAGCGCGAGGCCCAGTCTGATGGTCTCCCGGACCCAGGCATCGGAGGTGGAAGAGTCCCACCGGTTGGCGAAATGCTTGAGGCACCCACCGATGGGGAGGGGTGGACGGGGTCTGTTGTGCCGGAAGGGCTTCCCTCCTGAACCCCTGAAGGGGCACCTGTAGCTGCCGCCCCTCCTGCTCCTGTCACCCGGATCGGCTCGATCCTGGGGCTAAAAAGGCCGGAAGGAGGGGGGTCTCGGGTACCTGGGCGGGAAAGGAAACTGGTAGAAAGGTCGTGAGGAACCTCTCTGAAAGGGCTGTGCTCTTGACTCTGACCTACGGAAAAGGGGGGGGAAGAAATTTTTCTTGCTTCTGGTTTCTGATAGAAATGGCTCCAGGACGGTGCCGAATAATTTGTCCCCTTTTATGGGGGCGGTAGCCAGCTTAACCTTGTTTTTTACGTCTGCCTGCCAGTGCTTGAGCCAGAGCAGGCGGCGAGCTGTAACATGAGAGGATATTGCTCGGGCAGAGAACTTAAACGCGTGGTATGTGGCGTCGGCCGAGAATTCTGCCGCAGCCGTCAATTTTGCTATGTCCTGATGTGCCCTTGTGTTAGAGGGGGGCACATGCTGCCTCAGTTGACGGAGCCACCGGATCGAAGACCTGGTGAAGAAGGAAGCGGCAGTGGCCGATCTAATGGCCCAGGTGTCCGCTTGGTGAGCCCTACATAAAGCAAGCTCAGACCTCTTGTCCTCGGGCTTCAGGACCTCCAGGGGATCACTGGGGGAGGACAAGGATGCCAAACCAACAATGGGCTCATCTACCTCAGGAGTGTTAAGCAGGTTGCAGAAGCTCGACTCAAGGTTAAAGAACCTCCTGTCCTGGCTGGATGGGGCAGGGGGGGCCCTTGTGGAGTCTAACTGGTTTGAGACTAAGTCATGAAAAATGGGCGGGGCCAGGATCACCTCCGCCTCCACCACGGGCTGTCTAAAGATGGTGTCCTCCTGTCCCTCTGCTGGGGAAGGGAGAGCTGAAGAGGACTGTACAGACAGGCCAGAAATGTTCCTGGCCTTAAATAGAAGCGATTTAAATATGTGTGGCTTGAACAGATCCACAAAGGTGGGTTGATCCAGGGTGAGGCCCTCGTCCTCGGACATGTCCCCCTCCATAGGGTCTATCTCCGAAAGGGACTACCCTTGGTGCGTAGACCCCCATTCCAATTCCTCCTCCTCCCCGAACCGATCTAGGTCCTCCATGGCCTCCTCCAGATCCCTTTCTGGGAGAGGACTGCCCTCCTGTAAAGGTACCTGACCAAGAGTGGGGTCCGATCTAGGCGAGGACCTGACTGATGGCAAGTCGTGTTCGGGCGCCATCGAGGGAGGACCAGACCTAGACATCTGTTGCAGGCCCTCTGCAATCCCCTGGTGAATAGCCCGTTCCATCCATGCCTGCATGTGCGCAGGGATCTCAACTGTGGCGACCTCCTCATGGCGCAGACCAGCGGACGTGGGCGTAAATGTTGCTTTCAGCGTCCGCCTGGTCGTTGGTCCAGGAACCTGGTGTCCCTGGGATGGGCTGCGCCTGGAGAGGGAAGAGCAATCTGGAGGAGGGGGGTGTCTGGAGGTAGAGGGAGCAGAGGGTGGGGCGGCTGGAAATACCGGTTGTGTCTCTCTAGATCGTCTGTCAAATTCTTTCTCCAGTGCCCTATGACGTCTTAGAGCGTCCCTCTGAGAAGCTTTGGAAGTTTCTTTAGGGGCTTCCTTAGCCTGTTTGCGCAGGTGGTAGGATTTAGATTTGGCCTTCAAAGAAGGGCCTTTAGCGGAATTGTCATCTGCCATTGTAGAGGAAAGGACTGTAATACAAATGTAAAGGCGGTTGGCTCGACAAGGGTTTGACTTACAACAAAGGCCAGGTATCCTTTCGCTGGCCCGCACCCCCTTTTGGAATTTTAAATGTATATAAACTAATATAATTATTAATATTTTTATACATAAGCGTACAATCAAGATATATAATCCAACCAGTGTTGGCAACGTGAAATAGCCAAATATTGATAAGATGTAAAAATATATATATGCAAATACGTATATCTATCTATCTATCTATCTATCTAATTGTATATCTAAATATATTTAAATAACTATGTAATGATAAATATTACTATTAGTATTATTATTATTTACAATATTTAATCCAAGGTCTGGTTGGAGCTCCCAGGAAGGAGTGACCCCAGGAATTGCTGTTAATATTGCCAATGTGCCAAATAAAACTCCTGAGGCTGGAGTGAGGCCTCGGGCAGCTGGAGCTCCCAGGCAACAACCGGGAGGGATAGGCTGCTATTTCCTGACCTGAGTCAACAAGCCAACAAGTTTTCCAATTCCCCTAAATATCTGATAGCTCTCACAGGCTGGAAGGCCTATAATTAGAGCTAGTCCCTTCGCAGCTCAATGAGGCCTCTAAAAGCGGTGCCCGACACGCGGCGGCGCCCAAAATGGCGGCCGCCCACGCTCCCCTACTCACGGGCTGCTCAGGGCCAAAATTAGCCTCTCTGGCACGTCTAGGGACTGAGAGAGGCAGCCAGGTGATTTTCGCCCCTTCCTGGGGCGATCGGCGTTTATGGTGGGGGGGAACACCAGCTGCGCTATTACAGCGCGATCAAATAAAGCCACTACGAGTGCGGCGTAGAAAAGCGGCAGGAAGAGGATCGAATTGAGGGAGGGATTGGCGCCAGAGCGCGGAAGCCGCCCTAATCGCCCATGCGTCCGACTGGTGAGCTCGCCGTAAGGCCAGCTCTGACCGTTTCTCCTCCGGCCTCAGAGCCTCTAAGGGGTCGCTGAGGGCGGAGGAAGAGGCCAGGCTCACGACGGGCTCATCCACTTCCGGGGTGCTCAGGAGGTTGGAGAGCTCTGGGTGAAGGTTGAAGAACCTTTTGTCATGGGCCGAAGGGGCTGGGGGGGCAGCTGAGGAGGCCAGTTGTTTGGACACCAGATCCAGGAAGATGGGGGGGTTGGGATGACCTCGGCCTCCACTACAGGCTGTTTAAACATGGAGTCCTCTAGTCCTTCCGGAGCCCGAGGAGTGGGATCAGAGGGGCTCTGAGTAGTTAGACCTGAGATGTTCCTGGCTTTGAAGAGGAGGGATTTGAATAGCTGGGGCTTGAAGAGCCCTACAAAGGCGGGTTGGTCGGGGGTGAGCCCTTCGTCCTCCAACATCTCCGCCTCTGATGGTTCTGAGTCAGGAAGGGGTTTGTTGTATTGTAAGGACCCCAGATCAAATTGTTCCTCCTCCTCTTCCTCCCTGCACAAATCTAGGTCCCCTTCCACCTCCTCCTCGTCCTCCCTGACTGAAGGGGAAGCCTCCCCCTGAAGAGGTACCTGACCATGAGATGGTTCCGGAATGAGTGGGAATGATCTTACGGATTCGGTGGCCTGCGGAGGCAACCCAGGCCTAGCCATCTGTTGGAGTCCTTCCGCAATTCCTTGGCGGATTGCCATCTCCATCCAGGCTCTGAGCTGCTCCGGAACCGCCTGAATGAGAGGTTCCTCTTGGCCTAGGCCGGCAGCTGTGGGTGTGAACGTAGCCTCTGAAGGTCGCCTGGCTGGTGTTCCAGGAGCCTGATGCCCTTGGGAGGGCGAGCTGTGCATGGATAGGGACGAAAAAGCTACAGGAGGGGGGGAAGCGCAGAGGTAGAAAGAGTGACTGGTGCTGGAGGCACTGAGCCTGCCTGTCTGGTGCGTTTGTCTATTTCTTTTTCTAGTGCCTTGTGTCGTCTTAGGGCGTCCCTTTGGGAGGCTTTAGAGGATTCCTTAGCCTGGCTGCGCAGGTGGTGAGTTTTTGCTTTGGCCTTTAAAGAAGGGCCTCTTGATGGATTGCTGCCATTTTAGATAATTGAGGAGGATAAAGGATCAGATATGAGGCGGTTGGCGTGCCTAGGGGTCGACCTACAACAAAGGCCGGGAGCCCTGGGAAAGCCTTTTACGCCCCCCCGTTTATTAATCGTTTATGATTAATATGTTTGTCCTATCTGTTCTTATTTCTTAGTGTTTTTATTTTTATTTATTTGTTTTTATTTATTTACTTATTTTTGTAAAATTATTCAATTAGGCCATCTTTCTCTGCCTCTTAATTTTTTATAGATCTTGAATTGTTAAAGATCTCCTTTTTTTTTTTTTTTAGAATGACTGATCAGGATGACCAGGGCACGACAGAGGCTTAAGGGCGAAGCCGGGCCTGTACCAGGCTGCCGACCCAGGTGGAACCGGGCGGAAGTGGTGAGTAAGGAACCGCAGCCGCTATGGCTGGCTGCGGAGGAAGCCAACAAAGGGAGGTGGTAAATCAAGCCTCCAACAGAACAATTCAATTAGAAAGTAAGACGCTCCTGAGCAGGCCTGTCGGTCCTGCTGCTTTAATTATGCACGCTGCAGCGATCGGAGAGATAAGGAGAGAAACAAAATGGCACCCGGCCACGAGGCGGCGCTAAAATGGCAGCCACTTGAACGTGGACTTACAGGGGGCCCTGCTGCAGCGACCAGATGACTCCCCAGGGGCAATCCAAGGTCCCCAGGGGAAGGACAAACAGAAAGGAACCAAATGAAGTAAAAAATGGCAGAAAACAGAGTTCGGAGGGGGGGGATGGAGCAGAACGGAGCGTTTTAAAGCTATCAAAAATGAAAAAAACGGAAGTAAGGCAATGGGAAGCGGTGGGGGGGCAGCTTGTAAGGTTTGCTAGCCTTCCCCCTGATACCCCCTGGGGCTGGGAGAGCCTCCCAGGGGTCTCTAGAAATTAAGAGAACCAACTGCGCAGGGCTAAGAACAGAAAACAATTAAATGAATCAAATTACAACCTGGAGAAGAGGAAATACGAATCAAATAGGGCTTTCCTGAAACAGCCAAGAGCACAATCCAAAACTGCCTACTCTGCACAAGGGCTGAGCATAAACTGGGGAATGCTGTGGCGAGCCCCGTGATGGAAGGAGGACCGTTCCTCAGAAATTAAGCTCAGCCTACAACAGCAAAGACTGAAGCTCCACCCACTATTTGGACAATCCGAGCAGCTCTCAGGAGAATATAATTTTTAAAGTGGCAGAAGGGGAAAATAATAAAAGAATAATTATATTCACTAGATTCATTTAATTGCATTTAAATTTAGATATATGCCCTGTCCTAGCCTTCTTTTCAGCGAACGACCCCCAGCATATTACTCAAAGAATAAATGTGGCCCTTTAATCTAAAAAAAAGTTATGTTTATAGTCTTAATTATTTTATTTATTTATTAAATTTATATAGCCATCCAAAGGCAATTCTGGGTGGCACAATTCTTAGTCACTGGAGGGAGAATAACTAAGGGAACTATTTTGAAAGTTTTTTAAAAAATAAATTCCATCTAAAAATACAGTACATTCCAAGGGTACTCATACTTGGTGAGTTCCTTGTTGTGAAATCACTACAAGAGATGAAAGAAACCTGAATTATTTTAAAGAAACCTGCAATTCCAATTCTTCTGCCACAGAAGTGCTGGTTGTTATGGGACTAGACTGACCATCAAGGGCACAATTTTCTCAGTACTCAAGAAAATACTCTGGCTTGTGGGAATCTCTTCATTCTCAGTTGAAATTATGAATAGAAGGGAGAGACCTGCACATTTAATCTGCTGAACACTGTCTTTCTAGAAGCACTATTGAAATAACAGATCTCAGGTCAGGGCCAGCTCCTAGATATCTGATGATAAAGCTGTCTCCTATAGCATTAACAATGCAACAGTGTAGGCGGTAAGAAGAGTGAAGAAGTAGAACCACTTTCTCAAATCAAACAGGTAATTGTTGGCATTCTTTCAAGAACTGTTACCTAAGGAGTTGGCAGTAAAATGGTGGGAGGATCACAATTCGATTCTGCTTTTAACGACAAGAAGATATGTAACATTTCATGAGGGAGGGATATAATTATAAAAGAGGAGCCTTGTTAATTTACTGCAGAGGTCTTAATGTTACTTACAGCTGAATGGTTTTATTTAGAAAGACGATTATTCATGAATCAGTCATCTAATCCAACCCTGAAGACTGTCAACCCAATTTCTTCTAGAAGACAGTCATCAATTTAAGCTAAGAAAAATAGAGATAAAAACTAACAGTAAATCTGCACCATTTACTAACAGTAAATCTGCACCATCAAGCTTTTATTTTTGTTTTAAATACAGTACTTGAGTTTCATAAAATTTAATAATTTTTCAATCATTTTGAGATGTTAAAGTGAAACACATTATTTAAACCTAGAAACAGTCTAAACAAAAAATAATGATATTGCTTATATTTTCTTAAAATAGTTTATTTTACTATTTTAGATTAGATGGCAAAAACAAAATAAACTAGCTTCCTCATCAGCACAGGATATAGGGTTACACTGATTAATTAAAAAAAAGTTATATTATCAATTAGCCTAAATCTGCATCGAACAAGTTAAAGGAGATTGTTCATAATACGGGATATGATATCTAAAGCTATTCTATTTTCTTCTGGAAATCAAATTTATTTTAGAAATAATACTAAATTCAAAAAGCCTTCTCCCTGTTTGTATGGCCTACTTTTCTTGACCACAGAGTGACAAATCGTTTTGCGCCACTCAGAAACACCACTTAGAATTCCTTGCAATTTAAACAAGATAAACTTCATAAACTACAGTTAACACTGACCTTTAAAAAAAAAAATTGTATAACATATGTGTTGAGTAGGCGCCGGAAGAAGGCTTGGGAGTCAGTGACTAATTTTCAGCTCTTTATTGGTCCTGAGATCAACTCGGTTTGGCTAGGGTATGCGGCGGCTGATATAGAACTTCCCAGCCAAGCCGCGGCCAATGACACCGCTTTGAATCTCCCGCAATCAGTTTCCTCCAATCGCGGGGGATTCGCAACGGGCCAATCGGGTAGCCGTGCGTCTTAGCCAATCAGAATGGTTATCTACAAGAATGCTAATGAACAATAAAGAACACCCCTCCCCTCTTGGTATGGTCCTATGTGATGTAGTCCCATAAGTAGGCGGGGCTCCGCACTTGTTTACTGGACCTGCGCAGGTTAGTTGGTGTCTGGTCTTCGAGTGGTTTGGTCGGGTTCTGTGTCGCTCCTGGCCTCATCGGTGGAACTGCCTGGAAGGGTAAGCCGGGCCTTTCACCGTAGTTCCTTCCTGGTCTACCCGGGTCGGTTGAACTGCTGGCTTTGTTGCTCCCGCCCGGCCGCTCCGGGCTGGTTGAGCTGGCTTGGCTGTTTCTTCCAGGCGAGGCTTCGAGTTGTTCGTATGTTCCTGCTTCGGTTGGTAAGTATTCTTGGTTTCTTTTTTGTGGGCTTTGGTTGTTTTGGTTTCCGGGGTTTTCTCTCCCCTCTTGGTTGGTATTGGGGCTTCCCCACCCTTCAGTGGTTTCTTTTTCTGTGTGTGCTTGCATGTCGGTTGTATTTCCCATGTTGATTCTCGATCATAATTGATCGATGTGTCTTTTCCATGCTCGTCCGTCAGTTGTAGCCGGTACGAATGGGGACCTGTCACCTGGGTTATGGTTGCTGGTACCCAGAGTGGGTCCCCTGTGAGGTTTTTGGCGTATACTGCGTTGCCCGGTATGAATGTTTGGTGTTTACTTGATGAGTTGGGAGGTTTTTCTGGGTTGTATGTGGGGTGCAGTCTGTCGAGTGGGGAACTTAATTTTCTTCCCATTAATAGTTCTGCCGGGCTTTTATTGGTTGTCGTGTTTGGAGTTATGTGCTGTAGGAATAGCATTTTATTTATTTTCTCTTGTATTTCCCCGGTTTCTATTTTTTGGATTGTTTTTTTCGTAAATTGGACCATTCGTTCCACCCTCCCATTCGCCGCCGGATGTGCTGGCACTGTCAGTGCATGTCGTATTCCCCTTTCTGCTTGGAATTTTTCGAATTCCAGCGAAGTAAATTGGGGCCCATTATCTGATACAAAGACATCTGGGAGGCCGTGGGTTGTGAATAGTCTGTTGAGTTCTTTGGTGACGGCCTCCATGGTGGTAGTTCTCATGTTGCTTACCTCCAGCCAGTTGGAGTAAGCATCTACCGTAATGAGGAAGGTGTGCCCCTTTGTAGGTCCAGCGAAGTCTATATGAATCCTGGACAATGGTCCCCTGGGGGTTTCCCATTCTCGGATTGGGGCGGAGGGGGGGCTTGGTCTGGATGCTTGGCATGGCCTGCATGCTGCCACCCAAGCCTCGATTTGTCTGTCCATCCCTGGCCACCAGGCGTAACTCCTGGCTAAGGCTTTTGTCCTGACGATGCCCGGGTGTCCCTCATGTAATAACTCCAGTACATTTTTTTGTAATTTTTCTGGGATGACAACACTATCCCCCCATCGTAAACAACCCTTTTGTAAAGACAGTTCTGTTTGCCGGTTCCGAAATGTCCTAAATGTCTCATCGTCATCTTCTTCCGGCTACCCTTTCTCTACCCAATGTAAAACCTGCACCAGACATTTGTCTTTATTGGTTTCACAGGCAATATCTGACGCGGTTATGGATAGATCGGGTAGGGTCTCTATGCTAAGGGTGGACGTTGTGGGTGCTGGGTTGGTGTCCAGGTCGGGCAGCGGCATGTGGCTCAGGGCATCTGCATGGGTAATTGTCTTACCGGGTCGGTGGGTTAGCCGGTAGCTGTAGGCGGCAAGGAATTCGGACCACCTTGTCATTCTTGGGGATAGAATGTTTGGGGTGGCCTTGTTCCCCACCAGGATTCCCAGCAACGGCTTGTGGTCGGTGATGATGGTAAATGTCCTTCCATAGAGGTACTCATGGAACCTTTTTACTGCGGCGACGATTGCCAGAGCCTCTTTGTCCAGCTGACTGTAATTTCTTTCTGGTTTTGAGAGGGTTCTTGAAAAGTAAGTGATGGGTGCTTCTTTTCCGTCGGGGAGGGTGTGGCTGAGGACAGCTCCGACGCCGAATGGTGATGCGTCGCATGTGACTGCTAATGGCAGTGTCTCGTTGTACTGGATGACGACGGCATCCGACGGGAGTAGGTCCTTGGTTCTGTTGAATGCGGCTTCCTCACGTTTCCCCCAATTCCAGGTGGCTGCCTTGTCCAGGAGTCTATGCAATGGCTCCGCTGTGGTCGTTTTCTGGGGCAGGAAGACATTATAGAAGTTAAGCAGTCCTATAAATGCCTGCAGCTCTGTTTTATTTGTTGGCCTGGGGGCTTCCTTGATGGCTCTGATTTTTTTTTCGGTTGGGTGAATTCCGTGCTGGTCTAGGAGGTACCCTAGGAATTTGACCCTCTCGGTGTGCAATTGGCATTTTTCTTTTTTTGACTTTTAGCCCCGCGTCTCTGAATTTTTGTAGCACCTCCCTCAGGCGGCCTTCCAGTTGTTTTTGGTTGGGCCCGGACACCAGCACATCGTCAAAATAGGGCACCACCCCCTTGATCCCTTGGAGGAGCCTCTCCATGAGGCTCTGGAAAATTCCAGGTGCCACGCTGACTCCGAACTGGAGTCTCTTACAGCGAAAAGCCCCCAGGTGGGTTACTATGGTCTGCACCTCAGCGGTTTCCGTGTCGACTGGCAACTGTTGGTAGGCTTGTGCCAGGTCGAGCTTTGCGAAAACCTTGCCTCCCCCCAGTGAGTGCAGAAGGTGTTGCACTACTGAGACAGGGCACGCACTTTGTTGTAAAGTGCAGTTTAGGGTGGCCTTATAGTCCCTGCAGATTCTCACTGACCCATCGGGCTTGACTGGGGTAACTATGGGGGTCTCCCACCGGGTGTGATCGGTTGGCTCTATGACTCCCTACTTGATGAGCTTGTCTATTTGCTCATCGATCTTGGGTCTGAGTGCGAAAGGTACTTGTCACGGTTTGAGGCGAATCGGGGGAACGCTTGGGTCTAGACTGAAGGAAATAGGGGGCCCTCGGTACTTGCCTAGGGTGCCGCCGAACACTTCCTGGAAGTCCCTCACGAGTTGTTCCTCCCAGTCTACCTCTGCGATGTGGTCGATTCCGGTTACCTCGATCCCGAGTGGCGTGAACCACTGTAGTCCCAAAAGGCTGGGTCGGACTCTGTCCACAATAGTCAGGGGGACTATTGTGCACCCCTTGAATGTGATTTCGAAATGTCTGGTTCCGACTACGGGGATGCGGTTCCCTTGGTAGTCCTTTAGAATTAGCTTCTGGCTTTCCAGGCCCTGTTTGTGGATGGTGGGTACCAGGCGCTTGATTTCCCGCCACGCAACCATGGAGAGGTAGAACCCGGAGTCCACCTCCATCTTGCATGGTTTTCCCTCGATTCCCACTTTCACGTGTACCTTGTGGGCATCCCAGCTTGATGAATGGCCAATGATGACCATCTGGTGGGTCTCCTCTCTCTGTCAGCTCTTGCCATTCCATCGGCCTCATCCGTCCCAGTTCCAATGGTCCTCGGTTTGGCAATCTCTCATTCTGGGGGGTGCCGTCTCATCGTCGGGGGCTGTAGGTTCTTTTGAGTCGGCAGACTCGGGCGATGTGACCTATCTTGTCGCATTGGCGGCAGATCGCGTTGAAAAATCGGCATTCCGATCAAGGATGGTCACCCCCGCACCCGGTGCATTGCAGCCCCGACTTACGACTCTACCGTTTGTGTCGGTCTCGTTCTGTTTGGAGCTGGTGGATGTCTTCCTCCTCATCTGAGGCGTTGGAGGGGGAGTCGAGGTCGCCATGGTGGGTGGTGGTGGTTGCTCATCAGCTTGCTTCGGGTTGCATCTCGGCTGCTGTGGTCGTCTCAGCGGTTTTGGCTCGGTCCCCTGTTCCTGGTCTCCACATTCGGGCCGCTGATTTCTGGGTTGCCTCAGCTGCGGTCGCTTCCGCGAGGGCATCGGTGAGGGAGATGTTGCCTTTTGCCATCAGTCGGCTTTGTAGGACAGGGTCCCTGAAGCTGAGGACAACGCGATCTCATAATGCCTCGTCCATATCTGTGAAGCTGCACATGCCCCCTAGATTCCGGTCAGCGACGAAATCGTTGATACTCTCACCCTCGCTGGTCACGCCAGTAAAACTCGTGCCGTCTAATGAGGGTGGGCACAGCGGGGGCATAGTGGCTTCACAACAGAGGCTTGAGGTCAGCCCAGTCCATCGCCTTTACATCTTTGGGTTTCGCGAGGGCTTTCGCCATCTTAAACACTGCAGTCCCGCAGTGTATCAGGAAGGCGGCCCTTTTTTTCTGCCCATTTGCATCCTTGAGGTTGCTACTCTCCAAGAACATCAGGAACCGGTCAATGTACGATTCCCAATCTTCAGTCGCCTGGTTAAAGGGTGCGGGCGGCGCAATGCTGGCCATCTTGTTGGTTCGCTCGTCTCGGCGCCATGTGTTCGGTGGGTATCAGTTCCGCGATCCCATCCTCGTTGCCAGTGTTGAGTAGGCGCCAGAAGAAGGCTCGGGAGTCAGTGACTAATTTTCAGCTCTTTAGTGGTCCCAAGATTGACTCGGTTTGGCTAGGGTATGCGGCGGCTTATATAGAACTTCCCGGCCAAGCCGCGGCCAATGACACCACTTTGAATCTCCCGCGATCGGTTTCCTCCAATCGCGGGGGATTCGCAACGGGCCAATCCATGCCGCTTGCTCAGCCAATCGGGTAGCTGTGCGTCTTAGTCAATCAGAAAGGTTATCTACAAGAATGCTAATGAACAATACAGAACACCATGTTACACAAAATATTTTGTCTGAAGAAACTGTATTTCATGGCTTAAAGGCTTGGAAGAAGACTGACCACATAATGATAAAACATAGTTTAACAAGTTATGTATAATCTAGGCACAAGATATCTTCAATGCTGTGACAATGAGCAAAAGCAGATTATAGCTTCTCTTCATATTTTGATTCTCAAAGATAGCTTGCGGGCTATAAGTAAAAACAGCATGCTTATCTATATAGATCACTAATATAAATCAGCAGGCTTCTCATCTTCAGAAGTCCACTAAGGAGACTCCCTAGGAAGCTTAATGTGCATATACAGATAGATACATACATACATTCATACATACACACACACACATACATACAGATATAAACACTACATGGATAAGAAATAATCCAATTTACTTTTGACACAATTAATCTATGAAAACCTTTTCCTGCCAAGACTGCCCAATCCTGCCTACTTTTGAAGGTTGCACTTTCTTGTCATTCTTTGGATTTCACCCAAACTAAAAATGCAACCCGTACTCTCCCTAGATCAGACAGAGAAAGAAATGGAACTGAAGTTCCACATTGCTTGAACAATGGATTCACTGAAAGATATAGTATTTATGGTGCCTTAATTCCCAGGCAGTCTTTACCACTGTCATGTATCCAGAGTATAGTTCTATTTAACTCTCCAGAGGCCCAAATCACAATATTCATATACATTAAATAATGTCAAAATCTTTAGGTTAGCACGTGAAGAGAATGAGAACATTCTTAACAAGATTCAAAAGACACCACTATTTTACTTTTTGAAATATTTGGTTAACAGTATGCATTACAATTCTAAAAAAAGAGAAGAGGCCGATGAAAATGCACTAAAGTATAAGCATTGATGGAGATTAGTAAAGGCAAAATAAAATCAATCTTTTTGCTTAATACATTGGCATCTTTCAGGCAGATTGTGTTTCTGTTCGATACAGAGCACAAACAATCTAAAGTTACCACAAAGGTACTTAAATCTGTTTTGGTACAAGACAATTACTTGATTTTTCCTTCATATTAAGTTGGAGTAAAAAAAATTGTAAAAATTTGTCCCTCCTCCATAGAATAAGTCTAAGTTATTCTTCATTTATCCTATTTCTCAAATTGCAGCTTTTTTCCCCTCCAAAAATATGTTTGATTAGCCGAGATCAATTGTTTAATAAATATGCAGGCCATCACTCTCTTTCTAGGCTACACTGTACACTGTATCACCATTGCGAAGTAGAAGCTGATATTTTGGTTGGCCTGTGAACACAAACAGAAACTTGTATTCATAAGGCTTAATTTTGCACCTACCAGGCCCTACTATTTGCTTTTTCTTAAAGTTTCTTTTTCCTTATTCACTCCACAAGATGAATTCCGGTGTGGGGCCAGGCCATTGGCTGACTCCCATTATTATCCCCTGCTAATCATTCAAGTTCTATTCTCAGCATCTGAGGGCAACAGCAAAATCAGAAAACCAGGAGGAGGAGGAGAAGCTGCAGACCACCACACATGCTGCATATTAAATGAAGGATTTTTTTGTAGTGCCAAGAAATATATGCAAGCAATGTTCCCGGGAACTTCACAGGATATTGGGGGGGGGGGGGGGGGGAGAGAGAGAGAGAGAGAGAGAGAGGGAGAGAGAGAGAGAAGTGAATAGGCTGGCCCCAATCTACATGACAACCACCACTGATCTGGTACTTTTATCCGATGCTCCTAGCACAAAAGAGTGCTGATAGAAGGATCTGAATAATGTGAAAGAATTAATAGAAAATTTCAGAAATGGAAATGACCTTAAGGGAGACTTTTACGTCATTAAGCTGTGTCTATTTACTGTCCCTTTAGATAGCTTCCTTTTAATCTTGCATCTTTTGAGTGTTTCATACATTCATATATCTTAGAAGATTTCTGACATACATCTTCTTCACATGAAAGAAAGATAATTTAGACCAATAAAAGAGAATATTTCTAGCTCAGGATTGAAATGAGGGCTAGCACCGATGATGTTAACTACTTTGGGTAATCTGCAAGAAAACATCCAAGCTCAGAGAGAACCAAGGACCCCTCAGACAACTTAGAATGTGCCGCTTTTTCATCATCTGGCTGTGGAATTAGACCGTAACAAAAATGAGGGTCCAGTTATTAAGCTAGTTTCCTTAAATTTAAAAAAAAAATATTATTATTATTATAAGACAAGCTTCACACCTTGAGGAAACCAAGACTAGATATCACAAATGATCCTGGGGTATTTGTAAATGCATGCAGGACTGTTATGTTATATTTTATAGACCAGAGGAACTTTCAAAGTAAACTACTTTCAAAGTAAACTAGCAAATAGCAGGGACTGTCAAAGTAATATTTTCAAAGTAAACTAGCAAATAGTAGTCAAACTGGCAAAACTTGGTGCTGACCATATAATTGGAGAGCTGAGTGATTCCAACCAAGCAAGTTTGGTCCAGAATTTGAGGAATGTATTCTTCTGCTAGAGGTGTGAGTCAGTATTTAATGCAGTAAATATCAGCTTTCTACATAATTTAATATTTTTGATTGCATGTGTGCTATTTTAGTTCCAGGCCCTTCAATATAGAGGACTGTCTTGCAACAAAACTACCATCCCAAATTCAAGAGGTTCAACAGGTTTCCAAAACATCTATGTGAAGAGAGATGAAGTAAACTTTTGGCAGCTTCTGCAGGGGGAGGTTGGGAGGGTAGCCTAGTGCCAGAAGTTTTGCCCATTTTATGGCTGCATTAATATATCATATGCTCATTCCAAAGGGGCAGAATCTGAGGTTCAACAAGATTTTCATCATGTCAACAATAGCAGGAAGTTTCTGTAAATCCCAAGAAAGCTATTCTAACAAATATGGAGCAAATAAAATAAAAAAATCTGCCACTCATAACATGATCCTAAGGCAAGTTATTGTTTAACCGCAAAGAATTAGCTGAAGAATTCATATTTGTCTTGTTTACGCATCATGCAATGCCATGATGTATAGAAAAGTAAATTATGCCACAGCCAAAACAAATGGTTTTACTGCTAATCATTATGTGGAAAGCAGGTCACTCAGTGTGTGCAAAACATCTGGTTTCGGCAATAGGGAACAAACTTCAAAATAGTGCTAAGAAACATCTAAGTAAGCCCTTGAGTCAGTATTGACTCTTGGGCATTGCCTGGACAAGTCACTCAGTGTTTACTTTCAAAATAAAAACTGTAAAACTGGGTGATTTTCTTAAGGTAATGATTTTACATTTAGCTCTAGTCTTTAAAGACATCTAAAATGTCAAAAAGAGTACAATCCTATCATCCCAGACTACTATTTCAGTAGTCTCAGAGTCTTGGTCTATATCAAGGTCTCCTTAGTGCCACAATTCTCTGTTAACTCTTAACTCACTGCTCCTTCATCAGTTCTTCATTTGGAAAATATTTATAAGCTAGCTAAAATATCTGGAAATCATGAAATAATTAGCAGAAACTAAAATTGTTTCATACTGTTCCTTTGTATGGAAAGAGGGAAATTTTGCTCAGCCAATTGTCTTTTCCACATGCATCTTTTAACAACTGCCACATGAAGTTCATTTTCTTTTACTACATGCTTTTTCAGCATCTTTCAAGAATATTATTTCTTTTTTAATGTTGGTCCCTACTGTCCAATTGATGGTAGTTGGATGCAAAGTAACAATGCAAACTTTCTCTCATCTACAGAATTTGTTATTCCACTCATTTCTCATATTAAAACTTGCTGGATACATGCTTAGAAATTTACAATCCTGGACTACAAAGCAATACTCTTCCTCAAATGAAATGACAACTGTTTAGAGGCTTTATGTGCTCCAGTTGGAAAACTCCAAATTTTACAATTGGAAAACAGCAAAACCATAGCAATTATGTGTTATTAAAAAGAACTGGGAAGACACAGATGACTCTTTCTCCAAATACAAACACCCATGAAGATTCACACAAAGAGGCTAGGATAAAGCAATAAAGTATGAACATCAGAGTACAGCTGCTCAGATAGTGGACTCCAATATATTCGCCCCCCACCCCAAGATTCAAAATCTGCTGTTAGATCTATCTATCGTCAGAATATTTGTGAATATCTTTTTTACTCTTTCTCAATAGCTCCACATATTTTTAAAATATGTCCTAGCTATCCCTCTTTTCAAGTTGTGCTATTACCAGGCCCCTTTTAGATGTGAGCACTACAAATCAATTGCAAATTAATATAGTAAATGAGCAAATGTGTCTGAGATAACTTCTCAAATCATGTCAGCTTCTCCCTCAGTTCTGGAGGCCCTATGTTAGCAATGTCATCAGCACCATATTGCCAATCCTTAGCTTGTTTCAATGATCCTATATCTCATCTCTTGAGAAAGCTAAGAGAGCATTCGTGCATTTATGAATAGGAGACATGGGGCGCAGTGGTTGGAATGCAGTACTGCTGGTTATTTCTGTGACTGACTGCCCTTCGGAAGTTCAATTCTCATCAGCTGAGGTTGACTCAGCCTTCATCCTTCTGAAGTTGGTAAAATGAGGTTCCAAGGGAAATATGCTGACTCTGTCAACTGCTCAGAGGGATGTAAAGCATAGTGAAGCAGTATATAAGTCTAAGTGCTAGTGCTATTTACAAGCGCTTGCTGTCTGCATGGTGTATCAACCAGAAGTTGTGTTTTTCTGATGCTATGCTACTCTAGGAATGCGGTATATATACATAAAACATCATGACACATTGGCAATCAGGCTGAACCTTTGGTGACTCCAGTTTAAAAAGGAACAGAAGTGGATGAGATTCTGGAAAATGCTGCCAGAGTGGGGAAGCACACTGCATTTAGGCTCAATGTCTGTGTGACAGAAGGGCACCCTCATCCTTAGCCTCTAAGTGGCCAGAGAGGTTTTTGTCATAAGCAGGTTGAAGTCATGTGGAATAACAAGTTTCTCCACTGTTACCTTTTTCTAAGATTCACTATATCTGATTCAATGTTTATTGTAGTTGAACTGAGCTATCCTCAAGGCCTCAAACAAAACCTTAGAAGGTTTAAAAGCAAAGATGAAACATTTCCAGAAGTGACAGATTGGATTTTGTTGACCCTTCCCAGAGGTGGGGAAAAATCTATTGAAAAAGCTGAAGTTTATGCAAGCGCGCATTTGTAACCATCATGTTTTTTAAAAAACTTTTTTTAAAAAATGAATCATCTGTAACTTGGTAGAAAACACTGCCATTTGGACTTTCCAACAGCATGAATTTTTCCTTAAAACATTATTCTTTCTTCTCTATCTAAACTTTCATATCTGTACGCACTACAGCAGGAACAATTTCTTCTACTAGAGACACCAAAGCAACTTTCACACATTGTGTAAAACCATCATTTGCTGATGGCAAAGTCCAACATACCACACTAAGCCATGTTTTACAACCCAAAATGACTAGGTTCAAACTGCCACTAAGCCTAAATCAAACGATCTCTAATTATACAACTACAAAACCAAACTGAAGGGTGTTTATAACAGAGTACAGAGGTGTGTCATTAGGAGCAAATGCTACCAAGTTTACCGTTTTGTTTATCAGGCTGTCTTTTCCATAACACTTGCACAAAGCTTTTAACCAGGGATGGGCTTCAAAAAATATAGCAACTGGTTCTCTGCCCAGTTGCTGGGTGGGTGTGGCCTAGTTAGCCTCCTGCACCACCCTGGCCTGGAAGTGAAAATGGGCTGCAATGGGGTGGTTTTCTCCCTCCCCAGGCTCCAGAGGTTTCCGCAAGCCTCTAGGAGAGTGAAAATGGCCTCCCTGGGCTCCGGATGCTCTCTGGAAGCCAGAAACAAGCACGTTTCTGACTTTCCAGAACTTCTGGGAGGCTTTTTGGCCCACTTTTTGGCCTCCTGGGCTCTGGAGACTTTCCTCAAGCCTCCGGGAGGGCAAAAACGGCCTTCCTGGACTTCCAGAACTTACGGGAGGCCCATTTTTTGGCCTCCCTGAGCATCCGCACTTACCTGAGTTTGAAAACGGGCCACATGGGAGCTCCTGGGAGGGGCAGGGGAACCAGCCAGGGGTGGCATTTGCCAGTTCACTGAACTGGCCATAAAATTAGCTACCGGTTCACCTGAACCAGTGAGAACCAGTAGCAGCCCACCCCTGCGTTTAACATAGGAATGCAAGCCAAATGTAGTCTGTACAAAAAAGGAAATGACAATCAATATTTTGAAGACAGTTCGGAACATATGAAGAGAAAGGGGATACAAATAGCACAAATGCATTACATTTTGAATTTTAACACCATTTTAACGCATACGTCCATCTGTCTACATCTACTTCCAAAAATTTCTGACTATCCTGTACAATCAGACAAACTTGGCATGCTCCAACGGGGTCTATGACAATTCTCCATAGCCAACTTGCCACGGCCAATTCCCATATGGCCAACTCACCACAGCTGACTTGCCATGGCCAACTTATGTTCTAACAGTCCTTAAAAGCATAGTTTTTTTTTTTCCTAAAGATATGGGCAGGTGGTAGGATTCTTATGGGAATATTTATGTTAGGTTTTATTCTTTATTGTTCTGTCTGGATGTTATTGTGCTTTCTTCTTTGTATTATTTTTGCATTTTTTAAGTTTTATATGCTACTCAGAATCACTGTGGAATCCAGCTTTGTTATACTGTACATAGCTGGGTAAATATACAAACCAGATGTTTAAATGGATGAATAAATGTCATTGCTTAAAATGTATACCTTTACCCCAATGGTCTTAGCTGCTGACTGAAGTCAGAGAACTGCATGCACAGGAAATGTTTGTGAATGTTTCTAGGCATAGCTTTGGCTGATCTTCAGAGGACACAATACACAATAGTCACAGAAGCAGCCAAAGTCAGCTTAAGGACTGACCCTAAAGAGCTGAAATTATCTCTCCTTTTGTAGCTCAGCTGGCATTTCCATGTAGTGGAAGTTAGACACACACCAACCCTAAAAACATAGTAATAACAAAGGCAGGGGGGAAAAAACAGTTGGCAGAAATCCTAAATTTTGTGAAATACTATTTACACCATAGGCCAACTATACGCAGACCTTGAAACAACAATTGTGCTGAAACAACGAATTCCCAGAGTAATCAAAGTCGTTTCAGTCAGAGCATGAGAATTTTAGTCTCAATGTATCTGGAGGGCACTGCATTGGCTTAAGAGCAGAGACCTCTTCAGAGTACACAATACAGAGCTTGACCTACCGTAGTCTGTACTAGAAAAACAAGTGGAACATAAAAAATTAAGGTAAATTACTTGAGACCAAAATAGAAACCTGTGGCTAAAGATTTTATGCAAAGCTGACTTCCCCCACTCACGCTGGCAAGTAGCCAAAATCTTCAAACTTGGGATGTCTTAACTTCAACAAATCTCACCATGCAGGTGAGGAAAATTTTGATGTAATTTCAGGTGGGAGAAGAAGCAGCATTCATGATTTTGCATAACCATGGTTTGTTGAATAGGCCATAGGTGTCTGGATTCACACTTTACATTAAGTCACAACATTTACAACCACAGCAGCTGAGTTTACCCATCACAGTATGCTGAAACCAAATAAATGCTGTTTGAACCTTGCCAGTCTTTTAAACTAAATCAGCACTATTTTCAGGTAACCAAGATCATATATTTGGTATCCTCGCACATCCAGTACCCAGAACACTGGTCTGTCAAGCTCCTGCCTACTCCTCAATCCTTGATTGCAATTCAAGAAAAGTCAGTAATGCAATATTACAATTCCCAAAGTATCACTGTATCTAGAAAGGTATTTCTAACCAGCAAAATCTTTTTCTGCGGGATAATGGAACAAAGACTGAAGAATGGCAAGGAGAGGCAACATGAAAGTTTACAATGAAAAGAGAATAAAATTCCATAACTCACCTCTCTGTGCTGGAAGGAACAGAGAGGATTGGTTGCAATCCTCCACTCATCTGAATTGAAATACCACTCAGTTCTCATAGGCAGATACAGCAGCCTTGGCAACAGGATGCCAGCATCTTAATAGTATGAATGCTGTCTATGATTAAGATACTTGCCAAATTCATCTGTGGCTTGTTCTTTTGGATTTCAGATTTTAATTTACAATGATGAATTAAAAGAAAACAAACACCCCTTATGAATAATGAAGACTACATAGGCCTTGTTACAACTGAATGTAAAATGTTAAGATGCATATGCAGGAACAGGAGGCATTGACATGCATTGTTTCTTGTGTGCTATATAGATGGTCTTGTTAAAGATGTATAAAAGATAAGAGTATTACAGCAAATTTGTCCAGGTACATGACTTCATTGTATTGTAATGTTCAAGTTGGAAAGATTAATTTAATAGAATGGCAATCCTGCCCACCTAGCAGTTTGAAAGCATGTGTAGATTAATAGGTACCACTTTGGTGGGAAAGTAACATTCAGTGAGCCTTTGGCATGTAACCATGCTGGCCACATATGACTATGGAAATTATCTTTGGACAACGTTGTATCCCTTGGCCAAAAAAAGAAGATAAGCACCAAGTTCTAGAGTTGGTCATGACTGACAGGAATACCTTTACCTTTTAATAGCATCAGCCCTGTGGAAAGTGGGTTTTGTTTTGTTTCTTGGCACTTTCAAGCCAGTGTTGACTGTAAGCAATTGCCTGAATTAGTCCCTGCAGTTCATGGCAAGGTCTTTGGGAAATGGTTTGCCCTTGCCTCCTTTCTTAGGGCTGAGAACGCACAACTGGCCCAAGGTCATCCAGCTGACTTTGTGTCCAAGGCAAGACTAGCACTCAAGATGCTCTGTGTTAAGTCTGGGCGGTGGGTCCCAAGGAGAGACGAGACTCGAAGTAGTGACAACAGCTCTTTATTAGGAAATCAGATACTGAGGCAAGACTCCCAGCCACGGCAGCTCTTTTTATAGAGCTGGCTGCGGCTAGGCAGCCTATGACATGCTTTTGAGCTTGCCGCACTTGGTTTTACCCAATCGCGGCAGCCCGAATATGAATCAATCAGAACGCTTAGTATTGTCCAATCATGGCCTGGCTTTTCTGGACCAATAGGAATGCAGGCCTACAAGCCTGCTAGTATGGAACACTCTGGTTTGTAGTTTGATGCTTTAACCTACCAAACTAGTTCGTGAAAAGATTAGGGACTTTTTTTTTCTATTTTAACATAAGTCATTAAACAAACTTTAACTCAAGTCACTCTTAGGAAGATTCTAGCTTTGGGATATAAATCAACTTAAGCGTACATTTAACATAACTGCAGTGTTATTTGTCATCCTTATGCTATTTTGTTTAAAATGTAGCTGCTGTGGCATAGACTGCTGCAATGTGTAGATCTACTTCTTCCACCAGGATTTATATTTTACACCAAGCTGAGAGGCTCAGCTTAGATGGGATATTATTTGCAATTTGGTTCAGTCACAATATCAAAAACTAATGTCTAGAGTCACTCAGTATGGCTGCTTTACTGTTTACTGCACAAAATAAACATTTTCTTATTAACTTGAAATATTCAGACTGCTGGAGAGAACAGAACATGCATATGCAATAATCAAGTATCTGCTTGTAACACAAACTTGTCCAACATGTCTGTTAACATTAAAATTATTCATATATCTTTTGGCAAGATGATGCTACTACAGAAGTTGTAGACCCAATGTAACTGTTGCCCTGTGGAAGGACCCACAGAGTAACAATTGCCCTATGGTATATCTGAAATGCTCAAGAAAAAAAAAATGTTTCCCTTTCTGATGAAGCAGACCTGATTCTATATCAATTGGTTTTCATGTAAGAACTGCCTCTAACTCACCATTTTATATCATCTGTAGATAATTTGAAGGATTACAAACCAACTTCTCTGGAATGGGTCAGCTGAGAATGCTTATATTTTTATGAGGTTTTGCAGAAAGCTAGTTTCTGCCTTGCATGTTAATGAGCCCTTTGCATGTACAGTTTCAGAAAATTACTTGTTTCTTTTGAACCTTCCAAGCTTGGCCTAAATCCATCCATAAAATTGCAAGCCATTAGTTTCTGGAGTTTCCATTTCAGTGTTATGCCTATTTGGCATATCAGTATGCCCAGCCAAGAATCATCCAAGACTACAACAGCAACAAAACAAAAGGCAAAAAGTTCGAGCCAACCTTACGGCATACAATTTAGTTCTTGCCACTATAATCCAAGACAGCAAGGTAGAAGTTTTTTTATCAGAAAATGGTAAATACACCCATTAAATGAAAGCCATTGTAAAAGATTAAATGGAAGAGACAGTTTAGTTAGTACATTCAAGGGTTACCAAATGAAAGCATTTAATGTGCATATGGTGATCCAAATCTACAAGGAAAAATATTTCTCCTGAAGCATATAAAATTCTAGTCAAGAATGATTTACTTCTTCAAGCCACAATTCTCCACATTAAAGTATTTTGAAAGCATCCATACCTATCATCTAGGTTGCTATGATTTACTAGATTTATATCCCATGTTTCTCCAGGATTTCAAGGCAGGCTACAAAAGCCTTTCATTTCATTTTATCCCAGCAACAATCCTGTGAGGTAAGTTGGTCTGAGAAACAATGTCAAGGCCAAAAATCATCCAATCAGCTTCCATACATGAGAGCAAATTTGAACTAGAGTTCAATATAGAATCCAATACCTTAACCACTATACCTCATTGCTGACTTGTATTCCACAGGATGAGAACAAGTGGGTAAGTAACAGAGCTAAGAAGACAAGAGTTATATTTTAGGAAGTAAATCCTAATTTCTTAATAGCATCTGCCACTTCTTCTCATTCCTTGCAGATCCATTTATTTATATATTTAAAGTATTCCTAGCCTATTTTTCTATTAGCAAAAACTTCAATTTTATTCCAAATTTTAAACATAACAAGATACTCTGAAAAAGATCCCCAGCTACACCAACATGATATCCTTTTCTGAGCTATAGTTACATAGGACTACAGTCCATTAAACAACTAATCATGAATATTTTGATCAAGGTGGATCTGGAAAATTCTAGGTGACTCAAATTGGATCAGGAAAACAATCATATTTACCAATGTACCAACTCAAACAATTATTTGCCCAAATTAACTTAATTGGTTTCAGTCTGAACAAGTGAAACTTCACTTGAAAAAGCTGTCTTTATTGGGACTTTATAAATCACTCCTTCAGTTGTTGTGATAATGACCACAACACAAGTATGTCCTAGAGACCAATCAGAATAGTGTTGCTGTTGCATTCCAGTTGCCTTTAGAAGCCCTTAACAAATCTCTCTCTATATTTTTGGAGAGCCTCAACTTCTTCATACCTCCAAATTACAAATGGCATACAAACCTAGGCTAGATACTACTATTACTTCAGAGGCTCATGCACATTAGGTCACTTCATTAGCAAAATATGACTGTCAAACAAATTCAATGTATCATCAGGAGACACCACTAGCCGAGACAAGCTTGGAAGACAGAGCAGGTGGAGATATACAGGGATGTGCTTCAACATACATCTTCTGTGCCACACCTAAGTTTCTTTTACTAATATAGTTTCAAGGCCAGGCCCCTTTGTTCATTTTTCCTGTTCAACTGATTACATACAATCCCCCAACCCTGCCTCTACATCTAAAATGATTTCAAGGATTATTTTTCACCCCTCTCCAAATATCCTCAGACTCGCAATAGCCAGCTGTTATGGCAATTATGTCTTATGAACTTTCAGCCTGGTACCAGTGCAATCAGCCTACAATTTGAAGATTGACTGGATTTACCAACTCTGCAGCAAAATAACCCACTTACTCTCTCCACATACTCCTGAGGGCCCAACCATACAGGACAGCAAATCAAATGCTAAATCGAATGGATATGCTTCTCAGTTTTAAGAAAGAGAGGCAACAGAGGAAATGACATATTGTAATGATATATTGTCACTCTCCTACCACCACCGCACACAACACACACACACAAAATGGAGGTTGAAAAAGAAAGCAAGAGCAAGACCTTTCATAAAATCTTGGAATTTCCCTGCCCAGCCAGTTTTCCAAGATCCTAGTTTTCTGAAGATAAAAACAAACAAAGCAAAAATGTAGAAGATCGCTAGATGGCAACAAATAGTTTCCAGCATCAGTAGAATCAAAGTTGTTCAGAACTTTGCAAGTCCAATATGGCAGGTCTGGCGTAGAGCCAAGAGGCAAACAGCCTTGTTGTACACTTGATTTGCTTTATTCTGGGCAGTGTAGCATGTAGATTTGGCCCTCCAGATTCACTTTCTCATTTATTTACCTCTTACTCCAAATACTTAGAACTTCCTGCCACATGGCAGCTGTTTTACATATTAAACCATCCTATTTTAACCATAATGTGTTGAAGATAAGATAATTTCATTTATACACAATGATTTACCAATTATCCTGATTAGGTTACATCACACTTCCAAAAATCAAACAACATTCAGGTGCCCATCAGAAAAAAAAAACAAATAAACTTAATCTTAGAATATGGGAATCCTATCTCACAGTGTACACATATTGTGTGAAACTGTAAGGAGATTGTTTACTTTTAATTTTATCGACTACAGTATCATGGTTTTGACATCTTGATCTCTGGTTTATGAATTGGAAACTTCAGGTGAATCAAGCCATTCTGATTTAGCTTCTGTGAACCCAGCAAGCAATAAAACATGGAAGGTTGGCCGCTAAAGAAATATTTTCTCGCTAATAGAAGATATCTCAGGTCCCTTCCAACCTTATTATCTTGTGTTCTAAGATACAAGAGATTCTACCCAGAGGTCCAAATCTTTCCTACTGTATTATTCAAAGTGGTAGGATAGTGAGCAAGAGAAAACAGCTGCTCTTTCAAAAAGAGAACTGCCACATCTATACATTTGCTCAGTTCATGTGAAATTCTCTGACCTTCTCAGTAGGACTTGAAGAAGCAACAGTATTGTTGTTCAGCAATTGCTTACATCGCTTTCCTTCCCCCCCCCCCATTACAACTTCCCCCAATGCAGTGCTTTCCAGGTAGGCTGCACTAAAACTCCCATCATCCTTATTAAATGGGTAATTAGTATGACATAACACCAGGTTAACAAGTTGGGAAAAATAGAATATCTGCATGCTCAGTTCTTCTCTTTAGACAAGGAAGTAAAAAGGAGCTTAATAGAAAATGACGGGAAAGAAGTAATAGGTTGCTTAGTTGCTCACTCTCCCTGAACGTTAAACTGAGTATTCTACCTGATGACTCACCTTTTCAATCCATAATAATAAGGACTGGACAATTTGAGCTTAACACGCAGTTCCAAGAGGCCAAATGGCTACTTCTGTGATGACCTAGCCTCTAAAATGCCCTACCTAGAGAGGATATAAGCAGGATGAGATGGCTCCAGAATGCAGAAGTCATTCTTTATACTGAGATGCCTCAGTGACCAAGCAAACACAACTATCTATTGTTTGCCTCCCTCCATGCTCACTCAGTCAAGAGTAGAGACAGAGACCTTGGAATTTCCAGCCTTGGGCAAAGAGAAGCTCCCTGCCCTTCTCAGCTGGCAGTAAAAAGGAACACCTTGTTCTTTATTAGTGGTTTGCCTCTCACTCCCAATCAGCTGTTTTACCTTCAGAAGGAGGGTGTGAAGCTCAAAAGTCTATTTCACATATTATGGCCTCAAAACTGACTTGCTTTTCATTCACAGCTGGAGAAAGCAAGAAGCCAACAGTTTGACTTCAGCAAGTAGCTGGCTGGTAATTTGATGGACTTCAGCCTTCATGCTCAAATAGCAAAGAGTGTGTGGGTGCTTGTTTATCTGGGAGAGCTTTTCTGAGAGTCACTGAACCCACTCCCTTCTTGACACCCTGAAAAACAGCCAGACAGCTTCCAAAGGCTATTGCTAGTCAGGGAAGAGGATTAGTGTAAAAGGAATCCACCAGTTGCCCTTAGGAAGGAGGGAGGGATTTCCCACCAGCCCTTCCCACCAGTGCTGTTTAGCTAGAAAATCCCTTCCTTTCCCAAGTGGAACCATTTCCTAGAAATGCCCCGAATGCCAGGAACAGTCTTCGCCTACTGAACTTCTTCTTGTCTGGCCACTATTGTCCAGAAAAGCAGAAAGAGCAGAACCAAAACAACAGGGCGGGGGCTTTTCCTCCTACCCCCTTCCCTGAAGAAACAGTCCACTGCCCTACCCAATCAATCAATCAAAAATCGAGCTTCGGATCCTGGGGAATATCCAAAAGGACCAAGAGAGACCCGAGAAAAGGCCTCCGGATTTTTTATTTATTTTTTTAAATCAGTTGTCAAGCTGGCTCTCCTAAGTGGAGACGTGGCCCCTCTCCCCCTCCTCTCTCATCCCCAGTCCCTTCCAAACATAAATCATTGCCCTACTACACAATCCTTGCGTGCCTTCAGCGCGTAGCAGCAAAAAAAAAAAAAAACCTGGGGGGGGAACTCTGCTGGGGGGGGAGATCCATCATCATGTGAGAATGCTCAGACACGAAATCTATCCGCCCGAAAATGTGTGTGTGTGGGGGATTTTAACAGAGGGAAGACGTAAGGGAGAAGGCAAAAGCGACGGAAGATCCTTCAGGGGAAACTGAGGGGGAGACTCACCCTTGGTCCAGATGAACCCCCTTCCCCGCCCCTAAGGAAGCAGAGGCAGCCAGCAAGGGCAGGCAAGCCCCACTTCGCGGACCCTGTCCGTCCTTGCTCCCACCCACCCAAAGCCACGAAGTCCCGCAATCGCGCAGCCCAGAATCGCCCTCCCCTCAGGGGGCAGCAACGACGCCCGGCGTTACCTGAGGCAAGAAGCTCCGCCGTGCAATGAAAGCGCCCTGGCTCTAGGCTCGCGGGCTTAGAAAACAACGCGAGCCGAGGTGGCTTCGGCTCCGCTTGGCTTCGTTTCTCAGCCCCAGCTGCTTTCAGTCCGCTCGGGAGGAGGAGGTGGCGGCGGCAAGGGCCAACCTCTGGGGCAGCCCAGAGACGCCTTCCACGTTTTAACCCTTGCTTGCCCGAAAGCAAGGACAGCCCAGTAACTCCACTCGTAACCTGGAGGCCAGAGGAAGGAGGTGGAACAACACGCCTTATTTTCCACGTTGACTTTAAGCGCTGCCGACCAAGTGTTTCACAAATACCAGTGGGACCTCAGTCCACCACCACCACCCCTCCCTCTTTTGCCTCCTGCGTTTTCTCTTCTGCCGTGCTAGCGTTGAACGCGGGGATTTCTGATCCCCTTACAACGCGCGTGGATTTCTGATCCCCTTACAATGCGCGTGACTACGCCGCGGGGCGCTTTCTTCCAAACGCCCCACAGGCCCTGTGTTCGCGCCTTACGCTGAACTTACGCGCGTGCGGAGTAAACCGTGGTTAGCTTGATGACACCCTGAGCTCATATATTTTCCAGACTTAGGATCCAGATTCACCGCCCATGAGCCAAGCCGAGTTTAGCGAAACCAGGGAACCCCCCCCCCTTCAAAAAAAATCGCATTTTCGGTTAACCAGGATTAGGGTGGGGGGACGGGGAATTCCGACCATCTAGAATTATACAAATTTCTCGATCACGTGGCAACCTCTCTGCAGGTGCACTGTAGCCTTGGAGGCGAGGACTCTCTTCTTGCGGTTTAGACGGACGGCCCAACGCACTGAGATCTGGGCGTTTATTTCATATTTTCAGCAATGGGACAGAATCGTATGCATAGATTCCAGAATTTCTAATTAACAGATCAAGACGTCATTCAGACGGAGCTTAATGCATTGCGATCCTGGCGTCCTCCTGTCCCTCGATTTATATATGCACCTTTGGTTAATAGCCTGAATGTTCCCTCCAGGCACAGACGCAAACTATTCAGAAATGCTCTTTGCATCGAGAGTTAGACAAGCCTGCACGCCATCCAGTGTGTAGGTGGGTGAAGGGGCACCAGAATGCCTGAAAGGATCGGCATAAAAGAAAGGACACGAGTTGCTCCGACGGGGACAAGTGGCAACCTGTAGTTGTCGGTGGCCATTCCAGAGGAGAATTCTGGGAATCGTAGTACTGGCTCCCCCACTGTGGAACATATAACCGGGGAAAGTGGTGATTGGGAGAGTTACATGTTTAACGGGATGGGAATATCTTAACTTTCTGAAATGCTAAACATTTTCTGAAAGTAACCTTGCTTATTTTTATGAGGAGGGGAGGGGGGGAATAAACCTTCATGGTCGCTTCGTAATCTTGTCGTTATAAAGTAGAAATTGTCAGATGCACCCGAGGATTTTAAAATGCACCCGAGGATTTTAAAATGCACGAGTAGGGCGTGTTCTGCAGCCAGTTGGAGGTTATGGCAGCTGCAGCCTTGTTTTCTTTCAGCCTGTGCATAATATTTCATGAATATCGGTTTGAGTCACAAATATGCCAGCAGCTGCCACCAAAGAAGATGTGTGGCAAATAAAAATAAATAAAAATGCTATTCTGGGTCAAGTGGATATTTGATTGCCAACTGTGCCCAACAGCTGGGCAAGTGCTAGGATTCATAGAAACAACCACTTGTTGCTTGTCCTATTTTCTTCCCAGCTGGTTGGTTTCACACCTGCAAGTGGTGTGTGTGGCACTTTAGAGAATTCCAAGTATTAATTCTCCCTATAAGTTTCAATTTGGGGGACTTCCTTGGTCCAAATAACTAGAGAAAACCAGGAAGAGAAGATTCATCACTGCTATATTTTGGGAATTCTCTTTGACTGGCATGCCTTTCCCCAAATAGGTGAACCTGGCCTTTCCTAAATTATATTTTAAAAACCCTTCTTTTCAGGGTGGAATGTGTGGTATAATTGTTGATGAACTGGTTTTCACTATTCAGTTACTGTTCAATATATAATTTTTACTGTTGTGAACTACATCTTCAATCCATTTCTGCAGCCCTTTAGAAACCTCTGACCTCCAATCCTTGTTGGGAAGTAAAATGATAACCTCCAATAAACAGACATTCAGAGAAATAAAACCAAAAGGAACTGTCATGTCCCAAAACTGGTAAATTATCAAACATTATGTCTTCTACAGTGATTTCAGTGCATTGTTGCTGTGTATTTCTTATTACCCTCTTAAATGGGTTTGTCTGAATGGCTTTATTCCCTTACATAATGGTATATAGAATGTATAGGATAGTTCGTAGTTGACTGTGTCATCATTGTTCACAAATGTTTAAAAAATGTTCAAGTACTGTAAGTCTCCGTATAAGTGTTTGTTGACATGGATCCTCTCTCGTTTGGAGAGGGTAAAACATAGGTTAATATTACAGGAAGAGAGATTGCAACCAAAAATTAAGCAAATAAGTCTGAACAGGAAGAGCAGGTCAACAGAGAAACCAACTATCCATTGAGAGTGGGGTGATGGTCAAATCCTTTCACTGGATGTTTTAGACAGAGAGAAGATAGCCCTCTATCAGCATAGCCTTCATTTAAATGTATGCCCCAAATGGAGATTGAACATAGGGACCTAAATGGCCTCTTCCAACTTTAAAATTCCAAAAATTAATATAAATTTTGAATCAGCTGAAAAGGCAATCAGACTGAAAAAGCCAGGTTAATGTTTTAATGTCTTTCTTGACATCAGAAGGAATTGCATTCTATAGTTTAGACTGTGGACCCCAACCTTTTGGGCACCAGGGACTGGTTCCATGCAGAGAGGTTTTTCCATGGACTGGATGGGGTGGGCTACCTGCATCCTGCAGATGGGGCTTCACTTGTTTGCATGGCCTGATTACTGGCATGCCATGGCCCAATGCCAGTCCATGAATCAGGGGTTGGGGGTGCCCTGAATTAGGAGCAATACAAGAGAAGGCATCTTCTGTGTTTCCAAAAATGAACCTGAGCAAGTGCTGGCAAGAGAGGTGAGATAGACAGACAGACAGACATTCCAGAAAGCATTTTACAACCAGTTCTCTCCAAAGCTATCTATCAAGATTATGGGCCTCAAAGGCAACCTATTTAGATTTCAGTCTCAATTACTTCAAGTCTGCAGCTGTTTTACACCAAAGCAGCCTTCTACCACATAGTACTTGCTGTGTTCAAAGACTAGCAGCAGTCCTCCCTCCGGTCCGCCGCCAACATAGGAGCGCTGATCGCTCCCATTGGCTGATGCCATTTGACAGCCAGCTATAAAAGGGAGCTGTCAAACGGCATCAGTTGTCGCCGCCAGCTGGCTGTCAGATAGCCCCGGCAGCCGCAGCGACCCTTTATTCAGTAGAATAAAGTTGTTAGCCTTTAGCCTGGCTCTGTCTCTCTTTGTAACCGCTGCTCCACAACACTGGTGACGAGGGCGGGATACAGCAAAGACGATCAGGCAGGAAATTGAGCCAAAGTCACAACAAGAAAGAGCCGAGGTCACAATAAGAAAGAGCTGAAGCCGCTACGAGCTGATCGAGTCACTGCCACTGATGCTCTCCAAAGAGCGCGAACTTTAAAGCCCTCTCAGCTGAGGAGCCGAACGCTGCTGACAGGCGCAGCCAGAAACACTTTTCTAAAAGCGAAAACTCGAACTTTCCTCAGCTGAGGAAACCAACGCTGCCACTCTAATGGCCTCAAATCCGACATTCCCGCACTTCCAACTGGGGGCAGAAACATGGGAATCATATATGAATAGATTTGAATGCTTTTTAAATGCCATTGATCTGACTGAAGGTACGGATCTAAGGAAAAGGTCCTATTTTTTAAGTTTCTGTGGAGCTACAGTTTTTGACACAGCCTCTGCGCTAGTGTCCCCACATTCCATAAAGGCTATTTCCTGGGATGAGCTGAGAGAAATCTTGTCAAATCACTACTCCCCCAGACCCTCTCAGATAGCCAGGAGACTGGCTTTTAGAAGGAGAACTCAGGCTGAAGGGGAAACTGTGAGTCAGTACATGGCAGCATTAAGATCAGCTGCCATACACTGAGGTTTTAGGGACTACCTTGAGCACATGCCGCTCGACCAAATTGTGGGAGGAGTAAGGGACCTGAAGCTGCAGAGGTGGTTACTGGCTAAAAAAGATTTAACCCTAGCCTTAGCTATTGAGGAAGCTCAGGCTGCTGAATTGTCAGAATTATCAGCAGCTGAAATTCAGGGAAACACCTCTAAGCAAGGGCAGGCTACTATCCACTATGATGAGGTCTCCCAAGAAGTGGAAGAAGAACCTCTGGAGGTAAACCGCCTCACTTGTCCAAGACCCCCCCCCCCGGGCCACCTAAGAAATACAACAGTCAGACAACCAAACAGCAAACCCCTTGCGTGAGCTGCGGGGGTAACCACCATAGATCAACTTGCAGGTTCAGAAACGTTATCTGTCTAAACTGCCAGAAGAGAGGGCACATAGCCAGTGTTTGCCAAGCTGAGCAGGCCTCCATACAAAGACCTCAAGTTTCTGCCTCCTACCAAAGGCAAGTGGAACATTGTTACACTTGTTACCACGTGAACAACGCCACCTCTAGGTCTAACAAAATAAGCATTTCTCTTTTTATAGAAGGTAAACCCTGCCAGATGGAGGTAGACACTGGGTCAGCTCTCTCCATCATTTTGTGGGCCTCCCTGAAGAAGTTGCTGCCTTCGCTTTCAAAGAAGAAGCTGACCAACTGCCACCTGACTCTTCAGGACTACCAGGGGAAGACCATTCCAGTCCTGAGTAAGGGAAAATTCCTCATTCAATTCCAAAACTTTAGAGGTCACTTGCCACTGGTGGTTGTAGATGATGCCCTTCCTAGCTTGCTAGGATTAGATTGGTTTCCTGCCCTAGGCCTCAACGTTACAGGAATTCACTCTGTGATAAATTCTGAAGTAGATGCCCTTTTTAGGGACTACTCTGATGTTTTCAGTAGTGAACTAAGCTATTATTCAGGCACCCCCATATCTTTCAATGTGGGTCCACAAGCCACCCCAATTCGTTTGAAACCTCGGAGGGTACTTTTCGCCTTAGGCCTAAATTAGATGCTGAATTAGATAAACTTATCAAACAGGGAGTGCTAGAACAGGTAGACTTCGCCAAGTGGGAGACCCCCATAGTCACCCCTTTAAAAAAAGATGGCAGCGTAAGAATTTGTGCTGACTATAAAACGTCCCTCAACCGTTTCCTACAAATCAGTGCATATCCAGTACCTGTAATCCAACACCTGCTCCACTCTTTTGAGCCAGGCATCATTTTTGCAAAGTTAGACATGTCCCAGGCATACCAGCAATTTCCCGTTGACCAACACACTGCTGCTACAAACTATAGTTACACACAGGGGCGCGTTTCGATGTAAACGCTTACAATTTGGAGTTAGCATAGCCCCTGGCATTTTTCAATCACTCATGGAAAGAATCCTCCAGGGCCTACCTGGGGTGGTTCCATACTTCGATGACATTTTAGTTTCTGCCACCAACAAAACACAACTATTACTTAGAGTGAGATCTGTCCTTGACAGGTTTAGGCAAAACGGGCTTAAATTGAAAAAAGACAAATGCACCATTGCCACCAAACAGGTAGACTTCCTTGGTTATCGAATTGATGCATCTGGAATTCACCCCAGAGTAAAGTTAGAGCTGTTCACGAGGCACCCACTCCCTCTAACAAAACTGAATTGCAAGCCTTTTTAGGACTCCTTAATTTTTATGCTTCTTTTTTTCCTCACAAGGCCTCTGTAGCTGAACCCCTACATAGGCTCCTAGATAAGAAAGCCCCATGGCAATGGGGACAGAGGGAAGCCAACGCTTTCCAAGCAGTGAAGTCTCTCTTAACTTCAAACTCTGTGTTAGTTCAATTTAATCAAAACCTGCCCCTAGTGTTAGCCTCTGATGCCTCACCCTTTGGTATTGGAGCAATATTGAGCCATAGGCTCTCAAATGGATCAGAGGCACCCATTGCCTATTTTTCAAGAACTTTCTCTGCTGCAGAGAGGAACTATAGTCAGATCGATAAGGAGGCCTTAGCAGCTGTGGCTGCTGTAAAAAAATTCCATGAGTTTCTTTATGGCCATAGTTTTGAATTTGTAACGGATCACAAACCTCTATTAGGACTGTTAGCTGGTGATAAGCAAACCCCACAGGTGTTATCCCCAAGAATGACCAGATGGACGCTGTTTCTGGCCGCCTACTCTTACACACTGATACATCGCCCGGGGAAGAACCTGTGCCACGCAGATGCCCTCAGCAGATGCCCCCTGCCAACACCAGTCGAGGGCCCAGCTCCCATCCACGCAATCTTCGACTGCAATGAACTTAACCTACCAGTCTCAGCTGGGGATATTGCTGCACACTCCAAGAGGGACCGTGTTATTTCCCAAGTCCTGGGAAGGGACTTCCCAGGACTTGGGAAGGGGAGTGGCCTAACATTCAGTTCGCCCCTGAATTCATGCCATTTAATACCCGCAGGCAGGAGTTGTCTTCACTACAGGGCTGTCTGTTATGGGGGACAAGAGTGGTCATACCCCCCACCTTGCAAGAACCAGTTTTAAGGGCACTGCACGAGGGTCACCCTGGCATCGTAAGGATGAAGGCCTTGGCCCGCAGCTATGTCTGGTGGCCAGGATTGGATGCCCGGATTGCCAACTGGGTTAACATGTGCCAGCCCTGCCAGGCAACAAGAGCAGCCCTGCCAACAGCTGCCCCAACCAAATGGGAAGATTCGGGGGCCCCTTGGGCCAGGCTGCATATAAACCTGGCTAGTCCCATACAGGGGATGACATTCCTGGTTGTTGTAGACTCATTCTCCAAATAGACTGAAGTGGCCTTGTTACCCTCCAGCACAACACTGGCTGTCACAAGGGCCTTGACCAGACTGTTTGTTACTCATGGACTTCCTGACACATTAGTTTCAGATAATGGC